>OY759170.1:58199497-59566408 GCA_963662145.1 Sturmia bella
ACAACCCATTAGTTTCAAGCAACCTCCTAAATTCTGTTCAAATACTGGATTTCAATCTAATTAAAAAATATAATATTCCAAATTAAATTCTAAAAGAATTGTAAAAACGAAATATTTGTATTTCCATATGAAAGGGACGAAGGCCCCAGCAGCCAGCTCCTGACAAGTGTAGTTATTAATATACATATAAATTTATTTTCTATATTAATAAATAAAAGTAAAAAATTAAATAAAAAAATAAGTTGAATAGACCCGAATTTGTTTTGTTTTACCAAAAATCATTCATTTGAATGTATAAATAAAACTATAAATATAAAGCAAATATCCGTTTCTACCATTTGTTCTTGCTTGAAAGATCAGAGAATCTCTTTTACCCAGCAATTTTCTAATGTACAGTAATTTGTGGTGAACCCAAAACAATTTGCTTATTTGTTCCCCCTCCCTCCCTTCATCAAAAAGCAAAAAGTGAGACCCAACAAGACGACACACAATCTTTAACGGACTTGTGAATGTCTCCGTTGTACCTGCTCTGGTTTGCATCATCCGTTTATCGTATTTTTAAAGTAATTAATTTCAATACTTTTGCAGTTCAAACGAAGACCACAGGAAATTTATGGTTTAAAACAAATCGTTTAAAAGTTCATTACAAGCTCAGGTGTATGTAAACATTTATTGGTTAAAGAGCTGGTAAAAGTGAGGGCAAAAACAACAATTTAATGAAGATAAATCATGTGGCGTAAAATGTGCAAAATGAACAAAAACAAAATACAGGGTGTCTGGTGGCAAATCCATATTCTTGAATACTCTTAGTTTTAGAGTTAGAGTTATCAATTCTGCCTGATTTGTCCGGGATTGAATGGCAGAAAGCGTGCAGTTTTTAAGATTTATGATTCTTAAGTGATTCCTCGTCGACAATTTTGTTTAAAACTCGTTATTCGGCGAATACGTGATGGAACGTACATATGTAGATTTAATTTGTTCGTGGGTGCAGAGACTCTGCGCAATTGCTTGGACTATGAATGTCCCACGGCCAGTGATCAGTTGATCTTCAAGGACTCCCGAAGACGTTGAACTGGTTGAAAGCAGTTTACATGAAAATCTGCGGTTTTCAATACGAAAAAGAGCCTCACTGGGACTTTTAAGAGAGACTATTCATCACATTCTAAAAAGTATCTGAAGTTCCATTCTAGTTCCGTTCAAGAACTATAAGAAACGGGTCAAATCAGAATTGATTTTCAATTCTGCTAATTCACAATTCTGACTTGGATTCTGCAACAAAACCTGAATATGTGTGTATGTATGTATGTTCATAGATATAACTTTCGGCGAAACTAAATGTCTACCGGAATTCTCATTAGAAAACTTAAATCTAATGTCAACTAATATTAACACGCCTCGATGGATGAATTGGTAGAGAGTCCTACTAAGAGTAGGACCCGAGGTCGCAGGTTCGACTCCTGCCGCAGGCTTTGGGTATTGTTTGCAGACCAGCCAAAAGCTTTGCAGTTTTGTGTTTGTTAGAAAAAAAAAGAAAAAAAATATTAATAATTGAAACAATATTTGTCACTTGTTTTATAAGAATTTGGTTTTTTTTTTTCTTGTGCTGCAAACGTCTGCCCACAACTCCTTTAAATTAAATTCATTTGGCTTAATGCCAACTATAATTTCGCCTTAAGACAGTCACTTTCTGAAAATATTTGTAAACAGTCACAGCAGTTAATTTGAGTTTGACCCTTGACCCTTGACCCCTTTCTATAATAAAGAACAATTTAATTGCGATTATTTTCAATTATTATTTGCAAAGATTCAAACAGCCAGGGACAGCAGACACCGATTTTTTTTATATTTTTTTTTTATATTTTTATGTATGTATGTATATATATAAATTTAATTTAATTCAATACAATAAATTGCCTCGGCGCCTAAAGGCATTATTGAGGCGAGTTGGCAAAATTATTTTTTACATGTAACTTATATTTAATGTAGGTATGTATATAGATATTATTAATCAGTAATAGTAATTCAGTCTTTTATACTTTTCTTTAAGTCGTTTTTTAAATAACTATTGATATTCTATTTTCTTTTTTTTATGTTTAGTGGCAGGTTATTGAACTCACGGCTACCCATGACCTCTATCCTCTGCTTGGTTGTTTCAAACCTACAACAGGCTATATTCTTAAATTTTCATTATTCCTCGTATTATATACAATTTGATTTCCATTCGAATCGAATAGTGTGATGTCCAGTGTATAGCAGGAGTTGCATTTTGTAATAAATACCATAGATAGGTAAAACTGTTTGACATTTTTCGGTATACAATGATGTAGTTGGATGCATCATTGGGAGATTATAAACTGTCTTTAAGGCTTTGTTCTGCATTCGCTGTAATGAATGATTTTAACTGGTTACTTTTTTTGAAACCCATATAAAATAACCAGGTAGCTATTAAAGTGGCTGCTAATTATGGCATTATAAGTAATAAGTTTCGTATCTTCACGAAATTTGTGTTTTTAAATTATATAGGATTCCAGCAGTTTGTGCAGCCTTCATCCTAAGGGATTGTAAATGTATGTCCCAGGCGAGGTTATTCTGTTTAATTTATTCCCAAATATTTTATTGACTTAACTTCTTTTATTTCTCTGCCATCAATGGTGACCGAAAAGTTATCGTTACTGTGGCTTGGTTTAAATCAAAGCAGCTGTATTTTACATTCACATTCAAGATCAATTTATTAATTCTGGCAAATTCACAATATTATAGCTTTGACTATTTTTTCATATTGGTAGGGATAAAATAGGCAAACATCATCGGCATACATAAATATTTTCCCACTAAGGCCAAGATTATGCAGGTCGTTAACAAAAATGGTAAATAATAATGGGCCTAACACACTGCCTTGCGGCACTCCTTGCAAAATAAATATATCTGCAACTACTTTTGCCAGACCCAATCTGAACAAATTGTTGCCGATTATTAAGATAGATTTTTAATAAATACAAATCTATTCCATTAATTCCATAAAATTTTAGTTTTTGCAGCAATATGTTGTAAACTATAAGAAATTATAAAGGCTATCGAATAATTATTTGATAATGTGCCGTTTGAAGGAATATGAAGTAAATTTTCATCGTCAAAATGTCGATAGGAGTCAATAAGTCTAGTTTTAGATTTTATGTAATGGAAAGACAACATTTTCCTGTACTATTTATGTAAATATTTATTTATTAATTTTTCATTATTCGAATTTTTTCCTATATAATTATTATTTTCTGTATTAAGTTTATCAGGCTCGAATTCTTTCTTTGTTATTTTTGTGATTGTCCACCCTGCTAAATGTCTTTGATGTCTTCTTTGTTTTGTTTAATTAATATCAATCACAAAAATAATACAGAAAGAACTTGAACCTGATAAGCTTAATGCAAAAATATGTATATCCGTTTTTAATAGCAATTATGTCTATTCGGGCTTCCAAGGTCCGTTATTCTAATTAAATAAATAAAAGATTTATTTTATTTCATTTATTATCCGACGTTTCGTTGGTATTTTTCCAACTTCATCAGGGATTTATTTATGTATATTTGAAATCTTGCGACATTGACAGTAACATATGAAAATACAAAAATAAAATTCAATATAATAATAACCACAGCAATAATATAAACAATAATGCAATCAATTCAACTTACAATCTTATCCTTTTTTCATTTCATTTTTGACGAAAATATGTTTTAGTTCGACATCAAACACATGACATAAAACATATATGTACTTTAGATGGTCAAATAAAATAAATAAATAAATAAAATATCACAGTTAAAACAAATTGTCATCATTCCCATATCACAGCTGAAGTTACAATAACTATTCATTTAACACAATGTTATAATTTGAATTAAGCTCTAAACACATAGACGACAGCAGACAGCAAGCAGCAATATGTCAAAAATAAAATGCATGTGTTTAAATGAAAACGATTATTTTGACGGCAGCAGGGCAGCACGACTGCACAACATCATTTGCTGCTGCTGCCAACTTAGGCTATTTTCTATTTTGACGGGCAGCAAATAAGCAAATATAGTGTTGCCATTATATATATAAATTGGACAAATTAGAACAAAAACTTTTTTTTGATATTAAACACAAAAGAACATTGCAAAAATACAATAAATAAATAAATGTATGTGTTTTTATAGTTTTTTCGTGATATTATTACATTTTTCATCAATATTTTCAATTTTATTCATTATGAAATAAGAAATACGGCATCCCTGAAAGTAACATTGCTAAAATACACAGCTGTTCATTTTCAATATCAAAACAATTTTTTTCGTTTGAGCTAATTTTTTGTGATACTTTATTTAATTTTCATCCTGGTTGCTTCGAAAAAGTGTTCTTCATCTTTTTCCTTGATTTTTCACCAGCTGATTATTATGTTGTTGCTGTCTTCAAAATAATTATGAAGCCGACTTCAGAGCAACATTTGAAGTTGGCTGCACTTGAAGTAGGCAGCATTTGCAGTCTGCTGTCGTCTATGTGTTTAGAGCTTTAGTGTTGTCCTTATCTGTTTTTCTGTTCATCGCCAAGTGAATGTTTTGCTGAATGCACAGACTCTCAAGGGTGTATTGTATCTCTTGTTGCTTTTTTTCTCAATATGTAAAATTTTAACATTATCAAGATCAGCTGTATGTGCATTATCATTACAATGTTGTGCAAGTGCGGTTGTTTGTCGTCTCTTCTTTATATCAGCTTCATGTTCATGTATCCTTGTCCCCAAATTTCTCTTAGTTGTTCCAATGTAAATTTGTTTACAGCTTTCGCTATTGCTGCCTTTACAGTTGATTTGATACACAACGTTGTTTTTGTCTTTTTTGTCTTTAAATCTGTAAATAATGTATTTGTTGTTTTATTTTTCTTATATGCTACAATGACACCCGCTTCATTTATTATTTCTCCTATTATTTTGTTTTCAGTTAGCTTTGGTACAAAAGGTAAACTTATATATTTTGTGTTGCCAGATGTTGTGGTTTTGTTTTTTGGAGAGGTTTTCGTTTTGTTATGTAATAAGTTTCTTATCATTTTTGTTGGATAATTGTTTTTGAGTAATATATTTTTAATTGTATCAATATTTTGGTTCTTGAATTTTTCGTGACTAAGTGAATGCATTTTGTGAATAAGGTTTCGTATTGTATTAATTTTTTGGTTCATTGGTTGTGTAGAATGATAGTTAATTATTCTGCCGAAAGCTATTGATTTTTTGTACCAATCTGTAATTATAGTGTTGTTGTGCCTTATAATCTTCATATCCATATAAGGTAACGTGTTTTCTCTTCCTTTTTCAACGGTAAATTTTATTTTGTTGTGATATTTGTTGAAAACGTCCAAAATTGTCTCTTCGTCTCTTGCTTTAATAATGGCAAACAAATCGTCCACGTATTTCGTTAGGAGCTTGAGCTCCACATTTATTTCTTTCAATTCCTTTGTAGTATTTTCTAATAGTGTGTCCAGTACGATATCGGCAATGGTTGGGGAAATAATAATAATATAAAAATATGTATTTATTTATTTATATTTTTTGTTTTTTTTTGCAAGACAATATTGAGAATGTTGCACTTATTGTGGAAACGCAATTGGCATTAGAAAAACTCCGGTTTGGCTTTTTTCTCTGAAACGCCACTTCTTCTTTCACATTAGCAACCCCATTCTTATTCATATAAACTTAAGTGGCATTAAAGTACTCTTTGGATTGCTTTTAAATTGTCTGAATAAATATTTATTTTGTGTCATTTTGCGCTCAATAAACAAACCACACAAAATTCTTGACAAAACGCAATAAAAACTCTCACACTTGCAACAGGCAACACTTTTATTTTATACCAATAACTTTCATAACTGCTACTTTTGGCCAATTGGCAGAGGACCAAACACAGTATTAAGCGCCAACTTGTTGAACTGGAAATTGGCCGCATACCATTTCCTCTATCACATCAGATAATGTTTCCAATAAACATCATAATGAGCTCATAACAAGATATTGAACATAAATCGTGGCAACTTTAGCAGAATCTGTGCCCTGGTGGTGGAAGCGGAATCAGTAAAAACGGCCGGCATGCACTTACATACATACATACATATGTATGTATGAGGTCAGTAAAAAAAAAATCAAATCTCTTTCTTAGGACGTATGCGAAACGGTAGCAAAGCACTCTCACATATCGGCTATATGGGGATCGATACTTGGCTTTTTTCTCTTGTGTCCTTTAAATGACTTCTTTGACATCCATCAAAAATTAATTTTGTTTTGCTCAAAAAGCGCACAAAAAAGTTATAACACAGGTAAATCATATAAACAAATTTGTGGAGCAAATTTATAAGGCCTTAAAATCAACAGAGGGTCGTGATAATTTTATATTCGTTGCTTTTATTTTAAGATATTTTCCTTCTATTTGCAAGAGTATAATTTATGCCCATAAATTTAAAAAGAAATGTACCACAACTTCCACGCACTTAAGACAGAAATTACCGTCAACAGAAATGACTAACAACAACACAGTGCAGCAGTAAAATCTTGAACCAATTGAGACCCCCAAAATCTGAAAGCTTATGATGGTAGAAGGAAACCCCCAGCTGGGTTTTGAAGTATTAGCTAAGGTTTTTTTTTTAAATTAAAGTTTTGAAGTTTTCGGCTGTGGGGGGTGGATTTTAGTACAATTTTCAAAAAAGCTAACAGACGTTGATGTTAAGACCTCGATACACCGTAACCGTCAAGCAGAATATCAAAAACTCTTACACCTACTGCAACAACATAAAAGGATTAGCCAATGAAATGGGATTGGAATATATCGCTGAAGACTGGCGCCTGTTTATCAATAGCTCAGTCACTAGCTTAAAAGCGCTGTTACTGCATAAAGCGAACCTGAAGACCTCAATACCTTTAGCATTTAGCACAGACTTAAAGGAATGATATGCAACAGTGGACATTTTTCTAAGAGACCTTAAATACGCAGATCATTTATGTAAAATCTGTTGCGACCGTAAAGTTGTCAATATTTTGCAAGGCATAAAGGGTGGATGGCCTAAGTATTATTGCTTTCTGTACCGTTGGAATACACGAGCAAAAGTCGATCACTACTCGCACACTTGGGAAAAACGAAAGCCGGGTGTGAAAGATGCCACTTTAGACATGTGAGCAGAACCACTAATAAAAAATATAAGTGACATATTGCTGCCACCTCTGCATACTAAGTTCGGCATAACGAGTTAGTTTATAGAGATGGTAACGAAAAATAAGAACAACGTATTTCACTGCCTTGAGAACATTTTGCCAAGACTCAATGATCCACCCCACAGCCGAAAACTTAAAAAATTAATTTAAAAAAACCTTACCCCCAATTTTTGACTTGGATTTTAAATGCCATTTCAATTTAAATTTGATTTAAATACAAAATTGAGTCAAACAGTTGCTATTTAAATCAAATTTAAACGGCCTGCCGTGTCCATTTAAAATCGATTTAAGTTTTTCGCACTGCAATATGATTTTGACAGTTTGGTTTTGTTCTGCAAATTAAGAAAATTGCACGTGTTTTCTTTTTTGTTTCATAATTTGATTTTGTATTATTTCCAGAAGGTAATCAACTTCTGCGGTAGTGAAATTGGGAGTCCTTTTATCACTTTTGCTACTCATTTTAATAATTTTTACAAAACAATTTATTATTTTTTAAACTTTTCACAATTTCACTTGCTTCCAAATTTGTTTAAACAGCTGTTTTTTTTTGCTGAATTATCGATAATTTTTTGACACTTAAATTGTGCTGCCGTACTTTTATTACAATTAATTACCAAAAATAATTTTAGACTGTAAAACAGAAAGCTATTTTAAATCCAACTTAAATTTTAAGGAAAATTTACTAATTTTGTATTTAAATCCCAAGTCGAAAATCGGGGGTTAGCTAATAATTCAAAACCCAGCTGGGGGTTTCCTTCTACCATCATAAGCTTTCAGATTTTGGGGGTCTCCATTGGTTCAAGATTTTGAAGTTGAAATATGTATGTGGTACTGTGTAATTACAGATTACAATCTGCAACCAAATTTTTACATTCTCATTTGTCATCATCAAACTTTTCTTTTCTTGGAAATTAACAACACAGAATTTTTTTTTTTTTTTTTAGTTAAAAGCATTTTCACTGTTTTTTTTCTACCAATTTAACTTTAACTTTTCCATGTTAAAAAGCTGTTAAAAAGAAACAATTTTAACTGATTGTTTTGTTAAAATTTATGTTTTACTACAAGCACTTAGGCCCTGACGTACACACACACATACACCCACACACATACTTCGTGCAAAGCTTTTTTCACTGCCCAGAGGGAAAACAACTCATAAGACTTTCTTATGAGAAACAGTTTTTCTGAAATGTATAAATTATTGTGTTTCACAGGTCTATGACCATGTAAATAAAACAAAGTTTATCAATAATTAAAATTCCTTTATTAATCAGCTTATTTCATGCTATCAAAAATTTCAACGTAGCTACGAAATTCTCCCGAAAATTTCGAAATTCGGAAGATTGGTATTATGAATTCCGTATGAAACGTAGTTGTGGCGTTTTTTTTTTTTTATCAAAAATTTATACGAATTCTTCTTACTGCCGGGAATATACGAAAAGTATTTAAAAAAAAAGAACAAACTGAAAATAATGTTTTAATTTTTGAGGCTTCGTCCGACTGGTGACCGTTTGCAACTGCAATTTTTGATTTTTTTGTAAATAAATTCCAAAGTTGTGCACCGATTTTAGTCATTTATATCGTTTTTTGCTTAAAACTTTTTTTTTTTTTAATGTATGGAAATTTATCAGCATAACTTTGTTTTTAGATTTTTTAGGCAGTTTTAAAGAATAAAAAAAAATTTCGAACTTTTGCAAAAAATTTATTTTTTTCCTAAAAAAAATTTTATTTTCTAAATTACTAAGCCGATTAAAAAGATTTTTACAGTTATTGAAAGATAGTTTTATTGTTGAATTTGGTTTATGTGCTTTTTCCAAGATTTTAAGCTGTTTTTGAGTTAAGGGAATATATGTTGTCCTACCTCCTCCATTTTTAAAATAACGGTATATCTCAAAAACAAGAGCTATCAAAAAAAAAAAAAAAAAGAAAACGTTTAGCACCACTGACTTCAGCGCGGCCGAATTAGGTTTAGTCACTGGGTGTCCCTTCTGTCGGTTTTTTAAGCTAGCACAGTGTTATTAATTTAAAATATTTTTCATCTTGCAACACTTTCACTTTTTCCAACAACTTCTATATAAGACAGAAAACAATAATAATTTCAATACATTTATATACTTTTTCATAAAAATTTCATTTGGCTCTTGAAGCAGATAAATAATTAAGTTAATTTTTAATAAAAAAATATATTCATAAAAAATATCGCGAACCAACAAAAGAAGCAGCACAAAGAAAGGCCCTCTAGCAAACATCAACACGACTTCATTTTTCCGCTGGGTCTCAATATGCGTTGCAACAACTTCATTTATAAAAACCTTTATCGATAAAATCTTACTGCGGTAGCTTGTTGCTTTTGTTTTGTTCACTTTTAAAAGGCGAAAGCAATTAATCAAGTTAAAAAATGATTAATTTAATTTTGTAAACATGCAGGTTCTCCATACTGACATGACTTTTGTATACTGCACGTTTTTGCCTGCGTCAAAGTAGGCATACATACGTACATATGTATACTATGGCGCCTCCCAACAAAAAATTATAATTTTTCTCAGTTTCATTCTTCAGTTCCGTGAATTTAAAAAAACAAAAATGTGCTGAAAAAATGTTGGATAAATCGGAAGGGTTTAAGAGGAGCCTCGTCTGGGACAAAGTTGGCAATGGAGGGTAAAAAAAAGCTTCATAATCATCCTTGACCCGTTTCTGGAAGCGCTACTAAATTTTTTCTTCTAGCATTTTTTTCTGAACATGTTAACTTCCTATTTCCCATCCTTAGTGGGGGGTGGGTGCATACAAAGATAGTATTTTCACCGTCATAACTCGTCTCATGTTGCTGCCATAAGTGACTGAACTCCATTAGTTTTCCAACTTCAACATTTTTTGGAACACACTAACTCTCTACCAGGCGGAGAGGGAGGGGAGTTCTCATACATAAATGGTTTCTTAATGTGCTTCTGAAGGAGCTAAATTTTTTCTTCCTGACATTTTTGCAGGACATACTCACCGCATATCTCCACTCCTGAGGGAAGTTCACCCACAAAGAAAATGTTTATAAAATTTTTCCGGATTGTCCCAACTAGTACCAGGATGCCTATTCGATTTGTTTCTCGAGATTTTTTGAACCAAATGACTCTTCTATCTACCCTCCTTAAGTACCCCCCACACACGAGTTTCTTCTAAGTCTTCGAGTCACATGTTTTTAGTAGTTTAAGAATTTAAGTAACATTATCTAAACCCGATTGTAAAAAGTTGTCAAAAGTATTGACAATAAATTAAAAATAGCTACCTGCTGCATTTTTTTTAAGACTAATGCTAGGAACACAACTGGGACGAATTTCGCCCAACACGACAAATACGCCGGTTAAAAAAAAAATCGCAATAACGACGAAAAACAAAAACATCTGTTATAATTGATAAAGTTGTTTATTGTTTGTTCAAAGATTTGTATTGTATTGTATTATTACTAGGTTGGTCCAGGATGACCCTTTGCACTGCGACCATAGATGATCTGTTGTGCAACCCTTTGTCCCTCACGAGTTTAATACATCAAGAAACAGTATTAGCCCTTCTGTGGAAGAATGTATAGGCCTGCAACAGCCTGTGTCTTCTGTGGCCTAGTGCCACACATTCGATAATCAAGTGTTCCATTGTCTCTTCTTCTTCTCCGCAAAATCTGCAGATTGCCATACTGGATAGTCCCATTATGTATAGATGCTTCTTGCAGGTATGTTAGCGCCCCATACAGTATCCTTAGATTCTTTCTATTTTGTTCAAAGATAAAAAAAAATTAAATGAATCAAAGAATTTCAAACTTTGTAAAAATAATTAAAGTAATGAACATCATGTTCATTTTGATCCCAGATTATATAATTATTCATGAAGTTTAACATTTTCAGTTATAATTTCACTTGTATCCATTTTCTTGGTTTTTTAATTTTATGGGGTTGCCATATATGGGATTGCCATATAAAAAAAAATTGGTTGTTAAAAAATTTGGCATTACCAAAAACAAAAAATTAAACACTACAAACATGTTTTATAATCTAATATGTTGGCTTTTTATTTTAAATGCAGAAAGTCAAAGCTTAGCACTTAAAAACCAATTAACTGTTTTTGCTAAAACAGGTGAAAACTAAAACCAAAATGGCCACATGGTACTGATTTGTTCGTCGTTCGCCGGCGTAAGAAATAGAAATAAATCTATTTCAAGCTCGCCGAGTACAACGAATTTCGAGCTACGCTGTGACTGTGTTTTATTTTTGACGGCGAAAAATTCGTCGTTCGTCCCAGTTGTGTTCCTAGCATAAAACAATTAAAAAATATTTAAGACATGTGCCCAGTCTGTGCTGCCCCATTTTGAGTGACACTCACTACATACACTTATTGGTGTAGTAACAGTCATACATAATTGGAATCGATTTCTTTTTCATTGTGGTACACTTAATGTGTACAAAAAGAGTGGAACGCGTATTTTAGACGTATCGTTTTATTTCACAATAACTCTTGTACTCCTCTGAAATTTTCATTTGAATAAAAAACCCTTTTTTTTTCTTTTAGAGACAAGCAGCCAAATGATTGAATGCAAAAATGAATCGAAAGTATGAATGAAATTTCCTTCAACTGTTTGTGTAAAATGTTTTACGTTACAATCAGTCACACAAGCTGACATTCAATCAGTCTGTCAGTCTGCCAGTAAGTCATTGAGCCAAACCGTTCTACGAATATTGCCTGTTTCTTTCTATGTGTGACCTTCAGAGCCCCATCAAACCATATCACTCAACTCAGTTGTTGTTTTTTCTTCTTCTTCTTCGTTTGTATGCCATCCATGTGCGTTTTAAAACAGACGTCACCCACCACCACCTCCTCGCAGTCATTCTCCTTTCGTTCGTTTCTATCATATTCTATGTTTTATTAAAAGCTTTTGTTGTTGTCGGTGATGCTTCTTCTTCTTCCGCTGCTGCTGCTGCTGCTGCTGCCGATAATGAATACGATGATGGTGCTTGATTTTTAAAATGGTTCGCTTGTTCTATTGACGAAGAACAACAGCTGTGTATTAAAAAGGATTTCTTTCTCACTTAATTTTGTGTTTTCATGGCATCTAAAGGGGAAATAAGTTAATGCATCGCATTTTTAAAAAATTTCTGTGCTCAAGAGTTTTGCTTCCTTTTTTTTTTGCACAGAAATGAAATGATTTTCTTATTTTCCACTCGTTATAATACTTAATACATTAAAGTACTTGTATGTATTTGTATATCAGTTCCATTATGTTTGTTTTTCATTTGAGATTCTTGGAAAAAGTGTCAAAAATGTTTAAGAAACTTGACACTTTTCAGCTTCTTTGTTTTTTGTTTTTGAGGGCCCAGATGTTGCATTATATTGGTGAAAAAAAAAACTCTGCTTTTGACAATCACAAGTGACACTTTACATTTTTTCCTTTTTTTTTTTTTTGTAAATTGCTTTGCCGTCAGCTCAAGTAGCATTTAGAAATTATTAAGCGAACAAGCTGCTTAATTTTTTTTTTATCAAGTAATATTTGCAGCAGAGGAACATATGTATGTATCTTCATATGACTTCGTACGAAACCTGAACAATTTTTACAAAATAAACAAAAAACTCTTTAATATGAACATTTGCAAACTTTGTTAAATGTAAAATCTCTTAATTTTTTTTTTTTTGTATTTTCTTAACAGTAACATCAGTACAATTACATGTGGTTTTTTTTTAGATTTTTTAACATTTAAATTTTAATGAAGTAATAAGTAAATTTAAATGAAAAATAAGTAGGACGGTTTTTAAATTAAGTTTTATTTATTTTAAAGAGTGTTTTCAGTTGATTTTACTGACAAAGTTTTCTGAGTGTAGGCTACACATAAATTGCACTTTACTATAATTACTAGCAAACAATAATAAAATACATTACAATCTTAATGCTTTCATTTTTGCTCTTCACAAAAAGTTTTTATTAATTTTATTGTTTTAGGTCCTTAACAATATTGTTTTAGTGCCTTAGGCCTAAAACAATAATTTATATTTATTTAACAGAAACAGAGAAAACATGCAGGTTTCCACGCCACCATGAGGTACTGCATACAGCGCGCTACCCACTTAAGGCTGGGTTCCCCGAACGTACAGTGTCACAGCATGTGTTGCAATTGGCCATAGTTATAACCAAGAGCCACACAGTTCGTAACCCTGTTTAGGTTCAGGCCTATGAATACCTTTTAAATAATACGTAAATAGATATTAAAATAAGACCTAGCCCTAATTGTTCGAAGGCGGTAAACATATTCATTCAGAGAAGGCGTTTTTGATGTTTCACTGTTAAAAGAAAGAAACTTACAATTATTTGAAAAAATATATTTAAGCTGGAAGAATAAGAAGAGATTTTGTTGTTGTTATAAGTCTTCAAAGTTCAAATCTTGGCTGGTCTTTAACCTCTTGCACAGCACCTGTAGAGCAATAATATTGAAAAATAATGTGATTGTATTAAAAGTTTATATAAGTTTTTAACTCACTTGTCAGCGTAAATGTGCTACCGTTTATCTTGAAGAAGGGCTTAAGGTTCAGAGCCCAATGCTTTTGGAAACTTCTAAAGGCCACTGAAATTGAATTTAAAAACATTAATAATAAATTACAATTTGCAACTCATAAAGGACTCCTTGAAGATCATAACAATATTAAACAGAACTCTATAAAATATAGAGATGACAGACGAAAAAAGTATATAAAGTGGATATAACACAAAGAAAAATAAAGACCGAATTAAGGATCAGGCTAAAGGGAATAATGAGTGATGGATTTCTTTTGATGTAGTGTCGTTATTTCCTAGTATTGTATATCAGTCCATTTTGCAAAAAGAAAAATGGAATATATGTAATAGCACAGCATACAAGAATTGATAAGGGTTTATTTTTAGGTATTTTGAAATTTTGCATAGAAGACAATAGATAATTTAAATATAATAATATGCAGAATATATGTATACACACATACATAGAAGGAGTCCCAATGGGATTTGCAGCTTCTCCAATTATTACGGACATTGTGATGGAGAAGTTAATAGATATGCATAACTATAGAAAAATTGAGTGTGCAGTCAAGAATAATGACAAAATAGGCGGATGATCTGTTTTGTATTATTCCAGAAATACCGGTTGTGTGATGTGTTCAAAATGTTAAAAAGTTTCAATATCGACTTTACAATAGAGAATGAATGTAACTCAAGACTGTCGTATTTGGATACAGTGATGATTAGGAGAAATAATAGATTAATTTTAGATTGCTATTGAAATTCAGTAAGATTGGTCCACGGATAGCCGAGATAAATAAAAAAAAAAAATCGGGTTTTGAGGGGTGTTTTTGGCCATTTTTTGGTCAGATTTTTTAAAAAAAAAATTTTTCCTAATAAGTTAGCCATATCATTTTTAATGCCCATTAGATCCCAAAAATCTAAAAAAAAATTGAAATCGGCCCATATATACCCGAGATATGGCGTCTCCCGATTTTTCAAGAAATCGGCTTTATAGGCCAAATAAAACAACTTTTGGCACCAACACTCAATCAGAATGCTAAATATATCATTGTGAAGGGTATTTAAGATTCGGTCCAGCCGAATATAGCACTCTTACTTGTTTGTTATAAAGTTTGAACGTTGACATTATGTGTGAAACACCACACCATTTAAATGACCACCACACGATTTATTGCAAGCACTGGTTCTTCTGAGGTAATTTTCGACCACTTTTTGACACATATCAGGCGGTATCTCAGCCATAACTTGACGAATGTGGGTTTTTAAGTTAAAGGTTTATCTGCATAAACACGGTCTTTTGCGTAGCCTCACAAAAAAAAAAGTCTAATGGTGTCAAATCGCATGATCTTGGTGGCCAGTTGATATCGCCATGACGAGAAATTATGCGGCCAAGAAATGTCTCGTGCAATAAAGTCATATTCGCTCGAGTTGTGTGGCATGTGGCATCGTCCTGTTGAAACCACGTATTCTCCAAGTCGGTTATCATACGACCAAAGCTCTCCGAATTGACGGTGACAGTCGATCCATCGTCGTTTTCGAAGAAATAAGGTCCAATCACATCTTCGGACCAAAGAGCGCATCAAACAGTGACTTTTTTCTTAGATGTAACGGCCTCTCTTCAATTACTTGAGGATTCTCAGAACCCTAAATATGACAATTTTCTTTATTAACATACCCACCGAGTGAGAAATGTGCTTCATTGCTGAATAAAAATTTTGTTCGAAAAATCGCCGTCTACCGCCTGTTGTTCAAGCACCCATTCCACGTATCTACAACGTCCGCTGGCTCCAGTTGTTGTGTGAGCTGCAAAATACGCCATAATGAGCCATAAGACAGTGCTAGTTCCTGAGAATGACTAGGAATCGAAAGATTGGCAAGATCTAATATATATAACAAGGAAAAATATAGGACTGCTAATAGAGGTTATAACACATTGGATAGAGTTTATAGTAAGACCAAGGATAGGGTTGGTAAGTGGTATTGAAAGCTAATTTTGTTGTCAAAATTCGGTTTTTGTATATTTTTTTTCTTTCAATATTTTAAACCATTTTTGAGTTAATGGAATATAATGTTGTACCACCTCCTCCATTTATAAAATAATGGTATATCTCAAAAACAAGAGCTAACCAAAAAAAAAAAAAAAAAAGGTTGGCACCACTAAATTCAGCCCACCCGAATTAGTTGTAGTCATTGAGTGCCCCGTCTGTCGGAAAAAAAATTTCAAATTGTAGCACAGTGTAACCCAGGGAAAAATAACCGCCTGTACTCTACTATTTTGTTTTGATCGGCTATTCGCTTTTTTTTCGTTGGATATTATTTGACATTTCTTTTTATTCTCCGATTTGGCTTATGGTGTTCATGCAGCTGTAGTACACGAGTTGAAAATATTAATGATATATAAATAAAGCAAAAGAGCGTTTATGTAAAACTATTTGAATTTATAGGGGTGTATGCAATATATTTAATAAGAGTTTTTGCTGTTTTTCTTAACGTAAAATAACAACAAGCGTCAATTTGTAAAGGAAACACAAAAATTGCCACAAAAATTTTTTCTCTGTAGACATGAAAGAGAGTTCAAAAGAGAATCGCCCGAGAATTGCCCAACTAAAATTGCCTTTTGTGATCTAGGACTTGCCACAAATGTTAGCATTTTAGTACAACAACACATACAAATTTGCTTACTCCCAGAAGTTCACTACTGTTTCACATCCAAATAACGAGTGATATACAGCCCTGCAATCTGCGTTGCCAAATTGATGAATTATTGGTTGGCAACATTTTTTATCGGCAATGAATACGTTTTCGAAACCTCCAACTACAAAGCCCTTTATGAGTTGCAGGAAACTGTTGCAAATAGTTTTTTAATACTTGTGCGATAAACTTACCTTTTTATCGAGAAAAGGCCAATCATTTATACATAAGTCCCTGGCACTAAAGTTTGGTGTGGTCATACTTGACCTGCTGTGAGGATTAGAAGAATCTTGCATATTTTCACAGGTGAATACCCGTGGTTAAGGTTTTATCATTTGAGTTATACCTAAATTAAACACATTAATATACTTAAGAATACTTCAGACTTGTTAATACTTCACAAATTTTAAATATACTTCCTTTTATGTTACAAAAGAGTGTAAAATATGTTCCTACCATTAAAATGTGTTTTTGTTTTGTATTACAAAAAATATATTGAAAAGATATTGAAGTTATTTGCCTACGTAGATTTTCTTAGAGCGTAGATATGTATGTGTTCGTCGTTCGAAGATTTAACGCAAATTGACGTTACTTGAAATATTTTGTTTTTCACATATACATTCGAATATTTTTCTTTTTTTTATCTTTTTAATTCCGAGATGGAATAAAAAAAACTTACTTGGTACTTTACCAAAACACTTATTCAAGGAAAATTTGTTTTCCACAAAAGCCAGAGAAATCTTGGACTTCTTTTGTCTTCTTAAATTTGACTTCAAACAGCTGTTTGATCCTCAAGGTGAAGGCATGCCTGTTATCTTTTTCATGGTCTCCTTTGTTTTTAGCAGCCCTTAAGTTTATATAATACAAATTATTATAATGCCCTACACAATATGATTCAACTGTAACTTACCAAAAGGATAACGTCGGTCTTGCGTTGAAAGATTTTTGTGGTGTTTCAGAGTATATTGAATGATCCAAAGTATTCACCACTGTTATAGATATAAGATATATTGAAGTTTAGTGCATAAGACGCAGAATTGCTTACCAACTTGCCTTTATTATAAATTTGTTAAACTGCTGACTTCAATTCGTAACTCGTCAAAACAATTTAGAGGAGTTTTGCAAGACAAATTACTTAAGATGTTTCAAGAAAAACTTTACCCCAAGAAGCGATTTTTTTCTAAGAAGAAAACATAATAGAAAATTACACATTAAAAATAAAAATATCAAAAAAAAAAGGAAGAGCGAACATTGTTTTTAAATTTTAATTTTACTTTATAGTTGACTCTTTTATAATTTACAATTGAGAATTATTAATTGGACTTTTGAAGATCGATCTTCTAAATTAAGAAACAATATTTACGTTACTAACCCCCCATTTACACACGCAAGTACAAGTGCAAGTAACTCAATACAATGACATTTTTTTACTAATACCATCATATTTCTGCAAGTTGCGAGCTCATTTGCAAGAGATTTTGATTGGCAGTAATTTTTTTTACTTGCATGTCGATAAAATGACAAAAAGCAAAAACAGTTTTACCGCAGAAAGTTCATATTTTAATTTTAATAGATAACTTACAAGGAATAATTTTTGTTTTGATCTTATATACTGAAAAATAAGATAAAATACAAAAAATGTTGAAGTAAAACATGGCCATTATAAATTTACTATTTATTTAATAAAAAACCTATTCGTATAATTTGCTTCCCCATAACAGTTTGTATGGCAATACTTTGGCAACCCAGCCACTAAAAGGTCATGTAGTCGGCCAAAAATAGAATAAATAATACACAAGAAAGGCAAAAATAGTGATTTTTAAATATAAAAAAATTTAGCAGTGATTTTGTAGTTTTTTCCCCATAATTGTTTTATTATTATTGCTTTCATTCAATTCATTTACTTTGTAAAGTAAAGCGATTTTCCTTAAGAATATTTTCTTTGATGACATTTTAAAAATAAGCTTGCACTTGCCTGTGTAAACAATCCAGCAAGTAGCAACAGCTTTTACTGTCTCTGTCAGTGTATTGGTTGTTAATGTGTACACACAATTTACAACAAGTTACTTGCATGTGTAAATGGGGGTTAAAGAAGACAAGTAAAGTAAAGTTGAAGATTTACTGGCTGGGGAACGTACCACAGCTGTTTCTTTTCCACCATAATGATGATCAGCACCCGAATTGCTTTAAACTCAATTTATAACTAAACTGCCCGGTTGATTAAGGGTGCGGCGAAAATTTTTAAATCTTTGTTATCATTTCAAAAAAAAAAAAAAAACAAGTCTCTGCTTATTAATTATTTTTTGGTAATAGAAAAACATATTAGTTTTAACTTTAAATTCGAACTATGTAATATACAATTTTTAATCATTTTATCGAGCTTGAGTTAGATCTTTTGCTTCCTGCTATTCAGCAAGCTTGACTAATTAGCCATGACCAGTGTTGCGTCTAAGCTGACTGGCAAACAACATTAGAGTGAACAGTTCAGATATATGTTCTATGGACAGCATAATGCATCTATTAGAGAAAAAAGCAAAATCACACGTACATACATAAAAGTTTCCATAATTTTTCCCACATTGGTCTTAAGAATATGATGGGTGTTCGTATGACCGACTGTCGGTCGTATGACCGACCGGTAAAATGACCATCACTGTTCTTGTGGGGTACTTTCTCCAGAGAAGAACGCCAGAGAATGGAAAGGAAAAGTAACTACTAATGAACCACTTTATAGAACATTTTTACTAGGTCCGTGACTTTTTTATTTAATACTATTTTATTGGATTTATGTATTCGTGAAACATTTGCTTGAATTCGCCGTGTATGAGGCGAATACGAATATTCACAACATCTCTAGTTTGTCTACGTACAACACTGCTATTTTATAAAGCTCGCAAGCGATGCACTACTTCATTTTAACAGAAAAAAAAGTCATTTGACCTAATGAGTGCTGGAAAAATAAGTTTCAGTTTATTGTTCTTGTTTTCAATTTAGATCTTTTGATGCAGGTATGTAGGAGAAATAATAATTATAGACTTAAAAGATTAGTTTTTTACTTTCAATATTCTTACCTGTGCCGTATTGCTAATTTTTCTATTTATAAAGAAACTTGTACTGCATTTGCCATTGATATTAAAAGTTTAATGTGTGTACGTAAATAATGCAAGACATAAATATAAAAAGAAGAGAAAAATTAGTTTGGCTGTTAAAATAATGAAGTTTACGAGGACATATATTTGGTGTTTTTTTTTTTCCATTTTGTTATCAAATTATTCCAGGCTGGTGTGTCAAATAATTCTGTGCAAAGTGTAACAATTAAAAAGGAAATAATATAGAAAAAACACAACTAAATATATGAAGCAGAAAAATAAAAAAAATATTGCTGGTTAACCATAAATTTAATTATTTTATATTTAGAAAAAAAAACATTTTTTTTAACGATTGGATTGCTTACATTTTTAACATTGAAATTCAAATGAAGTGATCAGTAAATTTAAATAAAAAAAAGCAAAACTGTGTTTAAATGAAGCTTCGTTTATTTTAACAATTGGGCTTGAGTCCTCGACATTCTAAAAAATTTCTCAAAATTAAGAATTTTTAATATTTTAATATTTTCTGTTGACGGCTAAAAAACGTCTATATACCGCCGGCATTTTGTTCATGCGACAGTACTAGAGTTTCAAACAGTCTTTCAAAATTTTTCAAGTTGATTAGCATCAATGAAATGACGGCAGTATATAGACGGCTGAAAAAGACAGAAAACATTTATAAGGTCTAGCTTTAGACCTAAAAAAATACATTTCTATTGGATCTTAAAGCAAATAAATAGTTAAGTTATTTTTTGAAAGTTTATCTTGTGATCAAATTGGAGCGATCAACGTTTTTAAAGCAGACAAGAAAAGTAAAGTTGAGGACTTACATATCATGGTTGTATCACGACATGAAATATTCTTTCAAATAAGCTAATAAGTACACATGTGTTTACTTATTACCCAGAAATCACAAAACCAAATGCATTTCCATGCATGAAACGCTCACAAACAATGAGTATAATAAAAAATAAATAAATGCGGGCAGGGTTACTCTAGTTTTGTATAAAAAAATGTTTTTTAAATTTTTTAAGGACCGAAAAAAGTACTCCCTCTGTCTTTGTGATTGTTAATCTTTCATCGATTTCAATATTTTCTTTCTTGCCAATATAGCTGTGATGCGAACTTTTTGCTCAAATTTATAATGGTTTCAAATTATAGTTAAAATTTTTTCGTTCTCAGCATAGTCCATAAGCCCAATTTGCCTGTAGATATGTTTATTGCGGTTACAACAAAAACTCATACAAGCAACAACAACGGAATAATTGTTGTTTAAATTATTACATCACTGCGACATCTTAATTATACCGCATGAGCCTTTCGTTTTAGTGACAGAGAAGTCTCTTTAATTGGCAGCAGCAGTTAACTTCTTTTACATGTCATGTTTCAGAGTGTAACGGGGCGTATACTCGTTTTAATAAACTCTTCACATCTTCACATTACTCATACACACATACACATGAAAGACGACACAAGAGTCTCTTTTGCTCACTTAATTGTACTTATATGTGATGACTTAAATAAAGAAAGCAAACGTTTAATGTTACAAACGTATAGATTTTTCATTAACAAAAACAAACAAACAAAAACAACAACAAAACAAACAAACAAACAAAAAATAAGCATAAAAATAAACAGATCTCGAGTTATTTGAATTATCTAAAAGGAATTTGTTTGCATTCACTTATGCCGAGTATCAAATTAGTTTGCAGACTCATTTTAGGCATTTTAAGTGACAAATCTGTTGGAAAAACATTAAAAATATTAACATACACTTATCATCAATTTTCTTTGAAAGCAAATACATGTGAGTACATGAGTGTAAATGTGCATAAGCTGTACATTTTTAGTGTATTTCATTATAGTTTGGAGTTGTCTTTTTCATGACCCCTTTTATGCATTTCATTTAAATGAAACAAGTGATCGGGAAAAGGAGCCAAAAGGCAGTGGTGGGTGGAGAGGGGGGAAAATAGAGAGAACTTGTGGTGGTTTGGTTAAAAAAGAAATCATTATAGCATAAAAACAGAACATTTATTTTAGTTTGTGAATGTTTGATGAAAGTGGACGTGTTCTTTGTGATTCTTCATATGTAATTTGGGAAACCGTAATCAGCTAACGCGTATTTGTCTACATAGTAAACCTAAAATAAGTATTCAAACATGAAATTATTTATTTATTTGCTTTAACAGCCCATTGAAATTCATTAATTGAGGTCATTGTATAGAAGGTTGCAAAGATAACAAAGTAAAAGATTTGCAATTTGAAAAAAATGTTTACTGTGTTAAAAGTTTGTTTGAACATTTCTGATTCTCAATTGGTTCATGGGAATTATGGAATAAGTAGTTAAGTTTCAAACACTCTTTTGAGAATTTTTCGAGTCTACTGATGAGTTATTGATTAGCATCAACGAAATGTCGATGGCATATAGAAAAAGAAAGAAAACATTTGTAAGGTCTACTTTTTGGAGCTGAATAATGAAACGCTTATTTAATAAATATTTTAAAATAATAAACATTAACGGCTGTATTCATAATAAAATCTTAATAAGCATTTTAACAAATTTTTAGTTAAAAAATTGTATCTCTTCAAAAGCAGTTTTTCAAAAACTGTATTCATAATCAGTTGTTTAAGTAAAACCTGTTTTAGCAAATTTATCCAGTATGATCCGGCAGCACTATTACTTTTACTTGTCATTTGTAAATGGTGCTGCACAATAATTACTTTTTTTAAATAATCGAATACGCAACAATGCTTTAATTAAATCACTTGTTTTGAAAAAATCTCTAAATCATTTAAGAAATATTTTTCTTAAATGATTTACAGAATTTATTAAAAGAAGTGATTTAATTAAAAAAAAAATAGATTAAAAGTTAAAGGGAAGTAAATTGTTTAAACAATTTTAGTGACCTAAAAAAAATTAGTTGAATAACGAGTTTCAGTTTATTTGTTTTGATTTGTTTTTATATCACTATTGAATTTGCTACAAAAATTTTTAAGGAAGTAAAATGTTGAACAATAAACATAATTAAATATGGAAAACAAGGAAAGTGCAAATCGCAAACATTTCGCAAACTGGAATGAAGAAGATACAAAAATTTTTTTACTTAAATTAAATTTTTCACAATATAAAAGGTAACCAGACAAACAACAAATAACACAAACGTCATTTTAAAATTGCCTTAAACATGGCTGCATGCAATTTTAAAAACAGTTGATTTAAAAAGACGTTAAAATGAACATTTTACCTTAAAATTGATTTATAAATATAGTTTTATTAAAAATTTCCTAAAATGTGTTTCAAATGCTGTTCAATTTTATTATGAATACAGCAGTAAATTTTTTTTTATAATTTTAAATTAAATTGTAAGTTTTTAAATCAGAACCACACACTTTTGAATAAG
This sequence comes from Sturmia bella, assembly GCA_963662145.1. Taxonomy (NCBI): domain Eukaryota; kingdom Metazoa; phylum Arthropoda; class Insecta; order Diptera; family Tachinidae; genus Sturmia; species Sturmia bella. Next base: position 58,222,421 of record OY759170.1, read on the forward strand.
TTTTACTGCAAATAAAAGAACTGCATATAATTAATTTAATACGTGTATCATTTAATATTCTATTTGAAGTGCAATTTACTTTAAATATTCCACTACACTAAAGTGTATACACACACCGCTAGGGTCTGAAAAAGCTTTTAGGGTTTTCGTTTGTCAGAACACTTTATGGACGTTTTCAAATCGCACATTCATTTTTGAGAACATGGATGTATGTTGCACGTAAGCTGTCAAATTTGTGGACAATTTCTGTAATGTTTCTTTTTGTTTGGGAACTAAAGCAGGAACCCGAGCAGAAATTGCCAGTCGTACAGAAATTCTAATACTGGCAAAAGAATTTTTTACATGATTTTCATACACTTTGCCAATGTTAAAGTTTTTGTTCTGCAAAAATAATTTTCCCATGCTTTTTAATAAAAAATATGATTTCTGTTTGACTGAAAATTCTTCCCTTTTAAGTAAAGTTCTATTGCATTGTTCTATGCGGGAATGCTGATACTAAAAATGTCTATTAGAACCACAACACTGATTCAGCTCAATGAATGTATTGTTGATTTCATTGAGGCATCGTATATTGAAATGTACACAAAACTCGAGATTGACACAATGTGAGTGATAGCCTGCCTACACGAGACCAACTACATGTTATCTGGAGGCACAGTAACATTTTTGTATTTATAAGTCTAAACAGAAGAAGCTTGAGATATTTTTAGCATATATGTATGCATAAATGGATATTATATGTATAAATGGATATTATTTGAATAAAGATGCACGAAACCATTTCGAAAATGTTGTGTCGAGAAATGATTTACCAACGTTCGGCCGATCACATTTTTCTGTCCAGATAGACCATGCTAAGAAAATATAAATCAGAGTTGTAATTCAACTAAACTAAAGATAAACAAATCAAAATTGGTGAAAACAAATGAAAAAAAGACATAGAACTTCGTACAGTCACTGACAGTGAAAACTATTTGTTTATGTCCAATACACCACACGTGTTCTGCATCCTGACATTCAAGCCTACTCAAGCGTCTGCTCTTTTATAAGAAGAAACTGTCAAGACTTTGTTGATCGCGTTACTTTACGAATTTTATACACAGCTCTAAATTATAGTATTGCTCGCTTATTTGGAAGAACCCTATTTGCGATGTACATACAAATAAAATTGAAAGAGTACAAAAGAAATTTGTTAAATATGCGCTTCGTATTTTTCAAACTTTGTCAATGCCAATTTCAAATAACGCTCGTTGTTTGCTTTTGGGTTTGCAGCCACTTTCTAAGACGTATTATGCAATCCGCTATTGTAATTTATAACTTGATAAACGGTCATATCGTTTGTGAATACTTATTAAAGTTAATAAAATTGTTTGTGCCATGTAAGTTGTTCAGATCCAGTAATCTATTTTATGTTTCTAGACATGGTACTAATTATGCAATGCGTGAGCCGTTGCTACGGGCCTTGAATACTTTAAATAGCATCAATAATATCGTTAGCATTGATTCTTGGTTGCCGATTACTGATTTTAAATTATTATTAGAATATAAGGATTTATTTAATATCTTTTTTAATTAAGTTATTATTAGCCTGTAAGGATAGTGTATTCCATAGGCTTAGATGGATAAATAAATAAATATATTTTTACTATAACTCTGGCAATGCGGCTGCTTAGGCTTGGGAATAATTTCAGTAAAATTATAGTTTCCTTATGTAAGTTCTATTTTAGAAGCGAAATTTCATTAACTGATAAATGGATTCGCAACAGGGCTGCTGTTTGCAATTAATTCAATAACAGTGTAGTTGTCAGTGTCTGAAATATATGTCCTCGTAAAATAATTTCTAGTTTCGTGAAGTTACTCGTACTTGAAAATAAAAAAATAAGACAAGTACTTACCTTATATTTAACAATAATTTAACAATGTAACAACAAACTTTAAACGTTTTAACAACTACCGCAACTTTGTATGTATGTACATGTGTTTGGACAACAACAACAAAGAAAAAAACAAAAAATCGCTGTATTGTTAAAAAGGCCTCAGGCTGCTGGGTTCAAGCACAAAATTTCAATTTAGTTTTTCTACACTTTAGTTTTTTAATTTTCTAAGACAATAGTTAAAAGGCTTTCGGCATTTGCATTTGGTGAATTTGTGGAATTAGAATTGTTTTAATTGCGACAATTTTTTGTGAGAATAAACGCAACTTTTATTTGAGGATTCAAGTTGCGATTATTTTTTATTATTATTGTGTTTGGTTTGAGAAAATTATATATTTGTTTTACGTATAGTTTGCTTTTAAGCCAATAGAATGATTCACTTATTTCACTGCAGTTTTAGATTTTGTGTGCATTAAGCTTGAGTTTCAACACTGGGAGAAAAAGACACTAAGGGATACAACACTTAAAAAACGCGGCATCCGAACACACTGAAAAACGTTTTAAAAATTTACTTTGCGATAACAATTAACAACAACGGTGTATACGAGTTAACAATGCAACAAGCTTGTCTTTTAATTAAATCAATTAATTGTTTTTCTGTTTACTTTAAATTTCTACTCTTAAGCTTTGGTAAACAAAAAGTTTACATATGTATTTTGTTTTGTTTGGTTTTGTTTTTTTTTTTTAAATTCAGTTGATTTTCTTTTTTAGGAATAACAAAATATCTCTGTTTTGTAAATCGTTATTTTTGTTTAATACAAAATTAAAAAATGATATATTTTACAACATTTATATCACTTGTGACTTTTATAACAGCTGATGTTGCCAATCGGTGGGTTAACAAATTGAATTAAGGCTTAAATGAGTTTCATATGTAAATTAATTGTTGTGTGGATCTTACTTTATATTTTTTTTTTGTTTTATTTAGTTTTTTTCTTGAGTTATTATTATTATTATTATTAATTTATATACAATTTCAACAATAGTTTTTTTTTTCGTTTATAAAAATGTTTCCAATCACATTCAGTTATTTCAGCAAAAAAAAATTCAGCATTTCGAATTTTTAAAAATACTCGTATGTATAACAATTCACTTTGTGTGAAGCACGAAGCAGCTATAAAACTGATCATTAACTGGGGGCACTGTCAATGTGTGGGGTGGTGGGGTGGGGTGGTTGCTATTGGAGTTTTTCATTTTTGGTTCAACTTTGGCCCTTCAAATATTTTGAAACTTGTTTTATTTATGTTCTTCTCCCAAGTTTAATGTCCAAAAGTTGTTGTTGGCATTGGGATTGTTTTTGCTCCAAAACTTAAAATCATTTCGTCAACCTTGAAAAGATAAACAGAAAAAAAAAATTATTTGTAAATTTAGGACAGAGCTAAAAAATAAAATCTTTTAATCACTAATCGTTATATACAAATTGTTCCGGACTGCCTTAAATTTTCAACGTAAGCCCACCAAAAAAATATAACCATACCCATTGGCATACATTATCAAGCTTATTATCTAACTTATTATCTACGTTCACGTCAAATAGAAAGAAAGGGGATAGATATAGTTACATGAATATCGAATATTCTAGAACAATAATAACAGTTAGCCTGAAATACATGAATGTATGTATATGTAAATAACATAAATGGAAAATATACACACAAGCATATACATACAAACAGCAACACAGACATACCTAACTACTACAAAAAAAAAAAAAAACAGGTGTGGAAAAAGAAGTAGAGACAACAAATTCAACCAACCACTTCTAATTTTAAGGAAAAAGTACTGAATTCTATATTTGCTTACCTGAAATTAAACAAACAAAAAATCCCTTCCGAGATTCCATGAAACTTTCGAAAAAGTATGTTATTTTTCAATAAGAAAATAAACTGCTTGTGTTGCCCTCTAACAAAGCAAAACAGAAATGTTTCCATTACTTCTCTCACAGCCAAAGTAATTACCTTTTCAACTACTTAAAGTCACAAGTAGTAAAATACCAGGACAAAAGAAAGTCTGATATGAACATTCCCGTCACAGCTGAGAGTGATATTTCATAATTGAATCCAGAGAAAATTTTGATAGCGATTACTAATCAATTAGATTCTTTTTTCAAAAAAAAAAACCGTAGTGATTGCATTATCCTTCTTCAGGCAATTTCTGATTAGTAATTGTTTATTAAGGCAGAGAAATTTTGATTATTGAAACATAATCTGAAATAATCACAGACATTGCAATTGATTGATTGATTTTATTTTCAAAATATTTCCAAGTTATTTTAAATTTATTCTATTTACTATTAACACACAATTCCTTATCAAGGATTACAAGCAAACTTATTTAAAAAAAATATATTTAACCTTTTACTAAAATTTTAATTTTATTTAACTATGATAATTTACATACACTTATATTAAATTATCTCTTCAGGCTCAAGTTCAACCCTTGTGTTGTCACTTTTCAATCAATATTAATTAAGTACAGTATTTAAATTATACATCTCTTAAAAAAGGTGCTTTATTGAAATTTAAAAATATCCCAGAAAACAAGGATGTAAAAAGAGGAAGGCCTTTAAAACTAAACTTAAAAACTAAAACCTTAAAATAATTACACACTAAAACCCAAAACTAACACAACAATATTTACACAAAACAAAACAAACAAAAAATAATAAATAAATAAAAAAGAACACAAAGCAACCGGCCGCACTGTACTGCTGCACAGTATTGTAAACTGTATTGGATATCTCCAATGTCCCAGTCCACCTATGATAAAGCAAAAGGTCTGCACCATCGATGAACAGACCACCATCTCTAAGATTCAAAAGATCTACAGGCGAGAAATGGTTGCTAACCCGAACGGTCTCCAAAACCAGCTGCCAAAGAAAAGCATCGCTGAATCAATGGGTAGTCAGACGATCGTACACCTTCCAAGAACTTAATCGAATTTCCGATCATGAAAACGTCAATGCCTCCAAAGTCAAGTGGACCTGCATTATGGCCTACGCAGTCTCCCATCCCCACCAAAATAGGGTCTAAGGCCAACATAATACTTATTAATGTTAATAAAATTTTTTTTTGCCATGTAAATTTTTCAGATCCAGTAATTTATTTTATGTTTCTAGACATGGTACTAATTATGCAATGCGTGAGCCGTTGCTATGGGCCTTGAATAGCATCAATAATATCGTTAGCATTGATTCTTGGTTGCCGATTACTGATTTTAAATTGTTATTAGAATATAAGGATTTATTTAATATATTTTGTAATTAAGTTATTATTAGCCTGTAAGGATATTGTATTCCATAGGCTTAGATGGATAAATAAATAAATAAATAAATAAATAAACATAATATGCCAAAATTAGCAACTCCCATCTCCTCTCTATCTCGCCATCAGGGCTGAAGAAATTAAAAACCAGACTGGGAAACCATAAGAGATGACTGGAGTCGAACTTTCTTGTCAATACCAACTCTACGCTTTAACACACCCTGATACGATGAATATATTCGTTTCGTTTTGTCAAGAATGTCTATATTAATTTAGTTCCAAAAATTAACCTTTTTTCAAAAAATATTTGCTGTCTTTTTCAGCTGTCTACATGCCGACGACATTTCGTTGGCGCTAATCAACTCATCAGTAGACTTGAAAAATTCTTAAAAGTTTGTTTGAAACTTAACAACTTATTCCATAATTCCCATGAACAAACTTTTAAGAATTTTTCAAGTCTACTGATGAGTTGATTAGCACCAACGAAATGTCGTTGGCATATAGACAGCAGAAAAAGAGAGCAAATATTTTTTAAAAAAAGGTTCATTTTTGGACCTAAATTAACATAGACATATAGGCGACATTCTTGACAAAACAAAACGAATATATTCATCGTATTTGGACCTAAATTAATACATTTCAATTGGTTCTTAAAGCAAATAAATAATTAAGTTCATATTTCACTATATGTCTATAGTATGCAAAATTTTCATGGAAGGTGACACACAAACAATGCAATGATTCTTCAACATAAAAAGGTATGTACATACATATGTATGTATGCATGGAAGCCCGAATGAGTTTGAAAATTACACAAAACCTGAAATTGTATTGAACAAATTTTTCACTCAAATGTAAATAAAGTGTTGACGTTCTAGAGGCTGGAAGAATTCGCTCTGGTAAGACTACCTGGCATAGAGATGCCTTGGCCCAAATCTTTACCGACTATTTATGACAGCTCATGGTCGTATGGGATGTCAAATTTTTACCGTATTATTTTTCGTTTGTATAGCGGCTTGCATTCCCACTATCAGGCTCACTTAGTTTTTTCACACCGTATAATAGTCTGAACTGCTCGTAAGTATGTATATACATACATACATATGTATGTAAGTTGATTATATACCTAGAAATTCTTTAGCAGTTGCGGTATTCCAAACATCATTTCAAAATTGGTGTTTTACTTTAATTTAATTTCATGGTTACACTTTAAAACAATCTTTACGCATTTTATATATACAAATAATATCTGTGCAAAAGGGAATACATACACACATACATACAACATTTAACAATTGCTCTCTTTCTATGACGTAATTCAATAAATTGTTTTCAAAGTTCGTCACAAAAACTTTACGAACGCATATAAAACTGATGTTGTTCGCAAAGATGTCATTTTTTTTTCCTTTTTGTGGAAATTTTTAACTTTTTCCAATCCAATCCAAAAAAAAGGAAAACTTTTATGTGGTTTTATTTTTTTTTTTAAGATAAATGGGAGTAGTTTATCTTCCCACCCATTTCAAAGTTTGTTGTGAAGGCTCATATATTGAAGCAAAAAATTACACAAGAACGAACATTGTTTGGAGACCGAGAAAATAAAAAATTTATATCATTAAGATATTTTTCTGAATATATTTAAGGAAAAGTGAACATAAATACCAATGGCTGATCATTTTTCATTGGGCTGCAAGTAGAGATGAGTGTGTGTTATAGTATTAAAGAACCCTATTCGATTATGTCTGGTAAGGTGTCGCAAGATATGGGGACTGTATTTGTGAGAAGGACATAAATAATGCTCTAATGTCTCGCTCTCCTCCCCACATTCATCTCCTCCTTTGACTGAGAACGTAATTTAAAGTTAATGAATGCGGGGGTCGAATAGTCGCTTACTGCAGAGCATATCTAGTAAGTAACACAGTATAGATTTTTGGCATCAAGCATTTATCCCAAAAAGACACAGGAACGATGTGCAAAACTATGTCCAATTTTCAGCCATCGATTAGGAAGATTTGCAAAAAAGTACTTCGAGAGGCGGCGAATTACAGAGAAAAAAGTTTTCAAAGAAATTGTATGATGAGCTTTGACATCGGACATGATAATGTACTCCAGATGGTAATAGATCGAGGAAAAAGTATGAACAATGCCTCAAAAAGAGAACGAGGGCTTCAAAATATTATAACAGCCCCTTGAAGCACGTCTATATGCCGCCGACATTTCGTTGATGCTAATCAACTCATCAGTAGACTGGAAAAATTCTTAAAAGAATGTTTGTTCATGGGAATTATGGAATAAAACAAAATGAGAATCACAAATGTTCAATCAAACCTTTAACACAGCAAACATTTTTCTGTTTTGCAACTCTTTTACTTTTCTTTGCAACCTTCTATACAACGAGTTACCATTGTTTACTATGATTTGTATTATTGAAAGTATCAAGAAGTTGCAAAGAAAAGTAAATGAGTTGCAAAACGAAAAAAATGTTTACTGTGTTAAAGGTTTTCTTTGAACATTTCTGATTGTCATTCGGTTCATGGGAATTATGGAATAATTCCCATGAACAAACATTCTCTTAAGAATTTTTCGAGTCTACTGATGCGTTGATCAGCATCAATGAAATGTCGGCGGCATATAGACGGCTAAAAAACACGGCCAGAAAACATTTGCAAAGTCTATTTTTGAATCTGAATAAATTTAAAAGAATTAAATGAAAATAATAATAATAATAATAATAATAATAATAATAATAATAATAATAAAACAACTATGCGGAAAAAACTACAAAATCACTGTTCCGTTTTTTGTCTTTAAAAATCACTTGTTTTTCCTCTTTTGTGTGTTGTTTATTCTGTTTTTGTCCGTCTGCATGACTTTTTAATGGCTGGGTTGCCAAAGTATTATCATACGAATTGTTGTGGAGAAGCAAATTATACGAATAGCTTTTCTTTTTACCAAATAAATGGTAAATTTATATTACAAATCGATAAAAGCCATATTTTAACTAAACTTTTTTATATTTTATTTATTTTCGATGTGTGAAAACAAACAATAATGTACTAAAATCATTTCTTGCAAGTTATCTATTAAAATTAAAATATAATCTTTATAAAGTAACATTGTTTTTGATTTTTGGCCCTGCAGAAATTGAGACTACTGCTTACACGCGTGTAAAGAGTACTCTGCAAGGGACCAAGACTAACTAGTCCAAAAGTAATCTAAATACATGGGAAAACAATGCTCTATTTTACATTATAATGTCTTATTAGAGGACCATATAATACAAAAAAATCATTACATCAGAGTAATCTAAAAAGTAGTCCACTGCTCACATTATTAAAACAGGGTTAGTCTTGAAATTATTTTATGCCACTACTCCATGGATCAGGGCTGTGCAGTATTTGAAATACATGTATTTGAAATACGTATTTAAAATACAAATACGTATTTTGTATTCGTATTTTAAATACGTCTCATGAATGTATTTGTGTTATGTATTTTAAATACTAAGCGCTTGAACATTTTGTATTTTGTATTTCAAATACTCGTGCTCTCAAAATACATTTTTCAAAATACATTTTCAATTTATGTTAAACAATATTCACTAAAAATTATTCCATTCCATCAACTAAAATCCGAAAATTTTGCTACTGTTTTATTTCCAAAAAATAGCAATACCACAATTTAATTACATTGAGAAAGTTGCGAAGCTGTCAGAAAGTTAAATAATGAAAAAACAAAATACAACGAAAAAAGTGTTCGACATTTTAATCCAAAACAAGAAAAAAAATATCAATCAAATGTTGACTTGGATAGACTTATATATAGTTATATAGCATTTGGTGAAATGTTTTTTAATTGCCACTTATTTCTTAATTCCGTTATGTCTTTCAATAAAATACCGTTTTTGTAATAAGAAGTTATTGAGATTTTGTCGTTAGCTGTTTTTCTGTATTCGCTATCAAGAGATTTTTTGTCTGATATCACTTTTGAAAAACTGGTGTTTATGAAAAAAATGAAAATTTTTTTGATTAAAAGTATTTTGTATTTTAAATACATATTTTTGTTATACTGTATTTTGTATTTCAAATACCTGCTGTTGGAATGCAGCATTTTGTATTTTGTATTTTAAATACATGGAAAAAAAGTATTTGTATTTTGTATTTTAAATACACAACTTTCATGTATTTTGTATTTTGTATTTTAAATACATCAGAGCATGTATTTTGCCCAACACTGCCATTTATTACCACATGGTACTCATGTGTGACGAGTAATGAAAAATAATTTTTTTTATTCATCATGGTTCATATTTGCATTACATCGGGCCAGGTTGTAAATACTCCTTTTTACTTAAAACAGATCATGAACTCCGATAATTTGTGTAGGGGACATGCAAGTAAAAAAATTATTGGCAATAAAAATCTCTTACAAGTGAGCTCACAACTTGCGGTGGATGGTATTGAGTACTTGCACTTACGTGTGTAAATGAGGGATAAATGGTACTAGTATCCAACTAGAATCAATTCACACATTTATTGCATTATATTCGTATCTCGAAAAAAAATCAAACAATGCATCTTGTGCAATACCTTTTTTATTACAACTACGGTTTAACTACGGTTTAGACTGAAAATTTTTGTATGAACAAAATAGACATTAGGCAACACTTTTCTATAAAAACCTTTAAAAATTTATTTCGTTAACACTGCAGTTACACGATCAAGTTTTGCTCTCAAGTTTTTTTTCACATACTGCTTGTCGAAATTCAATTGATAGCTGTGACGTAGGCTGCACGCAATTTCATAACAATTCGTTTTCAAGATGCCGTCAAGAAGAAAATTAAAAATAGCTGCTTCATTAAAAGTACTATCAGTAATAAAGAATATAAAAGAAGAAAAAAAAACCAGAGGGCAGAAAGGAAATACTGGGTGAAGCCCTTATTAGTAAGAAGGTTGGTAAATATTTAAAAATTATAATGAATGTAGTAGATATGCTCTATAAATCGCAGCACATCATTATATTTGTTGGTTTTGCACGTAAACATTTTTATTTCTATTTTAAAGCTTGAATCTGTTTAATTCTTATCACTTTTAATTGCAACTTTGAAAGAAAACAAAAAAAATATTTGCAGACAGAACGAAAAAAATTGTTTTCAGCTGTTTTCTTGATTGTGATTTGATGCTCTCTATGGAAAGCAAAAATTGTCATCAAGTTTGCATCAATTTTCAAAATTGTGAGTGTATTAGTCAAAAAGTGTGAATGTATTAAAACTTGAAAGCCAAAACTTGATGGTGTAACCCCCAAGTAAATGAGACTAAAGATTTCCATGTTTCAGCTTTATAAAACGAGTGCAACGAGTTGTAATTTCGGTGAAACTTGAAATAGAAGACTGACAATTTTTATAGAGGTAAAGAAGATATAAAGAAACTAATTTCCCTAAGAAATTTGAAAATTTTGTTTTCTGAGATATGAAGGTGTTGCAATAAAGGAGCGAATTGTACTGGTGTCCAGCTAGCAGCAATATTATTATGTCAATAATATTCCTACCACACGTGATGTTGGTTTTAGCATTAAGATAGCTAAAGCAAAATTAACCGTTAGGAACCAGTACTGGTGACTTTTGTAATAGTAAAATGTTCTTTCGTTGCATACCAGGTACATATATCCTACAGGGTATGTGTAAAGTTTTAGTCACGATATTCTGTTTCCTTATTTTCGTAAATTATATACATTATGTACAAACTTTATTTATATACATACACATACACATACTATATACAATACATGAATTGTTTATTTAATTTTCTTTAGCCTGTTGTTATTGCTTCTGTTCATTTTGTAGTTTTTTTTTTGTTTAGCCTTCTAATAACTTTTAAATTAATTGAAATTATTAAACGACACAAATAAAAACTTCCACCAAACCATGTAATTTCAATCATACAATTTAGTTGCCATTTATTTATTTATTACTTTATTTTTCCTTTCTCTAACTTGAAACAATTTAATTAAAATGGCTGCACTTTGCAGAGTTTCATCACTGCACGCGAGAGGAAGGGCAACCGTTCGTTAATGGCAGTGTGCAAATGTGTTAGAGCGTAAGAGCGGGTGCGGGTGCGTGTGCGGGTGTGTGTGTGTGTTTGTGTCAAGAGCCTTAAATACATAATTTATTTCATCGCAAAATGAATAAAGTTGCTTTATTAAATGCAAAACATCATGAAGCACAATTAATTCAAAATGTTATCACGAAACTTGTTTCATTACAACATGCACAAAAGGATGTGAAGGAGGACGCGAAGCAGGATGAGGTTGAGGAGGAAGATGAGGCGGGTGGCGTTTTGTGGGAAAGTGAGCAGTGATGTATGTAAATAGTTTTGCTGCTGGCAGATGTTGTTGTTTTTAGGAGCAATGCTTTTGTTATTGTTGTTGTTGTTGTTGTTGTAGTAGTAGTTAATGTTGGTTTTGTTGGCATTGTGTGTATGCGTTTTTATTTTAGATTTTTTGTCTTTCATTTTTCTTTGACGATGAGGCTGAGGTTAATGGTCATTATGTTGATGTTGGTCGTTGGTAAATTTTTGTGATAGATAAAAAAAAACGACTTATATAATACACTTGAGTTGTATAACACCACTTTAAAAAAAAAAACTAAAAAAAATCAATCACAAAATCAGCTTTTTTTTGATTTATTATGTTTTGAGCACTTTGTTTTAATGATTATTTCTTAGATGATTTAATTCATAATGAATATTTTTTGTATTATTTTAACATACAAATGTAAAACGAAATTCAAAAAATATGTCTTTGTCCTTTTGTTTTGTTTTGTTTTGTTTTTCTTAAAAACGAACTCTTAAATTATCTTTATTATCAATTAATAAAAAAAACATTTGTTTTATTTTGTATTAAAATAATTAAAATCTCCTGCAAAATCCTTACAATTTTTCCTTGTCTTGCTCCGTTTAATTTGCTTGAACTTGTTATCACTTCAATATGCTTTAAAACACTAAAAGTTCTCCAGAGTCAGTGAATTCATTTGCAGTTACTTTTTCGGTTAAAATTCAAAAGGAAAAATAAAACACAACTACAGTAATAGCAACAACATTTACAGCAGCAGCAAAAGCCCGAACGAACAGGCATTAAACGAACGAACAGCAAGCAAGCAGCAAAATCGTGCCAGTAGTGTGGCTTGCAACAAGGAGTGGTAAAATATTTACATACACTCAGGCAAACAAAAATAATACAAGCATATGTAGCAGGGAGTCCCTTAAAAAATATATATATTTGCTTAGAACCGCATACTTGTCTTGTGTTAATTTTAGTATTCATTTTATTGTCATTGAATCATCAAAGGGCTCAGACTTTATTTTTCATTTTATATAATTTCATTCAAAAATTAGATAAGAAGAACACATAAAAATTAATTCTCTCTAATTAAAGTTGGGTAAATGGCAGCAGCATTGCGAGAATCGCTTCAGCTTCTTCTGGTGAATCGTTAATTGTTCATTGGGATTTACTTCTTCGAAATTGAGAAAGATTTGTTTGTGATAAACACATTTTTAAAAAAAAGGCAATAAAATTCAAATTGAGTACTTATTAGATGGGGAACATACCACAAAATTATTCAGGTTTGGTTAATCATTTGACTCCTTTACTTAACCGTAAACTGGGGATGGGGGAAACATTTAATTTTCGTTGCACCAAAACAGAGGAATCACATGTGCGAACAACTCGCAATATGACTTTCTTCCCAATATTTTTTCATACTTATCGACCCTGTAATTCGGGTTAATTCGGGCGCCTACTCGTACAACTTTTTTCCTTGTGTCAGAGGCTATCGAAAAATCGATGGCACATAATCGATTATTAAATCGACCCAGCCATCGACTGGGCACTAGGGTTGTTCGAAAAAAAAGTTGAGCCCATCCATCACCCCCAAAGACTAAAGATTAATTTAAGATAGTTCAAAAAATTTTTTATTTTTTTTTCAAGCCTTTTGATGTTGCCTTTTACTTTTTTGTGCATTCGATCAATAAATTTTGTGTACCATTGCTTAGAGCTTTTTAATATGCATACTTCAATTCCTAATTATCATTCGCTCTGACATCGAATTGAAGCTCTGACTTTCCCATCCCTGACTTTTACCTGCAAAAACATCAATTCTTTGCAAACATAAAAAAGTCGATTTGAATTCATAAAACTTCTACTAAAAAAGATATTTTATTTTATTAATAAACAAAAGAGTTAAAAAAGAAATCAAAATTTTTGTGCAATACGAATTCGATAAAATAAAAAACAAACGGAATAGAGTGGCCATGTGTGATCTTTTGGGTGCTTTGTTATTTTTTTGCTTAGTAATAAAAACACACATTTCTTAGTAACAGACTTGATGAAATTAAAGCAGCTGTCTTAATGTTTGCAAGTAGTTGCCATTTTGTGGGTAGGCACCAGGGATGGGAAAGTTATAAATTCAATTTGAAATCAGAGCCAAAACTGTTTGCAAACGGAAAAGTAAGAAATTAAACAAAATGCAATACATATACAAGCACAGACAAGTGCAGGTTATAAATACACCCAAAACTCCCGTTTTCAGCCTTCACTCTTTAATAATCTCTATACGCCTTGTTTTAAGTACTTAAATTTTCAAGTACGCTTCGGTCTAAAGTCAAGTACAAAAAACTTAAATTTAGATCGAGCTTTTTATTTCTGAATAATCTTTAATTCTAGAGGGTAATGGGCTCAGCTTTTTCTTAATCCTCGCAACGTCCCTGAAACATTTCTAGACATTTTTTTTGTTTATTGTTGTAATTCTCATCTTGGTAATTCATATAATTTTTCCATCGCCATCGTCATGTTAATGTGTAAAGTTTTGGATAAACAAACCCGCTTCAAAGTTTCAGCCACAAAAGAAAATCTAAGGAAACCCCTAAAATGTGTATTTGTACAAAAACAAGTAAAAATATTTCCTGAAACTTCTTACAGTTTGCAACCTTGAAATGAGTAACAGTTAATTTTACTAAAATGTCAACATTCTATTTTAATAGCAAATTTTTCGTTTCATTTCATTCATACAGAGTTAAAATTATCGTATTAAATGAAACGAAATCCTTTGAAGTTGTTCACAAATGGTTGAGCCATATGTATGTATGTATGTATGTATGCTTCGGGAATATTTCTTTGAAATTATAATAACAAAAGCAGCAGACATCAATATGGTCACAAATAAAAATGATACTTTAAGTGGGGTTTAAGTAATTCAACACCAAACTGCTTTAATTGTTTTTTTAATTTGCCACATTTTAGAAGATACCACTTCTTGGCAATCGGTAAACATTTTAATTTTACATGGTATTGCCCAACAGCTGTTTCTTCATGTCCATATCACCATACCACGAACTTGATGGAAAATTTCATAACGTATAGCATGTTACGTATGCGCTACACCATCTCAATATCACCATCTCAATATTGTGAGACCGGCCCATTTGGGGCCTAGAAGAGCCCAAGATCTCTGCCCTAACAAGATTTCTTGTTAGGGTAAGACATTATTTTTAAGACATTATTGCCTGTTAAAAGAAAGTTTTAAAAATTTATCATTTAATCACAATCGTTTGATCATGATCGCTGCTGTAACAGCTTTCGATGGACTTCTGTATGAACTTGTCTTCTCTGAATACTGTTTGCGATTTCTGAACTGCCCATTATATATTCAAATTGAAATTGCCACCTCAGTTTTTCGTTTTGAATATTTTTAAATTTAATTTTTTAGTAATTATTTAATGTTTTTTTTTTAACTTCAGTTTATATATGTATGCCCCTCAAAAAAATATTTATTTGAAGGGAAAAAACTTCCAGTTATAATAAAATATTCCAACACTGTTATATTTCCAAATGTATGTATATGTATATAAAATGTATGTTTATGAGTGTGGCTTATGGCATATACATACACTAGAGAATATACACATACACGCACACACACACACACACACACGGAAAGTACAGGATGTAACACATATAATAGAAGGCTTGTGCGGGTGTGTTCTATACGAAAGTATGTATGTACATTGTTGTTTTATTTTTCCTGTATATCTTTTCTTTACACAGGCCACACATACGCAGAACACATTTGGAGCCCAAGACCAAAACCAACGGTATTTACACATATACATACATACATATATACATATGTATATATAAACTAAACCAACAATGTTTTCATACAAAATATTCACTTTGAGAAACAAAGGGAAATGAATCATCTCATTTTTGACAGTCGTCATTCAAAGAGAAAACTTTTTTCTTTAATCTTTTGTACTTTCACCACTTTTTTCTTTATTTTATAATTTCATTTAATAACAAACAGAACACAAAAATTATGGCCTTAAAGAACAGAAATTATTACTTAATACTGCACGCAAATTATTTAAAGGTACTTATTCCATCGTAAAACGACGGCGAAATATGCGGAGCGGTGATAAAATCGTTTTATTGTATACTCGTGTTATTGAAAGCTGCAATCGTTCAAGTGTCAAAGTTTGGAAGTTTATACGAGGAGAGGCTTCACAAATCAAAAGTACTTACAATAAGTTTGATCCCGTAATTTTTGTTTCCGTAGAATGAGAGCAATCATGAATTTCTCTCAATAATAGACAAGAAAAAGCACAAAACTGCGGGAACACTAAAAACCACATTTCTATCCCGAAATATAACATATGGTCTGTTTTGATAACTTAATGAAAATTGAAACCCACATTTTGGGAAAATTAACTACCTGTTCCTCAAAGTCGAAGTGGTGCGATTGTTCGCTTTCTAAGCGAAAGAAACTTGTTTTGAGTTTCTCCTTGACGTTCTTTTATTCGAACGATGGATGACTCTATCGACAAGTCGAAAATACGTTAGTGTTTTCATACCAAATTCGATGCCTCTATATCGATCATGTCGTCAGCACTCCGAACACAAATGTCAAAATCAAGCACTTGTTGTATAATTATTTGTTAAGAAACTGAGAAATATAACTAGAAAACACACATATTTTTTCACTTTTATTTTATTTAGTAAATAAATATATTAATCAATTATCATCTGTATGTATGTAGTTTTCCTAAACAGTTCACTTGTTTGCTAAATGGAAGAAAATACTGACTTTGCCAGAGGAATACCAGTGTGCAGTGCGTCAAAGTACTTATTAAATGTCTATAAAAAAATACTTTAAAATTTTAAAACATCACAAGAACTATTTGTGCTCTTTCCAAATGTTTGCTTTTTTATTTTTCTATTTATTTATGTATCTATTTGCTTTGGCTTATCAGACACAGCTGACCAGTTTTAAGAAGGGTTGTATTTACACAACAATAATTTAGTAGTTTTTGTTTTAATACTGCAGTAAAAAATCGGGCAAAACTTTAATTTACCTTTGTGGTAGTTGGGCTTCAAACATTCTTTTTAGATTCTTTAAGTCTACTGATGAGTTGTTTAGCAGCAACGAAATGTCGGCGGCATATAGACAGCTGAAAAAAGACAGAAATCATTAAGGTCTATTTTTTTTAGACCTAAAGTTGTGGTATGTCTGTGAAATAAATAGCAAATATATCATGACATAGGCCCATGCGAACGCCAGCTGTTGACATAGAGGAATCCAAATTGATTCGATATCGAGCGACTACATTTCGATCGTTTCGTTTACATTTTCTTGCGACATTGTGGCACAGAAATGTTTTTTTGGTACGCATTTAGGTTTTAAAGCGTTTTGCAGGTCTTTTTCTATGAAATACTAATTGAAAAACATCAAAATTATTGTTATGTTGGTTAATTCAGTTGAACTTTTTTGTTTGTAATTGCTTGCTTTTTGCAACAGCTGATTGCTTAACTACTGCCCTAACTATTACGAAAGACGAGTGCGGACTGTTTCGTGCAAGAAAAATAAGAATATTTCTCTCTCTCTCTCTCTCTCTCTCTTGAAATCTTTCTCACTTGCACAAATTTTGAGTAGGGGAACAGTTTTCTTGAGTACGGGATCAAACTTAATATATAAATACTTTTAACATGTTGAGAACCCGACATTTTTAAAGCCTAGTGTGACTTGTAGACCGACATAAAAAGATTTTTTTTTTCATTTTCATAGATTCAATTATAGTCTCATAATCGAAGTTTATCGATAAAGCACAGTTTTTTTTGTTGTTTGTAACGTTCCTCTTTTTTCACATTCATATTCTTTTTCCAATGCGGTTAGAAATAAAATAATAACCCTTATTGTGGTTGGCGTTCTTGCGCGAAATTCTGCCGTTTTTGAAAAGTCGTGACTTATAGCTAAAATTTTGATTTTGGGGCTGCAATCAAGACGTTCTACAAGCGACAAGTCATTTTAAAACAATGTTTTCACTTTCACACTGTGTGTTCAAACACATATACATATGTACTTATGTGTATGTATAGTGAAAAAAAGCCATAAATAAATAATCAATAAATAAGTAGATAATTATTATGCAGTTCGAATATCAATCTTAATTTCCATTAAAAATAATTTAGGTGGACATGTGTAGAGTGTTTAATATATTGGTGTCATTTCATATTCAGGAGGAAAACAACAACAACAACAACAATATTAATTAAAAACTTATTGATTGCTTTGTGGAGGACAGTGATTATCCAAACAACGTCGAACATTATTACAATCTATATTTGAGTTTGATTTTCCCAATACTAAGATTCTTAAAATCGAACAAAATAAAACTAAACTTCAGATACATGAAGTAAACCAAATTGTGAAATATGAAAAAGAGGTTTGGAATTACAAAAGTGATAACTAAATAAGAAGGCTCGAACTAAATAGATCAAGGAGCAAATGAGTTTTATTTATTACTGGTCAAATAAAATATATGTATAAGCAGTTTGAGCTATTAATTTTGTTTGTGAAAAGTCTGTACTGAAAACCATTCCATTTTCAAAATTTATTACATATTTTTCTGATATCTCGATTAGAAAAAGTTTTTTTATAATTCTACATTTTGCCCGGCATTCGCAAGTATCTAGGAAAATTTTAGTTGATTATTTGCTATCAAAACCAGTTTGATCAAAAATATATCTGTGTTCTGTGGCAGTGTTCTTATTTTGTTTTTGTATTCATTTTTTGGTCAAAGATCGGTATTGCAATAAATGGTGTATGTTGGCTGCCACTACGTTATCTTAACCAGTAATGCTTTTCGTTGCCGGTTAAGTTACCGGCATCGAATTTTAAGGCGATTTGAATCTTAAATATAAATAGAGTGTATATTCAAAATGTTTTAGATAAAATAATGACAACGGTGGAGTGTGTTGCATCATGTGGCGCAGCCATCATTCCTAATAAATACATGTAATACCAAAAAGCATTATTAATGCTTGCCTCAATACAAACAATGAAAAGTAATAAAAAGTTACTAAATTTCATTGCTTTCAACCAACTGCTTTCTCATCATACGCATCAAGAGAGCTTAACATTTTAATGCAGACAAAAATTATTGAAAATCAAATGCTATAAATATTTTAAGATCATTCTGCTTTTGGCAAGACCATAAAAAGTAAATACAATCTGCTTTCGCATAAATCAATGAGTTTTTAAGCAATCATATACATACATATGTATGCATGTATGTGTATCTCCTTCGATATAAGTATATATGTATATTAGAGTGGGTCGATATTGAAAACGATGTAATGCCACAGGTTTTCACTTTTTTACTTTATTTAGTAAATATATTAAACCATAATACAACTAATAAGCTGACCTCATCAGCTAAACCGTTAATCATCTGACTGCTTTAGGTTGTCAAGAGAATACAGAGATGAAAGGCAGCCAAAAGCAAACACCATATCAATGGCACCTCTGTTATCTCTCTTCTATAAATGTAGAAGCGGCGGCTTTTTGACAGTTTACAAAAGTTGTACGAAAACAAATTGCATGTTATTTTTATTGAAGTTGTTCTTATTGTAGGGAAAATTTTACCTTGTTAGTTGTATCATATATTAAACAATTATCATATGCATGTCTGTAGTTTTCCTAAACAGTGCACTTGTTCGTACTTTTTAAATGTCAATGAAAAAAACAGGACTTTTAAATTTTAAACGCCACAAAAACTATTTCCACACTTAAAATATTTGCTGCTTTATTTTGTACTTATTTATGTACTTATTTATTTATGTGTTTGATGGGCTTATCAGATACAGCTGACCAGTTTTAAGAAGGGTTGTACCTACACAAAAACACCTAGCTATGAAAATTTTACTTTTCTTTATTTAATTGTTATTAATTAAGAAGTGATTAACCAAGGATTGAACTTGAGCCTGAAAAAGTATATTACTATATAATATAAATGCAAAAACAATTTAGTAGTTTTTTTTTTCAATATTTCAATAAAAAAAATCAACCAAATCTTTAATTTACCGATCTGGCATCTCTGTGAAATAAATGCCAAAATTTTCATGACGTAAGCCTGCGTTCCTGCGAACGCAAGCTGTCGATATAGAGGAACCCAAATTGATTCGAAATCGTGCGACTACATTGCGATAGCTTACATTTTCTTGCGACATCGAGGAACAGGCATTTAATAAGCACTCGTAATTTGATTTTTTCCATTGTTAGTGAAATTCACTATATTGTATATTTTGAACAGCTGTTAAAGGCAAAGTAAATGACAATTTTTGCTCAAAATTTGACTGTAGTTTATTAACAGGTGGGATACAGTGTTGCATTTCATATCACTACGAGGGAAGTTCAAAAAGTTATGCACTTATTGATCCGTCCTCGTATAAGTTTATTTTAGCATTATTTGTGGCTTAATAAACTATTAACTTTTATAATTTTCTACACAGTATTCTTTCACTTCATTGTCATTTTTTCTTTCAATAATAAATTCATTTTTTTGCAAGACTTATAAACAAACCTTTGATATTTAGTCAAGCCAGTAAACAATAGTCAGCTGTTGTTATGCAATTAACTGGCATTAAGGCGCCCCTGGGGGAACATTTTTTCCTCATGCCAAGAGCTATCGAAAATTTGATGCCACAATATCGATAAATTTTTGAACTTACAAATCGACCCACTCTAATGGACATATACATGCATAGACAGATATCATAAATTACTCTACATTTGAGGCTTGTGTAGCAAAGCCACAATAATGTTGTATGCATACATATAATACATTAATATACATATAAGTATTAAATAATATGTACATATATATAAAAAGATTTTGTATACTATGTATGTATATACATACATAGTATATAAAATCAGCAAACATATACTTATATTCCTCTAACACCCACTACGACATAGGGCGCCATAAATATTAAAAGTCTTTTAAACGAGTTAAGAAGTGCAAGAGTATTTTTTTATAAATATTAAATATAATAAAATAAAATAAAATAAAGAACACATACAGCCATTTAACCAAACCGCATAAGGATGTCTGTCACGCTTATACACATAGAAATGAAACAAATATGTACTGTATGTACAAGTGCTCATAATCGCTCACTAACCCGGACTCGACATGTCTGAAATGCGAAGCTGAAATGAAAAGTCATTCACTTAAGTGTGCCAAGTATGCACAAACAAACATATTGTATGTATATAAATAAAGAACTTTATGGATTTGAGCTGACAGAGTACAAACTTAAAAGGTATAAAAATGGTTAATTATATAGACAAGAATATTTGAAACGAAATAAAACATTCGCATTGCTGAGAAAAAGAAAAAATTCATAAAATTGAACGAAAAGGACATCAACAAGAAAAACAAGTTATTTCTGATTAAAAATAAGTACATCATTTTCAAAATGGTGATAATTTGTCATCAGTCCTTGTTCCAACAGTGGCTATTGCCATTACATTAAATCGAAAGAAAAATAATCGGTTTTAAATCACTGCCTGACAAAAACTTGTTATAATTGAGGGGCGTTTTTTATTTTCTTGACTTAACAAAATGTATAGAGCAAAACACACTGTGCAAAGCACTAGAAATTATTATGAAATCTTTGGGTTTACAAAGAGATACCAGCAATACCAAATAATACTCTAATAAATCAAAGTAAAAAGTCGCCTACTTCAGAACAATTCACATTTCATTAGTGTTAAAGTGGGAGTGGCTTGTGCCATACTAAGAATAATAATCAATTACTTCAACAACCCAGCAAAAATACGTTTCACATAAGTAGGGAATAAAAAATGTTCGCGCCTCACAAAACTGCCACACTGGAGCAGATCTCTGAATGCTAGTCATGGAAACCATAACATATTCTCTTAAAATCGAATTTATTTTATCAAGTTGTCTAGCTTGTGTAGCCTTCTTCGCTTACGAGGATGCAACTGTTTCAGCGATTGAGGTTTTTGGAACGAAGTTCCTTAACGCGGCTTGCTGGTAGTGGAAATTAGTAGAAATCGTCACGAAAGCGTGTGAGCTGTTTATATGTATTGGTGTACTATCGAAAAGCAATTGTGTATGATTGGCGGTGTCTCCACTGACAGCAGCGGAGACACCTACCAATAAATATTAATTAGTTGTAAACGTTCCAAAAATTTAAAGAATCATAAAATTTCAAAAACAACACAAAATAAAACATACATATTTCACCTTGTATTACATTCAAAGATAAAAAAACGTAAGGAACTTCGTTCCTAACGGGGGTCCCCCGACCGCATCTCTTTTTTTTCCAAATTTACGTATTAATGCTCGCAAAAAACTGGCTCGCTGAAACAATCGCACCCTCGTAAGCGAGCGAGGATGTATTAATATAATATATGGCATAATATACATATACTGTTTATGCTTCTATGGTAGTATGAAATAAGCTAATAGCTAGCAAAGCTATGAGACCTACCAAGTGGGACATTGCGAATAAAAATAATGTGATGCCGAAACCAAAATTTAGCAAGCGGTAGCACATAATCTCTCGCTTACAAACCTGTTTCCAGGTAGAGCGATATTTTTGCTGAAAATTTGCAAGCCAAAGCGGTACTGTAATATGCAGGTATATATTTATGTACTTCTAAGCTTGAGACATTTCAAGTGTCAGTATAAAAGTAAAATAATAATTACTTCTCATCGGATTGCAGTTAAATTTTACTTGCTCAGAATTTAGAAAGATTTTTTTGTGTGTAATTGTAGTGATCAACATTTCTAAAGAAGACATGAAAAATAAAGCTGAAGAACATTTATGCCTTAAAAATATTTTTCGGGGGCAAAGATCGTGGTCTCAAGATTTTTTTGTGTGTTTAAAAAAATTACCTGATTAAAAAAAGGAAACCTGACTCAAGCAGTATGTTGAGATTGTATCAAAAGGAACGTCGTAAATCTTAAAACATAAAAGGTGCATTTGGCGAGTGGATCCGATTGATTAGAAGAATTTGATGTGCAGTAGAATTGTGCCCGTCAGCTCTTTAAAGTGAGAGCTATTTTCAGTTCGACTCTTTTCCTTACGCTTTTAGTTCACTAGTTCGAGATAAATTTGTATAGACGAGAGTGTCAGCTGACATGTCGTTCGCGAACAATATTTGTGCACAGAGTGTTCAGGTTGAGCTGTGTGCTAAATAAAAACTAATTATTAAAACTATACTTATTATGAATAAGACCCTTAAAATATAAATAATTTTTATTTGATCTTTTTAATTCTTTTTAATTCAGAAGACCTTAAGCTCAAATAAATATATAAAATATTTATTAACAATATTATTAAATATTTCGCTAATAGTTTGTTAGCATTTTCAGGATAATATTTGTAAGTTTTTCAAGAAATAAAAAGATCAAATTTAAAATCAAAAATTATATTTATATTTATTATTATTATAAAGTCAAATTAGTGCTTAAAACTATTAACAATTTTCGAACTGAAAGCAAGTAATTAAACGACGACTTTTTTTTAGAGTGTATGAACATTTTTAAGAAAATTTTCATTATTTTCCGTTTTTTTGCATTTAATTTTTCTCACATAATTTACAACAATACGTGGTTAAAATTGAAATGTGGATTAAGAAAAGGAGACATATCGAACATAAACATGAAACAGTGACCAAAGATTGAAAAGATTTGCACTCACTTTAATGTGCACCGCATAGAAATTGCAGCAGACGATGATTCCAGAGCATATGGAGGCGCTGGTGGTCATTATCATCTATACCAATACCCTGATTGATCACAAATGCGATTCATCTAACTTGGAAGTGACACCATACCACCGTTAAGGGGCATACGCTAAAGGAAACTAAGAAGCTATGTAAATATTTCCAAGGTCGTATACATCTATGAGTGTACAGTGGCGCTCTTACATCCACGGAGCGCAGGACAGTATGCAATTAGTCGTGGCCTGGGTTCGAAGCTTATTTAGGTGCTGAGGAGCGAGGTGGTGGTCGTCCTGAACCGCAGCCAGTAAGTCTTCAACTTTACTTTTAATGTTGATCACTCCAGTTTTATCACAAAAAAATATTTCTCAATTTTGAGGAAGTAAAAATCGAACCAGAAATCCTGATAAAATTATTAACAATTGTTGAATCATATGGTTCGACTATAAAGTTAAAATTAAAAAAAAATTTTAATGCATCAGCTGTTGCAAAAAACATGGCTAATGTTACATGTAATTTTGTCACATGTACGTTTGTGACCAAAAATTAAAAACTTTATGTAAACTGAAAATGTTTGATAGACATGTGAGTCGAAGACTTCAAAAAAAACATGTAAAAAACACTTTGTATGGGCAGTACTTAAGTCTGTGGCCTCCTCCCCTCAATCTAAACTAAACCATAGCCGTGAAATCCCCTTTAAATATAATCCAAAAGTAAAGTTTGAAAACGGTAATACACATTCATTTATTTGAAACTCCCTTCTATTGGAAATTGATTTCAAAATTTTCAGATACATTTCTTCCTAGTGTACCTACGTTTTCATTAGATATATTCTATAAGAAAACTTTTTTCAGCTAAAAAATAAATTATAAAATTGCTCATGTTTTAAAAGACGTTTAAATATGTACCCCAGTTTTTGCATCGCATTTAAAAGCGGTGACAAATATTTGTATAGCGGAAACGGAAGTTTTATGTTCACACATGAGTGAGTTAATATGATTTGCTACGGTACACTTATATACACACACACACACACACACACATGCATACTAGATATGCTCTCAGCTACATAACGGTTGGTGGTGCATGTATGCGTGTAAATACTTGTATATAAAACGTATGTGTCTGTTTGTTCTCCGTGAGCGCGAATAAACAGTTTTGCCATTTTAAAATCACCACGCGTTAAGGTTTTAAGCAAAAACCAAAACACTCACGCATACACTTACACACATATATTTCAAATGTTTCCGCCTGAGTTTTCTTGTTACTTTTGTTTTGCAGATATTTCTATTTACATGTTAAGTTTGTTTTGTGAGATAATTATATGTTCGTGTAATTTCTGCCTTAAAGCTTTTTGATGTACTTAACTTTGAAAAAATAAAAAATAATAAAACATTAATTGCAGCAGCGTTGACCCAGTTATTGAACAAAACAACAATAACAAAAAGAGATGCTTATGTAACTGTTTCCTTTGTTTTTTTATGTATCTTTAGTTTGTTTTTTGTGTATAGTACATACATATGTATGTGCAGTGTATATACATACATCCGATGGCATGTATCTAATAAAGCTGAAGATATTCGAAACGCATAACAAGAGAAAGGGATAGCAAAAAAAAAAGGATATTAAATTAACACCTCGAAGGCCATTCGGACTTTCTAAAAGGGGGTGAATTTAAAGATTTTTAGCGACAGAGATTAAGCTTTAGCAAGTTATAGAATAAGCCTGCTAGTCTCCTTTCTGCTGATTTATTTTCAGTTTCAGGGTATCGCGAGTTCCTGCACAGCAATATTAAAGCACTCCTAGAGGTACCAGTATCCTCCCTCTTCCAGCAAGTAGATTGCACTGCAGATAGCAAAAGCTTATTGGCCGATTAACGAGATGAAAATACACATATTATTATAAGCACAGCTGGACTAGTAATCTACGCTGGCCAAGTGCATCCCGCTTCAAATAAAATAGACTTCTTGCATAAAGCTGCAAAAAACACTCAGATCATTGGGCGTAGATCGAAACTTCAACTTCAAGAGGACACTGAATGTACTGAAAGTTGTAATTTTTGCTGTGTTAGATTCAAGTTAAGATCAGAATACTTGATTCTTTTAAATTCATTTTCTAGTTTTTATGTTTCCCTAATTTTTAGTATGACATTTGCCTTTCAATGTGAATACAATCTGTTTTAAATTTTTTACTTACTTTTATAATAATCTTCTTTTAATGCGTTTGTTATAAACAAAGCAGGTCAAATGAAAGTGAAGGCTTCGTTTAGTGCAAATTAATGTTTAACTTTCAATTACTTAATGCCAGTTTTATTAAGAAAAACAGAACACAAAAAAGTCACTTTAATCTAATTCTTGTCATTTAAATTCCTTCTTCCGCTTTTTGACAACATCAATGAGATGCAGACAACAAAGAAATCACTTTATTAAAATTGCAAAAGACAATATTTTGTTGTATTTTTTCCATCGTTTTTTTAACAAAACAAAAAAAACTAATAAACATATGTATGTGCATGCATATTCACAATTGGAAACATAGTTCTGATGCACAAAGCTGATTGTATTGAGCACGAAATCAGTGCAATTTGGCTTAATTTATTATATTTAATCAATTTCAAATTTGGCTTAATTTACGTTGCAACTGATAAATCTTTGAATCAGTGAATATTCAATGTAGCATTAAGACGGGAAAGTAAACGCCTGAAAGTTGCAATACACTCACACTTTTTTACTAACACACTCACAATTTCCTAACTTTCAACTCAGCTTGCAGAAAAGTTTTGCTGGAAGTAATTTTTTTTTTTACATTTACTGGAAGTAAAGTGACAAGGTAGTAAATACGATTGCCTACTCCACAGCACATACAAATTTTCGGGATTGCAGTAGAATAATAATTGTGAATTTTAAGTTATGCTACATTAGAAAGTTATGTACATTAGAAAATATTTAAAACGTTTTTACAGCAAATATGAATAAAGAAGTATACAAATATGAATAAAGAAGTATACATATTTATAGTGATAATTATTAAATTAATTAATATTATATTGGAATGTTGCCCTATAAATTTATGCTTGTAGCAGTCTTGGCAACTCTATTTCAGTAATAAACAAGACTGTAACGATGATTGTAAAATAATAATACATACTTGCAACTCTTCGCTTTGACGACATGTTTAATATGAACGTTCACCTTCCTTTGAAATTGAGCAAGAAATTCTCATGAAAGTCACAGATTTCATTGAAATTTTTATTCATAATACGTACGCAAAAATTTACTGAAAGTACTTTCCCGTCTAAGTGCTTCAATATTAAAGCGGCTGTGCCAAAATTGTGAAATTTGAAACGTCCAAAGTTCATAGGGTGCTGATGAAGGGTGTTTGCTACCCAGAAACAGCCGGTTGTCCACCCAGCTATAAAATTTTACTTTTCTTTACTTCATTAATATTGATTTAAAAGTGACAAACCAAGGGTTGAACTTGAGCCTGAAAAGGAATTTAATATAAATGTATGAAAAATTATTTATAATTTAATTGTTTTGATGTTTTTTTTTTTCTTTCCTAAGGAGTTGTGGTACACGGTGTTGATGTGTTCGAAAAAAATATGGGGTAAAACAATTATTGGGAATTGGGAAGGATTAGACCTGTATTTGGATTCCTAGAAAATTAAAATTTTCTTCCGTCCTTTTAAATTGCCCCAGGGCGCTCACAGTGGACTTAACTGCCTGTTTAATCCCAAATCATTTTTTCTTTCCAATACTTTTTTCGAAACACCCACCACAAAACTATGGTTTGCAGGCATATTTTTCCCACGAATATGCTTTTGCTGCCTGGTACTGAAATTGCATAGGATTTTAGCATTATAATTTGCAATTAACATTTTTTCAGAGTATTAAATTTTTTACTTACCACAATGCTATATTTTAAATTAAATTGGGAGATTTTACAGAGCGGTCAATCTGATTTATGTAATATTTTCTATAAAAATTTAAATTCGGACTGCTTGAAAACGATTTCTTTTTGGTAATGAAAATTTTTTATTTTCATGCCAAAAGCTTTCGAAAAATCTGTGGAACAGTATGGACAACCAAACCGACCCAGCCTTCTTCAGCTCACATCAATTCACAATTAAAAGTCATTTTCATATACAGATATTTCCGCTTAATTGAGCTCTGCTTAATTGAGTTTCCCGCTTTATTGCACTAAAAATCATGGAACGAAATCATTCAGCATACCTGTTTATGTTAAAATACCCGTTTAATTGAGTTCCGTTTAATTGCGTCGCCCGCTTAATTGTTTCACAAATTAAGACCGCATTGCGAAAAGCAAATGTTTCGCTTAATTGATTACGTCTACTTTATTTTTTTGCTCCACAAACGTTAAAAAAAAGTTATTTTTCTGCAAAACGGTCATGTTCCTGTTCCTTTACAAACATTGTTCGATGAACGTACCTGATTTTTATTTTGTTTTAATAAACCAAAACAATTTTCCAACTTGATATGTAACTAAAGAAATGAGGACAGCGAAATATTCACAAAAATACTCAAAAACTCAAATTCTCTAATAAAAAGACCTTAAGCTCAAATAAATATATGAAATGAATTTTATTTTCCATCTACGCATGGGTGTTTCGCTTTATTGCACATATTGCTCAATTAAGCAATTTTCGTTTAATTGCGTCGGCGATTCAATTAACCGAGTATTGCTTAATTGTTTCTTAAAATCCGACAAAAAAAAACGGGTAGTTTGAAAGCGCTGTGCTGGCAACACTGCAAAACAAACGAAAAAAAAATTGTTTTGACGGCAAAATTCGTGAGTTTTCTAATGATAAGGATGTTACGTTGAAACAAAACAAACACAAAATACACACACCGTTAGATAAGTACCAACATACAAGTATGTTTGTACGTATAAAAAAAAAGAAAAAACAGTCCTGCACTCACACACAAAACTACGCATGTAATATGATGCCTGCTACACCCCCCATACAAACCACCCAACTGAGTGGTGGAGGAAATATGAGAACAACTGAGAACGAAACAGACTCAAACGGCATGCGCAATAAATACATATGTATGTATGTACATAACTCAATATTTAACTAAATGCTTACGATATACTTTGACGTTTTATTGAATAATAAGATTATTTTCAACACCAATAAATTAAGGCAGTTGAGGTGTTAGAAGCGAAATGATTGCCCATACAAAAACTCCCATTTAAAGATGGTGTTCGGTCATCTCTTTGCTCTCTTGCTTAGAGAAACTGTTCTGTTCTTTTGTATCCTTTTAACGTTGACAATATTTTACAGTATCCTTTTTCTTACAACGTTTCAGTTCCATTTCAACCACAATTCACAGAGGTAACCACGAAAAATTAAGTCGAAAAAGAAATTCCTTCAGAAACTTGAACAATTTTAAGAATATTATATTTTTAACAACAATAACAACAACAACAAATCGAACTTCTCTAAAAGTAAGTTGAAAAAAATACACACACATGTTGTATGTACATATAATATCAATTAAATTAAATATGCATTAAGTGGTTGGTTTATTTTTAATGTGTTTTTATTTCAGTTCATGTTATTTAAACTAATTATTATTGAGTAAATTGATTGTAAGAAAATTGATTTTTCCAAGGCATCAAAGAAACCAGTACTGCCGCAAGCAAATAAAGGAGTCATTGCTAAATAACCCTATTTACTATTCGATTCACTTCCCTGCCCTATAATTGGGCAAGAGTTTAATTTCTCAAATACTTAATCTAATATTTAGCGAATTTTTCTGACATTTTTCTCCACACCCATATTGTAACTATTGACAGCCGTGTGTTCATAAATATTTACAACAGCTTTGCAAACTGTTCATTGATTTAATTTGACAAAATGGCATCCATCGCGATTATTTGTAATCACCAAAATTTGCTGCTTTAATGTTTAATGCAAAACCAGTAACTCCCTCAATAGATATTTTAATGCTAAACAGTACTATCATTATTTTTATTGAAAATATTAAAACAATTTTTTGTGGATCTGTAAAAATATTTGCAAAAACTATTCCTAAATATTGTGATTTGCAATTTGTATTTATTTTCCTTTTTATTTTTCGCAACTCTGTGATGTTGACACAAACAATCAATGCGAATGAAAACAAACTCGATACCCAAATCTACATTCATACGTATGGGCATGTCCAGCGTGGTGAACGTGGTGTTGTTCGTACTTGTTTTCATATTGAAATAAATACATTTTTTTTTTAACTTTTAAATAAGTTACCTCTAACGTATGTATATGAGGCTCTCATTCCTGCATAAATCGGGACTACTCCCAAATATATGAGAAAAACTTGTTCCATTTTACTTAACAATGTCCACGTAATCCGAAACTAGTCCCAGTAACATTATTAACACAGGGCTAGTCTTGAAAATCATGCCACTACTCCATGGACTACCACACAGTAGTAATGTGTTGCGAGTATATGCATTATATCGGTCCAGATATGCATTATATCGGTCCTTTTACTTAAAACCAATGTTTTCTGCTGGGTAACTACTCCTTTTTACTTAAAACGGATCGTGTACTCCAATAATTCATACAGGGTATGCCCAAAAAAACTGTGGCTTAAGAAAACTTTTTTGTGATTAAATTGCCGTTTAAACTTGACTGTAGTGTAATATTAAAAAAAAATATTCCTGAAGAAGCCAACAAATTATAAAAAGATCTTAAGCCTTAAAATTTAATTTATTTAGTTAATTTTTGGAAAAATAGGGCAAACAAATTAACTTTCAAAAGATAAATAGGCATCACACAAAAAACCATCTGACACGCACATTCTTGTGTACAACAAGTACGAGATATTCCACTGAACAAATTTTTGGGTTGTCCGCTTCACAAATAATGGCCCTCCTTAAAAAATAGCAGGTTTAGTTGTTGTCAAAACGAAAATGTTTGGTACACTGTTTTTGGGACTGGCCCCTATAATTTTTTACACACATGGGATAAATATTTAAGTGTGACTTGGTGCACTACATGTCGCATCTACAGAGCTGAATATATTTGTTTAATATTGCATGCTAACGTTATTTTGTTTTTTATTACTTTCAGACCACCATGTTGAGTAATTGCATTGGTAATTGCGACTTTAGTGGACCTCCACCACCGGACACAATTTTGCTGATGCCACCACCCCCACTGCCATCATTTCTATTACCCAAAACTGCTGCTTTTGCAGCAGCCAACAATGACTCCCATCCTTGTTTTGCTACACTCATGTGTGATCCAAATCCCCATCCCCGTGAAAGTGGCATGGAATTTGTAGAATTTACTGGGGCCAATAATAATGGTTTGGAAAATACCTGGTTGTTTGTACTGATTTCGTCCTGTGTTGGTGTTTTAATTTTGGGTGGCCTTTTAGCGGTCATACTGCTCAAGTGTAGAGAGTGAGTTTTCTTATTTAGAAGTTTTGTGGTGCCATCAAATTGTTTCTAATTTGTGTTCTTTTATTGCAGTACTCTGTTTTCCAGTTGTAATTTGTCTTATCACGACAGCAATATTAAACAGGGCACCATGTCCGCCTTAGGTGAACCCTCCAAGTCGAACCCTTTTATGGCCGGAGGTATTTTGTATCCTTGTACTTCGGCAAATAGTCGTGACACTTTGCAAAGTCAATTGGCCAGTGATAGTCGTCTTTTGTGGGCCACATTGACGCCACATGGAACACGTCATTTTATATCTGACTATCCGGCAACAAGTGCCCAAGATGTGGCCGGCCATTATGAGGTTGTAGACTATCGTGCTAAAACACCT
Organism: Sturmia bella; assembly: GCA_963662145.1. Taxonomy (NCBI): domain Eukaryota; kingdom Metazoa; phylum Arthropoda; class Insecta; order Diptera; family Tachinidae; genus Sturmia; species Sturmia bella. Next base: position 58,253,510 of record OY759170.1, read on the forward strand.
AATCAACCATATCGTGATTATGTCAAACGTACTCCAATCAAAGTAAGTACAAAGTATGTTAATTTAGACTAGAATTTCATAAGAAAAGCTTTATTTGCCTTCATATTCATTCAATTTACAAAGTTATTTCGTTTAAAGTAGTACATATTTGGTTAGACAGCTTCCAACACAATCTCTCAACAAGTGACCAGGACATGTGCAATAAACTCGTCACTCACTTGTGTCGTGCTCGTTCGGCTACACCAAGGTACCTCGATACCAGATAGCCTTACAAGACCAGCTGACTACTGCTTTTAGCCTGAAGAACTGTCAAAATATACAACACAAACACATAAACGCGAACAAATGGGTAACAGATTCTATAGTATTTCTACCAACAAAATACATGAAATGTTTGTTGGTGTTGTATTTGTTGTAGTTATGTGGCTACCTAGTAGCGAGATACCTTGGGCTACACTTACATGCGATCGGCCCTGCTTGTAGTAAAAATCAAAAGTTTTTGATAGTTTTATTGAAACAATTTTTTCCTCACGTGTGCACTATGGTGCGGCAGCAAAAACCTCATTTGTTTTGAAATTTCGTAGTGGATAGACACATAAATGTGCGGATGAATAAGCAGAAGCAAAATGCCTAATTGCTTTTTTGTGTTTCTTTACGCATACAGAAATAAAAATGTACACACATATGAAGTTTGTTTGTATCCCGCAGGAAATGCGACTACAGTAACTTATGATTAAGTCAGTTGTACCACTGACAGACAATTCCTGACAATACTTTTTACTATAATTTTATAATTATTAATTCAGGTCCAAAACTGAACCTTTTCAAAATATTTGCTGTATTTTTCAGCTGTCTATTTTATAATTATTATAATTGACATTGTAATAACAGAAATGTAGATTCTGCCCCTTTCAGATGCCTTTCTTCAGTTTACTGCAGGGGAACTTAATTTTTTAAAGTGTATACAAACTTGGAAAAATGCATTCCAGGATGCAAAATGAATTGAGAACTCTCTTTTCTCTGGCTTTGATTAAAGCAAAATCAAAAATGTCTAAGTTTTTATGAGCACTTGAAGCCCTCATGATAAAAAGAGGTCATCTAATATGCAATTGTCGAAGTGATGGAAAAGATAATTTTACGGTTTATTGAAAACGAAACAAAACAAAAGAGCAGAAGGCAAAAATAAATCACCATCAAACGGCATAATAAAAGCGAATGCTAGAATGTTGCAAAAATTATGATGTTGGCGTCTTTTATTGTATGTCTCCAGCAAATTATTAAAGTAAACAATCAAACGTGGGTGACAACTTTTTTGCACATGTCCTGGGCACTTTAAAACAAAAAAATTAACAAATATTTTGCTTGTAGATCAAATTATTGTGTTTAAAGTTTTCTCACCAAACAAAAATTTAACCGGTTCCACTAGATGTGACAGTTGAAGAATGCTTATAATCAATTAGGTCAAACATATGCTCCAGAAGACCAGAATTATGCACATAAAAATGCCGCAAAAATATGATGAAAATATGATCTGCAAGTAAAAAAAGTCTGCTTTAAAAGTTCAAGGCTACGATTTAAGGATTACAAATGGAACAAATACTGTATTTTAACGGACTTCCTGTCATGAGATATTTGGGTGCCGGAAGGCCCTGTTGTGGAAAGTAGCATTTTTTGAAAAAAATATTTAGGTAACAAAAACATTGAGGATCGCTCATACATTTGACTTTAAGAACAATCTAGGTTGCTCTAGGTTTAGTAAAAGGAGAATTTAGTAAAATTGAAAAGAGTTTTGTATATCTACCACGCTAAGGATTGGAGATGAAGACCAAGTATGCTGCAAAAATGTTGAGGGTAGATCACACACAGTTCTAACCCTCTATCATCTAGAGCATTTCATATAATTATATTTCTTGTAAAATCTATTCTACTCTATAGGTATTAGAAATGTCACCTACAAAAACATGCAAATTTCTACCTGATCTATTAGAATCCTCTTTCTATATTATTTTTTCTTGGCTCTTGAAATTAGCTTTATACTAATTAATTTTTATTATTTGAACTTTTTCTTATATAATTATTTTTATATTAAGTTTATCGGGCTCAAGTTCTTTCTATATCATTTTTGTGATTGATATTAATTAAATAAATGCTAAATGTCTTTTGATGTCTTCTTTGTCTTTGATATTAATTAATATCAATCACAAAAATAATATAGTAAGAAATTGAGCCTGATAAACTTAATACAAAAAAAAATAATTATCTTTATACTTTAAAGCCGCATAAAAATTCTACTTTCTTCTTAGTCTTTTGACAACAACGGTTTTATCGATTACGACTACGAGGATCCCACCCCTTTAATGGACTCGTATCATGATGACATGGATTCTGGCTACCAAGAGCCTCAAGAAATTCTTAATTCCATGCAAAGAGCCTCGCCACGACCCCGAGTTTCATCACCGACACGCATCGATAATCCCAATATGGCTCCGCTAAATTATTATCCCTCAAATCCCAGAAACCATCAAAGCAGTGCTACCAGCACCCTGCAACGTCCAACCAATTTTAATACAACTGCTACTTTAAACCGAAAGACAACATTGAATCGGCGAATAAGTGATGCTTCTTCTACTTTTAATGGACAAAATATATAAGCTGCTAGCAGACGTCATGATAAAGTCAAATGGTGAAATTAAGCAATTTTAAAGTTATCACAATATCAAAAATAATAACAATGGCGTGGTTTCGGTTATGCTTCAAAAAAGAATATAAAAAAATATTGGAAAAAGCATCATGAATTTAACGGATATACAAAGTCCTAACGCACAGTCGAAATTACAACGAAACACGAATTTTATTTAAAAACTCAAGCAAACAACTACAATAAAAATGTTAACACCAAAATAGTTGTAATAATAAATCAAAGGTACTAAACATATTTTTTGAAATACATAAATTCATAAACATTAAAACAAAAAAGAAAAAAATTGCAAACTTATGCGGCATAAATTCGTTTCGTTTGTTTTTGAAATAGTCACGAAGGATGGAAAAGATAGAGAATTTAAATTTTTTTTAAAAAGTACTTACATACATCTCGTTTTTGAGCCGAATTTTCGGGAAAAAAAATATCAACTACATCAAGCGGAAAAAATTGCGTCTTTATTTAACTTTTTATAAACTTTTGTGCTGAAAAACATTGCTTTATAACAATGGCAACACAAAAAATTACAAAAAAAAAGTCAACTTGTTTTTAAAATAAATATAAAAATTAAATAAACCAAAGAATAAGCTTTCAACTGATCTCTATTATTAACCAGAAACCTTTTAAATACTGGCAAATATGCCAACTGGTTTTATATTTAAGCACTAGCTTTAAGCCAACAAAATAAATAAATCGCCCTTGAAAAAAGTTATAGATAACATGGAACTATCAACATTCAATATAATACGAAAATAAATTATATTATACTAAAATTAATACGAAAACATTCCTATAAGTACTCAAATACTCAATACATACATATATTCCTTAAAACTATAAATAAAATGCATTTCAAAATAGAATTCAATTGAATATTATTAGGATTTATAATATTAAACTCAGAAAACAAAAAACAAAACAAATCAATCAAAAAGCATAAACATTTGTCATGCATTAATAAACACTATCGTATATAAAATAAGTTATCACTCACTCGCTACTACATCTTACATCACCTTGATGAACACTTTCATTACGTCAACCATTCTAGTCATTTAAAATGCATACACTATTTTTTCTATGTACTTGTAGTTTTTAAGAAAATTTTTAAAACAAACCGTTTCCTTTCTTTGCCAAAAATAAAAACAAAACACTGCAGTATTCAAAGTAACAAACATTTTTATTTTGTAACAAACATTTAATGGTTGTGTTATTTGTATTCCAATATTATGCACATTATATTCAAATGCATTTGAATAAATCAATAGTTCATTAATAATACTGTTTTACTTTGTGTAAAAATCTAATGCAAGCTCAACTTTTTTTTATGATTTTGGTATTTGGTTTTTGTACACGTAAATAAATAAATACTAAAATTTTAAATAAAGAGTAAACTTAAAAATCATTAAAACAATACAAAAAATTTAATTAATAACACTACACAACAAATCAGAAACGTTTTTCTTACGATTGGCAGCCACCATTTTTGTACAGAGTGTCCGTCGGGAGGGTATACTACTTCGTTTTTTTTTTCTTTTTAAGTTTTGATTGAACGAATTAGGTCTGGAGGACATGTGGTTCCAACAGGACGGAGCAACGGCATACACTGCGTGTGCCGCAACCGATATTCTGAAAGCCAAACAGCATCGGATGACTTCTTTTGGCACATTTGTTACTTCTACTTTATCTGGAATAAAATAACCTAAATAAATAAACTGGGTCTGTTATTTGACATATTTGTATGGAAAATCTGTCAAATAAGAGCTTTATAAAACTGTAATAATTTTTATGAATTAGACGGTAAGTATTTACCCATTTTTGCTTCTATTATATGTACTCAACTCTATGAACAAGTAATAAAACTATTTTATTACTTGTTCCTATTTTCAAAAATTTCCAAACAAAAAATCCCTCATTTTAGTTATTTGTCACTTGTTTTACACAATAGCTCCAGAAATATAGTGGAAGCGACAACAATTCCAAAAGTTTTTTAATCTATTGTCAAATAAAATCGAACACATATGTACATATGTATGTACACGTTCTTTTCCTTCAGTTACGCAGTTTTAGGAATAAATAATAAAGGCCATATTCATAATAATTATTGTAAGTTTATTAAGCTCTTATTTGACGTATTTCTACGGAATATTTGTCAAATAAACGTGTAATAAAGTTTCAATAGTTTTTATGAATATGGGTGTAAAAGTGGACAAATTTTGATTGTTCTATTCTTGTGATTTTTTTAAACCAGAAAAAAATGGTTACTATAATTTGAAATTCTTAAACATATTATGTATGTACGTTTCACGGGCTGCCTCCCGAGAGACCGGCCCAATTGGGTCCCGATCCCGGCTATGTAATAAAATCAAGTACGTAATTTCAAAATTGTAATATACATATGTATGTAGCGCCTTTTAAAAATCTAGAGTTTTAGAAAAAAAAAAACTTCAAAAAACAAATTCCAATCTATGCATAGAATCTGAAAAATATGACGATTTTGATGGTTAAGGAACCATAACAAATCAAAAAAATATACATATGTACATACTACATACATATGTATATGAAGGGCATCAGTGGCTGTTTGGTTGTTGCGCAGCAGTGTAAACATGCCCATATACACATACATACATAGGTAATGCTGTTATGGGCACCTCCAGTAAATATTCTCTGAAAATGTTTATTATGTGTTTTTTTTTTTTAACGAAAATAAATTTTTTCTTATTTTCAAGATGCAAATAAAACAAGTTTTTTTCATCATGGGTTTGCCCATCAACGTTTCGTTGCTAATGTTTGTCCACCATGATATAAAATTGTTTTATTTGCATCTTGAAAATAAGAAAATAAATTTATTTTGGTTTAAAGACACAGACACATGAATACCTAATAATTTTTCACACAAATAGCGATATTGATCAATAAATATGTAAATCTTTTACATATCAATGCAACTTACGGCTCGTAATCTGTATTTCTCACAGGAAGTACATATGTATGTATGTAAGTATATTCAGATTAACTCTTTCACTCTCCTCGCCACTCGCTGAATAAATTAATAATATTTCGATACAGCTAGTTGTTCCCCAGCCGAAATCATAATATTATTTTGTCATTAATTATATTTCAATTTTCACCTTTAGTATATTTTTTTAAAATTTATTTATTTCATTATTTAATGATTAACCATTTGCCTATCTATCTGTCTATCACCACTCCGAATCGATTTTAAAAGATTATAAATAAATATGCCTGAATTCTAAAAATAATACATTTCAATTGGCTCTTATAGCAATCAAATAATTACATTTATTTTTGAATTATATCTAAAGTTTAAGAAGTAAGTGGCTAGGTAGTACAACGGGACTTTTCTTGCACCGTGGGTGGGCCGGTGTCATGACCGGCAGCCCGTGTAAGTGGCTAGAGATGAACAAATTTTCTCATAATATGTTTTAATGTGCAAGTCCTGCAAGTTTTCAAAATCGTTTGATACGCCAACGCCCTCATCTAAATGAACATACATTCCTGCCACTGCGCTTATCGTAAACAGTCTGGCATCTTTTTCATTGTGCTAGTGATCAGCTGATTAATTAAAATTAATTTGTTGTACTTTCATTCATTTTTCTGGCATTTGTTTATCAGTTTACAAAAAGAAATATTTCAAATTATTAAATCTTTTTTAACTATTTAAGCACTCAAAATGGATCAAGAGACAATAAGTAATTTCTTAAGTTTTTGGTAAAAAAAATCAATTTAATTCCTCTTCTTTTCAATAGTCTCATCAGCCGAAGAACAATTAAGAAATTATGGTGTCTTCCTGGATGAACACGATAAGAAATTAACCAAAATATTAAACAAAAATAAAGTTTACAACAAAGAAAAGCCTTTGCTGAGAAAAACTTTAGTGCAAGTGCAATTTACTGCCAACGAGGAGGAGATGATATTGGTCAAACTACTAGAGTCAGAAAGACTACTTAATAAAGTCTTATTAACATTTGGCCATTTGTGTGCAGAAATTGATGACATCTGCGAGAAAGCCAGACAAATGCAATTGAAATTTTTATATAAAAATGAAGAGCTATTGGTCGTAATGCAGGATACTACAAATTTAACCAATGGTGCGGATTTATCTAAAAACGATAACAACATGATTAGTAATAACAATCAAGTCATGCTTAAAATAAGTGAATCTGTGGAATTTTTATGCCAGATGCAATTTCTTTTACAACGCTGCATTTTATTGGGCAACAATTTATTGCACCAATGCGGTGCAATTTTGGCTCAAGATAAATCATCGAACGTCATAGAAATAAATTTGTTGGTAAGTTTAAGCTTTAAAATATTGTAGGAAAAAAATCCAAATTAGTAGCGAAAAACTCGAAAAATTAGGTTCAATCGAATCCAATGAGATTTTTAAAAAATACCTAAGAAGGTTAATTTTCACTAGATCGACTTAGGTATTTACATAAAAAAAGAGACCCTAGACTTGCCACAAATCAGTTTTATATATTAAAGAGTGCAAGGATTTTAATGTAAGGATATATGTATACAGTTTTAGTAAGTAAAAGCAAATATAGAAAAGCGTGCGAATTATTTGTTATCAATTGTCTAGAAACATATTCCACTTTAATATATATTTTTAATAAACTTATAAACTGTTAAATAAATATTAGAGATATAAAAAAAATTACAGACTATGTCATGGTGTTTCATATTAGCAGTATTAATGTAGTAAATCTAGTTAAAGTAGTAGGGCTTATGATGATCATTAAAGAAATTATGCATGTAAAATTTTAAAAGTTAAAGCTTTTTGTGCTAAATATAAAAGTGCCACTTTTTGGCTAAATACTAGATTATAAAATATAAAAAACTCCTTAAGAAATGGAAATCTGAATAAATGTTCAAGTTGAAAACAGATAAACAAAAGCAATCTGTTTTCAGGATATAAAAAAGTTATTCGCGCTCTTTGGTGAAAAATCGTAGTAGATATAATGGTTTTGTAAAAATTACATGACAAATGAAAACTACTTTTAAAACTAGTTTCTGTGTTCTCATTACAGACACAACTAATTTTTTGTATTAATTTTAAATTTATAGTCGAACAAAATGATTCAAGATTTAGATCTTTTTTGTTTTTGTTTGTTACAAAAATGATTGGAAACAATTATATTTATTTATGTTCAATATTTCGCCAACAATTTGTTAGCATCTTTAGGAAAATAATTATTAAAATTCATTGTCCTTTCAATTTTATAATTATTTTCCTGAAGATGTTAACAAATTGTTGGCGAAATAATGAAAATAAGTAAATATAACTGTTTCCAATCATTTTTATATAAAGAAAAAAATCTAAAGCTTGAATAATTTATTTAATAATCTCAAGATCAAAGTTAATCCTTTTATCGGGTTTGAGTTCGATTTTTACTTCCTCAAAGTTGAGAATTTTTTTTATTTATTTCTTATGTATTTCTTATGTATATACATACATATGTTCAATTAATTGTTAAACACATTTGTTAAGTACCACAAGCCTTGAAGGGCAATAAACTATTTTATTTGCATACAAATTAAAACACAAAAACCAGCTTTGATTGCTTTCTGATTCGCCTTGTTATTTGTATCTTATTGACATATTTTTTCCAGCATATATGCGATTATTTATCGAATTTATTTGTCAACATTTTAATTTTTGATGAGATTTTATATCGCTCAAATTTCGCTCGTTTTTGGCCCTCGTATAAGAAAACAATAGAAGCCATGGTGCTTAGTGGCAATTCATGGGATAATTGTAAATCATCTGAATTGAATGGATTGCAAAACTGTTTGCAAGAATTGGATTTTCTTTTCACCGGCTGCATATTTAGAGTAAGTACTTTCTATGCCAACAATTTTTCGCAGACACTTGATAACGCGCTTCTCAGCATTTTCTTGACAGCACTTTCAGTATTAAGGAAAAGATTGGACCCCATGGAATAGGACAGTTAACTCAACAGTTTAATGCGTATATGAAACTGCAATTGCAGGATATAGACAAAACGAATCCCAGTGAAATAAATGTCTTCAACGATACCAATAATATAATCAAGTTAAACGCTTTCTGTGTTGTTTTTCATGATTTTTGTGGTCAAGTTGACTCAAAATCCGTTAAGAGTTTACTCGAACTAAACGTCAAGCATCAAGCCATCATGCTTATTGGCAATATACCCTGGTGTTCATCAGATTTCTTACGAAAAAATGCTCTTACATTGGTCAAACCTTATGAAAAACTTTTAACAGATGTTCGACGTCAGCAACAGTTATTTATACAGCATCATGTGCAGAAATTGACCAAAGATTGTCGCTCATACTGCAACGACATCAGTCTCTGGATTTTAAAACTTGAGAAAACTTTAAGTTGTGGCCCATTCGATTTACGCATTGAACAATTTAAAGAGCTGGCAGCATTGCTGGTTCAGGGTATAAGAACTGCTGGTCATTTAAGTTATTTAATAAAAGGTATTATTAATGCCCATGAGAATCTTCAAATGCCCATGTCCAAGAATACCCTCATGGATATCTGTAAACTATTGGAATTGCTAAAGATGATTCACTTGAGTTTCAACGAGCATGTAGCTGGTATAGCAAAAGTTATACATTGTGTTTTACAATATTTCCAATACAAAGTGCTGCAATTGGTCGGTGCTTGCAAGGTTAGTCTTTATAATTTTCATATATCACTGCTATATGTATTTCAAGGTCTTCCAACTTTTAGAAAAAAATGATTTCTTCCAAACTACGTGACAAGAGCGTTGATGCCTTGGCTGCTTTAAAAATTGCCGAACGTTGTCTCCATGGTCCGGCCAGCAATGTTAGACTTTTGCTCGCTAAACTGGCTTTCGATGCGGCCAGTGCCAAATATAAAATATTGTCTGCAGAGCAAAAAGAACGCTTTCGCAGCTTGGTACAGCGTCTTGAGCTCTTTACAAATTTACAAAGTGCAGTTGCAGAGATCTGTGATACTTCATTCCTTTTTTGGCATCAGTCAATCTTGAAAGCGTATTTAAAGCAAATTGTTGACAAAAAACTAGATTTTAACTCATTTCAGGTAAAGTAATCACTGCTTCACTGACGTTTAGCAGCAGTAAAATTATCTCTCACTATTTTCCAGTACCTTATAAAGGCTTCCTCAGAGTGTGGAAACACTTTAAACATTCTAAACCTAAAAGACTTGAATGTAGCAAAAGATTTGCAAGTTACCACGTATGAAACTATACGTTCTGAGATTGTTAGTAAATTGTGTGCGCAAATAGAAATCTTCTTGCGCTTAGAAGTGCATGCCAACTTGCAAATGGAAAAAATGAGTCCATTTGATCAGGGCATCGATGACTACAAGGAACTTATTAATGTATGCCCCTTGGAAATAAATGGCAACTACGTGATACTCAGGGATCATGTTGAAAATTACTTGAGCGCCATGTTTTACAATTTAACTACCATTTCTTTGCACGACTGGAAAACCTATGAAGAAATGAGACATTTAGCCAACTATCGTTTGCTACTAAATCCCGTGGAAGACTATTTACCCAATCAAACCCTGGAACAAGGCATAGATATTTTAGAGATTATGCGTAAAATTCATGTGTTCGTTTCCAAATACGTTTACAACATGAATTCGCAAATTTTTGTGGAACAAAAAAGCGCGAATAAACATTTGGACACCATTGGTATACGTCATGTGGCCAACTCGTTAAGGACTCACGGCACAGGCGTTATAAATACAACTGTCAACTTCACATATCAGTTTTTAAGGCAAAAATTCTACACGTTTTCCCAGTTTCTATACGACGAACAAATTAAATCGCGCCTCATGAAAGAATTAAGATCCTTTGCTGAGTGCAAGCAACAGGATAAATATCCCCTATATTCTTACGAACGTGCCGATGCTTTTAATAAGGACATACGCAAATTGGGTCTGGCCAATGATGGACAAACTTACATGGATTTGTTTAGAAAAGTCATAACGCATGTTGGTAGGTTTCTTATTTTATACAAACATTATCTATTGCTGATCTTTCTTGTTCGAAAAATTAGGTAACGCCATGGGTTATATACGTTTGGTACGCTCTGGCAGCATACATGCTAACTACAGTGCTAGCCTGTATTTGCCCAAGTTCGACGATAACCTAAAATTTGTCTCCCAATGCAAAGAGCAGCAATTGAGTGATGGCGCCCAAGCGGCTGCAGAAAATTTTGAAATAAACATACAGAATTTAGCGAAGGGGTTCGCAGACAATACAGACTATTTCAAGGTATATACTACTTACATTGATGATTAATGATTAAAAATTAACATTTATGTATGTATATATTCTCTCGCCAGCTTTTGATAGAAGCTTTTCAACCCTTCTTTCGTAATCCGCATAATTTACATTTGCGTAATTTCTTTCTCATTGTTCCGCCTCTTGTAATGAACTATGTGGAATATATGCTGGCGGTCAAGTCGAAAATCAATAAAAAAGATCGTGAAGAAGCTGTACTGTTTGACGACGGTTTCGCCGTCGGTCTCGTTTATATACTCAAGTTGTTGAATCAAATTAATGACTTTAATTCGCTGCAATGGTTTACTACTGTTCAGCAGCGCTTTGATGCCGAACGACGTAAAATAAAGGAAATGCTTTTGGAGATAAATAACAGTGCTGCCAGTACAACGGCCAAAGCAAACACAAACACTGCTGCCACTCAAAAAAGCGAAAATGAGAAGCTTCAGCAGACATTGGTCTTAACCGAGCGTCGCATTAATTCTCATCAAATGGAATACAATTTATTTTATTATAATCTGTGTAGTGCAAAAATATTTTTTCAATGAACGCTACTGTCGTTAAGTTCTTAGCTGCAAGTAAGTGAATTCAAATGCATACGTTAATTATGTTGACTATAATTACAGTTGGTTATTTATGTATACTTACATATAATTTACTATAAATTGACTTAGAATAATTAACATTTTAAGTTTCTTAAGTAAAATTGGAAACAAAGTAATTGTTATTAATTTTATCAGGCTTAAGTTCGGTTTTTACTTCCTCAAAATTGAGGGAAAAACAAATGACACAAAGTAACACGATTGGTAGAAATTTTATTTGCAAAGCAGTAAGTTTTTTTTTTATCAAACTCTATTTCAAAATCTTTTCCCTGGCAAATCACCAAAATTATTTTCAAATGGGAAAGTACAATAAATTTAAATAGATAAATAATTCAATTGTTTAGTTTAGTGTGGATTGTATTTAAAAAAAAAAAAAATAAAAATATGCCTGCCATTTTAAAAAAGAAACGGAAGCAGAGACAACGTATGTTTATGAAAATAACCCGCTTTTTTGGTACATCCTTTGCATTTAGTTTTCGTACCACCCTTTTTCTGCTTTTTATTTTTGTTACATTTTTTTCTACTTTTTTTTTCTGACAAGAACATAAAACAAATTCCCATATTAGAAAAAAAATGCCACAAATCCAAAAAAAGCAAATGTGTTCAGGTTTTAGAATTGTCAATGTAATAGGAAAATTCTCACGTTTTCGAGTCGATCATACATCCGCATATCCGGGAGTTTACTGTTTTCCATATGATAGTTTATTTATTTAATTAAAATTTAATGGAGTCCTAAAGGGTCATATATGATTAATAAAGTTTAACAATGTAATAATGAATACAAATAAGAAACTATGAATGTGTATAAATAATATTCAAAATATACATACATATGTATATATGTAGGTGCAATTGCTAAAGGAAAAAATAGTTTAATAGGAATTTTTAGTTTAACATGCATACAAGATAATTACATGTCATTTAAAAGCTGGTTTCGAAAATTTACATTTCTGTAACTCTGACGGTAACTTGTTCCAAGTCCTAGAAGCTCTCACACAAAATGATATTACAACTGTTGAATTCGATATCCCTGGTATCATTACGACTGGATTTCTAGTTGATCTAGGAAAGTGGAATAAAAAGCGAACAGACAAAGTGAATATTTATATAGTACGACGTGACATAAAGTGATCAATATTTCAATCTATAAAAAATCATTGAATGAGCATTTTAAAAAATATTATAAAAAAATAGTATATTAATTCAGGTCCAAAAATAGACCTTACAAATGTTGTCTGGCTTTTTCAGCCGTCTACGTATGTATATGGCGCCGACATTTCGCTGATGCTAATCAACTCATCAGTAGATTTGAAAAATTCTTAAAAGAATGTTTGAAACTCAACTACATATTCCAAAATTCTCATGAACAAAATGCGAATCAGAAATGTTCAAACAAACTTTTAATTTCGTTTTGCAAATCGTTTACTTTTCTTTGCAACCTTCTATACAACGAGTTACCATTTGAATTTTTGAGTGTATCAAAAAGTAAAAGTTCAAAATTGAACTTCATTATTTATTTGAAAAAAAAAAAAAATATATTGAAGGTTTGTTTGAACATTTGTTCATGGGAATTATGGAATAAGTAGTTAAGTTTCAAACATTCTTTTAAAAATTTTTCGAGTCTACTGATGAGGTGATTGAAATCTGGCAGCATATAGACAGCTGACCAAGACAGAAAACATTTATTTGTAAGATCTATTTTTAGACCTGAAGGAATACATTTCAATTGGTTCTTAAAGCAAATAAATATTTTGTATTGCAATACTATAGTTCAATGTAATTAAAATTTTTTTTTGTAACATGTTAAGTTCATTGTTAAAAAAAAGTTTAAAGACGAATCTAGGAAAGCGGTTTAATCGATTTAGATTTTGGTACCAGTGTAGACAACCAGGCAATGACTGATGTGTGGCATGAGGAGAGCATGTGCTAACTGTTAAGAGTTATATAAAATTTTCAATAGGTAATTTTTTTTGAGATATTCAAAGAAACTTCATTTTCAAAATAACTGTTTGTTAAATTGTTGTACTTCCGCTTTAGACAAAACACAGTTGTATCACACTTAACGCACGAAGATAAAACAGTTCATCTAACAATGCACGAGTGTGGCAACACTTTGCCGCTAGACGTTGCGCATGCTTAAAAGTTTATTTCAATTTCAAAGCAGCGCTTAACAATCACAATCAATCCACAGGTGGTAAATAATTTGTGGTTGTTCTTCATGGCCAAACGAGGTGGCCACATTCTTCTAAACCATGTTTTTCTTTTGTATTTTGTTATTTATATTTTTTCTTTTTGGCTCAGTGCCTAAAACTCTCTTAACTTGTGTATCATCGATCGGCCAACATCTAAGCAAGCATATTCATTATATTTTCTTTCTTTCATTTCGTTCGCTGGTTGGTTCAAATGTTCGCATTCTACACTATTTTTGCGTGTACAATATACTAAACCGTGTTGTTTTTTCCAACCACTTTTATTTGGATTTTTGTTTTTTTTTTTTTTTTTAATAACTTTCACTTTGTGTTGTGCACTTGGACGAAATTCATGCATATATTTTTCTTTTCCGATTTTAGTGTGAATAGTACAAATTGATGTAGTGTATTGTACAACGGGCTAAAGTTTTTTTCTTTTCTGTTTTCCTCGAAACAAGGTCATACGCAAAACTGAAGCAACTCAATAATTTAATAATAAGAAAATGACAAAAACAATAATAAAAAATCAAGTACAAGAATTTAATACGTGATTTGAATTCCCAACTGGATGGTTAACTAAAGAAAGCAGAGGAATTAGTTGTGTGGTGCTTAAGTTATTAAAAAATAAATGTACGTACGTAGTTACTGCCATATACATACATATGCATAAATATACATACATACCTACGTATGTATGTACATAAATAAAACTAAAAACCAGAATATTCCTACCAATCAACAAAAAAAAAAAAAAAAAAAAAGAATCTATTTCGAGCAACGACAAAAATCTCTACGCAAAAGAGTCGCTGAATTTAATGTATCAACTTAAGCCAGGGCGAAACCAACAAACACTGTGTTTGTGTGGCTGACAAATTTCAATATTTTTATTTAATATTTGTAATTATTTTTCTTCAAACACAAATTTGCATAAGAAAACGCCCACAATAGAAGACCAAAAAAAGAAACTTAATTGAGTGTGCTAAAACAGCCAGCCAGTCAGCCAAATATCAAGCTGTCGTCTACCCAACCATCCAACTAAATAATTTAATTGCCTGCCAGTCGTCCCCCAAATCGCCAACCGCCATTCAACCAAAATAAAATTAAGGCACTTCGTTGAAGTGTTAATGTTGTTGTTACGTTTTTGAACGGAGCACTTTTGAAAAGAGAAGAAATTAAAGGAAAATTGCAAGAGCAATCAAAAAAAAAGAAACAAAAACAATGACGTCAAAATATGAACGCATTAAGAATGAGTGTCGCACTCACAACAGCCTATGGGAAGATCCCGACTTTCCAGCCGTTCAGCAATCTGTGTTCTACTATCAAACACCACCTTTCACATTCCAATGGCGCCGTATTTCGGAAATAGCAGATGCTGCGAATGCCTGTTTTGTTAATGAGACTGAAAACTTTGATGTCATACCCGGCAAAATGGGCGATCGTTGGTTGGTTTCCTGTTTGGGTGTTCTACATTCGCTGCGAAATCTGTTTTACCGCGTGGTGCCAGCCGACCAGAGTCTAGACAAAGCCAATGGTGTTTTTCGTTTTCGCCTTTGGTGGTGCGGTGAATGGGTTGAGGTTTTAGTCGATGATCGTCTGCCCACCATAAACGGCCGTTTGGCTTTTCTGCAACCACAGACGTCTAATTGCTATTGGGCTTCACTGCTGGAAAAGGCGATTGCGAAATTGCACGGTTCTTATGAGGCTCTCAAATATGGCACCCGTTCGGATGGTCTCAGCGATTTGTTGGGTGGAGTGGTGCAATGTATACCCCTGAAACCGGCCACTACCACCGATCTCGTGAGGCCTCAACAATTAAAATCACACTTGGATACCACTTGCATTGTCACCTGCATTGCGGCAACCAGTGCAGCCATGGCTCAGCACAAAAACACACCAGAACGTCTACCGAATGGCATTACACTCAATGTTAACTACAGGTGAGTGAGTTGGTTGCGTATTTACTAGAGAGCTAAGCTAAAACGAACAGTCTTGGTATTTCAATTGAAAATCCGTTTTTTTCTTTTCTCAAGCCGCAAAAAAAGTTTACACTTTCAAATACCGGAACGGGAATACAAATAAATAAATATGCACACTTGCAGGTGTATGTACTTGGGAAGTTGTAATTGCGGTTTTCACGCTTCGTTTTAAAGTACTGTTGTAGATCTTGGAGATATTTTAAATTTAATAAATCTTCAAATATGAACTTAATTATTTATTTGCTTTAAGAGCCAATTGAAATGTATCAATTCAGGTCCAAAAATGAATCTTTTCAAAATATTTGCTGTATTTTTCAGCTGTCGACATTTCGTTGGTGTTAATCAACTCATCAGTAGACTTGAAAAATTCTTAAAAGTTTGTTTGAAACTTAACTACTTAGCCCATAATTCCCATGAACAAAATGAGAATCAGAAATGTTCAAACAAACCATAAACACAGCAAACATCTTGATAAATTTAAAACTCCGCAACAACAAATCTCATAAATTTTGAATTTACTAAATGAAAACCTCTGCAATGCCAATAACAGTAGTAGATTTACTAAATGTAGTAAATGGATTTATTTACAAGTATGAAACAGCTGACAGATTTGGCGTCACATTCTTTTTTGCTTAAATATAATAAAGTGAATTGTAAACATTTCTTGAATTTGCAATGGAAAAGACTTTTGGCTGTAAAATATCTAAATAAAAGTCAGCTGTTTCAACTGTTTTACAATACCGATCAAAAAGTCGCTCACACTTAGAAGTATTATATTTAAAAGTATTTTAAATATAATACGAAGTGTAAAAACCGCTATTGTAAATAAAGTTGAGATGTAAATATTCGTAGAACGAATGGGTGGGATCAAATGAGCAAGCCCTCAAATCATAAAACAAGTTCTATCTAGATTATTAATCTATATGAAAATCTTCTCTCTTTGAATAAATTCATTTTGGTTACAGAATATGTATCGGAACAATTTGCTTGCATCACAAATATCTTTTTGATTTTTTAGTTTTGAAAACTTGATCTTTTGTAGCATTTAGAACAGGCCAAAATAAACAAAAAAAGAATTAAACCACAAAAAGCGAGCGAACAACCATCATGCTGCATTTTCTGTTAATTAGTTTTTCCCGGGCTGCACTGTGTTATTTAAATTAATCATTTCCAGTGTAGGAGTGTGTCTGGCCATTTAGTACTTGTTAGCAGATCTAGTAAATATTACTTAATCAATATAACAACAGCTTGTTTATCATTTAAATAGAAAAAAAAACACTTTTTAATATAATTAAATATAAATTTCATTCTCTTTACCACCTTTTACTTATGAAAATTACAAAAAAAAAAAATATGCATCATTTAGTAAACTTTTTGTATTATTACTCAAAACATAAAAAATAAAAGAAGGTTGTTAAAAAGAAAAATAAATTCCGTTACTAAATAAAAACGAAAGAAGAAATTATACTTTTTAAGAAACCAAACCACAAAAAAAATTAAACTTTTACTTACACCAATGTTTGCAGGTCAGATTTTAGAACCTTGGCTGTAATTGTTATGCCCATACAAGTTTACAAGTTGAATAAAAATGATATGCGCTTTGTAAAAAGAAAGCGTTAAAATATTAAGGGGATTCGCGAAACTGACTGCTGCTATAAGTTCGCGATGAAATAAGAAAATAAATACATCGAAAAAAAAAGAAAAGAGAAGACAATTTAAGGTTGTATTTTTAGCAATGCAATTATGGTGAGCTCGTTTTTAGAGTTTTGTGCTCGTAGAGTGAAGACGGAACTCTATTACTGAGACTTCTACGTCTATCCGTCACAGGCCCCATTTCTCCCCATTCTCCCAAACGGCAAGAACTAGAGAGCTGAAATTTTCACAAGACATGTGGTTACACGGCTTCTACACCAATAAATAATAAAAACAACAAAAAGTTAAGAACTAAAGGTGGCCACCATACAAGACACCCTTGAAATTAGTAAATATAGCTGTAGCATTTGAACCGTAATTGTGTCAAAAACAATCATTGAAAGTAGTCGGTCTACTTTTTGATTACTTTTGATGCTTCTTGATTCGATTTCAATAATCAAAAGTACTTTCGATTATTTTTAATCGGAATTGTTTCTTTGTTATCGCAATCAATTACTAATCGGAAATTACCTAAAAATCATTATGATAATAGGGTAATTGATTACTAATTGTAATCAAGTTTTAACTGATTTAACCCCACACTCAATTACAACCTGAAACAACTCAAAGAATATACCCTTGAAATTAGTAAATATAGCTGTAGCATTTGAACGGTAATTGTGTCAAAAACAATCATTGAAAGTAGTCGGTCTACTTTTTGATTACTTTTGATGCTTCTTGATTCGATTTCAATAATCAAAAGTACTTCCGATTATTTTTAATCGGAATTGTTTCTTTGTTATCGCAATCAATTACTCAACGGAAATTACCTAAAAATCATTATGATAATAGGGTAATTGATTACTAATTGTAATCAAGATTTAACTGATTTAATCCCACACTCAATTACAACCTGAAACAACTCAAAGAATATCCCCTAATACTATTCACTTATTAACAATGTTTTACTTGATTTCCTCTGCAGACTCTGTTCGCTGGATAAGGTGGAAACACTACTCGGAGACGCTGTGCAATTGGTGCGTATCAAAGATCCACTGGCTTGTAATGCATTTGCCAATAACAACGATTATGAGGGTGACTGGTCTGCCATGTCTAGCACCTGGGAACGTGTCTCGGTGCAGGAACGTGATCGTTTATTTGGCCAACTGGATGTTGGTGAATTTTGGATGTCTTTCTTGGACTTTACGCAAACATTTTCCAGCTTAGAAGTGATTTATCTAGATGCTGACACCGCCAAGGACGAGCTTACACTGCAAGATCGACCGAAACGTTGGCAAATGAAAATGTTTCAGGGGCAGTGGAAGCGGGGAGTCACGGCAGGCGGTTGTCGAAATCACGAATCGTTTCACATTAATCCTCAGCTGCTGCTGACGATACCGGAGAAACAAGAAATTGTGGTGGCTCTGAATCAGCACACAGCTGTTGAACCTAAAGTAATCGGTTTCACTGTGTACAAATTGAGTGGCATAGCTGGTTCAAAAGTGAATCAAAAAATAAGCGAATGCTTACCCAAAGAATTTTTCAAAACCCAAGTGAGTTTTCTCAATTCCGATTACGGCAATACGCGACATGTGACTTGTCATTGTCCGCTAGAAGTCGGCCAATATGTGCTAATGCCCACCACCTACGAGCCGGGCGAAGAATCTAGTTTTACCGTTAGAATATTGGGCACAATTCCCTTGCGCTTGTCTCTGTTGGAAACACAAACACTGATGCTACTCGACCCCTTTCCAGTGCTGAAAAATGAAGCCGATTCGACAAAAATCAAAAATGTGTGCCAATATGAGCCTGTGTTTATGCAGTTGGCCGACGAAAATAAAACCATCAACTGTTTTGAACTCCATGAATTGTTGGATGCCTGCCTGCCCAACGACTACATAAAGGGTTGCGCCAATATAGACATTTGCCGTCAGGTTATAGCTCTGCAGGACAAAACCGGTACGGGTCGCATTAACTTTCTGCAGTTTAAAACGTTTATGGTCAATCTGAAGTCGTGGCAGGGAGTTTTTAAAATGTACACCAAAGAAAAGGCTGGCATATTGAGAGCAGAACGTCTGAGAGACGCCCTGTATGATGTTGGCTTTCAGCTAAGCACCGACATAATGAATTGCATAATGCAAAGATTCATACGCAAAGATGGCACTTTGCGTTTAAGCGATTTCGCCTCTGCTGTTCTGCACCTGACGGCAGCTTTTGACTATTTCCAACGCAAAGATCATAATCAGGATAATGTGATCGAAATTGAAATGTCCGACTGGATAAAGTGTGTCTTGCGTTGTTAACGGCAGCAAATTATTTATTTTGTTGGCATACATTAACAACTCGAGTACGATGTTTATATTGTAGTCTAATTTATTTTTGTACTTATGTAATAGATTTTTAATGTTAATTTACCTTTTTTTATCTCATTAAAAGAAAAACGAAAACATAAAATAGTCCCTCTAATGTTCAATTGTTATGATTATGGTACACCTTTAGGCATTAAGATTGCATGTATTTAAATGTGTGCTATGTTAAGTTCTATTTACACTATATTTCAATATACACATACATACATACATAAATCGTTGGTCTCATGCAGAAAGTCCCTAAATGGAATTTCTTTTAATCTTGTCTTTTTTTTTTGCTTTTGCATATTTCGATGACTTGAAGGATATTATAGTGAAGTATGCAAACCTCTCAAAATAGCAGACAATTCAAGTTAAATCCTTGCGACATGATGCCAACTCTCTGTATATGTATGTATGTATGATTTATCTTTTTTTTTTAAAACAAAAAACATTTTTAAATATTTTGGTTGTAAAATCTATAAATATTTTTTTGAGGAAAATTAAGTGATTTACATTAGTGAATATGCATGAAGGTGCTTACAAAAAAATGTTATTAAAATTAAAGCAAACCTGTATTAAGCAAAAAAAAAGAAAACTCAAGTCGTAAGTTAATGCAAATGGCTTCTGTTCAAACCGTCAAGGACCAGTTTATACAATACAGTAGATGAGTTTTGTAGGCCAGCAATTTTTGATTATATCTCACAAAAAACATTTTGTACATTTTTCTTAACAGTTCCAAAAAAAAATTTTTTTTCTGCACTAGGGATTTGTTTGAACATTTCTGATTCTCATTTTGTTCATTATGGAATTATGTAATAAGTAGTTGGGTTTCAAATATTCTTTTAAGACTATTCCAGTCTACTGACGAATTGATTAGCATCAAAACGAAATGTCGGCCGCATACCGTGTCGGCTGAAAAAGGCAGAAAGGGTATAATTTTAGACCTAAAATAATACATTTAAATTGGCTCTTATAGCAAATAAATAACTAAGTTCATTCTTGAATACCTATTTATTAATACATACATATGTATTAAAGAGATACACATTTATTTTGCTTGTCTAGTAACTAAGTTAAATTAATTTATGTTTATGAAATGTAACTAACAGTTGTTGAACTTCTCAATTTTTATGAATTACGCACATAACAAACACGTAACGATCGCATTTTTAATAAAACGATGTTCAGTCAATACAGAAATTTAAGATTTTGTTAGTAAATGTTTGTTTTAATTTTATTAACATTGGAAAAATATATAAAAAATTTTAATACAAGATGCAAGTGCTTCTTGATTGTTTTATTATTTCCAATATTTCGGCCAACTTTGTTGGTCATCCTCAGGGAGTTAACTTTTTTAATATTTATTCTATTATATTATTAGTGGCGTCAGTTGTTAACGCCTACTAAGTAGGCGAGAAAAGTTACTTAAATTAACAACTGACGACACTACTAATATAATAGAATAAATATTAAAAAAGATAACTCCCTGAGGATGACCAACAAAGTTGGCCGAAATATCGGATTTAATAAAATAATTGCTATATCAATTTAAATTTGGTGTAAAATTATTTACTAAAGAACCTCAAGCCGAACTCACTTTATAAATAAAATATTTTGTAATTTTTGACATTTCATGCTGCAGAGGCGAGGCAACTATAAATTTTAAGGCTCCATCTCTCACGATTCAGAAAATACAACTGATTTTCAGATTCTTGTATGGGGAACTATTTAGTTCTTAAGTTTTTGTTTGTGTGGGTTTTGCCTTTTTGCATATTTCAAGTATAACTTCCAAATAGAGAGTTACAGCTAATTTTCACAGACACTTTTTGTTTGATTTAGCATTGCAAATGTCAACTCTCTAACTCTTACTGCTTCGGAGAATGGGCGTTGTGATGGACAAAAGGACGAATATCTAAGTCTCAGCAATAGAGTTCCGTTTTCGCTCTCTGAGTGTTCAGTAGCATTTATAGTTCTTAATCAGGCTCAAACATCATTTAAATAAAAATTAGTCCCTATTTCCTTTGGTGACGGGTGAATGGCTGCACTGATTTCACCCATTCTTTTTTGTTCCATTTGTTATTGCCTCCTGGAGAAGAATGATAGAAAAGAAAAAGTTGAGAAAATTGAGCGAAACATTATTTAATTTAAGATAAGTATTGTACTACCCAGCAACGTGAGCAGTTAATTAAAGAAAGAGGTGAAAATAATATACATATATAAAAGAAGGACAACTACCTATGTCCAAGCCACCTTGCTTCTATCAGCATCCATATACACTTGCTCCTGCTAAATTGCACAATGTTTAAACCGCCACATAATTTCTTATGCTCTCATGCTGCATATCCTGCCAATTACTTCAATTAAACTGTTTTTAATCTAAATTTTATGCCTAAATAAACCAAAAAGTAACGGATATGCAGGTTAAATTTATTTCTGTGCATTTAATTATCAGTAGTTTCAAAATTATCACTTTTCCGTTCATTAAAAACGAAAGCGAAGTGATTTTAAAAGATGTCTCTTTGATAATATTTCTGTTTGAAACTGTTTTGTAATAAATAATACAAAATTACTCACTATTAAAAGAACTTATAACACAAATTATAAAAATTGTAGTTATTTAAAATATTTTCAAACTTGCTTCGTTTCCGCTTTCGGTTTTCATTATCCCCTTGCACATTTGCCAATAATTACAGAACAGTGTGGCATCACCATACCACAAATTTAACCACAGAATTGATAACGAAAACAAAGAGAGAAAAAAAAACAAAATTTGTTATCTAAAACAAGAACGCAACCCACTTTACCGCATATTTAATTAAGTTGGTACTTTCATTTAAATTATACTCAACAGTTGCATTACCACAGAGTGGAATTACGGACGATCATTAAGCGGGTTGTTAAAGAGAGGGAGACGGTGCAAACGATTACCAACAAAAAAGACTAAACTGCAGTGCGTAAAAAGAAACCCATAGACGATAAGACCCAACATTATTGTAAGTCATTGGAAAACCTATAAAAACCAAATAATTTTCAAGAACATTTTGCAAATTGAAATCTTCGTTGTGTTAAAGCATATTCACGATGGCTACATTCCAAATGGGACCACAAACCTACGCCGTTCCCATGGCCCTGTTTCGCAAAAATCGTCAAAAATTGTGCACTGCTTTGCGGTCAAGCGATGCTGTAAAAAAGGAATCTTATGTATTGCTAGAGGGTGGCAAAGATGTCAGTTTCAATGATACAGACATTAGTCACAACTTCCGTCAGGAGTCCTATTTTCAATATTTGTTCGGCGTCAAGGAACCCGATTGTTTTGGTGTACTGAATGTGGAAAGTGGTGAATCTGTGTTGTTTGTGCCCCGCCTGCCCGAAGAATATGCCACCTGGATGGGACGTTTATTGACCTTGGAAGAATTCCAATCCATGTATGAAGTTGACCGTGTGCTGTATGTTGATGAGTTGAAGGCATTTTTTGAGAAGGCAGCACCAAAGCAGATTTTAACTTTGTCTGGCTTGAATACTGATAGTGGTCTACGTTCTAAACCAGCGACCTTCGAGGGCATCGAAAGTTTTGTTGTCAATAGTGACATTCTTCATCCCATAATCGCTGAGTGTCGTGTATTAAAATCTGAGGAGGAGATTGAAGTGCTGCGTTATGTGGCCAAGGTATCCTCCGATGCTCATATTAAAGTAATGCAATTTATGCGGCCAGGAAGAAGTGAATATGAGGGTGAATCGGTATTCTTACATCACTCATATGCTGTCGGCGGCTGTCGCCATACCTCCTACACTTGCATCTGTGGCAGTGGCGTTAATTCCGCTGTTTTGCATTATGGTCATGCTGCGGCTCCCAATGACAAAGTAGTTAAGGACGGTGATATGTGTCTGTTCGATATGGGCGCCAACTATTGCGGTTACGCTGCGGATATAACTTGTAGCTTCCCTGCTAATGGCAAGTTTACAGAAGATCAAAAATTCATTTACAATGCTGTTCTGGCAGCACGCAATGCTGTGCTCAAAGAAGCCAAAGATGGCGTCTCTTGGGTGGATATGCACCGTTTGGCTTGTCGAGTGCTTTTGCAACATCTGAAAGACGGCGGCATGTTGCAAGGCGAAGTGGAGGAAATGCTGTCTGCTGGTTTAGCCGGCTTCTTCCAACCACATGGTCTGGGCCATCTTATTGGCCTCGATGTCCACGATGTAGGCGGCTATTTGCCAGATCAACCAGCCCGCCCCTCGGAGCCGTGGATCAGTAAGTTGCGATTTGCTCGTGTTCTCAAGGCGGACATGTATGTTACTGTGGAACCTGGCTGCTACTTCGTGGACATTTTAATGGACAAGGTTTTGGCTGATCCTAAGCTGAACAAATTCATAGTCAAAGATGTCTATGAGCGTTTCCGTACTTTTGGGGGCGTTCGCATTGAGGATGATGTTCTCATTAAGAAAACAGGTAATGAGAATTTCGCCATTGTGCCACGTACGGTGGAAGAAATTGAAAAATGTATGGCTGAACGCAACTGAAGTGCAAAGAGAAAAGAATAATTTATATTTTTTGGATAAATATTTGTGTGTTTTTTTTATCACGTATAAATTTAAGTGCATATACATATGTACAATTGTTAAAACCTGTTACTTTGCTAATTTTCGTTTTTTTTTTTGTATTTTTATATTTTATAAGTAATAAAATAAATTGTTTTTAACTACAATCAAATTCTTTAGCATATCATATCAAAAAAATTTATTGTACTGTACACAAGTTATATGTACAGATGTAGATTAGATTAAAGGCTTGAGCCAGTAACAGAAAATTAATCAATTTTAGCTTTATACAAATCTGTAGGTGGGAGGTAAATCACACCAAGTTCATATTTTTGTATACGCTTTTGTACATTTGAAATCAGAATTTTTCTGCTATATACCTTTTGCATTACAGCTCCTATCTAATAATGATAAAACCAATTCCGTACAAACGTGTGAGATTTTCAACACGCGTTTGTAACTGAAAATTCGAAAGAATTCAATAACTTCATATTTTCACTTTATTTTTCACTATGAAATAGAAAACATTATTAAAGCTGGATTGAATCTACAATCCCATACGTCCTGGTGTACGTCTCGGTGTTGTTGCTCCCGGCGTAGCTATTTCCTGCTTGCTGGCAAATTGCTCTTCTCGTTGGGCGGCTTTTATTTTACGCTCTTCTATTTCTTCTTGTGCCAGACGCATTTGTGTTTCCATTTCTTTCAGATGTTCGGCAGCCTGTTTCTTCTTTTCCCGGCCACTGCGACCTGTTTCCTTCACCGAGAAAAACATGGGACCCAATTCGGCCAGCCAATAGCCGTCAACAGCTGTCGCACATTGCATATATTCTTTGGCTGTCATGACCAATTCATGGTAGACCACATAATCGGGTGTAGTGCCCAGACCATATAATGCCGAAGTTGGATGTAAATGACAAGGCATGCCCGTACGTAAATTGACGTATTCCCCAATGCCCTTGAGGCGAGCCGCTTGATAAAAGTAGGCCGAGCAAATGCATTTGCGTATAATGTCCCAATCTGTGCCACATGACTTAACATTAAGTTTTTGTTGTATAAGAATGTCCTTTAGCTGTTGGCGCACTTCACGTACTTTGCGCATGGCCTTGACGTGAATGAAATGTTCATTGCACCAGTTGGAGCTGTAACTGTTGGAGAGAATGTATAATTTAGTAAGGAAATTGTTTTACAAGCCAGACTTCTTACTATAACTATTTGGTATTACATTTATCGCGAATATAAAGGGTGGGCTATCTAATGGTTCAAACTAGAGCCACCGATTATTTCGAGTCTGGCAATATTTTGGCCATTCTATTCTGTCGCAAAATTCAGTATGTTATTAGGTATATTTCACTTCTATTTGTTATGTTTAAAACCTAATTAAGTTTGGCCAAAAGTGGCACAAGTTCTAATAAAAAAACAGTCTCATAAGCTCAGCAATTGCCTGCCAAGACTCAAGAAGAACGTTCTTAATGAAAAGCTTTTTGTATTAAACAATTAAATTAATAATTTGTAATAATTATTACCAACAGAATTTTCTTTATATTTTACTTTTATTTAACCCGCTTTAATTACCAATTAAGATGTATCTTAATTTTTGAGAGCCATCCCATTAGATATGGAGCTTTACTTAAATTTGAAAGCATAGATGCCAGTTAAATTAAAAGAAAACCTTTAAAATCTCCAAATTAGTTTATTAAAATCGTCATAAACATATAAAAATAAAAAATAACACTAAACAAAAGCTCTGTTTCTTTACTTTTTGGGCAAAGTTCGGTAAAATGAGAGTAAACTATAATTTCTCTCAATGAGAGACAAAAATGCACAAAAATACGGAAACGAATAAAAACAAATATTTTACCACAAAAAAAACGTCAGGGTTCTGGTAGCTCAATTTATAAAAAAATATTTATGTACATATATTTTATATATTTTTATATACATATGTATATATGTATATATTTTTTTTTTTTTGTGAAAAAACCAATCAAAACATTTTTCATTAT
Organism: Sturmia bella; assembly: GCA_963662145.1. Classification (NCBI taxonomy): domain Eukaryota; kingdom Metazoa; phylum Arthropoda; class Insecta; order Diptera; family Tachinidae; genus Sturmia; species Sturmia bella. Next base: position 58,279,794 of record OY759170.1, read on the forward strand.
TATTGTCCTGAAGAAGCTTTCCGAAGGAGAGCGAAATATTGACAAAAATAATTACTCAAATTCTAAAAGACCTTAAGCTTAAATAAATATATAAAATATAAGAAAAAAAAGGGGTCAAAATAACTAAATATTAAATTTATGTACATATTTTATTTAATTTGTGTAAAAAAAAAAACACCAACTACGTATGCACAAAACTTTTTACGAACACAAATAACTCATAAATTCATATAAATGAATTCGTGAATATAAATATATGTACCTATAACAATCAAAAATTTTTTTTAGAGAATAAACAATTTTTTAGCGAATATTTTAAAATATTTTTTCACACTAATTTGCAATTTTTCTTTTAGTTTCCGCAAAACATTTATTTCTTCTAACTATGTTATTGTTTATTCTTTGAAACAGCTGACAGCTGAACCACTTGCCCAAACTAGCCCGAAGAAAAAGTACGGGCTGCTTCGTGCAAGAAGAAGAAGAAAAAGCGTAATGTTCTCTCACAAATACTCTAATTTGCCCAATTTTAAAGTACGGGAACGGTTTTCATGCAAATTGGAATTCCAAAGTAGAGTAAAGAAACAGAGCTAGTGCAAAATAATGCAAAATAATTATTGAAAGTTCGAATAATAAAAATTAGTTTATTCAAGATTTCTTACTTGTTTTGCTTCCATTGCAGATACACATTTAAATAGGTGAGGTGATCTGATTCAGGCACTTGAAACTTTTCGCGAACACCATCCGCCTCCTCTTCACGGCCCTTGGGACGGTAAAATATTGAAGGCACCGAAAGCATGGAGACTAGAAGATAAGAAAATTGTTTTAAAATCACAAAAAAGTAAAAAAATATGGCCGCATAAATTAGCGCTTCAAGCGTGTTTTTGTCGTCTAAACCACCCATTTCAAAAACGACAAAATTACGCTTGACGCGCTAATTTTGGTTGGAATGTAACAACTCAACGATATTGATATAAATAATGCGACTTAATCTTGACAAAATTCAACTCTTTCGTTGTGGTCCATGCCTGGGCCTCTCGTTCTGTTGGTACGTTGGTTCTCCCAAAAATTTCACGTAACTTTCTCACCGTCACAGTAAACGATGATTGATTTCGATAAAATGTTTTAACGATTAAACCACGTTGGCTTACCCAAGGCAGCTTGATACCAGGTAATCGCATAACTACAACAAACACTGCATATATTTTGTTGGTAGAAAAACTGTATTACTGTCATCCGTATGTTCGCGTATGTGTGTTTGTGTTGTGTATTTTGAGAGTTGTACAAGCCAAAAGCAGTAGTCAGCTGGGCTTGTAGGGATACCTGGTATCGAGCTGCCTTGGGCTTACCGAATACTTTTCCATTATAAATTTGCTACGTCTCTACTTAACGCTTGCCGCATATGAACTGTCAAGATAATATTTGATCAGAGCGGACTTGTTTTTTTGTGATGTGTAGTCGTAATCCAAAGGTGAACGCGTGCTTTTTTTTAATTGGTTTATTTAACAAAAATATTCCCAGTTTATTAGGTAAATTATCTATAGATACATATTTGTCAAATGAGATCTTAATAAACATGATATATTTTTAAAAATAAGTCCGTCAAATTATACATCCGTAAGAGGTATGTCTATCATCGTAGATTCGAAAAATGCTTAAAAGAATGTTTGAAGCTCAACTAACATACTCATTCCATAATTCCCATGAACAAAATGAAAATCAGTATTGTTCAAACAAACCTTTAACACAGTAAACATTTTTTGTTTTACAACTCTTTTACTTTTCTTTGCAACCTTCTATACAACGAGTTACCAAGTGAGTTGTTAGGGATAATAACAATTTTAGAATTTTCAACAAAGTTGAAGTTGAGTTGCCAACCATAATCGGCGCATAAGTGATTTTCCCAAAAGCCTACTGCTACTACTACACTTACCAATAATCAAAACTTCCGCACTGCATTCCATTTGGCACGATACAATCAACATTTGACACTGCGGTGGATCGAGAGGAAATTCAGCCATTTGCCTGCCCAAAGGTGTCAAAGCACCAGTATGATCTAAAGCTCCTAATATCCATAATTGATACAATGAATTCAATATATTATCCTGGGGTGGAGGATCCATGAAATGGAACTGCAACAAATCTACTACACCCAACGATTTCAGCAACAACACTGTATTGGCCAAATTTGTACGTTGAATTTCAGGAACTGTTAAAGCCAACAAATCTTCTTTATACTGACGTTGAGTGTACAGGCGATAGGCCTGGCCGGGCCCCGTACGACCAGCACGACCCGAACGTTGATTGGCATTGGCCTGTGAAATTGGATATATTTGCAAGGCATCCATACCAATACGCGGATTATACACTTTCAGTTTACAATAGCCCGCATCGATGACATAAATAATGCCATCAACCGTTAAAGAAGTCTCGGCAATATTGGTGGCCACCACACATTTACGCAAACCTTCAGGGGATTTTTGGAAAATTTTCGCCTGCAAATCAGAGGGCAGCTGAGAATAAATGGGCAGTATGGATAATTGCGGAGCGTTTTCTATCTCCACCAAACGTTCAGCTAAAACTTCGCAGGTCACTTCAATGTCCTCTTGACCCGGCATAAAGATCAGCATATCGCCCTCATTGGGGGTCAAATGGATTTGCAGAGCCTGTTTAACGGCTGCTTCCACATAATCTTCACAGGTATTCTTGCTAAACATCACATCGACAGGAAACGTTCGCCCTGGTATGGTAAATGTGGGTACATTGCCAAAGAAAGTGGAAAATTTGGTTGAATCCATGGTGGCAGAGGTGACAATAAGTTTCAAATCACGACGCCGGGCTACAATCTGGAAATGGAAAAAAGCAAACAAAGAAAAACAGCTTGTAAAAATTACGTCATTAATGTTTTTCCCTAATATTTTTTAAGGAAATCAACTTAATTCAGGTCCAAAAATGAGCCTTTTTCAAAAATGTTCAATGTCTTTTTCAGCTGTCTATATGCCAACGACATTTCGTTGGTGCTAATCAACTCATCAATAGTCTTGAAAAATTCTTAAAAGTTTGTTTGTAGTTAAGTTTCAAACAAACTTTTAAGAATTTTTCAATGCTACTGATGAGTTGACATATAGACAGCTGAAAAAGACAATAAAAATTTTTGAAAAAGGTTAATTTTTGTACCTGAATTAATACATTTCAATTGGCTCTTAAAGCAAATAAGTAATTAAGTTCATATTGGAAATCAACTTTAATAACTTTTAAGTTGAATACGAATTTTAAACTAATTAACTTATGGCTCAAATGTAAAAAGTGTTTAGGGATCGGTGGAAATGATACGCTTTTAATAAAACACGACCGATTTTCAATGCCCTTTTTCTTTGCAATTAGTTTTATTATTTCGATTTCTTCCTTAAAATCTACGTATCAATACAAATTATAAAAAGCAGTATTTGATCCGTTACTCACCCTAAATAACTACACAACAGAATAAATCTGTGCTCACACGGGGCAAATGCATATGTATTAAATTCTTTTAAGCAGTACATCACAACATTTAACAAATCATTTTAGCCTACATATATGGCTGAACAATGCCAATATTTATGTTCAGCACTGCTGCTTTAAGTTCATAAATTTATATGCAGGTATGTATGTATATAAGAGTACGTACTATGTATGACTACTATACATAAATTTATTTACCTTGCTTATACATACATTTATCTATTAATAGATATTAAAAACAAGAGCATTTAGGTCAAGGAAATTCATTCAATAAATTTTCTTTCTAAAGAGCGCATTTGTGTTTTCTCTTTAAAACTTGGCTTTACAACGTGTGCTCTTAAAAGGACAACGAAAACAAAAGAATACAAACACATACATATGCACATGCACATGAATTATCCTTCCAAAAACTCATTGGCAAAGCAAAGGTTTTGCCAACACATTTGTTGCTTAGAAAAAATTTGCGAATTTGTGAAAGAGAGAAGAGGATAAAGAGAACTCCACATTGGAGTTCACTACACTCGAAAAATTCTTAAAAGAATGTTTTTGCATTTTCAAAAAACTTTTACTTTTTAATACTTTCAAAAATACAAATCGCAGTAACCAATGGTAACTCGTGGTATGAAAGTTGTTAAGAAAAGTAAAAGTGTTGCAAGACGAAAACATATTTTCTGTGTGAAAGGTTTGTTTGGACATTTCTGATTCTCATTTTGTTCATGGCAATTATGGAGTAAGTAGTTAAGATTCAAACATTCTTTTAAGATTTTTCGAGTCTACTGATGAGTTGATTGGCATCTCCGAAATGCCGGTGGCTTATCGACGGCTAAAAAAAGACAGAACACATTGATAAGGTCTATTTTTGGAACGAAGTTCCTTAATGCGGCTTGCTGGTAGTAGAAATCGTCACGAAAGTGTGTGAGTGTGTTTATATGTATTGGTATGTCTGTCAACAAACAGGTGTGTATGATGGGCGGTAAGTAGCGAAACTATTTGACAGCAGCGGAGACACCTACCAATAAATATCAATTAGTTGTGAAAACGGACACTATCAGTTGCTAGATGTCGCTAAAGTAAAGTATGTCACAACCAAGAATTGCTTTTCTTCGTTTTGTAGCCGATTGACAAAGAAAAAAAAATACTGCAGGTGTCAAAAGTAAAAAAATAAAACGTTCCAAAAATATAAAGAAGCATATAAAATTTTACGATGAGTAAATTAAGATTCGCAAATAAAATACGGCAAACCAATGCTCAACTCTTACAACAATTCCGGAAGAAACAGAAAATGATACAAGAAATGGAAACATTGGATTCGAAAGTAGCCAGTTATTAGAATCCGTAACGAATATATTTTTTTTGATATGAAACATAGATACATATGCATGTATATTTTCTTTTTTATGAATAAATATTACTCCTGAAATATTTGAATTTTTCTGAAAATAAAACATACAGATTTCACCTTGTATTACATTACATTGGAAGATGAAGAAAAAACGTAAGGAACTTCGTTCCTAACGGGCTTGCCCCGACCGCAGAATCCTTTTTTTTTTTTTTTTTTTTTGCCTAAAATAATACATTTCAAAATTTTCATACGATTGGTACACTTTTTACTAAAAGTATTGAACACATTTTTATACACAATTTCATGGTGTTTATTATTTCAAGATGACACACCAATTACATGATTCAGTTTTATTGTTACGCACCATACAATGTTATTTTCAATTTACGTCTCTGACATCATTGACATCATGTAATTAAAGCAATATCTCTACTGTTTGTTGGTTATCTTAGCGTTCTTGTTAGATTTCTGGGTCGGCCAAAAAAAAAAAAAAAAAACAAATACAATGGCAATCGAAATCACATGAACAATTTGGCTGCCCAAAGTGTTGCGTATGATCAGCGACTTAACTGATCATGAGTTCTTGATTTGCTGGCTTTGATGCCAAAGTAACTCTTTTTACGCCTTTGAAACCAACAAAGTAAATGAAAAGCAACTAAACTTTTGAATAATATTGAAAAACTTAACAACACAAAAAACGAGAAAAGGCAACGTAAAGCTTATTTTAAATTTTTGACTTTTCAAAAAAAAAAATTTTTTTTTTCAATTAAGAAAAATTGAAAATAATGTCTGCATGCAGGTTTTAACGATTGTATATCATGTAGTTCGGCTATAAAGTTAAAATTTTGTTGTCAAAAATATTGTAGTGATCAACTTTGACAACGCAGACAAGAAAACTAAATTTGAATACTTTTCAGCGGGGTAAAATTTTGCTGGTTGGGCAACGCGATAATACAGTGAAAACAAGTCCAAAACTGTCCGTATGTATGTAGCACATGCTGATTCGCACGTAGTCAAGTATTTGTGTATTTTTTGCGAACTCTTTTTAAAAATCAGACACACGCAGGCATGTTTATATGTAAATATACACACCTAAGCCTCTTTGTACGCCAAAAAACGTGTAAAAACAATATATGTATGTATAAGCAATATTGCGTAGGTACATATTTTACTTTTTTATATACATACATATTTAAAATAAGAACACTTGTGCAGACTTTTAACGGAGGATGCATTCAAACTTCTGAAATAAGAATTTCTTTAAAATATGCGTGTATTACCGGAAGTTTCGGTTCGACTGCCATTACCAGAATTTCATCTTCATCTTGTAAAATTATGAGATTCAAGAAAATTCATACACTGCTGAAAATCATATTAAAACAAAACTTTTGGTGTAAAAAAGAGGTTCTTCCTCTTTTAACTCATGTTAAATCAAATCAAAATGAACAAGCAGAATCAGGTGTACATTGAATTTAGGATATGATATGTATGATAGATTTTTGTAGTTCTCTGGTACAATCACATTTATGGGTAATTTATTTTGATTTTTTTTTCGTAACGAATTCGTTAAGAAATTTTGGTAGATTTTCGTTGAGAAAAAATTAATTTTTCAATTTGAGAAAATTATTGCTCTCACATAAACAAAACAACTAAGACCCTTGCACTGCTCCAAAATCGTGTTGTTTCTTCATATGAAGATTAAAATATGATTTATGTATATGACTGGAAATAATTGAAATTGATGAAAATTTTACGGCCAAAGTTCTTTTGTCGACCAATACGAAATCTCTAGAAATGTTATTATCGCTCGATAAGCAAAAAGTTTAATAAGAAAAGCAACAGAATGAAGTGACTCATAAAATTTGTTTAAGGTCAAACGAGTAAGTGATTAATAGAGTGGACTAAAAGCAAAGTTGTTGCTGATATTATGGCCAAATACAGCAAAATTGCCGATAATAATTTCTGCAGGCAAGTTTTATAGGAGATGTATAACAGTCATTAAGAAATAAAATCCACTAAACAAAGAAAATGTGGGATGATGAGCAGTGTAGTGGCTTCGAAACCGCTGGGTTTCCTGGTGCCCCAGTTCAATTCATAACTTCATTTTTGTCCCTTAACTTAAATCAAGTTAACAGACATTACGAGTTTAAATTTCTTGATTTGTCGAAAAAGAAAATTTATTTTTATGAAAAAAAAAAAAAATCTTAACGAAATGCACAGAAAGAAAAAGCTCGTTCTAAATTTAAGGTTTTTTTTATACATGATTTTAGTACGAAATTGTAAGTATCCATAACACACACGTGTACTTAAAACAAGCCGAATAGGGCTTATTAAAAAGAACCAACCCCGTTAGGGCTCAAAATGAGAACGAAATTCTTGGGTGTATTTGTAACCAACATTGTATGTGTTTGGTAAAATGTATTTTGAGAGCACAGGTATTATACAAATACAAAATACTCAAGCGCTCAAGTATTTAAAACACAAAATACTAAATACATTCCATGGGAAGTATTTAAAATATAAATACAAAATACGTATTTGTATTTTAAATACATGTATTTCAAATACTGCCCAGCCCAGGGTGTTAATTATCTTAAATCAGTACTTAACATAATTTATTGACATAATTTATTAACATAATTTATTTAACATAATTAATTGTATGTTAATAAAAATGCGATACACATAAATAAAAATATAGAGATCAATTCCTTTTAAACAACAATTTGAGCCTTCTAGTAACGGCTAAGTAGTTCTGATGGCACATATCGCTTGAGTATTCTGGTGCCAGGTGCTCTTCAAAGCAGTAAAGCTGAATTTCTCGCTTCACAACTTGCTGCAAGCGAAGCAGTATTATTATATTTCACTTAAACTCGAAAAGATAATCAAAATCATGGTGAAATTTTGCCATTTTCATCAAAACTTAGTGAATAAGTTTGAATTGTGCGATATGCCAACTTTGACATTCGGTAATTTTTTATGAAGTGATTGTTGAGCGCAGCTCAATAGAAAAAACGAAAAGGTACTTTCAGAAATCCATTTTGATACCGAATGAAATGATGCTGGCCACACTTTTCATCATTTCAAAGGCAACCGCTTTTACCAGGAAAAACTACAAGACCACAAACGCACATTAAACATTGCTTTGCACTAACTACCGTGTGTTTGTGTTTTAACTGTTGCTCTTTCACCGATCATCTGGTCGGTGATCTGCTCGTTTGTTTTGCTGAGAGCTGCCGTGGGAGATTTTTCATGTTTTCTTTTTCTTTCTTTCTTACCATTTTCTCTGCTCTTTGCTCGTGCCTTTGCTTATTTCCTGCTTGTGAAATCAGCAAGGCAAAAATTAGAAACAAGCCATAACATTTTTCCCCGATAAAAGAATACCTACCTAAATACTATATACCACATAGCTACCTAGATATGTACATATTGCATGTACATATGTATGTACAACTGTAATCAATTCTTTGAACACAAGTTGTTAGGCACTGGCTTCAGTTCATCAGATACATATGATTTAATGCAACAGGTAGAAAGCAAAATATCCTTAAGGATGTTGGTTGTTGCACTAAGGAGTATAAAACATAAACACAATTTGCAGAAAGTAGGTAATACGGCTTCAGCTTGTGGAGTGTGAAGAGCTCCCCTTTTTTAAAGGTGAAAAAAAAAACTAGGCAGCATAAAATTGTTAAGCTAAACATGTTTGTCTTGAATATTTTTCTGCTCGTGTTGGCAAATTTTAAATTCATCAAAAGTCTTGGCACAGAAATTCAGCCACCAAATGGTTATGAATTTGATTTGGTCGATTTATTGGGCTTGGGAGAACATCACTCGGAGCGTCTGAAGCGACAGCCTTCATTGGCAAATTCTGCATCAAAGTTCTTGCTTGAGGTTTACAATGACATCACCGAAAATGAAACGGATCTGGATCATGTACGTGAACACCTGGCTCATGGTGCGCGCCAAAAAAGAGCCTTAAGAGAAGAGAATTTCATAACGAAATTTGATCGCATGGAAATTGCACATTGTAACAATATTATAACATTTTCAAGCAGAAGTAAGTATATGTACATATGAAAATGAATAGAAATTATGTATGTGTCTATCTATATGGCTTATTAAAGCAAGGATCTTTATGACAAATGCAAGTAACCGAAGTGTTAAAATGAAAGTCGTTCTCATTTGAGTGAAAACGGAAACCTATTACCGAGACTTCGCGCTTTCTCCGAAACTGTAAGAGCTAGAGAGCTGAAATTTTCACAAACCATGCGGTTACCCGGCCGCTACAACCAAAAAAAGTTGAAACCTAGAGGACACTACTATACAAGATACTGGGACAATTAGCTGTAACTTTAGAGCCATAAGAGATAGAAAACAGAAATTTGCGCAGGATATATAACTACATGGCCATGAGATACCAAAATAAAAAAAAAAATAGAGTGCCCTTCACAAGAAAATGAAAATTATCTATAACTTTTGTACCATAAGAAATATAAAAGTTTGCGAAATAAAAGAAAGAAAATCGCAAGCAGTTGCAAAACAACACAACTGGCGAAAAATCGCGAAATTTCAAGAAAAAGTTTAAAGTTTTAATTTTAATTTTATATTCGAACTACATGATTTTCAAGTGTTAATAATTTATTAATGTTATAATATTATTTTTTTTACTTCCTCAAAATTGAGAAACATTTTTTGTGAAAAAACTGGAGTGATCAACATTTTTAAAGAAGACAAGAAACGTAAAGTTGCAGACTGACTGGCTGGAGTAAATACCATGGCTGTTTCGCGACCATCACATCGCTCATGAAATTTAAGGGTTAGGTTCACTTGATTGGAGGGGTTTGTTTGCCCATGTCGTGCGATATACACCCAGGCTCACTGGATTTAACCATGAACAGTTTCACCCTTCGTTTCATTCACAAAGTTCTTTAATTTCCTCCAGCATATGCCGCGCAATTGTGTTATGTCTGGTAAGGTGTCTTTCCCAAGATGTGGGGACCGTATTTGTGCGAAGGCCCCCGCCTTATAGTGCTCCTTTAATGTTATTTAAAAAATTTTAATTTGCATTATATATCTAGTTGCATGGGCTCTACAACAACAAATACCAAAAACAACAGAAAGTTAAATCATAAATAGAGCCCAAAGCATGGGGGAGCCCTTTAGTTTGAACATTACCCGTAACTATTCAACCGCAAGAGATACGAGATTAGAAAATTTTACAGTATATCTCGTTGCCTGGCCTCTACGGCAACAAACAATAAAAACAACAAAAAGTTTAATAGAGCTCAATACATGGCGGCACCCTTTAGTTTAAAAATTAGCAGCAAGTTTTGAGTCACAAGACATATAGCAAAGAACATTTCACTGAACATATAGTTGCACGGCCGTTATGACAACAAATACTAAAAGTTAAAATATAAAGGGGTAGTCAATTGTGTGGCCAACCTCTAGAAATATTTGTTCCCCAATATTTTTTTTCGAACACAGCCGTGAGCCTCCCTAAGGAGAGGTGATACAAAATCGTTAAGGAAGCTCCCTTAAGAAAATAAAATCGGAAGCCTCGGATTCGATTTTTTCGATATGTCATAGTGGACCTGCTTTTTTCCCCATGCAAAAAGCTATCGAAAATCGACAAATTATTGTCCATATAAATTGACCCAGCCTAATATGTACATTTATTAAGTTTTATTAATGCAGTTATATGCATTTATGTAAGTTTATTTTATTAGTTTAAGCCTGCTCTCATCTGACAAAATCTAAGTGTAGTGAACAATGGCAATCAGTGAAATTCAGAATAAAGTTATTATTAATCGAATACGAGTAATAATGTAAAATTAAAACTTGTTTCATAACCTCTGTCGATCTTAATCGAAGGTCGCCCATAACAAGTGATTTTGTTACAGGCAATAAAGCTGTCCCACGATCTCGAACACGACAAAAAGTTGACTTGGAGACTATTTATGAACCTTCTTTGCCAAGATCATCTTTGACTAAATTTTGACACATTTCGATGAGGCAAGTATTAATCAGTTTGCTATTGTTTAAAATGTTAGCCAACGTTAACGTTCGACATGGTGAAACATAACATAGCTAGATAAAACCTCAAAGTAAAACATAAAAATATAAATTTAAAATTCGGGTTTTTTTGGATACTTTTTTATATTGTCTATAATTATTTTCTTATTACATATGTTTATAAGTTTTTTTATTTATTCAATTATTCTTGTCGATATTTCTCTCTCCTTCCGATAGCTTCTTCAGGAAAATAATATTGAAAAATGTTTTGAAAACACATATACACTTATAATAAAAAATACCTTCAGCTCAAGAAAATAACTATATTAAATATAAAAATCGAAATTTTTTACGTTTCTTTACAGATTTGTTAAAACCCGAAACTCATCTGATACCAGACCTACCGATTGCCAGCGATATGCAGATGGGTTTCAATACAAATGATGTTCCTCTGGACTTAAAACTTGTTCGCTCGGCCTTAAGAATTTATCAAGAGCCCAGCTTGGGCAAATATGAACAAAACCCAGATACGCAAATAATCACCATAACTATTTATGAAAGAAAAATTTATCGCAATGATGGGGATTTGAAAATTTTGAATGCCATCAATACAACTACAACCTACAAAGGCTGGCTAGAGTTCAACATCACGAGCACTTTGAATCGTTGGTTACAACAGAAATTCTACTCACAAAATCGTTTAAATGAACTGATAGTGGGTGTTACTTTAAATATGGATAATGAGGCTGTGTGCAAAAAGAAACCCATGGAAATTTTAACCAGTGATGTAGGATTCATTAAGCCGGACATGGCGCAGGAAATGCTTGATTTGCAGCCCTTCATTATTGGCTACTTTGAGGGTCCCGAATTGATGGCAAAAATACAAAAGTTACGCTTTAAGCGAGATGTTATCAAGCGTAAGCGTAGAGCTGATTTTTTTATGCCCCCACCATCATTCGTTCCAGAGATCTACAGATTGCCCAAAACCTGTGAACGTTTAAATTTTACTTTGGACTTTAAAGATCTGCACATGCACAGCTGGGTTATTGCGCCCAAAAAATTCGAAGCTTATTTTTGTGGCGGCGAATGCAATTTTCCATTGGCCACACGCATGAATGCCACCAATCATGCCATAGTGCAAACTTTAATGCATTTAAAACAACCATATCTACCCAAACCCTGTTGCGTGCCCACTCTATTGGGTTCAATATCGATTTTGCATTATCTCAATGAGGACAGTGTCAATTTGAGTAAATATCCCCAGAGTGTGGCCAAAGAGTGTGGATGCCATTAAGTATATTTTTAAATTTGTGGTAAAAAAAAAATTGCATGTTAAATAAAGAAAAACAAATGCAAATCTTGTTAATTTAACTTTATAGGCCGGTAAGGAGGTCTTAAGGAAATCCACATTTGGAAAATAACAATTATCTCTACACGGTAAAATAATTTTGTAGATTTGTGTAGAGAAATTTGTCACAAATCAGAGAGCCAATTTACACGAGACTATTGATAATGAAAAAAATGTACGTTAGGATCTTTTCACACGAGACCAACGATATGTTGAAAACAAAACAGGGAACTTAATTATTTATTTTCTTTAAGTTGCTAATTGATATGTATTATTTTAGATCTATATATAGACCTTATGTTTTTTGTCTTTTTCAGCTGTCCATATGCCGCTCACATTTCGCTGATGCTCGAAATATTTTAAAGGAATGTTTGAAACTCAACTTATTCCAAAATTCCCATGAACAAAATGAGCATTAGATTTGTTCCAACAAACCTTTAATACAGAAAACATTTTTTCGTCTTGCAACACTTACTTTTCTTAACAACTTCTATACAAAGAGTTACCAGCGGTTACTACGAATTATATTTTTGAAAGCATCAAAAAGTAAAAGTTTTTGAATGTTCAAAGTATATTTTTTTATATCTAAAATGAAATAGCAAAACTTTAGAATAAGAAGCCAGGCTTTAAAATGAATGAGTTTTATAGGGTTGTAGACCTTCCAAAACTTTTTTAACTTTGTTAACAATTGGATGTTAAAGTTGCGGAATTTACGAGGAAAGTTTTTATACAGAACGTAACATCGTGAATTCAAACACGATTTAAACATCCACAGTTGTATTTTTTTTTTTCAATTTCAGTTCATAAGATTTTTCATGGTTATGGAAAACTTGTTCTTGACAAGCTAACGAATTTTCTCCTCTGTGGTATAACCAACAACGGCTTTGCGTACAAAATTTGTAAGCATCTGTCAGTCAGTCAGCATACTTTATAATTTTACGGCAATTGGTACCATTATATTATTAAATACCATAATCCAAAGAAATAAAGTAGTTGTTATAAGGCACAATAACTTATACATATTAATCAGAGACCATAAACATTTCTGCAAGATAGATATACATATGTAGATCGGATTTTGGGTGTGTAAGTGTGTATAGTCTACTCCAAACGCAATTTTTTTTTAAATGTTGGTGGGCCAAAACAATAATGAGGTTGACAATATGTATTTACATATCGCGCCTTAACCGCAGGAAAATCGTAACCATCATACTTACGATTTCCGTTTATTCTTTACGCACATAAATAAATGTATAGTACATGTACATATTTTTATAATCATATGTATGTGCATATATACATATGTATATGTTTTCAACTAAGCACATATACATATGTATGTACATAAGCTCGGACAAGCCCCAAAATACTGAAAACTACTCTTTCTTTAGCTCCACCAAAGAGAAAAACTTAAGAGAACAATTTATGAATATATATGTATACTCTATCTGGCAAAAAATTTATTTATTTCATTTAAGATACAGACAAAAAAAAATCAACATTCTTATAAGTAAATGTGTATGTATGTATGTATGTTTGTGCTTAAAATTTAAAGAAACAAAAACAAAAAACTCATGGGCGAATATTTCAACTTGATGAGTAAACAATATTTCTCACAGAGGTGAATAACACCATTGTAATGTTGTAAATAAACAACGAAATATTAAAAATAAAAAAAATATGTTTATTATTATTTAAAACTTACACTAATTCCAATATGCACAGACATACGAGTACGTACATACATATGTACATATGTATGTACAACGAAATATTTCTTTTACTTTTTGTCTAACATCAACTTAAAAATCGTTGATGCATTTTGTTTCTAAAAACGTAAGAGTGACCAGATGCAAAAAAAAGGAAATATAAAATTCAAAGTACTGTTACATACGAACAACAAATATGTATGTATATTCCCAAAAAATAAACGTGACCACTATTTGCTTATTGACTTATTTTAGGCAAATATGTCAGTCGATTTAACAGTCGATATTGTGACATCGACGCTTCGATAGCTTTCGCCATGAGGGAAAACTACTGCCACTACAAAATATCGAATAATCATTTTCGAGGAAATCGAATTTAAATTTTTTTGTATGGGTGCCTCCCTAAGAAATCATGGTTATTACGGTTCTCGAATTCTATGAGAATTTTGAATAGACTAAACGTAAATCGACTACTTTTTCTTTAGTCTTTTACAAACTCTTGAATATTTCGAGAACCGGCATAAGCACGACTGAATGTCAAAATTTCAAGAGTTAAGTTTATTTTTGGCAATTCGTATGTACAGACCGACGTACATACATAAATCGAAATCACGATTATTACGGTTCTCGGATTCTATGAGAATTTTGAGTAGACTAAACGTAGGTATGTACATATATCGACTACTTTCTCTTTAGTCTTTTACAAACTCTTGAATATTTGGAGAACCGGCATAAGCTGGTTTTTGAAATTTTGACTACATGTCAAAATTTCAAGAGTTAAGTTTATTTTTGGCAATTCGTATGTACAGACCGACGTACATACATAAATCAGTGGTTTCGTTGACTTGTGTTATTGTACTGGCCAGTTCACCAGCTATGAATTCGTATTGGTAATAATACATACATATGTACAAACACATGTACCCACTTCAAATATTTGTTTACTTGTAACATTTTTTTTTTTCTTATTATAAATATGCACATTTATACATTCTACACATACCCACATAGGATCTGTTCTGTTTTTGAATTTTGCTTTTTTTTTTGCAAAATATAAATAAAATAAATCTAAAAATAAATTTGTTGTTTTATATATTTATTTTTTCATTGCTCCACCATAAAACGAACGTTTGATTTGTTATCATATATTAATACATACGTATGTACACATATTTAGATATGTACATCCATATGTATGTAAATACCCTGCAGTCAGACTGGGACTATGTGTCTCCATGTCACTTTGAGTATTTGATGTCAGAGATTTTCTTCCATGTATCGATGTAAAAAAGTGCGGCACAGAAGCTAAGATGTATTAACAGCTGGGGACCTACTTTATCTGAAGCATTTCGTAAGTTTTAGGCTCATTGTTAGTACATAGAATTAAAGTTAGTGCAAATGTACATATTTATGGCCAATTTTTGACTTGATATTTAAATATGAAATTAGTTATTTTTCACATCAATTTAAAATGTATTTAAATGCAGTGTTGGCGAATAATTTAATGGCGGTCGATCATAAATTCGACTACCTGTACGTTGAGAAAAAATGTACTTATAATATAAGTATATATTTTGAGCATGAATAAAAGTTATTTTTGGCTTTTATTTTTTCGAGTAGAAATAAAAGTTACTTTTTTACTTTTATTTTTTTTTTTTTTTTTTTGAGGAGGTGTTTTCAACCCCTTTGACAAAGAAATTATTATTTAATATTCCAAATATTCTAAATACGTAAATTTAGTGAAAAATTATCTTTGTTTGAAAAAGTTTTTTAATAAATATAATGAATTTATCATAAAATAAATTTTATTTCTGCTCAAAAAAATTAAAGTCAAAAAATAACTTTTAATTTTGCTTGAAAAAATAAAAGTAAAAAATAACTGTTATTTTTTTTTCGAAAAAATAAAAGTCAAAAAATAACTTTTATTTCTGCTGGAAAGAATAAAAGCAAAAAATAACTGTTATTTTTGCTCAAAAAATAAAAGTCAAAAAATAACTTTTATTTTTGCTTGAAAAAATAACTTTTATTTTCTGAATTTTACGATAAAAGTTATAACAGTTACGGTCCCTGCCTTATATTTTTTGTATGCTCGCCACTCTAAGGAAAGGAACAAATGATCGCAAACACCCTATAGGTAGTTAGAATATATGGGGAAGCTTTTATAGCCATATTATTTTTTTAAGGAAACCTACGTTCACCTCTTTCCAACACCCAGTAATATTTCAAGTTCGGTGAAAAAATTTCTTATTTTCTAACAAGGTACATAAGTTATATTTCATCGATAACTTCAATTGAATTTCTAAAAATGACAAAATGATCTGCAACCCACACAGATTATTTTAGAGTCTGCTAATTTTTTCATATTTTATATCACCGTGTAAATAAATAAACAGATGCATATACACGAATACTGTATGGAGGGCGGGAGAGAATGAAAATATTTCACTACCTTTTTTCTTACAGACTCAGGAAGAATATTAGCGATATTAGATTTGCATATTAAAAGATTACAGTTAATTGCTAACATGCAAATGAGTACAATTGTACTCAACTAATATACAGTGGCAATCAAAAGTTTCCAAAAAACATATATTCCATTCGTTGTGCAACTAATAAATTCGGCAGAGATGTTACTTTGACGAATGTTCTATAAAATCGAGAATAAGAAATTTTTTTCAATTATTAGTATTTATTACCAGTTTGAACTGTGCTTTCATCGAAATATAAGTTTTATTTAAGCCAATGCTTTTGATGAATTATATTTTTATTTATAAAAACTTCGTGGTCTTTGCCGAAATTTAACCTTCCTGCTGCTTATTTTTTCGTTAACAAACTAACTTTCCTCGTCCTTCTTTCAAACAGTTTGTTCTTAAGGTAGAAAAGAAAAAAAAAACCTAAAAACACTAAGTTTCACAAGATCATATTTTATAGTTATGGTTATATCGCACAATTATGTGATTTTTGAAAATTTTTGAAAGAATAAACACAAATTTGCTTTGAATTTTGTATTTGCCCGTGGAGCAAACATAACTTTGAAATATGATGTTGTGAAATTTAACAATTTCACGTTTCCTCCGCTTTTTATTGCTGTTGCTAGTTAGCTAGTTAGAAAACTTAATCCTAAAAAATACTCTTATGAAATTCAATGCTTTTATATTTTTTGCTTTCTGTTGCTCGTTGAGCAAGCATAACCTTAAAAATAGTCTAAAAAATTTAATATTTTACGCATTACTCTGTCTCTTTCTTTTCGTTGTTATATCCATAATTAATTGTTTATATGCATGTCTGTGCCCAAAATTAAGATCAACAAGACAATAGTGGTCACGTTTTTTTTTTTTTTTTTTTTTTTTTTTTTTGGAAAATTTGAGAACACCTTTATACAAGGTTCGTTCTATAGATAAGGTGAATTTTGATTTTTCTTTTAAACTATTTATTTGTTCATCACTACATATTGTCTTCTCTTCTCAGTAACATCCCTCATATATAATGCACTCATGCCAGCGCTTCTTCCAATCCCGAAGCACTACTGAAATGCGTTTTTCTAAGGCAAAGCATTCACCGGTTTTCTATTGTGTTCGCGTTACCAAAATGGTGGGAATTAGTATTTTATTTCTTTTAGAATGAGTCAATTTGAAATACATTAGAAATTGTATACATTTGAAATTTTATTTGATCCAAACGATTTCTTTAATGAAAGAGATATGCAAAACTTTTCCGTTGTCATATTTATTACTTGCAGAATGGTATAACAGACATTTAACGTCTTTTTTTATACAACATAAGTTTTGCTTAATACATTATTAGATCAAGAAAATCATTTGTCATCTGAAACGTAAAAAAAAAGTTTTGCCCACAACTGTAGATTTGTATTAGAACATTTTTATGACGCCGTCTATTGTGGCGCCCATATTTGCGATAGTTTTAAAATATTTATCACAAATATTATGAAAATTACACATTGTTGTGAATTTCATTCTTCGCATAGCATTTTGTTTTGAAAAACAAAATCTTGATTTAGATTAGATTTTGTAAAAGAAAATAGTATTTGTTTACATCAAAAAATGTACACAAAAAAAAATTTGAAGGTCATTTTGATAAAAATGGAATGTATGCAGCCTGTCATTGCTTTTCAATACACCTCATTAATAACTATTGCTATTTTCTTTTTGTTTGTTTTGAAGGTTTCTTTGTATTCTAATGAAAATATTAAAGTTTTGCATAAAATAGTTCTCTATAGAAAACTTCATAAACATAAAGCTAATATTCGATTATTTGGCAAATAAAAAATTCTAATAATTTTAATTGAACTTAAGCAGCTTCCTGATATGAAATGTCTACAATTTGCAATCACTTTTATTAGCCACATTTGCAATTGCAATTAGCCATCTTAACTTTGGCTTAATAGGTAGGTATTATGCTTTTGTACCCGTATATACATACATACATACAAAAATTGGCAAAACAAATTTTTATTGGACAAAAAAAAAACAAAAGCTTTTTTATAAAAAATTTTTTGGCCAGCAGCCAAAATAAAATATATATTTTTCAAAACATGCGAAAAGAAACAGAAAATGTATTAAAACAAAAATACGCAAATTCAGACAAATGCAAGAGAACTTAATTTGGCCTAGCAACTTGATTAATTGCTCTAGCATCGTAATAGTCAAGGTATCTTAATATCAGGTAGCCGCATAACTACAACAATCACAATACCAACACATACTTCAAGTATTTTGTTGATAGAATTACTCTCTATTTTGTCTCCCATTTGTTCGCATTTATGTTGCGTATTTATGCAGTTTGTTAGCAAATCTTGAACGGTTAAAAGCACTAATCAGCTGCTGTTGCAGGGCTAACTGCTATAAAGATACCTTGGTCATAACCAAGGAATTGCACTGAACGAAAAAGCCTCCTTAAACATACGAGCTACTAACCATACCTTGAGAGCTGCAACAACAACAAATATTTTCTACCAATATGATGAATCAGTTGCACAGAGTAAACAGTGCCTAATAAACACTTAATAAATTATAACAAAGTTAATAAGATAGTATCTCTTCGGGAGTTTTTCAAGAAGGAAGTCTCATTAGTTTAATAAGGAAACCCTGACTGACAAAGTCTAGAAAGAAACATATAATTGTTATTAGGTACTCTTATTGATTTTTAAAAAAAGCTTCTTGTTGATGGATTCCAACCTGCAACCTTGCCGTTGTCAGGCGATCACTCAACCGCGACAAGCCGTCAAGATACTCAAAGAATTTTAAGCAAATACAGTACATGATTTACAGATGATCATTAGCAATCTAATGAAATCAATAAGGAATACATTCTTCAAAAAAATTAATAAGGTAAACCTATGAAATCAATAAAAAAAATTCTTACTGTACACAATTTACAAGACAACCTAATAGAATCAATAAGTGTTTCCCTATCAGTTTTTTTTTTGCACCTAAAAGTTTTCTCCCTGATTTTATGTATTTTTCCTTATTGATAAAATTAATAAGCTCATCACATGAAAATAATAAGACATCACTATAGAAAAATCTTCAGTTTTTCAGTGGGAACATCTTATTGAATCTATTATAGAATATTTACATTTACACAAAATCCAGAACATACGGCATTTCAAACCAAATCTGATCATTTTGATGAGATTTCCCATAAAAACTACTACTATCTATCAGACTAGATTTTGATTTTCTTCAGAAAGCGCTTACAAATACTACGCTGCAATAAAAAATGCACTTAAACATGGTGTACGAGGGTAGCCTTTTATATTTCGGGATTAGAGAACAAAAAGTATCAATCATCGGCAATCACTTTACAATTTTTCAAAATATTCCCCATGAAGATCTATACACAGAGTGGAACACTATAGTTGCCAAATGCTCGTACTCGCCGCGTGAACAAATTTTTTCTGTCAAACACCTTCCAAAAATGTTCATGTAATCTTGCAAGATGTCAAAAACGGTAATGTAAACGAGAAAGAGTTGGCGGAGTTGTAAAGCTAAAACTAGGAACTTTTGGCTCTGTCTGTGAGGGAAAACAGCAATTTTCATCTTTCGGATGGACCATCTGCAGCATTTACAGCTGCTGATACAGTACATAAGTATTAGTAGCGAAAATCACGCTCGCACGGGAACACAACTGGAACGAATGACGAATATTCGTCGTTCGAAAAAAAGTTTAGCTGGATAAAACGTTTATTTGTAGAAAGCAAAGTGTAGCAGATTCAGAAATAAAGAACTAATACATTTTGAAACTGCCCTTCTCAATAAATTTTTCCTTATTCAATTGTTTACGGAAGACGGTCATGCGACTTGACCACGAGTTTCTTGTACCTATTCTCTTATCTTCCGCCCGTTAGCATAGGGTGGCTGTATACATTGGAGATGTGCCCGTAAGTGTTTTTCGCTCACGACCGCACTCACACACGCTCCCGTACTTATGCTTTTACTCAAACTTATGACTTTTCACGTGACCTACGTCACTTAAGTACTATTACGCATGCATTTCTAGTTTTGTATCACGCTCGCGCAGTCAGAATTTTTTTAATTTAATCACGGCCAAGCTTTACAAGACATTTTCGCGGCAGCCGCACATCTCTGGTACACATACGTGCATACATACATATGTATGTAGAAAAAAATATACATTTTCATTTGTTTACAAACATAAAAATATTAGAAATGAGAAAATGTTTCAATGTGATGTGGTAGATATGAATGTACATATGTACATATGTATGTATGTAAGTAGACAGGTGGTTTAAAAATAAAACACAAAAATAAACTGATTGATGTACATTAGACCAATATACATACACATATATATATATACATATATATGTATTTGTATGTGTGTCTGTATTTTGGCAAAAAACAATTACCTATTTAAAAATTAAAATAGAGGTTATTTTCTTTAAACTCTCTTATTATTATTTTTTCTCTTAAGATACATACATACATACATATGTATGTATCTACGTTATTGAACAAATGCTTATTTACAATATAAATTTAAATTAACCGAGAGCTTTAAGTAAACAGAAAAATATACATACATATGTACATATGTACGAGTATGTATATTTGTATTTTTATACATAAGTATGCATATAAATAGTATGTATGTATGTACAGATATTATTTGTCAATAAATATGACAAGATTGTTTATTGCAAGTAATTTATTAAAAATTATATTTAAATGTCGTTTGGAGGCACTAAAAATTAATTCATTATTCTTTGGTACAACTTCCACACAAACAAATGTACATGAATGAATGTATGTGTGTATGTACATATGTATTTAAAACATAAATAAAATACATGGTATGAACTGACCTAGAACATTACACACACACACACATGTTAGAATAATTGAACTATTAACCATATACATACATACATACATACATGCATGTGTATGTATGTAAGTACGTATGTGTATACTTATTTCCTTAACTAGCACAGTGGGAACATATGGAGAGAGAAAATATTTAGGGGCATTATTACGACTTACCGATACGGTTGGCTTTAGCTAAAAGTGCTTTTAATAGAAGTGAATTATAAACTAGCCCGTAAGCAACTTTCATTATTACAACTTTGCGGCAAGAAAAATTAGTTTTTTTTTTGTTGTTAATTTGTGGCAATACTTTTGAAAGGCTCAAGTCTGAAAAATTAATTTTTGGGGAAAATCGTTCCAATTCATTAACCATTTCAAGACATAACCAAATGTAGTAAATTCAAAAGCTAAACCTCCCGTAAATTTACCGGTTGGATTATGGCTGAATTACTGTTAACGCTCACTTTTTGCTTAAGGGAAGTTGTAAAAATGAAAAATGGTTTATCTGCTCGATAAAATTCCACTTTTAACTAACGGCAAGTTGTAATAATGGCTCTTGATATATGTATATCATATATACTATATACTTATGTATATATATTTTTAATGTATAATATCGCTGTCCGAAACGACACTTTATATTAAAACTATTTCTCAATAGATACTGGTTGACGCCTGGATTACATCTCAACGCAAACAACTAAATATTTCAACATGCTGACGTTCTAGACAGTAGTCAATTGTCCGATGTTGCATTAGTTTTCAACTAACTTAAAGTTAGCTACCACAAAAGTTAGTGCCCACAGCAAGAAATGTACAAACTAAGACTGGTTTTATTTTTTTCGGTGGTGATATTTTATTTTGTTATATTTAATTTCATTCTATTTTATTTCTTTTGTTTAAGAAGTTTTAATAATGAAAATTTTAATAATAAAAAATGTGCTCGCTGAAATCCTAACCAAAGGCAAGTTGCAATAATGGCCCTAATACAAAGTCAATGCTAATTGGAAAAGTGTTTTTTTTTTGTGTTTCGTTTATTTATTATTCAATTCAATAACATATTCAACTACAAATAAACAAATAGTTGTTTCCATCAAGAGTTTACTACCTTCTAATTCAGTTCCAAAAATATACCTTTCAATTGTTTTCTGTCTTTTTCAGCAGTCTATATGTCTATTGTTGGACCTGAATTAATACAATTGGCTCCTAAAGCAAATAAATAATTAATTTAATGTTTACTACCTTCTTTTACACTTGCAAACAAAAACCAGATGTTATTGACATTTTTAAAATTCCAGAAAAAAATTACTGCTGGATACATTTCAATATTTTTGCACAAAATGAACAGAATACTATCTCAGCCAAATTTTTTCGGTATTAGTTCATGTAATTTTTTTTTTACTTGTATTTTGACAGTATTCATGTGGAATTTCGAACAGAGTACTAGGCTTAACTAACTATTTTTTGGTTTGAAAGAAATGTGTTAATGCACTACAAACGAGCAACATTACAAAACTTAATTTTTGCTGAAATTCTCCACTGTGCAAAAGTTTTTGATATCAATGTACATATGTACATATGTATGCGTATGTGGAAAAGTTTTTATGTGAGTTGTAACTATTTTTAACATTTTTATTATTATTGATTTTTCTGAAAATTAATATGTACGTATGTACATACATATTCACACCTTTTTTAAACAAGTGCTAATTGCAAATCGACTAACTGAACACTTAGCAAACTAACAATTTAATAATAATTTCATTCAAATTTCTAATAGAGTAAAAAATTTATATACATACATATGTATAAATATAAACATATACGTATGTATGTAGCCTAATAAACTGATTCAAATTCACGCCCACTTCTCATATTCAAGTCTTTTGTTTGTGGTGGTAACAGTTGAAGCTTTGTATTCTACTATTTGATTAAGCGACAATCGGCCGGACATCACTCCATCCCTAATCACGAGAACTGTCACTTCATTGTTCATAGTGACTATTGGCACGGTGTAATGTGGCTATGATAGTCATACTTTTAAATGAACTTTTTATTTAATTATGACTCTAAAGGCTTATTAACTATAAGGTGCTGAAACGAAATTAAGAATATGTGTGGCAGCTCGATACCAGCTTTTAGCTTGTCAAAATAGAACTGTCAAAATACACAACACAAACGCGAACAAATGGGTAACAGTTGTTCAAGATTTCAACCAACAAAATAAATGAAGTGTTTGTTGGTGTTGTAGTTATGCGACTACCTGGTATCGAGCTGCCTTGGTGTGAATACACATTCATTATGTACTTGTTTTTGTAGAATTTTTAAATTCGCAAATTTAAGTGGAATTCAGTAGCATTGAAATGCTTAATTTGTTAATTGTTTACTCATTTTTTTTTTAACCATTGAGTGAATGTAAATACATACATATATAATATATATGTAGGTATGCATCAAAAAATCATATAAATAAAAAAAAATAACTAAACCAGAATAAAATTTTTATAGCAAGGTCATGTAACGCCAAGAAAAATGTGCGAAATCGGCATATTTGCATTTAAATTGGAGTAAAGAAACTAAAATCGTTAATAACTTTGTTTTGCAAAGCAAAATTATGCTCGTATAGACAATGCATGCAAGTACGTAAGTATTCATGTAAGTAAATATGCAACAGTTATTTAGAGTCTTTATTTCATGTTACTACCGCGAGGAGAATTTGAAAAATAATAAAATGTTTCTTGATTGAGATTCAACGAAGCATAATCAGTTTTGAAAACAACTTTGTTTTAAAGTTCACTTTTGCTGTACTAGAACTAATGTTATCAGCGGCAGAAGCAAATCTCTAATTGATTTTTTCCTCTTTTCCAGCATTAAAATAGAAAACAAAACAATAAATCTGACACAATGACCGACTGTTAACCTTATTTCAATTCTGAATAAAAAACAATTTAAAGCAATAAAAACAGCAAACAATATTGACTCTGGTGGCACAAATGTCAGACGCGCTTAATATGAAATTATGTAAAACACCAAAAATATAAGCATGACTGATACGAGTCAATTTCTACAGTAGTTGCTCAATTAATTCCATTAAAATGGTAAACAGATTCAAAAAGGGATGTCTTAATTCATGTTTGGCCACAAAGTCAGACACTTATAGCTCAAGAATGAATTTTTACTAATTTGTGCATGTACTCTTTCTGGATGACATACATACTATATTGTGCAATAGTTTCAGCCGAGGAAGGCTCCTCAAACAGAGCTCAGCCAGAGTCGAGTGAAGAATCACCCAGGGGACATCAATCTCCATAGAAGCGATATATTGTGGGGAGGTTTAGCCAGGTTCATCGAGACAAGCTGTAACCCACCATTTTACTCTTACACTACATTTACATCTACGCAAGATCTAATGGAATTGCTTCGAACTCAGGCCATAACTAATTGCATACTGTACTTTAAGCAGCAGCGTTTAGCCATCCTACTACCTGAGCTTTTCTATTTTTTCTTTCTATTTTACCACTGTGCTTTTCTGTTGAACCTATTTTGTAGGATGGCTATGCGCGGCTCCCTAAAAACAGTATACAATTAGTCATGACCTGGATTCGAAGCATATTCGTTTGCTGATGAGTAACGTGGTGGACATGAAACAGCTATGGTACATACCGCAGCTAATAAGTACTCAAATTTATGTTTTTTGTCTTATTTAAAAATGTTGATTGCCACAATTTGGTCACAAAAACAAAAATCTCTTTTAATTTTAAGGCACTAAAAATCGAACTCAAGCCCGATAAAATAATTATTAACTGTAAATTGTAAATTTAGTTCGACCATAAAGTTAAGATAATGTTTGCATAATCATCTTATTTTGATATACATTATTGCCTTTTTCGACTTAAAAGTTAAAACTAATGCTTAAAGATCGCTTGGCACGGCAAAAGGTTTGAAACTGTTGTTATCACTGGTACAATAGCAACAAGTATAAAAATCAAGGGGAAATCAATTGGATGATGGTGAGAGAATATAAAACATAATCCAACCAACAGAAAAACACAGTGATAAAATGGAAAGTTGATGAATATGATTAAATATAGACAGTCAGTAATGAAGAGCTCAGGTGGTAGAATGGCTAAGCTTAAAAACAGTATACAATTGGTCATGGCCCGACTTGGTTCGAAGCAATTTGGATGCTGATGAGCGTAGTGGTGGACGTGAAAAACAGCCATGTAGTCTTCAACTTTACTTTTCTTGCCTGCTTTAAAAAAAGTTGATCACTCCAGTTTTATCACAAAAAAATCTTTCTCAACTTTGACGAAGTAAAATCGAACTCAAGACTGATAAATTTATACGCAATTCTTTTTTCCCTCATTTATTCTACGCTATTTATTAACAATTATAAAAACACTTTTCATACAGCCACAGGAACGATGAGAACATAAACTGTCAGTTACGACAACACTAATTTTGTTGGCAACTAAATAAAATAGTTTATTATTATATTGTTATATTTTGATTACAAGTTAATGATTTAGATACATTATTTTTTTGGCGTAAATATAAGAAGTTTAATGTTAATCATACATTGGTTATAGATAATGTCACAAGCAACTATATTCCAGCTTCCATGGATGGTAACAACAAAATGATTACCGTTTAACCAAAAATATGTTTGTGGTGTCTGGTAAAAAGTTTGTTGAGGCATTTTAAATAAAAACATTTTGTTTGTTTCAACTTTATATACTGTTATAGAGACCATAGCATTGTTATCGCCAACAGAATTAAAGATTAATTTAATTTTATAGTGAAATACATATGTATGTGATTTACAATCGCTAATAATTTTATCGGACTTTCTATTCGATTTTTTCTTTGCGTACCTACGCACATTTATGTATTAAAGTGCATACTTAATAAATAAGGCATGTAAAGCATTTATCAATAAGAACTCTATTTTTAGTTTTTTAAACTAATATATATATACATGGCTACATAATTATTTTTTTTTAACGGAAAATCGATAAATTCCGTAAATTTTCATCTGGCAGGCATAAGAAATAAACCAAAAAAAAAAAAAATAATTGATGCCTCAACATGCACATGCATACATACTAATTTACATGTATATGCAAGTGTATATGTATATACATATGTATGTAGATTCATACAGTAATACATTTTAAATTATTCACTTCTTGATAATCCATATGGACTTTGTTGCAAATGTGTACACATTTATTTACTTTGTAAAAGTTGTTAAGCAAAAAATGCATACAGGAATGTACATAAGCACATACATACATATGTATGTATTTTATATCAATGAGAGACGAGAACAAGTGAAATGACAGAAACATATGGTATAATTACATACATATGTATGTACATACATACATGCTTACTTAGGCATGTACACATATGTACATACTTACATATAGTATGGATGAAAAAGAAATATGCACAGTATACGGCAGAAAATTAAGAATTTTTCACCACCCCAACAAGGTTGTCATTCAAGAGTTTAAATGCAAATAACAAGGTAATAATAATGAGCTAATGCGTACGAGTTGAAAATGTTTACACGTATGCATATTTATAAATATGTATGTATGTACATATGCATAATCGTATGCTTATACATACATAAATAGTATACCATTTTTTTGTCTTTTCTTTTTAAATGATAAACTAAACTGTATGCATGTACATACACACATACATATGTATGTATATAAATATGCACTGCCATATTGACCACTACAACAAATTCTGACAGAGAGGATAAACAACTGCATATGAGCATTTCCCTAAAAAAGTGAACGATGGCTAAAATATTAAGTTATTAAAAACCGGCTTTTTTACAATGCTGCTGCCGAAAAAAAGTTACTTAGATTTGATAAATTTTCTCACATCATAAATTCAATACTTATTTCACCAGCACTACTCTACAGCAATATACATACATATGTATGTATGTATACCAAACAACAAAAAAGTAAGAAAACTACTAAAGGGGCCTGCAAATTACGGATCCCTTGCTGTCCAAAATAGTTTCGTACTTGACTGAATTATTATTCTAAATAAATTAATTAAATGTAAATAATTATTCACGCAACTTTATCCATTTCGGAAGAACATGAAATCATATCCAAAGTAGGTGTGTAAAGAGATTATTGTACTTGCAAGTCCTTTCTTGTATCTAAGATATATTTAAGTACATATACATACATACATACATACATACATATACATAAGTATAAATATGAATATAAATTATATGAGTGTTGTGATTTAAGTAAAATAAAAATCATAAGGGTTAAGAGGGTGACGAACTTTCAACACAACCAGCCCTCAAAGGATTCTTTAAATTGTGCGAAGGCTTTTAAAAACATATTAATAAAAATTGCATTCTAAGTTCACCATCAATCGTACAAATACAAAAAAACAACAACATTGAAAACATTCTATTGAATATATATGTAAGTGCATGTACATATGTATATAATACACACATAAGTAGAATCAAAGACAATAAATTTATTGTTTTCTTTTTTTTTTTTTCATTATAGAACTTATATAGCCAGGGTTGGGCAGTATTTGATATACATACATACTTGTATTAGATATACGTATTAAGCTAGTCACATACATACGTCTTACGAATATGCTTGAATGTACATTCACATCTATGCAAAAATTTAATAGATTTGCATTCAAATCTCCAACAAAATCATTAACGTTCACAATTCGGTTTTTGGACGAAAACCCCGTTGGGTTATTCGAAAACTCAAGTTTTTTGAATAACCTAAAACGTTAATTGGGTTCAACTGATGATTGTAAATACATAATTAGTATACTATTATACAGTCCTAGAAAAATCAAGATAAAAATTAAAAGTACGATGTTTGTTCAAAAGAAAAGGTGAATTTAAAATTTTTGAGCGTTTCAAAAAAGAGTTTATAAGCAGTACAAGGGCTTTACAGACGGCGATGAGAATATTAAAACAGTAAAAAAAATGTTTTGGAAAATCACTAATGGGAAAGTTGCAGAGGCATATCAATCAGCTCATGCTATACAATTTTCCCGAATGAAAGGAAAACGAAACATATTGTAAGCGAAATTTGTTCCAAAATTGTTAAATTTTGAGCTAAAGCAACCATGGCTTAGTATCGCCAATTATGCCTCAGCCACCTTATTCGCCAGATTTGGCTTCCTGTGACTTGTTTCTATTCCCAAAACCTTTGAAGAAACCAATGAAAGGAAAGAGTTTTGTCGCAGCGGATTAGATAAAGTCAGCATTTAAGGACGAGCTGATGGCCATACCGAAAGGTGCACTTCAGAAGTGCTTTGGTATTGGAAGAACCATAACTGCATTATATTTGAAGGGGACAAAATGGATATTGATGAATAAATAAATAATTTACAATACAATTAAAAATTAACCTTTTCTTTTGAGCAAACCTCATATGCAGTTAACAATATTTTTGCTTCTGGAAAAGGCAGTTATTTGGCGAAACTATTGTTACACACATACATATGTATCAGTCCAACCTAAATTAGCGCCTCATGTTTATTATTACCGTCTAAAGCACGCATTTTATATAGAAATGGATGGTTTAGGCAACAAAAGTACGCATGAGGTGCTTATTTAGGTTTGCTTGTATGTAGTATGCCAGACTTTTGATGGGTACCTGCAGATGTACTTTTTCTTCATTATAGTGCACTTTGAATTAGAACTGATTTAAAGCACACTTTTTTTATAACTATAGTTATAGCGCTTGGTATTTGGTATTTTAAATTAGTCTGAGTATGTATTTTGCCCAACCCTGCTCATAGCGAATGTTTTGTATGGCACGTACACAACACCAACCAACCCACTAGTGGTGGATAATCGGGAGAGTACTTTTAAAATATCCCACCACAATTCTCTCTTCAAATACAAATGAAATAATACATAGAGAAAGAATCCAAACGAAGAGTTTTTGTTGTTAAAAGCATATAAAACAAGAGATGAGAAAAATATATTGAGCATAATATACTATATAATTTGGTGATTGCAAAACAAACCGGCTTTAAATAAACCTATTTCACAAACTTATTCGGTATTTATCTTGTGAATCTCTTACGGAGTGGAACCAAAAGCTAAAGTGAAAATTAAAAAGTAAAACAAAAGACTTTTCTGTTTTGTAAAATACGTAAAAAAATAAAAGAAAAACAAATCAAGAAATATTTATAAAAAAAACCCAAATAACTAACGGCTTAAACAAGTGAAGAGACAACGAAAAATATTTTTTTTAATTGAATATAATAAAATAAATAAAACAACAAGCAATCAGAATTAAAGTGCAGTGCAATTATATTTAAAAAGAAAATAAAAATAAAGAATTTGTATTCGTTTTAATCGAATCGTGTTACACGCAAAATAGAAAATTTTAATTAGGAAAAGCAAGTGAAAGTTTATGCCAAGAAATAATTTTTTTGTTTTTTGTTGAAATAAGCACACGCACCTGAAAATTTATTTCTATTGAAATAAAATAAAGAAAATACTTGGCAAATTCATTTGAAAGGAGTTTAAGCGAGCTTCAAAATGGCCACTATTAATATGAATCGTTCAAACAGTTTTGTATCCTCGTTAAAATGGTGGCCTTTGCAGGGTCATTTAAATCAATCACAAACAAATGGCAATACTACTGATACTGGCGGAGGTGGCGGTGGTGGAGGCGGTGGCGGTGGCACAGTTAATGTTGGCCAACATCATACAACATCCCCCACACACAACAACTCCAGCAGCAGTATTAGTTTCCGCGGCCTCATACCATTCAACAGAGCATCAACGGCACAAACATTTGGCAGTTCAGTGGCCGTACAAAAGTTACGTGAATCGAAATGGTTTAAAGTTGATGAACAACGTATTTTTTGTGCTGTTGTCGAATGTGGCTTCATTGTTGAAGTACGAAGTTCTGCAGCCGTGGCAAGGAGTCTCGCACAACAGCAGCAGCGTAGACGCCAGCGTTTGCAGAGTCTTTCAAACAAGTCGCGACAACAAAATAATAGCGGAAGCAGTTATAGCAGCTCCAATGACAGCTATGAGCACGAAGATGTTGAGGAGTTTGCCAAACATCATCAAACAAATGTACAAATGTTATTGGCCAATCGTCAAAATCATCATGAGGTTCTTATTGACGACGACGACGATGATGATGATGATGAATTGGATTCACAAGACGAAAATAAAACACCAATTACAACATGGTTTGGTGTAGTGCTGTGTAAAACTAATAAAGGTAAAGCTGCATTTCATGCAAAATAAGGAGATCAAGGAAATATAAATTTAAATTGCGAACCTTAATTGTACCACCTACCAAGAAGCGACAACTCATTAGCAAACACACTTGTTTTGAGCTAAATGATTCGTGGCAACTTTTACTAAAGTACCATTGCCGCAGCTGATCAAACAGTATTATTATTATTATTTATTTTTTTATGGAAAAAATTCTCTCCAACATTGTATCAAAAAAAAAAAAAAAAAAAAAAAAAAAATTTTTTTTTATCATACCGTACAATTCGATTGCTCTACTGCAATATTTGATCGAGTTGTACAGCCAATTGGTATGTTGGTCACCGATTGCAGATAGAAAAAATCCAAAAAATTTAATTCTCATTCAGCTAACGATCAACTTGGCTATCAAATTGACCACGAATTTTCCTTTCATTTTCATTTTGGCATGACACGTATTGTTTGTGTACGTGGGTGCGTGTGTGTCTGTATAAAAATGAGGTACACCCACTAATCGGCAATTTTATTCAAGAGTTCTTATATTCTTCATAAAAAAAAACATAAAAGGCAACTCTATTGTTAATTATGTTATCGGGGTTTTTTTTAGCTTGATTTTACTTGCTCAGAATTAAGAAAGATTTTTGTGTGGCAGGATTGTAGAGATCAAGATTTTCAAAGAAGATATGTAAGTAAAGTAAGTTTGAAGTAGTATTCTTGATGAAAAGTTGGTTGGAAAATTCTAACCTGTGCAGCGAGTGATCGACAACACACAACTCAGTTGTATGACAAATCGCAACGTCTAACGGTCGCATTAATTTCGATAAGGCTTTTCCAAACCCAATGCTATTATTTCCAGATGCAAAGAACCTGAACCATTTAATGGGAAATAAACAATTAATTCAGTTTAACACTTTAAAACCGCCACGAAGTCATTCAAATTTTAATTTAGTAATTTAATATTGGGCTTTCTTCGACCCCTTTTTATATTTAATATCATCATTATTTTTTTGAGCTGAAAGCCTTTTTTTAGAAGGGATATACATATTTTTTATTTATTCAAATATTCTTGTCAATATTTCGCTCTTCTTCAGGACAATAATATTGAAAACTGGTTTTTACATTTAAGGCCATATTCATAATAATTATTGTAAGTTTATTAAGCTCTTATTTGACGTATTTCTACGAAATATTTGTCAAGTAAACGTGTAATAAACCTTAAATAGTTTTTATGAATATGGGTGTAAATGTTTTATTATTTTTCAATATTATTGTGCTTAAGAAGATATCCGAAGGAGAGCGAAATATCGACAAGAATATTCGAATAAATAAACAATATGTATGTATATGCACTTAGCTATAATAAAAAAGACCTTCAGCTCAAGAAAATGGTAATACTATTTATTTATTTAGTTACAAAGTGAATGCACTTCGAGTTTTAAATTTATGATAAATATTTATTTGAATAAATTGTTTGGCGAAATTTATAATTTAATGAAATTTAAATTCATTATGCAAAAATGTATGCATAGTATGAATCAATTCATATTTTGCCTAAATTAGGCCATTAATTAAATCATAATTGATTAACTGAATGGTTCGCAGTTTCCTTTTAAAAAAAATGTATCATTCTTTTACACCTCTGCTGGAGAAATGCGTATGTGTTTCGAGTTGAGAATGTGTCTAAGGGTGAGCGTATAGCAAAGTCACCTGGACTGTAGAGACAGCCTGTGACAATCGGAACGAATTTGTTTCACAAACCGAAAACAAATATATTATGAATATTTTAAATTAAGTGGTTTCATTAAATTCAATATAAATACATACATACATACATACATATGTATGAATGCATGTATGTATGTACAAGTACCTATACAGTTGCCTCATTTGTATGTCAATGTGTACGTTCATACAATACGTGTTTATAGTATATGATATTATGAATCTATATAAAACAATAGCAATACAAAAATAAAAACCAAGAACATACATATATACGTACATATGTACGTATATAGGTACAAGTATTCAAATTAAATTTTTATATTATGGCGTGCCACTTAAATATTGAATTCAACAAAGTTTGAGCACATATGCTCGCTTTATGTACATACATGTGTGTGTGCGTATCTGTGTGGTGTATGGATGTTTTGGTTTTTCGGGTAGAAAACCCATAAAATAACGACAATGTTCTAGAAAATTCTTTAAGCGAACTGTTCTGCGCTTTCGGTGGTTAAATACTAGTTCTTCGTTTGGTATTTTTTTGCGAGTAATAACAGCAGTAATTAAAGTATCTTTAACTTAAAGTATGTATCTAACTTCATTTCAAATTAGTACACCATACCACTCTCTTAAATTATTTATTATGTTCTCTTAAAATCATTGAAATGGATCTCTTACGTTACATACATCAACACATATTCAGTTTTATTACGGGGGTAAAAATTTTGTTGAATTTATTTACGTACTTTTATTACGTAGCCATGGTAAGATTTTTTAAAAATATTTTATTGCCACTTCGTGGGGATGTAATTTTAATCACTACGAATCACGTTTCGAAAAAATAAATTTGCTATTTAAATCACTTCTATATCTATAATACTATTCATTATCCACTGCCATTTCTTTTACTACAATAATGACCCAAAAATCAGATAGAGTTAAAACACTAATTTAACAAAACTTTTCTGATACTAATTTTAGTTTAAAATTGACTGTGGTAAATCAAAGTAATGATTGTTTTTAAAAATTGAAATTTGGCAACGTTATAAAAGATGTCAAACAGCTGATGGATTGCACTGTGTAATCACTAAAGTTTATGTATCGTACATTTTCTTCGTTGACATATGGTTTACTGATTTAAAAATTCATTAGTTTAAGCGTAAATTAAACCAAACTTAAAGATAAACTTTCACTGTTTTTTTGGTCACAAATCTGTAAATCAGTGAGCTTTTAAACCGAGGAAATTCCGTGTTTAAGCTTCAATTATAATTACACAGCCAGGACATCTGCTAGTTGACTTTTGTGGCATTGTTGCCATTCAATTTTTGTAAGAACATGAACAGTATATGATAAATTGAGTGACGCAAATCTTAAACTAGATTTAATGAAATAAAACTGTTGGCATTAGCGCAATTTTCTCCGCTTAAAGGTAGTTTCTCTACAATATTGTGTGTGACTACAATGACGACAATAGGAATAAGGAAAATTGTATACTCTAGCTCTAAATCGCTTACAAAACTTATAACTGTTAATGTGTCAATATATAATTTTCTATCGTCTTTGGCAACGCAACAAAGTTGCCATACATAATATAATAGCAACTGAATTTCGGGGCTTAAGTACAAGCGAGACTTCACATCTCCAATTACAATAAAAATAAAATTTGTTGCTCATATATTCAATGCTCTCTTTAAAAAAAAGCTACATTTTAGAAATTGTTATAGTACCTGAGAGAAATTTATTCAAATAAGAACTACATAAACAATCTGTTCAATTTGTTTATACCAGCCACTAGTAAAATCTCATCGAAAATGTTGAATGACCACGTGATAATGAGTTAATGGTGAAAACTAAAGTCTTAAATAAAAAAATTATTTACTTAATGGTCCATTATATACAGTTTATTGGTATTTTAAACTTAAAACTTTTGTTCTGTTTTATTTATAAACCTAAACAATTACTTCCTTATCACCACTCACTATTTACAAAACAATACATTTATTTTTATTAATTTTATGTTATTTTTGTAGTCATTGTCCGTGATTACAGGCGTTTAACATATAAAAATGTTTGCAAAAGTCAATATTTTTGAACAGATTACATATTAACCATTAATCTGTTTAACTTCAAGAACAAATATTTAAATGCCCGTTAACGAGTCAATGACTTGTGAGAAATTGATTATTCAGATGGGAATA
This sequence comes from Sturmia bella, assembly GCA_963662145.1. Taxonomy (NCBI): domain Eukaryota; kingdom Metazoa; phylum Arthropoda; class Insecta; order Diptera; family Tachinidae; genus Sturmia; species Sturmia bella. The sequence goes on from OY759170.1 coordinate 58,314,243, forward strand.
GAAGAAAAAGAGGAAATCATTGAAATATAGAAAGTAAAATTAATTTGAAAAAAAAAAAATAAATAAATGTAATGTTTTTAATAGATATACAAACGATATTTAATATAGAGGGTATGTTAACACTAACACTAAACAAAAACGTCGCGAGATTTTTTTGTTTGTGAGTGAGAAAACTACTCATAGAAAACTCCGCAACTGACATGATAAAACTTGATTAAATTAAATCATGTCAAATTTCTACTAAAACAATGATCTAATTTCAAACTCTACTTAAATTGGTTGTTGTTGCATATCTCCTCATTAACACGATGATCGTTTCAATTGTGGCGTGTTGGGATACGCGGCTAGCGAGGAGGGTTGGGACCTTCCTGATGGTAAAAAGAGCTAGTCGGATGCCATGTCAACCGGTCCGTAACATACAAAAATAAAATAAACGAAATATCCAAGGGAAATAATAAAGTTGCTCATTTCAGCTTTTTCTATTGTTGAAAAAAAAATTTTATTCTTGTTGAGAAAATGTTATTCATGTTACAGCAAGCATATGAGAAAAACTAAAAAAAAAAAAATTGTTCATGTGTTTGCTGGCAAAATAAACATTTTCAAAACAGACAAGCAAAGTAAAGTTGAATACTCATTGGCTGTTTCACGACCACCGCGTCGCTCATCAACAATCAAATTTGTTTCGAACCCAGGTCATGACTAATTTTATACTGTTTTTTTTTTAAGCAGCAGCGCATAGCCATCCTACCACCTCAGCTCTTCATTGCTGACTGTCTATATTTAATCTTATTGAACAACTTTCCATTTTATCACTGTGTGTTTTGTTGATTAGAATATAATGTGTATTCTCTCACCAACATCCAGTTGATTTTCAATTGATTTTTTTTTTTGTGTTTCTTGCTAGTGTATCAGTGAAAAGTTTCAAACTTATGACCCAGCCCAGCGACTTTTGAGAATTAATTTTAACTTAATAGTCGAACTCTATGATTTACAATTGTTAATTATTGTATCGGGCTTGAGTTCGATTTTTACCGCCTCAAAATTAAGAAAGATTTTTTTGTGATAAGACTGGATTGGTCAACATTTTTAAAGAACGCAGGAAATGTAAACATAATTGTAGACAACCATAATATAGTTGTAAGCAAACGAATTATATGGTTGCAACAATATTATATGGTTGAAATCATAATATCGTTATACAAAACATAAAATTATTGAAGCAATCTTAATGAAACATGATTTTTCTTTGCGTGTACAATTTGCATGTACAATTTAATTAATAAAATCACAAAAACGATAGATATATTAAAGGCCTTTATTTTAGTTATTTCCCTTCTTGGAAGAGTGGAAAAGAGAACATTTTTGTTTTTGTTTACAACAAACACATTGAAAAAAAAATTTAAAATAATGACCAGCTGTTTTTTGTCAAAAACAAATTATTTTTTCAACTTTTTCGACGAATAAGTAGTAGCTATATATAAGTAGTAGCTATATTAATTTTGATTGGTTGAATCAAAATGAAAGCCCTATGAAAGCCTCATTGACTAAAAACATAAATTCAATATTGTCTACGTTTTTAAATTGTTTGTGTTTTTTGTATGTATTGAATAAAATTGAGTTTAAGCCTGACCCCAAGAAATGATTCTAAGCTTCAAAAATTCTTATAAGCTGCCAATATAAAATTCCATATTTTGTCACTCGACCGATTTCGAGCAGGGGCCCCTTAAAATTATGCAGCGTATGCATGCGTGTGTGTGTGAATTGTGAATAATGAATGTCATTTTGTCTGAAGACAAGATTTATAATTTCATTTGAGCTGAACTTTTCAAATAATAATGACAATAATCTATTTAGCTCCAGTAAACAAGATGCAATACTAAATATTTTTAAAATTCTTTATGCTTAATCACTTAAGCAAATGCAAATTAAATCTGAATAAAGTTCTTATTAGATGAAAATTATTTCAATTGCGAAAACAAAAATAATGAAATTTTGTTTCTTTTCTTTTCACAGACAATAAACCAAAACCCGAAACAATTGAAATATTTTCTGTGAAAATACGTGATAATGGAACATTCAAAATGTTAAAAATGTCACTGGATGACATTTGGAACAATGGTTGGGAATTGCGTATTAACAATTTTGCTGACAAGGAAAAACCGCCACACAACGAAAAAGATATAAGGAATCAGGTAATAAATTCTATATTTTTTGTATAAATCTGCATTCAAAATGTGCTAGAAGTGTAACATTTTAAGTTAGTCTTAGGTAATACGAGTAGTATTTTAAAGTTAAAAACGGGGGTCTAATTATCGCTTTCGATATGGAATGAACTATTGAATAAAAATAAAATTTGATGTCTCTAATATGAAAGTGAAGGTGACATAGACATTGAACTTCATTTTTATTCAACTGTTCCACAGTTCGTTCGATACAGTAATTAAGCCCCGGTATTTAAGGTTTATATTAAGACTCCATAAGTTTAATAGTTAAAGAATTTTCTATTCCTTTTCCGTAATACTAGGCAATTTTTTATTTAATATGAAAACAATAACTTTTAAAGCAGCATGGCTAAAATTAAAATGAATTTTTATTTTTTATGGGAAATTTATATGTATAGCTTTTTGCATACATAAGAGGTATGAAGAGAAATTTTGTATGTTCTTTCCTAAATATGAGGAAAATTACTACGTTTTAAGTTAATTTTTAAGTGCGTAAGATACATACGATACAAACAATGTGGCATCACCACAAGACAGTGTTGGTTTCAAATCATAATAGGACCTTTTTTTAAAAAAGTACTTTTGGAAAAGGGATTTTAAAAGTGATTTTTTTAAATGTCATTTTCAAAGGCACCATTTAAAAAGATACTTTTTTTTAGAAGTACTTATTTTAAAAGTAGCTTTTCAAAGGTACTTTTTTAAATTTACTTTTGTAAAAGGTACTTTTTTAAAACGTACTTTTTTAAATAAAGTTCTTTTATAAAAAAGGTAGATTTTAAAAAAGGTACTTTTTGAAATAGGGTACTTTCTTAAAAATGTACTTTTTGGAGAGGGTACTTTAAAATACTGTTTCAAAAGGTATTTGTTTCAAAATTGCTTTTTTAAAAGATAGCTTTTTTAATAGTTACTTTTTTTAAAAGGTCCGTTTTTAAAGGCCACTTTTTAAAGATATTTTTACAAAAGTTTTCTTTATTATTATTTTTTTTTTCAAAGAACACATCAAAGATTTGTCTTTGGGAGAGTACTTTTCAAAGGGTACTTTACTAAAAGCTATCTTTTCGAAAATACTTTTTTTAAAAGGTGCTTTTTTTAAGGAACTTTTTTAATAGGTACTTTTTAAGACACTTTTTTAAATATTATATACTTTTTTAAAACAAAGTTTTTTAATGATACTTTTTGTAAACTGTAGCTTTTAAAAATACTTTTCTTTAAATATTTATTTAAATGGTACTTCTTTCATATTATACTTTTTTTAATAAGTACTCTTTTAAAAGTTACCTTTGTTAAAGAAGGAGTGTTAACGGTGATTTTTAAACCTTCGTTTTTAAAAGATATACCTTTTTTCGAGTGCTTTTCGCACAAATTTTCTAATAACTTGAATTAACGGAAGCGGACTGTCTTTTGTTGCACACTCTACTTTAATTTAACGTTTGACTATAAAAGAAAATTGCATGCAAACACATGTAATTTACATAGAAACTGCTTATTTTGCAATAAAGTTCACTATGATTTGCAACCAGCATTGTACAAAATTGTTGATATTATATTGAATTGTTTTTCTTTATTAAAAATTAATGTTATATTAAGCGCCGATGGCATTAAATTAATTTTGTAGAAATATAAAACATTATAAAAGACTTAATCCATTCTAATAATAAACTTCTTTACTAGGATCACTCGTTAAAAGTGGACTAAAAGAAAGAAGATGAAGCGATTAAGCGAATCAATTTTGCTTTAAGTTTAAAAGAAAATTAGCCGAGAAAATCGCCAATTTGTTTATGGTGTAGGATATAAATCAACAATTAAAGTTGTTGAAATTGAATGCTATTCTTGTTTATGTTTTCATTTAAAATCCTTGTTTACAGATATCTTTTGCACGCAAAGCCAAGCAGAGCTTGTGGAACAATAACAAGCACTTTGTGTATTGGTGTCGCTACGGCAGTCGTCAGCAGGATGTCAGAAAACGGCAGGTAAGAAAGAATGCACAAAGACAGTTAATTAAGAAAGAAACAATTTTCTTCTAATAAAATTAATTTTTCAGATGTCCGAATGCGTCAAATGGGGCAGTGTAGGCATGAATGCCGGCATGTTATTACTTATGAACAAACAGAAATCCTATTCCACCTCCAAGTAACTGCAGAACACACATGCATACTTACATTTATACACTACTATCGATTTTTTTTTTAACAAATTGCTCAATATATATGAGGGTAAATATTTTAAGCAAATAAAACTTTATGAGGATTAGAATTATTCACAGCGAAAAATTATATACATTTATATGTTATTATTGCAAAAAAAAAAGAAAGAATAAATAACGTTTTTCTTTGTTTGTTAACAGTGATAAGATAAAAGCATTAATCAAACAAAAAGGCATTAAAATAATAATGTCAACTGCAATAATTTACAAAATATAAATAAAGAAAAATGTTATGCGCCCTCTTGGAATTGCATAAGTGCTACTGCTTGTATAATAATTTTGAACTTTTGAAGTATTATCATTATTTATTATCTAATATTGAAGCCTTCATATCATATTTGTAATTAGTTTAAGTGTTCACTAAAGAAAAAGCCTAAACTAGCCTTGGTTTTTCAAAAAACGCAGCCAGTTTTGTTTTTGCAAAACAAAAAAAATAAACAGAATAAATAAAACTAAAGAAAGAACGTTCACGTATGTCTGCAGAACTGAGTTTAAAAGTCTAGAGGCCTTTTACGTAATTCGGTGCGAAAGAAATGACTTTCGAATGGCCGTTTTAAAAACATGCAAATGCGAAAAATTTTGCTTTCGAATCGAATTCTAAGTTATAAGCCTTATACTGAATTTTATTTGCAATTCTAAAGAGTCCCAAACGTGCTTTTAAAAACAGGTATAACAAATTTGAAAAATTCTTTTATAAAAAGCGAAAGGAGAGAATTGTTCAAAATGACATCTTTTAAAGATACTTGTTTACAAGTATTTAAATTAAAACCATTATTCTTCTTTTTTATCTGCTAAGTATTTTTAAAAGAAGTTTTTTAAAATTTACGCTTTAGGAGGTAATTTTTTAGAAAACATTTTTGTGCACTGCAAATTTTTAACAGGCATTTGATTTTATAGAGATTTATAATAAAAAGCTTCTTAAAAAAGTACTTTTCTAATATAAACATTTAATTCTTTAAATTAACAGTTAACAGTTAAACTGTTTTTAAAATTTGTGTTTCTCAATTTTCAGGTACTTTTGAAGTTCTTTTTTAAACATTTTTTAAAGTACTTAATTCTAAATATCGTTTTTTTCTGATAGGTGCCTCCATAAAGGTATTGTTTTAAGAGGGAAATTTTGTAAACAGTACTTTTTTTGAAAAAGGAACTTTCAACAAAAGTCACTTTTTTAAAAGGCATTTATTTTTTTAAGAGGTATTTATTTTTTTAAACGGTTTTTATTTTCTTCAAAGTTAATTTTTAAAAGCAATTTTCTTAAAAGGAAGCAATATTTTAGAAGGTAATATTTTTAAGAGATCAAATTACTAAGAGGCACAATTTTTAAAATTTAATATTTTTAAAATGAACTATTTTTAAAAGGTAAATTTTTAAAAGCTACTTTTTTAATAAGCACTTTTTAGAAATTACTTTTTGAAAGGTACTTTTTTAAGGTATTCCTTTGAAAAAGTACTGTTTTAGAAAGGTACCTTTTTAAAAAAGAAATTTTTTTAAAAAGGTACTTTTTTAGAAGATAATTTTTTTTAAAGAGGTAATTTTCTGAGAAGGTACTTTTTTAAAAATGTACTTTTTTGAATGGTTATTTTTTGAGAAGGTATTTTTTTAAAAAGTTACTTTTTTGAAAATGTATTTTTACATTTTTAGAGAGGTACTTTTTCAAGTAAATATTTTAATTCACATTCTTTGAAGTATATTTTTTAAAGTTTTTTATTTTTAAAAGGTAAATTTTTAGAAGCTACCTTTTTAATAAGCACTTGTTAGGAAGTACTTTTTTGAGGAGGTAAAAAGATAATTTATTAAATAGGTCCTTTTTTGAAAAGGTACTTTTTTTAAAAGATACTTTTTTGTAAAGGTACTTTTTGGAAATGTATTTTTTATGCAGATACCTTTTTAGAGAGGTAATTTTGCAAATAAATTATTTTAAATTCACTTTCTTTGAAGTATATGTTTTATAAAACATTTTTTTTTTTATAAAAGACCTTTAAAGGCACTCCTTTCGAAAGGTTTTTTTTTTAAATCCAACTTTTGTAAAGTTATTTTTCAGAGGTTAAAAATTTTAAAAAGTAAACGTTTTTAAATATTTTTGAAAGGTACGTACTTTTCTAAAAAAATATGTTTTAAATAGTGCTTTTTGAAAAGGTTAAAAAAACTTTTTAAAAGTAACTTTTTTTGAAAGGTTCATTTTTTTTAATTTACCTTTCTAAAAGATATTGTAATACATAAATAATAAAGATGCTACTGCCTTCCAAAGTATCTTTATTAAATGTATTTTTTTAAATAAAATTGTATAAAAGCAAACTTTTCAAAAGGCAGTGACTTCACCAGAACCAATTTCTGAGGGTATTTTTCTTTAATGTACCCTTTTCAAGCACTTTCGCAAAAAAGAGACATTTTTAAAGCGCGTTTTCCAAAAAATTTATGCTTGTTGCAAGATTCGATTCAAGATGACTATTTATAAAAATTCTTTACTTAAACCATTCGTTTTTAAAAAGATTTGTTTTTCAAGAAGCACATCAATTGAATATTACTTTTCTAAAATATAATTTTTAAAGGAAATTCTTTAGAAGACGAATGTTTTCATTTAATATCGTTTTTGTCAAAGCAAAACAATAACTTTTGCAATAGGCTCTTAACAACACAAATAAGTTGCAATAGATAATCATTAGATTTTATAAAAAGTTAAAGAAAAATCATATTGCATCGTTATCATTCCGTTTTAGTTGCTGAGGAACATTAAGAATTTTGTATTGAATATTAGAAAAGAAGTTTAACAAAAATGTGTATAATAAAGCATTAATATCATTCCATTATTTCATTGCACACATGCAAAAAGCAACTTTTGTCTTGAATGAAACAACAAATACAAAACAAAAGTTTCAAAAGTAAGCAAAAATTTTGACTGAATTTGCATTAGAAATCCCACACGGCCCTCTTTTTGGAGCACATTTAAAATAACGTGTTGTTATTCAGTGTAAACAAGAAAGAAAAAAAAAACATCTGTTAATTTAAAATTTTTATGAAAATGGAAAAACAGAAATGAACAAAAGACTTTTTTTTTATAAAAAATATAAACACTATTTTTTATTTATTTATAATTGTTTAAGCAGTTGTTATTGTTGTCTTTATCTATTTAAGTATTCTTTTTAATAAGAATTTTAAGAAAATGTGAAAGGTTCTCCCCGAGAACAACACGTTTTCGCAAACTTTAATCAAAAAGTTACAGAAGAGCAGTGAAATCTTTCTGCAAGTTTTTGTTATTGATCTAAAATTTATATTATAATAAAAATTATTATTAAAGAAGAAAATCATTAGAAATGAAATTCACTTTAAATATTATGTGATTTGTTTTGCTTTTTAAATTATTAAGCATAAAATTATAATTTTATATAAATACATACATATATGCTACTATAACGTTTACATATACATATATAAACACGTATTTATAATTGAAATAAAATTGTTTGTTTAGATTTTAAGCGAAAGTAAACAATAAATAAGCGTGTTATTTTTATATATTGTTTAACCAGCGAAGAGTATTGAAAAATATTTTCTTAAGAGAAAAAATATACTTTGTGTTGAAGCGATAAAATATTTAAACACTATGAAGCTTAATAAAAACAAATGAATAAAGCTGTAATGGATTTTATTTAATTTGGGAAATCTGCAGTAAAGCCCGTATGATATTACATTTTTCTTGCATTGTTTAAGTTTTGGAGAACAGTGCAAATATAATGTAATAGTAGAATTTAGTATGTATGTGCAAAGAGTTCAACTATATTCAGATAAATGCAGAACTGTCAACATTTTTGTTGAAGTTATCGATAAAAAATCAGGTTATGTGAAAAAAAAATGTAAAATTTTTCAACTTAAAATTCAAGGTACCTCGATACCAACGGGACCTTTCTAGGACCCAAGTGAGCCGGCCTCAGGACCGGCGGCCCGCGTAACATAACATACCTCGACACCAGGTAATCGCACAAGAACAGCTGACTATTGTTTACAGACCTGTATAAATGTCAAAGGTTTGATTACGAACGTTAAAAAACCGTTTGGTTTTGAAAATAAAAAAAATAAAAACAGTAGTGAAGTGAAAATTGTGCCAAAATTTATAAAATTTGACACCCGTCATTATTACAAGCAACACATGCTTACCATGTGGTAATCCATGGAGTAGTGGCATGAAGTAATTTCAAAACTAACCCTGTTTTAACAATGTGGTCTAGTTTGTAGATTACAGTCGTAATGTTTTTTTTTTTTTTTTTTTTTTTTTTTATTACATGGTCCTCTTCTAGGACATTGTAATGTAAAATACAGCATGTTTTCCCATGTATTTAGATTACTTTTGGACTTGGACTCAGGCCCTGACTATTTGTATGTTGCTTTTAAGCAGCAGCGCATAGCCATCCTACCACCTGGGCTTTTCATTACTGACTGCCTATATTTAATCTTATTGATCAACTTTCCACTTTATCACAGCATTTTCCTGTTGATTGGTATATTTTATATATTCTGTCACCAACATCCAATTGATTTCTAATTGATTTTTTTGTTTGCTGCTTTCCGCCAGGCCCAGCATTAATTTTAAGCATTAATTTTATAGTGAACTATAAGATTTAAAATTTTATTGGGCTTCTTAGTTCGATTTTTATTTCCACAAAATTGAGAAAGATTTTTTTGCGAAAAAGGAAACAGTTTTCGTGCGAATTGGGATCCCGCGAGCGGCCAGTGTTGGGTACGGGAACAGACATAATAACAAACAAAATAAGTTCATCTGAATCAACAACCAACATAACAATTTTGATGTTGTTCAATTAGTATTTCATGTAAAAATCGTTCAAAGATGTAAATGCGTGCAGAAAAACATTTCGGCATTCTAAAATGTGTGCTTCAATTTTCATTACAGCATCAAAATATAGCACGTGTTACTGTTTGGGATAGAAACGTGGTATTTGGTGCTTCTGTACTTGTGTGCATTTTTGTCTATTATTTGATAGCACCTATTATTTGATTGCTTTCATTTTACCAAACTTTTCCCAAAAAGAACGGCATCAAACTTAATATTTTGTCAATAAATTGTTAAAAATATATTGCAACATTGTGAGTGGAAAGCTCATTTCAGTTAATCTTCATTTCTAAATTTTGGGTTTCTACTTTTTAGGACTACCGAGTGCGGTATGTACTTGCGAGTTTGGCTTTTCTTTCGAATGTTGCCAAAACACATGACTCCACTGTTTTTTACTTTTAATTCCGACAATGATAAAATTATTTAAAAACTCGTATTACATGTCTCAAAAAAGTATAATTTGAGAAATGCAAAAATTATCTGCCATTTATTATAAAAGTGAACAAAAATTGCACTTACCTCTCGCAATAATCCAAATAACACGTCAGTTGACAAGGAACGTTCATGGGCTTCGTCCATAATTATGGCTGAATAACCATCTAAATCGGGATCGCGCAGACTTTCACGTAATAAAATACCGTCAGTCATATACTTAATGACTGTTTTTTCAGAGGTACAATCTTCAAAGCGAATTGCATAACCAACTTCTTCGCCTAAATAAACAAAAAATATATATGTACATACATATGTATAAAGGTAAAAATATTTGTCGTACATATATGTATCTAGTTTAAAAATGTCTATGTGTACATTACAGTTTGTCGATTTGTAAGAACATTTTTGTTTGTTTTTGGCTTGAGCAAAAAAAAGTGATACTGCGACAGACACATCAAAAAATCATTTTTATACAAGGGTGTGAAGATAAGTTCGTGAGTTAAATACGTCCCACACCTCTGTTAACTGAGTTCCACGGTAATGTTAAACACAGTTAAAAAAGGTATTTTTTAATTTTCTTTATTTTTAAGTAAAAAGACGAAATAATTAACTTTGTTTTTACTGTAAATTTCAATTTTTGTTATTGAACTTCTGTGTTGTAATACATTTATATTAAATTACTTTTTCAGGCTCAAGTTCAACCCTTGGGTTTTCACTACTTTTTAATCAATATCAATTAAGTAAAGAAAAGTAAAATTTATTTGCTAGGTGGACAACCGGCTGTTTCTGGTAGTTTTTTTTTTTTTTTTATATGAAAGAAAACATTAAAAAATTATAAATATTAAAAAAAAAATATGAAAATGTTTTATTTTTGTTAGATTTTATTAATTGTCAATATGGCGCCTTCCCGGACGGGTGTAGGCGTACTTCGGGGAGTCATGCACGGTTGTGTCGTATATTGTTAGAAAGAGGAAAAAAAAAAGAAATTGCAATTGTTTCTCAGGGGTCAAGCTACAGCTGGTGCAAAATAGGGTCTACATGAAATAGCAAAAATACTGACAAGTTCAGAGAACTAGGAAGGCCATTTGGAATAAACTATCTCAAAAATAAAAACAAGACTTCAAAGGTATTCCAAATCAGCTGTTAAATTAAAAAAAAAAAACTGCTGCAAGTAAACCATTGGAAAAGTCGCAATGTGGTGTGCAACGTTGTCAAAAATTTCCCAAGATTCAAAAATCAGAAAACCTAGAAGACATGCACAATACTGTTATATATCAAATAAAAGCTCTTGGAGAGTGATATAAAAATTCGTAAGAAGCTTACCTAATTGTTTCTCAGGGGCGGTTTTGTAGTGAGTGGAAGTTGAGTGAAACACGAAAATGTGCATGGGAGTACGTCTGATGATGAAAATTGGCCACTTGGAACATACATGCACGGTAGTGTTATACACCCATTGAAAGCCATAAACTAGTGCTACCAGAATCCGAAAAGCTTATATTCAGTTGTTTCTCAGGGGCGGATTTATAGTTGTGCATCCCCCAGGATGCACAACTTGTTTCTACTGTATTTTCTAAAATATTTCTTGTGGACAAAATTTGAAATCGGAAATATTTAGAGAAGAAGACTGCGAAACGACCTGCATTTGCAGATTTGTCAGAATTTTAGCGTATAAGTTGTAATTTGACAAATATTCGATACCAAAAACCTGCATAGAAAACCCCCACTCACGGGATGCACAACTGGTTTCTACTGTATTTTCTAAAATTCTTCTTGCACCCAAGGGCAAGCTATTGCAATGGGGCGCAAAATTTATTTTTCAAGGCGCCCATAGAAGAAACGAATGTATGACCAAAACCCAAAAATTTGTTCTTCCCAATATTTTTTTCTAACATTCCCATACAAAAATAAAAAAAAAAATTTAAAACCGAGCGCATCGAAATAATTTTTTTAATATGTGGTATTGAAACTTTTCACTGTTGTCAAAAGCTATCGAAACATTGTTGACACAATATCGATTACAAAATCGATCGACCCTTATATACATACTTATAGAATATATCGTATATCATTATAAACTCACCCAACTTTGTATGCATTTCATCTGACACACGCTTTGCCACCGACATGGCGGCCACTCTTCTTGGCTGAGTACAGCCAATCATGCCAAAATTACTATAACCATCCTCGTGTAAATATTGGGTTAACTGGGTCGTTTTGCCGCTGCCCGTTTCACCCACTATTATTATGACTGAATTTTCTCTGATAACATTTAAAAGTTCCTGTCGTACAGCAAAAACCGGTAGAAACCGCCTTTGTTCGGTTATCGATTTTTTGCGAGCGAAATCGCTAGATCCACCGCTACTCTCCTGATTGCGCATATGATCAGCAAATTTTTGATCCTTTCGATAATCGGCTGTATCTGAATCTTTGTCAAATTTTTCATCTTCTTCATCGGTCTTCTTTTCAATGCCCATAATGTTACCAAGCTTAGTGCCACTCAATTCCCAATGTTTTTTCTGAGCCTTGCGACGTTCCTTTTGCTCGCGATACACCCGCACTAATGTACTTCCTTTGCGAGCAATGAGGGCCATATCTGAGGTAGGATCTTTGACGGGTATGACTGGTTCCGGTTGCTTGGTGAACACAATACGACCATCAAGGAATGGTGGTATGATATGATGGACTAACAAGTGTACTCGCTCTAGGGCCTCCTCATCAAAGTCGTCATTGACATTGATCGACATGACAACACCTGAGGTTAACATACGATTACGCTCCCAAAGCTCATTGTCCTTGTTGTTTTGTCTTTGCTGAGCACTGATGCGTTTTGTACGTTTTTGTTCCAGTATTTCTTCACGTTTACGGAAATAGTCTGCATTCGCTCCGGCAAAAGGATTGTTTTCGTCGTCGTAGCCCTCATCAATATTGTACCACTCACGGTCTAGTCTCCGTTGCTCCTCTTCCCACAGATCTCGTTCTTCCTTACTTTCGCCCCAAGGCTGGCGTTGGCTTCGACTTGTCGAGGGAGTGGCGCCCGAACGCTTTCGATCATTAGCCCAAGAGTTGTATTTATGTGCTGGAGTGGGTCTGTCTGTATCATCATCTCTATAGCCATATCGTCTCGAACGACTGTGGTTACTATTTGAACCAAACCCACTACTACCACTACGCTGCGACCAATCTCCTCTTTCCGAACTGGCGTACGATTTCGGGGTGGGAAAATCCCAGGAAGATTTTCGTGAAAAATGTTCACCTGCCTCATCGTCCTCTTCCCAGGAGCTACCCGACACGGAAATTGTATTTGGTGTTCGGGGTTCATCTTTAAAACGTGGCGTTTTGGAGCTTCTTTCTGAATCACGACCCCGTTCTCTGCGACCATGACCTTCGCGATCTCGATCCTTGTGATCGCGACGTCTATCACGTCCTCTATCACGATCTCTGTCTCTATCTCGTCTATCCCTTGAAGCAGATGACGAAGACGACGATCTGCTGCGTTCCCTGTCTCTATCGCGATTTTTTTCTCTATCATAATCTTTAGTTGAGTAATGAACCCCACCTTTGCTTTTGTCTCTTTTGATATGTTCCCTCAGACGTTCTCGAGCTTCTTCAGAAACACCTCCTGTATGCGTGGGCGTCTCATCTTTCAATACTCTCAACTGACGGCTTAATTTATGAAAACTTTGCGTATCAGGTTTTTTAAAAGTAAATTCACTTGGCATTGAGGGTGTTGATACAGTTTTCAATTCGTCGGCCTCATCGTCAATTTCGCTCTCCTGGCACGATATTAAACGCTGACTTTCCTCACGCTCTTTTCGCTTTTGGGCAGCCAATTTATCTAAGCCAAGAATTGATGGCTTAGGAACTTTAAATTTCTCTTCAGTTTTTGTTTTCTTAATAACCAAACCACCGCGCACCTCTTTCCCACTAGTGCCTTCTAGCCGGTGAACCCTGGATTCTTCATCGTCATCCATCATTCCGTACAATTTAAATTAATTTAAACAGAAACAATTGCTGATAAAAACGTTTATACTTAAATCAATTACCAGCTACACAAAACAAATCTGTTCAAACAGCTGTTTGTAATACAATTAAGGCGGCCAGATGTACCTATTGCTGCTCTTTTAAGCAGAAATCTTTATGAGCTAAACTTGGCAGCACAGGTGATTAATTATCACTTCTTGCTTTTTTTAAATTTGTATTGTTAATCAAGGCAAATTCATTGCCAGGTAGGTGCATTAGAATTCGCGGTACACCACACACAAACTAACAAATGCTTTCGTTAGTGTAAAGTGATTTTTGTTGTCAGGGTCTATACATATCCCAAACACTTTCATATATATATATATATGTATATTTGCTTTGAACACTATGAAAATAAAAATATTATAGTCACAAAACTTTTGTACTATCAAACATTTTTAGAATAAAATGGCACTAACTTTTTTAGAAGCAAAAAAAAAATTTCTCACGTATGATCTTTTTGATGCAAGAAGCAAAAACTAGTCACCTGTGCTACCAAGTTTTTATTTTGCAGTGAACTGAATTGAGCTCACTTGTAGTTGATACGCCTTAGTCTAGAAAAAAATTTCACTACATGGTAATGCAAAGATTTTTGGTTGAATAATGTTGCCTTATGAACATTCTTTTAGAATTGTGTGTATTTAAGGTGATATTTATACTTGGGTTGCATAAAGTTTTATTAAAACAATTTCTTTTAAAAAGATTAACAATATGTTCAAATGTGTATTATCCAAAAAAAATTTTTTTTTCTCTTGAATGAGTAGTCCAAATTGAATTCTGATTTCGACAACTAACAAATTATTTACACTAAAAATATACATGAATTTTTTTTCGAAAAAAAAAAAAATTTTATATATGTAGTAAAATACTATGCCATAAACATATTCTATTTATTGCTACAACAGTGTTCATACAAAATAATATGATAAAATAATTTTCTAATATTAATTTTGACCCGTTTTATTACATGTTGGGCTTGTACAGTTATATCATACTCCTCTCACAAAAAAAAATTTTATGTGTATATGACCATGATACAACTAACAAGGTAGCCTCGTCAGCTAAACCGTTAATCATCTGACTACTTTAGGTTGTCAAGAGATTGCAGAGGTGAAAGGCAGCCAAAACGAGATAGCTAATCCGCGTAAGCTCAGTGCATCTCTCTTCTGTAAATGTAGAAGTGGCGACTTTTTGACAGTTTGCATATGTTGTACAAAAACAAAATGCATGTTATTTTTATTGAAGTTGTTCTTATTGTAGCGAAAAGGCTACCTTGTTAGTTGTATCATGTATATGACTACCAAACAATCGCCGTGTGTTACGTCGTCTAAGCTCCCCAATATATAATGCAAATTTTTTGCTATGGCAACGCCGCAATGTTGACGAAGAACTGGCAGCACTTTGATCTATTCGGTTATTCGCATTTGATTTTTGGAAGAAAACCTAAGCGCCATACACCTATTTGAATTGCTTTTGCAAAAATAAAAGAAAGAAAAAGAAAAAGCAGAGTCGAGAGTATTAGCAATAAATTAGATATAGGAAAATGGATAACAAACGCGAAGTTAGATCATTTTTAATGCCACGGGATCCTAGTGTTGATCGTAGATTTCGCCCCTGCCCACAAAAACGCGAAAGGCTTTTCGCTGATATCGAGGAGGGAAATGATTACGAAGAAAGTGATAGTGAAAGCCTGGAAGATGAGTATGATGATACGCAAAGCACAGGTTCCAGTGAAGCCATTGAGACAGGCGCTTTAGTGTATTTGCGTCTCAAACCAGTGGACACGCCTTCATCATCATATTCTATAGATGCAGAGGGTAAAGTTTTGATAACTGGCCCCCCTATTGAATCTTCCAGCAGCAGCAAAAATAAGAATACAATGGAAAAGCATTTTAGCTTTTCGGAAATTTTTGATTCGAAGGTAAGTCAACGGGAGGTCTATGAAAAGTGCGTTGGTGATAAAATAGTTGCCGATGAAAGTTTTACTATATTAACTTATGGCACATCGGGTTCCGGCAAAACATTCACTTTGTTGGGTGACGATATGAGACCAGGTATAATACCTCGATCCCTCGAACACATATTTGCCTTGTATAAGAACAATATACATCCAAGTCCACTAGTAAAATTAGTTAATGCCAGAACAACAGTGCTAGATGACCAATTGGTTGAAAAAGAATGCATACTAAGACGTCAAATGCTTGATAATTGCAAAAACTTGGAAACAAATTATTCGCAACTGCAGCATTCCATACAAACCGATCATTGTTTTAAAACTATTCCTTTCGCGGAGGTATCCGTTTTTGTATGGGTAACATTTGTGGAAATCTACAATGAGCTTGTGTATGATTTGTTGGCACCCATCCAGCCAAACGTCTCATCAATGCAGGCAGCAAGTGTCTCCCGTAAAAACCTAAGAATTGTTTGTAACGATGGCAACGTTTTCATTAAAGCTGTCACATCCGTTCACATAAGAAGTAGCTTGGAAGCCATAAAACTTTTGCGTTTTGGTCTACAAAAGCTTACATATGCCTCAACTTCAATTAATGCCAATTCTAGTCGTTCGCATTGTGTGTTTTTCGTCGATGTTTTAAAATACTTTCAAAATGGTGTTTATACGGAGACATCATACAAGTTTTGCGACTTGGCAGGCTCGGAGCGTTTAGATAAAACTGGTAATATAGGCTCACGGCTAAAGGAAGCTCAGCGCATCAATACTTCCCTCATGGTGCTAGGAAGATGCCTGGATGCAGCCAACAATATAACCTTCTGTGGTTCTACCACGTTAGCGTCTAACAAAAAGGAACGCATACCCTTCAGAGAGTCCAAATTGACAATGATACTTCAAGCAGCTCTTCAGGGCAAAGAGAAACTGACAATGATTGTAAATGTTACCCCAATCGAAAAATATTATGAAGAAAACTTGAACGCGCTTAATTTTGCATCCATTGCACGTAATATCATTTTCAAAGCCCCTGTCCTAAAACAAAGCCAAAAGCGTTTTTCAATGCTAAGCACAACACAAGATCACGCTTACATACAGCAGCTATTGGATCAGGTTGCTGATCTAAAAGCAGACAACGCTAAGCTGAAACATCAACTTGAGCAAAAGAATAAAGAAATTGAAACGCTTGAGGAGGAAGTTATGAATGAAAATTACGAGCTTAAGTTGGAAATTGAGCGTTTAACGCAAGAACATGCCGAAGAGCTGCTAAAACAGGAACAAGAGCTGCGAAATCAACTGGTAGACTCGTTCAAAATTACTCATGATGAGAATAAAAGGCAATTTGAGTTGCGTATGCAACGTGAAATCGACAACAAAGTGCGTATTTACGAATCAAGAATAGAATTTCTGAAGCGCAGACATAAAGAAGAAATGGAGGATCTGAGGGAAGAATATGAAGGCAAGGAGGAAGATGATGGAGAAGATGAAGTGGTTGAAACATTCGAAATGATGCAGTCGAAGGAAGCTACCTTAACAACGAGTGCAGAAAAAGAGATGGAAGTAACTGATAATAAGGAAAATACACAATTTAACATTTAATCATATCTAAATTATCTACATTTCAAACATTTCTGTTTTTAATTTATTTTTTCTTTATTTTGAAAATGTTACTTGCCCATAATTTTAAATTAATGTGTTGGCACTGTTTCAATAAATTTTTATTTTAAATTTACACACTACATAGAACTGAAACATTTATTTGAAATGAAAGTATTAGCCATGGTTTCACTGGTAAAAACAGCATAAAAACTGTTTACAGCAGTCAAATCTGAGTGGAAAATTATGTCAACTAGTCCCAAGGTGCGGGCAGTGGGATATAATATAGGGATACAATGTAGCCCGTTGTGATCAGCAAAAAAAAAAAAAAAAAAAAAAAAAAAAAAAGGAACAGAAGTTGAGAAATTGAACGAACCACTCTTCCAATTTTGGGGAAATAGTATTAAATTTTACAGAGTACTAAATTTTAGCAGGTCATTGGAAAAAACTGCTTGGTTTCTGACAATCTTAAACTAATATTATTAACGATTTGTTGAGCTTAACAGTTTTCATGAATTCAGGTCTAAAAATGAACCCATTTTACAAAATCAGCCCAATCATGAATGATAATTCCGTGAGAGTTTTTTCTCTATTTCCCATTCCTCTTTGATAAATTCCTTAGGCAATTGTTTTTAACCTTCTCTGTTTTAGCCACATCGAAGGGGAAAAAAATAGTCGGCGGAGGAAAAAATAGGTATTTTAAAAACATGTTTTTTGTTTTTTCCTATAAAAAATTTCGATATTACCAACTTTTATTTTTTTGTTTCTCAGGCAATTTATGATTGGAGGAATTTTTTCTCGAGAAACGTATTTTCCTTAGGAATAAAATTCCTTGAGAATATTCGTGATTGGGCTGAATATTTGCTGTCTTTTTCAGCTGTCTATATGCCGACGACATTTCGTTGGTGCTAATCATCTCATCAGTATGTCGTCGGCATATAGACAGCTAAAAAAGACAGCAAATATTTTGTAAAAAGGATTCATTTTTGGACCTGAATTAGTACATTTCAATTGGCTCTTAAAGCAAATAAATAATTAAATTCATATTTGAACCAACAGTTTTCATTATTTCAGTATCCTTTTGTGTACCTTCGCAGGACAAAGAAAAAAAAGCGAAAACAATTTTCCTGCCGAAGGTTCACAAAGGGGTACTGAAAAACTGATAAAAGTGACCTTGAACCTGAAGCTCAACAAATCATTATTAATTAATATTAAAACAAAAGGTCGAAAATTTCATATAAAAAGCAATCTTAAACTAAAAAAAAATCACTCAGGAAACTTTCTATTGAATAAATTGGTCAGGCTTAAGATCTTTCTTTATATAAAACAATTAGATATTTATTTATTTTCAATATTTCGCCAACAATTTGTTAGCACCTTTTTTATTTTCTCCTGAAGATGCCAACAAATTGTTGCTGAATAATTTAAATATGAACTTATTATTTATTTGCTTTAAGAGCCAATTGAAATGTATTAATTTAGGTCCAACAATGAACCTTTTTAAAAAATATTTGCTGTCTTTTTCAGCTGTCTATATGCCGACGATTAGCACCAACGAAATGTCGTCGGCTGAAAAAGACAGCAAATATTTTTTAAAAAGGTTCATTTTTGGACCTAAATTAATACAGCTGAATAATTTATTTAATAATCTCAAGATCAAAAAATATAAAAATAAATTAGGAAACTTTTGAAATGTTAATTTTTAACCACAAAAATAAAACTAAAAGAAATAATTATTTCTGTATTAAGTTTATAGACAAATAAAAATAGAAATGAATGGTGTGTTTGATATACATAATTAAAAATTTAAACAGAAAATATACAACAACTTATGTAGGTGGCTGAGTGGCATGGTTGTCGCTTTAGAAACATGAGCCCCTGAGTTCAAAGACGGGTGCTGACGAGAAAGTGTGGCGGCTTCGAAACAACTAGTTGTCCACCCTGCTAAATGTCTTTGATGTTTTCTTTGTCTAATTTAATTAATATCAATCACAAAGATAATATAGAAAGAGCTTGAGCCTGATAAACGTAATATAGAAATAATTATATAAGAAAAAGTTAAAATAATATAAATTAATTAACTAAAAGAAATATATTTTTACTGAAAAATTTAATTTCATTCTGTATTGTAATACATTTACATATATTAAATTACTTTTTCAGGCTTAAGTTCAACCCTTGGTTTGTCACTACTTTTAATTAATATCAATTAAGTAAAGAAAAGTAAAATTTAATAGCTGGGTGGACAACTGGCTGTTTCTGGGTAGCAAAAATATCATTGCTTTGGTTAATGTTAGTTAAGTATGTATATACATATGTAAACAGAAAGTAAAATTGCGTGAGCATTGGTTGCCGAGTGGTTAAAGCGGCTGTGCCAAAATTGTGAAATTTGACAAGTCCAAGGTTCATAGGGTGCTGATGAAGGGTGTTTGCTACCCAGAAACAGCCGGTTGTCCACCTGGCTATTAAATTTTACTTTTCTTCACTTAATATTAATTAAAAGTAGTGACAAACCAAGGGTTGAACTCAAGTCTGAAAAAGTAATTTAATATATGTAAATGTATTAAAAGAAATATATGTATGTATGTCTTTCTCTCTGAGGCTGCGGAAAGAAGGCGTTCTCTGAATTTTTTTTCTTTCTATTGGCTCCCTCACAGTAAATTTGATTTTTTTCTACATAAATACAGAATTCAAAGACGTTTCATAAAGTCATAAGTAATGAAAAAATAATAGAACGAAAACATCAAATATCTTTAGCTGGGGCACAACTAGCTGTTTCGATACCCTCACGCTACTGGGCAGTGGCCTTGGACTTTAAGGACGGCTGCTGACAAGAAAAGTGGCGGCTTCAAAACCTCTAGTTGTTCCCCAGCTAGATATCTTTGAAGTTTTCTTTGTCCTGTTTAATTAATATCAATCACAATAATAATATTGAATTATAGAAGTATAAGTTTGGACAATAGAAATTAATTTAAAAAAACCAATGCACCCAAAAAGAGTGACTATTTGGTGCGGTTTATGGGCTGGCGATGTCAATTGGCCGCCAAGATCATGTGATTTGACACCGTTGGACTTCTTTTTTTGGGATTACTTAGAAGAAAAAAAGTTGGTGAAAAAGCAAAATAATTGTCCAAGAGCTAATGGAAGAGATAATTCGGCACGTTACCGGTATAGAACCTCAGTCATTTGGGCGACATTTTGTTCCATACATAATTGAACCATGCCTCAATGGTAAATATTTGATTACATAATGTAAAGCATAACTGTATCTCATAAGCTTTAATTCAGCTCCAAAAATAGACCTCACAAATATTCTCTGTCTTTTTCAGCCGTCTATAAGCCGCCGACATTTCGTTGATGCAATCAGTAGACTCGAAAAATTCTTAAAAGAATGTTTGAAACTTAACTGCTTATTCCATAATTCCCACGAACAAAATGATAATCAGAAATGTTCAAAGAAACCCTTTTTTTCGTTTTGCAACTTTTTTTGTTCGAACTTAAAATTCCCATAAACATTTTGTTTATGGGAATTTTGGAATAAATAGTTGAGCTTCAAACATTTTTTATATTGTTCGAGTCTACTGGTGAGTTGATTAGAAAAAAGAATTGTATTTATCCTGTATAGGGCATTTTGAAAACATTTTTGTTTTATTGAACTAGCGATAACAGTACAAACTAAAATATACTTACATACATACATACATTTTTTTATCTTTCCACTATAACAAACTTAATACTGAATTATTTCGATGAGTAAAAGTAATCATAATTTCCATTTTTTTTCTTATTTTTTATAATTCATCTTCACTGGTTTGTGTGCACAGAACTTGTTCTTGCCACCAATCGTGTACTTCATACACAGCATTCGCCTGATTATTGAACGGCAGAAGTTTAGTGCCTGGTATAATGTGAGGCATTAGACCCGATGGGCTGCCCAAACCCTGTGGAAAGCTGCCAAGCTCAAAATTGTTTACAGCTGGATAATGAAATTGCGTCATGTCGCAGACAAAGAAACTATTCTTTTTGTGACCTGTTCCTGGCATGTTCGATGCCAGTACCATCGGTAAAGTGGCAGAAGTAATGGAGTTTTTCTTCTTTTGCTGATTCGCTATGTATAAGCGTTCTTTATCACTTAACGTCGAACGCTGTTGAGGATCTGAAGAAGTTGGTGCTAAAAATTTACGTCCCGCCGAACTACCAGTTGAATCGGAGCGATTCAGTGTGTAGCCACGTTTTGTGGCCGATATAATTCGCTGAGCAGCGTGTACCATTGAAGTTTCTGTGGGCGCTGGCGTAGAAACAATGGCGCTAGAACTGACATCATTTCCTTCATTTTCGGTAGAACTAAAAGTTGGTGAAAAAGCATCACTAGTGGGTGGACAGGTGGCAGCAACCGCACCGCTAATTGTGGCTATAGCAGATTTATCAACTGGCCCGGTGGGTGTCTTGTCCTCTTGGGCACTCGGGCGCATGATTAGCTGCTCATTTGTGGCTCTCAGACCAGCAATAAGAGAGTTTTGCTGCTTCTGTAAAAAAATGTTAGAGAGGTGAGTATTTTAATAATTACATATACATACATATCGATGGACCAATATAGAAAGGTCGTATCTGTTTTTTTTTTTTTTTTTCAAAATCGCGTTTTTACATATTCTGGTAGAAAAGGAACAGATACACATCCCTTAAAAAATTCAGGCTCATATGTTGAAGAATTACAGAGTTATAATAATTTATACATACTAGGGTGGGTCTATTTAGCTTAAGATGTTGTGCGTTGGAGAAACATAATCAGGAACATAAATTATAGGAGCTTTGAATAGTTGGCTCTTTTACGGGCATTCTGGGACTGATTAGTATTAAAGTACCTTATTTGGGCACCTCGAAAACGAAGTTTCCCCCATATTGCACTTAACTTGCCACAAGGTGCCCGTAGAGGAGTCAAATATATGACCGACCCTCTTTCTCTTTATTTCGAGCTGATTTTCTAATACAACAAGATATGATATCTTATAAAAAGTTACCGTATTAACAACAGATAGGTCATACCAGACTAATATATTAGTCCACAATATGAAAACACAGTAACAGCAATGATATACATATTTGCAAAACGATTATGGATTCACAGAATTAAATAAAATATTAATTATTCAAAAATGAATTTAATTATTTATTTGCATTAATTCAGGTCCAAAAATGAACCTTTTCTCATCAGTAGATTTGATGAGTTGATTAGCACCAACGAAATGTCGTCGGCATATAGGCAGCTGAAAAATACAACAAACATTTTTTGAAAAGGTTCATTTTTGGACCTGAATTAATACATTTCAATTGGCTCTTAAAGCAAATAATTAAGTTCATATTATTTATTTGCTTTAAGATTGTGTATTATTTTAACCCTCTAATTCATAAAAATTATTTCAGACTTATAAGACTCTTATTTGACATATTTCTATGGAAAATCTGTCAAATAAACCTAAAATATTTATTATGAATAAGACCCCAAGTCTACAAATAGATCTTATGAATGTTTTCTGTCTTTTTCAGCCGTCTATAAGTTTATTCAAAAATGAACTTAAAATTCTCATGAACATGTTGTTTATGGGAATTTTGGAATATACAGTTGAGCTTCAAACATTTTTTATATTTTTCGAGTCTACTGATGAGTTGATTAGCATCAACGAAATGTGGGCGGCATATAGACGGCCGAAAAAGACAGAAAACATTAATAAGTTCTACTTTTAGGTTTAAAATAATTAAATATAAAAAAAAACAGACAAGTCAACAATAATCATTAAGAAAAAAAAAAAAAAAAAAAAACTCAGAAAGTCATTTTCGAAATTTTATTGCGCTCCAAGTTGTTTGTAAGTGGTTTGGTAAAAAAAAATTCCCCACCCGCTCTCAACATATTTTGTTCGAATACATCGACCTCTTAACTCGCCTCCTTAGGGGACTCTGATACAAAAATAGAAAATCGGACGCCTCGAAAAATATTTCGTTGTGGAACTTTTCTTCCTCATGCCAATAGCATTCGAAAAATTTATGGCACAATATCGAAAAATTTTCGCCCATACAAATCGAATCGGAGTAATTAATACACACATTTAAAAGAATATACAAGACGATGCCTTTATTTGCTAGTCATGCCTATGCCGGTACCCGAAGTTCGAGATTTAGTAAAACACCAAGGGAAAAGCGGTCGACTTCACTTTAGTCTATTCGAAACTTCCGAACAATTCAAGAACCACAATTAGCTCTCACTTATTGTTGGGATATAGTGTACGCATGCAGTGCAACCCTGTTTAACAATGCGAATATTTACTACTATGATTTCTTTTCTTCTTTTCTTTTATTCTCCTTTTTGTACTTTCTGTATTTGAAATAACTGAATTTTATCTTACTCAAGAATAAACCTTTAAACTGTAAGGACGTGCTATTTGTTTTAATATTGTAAGAGGCCACGTGAGAAGAATTGCTTTCTAACACTAATTATCTGCAAATATGTAAATATACATGTGTGCTGACTTACATTTGCATTTTGTGATCTTATTTTCTTCAAACATGCCTCCAGCCAATTCCTTATTGTCATTTTCGCCACTTCCTCTTCAACCAAATACTCGAACTCTTCACGTGCCAACAACTCTTCTAGTTGTAAAGCTTTTCGTATGTCAACCGAACGATATGACAACATACTAAAAAAATAAAATAAAATTAAAGTAAACTTATTTGTTTGTACATATATAGATACGTAATAAAATATTTGAAAAATATCCAACTTTATAACATCATGGAATGTAACATCTTCCCCATTATGCAATTTATCCAATTCGTAGCACATGTATTTGAACAATAAACGATCCTTTTGTGGATCGCATTCCAAGCGACCCTTCAACAGGCGCAAAATGAATTTAACTCTGCGCACTGGTATAACGCCACGTTGATGAATATCAACAATATTCCAGGTGTTTTGAAAATTGCGTATATCTGCATAAGACAATAAGGCATCTTCTTCATTCGAATAAAATAACGAAAAATTCTCCATAATAATAGCTGCAAAATAAAAAATACATTTAATTTTTTTTATTAATTACAAATTGATAGTAAAAATAAAACTATTATTAAATTTATATCTAAAATGTTTTCTGTCTTTTTCGGCCGTCTATATGCAGACTCGAAAAAGTCTTAAAGAAGAGTGTTTGGAACTATATAATCTCCTATAATCCCCTTTAAAACCTTTAGTATTATTAACCTTTATTAATTATTTCTGTATTAAGTTTATCAGGCTCAAGTTCTTTCTATATTATTCTTGTGATTGATATTAATTAAAGAAGACATCAAAGAAGACATCAAAGACATTTAGCAGGGTGGACAACTAGTTGTTTCTATTACTTACCCACAAGTAAATTAAGCACTATATAAGTAATTATCACATAGAACGTGCAAAAATATATAAGACTGGCCGTAAAATTTCCTGCAATTAAATGTGAAACATTAAAATACATTAAAATGCAATAAAATAATAATTCAGATCTTCCAATAGGAAAATAGTAAAACAACATTTTTCTTGTGAAACAATTTTTATATATTTTATAAAATCATTAGCATACATTCACAATCTTGTACAATATGCGTTGCATTTGCAAAAATAGTCTGTTTCTTTACTCTATTTTGGGATACTACGGGATCCCAACCATGATCCAAAAGTACATATCATGGCTGCTTCACCATGGTATGTACTAGAGATGTGCGCGTGTGTGTTTTTTTGGCTGAAGTCACGCACGCTCACAAGCCAAATTTTTTCAATCACTCATTTTCGCGCACGAAAAACGAAAAAAGCTCTCATGATCTTAACCCGATAAATGATCTATCACGTTTGTATTGAAACAAAACATAAACTGCGGTCGAAAGCGATAACAACTCAAGTCTTCAGACATACATAGTTTCGAGAAAGCCTTACGAAAGTTTTCAATCTAAAACAATTTCTTTGAAAAACTTAATATGGCAAATTTAGAAGAGTTTTTTCTTGACAAATGAACTGTAATGACTGTAATATTAAATAATTCATAAAAGATTTAATAAAAAGGACAGACAGTTAAAGGAAATATGTGTGTTTTGTAAACCCAAAAATTTACACCGGTATTCATAAAAAATAAAATGTTGCTCAAATACATTTTAGAACAAATTTGATATGAAAAATTTGTTCTAAAATGTATTTCAATAATGTTTTATTTTTTATGTTAGTGTTTTAACTTTTTCGTGAACTCATTAAAATGGAAATCACATTTTAATTTTAGATTTTCTAAAATTTAATCACGATCACGCGTGACACGACATTTTTACGACAACCGCACATCTCTAGTATGTACCATAGCAAGTAAGTCTTCAACTTTACTTTTCTTGTCTTCTTTAAAAATGTTGATCACTCCAGTTTTACAGCAAACAAAAAAAAATCTCTTTTTTGTTTTTGAGGAAATAAAAATTGCACTAAAAAGCCTCATAAAATTATTAACAATTGTAAATCCATCGGCTATAAAGTTAAAATTATTGCCAAAAATGAAACTGTTGAAACATGAACGCTGTCCCATTTTACGATAATTACAACGTGAACAGCAATGCTGGCAACAAGTAGCAGATATAGAGTTTTTGCAATTGACAGAACATGTTTGCAATTGCATACATTTTAAACGTTAAGTGTACAAGATTGTGAATAGAGCTACTTTTATGTGCAATTAAACTAGAGAGAGGAGAGAGAGCGACAGAGAACGTGGATCTCATTTTCCCTTTTATTACTCACCGCAATCCGTTTCCCAGTAATTATTTCCCGGCGTACAATACGGAGGCTGAACCATGCAATCATGCATGATTTTATTCCAATCTTCGCCAGTGACAATGCGAAACAGCATTGCAACTCCAGTAACAGGGGACCCGAAGTTTGCACGACGACCAATTCCTTCGCCATATTTGACAGTGCCTTGGAATAGGATAAAAATTTTCGTTTTCCAAGTGTTTCTTTTCAATTACATTTTATATGTACATACCAAATAATATTGTGCCAGCCAGGGCATAAAAAAATACCAACAAAAACATGCCAAATATAATGAAGAACGATTTACAAACGGAAACGCCCACGGTTAACATTAACATTTTTAAAGTGGTGTGTTTACCGGTTATGGTAAAAAATCTCAAAATTGCCACCATAAAACCAAAGAAGTAGGATAAATCGTTCTGAAATAAAAACACGCAACGTCAATTCCAAGCATATAAAAACCTAAACGAGTATATTATGAGATGCACACCGTTAAAATACATTGCAACAATATCCAGGTTACTCCTGATACTGTTACAAGTAAATCGTAACGATTTCGTCTTGACTGCCAATAGCCGCGTGGTGTAAAAGCAATAATTTTCATGACCACCTCCACCAGAAAGACAAACGTCAAAGCAGCGCTTATTAGTACACAAATCTCGGTGACCGTCTCCCCGTTAATCCACTTTGAATTAAAAAGAAAGAAAAAAACACATTAAAAAGCCTACACAAATCTATAGTGTTTACCGTTATGGACAACAAACTGCTGTTGAGCAAAACAACGCCGGCAACGAATCGCTTAAAGTAGATGTGTTGTGTAACATCGTAGGCAAATGCTCGTACCTTGCGCCCATCTGGGCGTGGCGGCAAATGCAAAGGCTGAGCAATTTTCAAACGCTTCTTTAAATCGCACCATCTTCTCTGGTCGACCGTTAATAGAGCAGTGCCTTTATTTTCCGAATAATTAGCGATGACCACGCCCACAAACAGCGTCAGTCCAATCATGCAACCCAGGAAAATGTAAATATGTATATAAATTGCATGAATCTGAAATCAATAAGGAAAACGGGGAAAATAAACCATGTTGAGTAGTACTATTTACATATTTTACTTACCGGTCCCACCGCCTTAATTAGCACATCTCTCACATCCAACCATCCCTTGAAGGACAAAACCTCAAACAGCGTCAACAAAGCATCACCAATATTATCGAAATTGAATCTTCTTGGATTGGCCCAGACTCTGGGAACCAGCATAGCCGGATACGATTCACCCGAACCCGGTAAAAGTTTCATCTTCGTTACAAACACTCTTCGCATGAACACACCCACACAATCGGCCCTTTTTAGTATTGTGGGATCATTGCAACGGGCCAAACGACCTCCATACAATTGAACGCCATAGCTGGCAAATATAAACATTAAAAGTATCAATAAGGTCGATACTAATAAGATTTCCTTGAAGCCTCTACACAGCTCGTACACAACTTTACGCATGTGCGGCACTAAGGTGAATATGCGCAACGGTCTAATGCAGCGTAAAACCATTAAAAGTTGAGCACCTGAATTAGTGGGTATATGCTTGGGCATCCAGCAAAGAAATGAGGTAGAAACGACATAGATGAACACATCCAAAACTGCAGCTACATCTTTAATGTACGCTTTTGGAGTAAAAAATAAACCATCGGCTAAAATCTTTAAAGCCAATTCCAGACTCATAAAAATTACGAAGGCATATTCAGCTACTTGTAATGTTGGGTGGTCCATAACGCGATCGTTGGGCGTCTCGAACATCATTGATATGCAGGAGAGAGTTGTGATAAATATCATCACCCAATCCAAATAGGTGACCAGGCCAAGAAAATTGCTGCCACGAAAATGGAAGAATTATTTTTTTTTAATGAAAAACAATACGTTATTTAATTTGTGTGAACTTACTGCATACTTTTATACTGCACTTTTCGCTCTTTACCCGTCAAGGGATCTTTAAGTCTGGCATCGTAGCGGCCATGCACAATTTTTTGGCAGATTTTGCGAAATCGACTTTCACGAGGAACCAAAAATAGAGGTGTATCAAAGAATGGATGGTTCTC
The DNA here is from genome assembly GCA_963662145.1 of Sturmia bella. NCBI lineage: Eukaryota > Metazoa > Arthropoda > Insecta > Diptera > Tachinidae > Sturmia > Sturmia bella. The sequence goes on from OY759170.1 coordinate 58,342,402, forward strand.
TCTCAAATCCTCTTCTCTTTGGTTGCGTCTCATTTCGGCTTGTTGCCGTTTCGCTTGCAGCAGTTTGATGTCCAGATCATGTGGTCTTGCTCTTCCCGAATTCGCTCTTGGTGCTGATGCTATGTCACCATTTTCCATAAGATGCTCATAGGTTTGCTTTAACTTAATTGAACCTGAACGAACGCTGCGTCTGATAGATCGCGAACCAAATCTGTGTTTTAAAATTGTGTTCATTGTAAGAAACAGTTAAAGAGTTAGAAGTAAAAATGTTAAAATGGAATTTCTAAAATAAGTTTAAAACTAATATAAAAAAAACTAACTGCGAACTTGTCGATATCGAACTTTGTGGCTTTAAAGTCGCATTAGTTATGATGCTTGATATCTTACATGGCACGTCTGCGGAAAATTAGTAAAATAAACGACCCTAATACATTTAAACTGTATATAAAATGCTAATGACGAGGCACTGTAAGTTAAATTACCATGCCAAAAAAATTTAAATTGGGAAGCACTGATTCCTACAACTCCACAATAAGAAGAAGATGAAGAAGACGGCGGAACACAAATGTTCTGCTGCGTATATGTTGGATTCCAAGGACCTCGGTAACATTAAACCTACGTCCGTAACCAGCAAATAGTCTAGGTCTCGATCTATCTATGGGGGACAAGGGCTGTACAAAATATCTTTTTGCCCCCAAATGATAATAAATAAATAATAACAATTGAACTTTTAATGCAAAACAAAATAAAAAGCCTAATTGCTTAACACTTACTTTTTTTGATCAACTCTCCAAGGTTTCGAATGCGTTATAGTGCCTTGTGATTTCAAACCACCCTTGCCACCCACCACAGGCAACATGGCTGAGTCACCCAACATCAAACGTTGATTATTAGAATCACTTAAAATAAACAATAAATTAATTATTGCAAATGGCTCTTTTAAAAAGGCATTTTACGCACTTTATAATGTGAGTGATGGCTAATTTTCTCAAGCTGCTGCCCGCTGATCTTACTTTGGCTGTATTATTCATAATTCTAACAGGTTTTTGCTTACGAAACACCACATTCGATTCCCAATATTCCGACATTGGTCTCTTGCAGCTCTCCATCGAGGGATCGTCGGTTTCCAATTCGATAACAAATTGCTTCATAAACGATTCTCGTACCTTGGGCAGGGTGAAATCGTTCGGTATGCGATGCAATATAGTCATTTGTGGAGATTGAGGAAATTTCTCGAATATTCTCAAACGAAATGGCAAAGTTTCTTTAATTTCAGCACTCTGTTCTCGAAACTTCAGCTGTTTCAATTTCTTTATATCCTCATCCAGCTCTAAATTATCCAAAATAACCGCCACGAACAAACTCAGCACAATGAGTGTCACAAACAAGTGATAAAGTATAAAATAAATGGCCACAAGAGGAGTCAATGTTTTACTGGTGCGAACCATGGTTTCATCCATAACCTCTACCCAAGCTTCTTGGGTTAGAATTTGGAACATAGACATAAAGGCCTCGGGAAATGTCTCGAATTTGGTGAAATCGCAAAGGAAACAAAATAGTTGCATTGAAATGCCCGAACTTATAATTAATAAGCAAACGGTGAATGTTATTAGAGAGCCAAGTTTTTTTCCAGGACCGAATATCTTGTAAACGAAACCTTCTAGCATTGGCGAAGCCTTTATAAGGCGAACCACGCGAAGTACCTGTAAAAGTAAGTTTTTTTTTTTTTTTTTAATTAATAATATTATAATATTCACCCTTATTCCATTTATCGTATTCGTCATCGTCATCAATTTAATATCAATCTCAAATTTTTTTCGACATGATGACGATGTCAATACAAAACTAGTAGATCATAAGAGCAGTGTAACGATGTCGTTTTTAAAGCACATCTCTAACAATTTAGACAGCTGTTTTTTATTTTCAGTTTCTATAAATTTTTTTTTTTTGAAGGACAGTGAAATATTGAAAAAACTATAAAAAAGTACCTACAGTTTTAATATACACTATTATTCATATAACTTTAAATAACTAAAATGGTTTTTGTTCCTGATTGTAATTCTGATCCGAGTGATGTGGAAAAGAAAAAAAGAATTGATGTTACAAAGAAGATTAATTAGGCAGAAATCAAAAATATTTCAATTGCCCCTTAAAAATTAAGTAATAAATTTCTTATTACTTTATTATTTACATTTTTTTAACATTTATTGTTTAATTTTTTTTCACTTTGAATTTTAAATCCCGCCAAACCTTTAAAATCTATTTTGTTATGCGATAATCTTTTAACAACTATTTATCTTACGTTTTGCCAACCATCACCTGCGCTTTTCGGCAGGTGCAATTCTTTCCCTTGTAGTATAATTAATAGTCGACTATTATCGTACCACAATTATTTTATATCACTCTCAATATTTATCCTTACTTATATTTTATATATTTATTTGAGCTCAAGGTCTTTTTGGAATTTGAGTATTTATTTTTGTCAATATTTCGCTCTCCTTCGAATAGCTTCTTCAGGACAATAATAATGAAAAATGTTTTGATTGGTTTTTTTCAAAAAAAAAAAAAAAAAAAAAAAATTCCAAAAAGACCTTGAGCTTAAATAAATATATAAAATATAAGAAAGAAAGGGGTCAAAATAACTAAATATTATATTTATCCTTACTTTCACTCTTGGAAAGTAGTAGTTTTAATTTTTAAATACAAAAATTGATTTCGTAGCTTCAAGTAAAGTAAATTATTGAATTAAAAAGCCTAAAATCGGCTTTTTAATTCAATTAGGCATTCATCTGCCTTAGTTCCAAAACAGGCATATAAAGCTGCCTTCATCACTTGGCCATTGACGAATCATTCGCCGGCTGATTTTCTGTTTTTTTTTTGTCACACAAATGTTTCTTAAGACACTGAAAATTATCAATGGATGGATTTTATCCATCTCCTCCACTAATTTATTAAATTGGACACTGTATTTTTTTTCCATTTTTTAAACTTAAAATTGTGTTATTATAAAAAAAAAAAAATTCAAAAACCCTAAAACTGTTTCCACACAAACCAGACCAACGATAAAATCGGAGCCAATTGAAATTGATGCCGTCGTTAATGTTGCCTACGGCATGCTAAAAATGCATCGAAGCTTATCGATAAAATTTGATGTTGATAATGGACATACCGATTTATAACAATCGTCGAAAAGAGACATCGTTTCGTAAGGGTGTTATATACATCAAATTTATATTAATCATTTGAACTAGAATTTTCAATGTTTTTAACTCCAAATTTACTTGATAATGCAATTAATTTGTAGCGTTCTCAAGAGAGCAATAAATATTTAAATGAATAATTATTTTTAAATTCCTTGTGATCGTAATCAACTACTGTAATCTGAGGAATTTAGTGAACAACCCCGAATTCCTATAGACCTTTAAGCTAAACTCATATGATTAAATCCTGTGCGGAGCCTACACTGGCTTAACTGTATACAAGAGTACGCAAATGGAAATTTGAGCGCCTCGAAAATTTTTTCCCCAAGCCAAAAGCTACCGAAAAATCTATGGCTAAATCGACCCACCCTAATATATTTAGCTGTTTGTATTCACATGACCGAGAGCCAAAACAAAGACCAACAAGAGAGTAGTGGTCTTGTTATTTCACATCCAACATTTGATAATCTAAACGTACCTTATTAAACGCTACAAATTCATTCCATCATTTGATAGTTAATAATTTTGTCTACTCACCTGAAAATATGTAAACGGCGATAAATAAAAATTTGGCACAATATGTATAGTTGTTCCAACTGCCAATAACAGTTCAAATTTATGTATTGAATGCTTGTAATAACCGCGCCAGCCCAAACAATAAATCTTAAATAGGGTCTCCAAATCCAAAAGTAATGTAAAAATTGCTTCAATATAATAGTAGTTTTCATAGAAAACATAACGCGGCCGACCATCGTGCATATACGTCATGGTGGCAGTAACGACGCCATTTGCTAAAATGATCGACATGACAAGCATGCGAAAGTAGGGTGAACGTAAAATGGCATGACAAGTTTCGGGAGCCAAACCACCATGCTTGCTATCATCTATGGTAACCAAGCGCCAACCCTGATCATTGCCGCTTAAAATTTGTGAAGCCGCTGTTTTTGTGATGTGGCCGCGAGCGCCCCACATTTGTTGGAACTGCACGCGTATCTCATTAAACGTTTCTGTGATGACAGCAATGAAAACGTTCTTCACCAGCCAAGCCAAGAAGAATATCATGGTACTGAAAATGGTTAATAACATTAATTGTTAATAATACAAAATCTCGAAATATTTTTGAAAAGTGCTTACCTAAAATAAAAGGCCGCTCTCCAAGCGGGCAGTGAGTCTATGGCCCGGTACATTATAAATACCCAGCCTTCTTGAGAGGCTGCTTGATAAACCGTAAAAATACTGGTTGCAATATCTTCGAAGCCATTAAAACCTATAACATAACTGCTCAAAAAATCCAATTTCATACACTTCAGACCAGGTGGACACTGGTAACCAGAATCTGGATCCATTGAACAAAATGTATCGGGAATGGCCAAAGAGTTTATGGTTAAAATCCTATGAACAAGAAATTTTAATATAACAAAAGTTAACTCAATTCAGCTTTAAGTACAACTCTGCAGTTTGTGGCACAAGAAATGCTCTTCGCTTCACAGAGATATAAGAAAAAACTTAAGCACACGCACAGGAAAATTTCAATAAAAAAAATCCACATCAAAACATCTTAGCTGTGATCCCGTACTCAGCATTGGGAGCGCCCCCCCCCCCCCACTCAACATTGTTATTTCTTAATTCTTGCAACAGCTGATTGTTTAACTTCGTGCCTAAACTAGCACGAAGAAAAGAAGAATAAGGCCCCGATTATGTTTTACAACAATTGTAAATTTAATGTTGTATTTTTTGAAAAGTGATTATGGTTTACAACGGTTGTCAAAAACTTAAGACCTCTAACTAAGTGTTGCGTTGTTTATGTTACAAGTTAAATTATGAAAATATGATAAAATTTGTAAGTGTGTATATGAAATATGTTTTGGAAAAATATAAAAAAAAAACAATTAATTATTAAAATCTATTAAGAAAATACAAATAAAAGTGCATCTGTATATATAATTATAGGGATTTTTTTTTAATTCAAAACAGTTTTATTTTGTATTCGATTGTTGCAACAACAACTCTGTGACATAGACAACACCTAGATGTTGTAAACCATAATCGCAAAAAGAATCATATGTTGTGTCTTAAAGGGTCCGCTAAATAACTTTTTTTTTTTGAAAACGGCGCAAAACATCGAGTGTAGCTTCGGCTGTGTGGCACGTGGGGCCGTCCTGCTGAAACCAAATGTTGCCAATATTCTCCTCTTCAATTTTTGTGAACAAAAATTCGTTCAACATGGCCCGATAACGATCGCCATTGACAACGGCCACTCCTTGCTCATTTTCGAAGAAAAATGGCACAATTATGTCTCTGGACCAAAATCCGCACCAAACAGTGACTCGTTTTGGGTGCGTGCGGGTTTTCTGTGCCCCAAATGCGACAATTTTGCTTGTTTACCTACCCGCCAACATCAAAATGAGCTTCATCTGTAAAGATGATTTTTTTTTTTTTTAAAATCGGCATCTTCTGTAAGTCGATCGCAGGCCCACTTAGCGAAGCATATACACAACCATATTCGTTCAGCGGAAGAATAAAACTAATTATCTGTTAAATCAGACATGAGTTAAGTGTTATTACCATTCACGAAATAAGCACTAATTGAAAGAAAGCGTTAGATGGCGGACCCGTTAGATGAAACAACACAACACTTAGGTATTGTAAACCATAATCGGGGGGTAAGTTTCATTCCGTATTCAGCGTTGGGAGCCCGTGGGATCCCAATTTGCACGAAAACTGCTCGCGTACTCAAAGTTCGTGGCGAGTGAGAGATCTTCCGAGAGACTAATATCCTTCTTCTCTTTCAATTTTTCTTTGGGCTAGTTTAGGCAAGCATGTAAATAATCAGCTGTTGCAAGAAGTAAGCAAAACAGTTTAACTGAATCAACCAACGTAATAATTTTGATGTTTTTCAATTGGTATTTTATATAAAAGTATGCACTTTAAAATCTAAATGCGTGCAGAAAAACATTTCATTTTCCCAAAATGTACGTTTCAATTTTGATTACAGCAGCAAAGTACCAAAAGATATACATATGTATGTGGTTTTCTTGGGGTAGAAATGAGGTTTTTGGTGCTCCCGTACCTTTGTGCTATTTTGTGCATTAGTGAGAGAAATTCATGATTGCTCTCACTTTACCGAACTTTGCCCAACAAGTATGAGAACAAACTTAATATTTTTCTCTTACTTGCACGAACTTTGAGTATGGGAACAGTTTACGTGCTAGATGGGATTCCGCGGGATCACATTTATTATTGAACCAACTCTAGTAGTTCAAACATATAAGTAGAAAATTTACTCAAGCACAATTTTAAAATGGTAAAACGAGCCTCCGAATTTCTATATAATATTAGTTTTATAGTATCTACGGATAAAAACATACGGCCTGCTAAATTCATCATATTCGGTATTATTCATGACGCAATGATTTTTCAGTTCTCCGAAAAATTGTACTCCCATCAGACCATACAGGGACATAAAGAACAGGAAAAACAAAGTGACGTTGTAAATCTGTTGACTCGAACGCCTGCAAAAACAAAGAATGTAAATATGGTTATTGGTGATACAAAATAGAAAATGAAATTACATACATACATTTGAAATGAGCTAATGTGGGTCATGGCAATTGAGTTGAGTAGATAATTTTTATAATTTTTTTTTTCACTATATCCTACCATTTTACACCGAATACTACCGAGAGGATATGGAAAAAAAGTTATTTTTTACTAGTTAATTTCATCAGGCTCGATGAGTTCGATTTTGCTTCCTCGAAATTGAGAAAGATTTTTTGTGTGATGGAATTGTAGCGATTAACATTTTTTTACGAAGACAAGAAAAGTAAAGTTGAAGAGTTATTGGCTGGGGTACGTATCATGGCTGTTTCACGTCCTTTACTACGCTCATCAGCATCTCAATTGCTTCGAACCCAGGTCATAACAAATTGCATACTGTTTTTAAGCAGCAGCGCTTAGCCCTTCTACCCATTCTACTACCTAACCTCTTCATTACTGACTTTGATTTATTTATATTTAATCGTATTGATCTGCTTTCAAGTTTATCACTGCTTTTTTCTGTTGATTGAGAAATATATTTTATATTCCAATTGAATTTGCAATTGATTTTTGTGTTGGCTACACAGAGAAAAAAGCACCTAATAAAGTAGAACAAAATCAATAAGATATCTCTATGGTTTTTTTTTTCAAGAAGGATTCCTTATTATTTTAAATGGGAAAACCTTATTGAAAAAACAACAATTAATGAAATTAAAAAGATGATTTACGTGTGTTTACATAGAAAACTAATAAAACCAATAGGGAAAAATTAATAGGATAACCTAAAAAAATCAATAAGAAATCCTTATTGTATACAATTTACAACAAAACCTAATAGAATCAATAAGTTCTTCTCTATAGAATTTTTTTTTGGTACCATGCAAATCGGAAACTGAGTAAAAACAAACGTGAGTAACAAGTTTTCTTCTTGGTTTTATGTGTTTTTCTTGTTGAGACAATTAATAAGATTTGCAACATGGAAATAATAAGAAATACCCATAGAAAAATCTTCTTTTCTCTCTGCTGGGATACCCCTCAGCCTAAAAACGTTTCAAAGGGAAAATCTTATTGAATCTATTAGGAAGTTTTCGCTCTGTGTACTATTGTATCAGTGATAACAACGGTTTCGAACTTTTCGCAGGGCCCAGCAATTTTTAAGCATTAATTTAACTTTATAGTCGAATTATGATGAACTATTTATTTTTTCGACCTTTTTTGACTAATATAACCGAACTATATGATTTACAATTGTTAAATTTATCAGGCTGGAGTTCGATTTTGTTTCCTCCTAATTAAAAACGATTTTTTTTTGTGATGAAATTTTAGCGATCAACATTTTTTTAAATTATATTAAACTTTGATTAAATTAGTTTTAAAATTTTTTTTTTTTTTTTTTTTGGTTTTAAAATGGTATATGTATATATTGAGTGGGGAAATTTATATTTTTCTCTTTACAACACTGCTTATAAATTTAAATTCGGTTAAATTGTATTTGTAAAAAAAATCCAAAAAATTTATTTTGCAAATAAAAGTTGATACAATTTTTTTAAATTTATTTTAAAGCATGTTTAATAAGGAGTAAACATCTGATGGTTTTTGTAAAACATGCACAAATTTTCAATCTTGATTTTTTATGCAAAACAATAACAAAATATGAAAATTTGTTTTTGTTTTTTGCACAAATATACGAAACAAAATTTATATACATTTTAAAAAAACCGGCAATAAGTCCCTGTTTCAAAAAAAAGTAAAAAGAAAAATCAAATAAAAAAGTTAAACTTATTTCTTTACCGAAAATTTAAATGGTCCACTCACGATGCCCTGTAACCCACCCTAGATCATTTCATATGTACTTACATATGTATGTAAGTTGTGCCTCGCACAGTGTGTTATTTATTTAAATCTGACTTACTTAAAGATTTGATTAATACGTTTTTTTGGCATTGAGAATTTCAGGAAGACTCTGAGAAAGCGTATCATTATTAGTGGTCTTGGCGCACGCATAACAGATAGAGGAGAAAATCTAAATAGAAATTGAAAATGTTTTCATGTTAAATGCTATTTTTCATACATATTAATTAAACGGATGTAAAATTTTAAATAACTTACTTTGGCACAACTCCAAGTATTTCAAATATTTGTAAAATAATGGAAATCCATAAAAAGAATACCATTGAAAAATCAAATTGGCACCAATGGTCCTTCAAATATGGTACTTCGCCCTAATGTTTGTTTTGTAAAAGAATTTAATCACATCTTTTCAAAATTAAATTCAACCAAAAAAGTGGTAAAACATTAAAAACTAAAATAAAACAATGTTAGCATGTTAACACATTTGGAGAAAAATTATTTGTTTGTCATATAAATTACATTTTTGTTGTTGCAAGTTTCTTCTTTCAGTGTAGCTTTGATTTACTATCCATGTCAGGGATGTGAAACGGAATTTTTGAAATTGTATTGTAATGCATCGTTCCGCGACAGAAACACTTTGCAGACTATTATTTCAGATTAACTTTACAGATTTGTTCTGTAAATCCTTTTTCATGAAAGTGATTTGAAACCACTGAAATGGTGTTCCGCGCCCTAAATTTGATTTGAAACCGGTAAACTCAACAACTGGTGATTTTAAATCACTTGCTCATATTTTGCAACCATTTTGCGGTGAACCCAAGATACCTCGATACCAGGTAGCCGCATAGCTACAACAAACACAAAATACTGTAATTCTATCACCCATTTGTTCGCATTTGTGTGTTTGTGGTGCATTCAGTTATTCACTCTAAAAGCAGTAGTCAGCTGGGCTTTTAAGGCGAGGTACCTTGTGTAAACCTAAGAAATTTATGCGTATTTTTTATGTTTTCGACAAAAGAAATTTAAAAATTTATATATCACTTGCTGCTGAAAAAACAAAATACTTTTGTTTGGCGAGTACCTTTATACCAGGTAGCCTCACAAGACCAGCTGACTACGGCTGCTAGCTTAAAGAACTGTTAGAATACACAGCACAAAAACGTCCAATTATCAGCTCTTTTGTTGTTGTGGAGTTGCACTGACCTCATAAATAGGCCTTGGGTGACAGAATTTAAAGTATTCCTACCAACAAAATAAAGTATTATTTGGTGTTGTTTTGTTGTAGTCACGAGCGAGCTGTGAGATTTACTCTTTTCTGTTTAGCAGTCAGCTGTTTTGTTAGAAAATGCATCCGTGCTGACCAGACTTACGGAAACAAAGAACGCCGAATAGTTTGAGATATGGTGATTTTAAGCATGATACAACAAATAAGGTAGCCTTAACAGCTGAACCGTTAAACATCTGACGACTTAAACTGTCAAGAGAATACAGATATGAGCAAGGCAGCCAAAACGAGACAGCAAGTCGGCGTAAGCTTGTTCATCTCTCTTCTGCAAATGTAGAAGTGGCGACAGTTTTCAGAAGTTGTACCAAAACAAAATGCATGTTAACCTTATTAGTTTTATCATGATCTTAAGAACAGGGTTGTATCGTGATTTCAGAACAGAGTCTGATTGGCTCTTTTCAATGAAAAAACTTTAGCTTAAGCCTTATAAACAATGTTCTTGGCGCCATCTGAAGTAAATTTTATTACATTCCATAAAACGTTGCAGTACAATATTGAAAAATGTTTAAATTACAGCTGAAAAAATATATTAATGTAGCTATAGATATTCATATGATAGTTTTAACTAAAAGGAAAATATATACACGCATAATATCGATGGCTTAATATGGGATAAACACATCTACCAAGATTTTTTTTTAATTTTGCTTCTTTTTCTGATAGTATTGAAAATATTACTAAAATATTTAAAACAAATAAAATATATTGATCGCTTTGATCTAAAATTTTGCTTTTCTATACAAAAAAAAAAAAAAAAAATGGAGTTACTCTATTTCTCTATTAACCCGTCGATATTTATGTATGCATAGATCCATACATAAATTTTGAAATATATCTATGGATGTGTGTGATACAAAAAATATGTACATATGTGTGTATGTATACCTCAGCAAAGTTCGAACTTTATTTGCAAAGCTCATGGTTGGCTGAAAAAACAATTTTGTAATGCAACTTTTCATGGAATATTGCTAAATCAGTCACCCATGATCATTCACAATATGTCCTATAATGTTATTATAGTGTTATTCGTATTTATTATACTCACATGATAAACGCCGCGTATGTGCATTTTGGCAATCATTTCAGCGGTAAAGAGAAACGTTACCGCAATATCTGATACGAGTGTTATATACTGCGCGGGTGGATACAATTCGAAAAATTTCGGAGTATTTGATGAGACTGAGGCCAAGGCTACTAAGGCGCAAAAACGCATTAGGCGCCTTACCCACAGTTTGTTCACCCATTCAATATCGGCACTTTCGTTTAGCGATTCTTCGGGACCGTAATCGGCAAGAAATGGCTCACCGCCCTTAAGACTCTGCTTGCGACCAAGCATTTTATTACCAATACCGGTTGCAATGCCAAGTCCGAGTGGCGGTACGCCTGTAATAGCAGCACTACTAGGTCCCATTGCACTACTAATGCCGCCACAAATGCCCATACCGACGCCACTTAAACCCACACCAGCGCTACCTCCTCCACTATTGATTCCACCACCTCCGCTTGAGGTATTCACATTTCCAGCCGACGCACTTCCCAGCTGGCCGGCTGTCACACCAGAACCATTATTGTGCGATGATGCAGCGGCACCAGAGCCACCTTGTCCAACATTGGCGCTATTGTGTGCATTGTAGTTGCTACTTATGGCTACAGTGGCCGATGTTCCTAACATGGGTCCCATATTAGGCATACGAAGACCACTGCTGCCACTGCCACTTCCACTGCCTGAATTTAAAACAGTTGGACTATTAATAGCACTGGTGCCTTCAATGCCATAGCCCGACTGAAAACCCACATAAGCTTGACTGGCAAACGCAGTCTTCGGGCTGTCGCTATGATTGAAGGTGAAATATTGCGCTTGAGTTGAAAAATGCGGTTGATTGCGATAGTGTTGCTGCAAAAAATGACTGCTAGCACTCTGACTAATAGTGGACCCAATGGGCGTATGAATTGTGTTGCTGGCGATTGGTGCTAAATTAGTTGCTGATAAAGTTTTACTGCGAGCTGCTCCTAAGCGGCGAGTACGTAATTGTTCACTCATTCAAAACCATAAACTTCATAATCAGATCAGCTCGATCTTTAAGTTGGTAAGCTGAAATCAGATAAATACTTTTGTTTTAGAATCTTCAAAATAGTCAGATAATTCCTAATGGCTAATAGCCTGAGTTCGAAGGCAGTTTGATGCCACACATAAGTGGAGTAACTGCAAAATAATTATGTATCGTGCCCCTAAACAAGTTCGACTAATGAAACTTAACCAGAAAAAGTTATATTATAAATAAGTAAAAAATTTTAGCACCATATCCGCCTTCCTTTTTCAATTGAAACTGCCTTAAAACATTTTTTTTTAAGTTTAAAGTTTCGAATTTTTTAACTGTTTTTAATTCTCTTGAACACTTTGTTAATATGTAAAACTAATACACATGTCTTATTTAAATTAAAATAACGAAATAAGTATAGGAAACCAAGAATTATTTTCTAGGCTTCACTTATTTACAATATTTTGCCTTAACTGGCAACGTTGTCTGACATTGCATGATTTTCGCATGACTGTTATTTTTATAACAGTTTACAATAAAAGCCGGCAGGACATAAAACTTCTGCAAATTTATAATCCCACAGGTGGTAATCTGCTTTCCACCTGTTGATTTAGAAAAACAGCTGTTTAAGCAGCTGTTTTCAACATGCTGTCAGCTGTGCACGGAAACGAAAAATGGGGTGAGTTTTTCAACCCAACGGGGAGTGTATAACAGTTAAACATTTTTTCACATGGATACATAAAAATTGCTTCTAATATTTTCTAAATCTATCAAATTTGTATTTTGTACATTCGAATTGTATCTTTTCACTTTGCTGACGCTTTATTTACTAAAATTTATATACCACTACGCCTCAAAGGCAGTTTTTAAAACAAACTTGGATAACTTCTGCTTTCTTTAACACAATTTTCATAGCTTCTAATTAGGAGTTTGCCATTGTTCAATATCCTTTATTTTGAATTTATTAATTCTGTTATTCATATTTCTTTTCAACACACAATGAAATAGAGAACAAACAACAATATTGTACTATAATTATTAAATTAACTTGATAATTAACTAACATTTTCTTAAAAGTTTTGTGGAAGAACTTTATTTATGTTACTCAAATAACTGGAAAAGTGCGTAACATTAAAGGAATGTTGTATAACACTTAAATAATGTTACAGAAAATCCTTAACCCCTTGAGAAATTTGTACCCAATTTTTGACTTGGTATTGGAATATGAAATAAGCTAATTTTCTTTTAAATTTGAGTTGAATGCAGTGTCAGTTCTTCAGTCGTAAATAAGTGTTCGTATTTAATTACATCAATTGTATGGTGGTGTTTTTTCATTTCCAAATTTTATGAAAAGGTTTCGTATACAACAGATGTTTTTTTTTTTTGGTGGAATAAAATAATTTTTAATAAAAATAATTTATTGTCGGCCATAAAGAACTTAAATAAAGCAATTTAACGCTAAGAGTTAAATCACACAAGTCAATTTTAGTTGGACAATTCTTAGGGTTGTGGAAGAATTCGGAGAGGGGAGTAAGAAGGAAAAAACAATTTTGTTTTGATCTTCGTTTTTTGTTTTCGCTGGCAATTATTTGACATTTCTTTTTATTCGCTGTTTCGGCTTGTGGTATACACACAGCTGTAGTACATGATTTTAAAATATTAATGGTAAATAAATAAAGCAAAAAGCTGGTTATGTGAGACGCCTTAAATTCATAAGGCTATATGCATTCAAGAGAATTAAAAACAGTTAAAAAATTCGAAACTTTAAACTTAAAAAAAAAAATGTTTTAAGGCAGTTTCAATTGAAAAAGGAAGGCGGATATGGTGCTAAAATTTTTTACTTATTTACTTTTTCTGGTTAAATTTCATTAGTCGAACTTGTTTAGGGGCACGATACATAATTATTTTGCAGTTACTCCACTTATGTGTGGCATCAAACTGCCTTCGAACTCAGGCTATTAGCCATTAGGAATTATCTGCCTATTTTGAAGATTCTAAAACAAAAGTATTTATCTGATTTCAGCTTACCACCATAAAGATCGAGCTGATCTGATTATGAAGTTTATATATATTTAATAAGGGTTTTTTTTATTTTATTTTTATTTTTTTTTATTTTTATTTTATTATTCAATACCAATACAAGAAAGCCTTCGTGGCCAATAAAATTATGTATTGTATAGATTAATGCTATGACATAAAAAACGCTCTAATTCATATTATATACAATCTTATTTTAATTGAATATTAATTTTTGTTTTTATTTTATGATTTGATTGATTTATTAATTGATATTAATACTTTAATACTTTTTTATATTATTGTTGTTTTTCCTAACATAAAATAAAAGTAAATGCGAAATTGAATGAAAATAAAAACTTAAGGAAACGCAAAAATTGCCATAAAAATTGTCGTGTGTAGACACGAAAGCAAATTCAAAAGAGAGTTGCCCAACTAAAATTGCCTTGTGTGATCTTACTCTAAAGGAAATACAGAAATTATTATAAAAATTACTGCAAAAATTGTCGTGTGGAGACATAGAATTGCCCAACTAAAGTTGACTTTTGTGTTCTTGGACTAATATAATTAGTATTTATTTTCATACTATTATTTTACTTTGTTTCCTTTTCATTCACAGCACCAACAATAAACGCTAAAAACCATGATGCAGCTGAACCGTAAAACATCTGGCTTCGTAAAACTGTCATGGGAATGAATATAGAGGTGAAGGACGGCCAAAACGAGTTAGCAAACTAGCACAAACTCTGCTCACCTCTTTGCTGTAAAAGCTGTAAAGTTTGTAGCAGTAGTTCTTTTTTGACAGTTTTTAGAAATTGTACATAAAAGAAAATGCATATTATTTTTCATGAAGTTGTTCTTATTATAGGGAAGAGGTTACTTTATTATTTGTATAATGCTAAAAACCATATGATTAATATATAAAACGGAAATGAACTTTAAATGGTCAAAGATATTCATTGACATTGCAATCAAATAAAAGCTAAAAATTTAAAAAATATAAAAAATTTTATATGAAAAATCTGTCGTAAAATGTGTTTAAACAATGTTTTATTTTTTATGAATACCGGTGTTTTTGTGTTTAAATGCAGTTTAAAGCTGAATGGCGTTTGATTTTTAATAGCTAATGTTTAAGCTGGCCTTAAACATTAGATTAAATACTTGCCTCGTTATTGCACTATTCTGTATACCTTCAAATTATATAGTTTATAGGCTCTTGTGTAGAATACAACTTTTTTCTAAAAATTAATTTGTTTTCAGTTTTGATTTGTGAAAACACCAGTTTAATCTTTGTTATTTTAATGTTGTCACACAATTGGGTTAAAATAAATTATTTTTTCTTATTTTCTATTAGTATAAATTTACAATCAGTTTTGAAATCAAAATTGTATACAAGAAATCTACAAACTATTTGCGAAATTAATTTTTGATTTTATTTGAGCTTGAAATCACTTGATTACATGCCACGCTGAGATTTAACGCCTAAAGTGGGTTAAAAACTGTTATATCTACTACACAGCATGCGCACTACCTATCGTCTGGGCGAGCTAAAACTTGAATCAAAAATCCCAGCTAAAGCACTGTTATTTCTTCTAATAATATTAAATTACATAGATTAGTTTTAAAAACTTAATGATTTAAAGTAAATATGCATACTTGTATTGAGTTCCATGCATAGATAAATTCAAACAACGAACAAATCCCCAAATTATTTTCCCCTAAAAATGTTTCGTTTAGTCTGACAGCACTGCTAAAATTAAAAAGAAAACAAATTTATTGATGGTTTTTTGCACTGGCTGAAAAGACCCAAGAATCCAAGTAGCAAAAGAACAAAAAACTCTCAGTTAATAAAAATAATATAGGTATTTTTTGGTGATTATTAAAACAAAAATGTTAATAGAAAAAATTAATAACAACATTTCTTTCAGTTAAACGTGAATTATTAAATAACTGTGGCATGGGTAACAAGAATTCAGCAAATGTTTCAAGTTATCCACAACATGACGACCCGGCATATAGAAAATGCCAGGAGTTGAAGGTAGTTTTCATTTTTAAAACCATTTCTACTCATTTCTCATCCGTTTGTAGATGGAACGATGGATTCAAATGCACTATCAAATAAAAGAACGCGAACAAGCTATCGCAATAGCTCGTGATAGGGAGTTCTTTTACTGGCTGAGTGGATTCTATATAACATCATTATTTGGAAGTTTTTCCTTTTACCAGCGCACAAGACGGCCAGTTACATTACTACCTATGATACCGCTGTCCTTTGTCATGGGATATTATGCCGATTTAGCTTATGGCAGTAAGATAAATCGTATCAAAGGTAAATTCTAACTTGTATCTCCATAATCAGTGTATGTAGGTTTTTGTATTGCCTTCGAGGCCAATTTGCTTAGTAGAGCTTAAAGCATGATGTAGGATGGCATACATACTTACATATGTATGTATGTACATATATGCACTTCGTAAACATTTAAGCTGCTACAAATATTACACAAAAGTTATACATTTTTTTTGTTCAACGGTATTCATATGCTCATATAAACACATCCATACATAAGCACATACTTATATTATTATATAAACTTTATCTTCAAACGGTTGTTATATTGATGCTGTAGGCATGCACGTACATATGTACATTTGCATGTATGTAATTTGTTACTGTAAGAGGGTTGCTGTATCGATTATTCGAATATACATATGTAGTAATATGATAAATATGTATGTATGTAAATACATATGTACCTACCAACTATTATTAATTTTTCAAACAGGTATGACGCCAACTACATTTTACAAGAACCTTTAATTTGTTATTTAGTATATATGTATGTATCTGCATGTAGATAGATATTCCGAGTTACATATTTTAAATAAGCTCGGCTTTTGCTTATTTTTGGAAACTGCATTTTTTATTTTTGTTCTATTATGTCCATTTTTATATACCTAGGCTACTAAACTAAATTATTTTATTTGCCAAACTTCCACCAAATTTTTTAATTTTAATTCCGCACTTGTTTTCAAACGAAATAAACACATTTATGCACGCACACCTTAAAACACCAACCATCCCAGTAAATATTTTTGATATGCTAATTTTTAGTTTTAAAAATTGAGTATGACTTTGTCTTTTAATAATTACATTATTTTTCAGATTTGACCGTAACCAAAATTGTAATCAAACTGGGTTTACTAGGCCCATTATTAGGTGTACCACCTCCAAAATAAATTCGTTTTATTAAAACATTTTTCCGTTACATTATTATTTATTTTAATTCACATACATACATGTGTAAATAAAAAGGGCAATTCGATATAAATTGAGTCACATTAAATAAATCATTAATACTTACAATTTTTTAAATTATATCATCTTTATTTCGATAATAAACTAAAGAAAATTATTTTGAAATTTGGGTTATTCCATGTATGCATTTATTTCATAAAAAATTTTAGTTGCTTGGAATAGCTTTCCTATGAAAAATCTTATTATTACAGCGGAAGCCAACATGATTATGGAACACGAACCAGAACTGTTGCACTGGCCTGGTGGTCTGCCTACAGTTGCCACAATAGATGAGGCACGTGTTGAAGCTGAAATGGAGAAAAAAATGCACCCCCATCACTCATAGACTGCTGGGGGAGATATTGCAAGCTTTGTTAATCTTTATGATGCTCGGACTGTACTCTTTTTAATAAACACTTAATAATGGTATTCAATTAGATTTGAAACGTATATAATACATACATGCATACATACATATTTATTGAGACAATACATCTCTTATTCAAGTATTCTATTCCTAATACTATCAAAATAAATCAAATAAAATACTAAAAAATTATTTTTCCCGCTCTGTGCATAGATTTTCTTATAAACCTTTTTGAAAAATTTTTTAAATCTTTCTATAAATTGCTTACATACCTACTACGTATAGAAGAATAAAGTTAAATGTTACTTCTTGAATATTCAATGGTGGCGCTACTGATTTATACTTGAATACATGCAACTACTAAGGTCGTTGCGATGACCAAGTTTTCGATTAAAGAGCTTGTTTTAAACTAGATAATAATTGTATAACAAAATTAAATTTTAATTGGTATATTATCTGCTATCAATCCAAAACCAAAAATTATAGTTTTCTTACCGTCTAATTCATAAAAATTATAACAGGTTTATAAAGCTCCTATTTGACAGATTTTCCATACAAATACATATGTCAAATAACAGTCTTATAAGCCTGTAATAAGTTTTATAAGTTAGGGTATTAGTATTTTCCTACATTTCGCAGTATATCTGGAAGCTTTAAAAAAGTGGTCAGACACTTTATTTTATGTTCTATTATTTTCAAACAAAAGTAAAATGTAGAAACTCGATGTTTGTTTCTTCGAAATTTTCTTTAAATATTTGCATCATTCGTAATGTATATCAATCAATACAGGCTTCCTCTTCCCCGTAGAATTCATTCATAGAAGGCGCATTCAATATAATATCAAATGATAATGCATATCTACATATATATGCACACAGGTATACATATGAAGCTATAAGAGATTGCAGTAGATTTAAGCTTTTGATTGCATTTAAAGTTTATAAGTATCATGAATCAATTTTTTTAAATGAGTTTGTATATTAAACGATTGCAATCAAATCCTATATTGCATCCGACTTTTTTCAGCATCAGATTAGAGCTGTTAACTAATCGGCACAAAACCGGAATAGATTAAAACCTTATTAGATACCGAATTTCTGGTTTTATGTCTAAAAACCAGCTTGAATAAACTACAACTTTCGGTTGTTTTTTTTTCTCAATAAAAATATATAATGTAATTTTGGTTTGTATTTGATTGTTACTTTAAACGAAATTCATAATCTTAATAGTTATATTAAGCTTAAGAAATGAAATGAGAGAAAACAAAATTCATAACAACCAGCCATGAGAAGCAATAATTACCGTGCCATCAAGTTCACCTGGTAATGAATTCACATTGCAGTTTTCGTTATGTTTTTGGGGTAGCAATTTGTTCTGTAACACCGGTGAAATGTATGTGTTAAATTCAAAATATATATTTGAAAATAAAAAAACCGATTTCGAAAAATCCGTTAAATAGACTTTCGAATGATTCGAAAACCGATTTTGACAACTATACCAGCTACATATATAAATATATTAGAGGCCAAAACCTTGATACAATTTTCTGAAGTCGTACAAAATCCAAATGCGTGTTATTTTCCTTGAAGTTGCTCCTATTATAGGGAAGGGGTTGCCTTATTATTAGTTGTATCATGGCTAAAGCTATCAACAGCTGGACAGGTGGTGTTCTATCTCGTATGAGATGAAAACAAACTTGGCACCACTAACGAACTTTCAGCCATATGTTTTGCAAGAAGCTTTCACACTTGCGAAAATAATAGACAAATAGAACCTCTGCAACTTTCCTTGTCGTTTTCTGTGCCATACGCAGCCATCACACACAAACATACAGAGCCCACTGAATAAAAATTACGATGTGATAAAAAAATAATATGAAGATATATGATTATTATAAGAACGAACAAACACACATGTCTAGTAGAGATGTTCATGTACAGCGCACTGTCGACCGTAAAAGTACTTCTACCCTTTAGTTACCAAAGTGTAAAACCTACGTATCACCGGCTTATGTATGAGTACACTAGTGCCACCAGGCGGCACAATTGCAAAAAATATGAGTAGAAAGTTGGGACTCCTGTGAACTAAATTTTTAATTTTAAAGTGCATTTCCGTTTAGAAGTGACAGTTTTATTTTATTTTTCTAAAAGTAAGTTGTAAAAGAGGGATTAAGAATAAACTATTTCATATATTTTCTTGAGTTCATCCATGAAATTATGTACATTTTGATAATTGAGAGTCAATTAAGCACGTCTGCAAGTGTTGCCACTGCGACAACAATTTTGTGGACAGAGAAGAATTCTTCGAGTTTCTATCGGCGCATAGCATCTCATAATTGGCCTGGCTGGGGGACACATACGTTGGCATACGTTTGTTCCTGCACGAACAAGGACAGGGCTCAAGCGGCACCGCTGGGCTAAAAATAGAAAATAATTATGTATAAACATAAAATAATTGACATTAAATTTATATGCTAAAACGAAACGATTTCACTTCTAGCCACTCGCAAAGATACAATAAGTAACAACATTTCTAGTTTTCAGATGCGTTCTAGCCTCGCTTACTTAACAAGGGGCCAGCAGTAGACTAGAGCAAGGCGAATTAATTTATTTAATAAATTAATTCGCCTTGGACTAGAGTAGAATATTGACTGCCGAATGTTGTGCAAGACGTACATATGAGCTAAATGTCAAATTTCACATTAAGCAATGCTTTATTCTTAACGTTGCTGTTTATAAAATTTAACGTTACGGTTCTATTCGCTGGAAAATTTTTTTTTGCAAGGATTTCCTTTACTTTGTTCCTTTGCTTAATACATCTTGCCTGCAGCTGTATTATGAACGAATTGATCCATAAATACCTGTAATTGCTGAAATGCACAAAACGAAAGCCAGAACACAGAAATATAATGCTTTTGCTGTCATGGTAATGAGACCAAAATTGTGAATAAAAACCAACTGTCTTTTTGACCATCTGGAATGGCTTGTATTTATATCAAATTCAGAATATTTCCTCATGCTTATTGTTTGTACCCATTTTAAAAAATGCCATTGTTAAACGTTTTTTCTTTATTGTCCATACTTTAAAACAATTGGGTAAATACTCTACATAAATATAGCACATTTTAACAGCAATTGTTAGCAGTTTAGTAATACATAGTGAAAAGGTAAATATCTTTAAATGTGTATTCAAAACGTTTATTAACCTCATAAGGCTAAAGATTCTACAAGATGTAACATTTTTGTTGTAGCCGAGAACCTATTTTAGACAGTGATTGACCATCCCACACAATCGTAGGATCTGTCAAAAATTTTATTTGTGATATAATAGTATGTAGTATGTACATATAATAGTGTGGATTAATAGTCGGTTCGAATTGCTAATATTTCTAACATCTTCTTAAGCCCGTTTGATACTTCATTTATCTTTCATTAATTGGTATAGGATTGATAGAAAGAAACAGCAATTGCCAGAAAGAACCAAATATACAAAATGTAAACAAAACTGGCATCTTTTTTTAAGTGTTGTATTCTTTTTATTTTCAAGAAAGCTCTAGGAAATAAAAATGTTCAATAAAAGAAGCGTTAAATCGCAAAAATTGTCCATAAACCGCTGGCACAGTTTGAAGTGTCAATTTTAAGTTGAAAAATTTTTCTTTTTTTTGACATAACCTGATTTTTTATCGATAACTTCAACAAAAATATTGACAGTTTTGCATTTATCTTAATATAGCTGAACTCTTTGCACATACTAAATTCTACTATTACATTATATTTGCACTGTTCTCCAAAACAATGCAAGAACAATGTAGTATCATACGGGCCAGTGTTCCCAGGTCAATGTATTTCTTCCCCCCAGAAAAATATGAAAACCCCCTAAAATTCAATGTTTTTCTACAAAATTCCCCTAAAAAGTTTTGGTGAACATTCTGCTTTAGTTTGCGAATCACCAATATTAATGCATTGACAATGGGGAAAATGCATAAAATTGTTAAACTTTCCCCAATTAAAAAGAAGTAAAAATTAACTGATTATATTATAATAAATTTTCGATTTATTTGTATTCACATATTTTGAGATCTAAGTACCCAGGCATCATAGGATCTAAGTTTATAGGCAGCTGGAAATCGTTATCTGCGTATCTAGAAAAAATTAAGTTTCTCCAAAAATATTAGGAGTTTCTAAGTCTTCTTCGCTCTTTACGTTCTTTTGACATTTTCATAAAAAGAGTTTCAATTTTATCAAAGGTTCTTAGATATTTTAATTTTCCCAATTCTTAAGAAACGGAAAAAATTCAAAGAAATGACCCAATAAAAAAAAAAAAAATTAAAATTACCAGTTGCAAAATTCTGTACTTGAAGCTACCAGATCAACATAAAATATCTCATTTAATTTTACTTTAAAAATCGTTAAAGTTTTCAAATTTATCAGTTGAAAAACTTGCTAACTCCTGCCATTTTACCGTTAAACCAAACACAGAAATTCCCTAAAAATAAATTGTTCCCCCTAAATTTTTCCCGAAAGAATTTAACACCCCAAATTCACCCCCCCTACCCTTGGGGTAAACCCCAGATTTAGGGGCAACACTGATACGGGCCTTAGAGGATTTTTAAAGTTTTGTAAAGCTCGATGAGCCCAGTTTAACATTTTTTGCCATTTATTGCGATAATTACGATAATACCCTGTTCAAAGAGACATATTTAACTGAGTCAATATTCTGTTTATTGACAAAATTTATATTTCTTCTAACACATACATATAAAATTTAATTATCGTTATAACGATTGGCCAGTTGAGAAAAAAATCTGCGTACACTACGGCTATAAAGTATAAAGTATTAAGGAAATTGTGTACAAGGAAGGGTAAAAATTCAGGCAAATACATACATATATGTTAGGTTAGGTTGATTGAAGGGGTTTGTTTGCCCACGTCTTGCGACATACACCTAAATCCTAAGCCAGTATAGGCTTAGGATTTAACCGTGAAACAGTTTGACTCTTCGTCTCATTCACAAAGTTCCTTAATTTCCTCCAGCCTATGCCCAGTAATTGGGTTATGTCTGGTAAGATGTGTCTCCCCCAAGATGTCAGGGTTGTATTTGTGAGAAGGCGGGGCACTGCCATAAATAGTGCTCTAGTGTGTCGCTTTCCTCACCACATGCTCTACATTCATCTCCTCCCGCTATTCCTATGCGGTTAAGATGTGCCAGTAGTTGAGAGTGACCTGTCAGAACTCCCATCAATCTACCTAATTCGGGCTTGCTAAGTCTTAGCGATCCCCCCATAGAATTCTTGTATTGATTCCCACGGTTTCGTTATTCAAGAGCGTTAAATGGGCGCTAGGTGCCCAGTTCTTTAGCTCAGATTTAACTGCATCGAAGGGTTTCGCGCATACCAAGCTTATGTAACTTAACGCTCTTGAAGCAAGTGAGTTTGCAAATACATATTGTTGCTACTTACAGCTTAGCGGTGAAAATGCTGAGAGGGAGAGAGAGAGAGAGTAGACTGAATTTGTATTTGCTAGTGTGTGTTGTGAAATGTTGTGGAATTTCAAACAAGAAAATGCACCTTATAGCAAAAAAGAACTTTTTTAAATTTTTATTTATTTATTTATTCAAAATAGCAACTGTTTTCAAGCCAATAAAAGTTTACTACACGTACTACCCAATCGACAGCAATGTGGCGGACATAAGGATATTCTTTGCCCCAGCCTCGAAGTAAAACATCGTAGACTCGG
The DNA here is from genome assembly GCA_963662145.1 of Sturmia bella. Lineage (NCBI taxonomy): Eukaryota > Metazoa > Arthropoda > Insecta > Diptera > Tachinidae > Sturmia > Sturmia bella. The sequence goes on from OY759170.1 coordinate 58,365,727, forward strand.
TCTGGAGGGAAGACACATACGTTGGCACACTCGTTGTCCCCTGTGAATCAGTACCGTGTTCATTCGGCAATATTGTGCTAAAAAATTAAATTTATATGAAAAACTCGAATTAATTAAAAGTATATCTTGAGTATGGCTCATGTTTCTAAAGCGACAATCATGTACATATGTTATGATGAATATAAAAATAAAATAGAATGGGTGTGTTTGATATAATTAACATTTTAGATAGAGTGGCTAAGTGGCATGATTGTCGCTTTAGAAACATGAGCCCCTGAGTTCAAGGACGAGTGCTGACGATAAAGTGTGGCGGCTTCGAAACAACTAAATGTCTTTGTCTTATTTAATTAATATCAATCACAAAAATAATATAGAAAGAACTTGAGCCTGTTAAACTTAATACATAAATAATCATCAAAAATAACAAAAAGTAAAAATTTAAATGTTGCCCTGTGCATGGGGACAACCTTTGGTTTGAAAATTAGCTATAACTTTTAAGTCGTAAGACATAGAAACTTGAAATTTTTACAGCATATGTAATGGCGAGGCCTCTATAACAACAAATACCAAAAACAGAAAGTACAAAGAAGTTGAGTGTTATTTTGCTCACTGGGACACCCTTTAGTTTCAAAATCAACTGTAGCTTTTGAATCGTAAGAGATAGACTTGAAATTTGCACAAACAAAAAAAATTATAACAACAAATGCTAAAAACAAGAAAAAGTTAAAAACGAACGGATATCCCATACAAGGGGTACTACCACTTTGCAGGGTAGTACGAAACCCTTGCTAGAGCCAAGTACGAGACTGACTTGACTTGAATTTATTTTAATAGAAATTTTTCAACTCGTGTTGAAAATCGGGAAGATTGTCGATGTGAAAAGTTGCTGCCGAAAACGTATTTTCCACATCAACATCCTTCAAGCGTTCCTCTAAGATGCGAACAAGCGAAAAAGGGCAGGAACATTAAACGTGAATGGAAATTAATTGGAAGAGCTGGAAAAGTTTTCTTTTCATCATTTTATAGTTTGTAGTAGCTGTTTTTTTGTGTTTCTTGCTGGAAAAGAAACAGATAATTTTGATTTAAGATCAATATTTCAAGCGAATAGTGAATTCACTGATGCATCTGCATATTTTCACTCACCATTTATTTTTTCAGTTTCTTAATTACTTTGAATCGCATAAAATTGATTTAATTTAAATGCATATTTCATATTAAAATCGAACGAGTAATATTTTTTGTTATCTGATTACAAATTTACATCAACTGCTTAAATAATTACCCGTGACAGCCGTCATGCATAAAATGCTTGCAAGGATGAAGAAAGCCAGTGTTCTTGAATTCATGGTATTAAATTCTAGAGTTTGAAAATTAATAATTCACTATCGTTAATCATTTGGTAGCGTTTGTATTTATATAAAATCCAGATTACTTGGCAATGGCAATATTCTTATCAGTTTATTTTTTATAAACCTTTATTCACATAACTAAAGAAAATTAATTTAATTGGCTATTTAAATAAAAGCAATTGAGTAAATACAATTTACTTTAATAATAACAAGTGGTTGTGCAACATGAAGAAATATTTATTATTCATTTGGTGTTTTATAATTTTAACAATTGCTCACGGTATTTATACAAATTTTAATAAATCATCGATGGTAATTAGTTAATTGTTATTCATAAAAAACCGTTTTCTTACACACAGCTGATCAAACTTGTCCGCTGGGCAGGAATGAAATATTTCTTTCGCTGGGTCCCAACTGTGATCGTGAGTGTGCTTATTTGGATAAGCCATGTGCAAAAAAAGGCGATCCACATCGCACCGGCTGTTTTTGCCGCAGTGGATTTGCACGTAACTCGGAAGGCATTTGCGTGCCAATTGTGTCTTGTTAAAAATATTTTGTTTCGCCAAATTCAACATTAGCATTGAATCGATGGCAAATAAATAATAAAGAACCAAGACAGCTGGAAAAACAAGATTTTTTACTATGCCAAATTTTTTTTTGAAGTTTGAGAGTGCTAAACAAACTCATGATTTTGAAAACACCTGCTAAGCTGAGGTCGTATTTCAATATCATATGTTAATTTTTTTCATATTAAAAAGCAACACTTAAACCCTGGTTAAATATTTATATTTTTAAATATGAACTTAATTATTTATTTGCTTTAAGAGCCAATTGAAATGTATTAATTCAGGTCTAAAAATGAACCTTTTCAAAAAATATTTGCTGTATTTTTCAGCTGTCTATATGTTGACGACATTTCGTTGGTGCTAATCAACTCATCAGTAGACTTGATTAGCACCAACGAAATGTCGTCAACATATAGACAGCTGAAAAATACAGCAAATATTTTTTGAAAAGGTTAAGTTTTGGACCTGAATTAATATATTTATATTTTTAGCTTAAACGAAACATTCATATTTTCAATTGTTAACTACATATCAGTAAAGTGAGAGCAATCATGAATTTCTCTCCATAATAGACAAAAATGCCCAAAAAGTACAGAAACACCGAAAACCACATTTCTATCCCAAAAAAATAGCATATGTTATTTTTAGATATTGTAATGAAAATTGAAAAATACATTTTGGGAAAATGAAAGGTTTTTCTGCAGTCATTTCGTTTTTAAAGTGATAATTTTGTATGATATTAATTGAAAAACATAACAATTTTTATATTGACTGATTGAGCCAATATACACAAGATTATTTTTTACTCCGCATAAGTTTTGTTCTTTTTAAAACACACGTTATTAATTTGTCTGACATAAAATTGTGTACAGCTTTATGTTTTAGCTTCAACATATGCTGGCACGACCAACATCCATATTTAATTAAGCTCCTTAGAAAAAAAGTGAATCTTTTTTTTCTTTGAGAGGTGTGTATTCTCTAGTTTTGTTCTGAAAAACTATGCCAATCAAAAATAACTACCCTCACCGAAAATGCTCGCAAGCTGCCATTTGATGCCAGCATAATTAATCTCGTGTACATTGGCTCATTTGGATGAATGTTTTTGTGTGTTATTGCTTACTTTTGCAACAGCTGATTGCTTAACTATATCTCTCTCACCTGTAGGAGCCTGTTTTCGTGCAAATTGCGATCCCGCTACATATGTTAATTGCATACGAGGTTCGTTCCAAAGGAAAATTGAATTTTGTATTTATTTAAATATATTTATTTATTGGCCAATAACAATTGTGTCCTTCTCAGATACAATACACTTATGCCAGCGTTTCGAACCACTTTTAATATGCACTTTTCGCCGTTTTTGGCCGTCAGCTCGTTCTTCGATTTTGACTTTATCTCATCAATTGTGGCAATTGCGTTCCTTTCACTAGTCTCATCAGTTTAAGAAACAGGTAAAAGGTGCAGGGTTAAATCTGGCAAATAAAGTGATAAGGGTGTTGTTTTGGGTTAAAAAAAAACACATCTGAGTGATGTGTTTTTTTCCTATTTGATTAAAATTTGGAAATTTCAGAGCAATCTTCGTTGACAAACTTTTCATATAAAAAACATACGAGAAAATTGCATGACATCAGCTGATTGATATGCCAACAATTTCTGCAACTTGTCTAATAGTGATTCGACGATTTTCCAATAAAACGTGATTGCAACTCCAAGACGCTTGTTCTTCGCTCCATATTTTTTTCCAAAAGTAAAAAATCGAAAAAGGCACTCAATATAATATTCTTACTTGTTTTAATTTGTAGGTTCTAGCAATTTTTATTTCTTTTGGGTCTTTTATTGATCTTTAATATTTATATCTTTGTTTTTTATTTCATCTATTAAAAATAATTATGCATTTTATAGTTATTTATGTAATTGTGATAGATAGATTAGTGCAATGTTGAATTTAAAATATAAAAACAGCATTCAGAGTTTCCCGATGAGTCGGAGGGAATTTCTCAATTATTTCTAGACCAATGTACGAAGACTGCAGGTGTTACCACTTCGGCAACAGTTCGGTGGACATAGACGAATTATTTGGTTACGTTGCGATGTAAGGCATCTTATGTCAGAACTTCCACGAGCAGGAAAACACATACGTTGGCATACCCTTTGCCCTCGTCGCAAAGAGAATGGCTGCATTAAGCAATTTTGAGCTGAAATAGAAAAATAACTTTCCAGTTCAGAGAATGTTTTGAATGATTTTTGTGATATTATGTTTAAAGTTTACGTTTTATGGTTTAATTGCGAACCCGTCGAATATACATATTTTGGATTGAATTGGATTAAACAATATTCGTTTGTAGGCTGTTCAAATCAAGTTTCTGTGAAAAGTACTTGACTTGAAACATTGAAAAAATTTGCACTTTTTAAGTGAAATTTTTGAAAAAATTTTTACTTTAAAGTGAAAAGGTCATGGTCATGAGAAGCAAAACAAAATTTATGAAACTTTTTGACTTCCAACCATATACAACCGAGATATAGCAGAAATCGATTACCCTCAGCTGAAACTAAAAAGATAGAAAGAAGTCTTTTTAGTTTCAATTTAGTTCCTTCTTTTAAAACCAATTTCAAACAGATATTAACGTTTTACATCACATGTAATTTTTACTTAAAATAAAAGAAAAATTTCAAATCAATAATACAGCATGTCCCCCGGAAAGAACATGCTACTTTGTTTGTTTAGAATTTTTGATTAAATGAAAGAGAGTGGATTTTATATTGATAAATGTTTTATTTACTGTCGGAATACGGATTATGTATGGAATACAATATCAGATAAATGTCCGCCTCCCTCAGCCTCATAATTGTGAGCCCTTTTGAGCACATTTTTCATCACATGTGAGATTGTGCTGCGGTGTTTCATTAATTTCTTCAAAAATATTTTATTAGAGTTGTTCCTGTTTATGGACATGTAGCAATATGATTGAGCTGCTTTCTGTTTTTCTGGGAAACTGTGTTTTTTAAAATTTTCGTAATTCTCATGAACTTTGTTTACAGATAATTGAATATGAAGTAAATCGTTTGAATATATTTCAATAAGTTGAAGGGTTGGTTGGCACTAATGGAAAGTGGGCGGCTCACAGACTTGCTGAAGACAGCTCTGAACTTTTTGGTTTTTAATAATTAATTTATTATATTATTATTTTGTATTAAGTTTATCGGGCTCAAGTTTATTCTATATTATTTTTGTGCTTTATAATTATCAAACAAGACAAAGAAACGATCAAAGATCTTTAGGTAAGGGGACAACTAAATGTTTCGAATACGCCACACTTTTTCTCAGCACTTGAGGGGCATGCGTGTAGTTTTAGAAACATGAGCCCCTGAGTTTAAGAACGGGTGCAGATGAGAAGTGGTGCGGCTCCGAAACAGCTAAAGGTCTTTGATGTTTTTTTGGCCTTTTTTAACTTTTTGATTTTTTTAAATTATACTATATATTATGAAATTACTTTACTTCCTTTTAGCTTATTATATTTTTTATAATATTTAATTTTACTTTCCTTTATTTGATTTAAATGTTTTTTATTTATATTAACTAATAATATTTTGCTTACCCTTGACCCATGTGCTGCACAAAATCAATGTAAGAGCACAGAGAAATAATATTTTTGTTGTCATGGCTTATAAAATCAAAACCTTTAATGAAAATTGATAGTGCATATCTTATACATGAGTTTATATAGCGATGAAAGACATTATCATTTCTAGGTAAACCAGAATTTTCAATACAAAATTTTATTTCGTGACCCATTTTGATTTATTGTCTGAAACAGTTGAGTAAATACGATTTAGTGTGAAAACAATACTCCTGTAATAAGGAATAAAATATAGCTCTTAGTTATTAGTAAAAACATTGAACACAGGGTACAATTCAAAACAGCTAGCTGTCCCCTAGCCAATAAGTTTTTCATTTCACTCTTCCATACTTCTTTAAATATAAAAATCCTTTCCAATTCTCGCTTAAATCCCATTTATGGCCATAAGTAATAATTGTGACTTGTTGTAGTTTACTTTCTATCCACAAGAATTTAATTAAAAGAGCAAATTAAGCTTATGATGATTAAGAATGTGAAACTAAATAAACACTCTTTTTATTTGTAGATTGTATGTGATAAAAACACCTGGGCATGTGCTTAAAACAAGTACTTCTTTCACAGAAGCTTAAGTATTTAGTTCGTGCAGACCAAAAAAAAAAAAACAAAATTATTAAATAAACAAACATGACTTTGCGAATAAAATTCATATCCATATTCTGTTTAACATTAAATTTCTTAATTCCAGTATATTGTCAAGCTGGTATGTACATGTCTTACATCACGATTATCAATATTTAAGTCATAAATAAATTCCATTTTAATTCTTGTAATCTCTATTATATTCATGAATCCTTTGTTGTGATATTACAAGCTCAATGTCCTGTAAATGAATTATACTATAATTCCGCAAGCCCTTCGCCCCTGTGTGATGTTAACTGTCAGAACTTACAACGTCGCTGTCCTCTGACAGCCATACGACCAGTGGCTGGTTGTTATTGCAAACCGAATTATGCGCGTAATTTACAACAAAGATGTATACATCGACAAGAATGTGGTGGAGTTTTTTTTCTTCTTCTTAATTTAACTTCTCTTTTACTTCACTTGTTTGCTCATAACTAAAATATGTACTTTTATTTGAAGCTCGGGATTGTGATCTTAATGAGTCTCCCATTGCTCCTTTACTAAGGGGTTGTGAAAAAATTTGCCCCAATTCGGCAACCGGCCTGCGCATCTCTATTTGTTATCGAATCCAGGAAAGACGTTGTGTGTGTTCCATACACTATTGCCGCAATCGACGTGGTCAGTGTGTTAATATTATGTAACATGTATTCCGATATGTGTGGGAAAAACTATCATTTATAGTATTATCATCTAAAAGTGGTTTCAATTCAGCCACACTAACACGGGCTGGAAATCTTTAAGAACAGGTTTCAGTGAGTAAAAAATTTATTTCTCATATTTAAGAAAGAAATTCGCAAGTTCAGTAAATAAATTCTTTTAAAGCAGACCATTAAATTAGTTCGCACAACAATTTTACAGAAGTAAATAAAGCCCAGCCACAAATAAAGTTTCAAAAAAACAATTACTGCAAATCTTGTTTTTTTCTTGCATCATATGCTTAAGATTATTTTATATATTATATTTAGAAAAAAAAACGAAGCCTTAGCGCTGGCAGATCTAAACCGCATAAGTATAGCGAGAGGAGATGTTGGCCACTGTCAACTGTAAGTCATAACAATTGTAAGTCATATAGTTAATGCTCACAAATCGCTGGGAATTTCATAAGGATCAAAATCGTTGCCATCACGGATACAATGGCAAAAAACATAAAAATCAATTGAAAATTCATTGGATTTTCTCTCACTGTTGCACAGTGGGAGATTTTGCAAAAAAATTGGAAATAATTCTGCCATTTCTAAACGGATGGCTCGATTGCAATGAAATTTCAGACAGGCATAAAAGAGGTGTATTCAAGGACTATATGGCATTTAAGTGGGCGTGTCCACGCGCCCCCAAAGTAGGGCGATCTAATTTTTTCATTTCCAATTCTTTTGAACAATTTTTTTTATTTTTAAATTCTTCTAATCAAGGCCTACAAAAAATGTAGCGACACGTATATATTATCTCTTAAAGTTTTCGAGATATTCAAGTAAATTTTCGTGTTTTTACCAACCCTGGTCCAGTATTTTCATATTTTTGAGCTCAAATTCTAACCGATTTTTCAAAAATATATATTATTACCTTGCCAGCATTTTTTTTAATACTATGAAAAAAAAATTGAGCAAAAAATCTTTTATAAGGAAAAAGTTATATTCAAAACAATTTAAAAATTCAAAACAGTCAGTTTTTACCATATTTTTAGGGCAAAAAGTAAGTTTATTTTTTTTTATTTCTGGAAGAACTTTCCAAAGTAAAGTATATATTGTTCATATTTTTTTAAAAGCTTATTGTCTAAAAAATATTAAAAAAAAAAAAAAAGTGGGAAAATTATGTCCTGTTGCATTCTGAAATGAATCTATTTTTTTTTTTAGACAAAACCGACTTTAGGCCAAAATATCTCAAATCGCACGCCTCTAACCTAAATATTTTTACTTGTTTTTTATAGTTATAAGTATTTTTTAGTTTTATGCAAATGGAATTTGTCCATCCAGGATATTTGCTGGAATGACAGCAAAAAAACTAAAAAATCCCATTTTTGGGAATTTTCGAAATGTTTTTGGGAGTTTCGAAAATATCTTTTCTCTACATTTTGTAAAATATTTTGATTTCTTTTATAAATTTCTATATTTAACAATGTTAAGTCATATAGTTCGACTATAAAGTTAAGTTAATGCTCAAAAATCACTGGGAATGTCATAAAGATCAAAATTGTTGCCACCACAGATACAATAGCAAAAAACATAAAAATCAATTGAAAATCCATTGGATTGGTTTAGATTGGCTGTTGGCGAGAGAATAAAAAGTATATTCCAATCTATAGAAAAACACTGAAAGTTAATCAATAAGTATTATTTTAAGTCTAAAACTAGACCTTACTAGTGTTTTCTGTCTTTTTCATTTGTCTGTGTGCCGGCGACATTTCGTTGATGCTAATCATCTCATCTTTTAAACAACTTTAAAAATAATGTTTGAAACTTGACTACTTATTCCGTAATTCGCATGAACAAAATGAGAATCAGAAAAATATTTTTCTTTCATTTAAAAGTTAAAGAGTTGCAAGATAAAAGGGAAAAATGTTTTCTGCATTAAAAGTTCATTTGAAAAATAAGTTCAAACAATCTTTTTATAATTTTTCGAGTCTACTGGTGAATTGTTTTATTTTTTTTAATTTGTAGGTTCATAAATGTAGGTACTAAATATACTACCTACAAATGTATGTAGGTATGAATAAGCTATAGCGACTAGGCCTTAAGCTAACTGATGAATTGATTAGCTTTAATGATATGTCGGCGCATATAGACGGCTGAAAAAGACAGTAAGAACTAATGAAGTCTATTTTAAGACCTAAAATAATGCCCTTCAATTAGCTCTTATAAAAAATAAATAATTAAGTTAATTTTCTTCAATCAATAAGGTTGAATACGGACAGCCAGAAATGAGAGAACAGATATGCGCTGCTGCTTAAAAACAATACGTAATTAGTTATGGCCTGGGCTCGAAGCAAATTTGGATGCTGGTGAGTGACGTGGTGGTTGTGAAACAGCCAACCAGCAAGTCTTCAACTTTATTTTTTTTCGCTTTCTTTAAAAATTTTGATCTCTCCAATTTTATTACAAAAAAAAAATCTCTCTCAATTTTGAGGAAGTAAAAATCGAAATAGAAAGCCTTATAAAACTATTAACAAAATATTTTCTATTGTTTTCAGTAGAAAAATGCAAAAGAAAGTTTAATTCGCATTTAAAGGAATAGGCAGTAAGAATGCATAACACATTCAAATTTCAAAACTCCTTCTTTTTGTGCCGGCTTAGAGCTCATACAGCTTGTAATTTCATTGTTGTCAGATCTAAATAATAATTTTTCAGCTTTTAAGGAATATTCTATAATTCAAGTAAACGTATAAAGTTATTCCTTTGCTTGAACAACAAAAACATTATGAAATTTGACAACATCAATACTGAAACAGTTTTTGGCTGAATGCTGACTTTTACCAACGCATTATAACGAAAAGGCTCCCGCTGTGTATGAGAAATATTTATGTCGTCCCTCGGCTTGCGAAAAAAAACACTCATACGCACTGTGTTTATTTGCATAAAACCATTGAAGCGGTTTCACTATGTGTTGTTTTAAATTAAAAAAATAATACATATATATATATATATATATATATATATATATATATATATATATATATATATATATATATATATATTTATACATAATTTATGAGCATAAGCTTTAAAAAGACACCATTATTTAATCTCTTGCCAAAAGTTTAAGGCATTTAAATTAGTTTCTATCTAAACAAGACCTTGTTGAAACAACCCCTTGATAACGGGTTAAATGATTTGATTAGGTTTTGTGGGAAACATTAAGGAAAAGCGCAGGAAATATGCCTTAAATATCTTTAAAACTCATAACACCATTACAAGGTAAAGTTTTGCCACACAGGCAGTTAAGCATTTAATATGAAAAGTGGGAGGCAAAAATATTTTGCATTTTATTTTGTTTCACTGTAATTGACTAGGTAGTATTTACTTTAATTGAACATCACTTGCAAAGACTAACTGCCTGTTCCTTAATGTTACCAGAGAATATAAGAGATCGAATATATAACTGCCCGATTTGTAAGAAAACTGAATTCCTTGACTTTGACAGCTTGCGTTCATATGGTCTTATGATATTAAAGTATTTACTATCTATTTCTTAGGTGTATATATAAATATTAAAACCAAACTAACAAATTGTTTCTATGCAATTTCAAACTTAAGGATGCCTACTTTTATGATCATCTTCAAGTGGCCTAGAGGCATGCAAATAACTCTACAAATAGGTTTAATTGGTGGTGGTGTTTATTTTAATAATTTGCCGCAGACGTACCATAGAAGACGTCAAACATCATAATTATTGTGAGTTTGTAGGCACTTTTTGTGTAGTAGCGTTTGTTTTCATTCTGTTATTTTTTCTTGTACTGTCTTTTTATTTTAATTTTAAAATAATTCTTTTTACCCGTGCACTTTTCAATCACTTCATTAATTGTATATCAAATGGTCTTTTTCGTCTAGCAGGCTTCAAATAAAAAAACTAAAATTTTTTTTACTGTAAATTTTAATTTTTGTTATTGAACTTCTGTGTTGTAATACATTTATATTCAATTAATTTTTCAGGCTTAAGTTCAACCCTTGGTTTGTCACTACTTTTAATTAATATCAATTAAGTAAAGAAAAGTAAAATTTAGTAGCTAGGTGGACAACCGGCTGTTTCTGGGTAGCAAACACCCTTCATCAGCACCCTATGAACCTTGGACTTGTCAAATTTCACAATTTTGGCACAGCCGCTTTAACCACTCGGCAACCAAAGCTCACGCAATTTTACCTTCTGTTTGTATACTTAATTAACATTAACCAAAGCAATGATATTTTTGCAGTCTTGGACGATATTTGTCGTCTCAGAAGACTGTTGCTCTCTGTTTATTTTATTTAGCTTTAATTAAAGCCAGAGATAAGAGAGCTCCCGATTGATTTTGTATCACGTAATATGTTTGTCCATGTTTATGCCTGCTTTTAAAAATTAAGTTTCCCCGTAGTAAACTAAAGAAAGGCATTTATAAGTCAGTGTCAAAGCAAATCTTTAGCAGAATATTATAATGAACTGTTTATGAAACAAGGAACGTAAATTTTTGTTATTATAACAGCAATAGTCGTTATTGAATAGCACCCACATTTAAAATCTATTTTCAAAAGGAAGCCAAAATAACACAATTAATACGCGCGTTTATGTATCTCCGTACACCCACTGAGGTTTTTTTTTTGTCAAACAAAAGTGGAGACGTGCAAATAAAAGGGCTTCAACAAAAATATCAGCTCCTATGTATAGTCGGCTTATATCATAACTATAACCAATAATTAAACTCAAGCAATTCCTACTCGTAACACTAAGTCCATTAAAACTTATTATATTCTGCTATTGAAACCATCCGATGCCTGTTATCGTTTTATAATTTCAATTGAAAATTTTGCCACAACAGCCAATTTGCTTACACTGTGTGCGAATAAAACTGCAATTTGAAAAGTTTTACATATCAAGCTACAAAACTTAAAAAAACAGACAAATAAAATTTATATAAGATCTATAAAATTGTTGTTGCATACAAATTGCAAAATAAAAACAAAAACAAGTAAATGTGTTTACAAATAAGGTAAGAGACCTCATTATTACTATTCTTTCACTCATTGACTTCTGTTACCGTAAACGTGTTTGCGCGTACATTAGGGTGGCCCTCAACCCACCCAGAGTTTTTCGCTCTCTAATTTTTAACTAAATACTTATATATCTGTGCTATATTGTCTGTATCTGCCTTGACAATATAGCACAGATATATAAGTATTTAGTTAAAAATTAGAGAGGCTTTTTGTTTTTATGGTTATTGTTATTGTTCTTTGTTTACTGTAATGTATAGATTTTTTCATTATTTAATACGGTGTAAGAATGTTAAATATTTTCTATTAAAATCTTTTTTGTAAATTAAATTTCAGAAAAGAAAATATTTTTCATTCATACAAGTGTTTGATTAACAATTTGTTTAAATTATTATTGTTCATGTTAGAGTTGAAGACTTACTGGCTGGGGTACATGCCACCACGTCGCTCATTAGCACCCACTACCCGAGCTCTATATTTAATCATATTGATCAACTTTTCATTTTATCAGCGTGTTTTTCTGTTAGTTGGATTACATTTTATATAATAGGCCATGACTGAACTCATTTATTTATTTCTAAATTTTTTCATATATTTTTGAAATGACATAAAATTGATATTGACGGACTTTACACTATTTTTGTAATAGATAAGACAATACTGTCATTTTTTGCATATGGTAGTATGATTCACCAGCCGTAATCAGGCTGATTATGTTTCTCTTTGATTTTCTATAGTAAAACTGATAATTTTGCAAGAAAAATTTATTTAAAACTTTGAAAGAATTAAAAAAATTGCAGTTATTTGCTTCTCTGATATGTGTTGTGGAACATAAAGCTATTCCCCTGGCTATTTGGCAGTTTGCGAGAATTTCTTTTCAAAAACCACTGAAACTCACATTCTAAGAAAAAAGTGTTAGATAAATGTGTATTTTTTTCTCGAGCGGAAACCAGAATGTAAAGAGAAAAACCCAAGCCTTCATGAGGATTACCTTACTGCTCAGGCAGAGAAATATGCTGCTAATACAACATATAAACAAAAGTACTTTCAGTAACCCGTTATAAAAAAATCTTTTTCATTTGGGTCTGAGAACCACTTATAAGTGAACGCAATTCTCATTGTATAAAAAATTTCAAGGAGGTATTTTTTCAAGCTCTCGTGTGCGTGTTCGTGTAAACGGGGTTTTCATTAAAACACGTAGAGCGATGTCACCTTGAGTTTTTAAATAATTTATTTATTTTTAAGTCCTTCGTTTTTGTCACCCAGTTGAGGAGAGAAAATCTAGTGGCTGCTGGTTTTCAACTGTGCTGTTGTTGTTGTTGTGCTGTTGAGGGGTGGCTTAACATGACTGTTGTAATGACATCTCAACCTGTGACAGTAGGAATGTTTATTGACTACGTTTTTATGTTAAATTCAGCAAAGATTAAGGGATTTTTTTGTTTGCAATGAAGAAACACAAAAAAAAACTACCGATGATAAATGTGAAAAACAAAATTTTCTAGTAGCACATTAATAATTATGTTATCTTCTATTCCGTTAAAAAAAATTACAAGTTTTTCTTTTCTGCTTTTGAATGAAAACAAAAGTGATTTTTCTCGCCTAAAATTTATGTTAACGTAATTAATTTTGAAGACTTTATTTTGCCTTTAATACATGAAACAGTAGTGAAGGCTAATCAGCTACATAAACAATTAAAGAAATTTAATAAACTAAACGGCTTTGATGAACTAATTCGTTTTTAATTCTTTAAGGAACATGCACTGGAAGAATTTTTGTTCGTAGTTCTAATGAATTTGCTTAGTTAATATGTTTTTGTTAATGCAATGAAAATGTTCATTACGGCAATGAATTTTCATAGAGTTAATGAACAAATTTCATTGAAAGCTGTTCATTAGTTTTCATAATTTCGTTAAAAAATATCAGTGGAATTATCAAAAAAAAAAAAAGTCATCAAATCTATGAACAGTTTCATAAAGTCAAGGCATTCCTTCATTATATCTCATTTCGCAAACGTTTTAAAGTCTACTGCGAGTAATACGTAAAAAATGGCTTCCAATATGCGTTTTACTTATTTGTTTTAATATCTGTTATCAAGATTATCCGTAATATACGTCATAATATACGTCATAAAAATTATGTTCTGTTGTCATTAGATCAACAAACGAATTTCTATATTTAATGAATCGTTTCATTAACTTAATGATTAAACCAATGAAATACTTCATTAACTCAATAACCAAGATTCATATATTCAATGACATGATCATTAATTTAAATTTAATGAATCTAAATTCATTGATTCAATGAACCCCAACGTTGGTTGAAAAATAATGATTTTTTTTTTTTAATAAATTAGAGTTGGAACTCATTTCTTTCAGTGTGCAGCTAATCGACACTAGCTCAAATGCATAATTGTACACTTAACAAAATATAGTTCTAAAAAATTTTATGCAGAAATGTAGATTATTAAAAGGCTTTAAAATAGAGCAAAAAATGTTCATATATTATTTAATTTCTTTTTCCAAATAATGATGAATTATATCAAACGCATAATTGCACAGTTGAGTAAAGTCTGGTGAAGTCCGGAGGAAACGTTATTTGAATAAATAAGATTCTGGGCAATTAATATTTGCCAGTCGTGAAGTAAGGTCTTGAAATATTTTTTGTGGAAAAATATTTGGTAAGCAGACATGTTTTAATCGGTAAAGCCCGTATGATACTTCATTTTTCTTTCATTAATTGGTATAGAGTTGATAGAAAGAAACGGCTATTACTAGAAAGAACCAAATACACAAAACGTAAACAAAACTGACATGTTTTTTTAAAGATTCTTTATATTTTCAAAAAAGCGCTAGGAAATAAAAATGTTCCAAAAACGAAGCGTTAAATTGCAAAAATTGTCCATAAGCCGCTGACACAGCAACATTCAAGTTTGAAATGCCAATTTTAAGTTCAAAACTTTTACATTTTTTTTGACATAACCTGGTTTTTTATCGATAACTTCAACAGAAATGTTGACAGTTTTGCTTTTATCTTAATATAGCTGAACTGTTTGCACATACTAAATTCTACTATTACATTATATTTGCACTGTTCTCCAAAACTTAAACAATGCAAGAACAATGTAGTATCATACGGGCTTAAAACATTTTATCAAAATTAATTATAGATTACTGTGCCGATCGATGAGAAAGTTACGTAAAATTTTTGCAAGAAACAACGTGCCAACAAGACACACTATTTAACGTGTAGTTAATTATCTCGAAGAAGGAGATACTGTAGCTGATAGACCCAGTCAAGGACCAAAACGTACTGGAAGAGCGGCTAAAAAACATTACTGCTGCTCAAGAAAATGTTAAAAAAACAATTCATCAACTTCGATTCGACGCCGTGCTCAGGAGCTTAGTTTTCAAAGAACAACTTGGGCCACAGCGTTGCGCAAAGATTTGCGTTTATTTTAAGATTCAGTGGAAACAAAAACTTCTTCCAGAAGACCTATTACGTCACCGTTCATACGCCAATAGGATGTTACCACTCGCTCATGCCAACACCGAGTTTTATGGAAAAATCATAATGTGTGACGAGACAAATTTTCATTTTAATGTACATATGTGAATAAACAGAATAGTCGGCTCTGGGCTTTTGCATTGCCTCAAATTATTCATCATGTTTAAGTTTCAGTCACCTTTGAATCCACTAAAAATGACAATCTGGTGTGCAATTTGGTTAGGTGGAATCATTCCACCTTACTTCTTTGAAACTGAAAACACAAATTTGCTGGAAATGTTTTATTTGCTCGTTGAGCAAACATAACCTTAAAATATGATCTTGTGAAATTTTATGTTTTTATCTATTTTTTCCTCTTTAGTGTGGTTTGTTGTTGCCTTTATGTTAATGCACTTTCATTTCTAGTTAGCTAGGTGCATGCTAAAGAAAGTAGTGGTCACGTTTTTTTTTAGCAAAACTAGAAAAATGAAATTTACTCATTTCTGTTTGGTTTATTTTGAATAAAATAAAGTGCAAAATACAAAATAATAGCGCTAAAAAATATAACAAATTTGGCAAAACCCCAAGCCAACCACTTTTATCAGTTTAATTCTAAATTCAACTTTAACTGAAAGGGTCTTTAAAATATCAAATGTATAAATTTCATTGTCTTGCAAAAAGACAACTGTAAAAATATTTTTTTGTAACGCTACACAATATATAGAATTTTTATGAGCTTTTAACAATAAAATTTCAATTTTATTCTACAAAACACTTTTGTTTAATTCAAACATAGAACAAGAGAGAAAAAAATAGCATCAAGAATAAACAACGAACAATGTACGAATTGTAAATCTTATCTAAGGCTATAAAAATTTGTGAAAAGAGAGAACAGCAAATGGGAAAAATCTGTAAAAATCAGAAACCAGAACATTTCAACACAACAATCAATGAAACAGGCCACGTCAGCTATTTAATAAAAAGGATTTTTATGTTTAAACATAAACTTTCCTACAAACGCATTTTAGTTTGATATAAATAATACAATAAAAATCTACAGCATGGTGTTGCTGGTACTTAAGATTTTGTTTTATTTAATTTTAATCCCTTCCGCTTTGTTTATGA
This sequence comes from Sturmia bella, assembly GCA_963662145.1. Lineage (NCBI taxonomy): Eukaryota > Metazoa > Arthropoda > Insecta > Diptera > Tachinidae > Sturmia > Sturmia bella. The sequence goes on from OY759170.1 coordinate 58,382,184, forward strand.
AAACCAAAAGTGCTTTATTTATTTTATAGTTCTTTAAGAAGAAAAACTAACTTTTGTTAATTAGCTACTCATATTCCAATTAATGCATTAATTCGAATGTATATTTGAGGAAAAATATATTATCTCAGCCATTGAAACCATAAGCAATAATTAAATGCATTGAACTTGAGCGTGAAGAAATGAAATGAAGCTTAATATAAATATAATCTTTCCAAATAAGTACCGCAGAATACAGGCATTTTGTCTTAGAAATAAAATCAATTAAAACAATTTGGCAGCCAACCACCGCAAAAACACACAAAATTTGTTCCTCTGTGACGGCAAAACGATAAAAGAAAAACATTAAACCGCCAATCGAAAACAAACCAACATGAAGGTTAAACTAACAATTTTTGAAAGAAAAGCAAACAACAAACAGTTTGCCATAGAAAATGGAAAATAAGTTCATATTGTTTAGACAGACGCTCTTTGGTCCCCTCTATATTTCACTTTTTATCTCCTGTTTTATGGGCAAAGTCGACAGAAAAAACAAAATAGAAATCAAAGATAATAACTTATCAACAATGTCGTCATGAAAACGTGACATCAATTTCAGTGTCAGCTTGTGCTTAAAGTTGTGTATACATATGTATGTGCATACATGAATATGTTTGTGTGGAAAACATTTTTGCCGTTCACTCACCCCACCGCCACCCTCCTAATAGTGTAAGATGACAGGAAGAGCAGTGCCAGCATCATTGCGAAAAAAAATTTGAGAAAAAAATATATTGATACATATTTGAAAAGTTGTGTTGCATAGATGTAATATTAATATTGTTGATAATTTTGTTCCACTTTACAATTTTTTTTTTGTATTGGAAAAATCAATATTTTGAGAGACTAAGGCATTAATAATAATAAATACACACATATTCTCAGAAAAACTTGGCAAATGAAAGCCTGGCTAAAAGCCTTTGGAAGGCCAGGGTAGTAGTTTATTTATTTCGGTTATTTTTGGATTCTGCCTCTAAAAATTTCTATTAGTAAGGACATTTCAGGGAAGGGACTTAAACCTTCTTTAAAATTTTAGTTATTTTGTGGGTTAAAGGCCTGATTACACAAGGTATAATAGGGATTAGTGCCAGGGAGTTTTATATATTTTTTAAACTGGGACTTCAGGCTGATTAGAAAAATAACAAAAAATTGGAATTCTCACATGTATTTATCTAGTATTTCCCTTTTTTTTTTTTTTGCAAACATTGGCCAGTGAACCGCACAACCCATTACAGAGAGAATTCGTTTTTCAGCTGTACGATTTGTCTGTGGAACAACTTGCCTGTAGACATATTTCCCGCCAGCTGCAACCTAAACAAGTTCAAATCAAATGTGCAGAAACCTTACTCCCTCTTTTCTCCTCCGAAAAACCTATTTTCCTAGTTCCGGTACGATACGCATGCATAAATAGGTTTCGTCCCCTGAGTACTGGTCGTCGAAGCTAAAAACAAGAAAACAAATATGAAAGAAGTGACTTTTCGCATTTATATGAAGCGAGCCATATTCGAACTAAAAACTTATATAATTTTTTTTAATGCTTTACTAACAATAAAACCAACATCGGTGGATAGCAGCAAAGAAAGATATATAGACTGAAAAAGATAGAAAATAATTAATAAGGTGAATTCGAACCAAAAAATAATTAATTTAATTTTTAAGTAATTATAAATTCTATATTTTGTAATGCTAAAATGTAGCCACGATGACATGTGATTAGGGTTTGGGGTTTGGCAATTCTCGCCCGGAAATTCTCGAAAAATTTTCATTGGGAATTCGCGGAAAAATGTTTGAAAATTCCCGGGAAAATGTGAAATGTTTAAATTGGATTTTATAACAGTAATATTTTATTTCTCCATATTTTTATTTTCTTAAAATTAAATATTTCATGTAATAAAAAAAACTTTTGTTAAATTAATTTCAAAAATAACGGAATTTCATTCTAAAAGTACGCTGTTTGTAACAAAACATCACTTAGTCGCTGAGACTCTAACTTCTTAGTAGCTGATGCTATAGTCAATACTCTTTTTGCACAGCTTATGTTAATAAAAACAACATTTTCTCAAAACATATCTCAGTCAATTCGAGATAAAGTTGGCCAAGGACGTAATGAAAAAATGATAGCATTACTAAATTATTTAAAAATGCATGATAACAATACGAAATGATTAAAAAATTCCTTAAAATTATATGCAGAACCGCTTTATAAACCACAGTTTGATCAATCACTTTCTGAATTGTCCAGCAGCGATGCTGATATATGTATCTGACAACGAAATAATTGAATGTTTTAAAATTAAATTGAAAAATGCTATAGAAAATGCAAGATCTAATCCAAAAATGCCCAAACTTGCTCAGACTAATTTTCTAAGAAATGAATTTGCTTTATATGAAGCGAGAAATATTCGAACTAAAAACTTAGATAATTCTTTTAATGCTTTACTAGCAATAAAACCATCATCGGTGGATAGCGAACGGGGTTTCTCCGTTGCTGGGAACTTTGCCACAAAAGTACGCAACCCAACATCAAGCGAGTTACTTAATGCTTTACTTATTTTTTATTGAAATGATGGTATTTTTATTTATTTAAACATGATATCAAATTATTTCCTTACAGTTATTTGCCCTATTTTATTGCACAAATTGAATTAACTTGTGTTGTTTAATTAAATTAAATTTTGTTTTAAATGTATATGTGCACTTTATTATATGATTTTTAAATAAAACCAATTAAAAAGTTTATTACTATAAATTACTTGTTTGTAGTACAAGAACATTTCCCTGGAATCTCGGAAATTCCCGGGAAATTTATAAATTTTCCCGGGAATCGCAGGAAGAGAAAAAGTCCGGGAATTCCCAAACCCTACATGTGATGCACTCATAAATCACACTTATGCCCAAAAAATCAATTAGAGTTAAAACTGTAGTTTAACAAAATCTTTCTGTAACTTAATTGCAGTTTAAACTTGAGTGTAATAAGTCAGTGAACCATCATTTATTATTGATTGTTTTTAGAAATAATTATGTTAGTTACAAAAAATGTTCAACAGTAGGTATTTTGCACTGTTTGATGGCTGAAGCTTTCTTGGTTTGAATGTAGTTTAAGTATTCAGTGATTAAAAAACTTACTAGGATAAATGTAAATAAAAAAAAAAAAACAAATTGAAGAGAAACTTGCACCGATTTTTTTTTGGGCATTAACATGACATTTTCACCATAACTGCACATCTCTGTCTTGAATGTCTCCATTACGTATACGTACTGAAATTCCATATAGCTCATGTGATTGACACATCAATCATACGCATCATTCCAGCGACTGTCTATGCAACCGTATCCAATATACATAAATAATATTTGTTATTGCTAGACAATTGTCTGTTTATACGGTTGCTTTTCATAAGTTTTCTTTGAAATATTTTTTTTTATTTATTTTATTTGCAATCTATTTAAAAATGAAAATAATAAGCAAAATTTTCTCAAAGAATTTGGGGGAAAAAAATAATAGTGGGGTTAAATTCCATTAAATTTAACAAAAAAAAGTCTAAACAATTTTAGAGAAGTTCAATATTGTATATACATATGTACATATGTAGTTAAAATAATAAGAACTTAGAATTTATACGGGAGATCTAGTACATGCAGTCTTTTTAGCCGTTTTACTTCATCAGTGTCATCCAAGAGTGTTATTGCTAAAACGTTTTGATGGTCACTCAGTCTTTTCAAATAATTTGTGCTGTATGTCTTTATTTCATCTCGTATGTATAGTATATTGAGATCATTGTGGATTGTGGTATTTCGTACATACCATGGAGCATTTATTATAAGTCTAAGGACTTTGGACTGATATTTTTGTATTATATCGATATTGGAGTAGGAAGCAGTTCCCCATACTTGAATTCCATAGGTCCATATGGGTTTTAGCACAACTTTATATGAAAGTAATTTGTTGTTTATGCTTAATTCAGATCTTGTTCCCAGAAACCAGTGCATTTTATTTGTTTTAATTTTAAGTTGTTTTTTTTTCAGCGTTATAGGTGTTTTCCATGTTAGGTTAAGACCTAAATATTTCACGTGGTTAGATTTGGGTACTTCATCTCCATTGAGGTAAACAGCTGGGCAGTCACCATTTCTAAGGGTAAATGTAACGTGGGAAGATTCTTGTGCATTCACTTTTATATTCCATTTTAGTAACCAGTTACCAATCAGGTTAAGTTGCATTTGAATAACGTTAGATGCCATGCTTGCGGACTCGTTAGCTGCTAGAATAGCAGTGTCATCAGCATATGTTGCTACTAAAACTTTGAAATATAAGGTTATTCAGGTTTAACAAGTAACAGAACTTTATTTGCCCTAATACTCATATATTTTGGGGTGGATTAAAGCTTTATAAAAGTTTTCCTTTAACGAAAAAAAAGTATATAACAAATTTTCACTGGTATGTGCTCATCCAGTCAATCCTTCAGTTCAACAACTTATTAACGCTGTTCATATTGTGAGTATTAACAAAATCACAAATCGTTTAATTTTATGTCCAATTAATTATAATTCATCATCAAAATATTACTTATGTACATAATTATTACTGTCAGCCTATAAATCTGTCTGCTGACAAAATTAATAGAGAATAATGATCGCCGAAAAGCTTTTGTATTTATTAGCAAAATTAAAGGACACTGATAAATTTTGGCAAAAACAAAATAAGTTCTGTTTATACTCGTATATGTATGTATGTATGTATGTACTTGAAACTGAAAAAGTTAAAAAAAAAATAAATAAAATGAATTCAGTAAACCAGAAAGGAATAATTTAGCTACTGGTTTTAATTAAAAGGACCTTGAACTTTGCAATATGTACTTATTAATATGTGTGCATGCACAAATGCGTGTGTCAGCAATTTTCTTTGTTTGAAACAAATGAATTGATTCAACAACTTGTTTCTTTGTATGATGGTGTTTGTACTATGTTTGGGACTTTTCGCCCGTTTTGTTGAAACAAGTAAAGAAACTTGATTGTAAGGTTTTGGCGCAAAACGTTTCTTTTAGAAAAATTTACATTTTATGCAGACTCTTGACGCCTGTGCCAGAGTGCGTTCGTATCATATCGGCTTTCATTTAATTGCCTTTTTTATGCTACTTTTGATTTTTTGTAAAATAATGCATGCAAAAGGCTGTACACATTCATAAAACCATTGAGCCGTTTATGCTTAAATTAAGTAGTGGCGGTATTAAAAGTGGGATTAAGAAATTTTCAATTTTCATTACGACTTTTACACCGGTATTCATAAAAAATAAAACATTGTTGAAATACATTTTAGAACACATTTTTCATATAAAATTTGTTCTAAAATGTATTTGAGAAATAGAATTGTTTAATTTGGATAATAAATGCCTCTGCTTAAAAACATTGAGCTACATATTCCACTAAACTTAAGGGGACTATAGCTGATTGAAAGGATTTGTAGTATTTTCGACCCCATGAGTGAATATCAGGCTGATGACTTTAAAAAAAAATTTTCGGATGGTAAAGAAGAAACGCTTCAATTCCGAATGCTCTCAGGCAAATAAATTTTCTGGGAATTTGGTTTTCCGAAGAATGCCATCTTTTCGCTTTTAATAAATTGGCGGAGGGACAATGTGGATAAAGAATAATATGGGAGAGGAAATGCTGGATAACTTGAAGTCAGCTGCAATTCAAATTTTGAAATAAAATAAATCTGTAAACGTGTATAACGTATTCTTAAAATTTTTGCCGTAATATTTATGACATGCTGAGAGACTACTGAGTTAATAAACGGTCAGTTATTGGTTCGAGTCCCGGCTGTGTCGAGAATAAGTAATTTTTGTATACATATAATTTTTGTATAAAACAAACTTTTTTTTAAGGAAATTTGAAACTTTTTAATTTTAAAAGCTCACAACCAAAAAGAAGAGCACCATATAATTTCCAGTTTTATTATTTTTTAAGAAGCTGGTTTCAATAGAAATAAAATAAGCTCTAGATCGTGTAAAAATGGAAAGGAAAATTTATATTCTGTTCTTACAAAAGCAAAGGTGCTTCGCCTAAAGCCCACTGTGCAGCAGCTGAACATTTTAGAAATTTATTAAATACTATAATGTTACATTAAAATTAGAATGCTGCATATCATCAGCTTCTTTTCACATCTTTTTACTCCCACACTTTTGCAACGATTTTCAAAATTTTTATATTTCTTACAGCTTTTGCCACACAGCTGATTAATTCGATTGAAATCGGTTCACCAGTTCAGGGGTAAAACGCCTATCGAACCCCATTAAACCAAAATATATAAACGTGGTTCTATTTCCTGCTGCGAAAATAAAGAGAATACGCAAACGGTAGAAATAGGACTTGGTGCACATTAATACAGGGTAGGCCAAAAGAAAGCACCCTATTGGGTGCAAATTTTGCAAATGGCGGCCAATGGCAAATCTGTTCTTACATATTGAACTAGAGAATAGTAGAATACAAGCGAACAGGGAGCGATACATTCCCCAAAAATACGAAATAATCGTGTCTACGATGCAGTGAACGATTTTTGGACCAAAATCATAATGAGCGATGAGGCTCATTTCCACCTCAGCGGGAACGTGAACAAGTGAAACTATCACTTCTGAGGCACCAAAAATCTACGAGTGATGCAGGAGAAGCCACTACAACCACTCAAAGTGACAGCAGGGTACGCTGTTCACACTGGAGAAATCATCGGAACATTTATTTTCGAAGACGCAGCTGGTCAAACGACAACACGCCGCACTGGAACAAATTACGTCTGGTGGACAGACCAAATAACAGCACATATTCTGACATTCGATATTCTGAAAGGCAACCACCATGGGATGCCTTCTTTTAGCCCACTTGGTATAAAGTGTTTGATTTAAAAATTAAAATTACATTCACGCCGAATATTTTTCATCTGAACATTGTGCTCGTAATCTTTAGCATAAGAACAGTGGCGAGCGCACAAAAAACGAGGAGAAGCATTAAGAAACGTTTATGTAAAAGACTAAAACGGCTTTAAACTAACAACGAAACCACCGCCCACCCACAGAAGTGCTTTTATATTATATTGTTTTTCACTATGGGCATAAATTCTTATTTGAAATATTTTAAATTGAATCCCATTCAGTTGATTGTTTATTTTTAAACAGTGAATGTTCGCATACCTGCTATAAATAACTAGGTTCTATAAATGCTTTCGATGTCGGGGTGCAAAATCCATGGAGAGGGTGGTTAAATTTTAAGGGTCGATGTTGATTTCGCATAAAACACAAGTTGTTTGGTAAATTTTGTCATTTCTTTTTATTATGACAATATTGGTATGGTTCAATTATGTATGAACCTAAATATTAGTCTAATGGCCGCCGCGATCTCGTCGCCACAGGTTTTCACATTACGGGGTATGCAGACCGCCTTTTTGTCTGTAGGAAATATACTCACCCCGACACTGGTGTGTATTACTTCGAGCCGATTCCCGGTGTAGCTGTGGGGACTCTGCTGATCTTCTTCGTCATGTATTGATGTGACATCTTTCCTGACCGATGTCAACTTTATTCTTTAGTAGTGGTCGTTTGCAATATTTTTTTACTGCTATCCTCATGATGACTCATTTATCAGCATCTTTATTATCTTCTACAAATATATTTATAGCAAGAATAGCGTGATATGATAATATTGTTATTGAATTTAAAGACAAAATGGAAACTTATTACTTTAGGTTTAAGAAAATAGACCTTAATGCTTTCTGTTTTTTTTTTCAGCCGTCTATATGCCGCCGACATTTCGTTGCTGCTAAACAACTCATCAGTAGACTTGAAAAATCTAAAAAGCATGTTTGAAGAATGCCCAACTACTTATTCCAAAATTCTCATGAACAAAATGAGAATCAGAAATGCTCGAACAAACTTTTTATACAGAAAACATTTTACGTCTTGCAACACCTTTTACTTTTAGTAGCACTTCCATACAACGGGTGACCCTTGGCTACCAACAACTTGTATTTTTGAAAGTGGTAAGGTCTATTTTTTTAGACCTAAAGTAATAAATTTGAATTGGCTCTTATAGCGAATAAATAATTAAGTTCATTTTTGAATAAAATGGAAACTTTTAGAAATAGTAAAGTTTGGAATGACAGTATTATGGCAATGGTTACTGCAATTTTTGTTGTTGAATATATTAAAAATGATATGGTTGTCCATGACAATATTATAAGTGAATACAAAAGCTAAATGGTTGATTTCAACTGGAATATAAAAGTTACAGATTCTTTTTCAAATATAAATAATATGTTTGATAAAACAATAATATGGTTCCAGTTCATGTTATATTTAACCATTAATATTGTTAGACTGTAACCATATATTTCAACAGTAATATGTTTAATATGTTTCTCTTCGCATATGGTTACCTCAACCATATCTTTCCTTTACGTGAACATTATTTGAGGTTTTAAAAGAAAATACGAAAAACAAACTAAAGCCATGGTGCAGGCATTTCAAAGTTGCAAGTGTCAACCATTAACGGTCAGATGTAAAAGCATCGTAACCGAATAAAGCTTTTATGCTAATGAGATTCAAATAGTGAAAACAAAAGCAGAAACTTAAGAACCATTTGTATTTTTCATTCTAAAGAAACGCCTCAACAAAGTTGTAAATGTTACAATTCAGTTGAATGTGTTGCTTGCTATTTTTTTCTCCTCAATTTTAAATCTCGTTTGTTTTTAAATCTTTTGCAGTTTGTAGCTTTTGTTCAAACGTGCCAACTTTGATGTGAATGAAGGTATGAGTACTATAAGTATGTGTGTGAAACACAATTGTTAATCTCAAGTGCGATTTCTTGAAATTTTTATGTGTGTACATTAAGAGGGCAATAAATAAAGTTTGATTCTGTTCATGTTGCTAGAAATCATTTCTTTCATTTTATTTATTTTTTATTTATTCTTTTAACAACTTGCTTTGCCGTGATTTTATAAATTACTCTTTCTGCAAGTTTCTTAAGTACTTTTGTTGTAGCCAAAGAACAAAAACAGGCAAAAAATGAATCAGTGTAAATGTGAGTACATAAAATAAGACAAATGAAAATAAAAGTACTTTTCAACTTTGAAACCAGCATTTTCACAAACACCTTGGACGGGAGAGCAGAAGTATCATTGTATGTTGCAAATGAATTTGCTAAACTACATATATCATGATTTAGGTTTCAAGTCCAAAGCAATTATGGGCGCAGAAAATTTGTGAAACATAAAATTACTTCATAACAACAGCTTAAAGATGTGATAATAAATTATCAGAACAAGGCATTTAAAATGTTTAATTTGAAAGCATTTCTTGAAGAGTACTTAGACTTTATTTATAGCAATAACTTTTAATAGGGAACACAATGAGATGTTAAAGAATTTTAAAGAGGGAAAACTGCGAGGGAAGGAGGGAAATGTAACCATAGAACATTATTTAGTATGATAATGCAATATTCTTGAAGTGTTTAAAGGCTGGTTTTGAGAATACCAGTCTAAAAATACCGAAATCATAACTACTGTGATTACCTCTTCATAATTAAGAAACTATATCAAATTTTAGATACATGGCCAAAAAAATGCAAACAAGTGGCAAATTACACAGAAAACTCGTACTAAATTTAAGTTTTTTACACAGAGCAAAAACTACCTAATAGAATCAATAAGATTTTCTCTGTGAAACGTTTTTAGGCTGAGGGTTATCCCAGCAGAGAGAAACGAAGATTTTTCTATGGGTATTTCTTATTATTTCCATGTCGCAAATCTTATCAATTCTCTCAACAATATATTGAATGCGATAACTTATGAATCACTGAATCATTAGTGCAAACACCAAATGCGGGTGTTTAGCTTAAGCCAGCGTTTTAAAATTGCACTTTATCATTTCTCACGGAAAACATTTTGAGGATACATCAGATTTTTGTGGCAATTTTCAGCAGAAAGTAGTCAACTCGGCTTTGTAATATTTGTGCTCTCTTCCTCGGATGATAAGAAGATAATAACACTCAATATTTTAATTAATTTTTACGCACTTTACGATTTTTTTGGCTAATTAAAATTGCTGCCGAACAACAGTTCTCATTTCTCATTTTTAGTCAGTGCTGCAAAAACGCTTTTGAAAGCTTTACAGCTTTTGAAAGCTAATACAAATCATTAAAAAAGTCGATTACTTTTAGTGATAGTTTTATATACACACTTTCAACGCCTCCAACTGCGACAGCAGGCGAACTACGACTTCGCTGACCGGAATCAGGCTGAATAGCTCTATTTATTTACAGCCCACCTAAATTAGCACGTCAAGTGTAATTTTACCGTCTTAGCTTAAAATTTTGCATGGAAATGGGTGGTTTCGGCAACAAAAGCAGGCTGACACTTTATTTTGGATTGTTTTGTAAGATTCCTTCATCAACATTAAGTTTGTTTCTGATTTGTATTTGACATTTTTCAATTTCAAACTAAATCAATTTGAAGTTAAAGTTTTTCAGGGGCCAAATCGTTGCATTCGATATCGATATAATAATGTAAAACAAAAAAATAAAAAAAATAAACAACAAACACCCAGCATAAGTGACGGAATTCGTTCGATATCGAATGCGATGATTTGGTTTCAGGCTTGTTATGAAAATAGGCGTTCAAATAAAAATGAATATCGTACACTTCGTGGTATTTTCGGTCAATTTAATCGTCCAAATGTGCGTACAATCGAAAGAATCGTACAAAAATTTGAGCCACCCGGTTACGCAGGATATGTAAAAATATCAATTCACACTCGTACAGCTCGTACTGCAAAAAATATTTTTGCTGTTCGTGATAGTGAGGCTGGAGAGCAGGCGTTTACCTCAGCTCGTCGTCCTGCCCAAAAATGGCACCTCTCACGCTCGTCCTTGATGAACATTATGCATAAAGACTTGCATTTACACGGTTCCAAGGTGCAATTAAAGTCTCAACAATTAAAGTCTCTTAATCATTCTAAGCGTCGCCAATGGTCAGATTAGTGGCAAGACATGGCAACAGTGGATGATCAATTTTTGATGAAAATCACCTTCAGTAATGAGGAACATTTGCACCCCAGTGGATTCGTCTATAAGCAGAATTACCGCATTGGGGCGAATGATAATCCTAGAGTGCAGTTACTGTGAATGGTGTTCGCTATTGTGAGACGACATTGAACTTTATAAGGCCCGAATTGGAAGATATGGATGTGGACGATATGTTGTTTCTGCAGGACGGTGCCACTTATCACACAGCCATCGAAACAATGGCTCATTTGCGCGGCAAACTTAATGGCCGTGTTATCTCACTTGGTAGCGATGCCAATCACCCGCCAAGATCATGTGATTTGATAACGTTGGACTTGTGTTTTTGGTGTTATCTAAAAGAAAAGAAGTAGGTCAATAAGCCAGCAAATATTCAAGATTAAGATCATCAATATAGAACTTCAATTATGCTACAGCACCATCGAAAATTTGAACCATCGAATGAAGTACCGGCGCCAAGGTCATGTGGGTTATTTGGCCTATATTTTCCTCTATTCTTAATTGAATCATATTAATATTATCATAATAAAAAGCTTATAAAAAAAACTTCCTAAATTTTTTGTGCTTCATTCAATATTCAACATCAGCCCTTAAAATTTAACCACTCTTTAACATTCCATAATATTTAAAATCACTGTGAAAATATCGACTAAAATTTATCTTCCCCAAACAATTTTAATAAATTTGCTTAAATATGTGTGTATAAATATATATGTAATTCATGCTGTAACATCACAAAGCAATCAGTTAGTCCTCAAAAAGGCTCAAATTCAAGCAGTAAAGTTGAAAGCCTGCCTGTAAACGCTTTTGTCCTCAAACAAAACAAATTCGTCTTTCTAATCCTCAGCTGCACACTCATTCCCATTATTGTTATTAATTAACACAAGAGAAAGAGACTTGTAAAATGATATTAATTTGATTAATTTACGACAACGAAAACATATTGGATTGTAACACAATTAATAAAGTAATTAAAGGAGAAAGGAATAAGGCCACAAATAATATCTGTAAGATAAGAAATTCTGTTCAGAAAATTTTATATTAATACTTTGAGACCGCCTGCAGCAGAATTACTCACAAAGGTCAAATTTAGCTATCGCAATTTGCCTTTTACGAAAGGAGTATACAGGCCCATCTTAGAAATAGTTTTTCTCCTTTCGTTGAGGTAAATCGTAACAAGGAAAATAATTTAAGTAAAAATATATTCTAATGCAGGGAAAAGAAAGACACAACAGGATGAGTTTTTGCTCATTTACTTATGTTGCCACCAACACGAATGCACACACACACACACACACACATATATACCTAATGGCTGGGTTACACTAAATCATGGATAAACCACAAAGCACATTGCAGCCTGTCTCCCCAGTCAGTTTTGTTGCGAATTGTGTGAGTTTTTGTTAAAGGAGATGGTTTGAATTTGAGTCCTGGCATTTTGTTGAATTGTGGAATGGTTGTGCAGTGAGTAGATATTAACACAAAGTACAACTGAGACTGAGACGGACATGAAAACTGAGAATATTGACCAGAGGAGCATAAATTATACATTTTCATTTGAGCAGATTAGAACATCAATTTGCTGCCATCACACCGGCAGTTGAGTTGAATGTTGGCATGGAGATTGAAATGATTTACCAAATGAAATGGCTCATAAGAATCTCCTTTACTGAAATTGAAAAATGCTGTTTTCAAATTGAATTTGAAACATTTGGAGCAAAGTGTAGAAATCAGCATCATAATTACGATTTCAATAGATTACACTAAGCAATCATACCAACCAACATCAAATGCTCTGGCAGCAAACGTTGCTCTGGCGTTTGGCAGTTAAAGCCTTAGTGTTATTAAATTTTTTGCCATGCACCTCTTGCAATGGACATGAACAATTATTTAGATCTCCTGCACACAGAAAAAACCGCAATGTAAAATTAATCTAAAAACAACTTTTTTTTGCAGAAAAATAATGATCTATTTTAAAAATCAACTGTGTACAAAAACTTCCTTGTTCTTGCATTCGTTCTCATTGCCGCTGTGGCTGCTTAAGAAGGGTGAGGTTTGCGGTTCGATCGCGTCACGCGGAAACGAAAGACTTTGCAGTGCATACAAAAATAAAATTGTAAAAGAAACTAAGAAAGAAATACAATAAAATAAAAGAACAAAATACAAGTTTTCATTTCAATTCTTGCATACAAAATCAGATTGAACTAAAACCAAAATGTTACGGTGCAAAATCACCATCAAAACCCTGAAATCAATTTTGTTTTCCAATATTTCAACACGATTTTTTTTTCTGTGTGTAGTCTTAAATTAAAATGAAGCAAATGAAAAGTGTAATGATACAATTGCCATTTAATTTTTCCAAATAAAGCAAGAAGTCAAGAAATGTAAAGAAAATTTTTTAATTGGAATTGAAAAACAGTTTAAATATTTAAAATATTATTAAATATTAAACATTGGCTCGTTTTAAGTAAAATTTGGTTTCAACGTTTGAATCAAGCTTTAAAGCAAATCCTTAAGGCAAATAAATCGAAATTGTCTGTGTATGCTCATTGAGCAAACATAACCTCAAAATATGCTTTTGTGAAATTTAGTTATTTAACAGTGTTTCCTGCTTTTTCTTTTCTCTGTTGTGTCTATGTGAATGCTTATGCATTTTAAGTTGTTTATATTCACTTATTTAGCCAAAGCAAAGATTAATGAGAAAGTAGTGGTCACGTGTTTAGGTAATAAGGCAAACATTTTGTTCATATGTGCCAGCATCTGGAAAGGTGTAAGTATGAAAATTGTTGACTCACAACAGAGTCAGCAGCCATCTATTTGTATGCTTTGCAGGCCAAAACTAATTATACTTTCCCAGACTTGCATTTCAAAATTTTCTAATATCATTTTTTTTATATTTATTTTTTTGCGATTGTGTCATAAAAGTTCTTTTTCAAACGGCTATCTAGAACTCGAACCGCGTTTGTCGCATGGGCCAAACAATTGTGCCATCATGAGATCGAGGTGTAAATACCTGCGAAAATTGCCACAATAAACATGACTCACGGTATTTAAAATCTTCCTTCTGGCAGCGTTGCTTGCAGGATATTTGCCGACTCATGTTAATCGTAATTAAATTGTTCAATCCTTGCTGTTTTCTATCCCGAGTCTCAGGTTTCTGTTATGAAAATATAGCACCAAGTATTTTTAATTTTCGAAAAATATTTTTTTTCTTATGTCAATTCATCATGACTGGTTGGCAACTGTTTTAATTTTGTGTTTGCTTTTACATCCCTTCGGTAAATATTTGATGACCTTTAGTGCTACTAAACTTCAAAGTTTTCGTATCATTAGGCAGATGTGTGATTATTGTTGTGGCAGTTAGAAGGCAATAAAAAGCATATTTGTAAACAAATTCATATTCGAAAACAATAGACAATTCAAAATAATAAAATGTACAAGCATTGGAATACCATGCACAAGTGTGTGGGGGGCAACCTCTCGAAACGTCATGTGTGTGTGTGGGAAGCGATGCTAGTATAAGTGGGTTTGAGTTTAAAATGAATATGTGTATAAATGCTTGACTTTGCATTGGTTTGGTTACTTGTTTATCCCCTGCGGCCGCACACAGAGGCACACAGCAATTAAGCAAATGAAGTTTAAGGCAATATACGGGCCTTTTTCATAAACAATGGAAAAGTTAACTTAAGTAAGAGAATATTAAAAGCAAATTAACTTGCTGATTGATTTTATGTAACAGGAAACACTATGGTTTAAATGTTTAATAAAAAATTCTGGCAAATATAAGATTGATATATATGTGATTTTTGGTGTACTTACGATTTCGAAATGAAAAATGATTTATAATGCCGTAATCATGTACCCTGAATTGAATATAATTCGCTTTGTATTGTAACTAGGGTTTGGGGTTCGAGAATTCCCTGGCGAGAATTCCCAGGAATTCTCGAAAAATTTTCATCGGAAATTCCCGGGAAAACGGGAAATGCTTAAATTGGATTTTATAACAGTAATATTTTATTTCTCCACATTTTTATATTTTTTAAATTAATTATTTCATGTAATAAAAAAAACTTTTATTAAATTAATTTCAAAAATAATCATTCTAAAAATACGCTGTTTGTACATAAACATCATTTTTACTTTCACGTTAATTAATTTTTGTTTTAAATGTATATTTATGTATTATATTATATAATTTTAAATAAACCAATTAAAAAAAGTTTATTACTAAAAATAACTTGTTTGTAGCAGAAGAAAATTTTCCGGGATTTTTATAAATCCCGGGAAATTTATAAATTTTCCCGGGAATCCCGGTAAGAGAAAAAGTCCGGGAATTCCCAAACCCTAATTGTAACATTTGTTAAGTGGTATCGAATTATATAATAAACTCCCAGTATTGGCCGGCCCTGCTAAAAACAATGTTCTTGTTGCCCAAGAAATTGAGAATGAGACCGGAACATTGACGAGGTCATTATTGCGAAAGAATCTTAAAGAAAATATTCTCCAGGAATCAAAGTACCTGCCGTGTGAAGTTGTGGTAGAACTGTGATAGTGTTTTTTACTGAACTATCGATATTTTTTTCTCTCAATAGTGATACCATCAATTTACAAACAAATATTATTTTTCCAATATCTAAAACCAAAAAACTATTGCCATTCGACCCTTAATTTTGGTGAGAGTAAAGTGGTGGCTCCTGATATCTCCAAGGCCCTTGACAGAGTGTGGCATCATATACTACTCTCAAAACATATTGCTTTTGGGGTCGGTAATAACTTCTTTCGGCTTATATTGAGTTTGCTCTTAAATCACACCTCAGACCTTCGAACCGCAGAGCCCATTTGCAACTAGTTGTTATAGTTCTGGGCTGTCATCAAATGAGTTTAAAATTAATTCAGGAGTACTGCAAGCTTCTATTTTTCCTACTTATCTCTTGCTTACATTTCTTAATGACCTTCTGCCTAAAACTTTTAATCCCATCTATTCTTTTATAGATAAAAAAAAAACATTTGGCATTCGTACTCATGCACAGTACTCATAGTCCTAGTAGTCGCCTATCATAGATTGATGCCGAAATAAAAAAAAAAAAATGGACATTACTTTAAATAACGATCTGGGAATAATCTCCGAATGGCGTTGTAAAAATAGGGACAACTGTTTATTAATGCATAAATGTACGGACGTCGATGCTGCCTCATCTGTAATCATGGATGATATAGATGTTGAGAAATCGGAAGTTCTGAGCGTTTTTGGAACGAAAATTATTGTGATGGTCGCTGGACTATAAGTGCATATAAGTGCATATAAGTGCCTAGGATTTTTGGAAAGATGTAAAATATACTTTATTATATTCGATCTCCTTAATATCTGCACCACCTTTATATATCCGATCGAAAATGGAATACAACCTCATGGTATGTTTTTGGGTTACTGCAGCGTGTGCAGAAAACAGTGAAGAAGCTCATCGGTGAAAATGCGTGATCCAATTTTATTGACTCACCAGAGCATGTCTGCAGTGTGGGTTGGGTCGCACCATTTAATCGGTACATTAAAAAATTTTGTTCTGAAGACATTAGGGCTCTTGCTACCCTAAGCAACACACGTACATCATCTAGAGTTTATTCATTCTTGGTCCATTTGCCACTGAATTGTACAACGCATTACAGAGAAAACTTCTGCAGAGAAAACTGTTGCAGCCGTACGGTCCGTCTGTGGAATAAATTGGCTACAAACGTATTTCCTTCTAGTAATAGTGTAGGATGATTCCAATAACATGTGACAAACACTTCTTTTTACTCCTCCCCAAAATCTATTTTCCTAGTTCCGGTCTATGAACTGCATATTTAGGGCTCGTGCACTGATCTTCTTTTGAAAGCAGCAGCTAGAAACTGTCCATAGTTTAGCAGAAATTACCAAACGGCCAGACTATCGATAGCTCTAAGCTCTTGGCGTACCATAAAGTCATTTGCCCACATGGCCATGTGGCCATTAGCGCAGGTCCAATATTATTTTCTCGACTTGATGGAATATATTGTAATGCATTAAATAAACAAATTTATTTTAAAATATTTTTTTAAAAAAAGCCAAAATTGCAGCAAATCAACATTGGCAGCTTACTTCTGAATCACTCTATATGCGCTGCATGCCGGCTTCAGTCCACACAAACAAATTGAATAAACCACAATTAGGCCTTCACTTTAAATTTTTTAATTTCTCACAAACTCTTGGAATTGTATGAGACAGTTTGCTAGCAATTAACCAATAATGTTTTTTTAGCTTTTTTTTTTTTTTTTGTATGAAAAATACCTGCACAGCATTTCGTTTCCTATTAAAACTTTATTCTTTCTATTTTTTACTTCTTTTTCAACTTAAAAATTTTAGCAAAGTAATTTTTGTCCTTCAGCTGCTTTTAACAAAACATAATTTACACTTCTGAAAAATACACTTTTCAACAGCACTTTTTGGGTAAAATCAACATTTGGGTCACAATGTGTGTTCGCTTTAGCCAAAAGAGAAAAGACGATAGAAAACTTTAATTGAAACTGTTGGAGAGCAAACAGTTAAAGCTGCACTTACACACTTTTTCCAAGATATTATTATTATTTTCTTTTTTTTTTCCAATGATTCATTTCCTTGGTTCGTGCTGCTTCTGCAGGCTGCAGCTGCTGCACCAAAAGAGGAACAAATATCTTAAAATGCGACTTTATTGTGAAAATGGCAAGAATGAAGTCAACGAATGATGATCACTTTCTTTCTCCCAGCAAAACTTTTATTAAAAAAACTGAAAAAAACATATCAATCCATTTGTACTTAAATCAATCCCAAGAGGTGCCAGAAGTACGGTAAGTACGGATTTCCTTAAATCAGGTACGTTGTGCTTCATCCAATGACGGATTTTTCAAGTGCTAGCCACCTTAGCCATATTCAATTATAGTTTCGGGTTAATTTTAGCCATATCCAATCCTGGCTTCGGTTTGAATATAAATCAAATCCGTGCTCAAAAACAAGAACGCCGTTCTTGATTTAAGAACATTGGTAGTTACTATAGTTTTGACACTGTTTGGTAATGATTTTAGTACGGAAGCATGGCATTTGTTTTGAGTGTGATGATTGATTATGTACTCGGTTCGATGTTTCTGAATCCTATTTAATCCCAAATTCGTAGCTGAAATATTTCGCTCTACCTTCTCAATGTAATAATAATTTATTTACTATTTTGTCAATTTGAATCTGGAACCCAACTACTGCCAGTCCAGTCCAGTAATTCTACCAATGCAGCTATTACAGCACATAAAACAATGAAACAAAATTCAATACTTACCAGCACATACAAGAGCTGGTTACACATACACCCAAAAATTTCGTACTAATTTTAAGCCTTAACAGGATTGATTCTCCTTAATAACGCCCATTTTTAAGTACATTTGTATGTAATCCGCACTTAAATTTCCAAATATGTTTCGGTAGAAAAAACTTTAATTTAAAACGAGGATTTTTCTTTCTGTGTCGTTATTATAGTATAAAATAAAATTTAACATGCAAGAGTAGCGAAAGAATCAGGCTTGAGTCTTATATAAAGCATGCACTCCTGTAATGCAATTCAGTAACTTTTAAAGACTATCCAATCGTTAAAATAAACACCCGCATTTTGTGTTTGTACTAACGATTCAGTGATTCATAAACTATCATATTCAACATAATTTTAAATGGAGAATCAAGTGGCATCCTTGCGGAAAAGAATGACAAACCAAACTCACCACTAACAATTTTGAATTAAGTAGTCGACCCACAGTCAAGTCACAGTAATTGGCTTATGACTCGACTAAGCTATAGAATATTGGCTTGCAACTATACTAGAATACTTTAACATTTTGTGGTTAAAATAAACCACAATCAATTTCTAGTTGTTAAGTTAGCACCAGTAACTGTAGTCATCAGAAAGAATGAATCAGAAAGCCAAATATTTTGTAGTTAATTATTTTTAACGCTAAATTTTTCGATAAAATAACTTAGTGAATTGCACTGCTGGGCCTCAAATTTACAGAGATTTTTGAGTTGATTGATACCCATTGTTTGGAATAAAGCAATTTATTACATGTTTGTTGTTTATGAATACAACTTTCAAGAGTTTGCACTGAAAAGCTTAATATTACTTTCGAAAATTGGACTGTTAATGTCTGCCAGTGAAATGTTACCCATAATTATGGTATTAAATTTTTTGGCAACATTAAATACTAACACCGGTATTCATAAAAAATAAAACGTTGCTCAAATACATTTTGGAAAAAATTTTATATGACAAATTTGTTGTAAAATGTGTTTCAACAATGTTTTATTTTTTATGAATACCGGTGTAAAAATGTAAATATCACATAGTTTTCCAAATTTTTTTTCCACACCAGGCTGCAAATATAAGTAGGCCGTAAAATGAGTTTCAGATGTAAACACTTAAAATGCCAACGTATCGAAATGTTTTAGTCCCCTCTACAAGCATCAGTTGGGGAGATATTGTAAGTTTTTTGTGTGCTCGGCACTTTTGTCTCAGTAATATGGCTAAAGGGTGTTTTTTTTCGATGTATAGAACTTTAAGTTGCAATAAAACAACGAAGGATTATTCGATTGACATAAATTTTATTTATCCGAAAGAAAATCTTGTGGCATTACATTTTATATATGATTTCTCGCATATGATCGCCCCGGCTGGCGCGGATGTAGTCCAATCTGAACGTCCGATTTTCGATGACTTTTTCCAACATTTGCGGCCGTATATCGGCAATAACATGGCGAATGTTGTTTTCCAACAAGGTCAAGCGTTTGTGGCTTATACGCATAGAACAATGATTTTACATAGTCAGAAAGAAAGTAGTCTGGCGGTGTTAAATCACAAGATCTTGGAGGCCAATTCACAGGTCCAAAACGTGAAATTAGTCGGTCACCAAACGTGTCTTTCAATAAATCGATTGTGCCACGAGTTGTGTGACATGTTGCGCCGTCTTGTTGCAACCACATCTCCTGCACATCATGGTTATTCAATTCAGGAATGAAAAAGTTAGTAATCATGGCTCTATACCGTTCACCATTGACTGTAACGTGCTGGCCATCATCGTTTTTGAACAAGTACGGACCAATGATGCCACCAGATCATAAAGCGCACCAAACAGTCAGCTTTTCTGCATGTAACGGTGTTTCGACATACAGTTGAGGATTAGCTTCAATCCAAATGCGGCAGTTTTGTTTGTTGACGTACTCATGCAACCAGAAGTGCGCTTCATCGCTAAACAAAATTCGCTTATGAAAATCGGGAACAATGGCAACGAGAGTTTTGCACTAAAATTGCACTATTTGCAAGCGTTGTTCAGGCGTGAGTCTATTCATGCCAAACCAAACTGAGAATAAATCACTTGACAGCTGTTAAATCGGTTGCCATCTTGAACAGTAATGCCAACTTAAAATTCTATACATCGAAAAAAAACACCCTTTATAATGCCTTCTGGTTACTCAGCGCCTCAATTGTTGTATAAAGTTTATAGCTGGGTTAGACCTTACATTTGTGTGTCGAAACGTAAGAGTATATACATTTTTCTTATTGGAGATTTCTACTGCAACACTTTTAAAGTGCCAGAGTAGTGTGTCGAGTAAATTCTTTTAGCCGTTTGTTAGAGTGTAGTTCAAATGCGAATTGTTGAAGAATATTGAAGACTCATTAAAGAACTTTCTGTTATGTTCCTTTATTATCTTTGAATTTAATTCAATATTAATTTCTAAATACAATTTAATTTATGTATTTTACAGTATTGTAAAAACAGGGATACGTTGTTGGCGATGATTTGTCCTTTCCTTGAAGTGGGAGGCACTTAGTACCGAAAACTACAGCCAAATTGTGGTTTGCTCTGCTTTTTCGAAAGTAATGGAAAGTAACTTGGTCAACTACCATCTTAAGAGATATCTGGAGTTGCATACATTATACTCTGTGATTATACATCAATATCGATTTCGTAGGAAATCGCTTGCGAAGAAATCGTGCAATTTGATCCTTTATATTGCTGAAAGTAAGTAAGTAGTGGCTCTAGATATCTCTAAGGCATTTGCCAGAGTGTTGTATGGTGCATTACTAGCAAAACTTATTACTTTTGGTAACGACTTTTCTCGGTTTCGTCAGAGACCACGCTATACGAGCTGTTCTAAATGGGACTGTCATCAGACAAGCTCAATACACAGAATGTAAAAGCTCATTCTAAATTTAAGTTGTTTTTTTTTCTTGGTTTAATTACGAAACGTACTTGAAAATTTAACATACAAGTGTAGTTAAAACAAACCGTATAGGGATTAATAAAGAGAATCAATCCTATCAAGGCTTAAAACGAGTAGAAGATTCTTGCATGTATTTATAACTAGCACTTGTGTGCTGGTTTCAAACTCAACTTCTTTTCAGATGAGTTGCTTAGCATCAAAGAAATGTTGGCAGCGTATAGACGGCAGAAAATATTAAAGTCCATTTATAGACCTAAAATAATACATTTCGATTGGCTGTTAAAGCAAATCAATAAGTTAATTTTTGAATAACTCTTCCACTCAATGTTCCTTGTAAAATTGATTAATTTAATTAAAACCTCATTTTAGTTGAAAGTCTGCTTGAAAATTAAAATTTGTGTTTTATTTTCCATCTCGCCGTGTTTCATGGTTCTTTCTCTACTTGAGGCGTCAACATATTTTTAATATCTGATTGTTAGTACAAAATTAAAACTATTTTTTTCTTCTTGTATTCTTAATGCCAATAAAAGTATTTTTTGTGTGGAAATTACAAAGCATAACAACACGAAAAGCGAAAATTTTCCTAAATTCTTTTTTTTTTCTCCCGCCTTTGTTTTCCACCTTCAATACAAAGTAACCAAATAAAGTTTTCATAGCTGCCGTTTTGCTTTGGAGTTTTTATGCTTTTTCCTTTTTTTTTTTTGGTTGAAGCTTAAAAAGAGCCCTAAAAACTTTTCCTGCTTGCTCAACCAAGTGGAAAGCCATTGCGAAAATAGTACAAACAAAAATTGAAAGTAAGTTTTTCATTGTATTTTTTTGTTTTGTTATTTGTTTTGTTTTGTTAATTTTGCTAACATTGGCTAAAAACTTTATATGGAAAGTTGTAATATTTTTATTTCTTTTCGTGGGATTTTTGCTTTTTTTACTTTTTTCATTGTTCTTAAAGTAGAAAAACAAGTAAGACTGTAAACTTGCTGGGGCTGAGGATATTATTAAAATGTGCTTAAAGGATAACAAGTTATTGCAAAAATGGAAAAACTCAATTTAAATTTAAAACGTAGTCCGCATTATATGATTTACAATTGTGAATAATGTTATCGGGATTTCGAGTTCGATTTTTACTTTCTCCAAATTGAGATTTGTGATAAAATTGGAGCTATACAATTTTTTAAATGTACATAAACATTGATATACTTCTCCGTTTCGCTTAAAACATTGCCATCTGTTATAGTGATATCATTTGTGTACTCCCCCCCCCCCCCCCTGCTCACTGGCAACATTTTAATACCAACAGGTTATTCAAACCGACATAATTTGCATAAACAGCATTTTATTGAAAATGTTATCCGGCAAAAAGTGACTTGTACTGACAATTGAAAAACATAAACCGAAAAACAAATGTATAAAAGATATCAAACATGTTTTAACATGATAAAATCATTTATGATCGAATTGAATGTAAATGAAAGTGGCAATGAGCGTTTAACCACAAACTAATGGTCAGAGAAAATCAATTAATTTAAAAAAAATGTGTATGCACAATGTACATTAGGGGGATCGATTCAGCTTTTCGATAGATTTTAGCATGAGGGGAAAAAAGTGCCGCTACTCTACATGGCAAAATCATTTTCAAGGCTTCTGAATATTTAACTGCGTGCTCCTGCATGTCGCAGGAAACTATAAAGGATCAAAATGTAGTCTCTTGATTTCGAATCAATTGGGATTTTTCTATGTCGACAGCTTGCTTTTGCATGGGCTTACGTCAGGAAATATTTGCTATTTATTTCACAGACATATCAGATCGGTAAATTAAAATTTTGGTTGATTTTTTATTGCAGTATTGAAAAAAAAACTACTAAATTATTCTTGTGTAAATACAACCCTTCACAAAACTGGTCAGCATAAATAAGTACAAAATAAAAAAGCAAACATCTTGAAATTTCCGCACTTCTTTTGTGGTGTTTTAAAATTTGAAATTATTTTTTGGCAAAGAAATTTAATACAAAGTAGTTTGACGCATAACTCTGGCAAACCCATTCAGCGAATAAGTGAACTGTTTAGGAAAACCACGTACATACAGATGATAATGGTTTAATAATAATATATGGGATTTCTAGTTTTGTTTTCCTGGTTTTTTAACAAATAAATATAACATTTTTTGTATAAAAACTCCCACTCGTTAGCAAAACAAGTGCTTGATTTGGACATTTTTGTTCGCAGTGTTCTATGAAAACACTTACGTCTTTTCGATTTGTTGATCGATTCTTTCGTCGAACAAAAGAAGGTCATAGAGGAATCCAAAACAATTTTCTGTCGCTTAGAAAGCGAACAATCGCACAATTTTGACATTGAATTGTGAAATCTAATAAATAAAGTTTTTGTATCAGTTATCAATTCTTTTTTTTTTTTTTTGTAGTAATTTCACACTGGTTGGTTTTAAATAAAATTTTGTTTTAACGTTAAAATCAATCTTTAAAACCTGGTTTGAACACACCATCTTAAAACCTCTTTTGAATTGGTTTTATGTTGCTTTTATAAAGTGCGACATTATTTTTGATGGAGTTAATAAAGTGCTGCCATATAAATAATTGGCTTTTCAAATGATTTTCCAAAAAAATAAATAAAACGAAAATCACACAAAACAATTAAGATGGAACGAAAACATTTTTTGTACAGTTTGTGAAATAAATTTTAGAAAGCGAACAATCGCACGACTTCGACATTGAGGAACAGGCCGTAAATCTTTTCCTTTTGTATTTTTGCAGCGCAGCTGGTTTGAATTCGGAAATACAAATGATTCTTTTGAGTCGTCAATGTGTCCGATAATTGTGACCAGTAAGTTTTCAACGCGTACAATGAATGAAGCTCAGTGATTTTTAACTTTTTCATGCTTATGATCGCATATGACATTTTGATTGATTAAAAGTTATTAAAAAACCAATTGACGATATAACAAAAAACAAAAAACAACACCAAAAAGTATGAACTAAGCTGATTGAGCAAAACGAAACCTGCCTATACGCATGCCTTTTACAGCGAGAGTGCGTATAAAGCTCCTCAATTTTAAGGAGGCGTGTTACAGGGTAAGTTAGCACAAAAAAAAATATTGGAAAAAATAAATGTTAGAGTTTGATTATATGTATATAAGACTGCTCTACGGGCCCGCTAGGGTGAAGCGCCTTGAAAATGAAATTTTCCTCTTATGGCACTAACTTGCCCCAGAATGCCTGCAGAGAAGTCAAATGTATGACCAACGTCAATAATTTTCTGGACACCTCGAACCCGTATTATGCTTCCTTAGGGTCTTGCATATATAAATCCATGAAACAGAATTGAATATCGGATACCTCAAATTTTTTTTTTTTTTTTTATCGGACACCTCAAAATGAACATATTGAATTATGTTTTCTGTGGTATATATTTTTATAACCGCCACATGGATCCAATTTTCTTACACCTCTTTCAAAGTTAAGTGTAAAATTAAAATATCACAACTATAAACCATAAGCAAAAGATGGTTCTTTAAAAATTTCTACACTTTGTTAATTTATGCCAACGAATTAATGAGATATTTCAATCTCTTAAAAAAATGCAATTTATACTGAAGGCAAAAATTTATGCACAAAAGCTTAATTTAAATCTATAAACGTATGCATCTAGATACTCTTATGTGCTAAAGCGGCATTAATGCAAGTAAAAATGACTGCTTTCAATTGTTTCCGGTTTTTTGCTTCACTTGATTTGGTTCGTCGAGGAAAGAATAGTGAGCAAACATTAAGTGCAGTTAAATTGCATTTTGCTGCATAATAATGAGATTTTACATAAATTTTGAATTCAAATGTTTTTTTTGCCTCCTTTTACTATAAACCAAAGCTGGTTGGTGGTTGCAAATGCTGCAAAAAAATATTGCTCATGGTGTTTTTTGTTGTTGTTCGAATTCTGCTTAAATCAGAAAATTTTGCAGCACTAAGTTTTTTGAGGCGAAATCATAAAATACGATTGCCACCAAAAAAAAGGGGAATTTAATTATTTAATGATTGTCAGTCCCATTTGTTTGTCTGTAATAATATTTTTGGTGCACGACATGAATTTTAAAATATATTTTAAAAATACTTTAAGCTGCAATTAAGTCTTTTGTATATTTAATTTAAGCAGTCAACGTTCTGAAGTTAAACTAAGAGCTTTAAGCAATTTATTTTTATCACACTCCGTGCCGTATGTGTTTTAAATAAGAACAATTAATTATATGAAATCCAATGTTTACGTACGTTCACATTAGGGTGGGTGGGTTGGTATAGCAAAACGGTGTTGTGAGGAAAATAAGAAATTCTCTTACGACATAACATGTAATAAAATTTAAGGTATTTTTAATAATTTTATAGGGTTTGAGTTCGATTTTCAATTTCTCACAATTGAGAAAGATTTTTTTAAAATATTTTTATTTTCTTTGATTAGAGTTCTTTACTTTTAAATCACATACAAGCCGTATCATTTCTTGCAATGCTTTTTAATTATGTTCCATTTAGTACAGATTTAAAATATTAAACGTGTAATTTTTCTTTTTGCAAACCCACGCATTTTTACTTTAACGCATTTTTTATTCTTATGCCATAATGGAACTAGAACCTTCAAACAGAAAGGAAAATACATGCATGAGCAGGCATTAACTTAACGAATGGAAAAGGATGTGTTTCCTACGTTGCTTTGTTTATCGTTTGTTAAATCGCGTTTTGTTTTCTTTTGCAGCAAACAAAGCAAAATGATGCAAAGAAAAGAATCGAACTGAATGTACGAATTTTCTCAATATCTTTGTTGTAATTTGCAGAAGTATTTGGTGTATGTATGTACGTGCTGGCATTTTTTTTGTGTTGGAAATAAGCACAAGGAGATAAAAAACTTGTTTTTTTTTCTCCTTTAAGTACATGTATGTATGTGCGTATGTGTGTCTTACTTCCTTCAAAATTTTTAGTTACAAAATCCATGAAAATATGCGAACAAACACTATTTTCATGGTTGTGGTTGTAGTAACAATTATTGGTTGCAAATATGTTCGACTGCTTTGTGGTACAACAACTTTTCCTTAGACAGCCTTCATAACCCTGAAATTGTCTATAGGTATGTTACTTTTTATTGTTACACATTTTATATTGTTCATGTTTTTTCTTTTTGGAGAGTCTTGCTCCTCTAACCTTGTGCCTGCTTACGTTGTTTTGTTTAATGCCATTGCAAAGATGGCAGGCAGGCAGGCAGGCAGGCAGGCAGGTCCAATTGTGGCTGAGAGGTTGAAAGGATTAGACATGCTGAACACTTCCACCTCTTTCTCTAGCGAATTATCTTTCCCATTTGAGGGCATGTTGTAATTTTTGCCACACATTTTATCGCATAAAAATTGCGGTGCCAGAAGAGATTTTTTTTTTGGGTTATGTTGAACAAAATACGAAATAGAATCTTAAGAATGTAAACAGGAACATGTACATATTTATTATCATTAGTGATATGCATGCTTTCGAGAAAAATTGTTGGAATTGAAATTTTTCTTGACATTTATCTATTGCAATTGACTTGAATAGATTTACCACAACTTGAGTTTTATTACCGAAGGCAAGGCACAACAAACAGTTTTTACAAATTGGCCTAAATTTTAGTTGTACAAGGTGGGCCGAACGAAGACACCCTACTGGAAGTGGCTGTTATTTTTGACAGTTGAGGTCAATCTTAAATCTGTTTTTATATTTGTCAACTTGATAGCTGTAAAATATAAGTCAATAACCCATGGAACGATACACTCCCCAAGAACGCGGAACAACCGCTTCTATGACAAACTGGATGATTTTTCAACCAAAATCATAATGATGAGCGATGAGGCATATTTTCACCTCAGGAAGAAAAACACCAAACGTATTTTGGTTTCTAAACGTATCAGTTTGTAATTAACAATAAAAAATTATAAATGTTCAACTAACTTTCTTGGGGATTATTGAAAATATTAGTTTAAAATTCAAATGCCTTTTCTGTTTCGCGGACTGCCGGCCCACTTGGCTCCTAGAAGGATCAGATGCTTTGTAGTGGATAATTTCTATACAAAGAGTTTTGAAGAAGTACTTTAAACACATGTCAATGTGATAAAATAGTTTTGAAAAAATGTTTCAGCCTTAGGGAGTTTTGGCTTGCGTTGCGAATTCTGTTTAATTTAATTTGCTGTTCTCGCGATTTTAGATGAGGATTTTACAAGTGCCAAATATTGGACAAAATTGATTCATCGTAACTTATTTTGCATTGTTGTTTGCAATTCATTTGTCATGTGGTTTCTTTTTCCATATCATTCTAGGGATGTTTGTTTTATTTTTTAAGAACCCCGTCAGCAGAAGGTGTGAGTTTAAGCTAACACATGAAATAAAATAAAAGTAAAATCAATAAAAAAAGTTTGTTTATAAATGTATCCTTGGTTTGAATTCTGAGAGGATTTTGGTCAAGTTTATTCTATTGTGTTCAAGTTTAAGCTGCTGGCTTTTTAAATTGTAGTCTCAACGTTACAATGTATAGAAAGCTTGTAACGATTGTTATAAAAAAGAATTGTCAAAGGGTTGCTTTGGAAATTTGTCTTATTTTATTATTGGTCTTAAAGAAGTAATTGATTATTTCCGATTTCCGACAACAATAATGTCACGAAAAATGTGTGCAAAGATATTGAATTCAGATTCAACGTAAATAATGTTTGTGTTGCCTCCTTATTGAGGGGGTGGGGGGCTGGGGTTGCCTTGAGAAAACAATTAGAAATTTTGCTCCTGCTTTTCTTCTTTCCATTTTCATGAGATTAAGGCTTTTGTCTGCTCTTGACCTTTTTTTGTAACAATTTTCCCTTAGAAGAATGATGACTTTTGTCATGATCTTCCCTTTTTCTTTTCTTTAGTTTCTTTTACGGCATTTTGCAAAATTTTTGTCGAAGGAATTCTGTTTTTTATTTCAATTGTATGGTATTTTTGTTTATTTTTAATCCGTCTATAGAGGTTATTTTTGTGTAGAATATTTTGTTGTTGTCTAAAGTTCTTATAAGAAATAAAAATAGAAAACTTGAACATTTCTATGAATGTTTCCTCTTCGTTTATTCTTTAGACTACTTAAAATTATCCTTTTAAGCACACCACTCAAAAAAAAGTATTCTTCTTTCTACAACCAAACTTAAAGCAGTAAAAAAATATTTTATTTAGTTGTCAATGGCAAGCAAAGTTAAAAAAAACTATAAAAAGTATTTTTTTTTTATTAAAAATTCAATCCAGTTATTAAAAGTCGACGTCCTGCATTTGGAGTTGAGCTGATTCAAAACTGAAAGATTGTTAAACTGCTAACGCTTCTTCTCTTCTCTTCTCTTCTCTTCTCTTCTCTTCTCTTCTCTTCTCTTCTCTTCTCTTCTCTTCTCTTCTCTTCTCTTCTCTTCTCTTCTCTTCTCTTCTCTTCTCTTCTCTTCTCTTCTCTTCTCTTCTCTTCTCTTCTCTTCTCTTCTCTTCTCTTCTCTTCTCTTCTCTTCTCTTCTCTTCTCTTCTCATCTCATCTCTTCTCTTCTCTTCTCTTCTCTTCTCTTCTCTTCTCTTCTCTTCTCTTCTCTTCTCTTCTCTTCTCTTCTCTTCTCTTCTCTTCTCTTCTCTTCTCTTCTCTCTCTGCTCTGCTCTTCTTTTCTCTTCCCTTTAGAACTTATAAAATTTCAGTCAGCTTAAATAGTGTTGAACTTTAGGAAAAAGTTAAATTATGACTTTAGCTGGGGATCAGTTAGCTGCTCCAAAGCCTTACGGTTTTCGCCAGTACTCATTTTGCTCATAGTACTTTCTAGTTTGATTTTTTTTAATTTCTAAAATTTATGCAATCATATCTTTGTTTTTGATTTTCGAAAGGCTTTTTTTCATATTGTAAGCACGAAGTTACATGTGAAATAATTGATTTTTAAATCACACAAACTCATATACATATTTAAATAATTAAAAAATTGAATCACTGCGCTGTGTTCAGCAATTAAGCAGAGCATTGTATCCGTTGTAGTGAGTCATTTGAACTAGCAGCCTTCCAAAAATTCATAATGCGTACAAAATCACTGAAACAAAATTAATATTTAATTAAAAATTACAATATTTTGCTTACCCTATTTAACTCTTGCTTTGTATCATTTAGTTTATTTGTTGTTATTTCTTATATAAAATGAATTTTATAAAATTTTATATATAGTGCTTTTATTTAATTTAAATTTATTTTAATCAATTCCGTTTAGTGTTCATTTCTTTGCAAATCTATCACTAACTCTTCTTTTAATTGAATGTTTCGACTCAGCACAAGAGCTTGCGGGTTCATTCACTCTTCACGTTGTATTTGTAAATTGCAACATCATCAACTCCATGACTGCAATTTTTTTGCAGTTTTTGTAACTGCACGTACATAAAAAAAATGCAAGCGATAAATGTTAGAGGTAGTTAGAACCATAAATTGCGCTTAAGCGCAATTATCAGCCACGTTTTTTAAACGAAAATAGTAAACTCTTTTAGCTTTAGTACGATTTAGTAGCGTATTAAAATGCAAGTTGCTACAAATGGTGGCTTAATAGTGCTATCGCACTAATGCTACTTGTACAAGTATTGCAGTTGTCAACATTTAACTACTCGTTGCAGTCTCTTTAAAAACGAAAAGTATCCAAGAGTTTCAAAATGCAACCAAAGGCTTTCAGACTGCAACCGTAGCGCAAATAAAGTCCCCGCATTCGCTTTGCAGCTTTGAGTAGATGGGTTTTTTAATATTTATTTATTTCTTTTCTTTTTTTTGCTGTTACTTTTAATAGGGGTAATTAAAGCAGCTCAAAGAGCTAAAATAAATTGGGGAAAATAAAAACACGTATATTTTTTATTCTTCAACAAGTAGTTTAAGCTGTTTGAAACTTTCGCTTTAATGTTGTTTGTTATTGATAGAGTGCTGAAATTTAGTTGTAAAGAGTTAATCTGTTTTCTGAATGTTATGCTCATATAAATAAAATATTTTCTTCAGCATATTGTATTGCAAAATAGTCATCTGCCTACACTTTTTAGATCGCAAAATTTGATTTGATTTTTTTGAAGCCAAATTTTAGAATCAGAAATCAAAAAATCAATCTGGATGTGATTCAATAATTATTTTTACCATAAAACTTACAAATAAGTTTTTTTTATTGGCAAATTCACTCAAACTTTTTAATATTACGCAAATTTGAATTATTTGTTAAATAAATACGCATTTTTAATAAGAAAATATTCTTGTTTTGAAAAGGGAATCAAATTTTGTGAACGGGATGTTTGTTTTAATTTTTCATTATAACACTCATACGCACCGTGACCCCTTATTTTTTGTTTCAGAACAAGACGAGATTTATTTCCAATACTCATACGCAACGTGGGCAGTGTCACAGAGTACACAGAGGTGAAAAAATTGACTTTTTAAAGTCGGAAAAATCGTCTAACAGAAAATAGTTAGGTATACTATGCGTTGTAAACATTTTCTTACCACATAAAAACAGCTGTGAAAAACGTTATTTCTATTGATTTGCAACGAATCTTAGAGCATTTCCAAAGCCTACAACTGTTACGTTGCAAGTAAAATTATCTATTTTTTTTTGTGATTAGAACACTGGAGGCAATGTAATAATTAGTGCAGTGCAAAGGGCCATCCTGGACCAATCTAGCATAATAAATAAAATGTAATAAATTTCTTTGAATGTATATTTTACTTGTAGTAAACATTTGTAGGTTTTGAGAAACATGCAGAGACGGTGCATAACGGCATGCCACAGAAGAAAAATAGCGCGATTAAAAAGTAATCTGTAACAAGGTATAGACAGCTTCTCTATTATTCTCTATTATGAACTTATTTCTTCATTTATCTCCCAACATAACGTATATATTTCTTACTTTTTCGTTTTTCATAAATGGTGCAACAAAATGGATTAAAATTCTCATGTTTGGACCGCAGTCGCAAAATATATTTTGGAGTTACTCGATCGGAAATCAATTCAATAAAGCTCTTGAAATAGATAACTCTGAAATATTGATTTCAGATAAAGGGAAATTGCACGTGTCGTTATATAATTTGCTATAAAATGACATCGTAAAGTGTTAAAAAAAAAAAAAAAAATAAAATATAACATTATCTTTGCTTGCCATTTTTAATTTATTCTTCATTTTCATTCAGCGGAAAATTATTTTTGTATATTTTCTTTGTTAGTAAAATAAGTTAAGGCATATAATTATTAATACTACAGCAGTAAGCATTACTCTGTTTTTAAACTTTGCATGAATATGGAGTACAAGAACAATAAAAGTGAAACATATAGAATATTTAGGAACTCGTGCAACAGAAAAAAAACCTACCTCGGATCTGTATGAAACATTAAACTGCAGACGTAGTGATGAAGAAACGTGACTACTTTAGAAATTGTCACGCATGTATGATTTCCAGTGAAAGGTTAAATAAGAAAATATTGAGCGAAAATGCAAATCATGTTGATGTAAAACAAATAAAACGAAACAACTTGTAGAAAATGTCGAACAAGAAGAGGGAGCTCAAAATATCAAATGAACAGTGGCTCACATTGGTATAATTCGGATATGACAAAGATACTTGATTGATTGAAGTATATATTTATTTGTTGTGGGGCAAGTAAAAAATATGTTGTAGCCAAATATTGAGACGCCATTGATGATTGATTTATAGATGCTTTTTGTTTTCTTCAAATATGTTTTTTAGTTTTTAAACCATATTTTTTTGGGTAAATGATTGATTAACTATTTTACGTTTAATGGGTATAATACCCCTTAGATTTTAATTTCTTTTCTTAACAAAGAAATAAAATTTACTTTGAATTGGCTCAAGAACATTTTTGAATAAAAACTCATTTAATTTTTCTAAATATGGCAATAAAGTTGTCACAGAACATGTTGCTGGCTGATTGTAACAGCAAGAAATCCCAAAAGCAGTTGGAAACTAAGGAGTATTCTCGTACCAGAAACTTTAAAATTTTGCTGCAGTTTTTGAATTAAGGGGAATACTTACAGAAAACGCAATATTAAATTAACATGAACAAATGTTGTTTCAGAATCATATTAAAAAAATAAAGACTTAATGTCATATTCATAATAATTATTGTAAGTTTATTAAGCTCTTATTTGACATCTTTCTACAGAATATTTGTCAAATAAACGTGTAATAAAACTTCAACAGTTTTTATGAATATGGGTGTTACTTTAGAACTATAAGTGTATTTAAAGTGCTTGTTGTTCCTATTGCGCTGATGAGAACTCTGCCGTCGCATGGTGTAATGGCTAATCACAGTAGTAAAGCAGTAGGGTGGTTGAGGTTTTAGTCA
The DNA here is from genome assembly GCA_963662145.1 of Sturmia bella. Taxonomy (NCBI): domain Eukaryota; kingdom Metazoa; phylum Arthropoda; class Insecta; order Diptera; family Tachinidae; genus Sturmia; species Sturmia bella. Next base: position 58,414,901 of record OY759170.1, read on the forward strand.
CTTCAGAGGTAAGCGGAAAACTTTGTGGTACAAAGCTAAGCGAAACGAGAAAAGTAAAGCCGAAGAAAGGGCCAGCTTATCATAATTTTATAATGATAAGGTAACTCATTTTGAGGCCAAATACCCCTTAACGCATTGGCCTTATTTTAATATTATCTAAATTGTATTGACTCAGGCCATCAGGAATAAAAGCTGGTTTAATAGCAAGAAATTTTGCTTCCAGATTAGCACCAAATCAGGTTGTATTAAAACGAAAGTTTTATCAAGCCTATCCACCCTCAAAAGTATAGATTCATTGTGAAAAAGTTTACAACAACAACGGTAGAGTTATTTTTAGGCTTCTGATAGCTTTTAAGCCACTGTGCAACGCAGTAAATAGGCAAGCAAGATTCATAAATGAATATGCAAGCAGGCAAGAGGATATAAACTCTATGTACGCACACGTATGTATTTATGATGAAGAATACACATTTAACAACACTCTGCGACACATGTTTGCCATTCGCACCTAGATAAAAAGTTTAGATGTCTGCTAGTGGATGAACACCTTTTGAATCCTAAAGAGTATGAAAATTTACCTTTTGCTGGTAGAAAATGATTTTCAGTTTTCTTAAGAGAAAAAAAGAAAAATTAAATAAAATTATGCAAATTATAGCAAAAACCGTAGAAAATTTCTTACCCGAATTAAGAAAATTTAACTTTGAAAATAAGGCGACTTTGCAAACAAATTCAGCTGTTTTCTTTCTTGGTGTTTGTTTTTTGTTCAAGTTTATTGTGTGCTAAAATGTAAAAAGTTTTGAAGTTTTTCCCAAATAAAGTGGTAAAGATTGAAAAATCAATTAGTTAGAAGTTTTAAAGATTTCCTAGTGAAATTCCTCTTATTGTTTAGTTACTTTGCTTCCTTGACCAGATTTTGTCACTATTTTTCAAGTATTGATTTTACAGTAAGTGGTCTTGTTGGTGCCCTTTTACATTTTTCGTTCTCTTTCAATTTTATTTATGCTAGTGTTTTAACAAAAGAACAATTTTTATTTTTGGCTGGAAGGTTGTTGGCGGTTTATTTTTGCCGGTTCATCTTCAGTCTATTTTATGAGGCATCACTAACGCTGTTTTATTATTATTGAAAAAGTTTCTGCCTCATTTAAATGGTAATTTATGAGCAAAATTATCTTAAGGCGCAAACTTTTTTTTTATGCCATTAAAACGAAACGTATTTAAGTCATCAATACGTATTTAGATATTCGTTGTAAGAACTAAAATAAATTACTGTAAGAATTGTATCATTTTAAGATTTTTTGCCTGTAAAACTGGCTGGACTGAGGTAGAGGTTTGCCAAAGAGACAAAACACATTACGGGTAGGTAAGACGATTTATAAAAAAGAGTATTTATAAAAAGTTGTTCAACAATTACTGTTCTGTGTCAGCTATAAGGGAGACCAATTAAAACTTTGCAATGAGTTTGAATCATAATTAGGGAAATCGATCAATTAATGTCATAATGTATTGAGAAATTATTAAAAGAAATATTGCGAGTCTGTAAGGATTGTTGCGAACAAAGAGACAGGGACCGAAAACTTTCACTGGATATGAAGTTCTCTTTGATGTGGGTATCAACTTGAAGTTACGGTTTCCCATCCCATCCGGGATTTTATCAAAACACCAACTAGTGACAAACTGTCTTGCATAAAAAATTAAAGTTTTTGTTTTTAAACAAATAAGTTAATAATCTTCAGATCAGGTATGGCAGCTGGTCTGCGGAAAATGTAATTTTTCTTCTTTGCCTTTCCTTCTCTATTGTGTTCTATGGGTTAGAAGTTGCCAGAAAATAATTTTTTAATTCTTAATAATTTTATCATTTCTTGTTGGATTTTTACTCCCTCAAAATTGGGAGATTTTTGTGATAAAATTGGTGTGATCAACATTTGCAAAATAAAGCAGGAAAAGTAAAGTTGAAGACTTACTGTCTGGGGTACATACCAGGGCTATTTCACGTCCACCACGTCGCTCATCAGCATCAAAAGTCACTTCGAACCCAGGCCATGAGCAATTAAATATAGACAGCAACAATTCTTGAGCTTATCAGAGCTTCATATGGTTTATATAAAATTATAAGTGTTATTAGAAAAATCAATTAAGAAATATTCACTTACTATTTTGAGACATATATTATGCTTTAAGAACAGAAATGAGTAAAAAACGTACGAATGAGAAAAATGCTTCAAAACACACGAAAACTAAATTTTAGAACTGTGTGAATATATACAAAATTTGTTAAACTATCAATTGCTAACACTAAAATGTAATTTAGCCATTAATTTTATTACTCTCATATAATTTTATTTATGTAATAGAGTAATTTTATGAAGTATTTTTCTCAGCAGAAATTTTGAAAAATAAATGGTGACATTGGGTTTGTATAACATATTTTGAGCTGTAATAATTTAAAAACAAAATCATTTATACAATTATGTTGGTATTTGTTAGATTTTATAAATGAGCTTAAGGTCACTCAATTCTCAATAAATATATTTTCTATTTATTGATAAATTGTTTCGATATTTCGATACTCCTTTGTGTATCTTCTTCAGGAAAATGTGTTTTCTATAAAAAGGTCGAATAACGAATATACATTATGTTGGTATCATTTTAAAGATAAAAACTAACTCGACTTACTGGCAAATGGCTTCAAAGACCTCATAAAAAGAATATTTCGTTCAATTGCGTTGACACTTTTCTTAAGGTAATAAAAAAATATTTTTTTTTGGTTAAAAATAAAGCCTCTATAAATTATGATTAAATGCGTGCATTGTAATCATTTTTTTTTATTATTTTCGAAGCCCTTCAACAAAATTGAATGCTCCTCAAAAACAACGTACAACAAAACAAAATCATTTGCATAAAAAGTATTACATATAAAATAATGTTGCATGGAAATTCTGAATAAAGAAACTTAATCGCAAACAATAAAAAATCAGTTGAACAAACTTTACAACACGTCAGGACCACCTCCCACAGTGTTTGTAATTTTCTATTTTTGTTTATTTTAGTTGCCACCTCCAACAAACACCTCCCACCCCATCTCATGTTTATTCATTTTGTTTTTGTTGAGCGTTTGGCACAAGAGCTTGAAAAAAGCAGATCACAGCAATAAGTGTTTGAATAAAAAAAAATATATTTTATGTGGATATAGAAGATTGGACTAAACAATAAATTACAGTTTGACAATCGGAATTTGTGTTTGGTTTTTTCTTTGCACAAAATAAAATTAAAAAAAAAAATCTCAAGATACGGTTACATATCAACAAATATTTGTTCGTTTTTGGCAAAAAAAAAAAAAAATGTGACCACTACTTTTCTCCGGAGCTTAGTTTTCTAATAATAGTGAAAATGCACATGCATATCCATGAATGCAAGAACAATTAACAACGAAAACAGGTAGGTAGCATAAATTTTACAGGAGCATATTTTAAGCTTATGTTTGCTCAACGAGGAAATGCTCAACTATGCAGAGAATTTATATTTACTGTGGCAAATTTCTGTAAGATCAAACAATTGTTCAATTTTGCATTTGTTTGTATGCTTTCGCATTTTTATATGATTTTATTCATGAGCTTGGCCAAAGCAAAGATCACCAAGAGAGTAGTGGTCCTGTTATTTGACGTGTAATATTTGATAGTCTGAGTGTATCTCAAGATTATATATTAAAGAGCTCAGGTAGTAGGTTATCTAAGCGCTGGGGGTAAAAACATTTTGTATAGTTGTTGTTCGTATAGTTGTTGATCTGATTCGAAGCCATTTGGGTGCTGATGATCGTCGTGGTGGACATGAAACAGCCATGTTACGTTCTTCAGCCAATTAAAAATTGTCATCACTACAATTTTACAAAAACAGAAAGCCTTCCTCAACACTTACAAAGTAAAATGATAAAAATTGTTATCACTAAACTCGACTGTAATGTTAAATTAGTGTTTAACGAATGTGCTATTTCAACATAAAATCAAAACGGGTTCCATTATTGGCTTTACATATCTGATTTTTTGTTAGTTTTTGTTGCTGTATAAGAAGTGATTGCATGTAAATGAATTTTTGTTGTTTATGCTTATAGTTTTGCCCAAAATGAAGGTTAACTATAAATTAGTGGTCACGTTACCTTACGCAAAAATATAGAAATATTAACTCATGTGTAATCGTATTTTGAGCATACAGAAAAATTTATCACACGAATAATTTTAGATTAAAAGTTCCAAAATTTCAGCAGGAATATTTACTGATTTAATTATTTTAGGCTTAGAAACTTTTTTCGCTTAGAAGAATTCCTGAAACGTTGGCATTCAGATAAAAATTCCTCAGACTATTTTACTGTCATTCCTAAAGTTAAATAAAACTGTAATACAATATTGTAAAAATTTCGTTGTTTGAATAATATTGTCAGGCTTTCGTTAAGCAATTTGTAGAAATTCTAAAATTAGTGAAATTTCATTAAATTAAATCTTCCTTTAAACTTGTAATGAAATCTCCATTGCTGTTTCCATTAAACAAACTCAAGCTCTACAACAAAATAGTCACTGCGCTAATTTGATTTATTTGTGTTTTATTTGTTTGTTTTCAACTTTGCATGAAAAATGAGAAAAATAATAAATTCGGTGCCATTTTAATTGAATTTATGTGAGTTGTTTGCATCAGACTGCTAAATTTGTGTTTTCAGCAACACGAGTTACGTCTCCAAACCAAGGCAATTTGCTTTCCTTTTTTACATTCGCATTTCTGTTTCTGCTTTGCAACATGCGTGTGAATTAATTTATTTTTCTAGTTATTTAATTTTTTATGCTTTCTTTTTTGCTGGTTTTCTTATTGCTTTGTACGACGAAACATGTAATTAGTTGAGCAACACGACAAGTGCACTGAAAGGATTTGTAGCTAATGAAATAAATGTGTAAATGAAAATTTATGAAAGTTGAATTTGCTGCTTAAATAATATTTCTAAAAAATAAAATATATTTTTATGAACATTTCTACTCATAGGGGAAAAAAAGATTAAGAACATATTTTTTGTGGATTCTCTTTTAACGCTTAAAGTAAGAAACCAGCAAAAGTAGACAAGCATCCAAATGTACACAAAAAGAAAAATTAAATGAAATGTCTTTATTTTAATAACTTATTTTTATTATTTTCTACATCTGGAGATTTGAAGTCGTAACGTTTAGCTGAACATGATCGAGTGAGTTTAAAATAATATCAGCGGTTCTCACTCTTGATCGTAAACTCGGTTGCACATTTGGTTAAAGTACTAGCGTTTACTTCACTACAGCAACAAAATGTACCGAACTTTTATTTTCTACGCTGTGATTAAAAAATCAAACAAAACGCTTTATACCATGTTCATACATGCGCCTTTATTGAGATAATCGCAATAAAGTCCATTATTGATCTCAATATTCCATACAAAAAGTCAATAAAGTTATTGCTTAATAAACTCAAAATTGCTTTGAATATTGAGAAAAAGATGAAACACAACACTGCAAAAGATGTGTTTAATAAGCAAAAGTATAGAATGCGAGATGAATGACGTGATAAATGTAAACAAAAGCAAACAAAACAAAATAATAAAAAATAAAAATAAATACAATAAAAATAAAAACATTGCAGCATTTCCAAATTTTTATTTCTCTTTCTTTTTATTACTGCCGCATAACATGAACGCACTACTTGTACAAGTTCCATATTTTTATTGTACAACACTAAAATCTTTTTAATGAAAGGCAGTTTTTCTTCCATTTTTCTTAAACAAAAACAAAAACTTTTTTCCAGCTGTCAAATACTAATTGAGTTAGCGCAATATTTGTATGTATGAACGCAAAACATATTATGTCAATAAACTGAATATTATCTCAATTAGAAATGCATGTATGAACAAGGTATTAGTAAACATTGAAATAAAACAAAAAATATGAAAATAAAAAATATGGAAAAAACAAATAAAAATATACTGGTGAAGAGAAAATGCGACAAAATTCACAACAAAAGGTGGACAGATAAAAAAATTCAGCAAGTTTTAGAATATTTGCAAGAACATGCAGACTTTGAGGTAAGAAAGTCACTCGGGCTTTGTGGTAAAAACCGTAGTGAATGTAGCAGAGTTGTAAAAATAATATCAAGAATGAGAACCGTTATCATTAGGATTAGCTGAATTCACTTGCCGTCTTAAATAAGGCCTGTTGTTTTTTTTTTCAAAATATTCATTCAAATTCAGTATTGAACTTTTCTCAGTGTAACATTTAAATTTGTGAGTCCATATAAATAAGTACTCTTCACACATTATTTTGAGGTGTGAACACATACTCCCACCCTCCCACACGAATGAATATCTCGAGCATACATTGAGCTCATAAACATCCGGCTTAAAGACCGTCATGTGTACAGCCTGCAGTTGGAATACACGACAATTATAAATGTTTATCCATTAAAATGCCAGGTGCTGCAGCGTAAATACGAAAAAGATTTTGTTGCTGCGGGTATACGAATAGAAAGCGTTAAATTACGCTGAACTTAATTATCAAACTAAACCCTCAGATACACTCCGATTACAGGCATAAAGAGAAGAAGACGAAAAAAAAAATACGTTAATTACAAATTGAACAGTCAGTCTATAGGAAGGAGTAAACTGAATTACAACAGCTTTACATACAATTTGAGTTTGAAGTTGTAGTGGCGCACAAGAATAAAAACACTGAAGGGACAGCTTTAGAAATGCCCAAAGCATGGTATTTTCAAACCAGGCAATTTTTAGATCGCAATTTAACTCATTTTCGGACAAAATTGTTCCCTTGCAGTTATTGATTTTGGCAAAATTCTATCTTTATGTACTTTTTGTACTCATTTTTTGTTTGTTTTTTAATAAATTTTGTTCATAATTCTAAAAGCATTGTTGAATGACTTACGAACTATTTTGTTGTTGTTTTTTTTTGCGCCAACTTCAATAAACTTTCATCCCAAATACTTTTATGCAGAATTTTTTTTCTTTTTTTTTTTTTTTTTGGGTGAATTTATGGTTTTTTTAGTTTCTGTCAAAGTTTAAGGGTACCAAACAAATCCTGCTGCTTTTAAGGCAGTACTCGTTTCTTCTTTTACTCTTGTTTTAACTGTTTCCATGGATGGATGGATTCATGTTCACAACTTGAACTTTACTTCATTTTGTCAAACTGCCAACAAATATTTGTTTGCTTTGGAAAGTTTCAAAGGTTTAATTTTCTTAAGTTTTATGTATTTTAGTACACATGAAGAATAAGCACAATTTAAATTAAATGCTAATTTAAAGCGCATTAAGAAAAGTGGTTTCTAAACCGAAATTAAAATGAGTATAATATTAGAAGAAAATGTATATATTAGATCAATATTAAAGATTTAGAAAAAAAAAAGCCTCTTAACAGCTCAGGGGAAGGAATAACAGATTTGGATTTTTGCATCCAAGTAAATTTTGAAATGAAGATTCCAAAATGTGAATGGCATCTCCTACATAGCACGTGGGCGAAAGGAAATCACCTTATTAGAAGTTGCTCTTGTCAAATCTGTTTTTACATTTGTGAACTATGCGGGTACGTGTCACTTGTGGGGCACTAAATATCCACAAGTGATGCACAAGAAGCCATTACACCCGATCAAAAATACTGTGTGTTGCGCTGGTCACACTGGTGGAGTTATCGGACCATTTTTTTCGAGGCTGTCACTGGTCAAACGACAGCACGCTATAGGGCCAAATTTTTTGTGTAGAGTTCAAGTGAATAAGCCATGGAGCGTTACACTCCCCCCAGAATGCAAAATAATCGTGTCTATGGCGAAATACATGATTTTTCGATCAAAATCATAAACTTGCGGTGTGGCTCATTTCCACCTGAGAGGGTACGTGAACAAGCAAAACTATCGCTTGTGGGTCACCAAACATACACGAGTGATGCACAAGGAGTCATTACACCCGATCAAACAAAGACTGAGTGGTGCGCTGTTCACACTGGAGTAATCATCGGGCCATTTTATTTCTAGGACAAACGACAACACGCTATAGGGCCATATTAACCGAGTTTTTTCTGTCACAATTGCACGAATTAGGTCTGGAGGACATGTGGTTGCAACAGGACGGAGAACAATATTCTGAAAGCCAAACAACATCGGATGACTGCTGTTAGCCCACCTGTTACATATATGCATTAGGGTAGGTCGATTTGTAAGAACAACAATTTGTCAATACTCAAAACAGACGTGGTACGAGATCGGTGTGTTCGAAGACAATACTGGAAAGAAAATATTGTTTGGGATTGGCCATATACATATATTTGAGTCCTCTACGGGCATCCTGAAAGTGATTAGCGTGATGGTGGGAAATTTTAGGATATATAAAGATTTTTTTGGCAACTGCTGCCCCAAACTACATAAGGCTTTTGTGTTAAAAAAAGTAAAGCAGCTAGAAAAAACATTGGGCGTATAAAAAGCAACACAGGAGGCCTTTAGATGAAAAAGTAGAATTGTCTTGTACAGCGTATCTGGTAGCAGATTTATATTTTCAAACTTAATTAAAAAACGAAGTTTATCATTTAAATGCTATAGGAGCTAAAGCCCGTATGATTGGTATAGGATTGACAGAAAGAAACAGCAATGGCTAGAAAGAACCAAATATATGAAACGTAAGCAAAATTGGTAACTTTTTTTTAAGTATTGTATTCCGTTTGTTTTCAAGAAAGCGCTACAAAATAAAAATGTTCAAGAAAAGAAGCTTTAAAATGCAAAAATTGGCCATAAACCGCTGACACAGCAACATTTAAAATTGAAATGCCAATTTTAAGTTCAAAAATTTTACATTTTTTTTTTCACATAACCTGATTTTTTATCGATAACTTCAACAAAAATGTTGACAGTTTTTCATTTATCTTAATATAGCTGAACTCTTTGCACATACTAAATTCTACTATAACATTATATTTGCACTGTTCTCTAAAACTAAAACGATACAAAAAAAAAAAAAATGTAAAATCATACGGGCTTAACTGAGATGTATTATTTTGGGTCGAAAACTCGTTGTATGGAAGGAAAAGTAAAAGTGGTGCAATACAAAAAAATGTTTTCTATGTTAAAGGTTTGTGTGAACATATCTGATTCTCATTATGTTCATGGGAGTAGTTTTGGAATAAGTAAATAGTTGAGTTCCAAACAATATTTTAAGATTTTTCGAGTCTAGCGATTAGTGATTAATCATAAATATATGAATATACCAAATGATCAATCAGAATTATATAAATATAGAGTACAAATAAAAACTCCGGTCTTCAGTCTTCTTAGTTTGATGTTCACGGCAAGAAGGTCTTTATTAATATTAAGTTCAATTCAGTTGGGTATTAAAGAAAGATAAATGTAAAGGAAAATAGTTAGGAATTCAGAGAGTATAATTTTAACTACGTATGTGTGTCTATGCATATTATACATTTAATATAAAACGAGAGTATTACATACATATGTATATTGGAAAGCAAAATATAGCGATATTTAATAATCTTTGCACTATTTAAAGGAATGGAGTGATAAAATGAATCTATTACTTTTATAGGAAATAGGAAAACTATTTTAATATTGAATAAAGTTGTCTCAACAATTAGCATCAACGAAATATCGATAACATATAGAGGGCTCAAAATATAGAAAACAATAAGGTCTATTTCTTTAGACCTAAAATAGTACATATCAATTGGCTCTTAAAGCAAATAAAAAAGTTCACTTTTGAACATTTAAGAAATTTTATCATGTTTACACTAAACATCGGCCATGTATTACATTTCTCAATCTTAAGCTTTGTCTAGACGGTTGTCAGATCTTACAATATTGTAAGACCTAACAACGTGCTGGCAATCTACTAGAAATACAAAATTGTCAGCATTAAGAAAATTGTCAGTTCAGACAATTCGAAGAAAATCTTACAATTTCATTGTCAGACAATTGCCTGACAATTAATTTAGCTACCAACGAAAATTATCAGCTTACACGGATGTAAGATTTTCTACGTATCGAAAATCGTCAGCCAATTGTCATTATCAAAATACACACACACACATAAAGGAAATTATTCATTCTTTATTTTTTTCGCTCAATAACCATGTTTTTAATTTTTTTATTCTCTTTTCTGCAACTTTTTACCTCTCGTACTCACATTTTTATTATTCTCTTGTTTTTTTTCTCCCTTTCGTACACACACATTTTTCTTTAATATTCTTTGTTATTACTCTGACAATGACGCCGTTGTAAGGTGTTGAGAATTTATGCATCTTACAATACGCCAATGCCGGACAATGTACTAGTTCAGACGATTGACAGTTAACTGACAGTTAACTGCTTTTGCTTGCAATATTGTCAGGTAGAAATTGTAAGTACTCACGATTGGTTAAAATATTCTATAAATTTTCTTACAACAGTCTAGACAAAGCTTTAAGTTCATTCTATAGCATTTTTCTGCTTGATATTACTGAAATATGAAAACATGAAACAGCTGTTTCAAAGCTGCCACACTTCTCAACAGCTTCGAAACAGCTAGTTTTGCACTAGCTTCTGGCCGTTGGAGTTTTCTTTGTGAGTAAAATTTACACCATAGAACATTTATGGTGTTACCAGACTCTCAGCACAGAATTATTTTTCGTAATTTTTTGGTCTTCATTATCAATACCACTTCACTTAAAAAAAGCAAACAAACATTTATCGCTTAGAGTGTCGTGAGTAAAATAATACTTTTGACCCAATCATTTTATATTGTTCCTAAATTTTTTTTTTCAATTGCTTGTTATGTATACAGATGTTAAGCCAAGCCCAGTGCCGGAAGCTTCTGCAAAGGTAAGACTGACAAAGTGTACAACTACATTCATTTCTAAATATGTATCACTATTGCTTTGTTTTTTTATTGTTGACACAAAAGATTGGCTGCCAGCATAAATATGACCTTTTTGCCTTTTAAATTCACAAACATTGAAATCATTAAGGAAACCCCCTGCAGGTTGTGTTTGGAATAACAAGTGTATAAAAATGTTTCCTTTACATGTGAATAACTTTCTGTAACATTCCCATAAAAACATTTTCTTTTCAATTGGTAGCAAAGCAATAGGATTTTGTGAATGAAGCATCAGTCTGGCTTAAATATGTATCTTAGTGCTGCTGCGGTTCACAAAAAAATGAAAAGTTAAATTCATGAAAAAAATATTACTTTATTCGTATTTCTTGGAGTGGAATTAATCTTCGAATTTTATTTGGGTTTTTCTTATGCTCTTCCAGACACACACACACACACACACACAGATGACACATTCATTTGCAGTTTGTTTTTGTCAATAATTTTATTTAGTTTTTTAGGAAAAATTTTATGAAGTATAAAGTTCATTGTTCGTGTCCTGGGGGTTTATTGCCGCGTTGCAGATAAAACATTGATGTTACCCAGTAAAGTGTTTTTTTTGCATCTGTCTGATATGAATCATGACGTCTTAAAGTGCTCGTTTGTGTTCTAAAATATTGAAATTTATGCTGGAGATAAAAATTAGAAATGAACACTTATTGCTTAAGATGAAGTTTTTTATATAAAAAACAGCCTTTGTTGGCTGTGGTGATATTTGCAATTATTTGAATGTTTGACGTTTGCCTGAACAAATTTTTGTCAGGTTTAGACATTAAGTTGATTGATGTTTGATGGGTTTTTGTTTAGCAATTACACTGTGCTAGTTGAAAAAACCGACAGACGGGCCACCCAGTGGGTCCAGCACAAAATTTGCTTACCACGAAAATAATATTTTTTTATTTAATTTTATATTTATTATAATTAAAATTACAATAAATCTTAAGGCTAAAACACCAGCAACAGTGGCTATCGGTCAATGGCTTAAAAATGATTTAAACACATCGAGCAACACAATTTCACCAAGAGCGCAAAACTTCGCCAAAAATTTGTACAACTCAAAAAATATATCAAAATGGTTTAGACGCAATTTAGACAGGTACAAGCAGCACAAAAATTTGCAAATTCCATTCTTAGGGTCTTCTCGTCTTATATTAAATAAATTTTAGTTTTTTAACAAAAAAATAAAATTCTATAATAAATTTTTATGAAACAGTCAATATCTTGTCCAACCATTCATACTAGCCTTCAATTAAAAGACTAATGATTATGCTACCTTTGCACAGTTAGGATACTGCGGCCATTTAAAAATTTTCGGTGGGCAGGTTAGACTTTTAATAAAAATCAAAAAGACATGTTTTTGTTAAACAGGCAAACATTATTTTTGCCCAGTTCTTTATAAAAACTTTTCATTATTAATTATTACTACATATTATAATACACTAATTTATCGTTTAAAATCGTTTTGAAGGGTTGCCGCATGCATGAATGCGCTTCAGGGTTAACCATATTGCGGTTTCAAAAGTTCATGATATTTCTTGTGTTATTATAAATTTTGAACGCTGACATTATGTGTAAAACACTACATCTATTGAATGACCACCACGCGAAGTGTTGCAAGCGTTGGTCCTTTTGAGGTAATTTTCGACCACTTTTTTAAACATATTGGTCGGTAGCTCAGACGAAGGTTGGTTTTTAAGTGCTCAAGAGTTTATCTGTATAAACACAGTCTTTTGTGTAGCCTCACAAAAACAAAGTCTAATGGTGTCAAATCGCATGATCTTGGTGGCCAGTTGATATCGCCACGACGAGAAATTACGCGGCCAGGAAATGTCTCTTGCAATAAAGCCACATTCGCTTGAGTTGTGTGGCATGCGGCACCGTCTTATTGAAATCACTTATTTTCCAGGTCTTATTCTTCCATAGCAGGTAGAAAAAAGTCGGTTATCATATGACCATAACGCTCCGAATTGATGGTGACAGTCGCTGCATCGTCGTTTTCGAAGAAGTAAAGTCCAATCACACCTCCGGACCAAACAGCGCACCAAACAGTTACTTTTCCTGGATGTAATGGCCCCTATTAAATTAGTTGAGGATTCTCAGAACCCCCACCGAGTGAGTAATGTGCTTCATCGCTGACAATAATTTTGTTCGAAAAATCGCCGTCCACCGCCTGTTGTTCAAGGACTCATTCCACGCAGCTAGGACGTTGTGAATGGTCAGCTGGCTTCAGTTGTTGTTGTGTGAGCTGGACTTTATATGGATCTAGTTTTAGATCTAAGTGCAAAATACACCATAATGTGCAGTAAGACAGTCCCAATTCCTGAGAACCACGAGGATTCGACACATTCGGGTCTTCGGCAACATTTTCAGTTACAGCAGCGATATTTTCAGCAGAACGAGTTTTACAATATTTGTAACCACTCCAGTCTCTTCAAATTCCTGCACAATTTTGCTAATTACTTGCGTAGTTGGACGATTATGTAAACCATAATCTCCTCTTAGAGCACGATATGTGTCTGTAACAGAATCACCATTTTTGTAGTATGTTTTGATCATTTTTATGCGTTGTGTGATAGTTAAGCGATCCATTTGTGTCAAAGTCAGACTTTCAATTGAGAAGAAAAAAATTGGTTCAACAACTTAGTTTGACAGCTGTCCAATACCAGTCCTATACTTTTGAAGCCAAGAAATGGATAGCCCGTTATAAAAAAAAACAATTGACAAATAGAACGTTATTTATGCACAAAGATTGTGTACTTGCAATTATTTGGACTGAAAGTGACTTGTTTAATATAATTTTATATCATTAATAATCCATTCTATTCCACTTGGGCTGATTGCCAATTTAATGTTTCCCAGCACTTTAATTTTATTGTTTGTAGTAGTATCTGCTTTGTTCGAAAATTAACATACTATGGTGTTTTTATGATCTCCTTTAACGATAACAGAATATTATTTATTGTGATAATTAAACAAAAAAATAAAATATTTCACAGTAAGACTTGATTAAAATTATTCCACAAGCACAACTCTAAATACGCACTAAAATATATCACAGATAAGAAAAATTAAAATTAAACTAATGCTGTACGAGTATTAGTTAATTGTTGGATGAAGATTAGTAAGTGAGTCTTATGCTATTTTGCCAAGCTTTAAAATAAAATACACATAAAATCAATTTATTTGGCGTTGTAGGCAAATCTTGATAAATAAAAAAAACTTGAACTCTAGCCTGATAAAATTATTAGCAATTTAAAAAAAAAAAGATTTGTTTATAAAAATTATTTCAGTTTTATAAAGCTCTTATTTGATAAATTTGTATGTGAAATTTGTTAAACAGAAGTTTAAAAGACCTTAAACGTTTACAATGATACACTAACTTGTCGTAAGGTGCTCATAGAGGACACCTTTTCAATATTTTTTTCTAATATACTGACCTGTACTACATCTCCTTAGGAGTGTTTGCATACAAAAATGCAAAAAAAAGAGAAAAATTCAAAAGCGAAAAGGATTTTCTTGCCAAGTCGCAGTGGAACTTTTTCGACAAGCTTGGGCCATAAAAACCGACCTTAATTCTTCTCGTTAAATATTTATATACAATATTTTTTCGTTTAAGAAAAATAAGTTTTGTTTAAAATGAATTTTTATGATTGAATTTAAATGCAAACATGAACATATATACACATACATTTATATTCATGTTTGTTTGTTGTGCCTGTCTTGCATTTAAAACGTTTGTTTATGTGTATTTCCAATAATTTTAATGTTAATTGTTAACTGTCACAGATGGCCCATAAAAGTCCTTCAACAGCCACAGGATTGTGAGAATGATATATTTTGAATGTGTATTTGAAGGTATTTGAAGATTCAAGACAGATATTTTATTGAATTAATAAATACATACATACACGCATATAAAGCACACATACATACATATCCATGTACATGTGGCTGCACACTTTCACGGCATCATGCTGAAACCCAAGTGTACCACATTAACTGCATAACTGTTTTTCTTTTGCTCTATTCCTCTTTCTCTCTTTCTCTCCCTTTCTCTCCTATACTCACTCTGCTGAATTCTACTGTTACTTTTAATGTGTCCCATGTACAATTCTCAATGGCCATGTTCAGCAAAAAATGTGTTGAAAAGCTCTTCTTCAATGCTCCTGTAAGAGACTTGTGTGGTGAGAGTGTATTCAGTAAAAGCTTTTATACCGATTTTTTTTTTTTTAACTAGTAACTCGTTTAGAAAACAAATTGTGATACCTTTGTGTAGGAATTATGTAAACAGGTTATAATATGTGATTAATTGAGAATATTTTTTGAGCCAACTTTTGGTGTTTCAATTTTAAGCAGTGTTTCTTGAAATGTTTTGATTTCAGAAAATTTTGTTTCTTGTTTTTGGAAGTTTGTAAATGACTTCTTGTTATGGATTACTACAATTGGTCAGAAAATAATTTTGGATGATGGTTTCGTGATATTTTAGGGCCTTATATCATTGCCAGTTAATTTTTCATGCCTTCTACGTGTGTCACAGTCATAGATAGAACAGTCACACTGTTCTATCGCTACTATAACGGATTTTGCTCAGACAAGATCAGGGATCTTGTTCCCTAAACCCGCATATTTTTACGCAGCACACGTGCATCGTCAAGAGCACATCCGTTTGTAGTCGATTGGCCAGTGAACCGCACAACACATTACAGAGAGAATTCGTTTTTTAGCCGCACAGTTCGTCTGTGCAACAATTTGCCTGCAGACATATTCCCCGCCAGCTGCAATGCGAAGAAGTTCCAATCAAATGTGCACAAACACTACTCCCTCTTTCCTCCCGCCCAAAAGCTATTTTCCTAGTTCCGGTACGATGCGCATGTATAAATAGGGGTCATACCCTGGGTACTGGCCCAAGCTAAAAAAAAACAGTCCAATGTTATAAAAAAAAACGCATCTAAAGTATTTAGCATTAAGTACTTTTTGATAACAATTTTTTTAGCTTTGTTGATTACACTGTTATGCACCAAAATTATTCTTGGATTCTCATGCTCCAATTCTGTTTTGCTGGACTTTATAGATGACGAAAATACCGTTAGTTTTTTTAAGTCATTTCAAAAAATGATTTCATAACTGTAGATATAGTGAATAGCGGGATTTGTTGCATTTTTGAATTGAAAGACTTATAACTTCGTTGTTTCCCAACGGTTTTCTACAAATTATTTTTGTTTCAAAAACTTTGGATTATTGAACATTTTTTTAATTTAAACTTTATATTATTTTCTTTGGTTTACTAAATTTAGCTCAAGCTCACTTTACTTTCAATAAATATATATTTTTTTATTTATTGTTAAATTATTCGATATTTCGATACGCCCTTGTGTATCTTCTTCAGAAAAATGTGTTTTCTAATATTTTATAAATTTCTAAATATCAAAAACTTTAGATTACCCTTTGAACCAAGTAAAGTTGTTGTAAATTGCATAATAAATAGCTAAGTTGAAACCTAAGCTAGGTTGAAACCTAAAAAAATACACATTTTCACACAACTTTTTTCCTCGAGCTCGGAGTTGCTTATGTGATACCAAATAATATATTTATTTATTTATGTAAAAAAATTAAGAATTGTAGTAGAATGTGAGAGAAAAACATTATTTTTCAAGCGAATTCACAAGGGACCATCTACACTGTGACTTGAATTTCTGGACTTTTTTTTTTAAATTTTTCAAACAGTGATTTATAGCTGACCTTTTTTGTCCTTGTTTTTATATGTTGAAGGTGATAGATTAACGTCTTAAGCTCAATTTGTTTGCATTTAAAATTGTTTTCTTTAAATGACATTTAAAATTTTTTGAGATTTCAACTGATTCATGTTAATTGTGATCCACTGCATGTAAACTTATACTTATACTATGTAATGCTTAAATATACTATTGTTATATTTTGCATTGTTAGAGTTAAAATTTTTGGTGCATATTTTAGGATAAATTCGATTGAAACAAATATATACCAAAAAAAGCGTGACCATTACTTTTTTCCGTTGGCTTTTATTTTGAGCCATTAAATACAGCGAAGCAATCAAAAACAGGCCTTCATTTATATAATATTGAGGAAAAGCCAAAAACGTAAACGTTTTCAGCCGCCAGCTTTTCTTATGTTTGGCATTTGCCAACATCATTTTAATATAATGACATATAAAATTAACTATTTTAATCTCCAAAGTTTCTTTGAAAAACATAACCGAACCTCTTTGAGTCTTTTGTGTAGCTAAATAAATAGCTTACGTTCTATTAAATAATTTAAAACAAAAGGAAGTCCTCCCAAGTCATTCATAAATTTCCATGTATGAAATTCACCACTTTCTCTTTATTAATGCTTTTCTAAACAACGTGTTAAATTAAATGAGAGCAAACAAAAACGAAAAAAAGAAATATTGCTCCATTTACAACTACAACATGTAATGGCCGTTATCACAACAAACTCAACACACTTGTGTGCAACAAACAAAAAAAAAATAAAAATAAATGCAAAACAAGAAAAATAACAAGAGTACGAAAAATATAAAATGTGGCAGTTCTTTGTGATTTCTAGTGAAGCGAATTTCGTACCTTGTGGAACGTTATAAGCGAGTGGTGCGTTTACTAAAAATTTGGCCCTGAAGCTTTACACACAGTTCAGTCATAATTCTGACCGCCTTTTGGAAACATTAATATACGGGTATCATTATATTTCTTTTTGCAAAGTAAATAAAGCAACTATAAAACAGATAAAAATTAAAAAATTATTTTTGACAATATTATACCTTAAAGTGCAAAAAATTCTAAAAAATAATTTTAAATAAAGCAAAAATAGTGAGTTAAAAAGTTGAAGAAAACGAAAATTTGAGCACAACAAGTTTTTGTTTTTTGTTGTAAAGACGCCTTTAATATTAAAATTTTAATTAGTTTAATTAAGTAGTTGATAAAACATTTGGTTGATAAACGTTGTTGACCTAAAACTGTATTTGTATGTGTGTGTGTGTGTGTGTGTGTGTTTATAAAAATTGTTGATATCTCTAAGCGCTTACAGTTATTACTTTTTTGTAGTAATAAATAAAAAGAAATGTGCCATTTTATTTGCTTATTGCTCAGCGCCATCGCCAGTCCCAACAGAGTTGGAAAAAGAAAAATAATCATCACTTGGGTTGATATAACAACGTGCAAGGATTATGTAAACAAAGTATCTATAAGCTTTATTTCTTTTCACTGTGCTGGACATTATTTGGACATACAATGCGAAGAAATGTATTTTTTTTGTTACTTCTGCAGGGTACCAGGCGGTAGCAATGTTAAAGTCGAAATTCCATGCCTGTGAATTCATATACATATTTATAGTAGTTATAATTTTTTTTTTAAATTTTTAAAGACATTAGAATAAGGATACATGGATTAGGTTTGACTCAGTTTTGTACATAACTACTTTCTGAGAATCAATTAACCTCAATACAAAAATTGGAGCAACAAGCAAGTTTTTTTTTTTTTTTTTGAATAACAGCAATAAAAATTACCCAATTCACAACCTCGTTGTATCATTGTATCGAGCTATCTTGCTGTCTTGTTATGGAGTATCAGAACTGTTATTTGTTGCTAGTAATTTTTGTGGAAAAATTTTTTAAATATATGCACATGATCATGTTAAAAAGTTAATGCATAAGTGAAGTGTTTAGTAAACACAATTTTGTGTATCAAATTTGAATTAAAATATGACATATGTATATGAAGTTACAGCATAGTTTTGGGAATAAGACACTTGCATAATGTTACCTTTCCGTATTGGAAATTGGAAAATAATGTTATCTTTCCGTTTGGCCTTTGTTTCTGAGAGTATGAGTGAGCCACTCATTTGAATGAGCAGACTATTGACTATCTTTCTGTTTGTGTAGACTACTTGAACTGTTTTGTCCCTGCTTACTTGTATTCCACAACTACGAAACCAGTCCAGCGTACACTAACTTGAGGTGCCGCTGCTCTCGTGGGGAACATATCAGAGCACTCGTCCTTATAGTTCACATAGAAAAACCAATTTTGCAAAATTTCTTTGCAGTAAAAAAAAAACCTTTTAAAAGTTGAGAAGAGTTTAATATTGCAGGGAAGACCATTGAGCTTTTCAAACGCTTTTGCAACATTGAGGTACATTTGCAATTCAGAACATTTTTCTGTCAATATCAGTGGCTGTTTTATTTGTTGTTCTATGTATTTTCTGGGTAGTAGATTGTTTCCGTCTAAATCCAAGCTGATGGTTTGGATTCCTAAAAATTATTTACTAATAACAAGAAAGCCCTTGTGAAACTATAGCCTTTTTAGGGTTCCGTACTCATCAGAGTGAAACGGAACCCTATTACCGAGACAAGTACGTCCGTCCGTCACAGCGTCCATTCTCCGAAACGGTAAGAGCTAGAAAGGTGAAAATTTCACAGGATGTTGTTGTACCTTGCCGCTACAACAACAAATACTAAAAACAACAACAAGTCAAAAACTACCAGGTGCCCCCATACAACGAAAAATTGCAATTAACTATAACTCTCGAAACGTAAGAGATAGAGAGCCGAAATTCGCACAGTGTATGTATTCCCAGATGCCTCACAACAGCAAATTACAACAACAACAACAACAAGTGGAAAATTACTAGGTGTCCACATACAACATAAAGTAGCTGTAAAAACAGGGAGATGAAATTTATAAAATATACATACATATGTATTCACATACGCCATTCCATACATACATTACACATACATACGTACAGAACCCTAAGTGTGCGAGCCAGCCTCGTACTTGACTTAATTTATTTAAAGTTGTTGTAAGCTTACAGTTAATTTGACAAATAATGGAACTTAAAGTGGAACAGATAAATATGGGTATTCAGCAAGTACTCCTTGATTGGGGAAACTTCAACTGCTAGTAAAAATGATTTTCATTTTGAGCATTAAGGTCTGATGTATTGCAGTAATACGAGTAAAGAAATCGAGTTTACATGACTTTCTTTTATTTACAAATAATTAAATTGCGAGCGGTCTCCAAAAACTTTTGGTTTTTCCCTTTCCGCTTATTAGAAGTTTAGGAAATCCCTTATGATTAGCTTATGCTACAAGTCAGTTTTATTTCATTTAGGCGATGGTACATTGACTTAATTTAACACACATCTGTGCACAAAGTATCCATAACTCTTGATTAGACACACAAACCATTAAGACATATTTTCAGTACTTGCCTGATATCTAAACCTCTGGCATTTGATGTTCTCTAGTGCAACTTTTTTTAAAAAAGGTCAACCTTTTTTTTATTTTTTTAATGAAAGTGAAAATAATTGTTGTAAATGATATAAAATAATATAACCTGTACTTGTTATTTATACTCTGAATTACTTTTGTGGTAATTAAAACCTGTAAAAAAGGATTAAAGACTAAATACATTTTTTGTCTCTGTCCTAAATCCTTAATGCTTGAGTGTTATTGTAATAATGTATGAACATTTGCAAATATAAAAATTTGTGTGCAAAATTTAAATATTATCTGTGTGTGTGTGGGAGCATTTCAGTAAAACAATCTGTGCCACAGTGTGGATGTTGTGTCATTCTATTTGCATTTAAGCTGTTCAGCAAGTTCTAGTCACACAAAGAATGGTAAGTTTTAGTTTTGTATTATTTAAAATTAAATAAATTATTCAAAACATTTGTGCAGACTTACAAAAATTAAATCAGATTATGCGTTATTTTTTCATTTTGCATTTAAGCAAGGCGCATTATTGTATTTACATATTTAGAGAATATAAAAGAAATGCTTAGTTTTGTGCTAAGTTTTGGTTCAGAAAGAGACTGCACAATAAGTAGGTCAAGAATAACAGATAATCAGGCAAAAATGTAATCTTTTGGTTTACTGGTTTGCCGGTATTCCATCAATCACAAATACAATATTGGGATTTCTTAGGGTTCGTTGCTTATAGACCGTAAAATGATCCCTTTTACTGAATGTTTACTCTCCGTTTATCCGTCATAGCCCCCTTTTTCTACTAAACGGTAAGAACAAGAAAGTTGAAATTTTCTTAAGCAATGCGGTTACCCATCCGTTACCCCAGCAACTACCAAAAAGGACAAAAAGTTAAAAATTAAAGGAGCTCTCCATACAAGAAACTGCTAAAGTTAGCTGTAACCTTGGACCATAAGAGATAGAGCTTTGAAACTTGCACAGGATATGTGATTGCATTAGAGCCCATGCAACAACAAATACCGAAAATAACAAAATGTTAAAAACTCAAGGATGCTCTTATACAAGTGCTTATGACAATCCCCTCATGCCGCTTGTGAACCGTAAGAGATAAACATTTGAAATTTACACAGGTTGTGCTGTTGCCAGGCTTATACCAAAACAAAAAAAATATACAAGTATTGCTTGATATATGGGGACACATTTTTTGTTGGAAAATCAGATGTAAATTTTAGATTTTAGAGGCAAGAGATAGAGACTTACCGTCTAATTCATAAAAATTATACCAGGTTTATAAAGCTCTTATTTGACCGATTTTCCATGCAAATATGTCAAATAGCAGTCTTATAAGTCTGTTATAATTTTTATGAATTAGAGGGTTAAAATTTTCACAGCATATCCAGTTGCTTGGCCTTCACAACACCAAATACCGAAATCAAAAATATGCAAAATTTTTATAATGCCCAATTTAAGAGGTAGAAACTTGGAATTTTCCACAATATCTCAATGCCTGCGCTTTACAATAAAAAGTGCCATAAGTAACAAAAATCTGAAATTGAGTAAGTAATGAATGCATGAAAGCACAACCTAGTTATAAAATTTGCCGTAACCGCAACAGATGGAATCTGGGAATTTGTAGAGTTTATCCAGTGGCCTGGCCGCTATAACAAAAAATAATAAAACGACTTAGTGACATGAGTTAGGCCACTTATGCGATACTAGAAAACCCTTGAGGTACAAGTCAGTTTAATTTTTTCCTAAGTTTGTTTTATAATCTAGATGGCATAAGATCGAAGTGAAATAAATTTAAGCAGTTTTCTCGAAACAAATTTCTCATGATTTTATTTCGTTTTTGATAAGCTGTCCGAGTAATTTTTCAATGGAGGATATCGGTCCGGGACAAGATTTTGTATAGCTGGTCCATTACCTATTTACTAACAAATAGTTGTCTTTATTATTACTAGTAACTGTCTAATCCATGCACTCTTTTACAATTGTTTTAAATAATTTTTTTCTTTAATTGTTATAATTTTATTTGGCTTGAGTTCGATTTCTACCTCCTCAAAACCGAGAAAGATTGTTTTGCGATAAAACTGGGGTGATCAACATTTTTAAGGAAGACAAGAAAAGTAAAGTTGTACTAATCAACAGAAAAGCATAATGAGTAAAATGGAAAGTTACTCAATAAGATTAAAGAGATCAGGCGGCAGGATGGCTGAGCGCGGCTTCTTTAAGACAGTATACAATTCAACAGTCGTGGTCGTGAAACAGTCATGGCATGTATACTAGCCAATAAATCTTTAACTTTTCTTTTCTTGTCTTCTTTAAAAATGTTAATCACTTCATATATTTATTTTCTTGAGGGAAGGGTCTTTTTTTTGTTAAAAATATTTAATTATTTTTGTTGATATTTCGCCCTCCTTCCTATAGCTTCCTCAGGACAATAATAAAAGAAAAAAAAAATGCTTTTTTCATTCCAAGGAGAGCGAAATATTAACAAACATAATTAAAAATGTTTAAATAAAAAAATACCATTAGCTCAAGAAAATAAATATATAGGGCCTTATTCATAATAAATATTTTAGGTTTATGAAACTCTTATTTGACAAGTTTTCCATACAAATTTGTCAAATAACAGCATTATAAGCCAGTTATAGTTTTTATGAATAAGAGTGAAATAAATATAAAAACAGGGGTCGAAAAAATCAAGTAAAAAAGGTTTTTCACAAAAGAATATATCTCAATTTTGAAGAAGTAAACATGGAACTAAAGCCTGATAAAAGTTTTAACAATTGTAAATCATATTGTTTGACTATGAAATTGAAATTAATTTTTTTTCATTGGTATTTTGAATTTAATTTGTTATAACAGTAAGCAGAAATACTTAGATGAATTGCTTTATAAATGATCGAATTATTCAAGAATTAACTATTTCTATTTTGAAAATGTCTTGACCTTCAATCCAATATCTTATTCTAACACCAAACTCTTTCAGTAAGCAGAAACACTTTGAGTAATTGCTTTATAAATGATCGAGTTATTCAATTATTTCTATTTCGAAAATATGACCTTCAATCCAAATTCGAAAAACTTGAAAATTTCTATTGACTGAGGAACCTTTTTAAGAAATAAAACTAAGTTTGAAAATCAATGTGTAAGAACTGAAGTATTTGAGAAAATATTTTTGCTATATCAAGAACAAAACAATTATTTTATTTATTTCAAAAGTCTAAAATAATTTCGAAAAACGGTTTATAAGTGAATGATTTATTCGAAGTCAGCTTTTATATGAATATATTTTTAATTTTGTTTTATATCCAATTTTATTTGAAAAACACCAAAACATCATTATATTTTTTCCTTCACGTTTTCACACAAGATATTGCCAGCCTCCCAATTTTTGTTTCCTAATTAAACTCGCTACAAAAGTTTTTAGTTTTGCTATTTGATTATCCAAATAACAAAACTTCATCTTCTTCTTGTCACCTTTAAGGATGTTTGTGATATTTAAAAATTTTGATAATGAATTTTTAAATTGAGAGAAATTGTATTTTTTTTTTGATATATGTTTTAGGAATTCAGTACTGCCGGGTTTTCTGAAACGTACATATACATATGTATTTTTCAAATTTATATTAAGAAACAAAAAAAAAAAATATATATAAAACTTGGTTTTTATTTTCAATACAAATTCACGAAACACGTGTGTTGTACAAAAATCGCTTGTTAATGTATAGATGCTTATCATGACACATGAAGCCCGTATGCGTATGAGTGTTACGAGTTGTTGTACAACACTCATACGTGATGTTTGTGAAAAAGTCTAAGGGGCTTGTTCAACAAAATTAAAACACTTCAAATATATTTTTAGACAAATTTTGTTTCAAAAATTTTTTTTAATAAACACTTGAAACACATTTTGGTTTGTTTGTGATTACGTAAGTAAAGGGGTATATTGGAGTGGGTTGATTTAGCAATCGCTATTTTTGCTTAAAAACGGTACACAATTGGTCATGAACTGGGCTCGAAGCGATTGATGCGCATCGTGGTGGATGTGAGACAACCAGCCAGTAAGTCTTCAATTTTACTTTTTTTGTTTGTCTGGCTTAAAAATGTTGATCACTCCAATTATATTTAAAAAAATTTCAATTTTGAGGAAGTAAAATCAAACTCAAGCTTGACAAAATTATTAAGAATTCAAAAATTATCTTATTTATTATAGGAAACAATTAAAATTTATTAGTTTAGGTTCAAAAGTAGACCTGGTTACTATATTCTGCTTATTTGAGTAGTCTATACACAATCGAAAGTTTTTTTTTTTTTTTTTTTTGAGTCAATTGATAAGTTGTTTAGCATCAACTAAATGTCGCCGGAATAAAGACGGCTGAAAAAGATAAAAAAATTGACTAAATAAGGTCTACTGTTCGATTTAAATTAAAACGTGTTTAAAAATTATTTCTGAAATATTTATGTACGTTAGAAAAATTAACTATTTATTGGACAAATAAAAGGGGAACAATACGTGTTTAGTTTATATTCCAAATAAATCATAAAAGCTAACAAAGCTTACAATTCTTCTCGTTTTTCTACAAAAAACGGATGAAAAAAAATTTAACTTTTCTCAGTGAAACTTTTACACCCATATTCATAAAAACTATTGAAGGTTTATTACACGTTTATTTGACAAATATTCCGTAGAAATACATCAAATAAGAGCTTAATAAACTTACAATAATTATTATGAATATGGCCTTTAAAGTTTTCACATTCTAAAAATAAATATAATAGTTTTATTTTCTTTGCAATGAAAACATAAACTGTTTATTTTCACAAACAAAAAAAAAAAAAAAATATATATATGTAGATATAAAAGAAAATGTTTATTCGCTGCATACTGAAGAGAATAAATGTATGTACATCTGATGGAAAAAAAATGAGAACATATTTTTTTTTCAACACCAGCCTACACTTGCTCACGTTATTGCACATATTTTTTGTGTTTCTCTTGGTTGTTTTGCTGACTTATGAGGAAAACACGAGATCTTAAACAAAAACCATAAAGATAAAACAAACAAGGCAATGTTATTTTTAGAAAACTTATTTTTATAGTTTATCAAATACCTTGAAGCGAAATAGTTTCACCACAAACGTACATACGTTTGCACTACACATGTTGCAAAAAATGTGAGTATTGGTGTACTTGGTCTTATAAGTGCTGATTTTTGTGCAAATATTTAAGGGGAAAATTTTAAAACTTTACTTTATCAATTTTCAAAACAGTTGCCAAATTTAATGAGAAATTTAAAATGAGAAAACAGATACTCAAAATATCGTTTATCACAAAAGTTTTTAAATTTTTTTTTAAATTATTTCATTACTATTTCTGCAAAGTTTTGACAAAGTTTACCTGAGGGAAAACCAACAATTCAATATTTCGTTAAGATTTTTTAACATTTTTAGCAAGTTACTCTTCACAAGTTTTATTTTTGCGAATCGAATCAGAATAATACATTATTATACTTTAATGGCTGCTTGCAATGCAGTGTAATAATTTATGAGCAGCATCTTTTATAAATAACTTATTCTAAAATATTATAGATGTGTATAACGAACATCCTTATTATGTTCTTTAGTTTTTACACTTTCAAAATATTTACTCAATATTTTTATCTGCAAATTGATAAAGCACGTATAAATATAAGAAACAAAGAGTCTTAAATACAGACTGCTATATACGTTGCCATTTACGTTCTTTCATTCACTTAAAATTTCATTCATTCTTATAAATGTGCATGTTTTCATTATGACGCAAATATAATACAGGCGACCCTCGACTAACGCGGTAGCTTGCTGACGCAAGAATAATGGCAGGCACATTGACTAAATTGATCAGTAGCAAACTACTAGATGCTGAAAGTAGTTCGATGACCTAGTGAAAATACACTTGAAATAAGGCCCAGCTCAATCAGTAGGACCGTATTGGGAGATCGTATGGTTTTTTCATTCCCTGTCACCCTATAATTATAAAAATTATAATAAATTATACACAAAAATTCTTCGAATTTACTTTTACTATTAAAATTAATAGCTTTTCAAATTGTTGATCGGTAAAATTTACCCCGAGAAGCAACGCTTTTGCTGGCAAAAGGTGGTACTTCAAAATAAATGAAACTATATATAAATTTTTTGTATTATTACAAGTGCATAATAAAATTTTGCAAATATCTTAATAATTGTGTGGCCCGACATGTTGCATTTTTAGGAATAAAAATGGATTATATGAAGCAACTTCGATTTACACGTTCTTTGTTCGGCCTCAAAAACCCGCGTTAGTCACGGCCTAGCTGTACCATGTTTATTCGCTTCATATTTGTTGCAGTGCTTAAGCCTTAAAGTTATTTGCTTTTATTTTGCATCTTAAATATTTGGTTTCCGTTTGCATCTTTTACGTCTTTCAGTTCGACAATTCATTGTTTTGCAACTCTTCATGCATTTCAAAGATGTCTTTGAGTGTTTTGTTGTTGCTGTTGTTGTTGCTGCTACTGCATGTGGTTGTTTATTAAATTCTTATTTGCTTGCATGACCTGACCTACTTGTTGTGTGTAAAAGCGAAAGAAAATTGAAGGTGTTTCCGTAGAAAGCCAAAAGAAATCATCGTTGTTTTGAGAGTTTATACATTTTTTTGGTCTTTTCTAAATTTTTAGTTTTGAGACCGAATAAGTAACACAAGTCGACACATGCGGCAGCAAATATGTATATACATTTTCTTGCTTAATCAATAGTTTAGTTATTATCAATTTATTTTAAAAGGAAAGAAATAACTGCACAATATTTAATGTTATTTGACAGCTTTTGGCAATTTTATAAATTATTATTGTGCATGAAACGAATAAAAATAACAATATTGTTATCTTATAAACGGTGAAAATTATGTTAGGATACAAAACCATGGGCAAATATTATTATTGCTTAAACAAACGTCTACAAACACCCTAAATTTTCGTTTTTTTTTCGCCCTGCAATTCCCCTTTCCTATTTTCTTAGTTCCAGTACAATACTATACATATGTGAAACTCATCATGTAAGTACTGGTCTCAGTAAAAAAATAATCATTTTTTTTTGCTCGTTGAGCCAACATAACCTTAAAATAAGTTTTGCTAAATTTTAGGGTTTGTACATTTTTTTGTCCATTTTCCCTTTTTGTAGTTATTTGTTATTGTATTCGATATCAAGGTGTTTGCATTATTAATTGTTTTTAGGCATGTAGTTGGCCAACGCAAGAAAGTAGTGGTCACATTTTTTTTTTAGTAAATATGGGAGCATAAGTAAGAGTAAATTTTTTGCTAAAGCAGCCAATAAATTTCAGTGTATGTATATTATATGTGGATTTAGAAGAAATATTTTATGATGTGTGCATCATAAAATATTTGGTGGAACGCACAAAAATCCAGCAGTACGAATAGTATTTCTTGGCATAAGCCGAAAATTTAAAAAATTGTACACTTTATTAACTGCTTAAAGTTTAAGCGACATATACATACTTTCTATATAAAAATATATTTATGTTTTTTTTTTATTAGCAAAGCACACAAAAGTGTAAACTACTTTATCTGCATTTATCCTCATTAACGTTGTAGTCCCAGATGTGCAAGGGATTTTAAAAGGAAAAATGTCGTTTTATATGAGTGAGTTACAGCTGTGTTGCTTTAATTTTATACCACTCTCAACATTTCATTTCTATGCAAAATACACAGTTTTACCATTTGTCTGTTTAAAAACAAAATGCTGCCTGTTTTTATTCAAAATAATTCCTCTGTTCTTATAACCTGCATAACAAATCTGAAGGGAATATGAATTTGAGTTTGTGATATCACTGGTAATCACCACAATTTTTATATCTGATTGGGCAAAGTAAAAGTCGATAAACCGATGACCGTTTGATGAAACACAGTTTCGGAGAATGGCATCATAAACATGTCAAAACAAAACAATTGGACTTCAAACAAGATCACTGCTTTGATTAATGTTTGCTATGTGCATAAGTAGAAAGTAAACTTGTGTGAGCTTTGGTTGGCAAGTGGTGTAAACAGCAGTGTTAAAATTGTAAATTTAACTCAAGGGGTGGTAATGCAGAATGTTTGCTAACCAGAAACAGTCGGTGTACCTTTATCAGGAAAACTGTTTTCGTTTCTCCTGGCAAAGGCGCACAAAGGGATGATGAAATAATAGCGCCATAAAAGTAACTTCAAACCCCCCAAGCTATTCTTAATTAAAACAGAAAAGATTTTATATAAAAAACAAATTCAGTAAAATATATATTTCGTCGTTCTTAAAACTTCATCCAGCAAAACCGTATTTAAATACATATGTATATAGAGCATTTAATACGTATTAATAAATTGTGTGCGATTATTTTGCAGGGTATTTATGTTTCGGCTTGGCCAAATATTTCACTCTTAGTTCTGCTTTTCTGGCTTTTTGTCCCTCAGATTTAATTGTTTCTGTCTTTTTTATTTTGTTTTTGTTTTAAGGATAAAAGTAAAAATGTGTTGGGTATTTACTTTTTAATTAAGGCTGAGTTTTCTCAAGTGTTTAAAGGCCAAAAACTTTTGGTTAACGTAATTACGTTCTTTTGAAGGGTGAGAACAGTTTGCGGGAACTATTTGGACATTAAAAATACATTTCTTGGGTAATTTAGAGATTGTCATAAGAGATGTTGGTGAAAAAGTTAAAGGCCAAAAGAAACAAGTTAAATAAATACAAAAATTCCTTCGTTTGTAAAACTTACATTAATAATACCCTGCGTTATCTTCTCGCAAAAAAAAAAAAAATCTTTGCTTTGGCCTCAAACAAAACCAACTAAAGCCGATTACCATTGTTGTTCTTAATACATATTTTTATGTATCTTGCGAAACTTTGACCTCTCAATGCCAATCGAATGAATTGTTAACAGTTCGTTTGGATATTTCGCCACTTATGTAGTGTAGATGTTTTATTGCCTTAAATTAAATTGTGTTCTAACTACATGTGTAAAACAAGAATAGATTTCTGTTTCTCCAAAGCAAAACATAAAATTTGCCTCTTGAGGTATGAGAATGAGGAAATGCGGCCTACATAGTCATTAATAACAAAGCTGAAACAATGGCAAGAAAAATATTACAATTAAAACAAAATTAATCCACATTAACGTTTACTACACTGAAATTCATTGTGGGCTGCCATAAATGCCTGTTTCGGATTTATATGTAGGTGTGTTCAATAACTAAAATTTGTTATGAATTTGTAACTGTTGTTAGTGGAAAGTATTCATTAGCCGAAAAACAAGAGCGCAGCAAAAGAGAACACAACACTGAGACACAAAAGGACCTTTTTCTTAAGCTCATTATTATCATTATAATCCCTGTGCGTATCTTTGTTAGAAAATTCTTTTGTTTTTTTTTAACTCAGGTAGATAAACAAAGCGGTATTGAGTAGGGGATAGAACCAAATGTATTCAAATTCAAATATATTGGGCCATAATTGCAGACATTGGGCCTGGTACTAACTGCCTGCTCCTCAATGGCAGAAAATCGAAATGTAGTCGCTTGATTTCGATTCAATTTGGATTCCTCTATCTGGACAGCTTGTGTTCACCTGGGGTGATGTCATCAAATTTTTGACATTTACTTTACAGGCACACCAGATCGCTAAAGTAAATTTTTTGTTGGTATTGGTGCTAGTGCTGTTGCCACCCCTGTTCCATCGCATGCTTTAACGCACTGAATACTGGTATTATTCAGAAAAACTTATAATTTTCTTCATTGCAGCGAACAAATGCCAGCCACTATTCAATTTTTGATTTTTTTAATTTATGCAAAATTGCTTAGGAAAACGTACATAATTGTTTAATATATTTACTAAATAGAATAAAAATGAAAACGAGGTGGATGTTCCAGTTTTATTGCTTGGTTTTTAACAAATAAATATAAATTTTTCTTCGATAGTCAAATAGAAAGAGATTGATTTTGCCATTTGTGTTTGCAGTGCTGGCGACACGATCGAAATGGAGGAATCAGATTTTGTATGAAAACACTTACGTTTTTTCGACTTGTCATCGATCGTGTCATCGTTCGAATAAAGGAACGTCTTAGAGGAAGCCAGAACAATTTTCTTTCGCCTAGAATGCGAACAGTCGCATGTGTTGGACATTGAGGAAGAGGCAGTAAGCTTGAAGATTTATTCGCTGCGGTCCATAACATGGCACTCATCAGCACCCGAATTGCTCTGAATCCAGTAGCTGTTAACTCGTTAACAGTGCTCTGCTAACTTCAAAATGTGGCCTTGCTAAAAATTGTGGTTTGAGTCCCGCAACTCAAATACGTATTTATCTTCACACACATAAATAATACAAATACTTAAACTCTTAAAACTAAAAAGGTCTAACTCTTAGTGAGTATACGTTCTAATCATTACTCAGTAACTATGATTAAAAATTCCCGATTAGCAATTCCTTCACTCCAAACAGAATTCAATAAAATCTACTTCGTATGGCAATGACTTTGGCTAAAAAGTGTGCAATAATTTGTTTCTTTCCACAAAAGAAAGTAAAAAAAAAAACATAATTTGCATCTCTTTATCAGCTGCAACATGCCACGATGTTGACACAAAACACTGTTCACAACAACCTCATTGCCAGCAATGACTACAACAATGATTGCAACACAAGTATCAATAACAATAAACAATTCAAATGCTGCAGTAGCGGCAGCTAGTTTTCGAGATCTGAAAGGATGTTTTGAATAAAGAAAACGAGAGCATAAACGTTCTACATTTCCTGCCTTTCAGTTTGCGAATAAATTTTAATTGAGATACTTTTTTGTCGTACGTTTTGTAGCAGTTTTTGTTTTCTTTTGCTATATTTTCAATATTATTTTCTCATTATGGGGGACAAGCTGTTGATGAAAATTTTCGATAAACAATTACTTTGCTCTGGGTAAATGAGGTCATGCTGAATGGAGAGATGATTTTTGCTTGTGAGCAGTAGAAAATAGTTATAGTGTAGTATATATGATTCTTGCTCTTACAATATAAAATGATTTAGCAATTTGTTTGGTGTAACAAGAGATAAACCCAGGAAATATCTCACAAGGGCCTCGTTTAACTTTTACGCCATTTTCAGTACTGACAGATATGATATTTTTTTTCTGGATATTTAAATAGTGGAAATGTAATTGATTTTATATAAAAATGAGTCGAGATATGATAAATTAAAAAATTATATATATTTCAATCCATAGATTAAAATAAAAAAAGTTATATATCTTCTTAGAAAGAAAATTATAAGCACAGCAATAAAAATAAAAACTCACTTTAATTTCAATATTTATGTAGGGCTTAGATTACGCGGAATGCATTTTTTTTTATCAGTGAATGTTAAAACAATGCTTCAACGACACAAGGCACAATGTTTACCTTCCAATCAATAGTGTTTTTGCAAGAGTCAATGAGTTTTAGTGTTTAATAATATGATGAATTCAAATGTTCTGCTGTGCCCAGCGACTTTAATGGTATTTAATTTCTATTATTCGAACTTTTTCTTATATAATTATTTCTGTATTAAGTTTATTAGGCTCAAGTTCTTTCTATATTATCTTTGTGATTGATAGTAATTAAATTAGACAATACAGAAATAATTATATAAGAAAAAGTTCGAATAATAGAAATTATATACCATTAAAGTCGCTGGGCACAGCAGAACATTTGAAAAATCAAAAGAAATGAAATTTCAAATAACAATATGAGAATTAAATATGATGAATTGTTAAATTTAGTTTTATTGTAAGTAACTATTTTTTAATTAGCCTACAACTTGTAAAGTAAAGTAAAACTAAAAAAAAACTTCTCCAACTCATTCTTTATTGCAATTTTAGAGTGTTTCAGAGCATAAACAACACAATGAAGTCCCTTTGAATCCAATTAAAATAAAGTAATTTATAAAATTGCTATGAAATCGTTTTTCATTAATTTTTGTGACTAAATTCGGCATTTAACTTTAGCTCTTTCAATTCGATGATATTAATCCAATAATGATTAGTTTTGTATATGACAATTTTAATTAAATTGCACCCAAAACAGACATTTTATTCTTCATATGAATACATATTAGATGCTTAAATATTTATACCTTTTATTAAAGCAACATTAATTATTTTCTTAATTGGTTTCATGAATGAACCAATTAAACACTGAAAGGCTTAAACAGATTTAACTTTCATTTAAAGCTTAATTGTTTTCCTAACTACAAAAACTCATTCAACTAAGTACAACAAAAATCGATTAAAATGTTGTATTACTGAGCAAATACGTGAGGAAAAGTTTCGCAAGTGCTTTAAAATATTAAAAAAAAACCTCAGATTCTGCTGTGCCATAGTTAAGTCCCTCTGCTGGTACAGAGTAGTATTTCAAAGTATTCTTTATTATTATTTTTCAATTACTTCGAGCGAGAGAGAGAGAGAGAGAGAGAGAGAGAAGGAGAGCGTGAGAGAGTGCAAATGTTATAACAGTACAGGTTAACTTCCCATAAAGAAGAACAAGACAATTTGTTTATTTTGTTTGCCAGTTTTGGTGATTTTGCATTTTAAGACTTGCCCTCTAACTCAACAGAATTTCGTGTGAACCCTAAAATAAAATTTTTATTTAATAAAACAACTTTTATTACTCAAATGATATTTATCATAATAAAACAGAAAACTTAGAGTAGAAGAACAATTTATGGCCCACAATGAGTGCAACTCCGAAATAGCTAAAGTTATAATTTGATCTTTGCTATTTATTATTCGCTTGCGCGCCTGTCTACATATGTGACAGCGCAGAGAGAAAGGTAAAAAAAAATCAATTTTCACTTTTTTTTTTGATGTGGACAACATCTGAGCATCGAATGAGACCAATCCCATGCCCCAAAAGTGTTCCCTCCCAGATGAAAGTGAAGCTCACCAAAGATACACGTATTTAAATCTTTAAAATGGCTCTCCTGAAAAAAAACTGGTCTTTACCCTTAGGTCCCTTTCTACTGTGCGCATAACATATGTACGAAAAATTGTAATACGTAGTATTGCACCGCGTTCTAATTGATCAACTATCGTTGATCAACTCTTGAGCTTGTTGGCCAGGGGTGGAAGATGAGTGGTTGTGATCAAGTTGACATTTTTTGAAGGGCATTGAAATGCGTCCACCTGTATTGAATTTATACAATACTTACCTGAAGTTATCTTTGGATTGGTTTGGTTAGGGTTGCTCAGATGCTCAAAAAGAAAATTTATTTTTACTGGTTTTTAATTTTATCTAGATAAAGAATTTTGTAATGAAATACTTTATAAAATCTTGGCACAACATATCATTTAAACTCAATTAAATAGTTTAAAATACATTTCCCAAGTCAACAATTTTCGAGAGAAATTCTTTAAATTAAAATAGCGCCTACATTTTTGCAAGCCAAAAAATACAACAATTGACAAAACAGCAACCATAAATAATCACCATTGCTCTCCAGTTCACCTTGTAAGGATTTTTCATGGTGCAGTCAGTACTTTATTTTGAAAGTGTCATTGATGGCTGGGTACCGCCATAGGGTTTAGCAAAAGTAGAAATAAGAATTAGTTAAATACACTCTCTTTTTTTTTCTTAAATTATTTATTCAAGCAAATAATTATTTTCCTAAAGATGCCAACAAATTGTTGGCAAAATATTTAAAATAAATAAATAATTGTTTTAAAATTATTTTTTACAAAAAACCAGAGATCAAAAGTTTGAATAATTAATTTATTAATCTAAAGATCAAATAATATTATTAGAGAATCTTTGGAGAATAATGTGGAAGTCCACAAAAATCTTGACGCTTGAGGTTAAATAAAAGACGTGTAGAACAATTCAAGAATATATTTATTTCTATATAAAGTTACTGACAAGCGGGACTTGTTAAAGCGGAATGATCAGTTATAATTTTCTTAGATACATAAAAAGCTTTCCGCTATAATTTGGCAATAAAATCATAGAATAATTTCAAGGTTGCTTACATTTGGGCTGAATTAAGGGTTGCATTAATTTCACAACAAATATAAAAATAAAATCTCTTTCTTTCGTTAATATGCCCTACGCTATCTTCTGTTAATAAATACAATATTTGTTTCTCTTATGAGAAAAATTCTCCTCAACAATATCAAATCTCTACCAGCCTCTTCTAGGTAAACGTTGCAACAACTTTGAACTCAATATGGGGGGTTTATATAGTAATTGCTTTTATTGAAATATGTATGAAGTACAGTATTCGCAAAAAATTTATAAATTCCATCTACCAAAGTGAAAAACTCATTGTTATTATTTCTGCTGGCGCGAAAAGTGTGTGTGTGGGTATATGTTTGCCTTAAAATACGCTAAACCAAATTTAATTCTATCTGAGGGCTGCCAAAGTGCGGTTTGTAAAAAACATAAATTACAAATGAATACAAACAAGTTATTCGCTAGAATAGCCACAATTAATTTATTGATAATTAACTATTTTTTATTCGCTTATCTGATAAGCGTCCTTATTTATTAGTTGCACTACAATTTGCTATCAACTAAACTTTTATGAAATATACCAGCATGATGAAAGTTTGTTATAAAACTAATTTGAAGCAATAATAAAATTATTTTTCCATTTTTTATTTGCAGGCTGTTCGTAAACAAATTAAAAATCAATATAATCAATTATGACATCAAACGTAAATAGACGACACTCTGGCGGCCTCTTTTTGACCAAATAATAAAAAGCAAAATAAAAAAAAAAAAACAAGAAACATTTGAGCAAATGCACACAGTAACCTAAAAAGGAACAAAGAAGTATTTATTACAAATAAAACCATTAACGTACTGCAAAACAGTAAAGAAACAAATAAATTAGAAATATCACATAAAATATTTAGTCGCACAATCACACAATACAAAGTTAATTGTATTGATGATAAATTCTAGCGACCATAGACTCCCAAACAGTGGTCAATAAATACCAATGCCAGGAAATCTTGCAGTAGTCAATTAAACACCCACTTCATTGTTCCATGTCCAGCCAATACCGTCAGACCGAACCTCAAGCCAGCACTAACAAGACCACATAATAGAAGGAACATCGTTAAAAAAAAAACCAGCAAGAGGACAGCAAACGTCAGTAAAGTGTAACAAGAAGCCGAGTGAAAGAGCGTGTGTGTGTGTGTGCGTGTACAGCAAATATGGGAAAGAAAAGCTCAAAATTGAAGCAGGACACCATTGATCGTTTAACAACGGACACCTACTGTAAGTTAATAATTTAATTACCTCTATGTAGTCCAGTCAGTTCTAGCAACAATTACGTTCTATTTCATCTTAAATATTCAACAAAGACGTGCGAGTATGTCTGTGTATTGTTTTTGTACAAAGTAATTAAGTATTATTTTGTGCAATTAGTAGGGAAATGTTGCACAATTAAAATAAATTTATTACGTTTGATTATTGAGGTTGCAGCCCTCATTCCAAACATAAGGGAATCCATTTTTGTGGTTCCCTGAAAAATAATTTAATGTAATAGAAGTACATTATTTGAATGAAATGAAGTTATCAAATGCGCAGAGCAAAGATGAGTGACTCAATTTTTAAGTGCTTTTCAATGAAATTTCCTGAACATGCCGCTTGTCTAGTTTGTGTAGTTGCCGTGAAAATGTTATGTCACGTGTGAATAATGCGTATTCTTGATTAAATTTATGAAAAATCAGGCGTGCGTGTGTCTCAAAATTAAAATTTCATGTGTCATAGTATGCGATTGCCCGTTCAAGACAATTCACAAAGTTTCACGTTATATCACAAAAAATTACAAAATTTTCTTCGTATAGATTCTTTAGAATAATATCATTAAATATTTCCTATTAATTTAGGTCCAAAAATAAACCCTAAAAATGTTTTCTCTTTTTTCAGCCGTCTATATGCCGCCGGCAATTCGTTGATGCTAATCAACTCATCAGTAAGCTCCAAAAATTCTTAAATGAATGTTAGTTAGCATCAACGAAATGTTGGCGGCATATAGACGGCTGAAAAATACAGAAAACATTTGCAGGGTCTACTTGTAGACCTGCATTCATACATTTCAATTGGCTCTTAAAGCAAATAAATAATTAAGTTCATAAGAAACAAAAATTGTTTTTCAAATTACAAATAAAATAAATATAAATAATAAAATTAAAATATAAAAATGGGACAACTGACACGCCTACTGCCCATTTAGACCAACATTTAAATTTCAAATACTTTTTAAGCAATTGCGCAAAAAATTTTATGAGCCCCTTTTTTTGTTTTCCTAAAAATACTATAACTAAGAAGAAAAAAAAATAATTGTAAAAATCTGTAACTGGCACAGATGTGTCAGTTACCGCATGAATGGCAAAGAGGTACTTATTTATGTTATACAATATTTTCCACATAACTGAACGGAAATTGGTATAATAAGATATTCTTCTGCGAAAATAAATGCTGTGATGTGGTGAATAAGTTTTGCAAGGTCATTATATACTAAAAGCCTCAGTACCGCACGGTTTGCAAGGGTGTAAGTTTAAATAGGCCGTAAAAAGAGTTTCAGATGTAGACTTCTAAAACAGCGATAGACGTATGTCTATTTTTTGGTCCTCTCTATAATAATCAGAACGTTATTATTTTTTGTGTTCTAAAGAGTGAAATTATTATTAGTTTAGTTGTTTGTATGCATAATTTGAAACCAGAAAAAAAACAAACAAAATTATTAATGATTTTATATAATTACATTTTTTTTAATACCTACAGATTTATTTTTACCTCTAGCCGATTTTTCTAAGTCTTTTAGTCCTTGTCAAAGCTCTCTGTATGAGTAGGCATTTCAGTCACCCTCTAATCTTGCATACAACATGTGTCACGTAACAGTGAGGGAGTTTCAAGTTGAACTAAGTTACGTGAGCAAAATTAATCATTTGCTGTCAAAGAAGATGGATATTAATTTATAAACAATTTGCAGGCAAAGGTTTATTGAATGCTTAGAACCGAGTACAAGTAGTTTTAATTTACTGCCAGTCATTTGTGTTCTTTTAAATGCCTGAAGCGATTATTTCAGGTTGCTGTTAAAAGTAATTTGTATTCATTTTAAGATGTACTGTTGTAATTAATAAGGATTTCCTGCTTTTATTAACGAGAAGTGGGGTGAAAACTCCAGACAATGGCAAAGTAAAGAGGCTGCTAAGGCTACACAATTTGATTTATGTAACTGATAGTTAACTGGCTCAGTGCTATACATTTGTGCACAAAAAAAAAAAAAAAATATTGGCGGCAACTCAGTCGTCATGAATAATTATTAATTCTTTCTACTTTCTAATTCACAAAGCAGTTGACATTTTTCAAATTGTAAATAGAAAGTGGGTTACGATTTTTAACAGCATGACTCTGTATTTAAATCAAGTAGGATTTAATAAATCATCTGAGTTTTAACCTTCCTATGCCCTCAGGGCTATGTTCAAAGGAAACAAGTTCGATGAAATTTTTTTCAATGTATTTTCGAATACACCAGCCCTGCAACAAACCTTCTTAGTGTTGCTCCCATACAAAATTAAAAAAAAATATATAATATCAAATCGGACGACTTGAAAATCATTTTTTCGATATGTCCTTGCGAAGTTTTTCTTCCTGACTCCAAAAGCTATCGATCGCTAAATCGATCGACCTTATTGTATTTGTGTGCATTTTGCATTTGCTTAACATCTAAAATCGCACTTGTTCAACTGTGTGCTTTCGCGAATGGCCATGAGTAATTCTGAGTACTTTGTTATTATTTTCATTGATAGTACATGAACTAAAAGATATTTTTCAGCTAAAACGTTGCCTGCAAATATTACACTTCTATTAGATTAATTTGCTAAATCACTGTATCAATAGCTGTAGTATAAAAAATCAATGTAAAAATTAAATATTCAACACAAGTGTCTTTTGAATATACTTACCAATTACATATCAACTTTTATTCAACTGTCCTCATTAAAGTGAAATAGAAGAATGAAATTGTTACACTCAAAAACAAAAAAAAAACCAAGTTGAACTAAAGCACTTTTTATGACTTAAATTTACTTTTAGTTGGACTTTGTAATTGCTAAGTGTTTATAACATCTCTTTTCATAAAGTACAATTAATGGAAAACAAAAGTAGTGGGCAAAGCAAACCTTAATCATTCGTAGTGAATTTGGCTGCAGATAAGTTTCACATGCCCGAAGGCCAAAACCTTGGTAAAACTGAAGGCTTATCAATAGACGAAATTCAGACAGCCGGCAATCAGAAGTCTAGGTTGCACGATGGCTGCAAGCTACCAGCAGAAAATACGGCAAATGCTCCATTCAGTTTGTTACCAATAATAGCTGTGGTGCACGATGTATCCCCCAGCTAATAAGTCTTCGGATTTTTCTTTATAACAGTTTTACCGGGGTAGGGCTCAGGATAGTTTCCCAGGGTTCAAAGGATTTCTTTAATGTTTTATTTTTCTTTATTTAAACAAGGCAATTTTATTCTTACGGTACGAGAATCAATCAGTCGGTGTGTGTTGAGTAAAAAAATGCCAGAAATCGAGTGACGCAGATTATCCGTCTGCCGTACGTTCAACTTGAAGGGTCTCTCTTGGGTTTCTAAAAAACTTCTCAAATTTGAATAAATCGAATAAGTCGAGCGCATAAATAGTTAACAATTGCACACCATAAAAGTTCGAATAGAATATAAAATTTAACTAAATTTAGTTCAACACTTATTTTAAGTGTATTCAATTGCTGCTAATGTAATGGTATTACTACATTGAATTAAAAGTTTAATTTATTTAAAAAGCATAACGATGTATCAAGTGTCAGTTATCTTTTACGTAGGAAAAATATTAGTTTTCATATTCTAGGAAATTCTAGTTGATCAACTATGGAGCAGTTTGCGGCTTCCAAAAAAAAAACCAGGCAATTTTTTCCAATAAAGAAATCATGTAAATTAAAAATAATATAAAAATTTTTTTTTAAACCATTTTTAAGCAATCCCAAAAAAAAAAATGCGTAGCGGGAAGTGTAAAACAGCTGCCATCACTTGTGATGTAATAGCAACAAACACAAAAGTCAATTGCATGCTGGTGGGATGATATAAAATATACTCCATTCAGCAAAGGAACACAGTGATAGAATAGAAAGCTGACCAATGAAATTAAATATAGACAGTCAATGATGAAGAGTTTTGCGGTTTCAAAAGTAAACGTAAATAAAACACATATAAAATATTTTCTTTCATGATATTTCTTTGTTATTATAAAGTTTGAACGTTGACATTATGTGTGAAACACTACATCATTTAAATGACCACCACGCAAAGTGTTGCAGGCATTGATTATTTTGAGATAATTTTTGATCACTTTATGACACATATTGAGCGGTATCTCAGCCATAACTGGACGAATGTTGAATGAGTTAAAGGTTTATCTGCATAAACACTGTCTTTCGAGTGGCCAAACAAAAAAAGTCTAATGGTGTCTAAGCGCATGACCTGTTGATATCGCCACGACAAGAAATTACGCGGCCAGAAAATGTCTCTTGCAACAAAGCCATATTCGTTCGAGTTGTGTGGCATGTGGCACCGTCTTGTTGAAACCACATATTCTTCAAGTTGTATTCTTTCTTAGCAGAAAGGTCGGTAATCAGATGACCATAAAGCTCCGAATTGACGGTGACAGTCGTTCCATCGTCGTTTTCGAAGAAGTATGCTCCAATCACACCTTCGGGCCGAAGAGCGCACCAAACAGTGACTTTTTCTAGATGTAATGGCCTCTCTTCAATTACAATTACTTTAGTATTCTCAGAAACCCAAATACCACAATTTTGGTATTCATCGCTGAAGAAAATTTTGTTCGAAAAATCGCCATCCACCGCCT
The DNA here is from genome assembly GCA_963662145.1 of Sturmia bella. Taxonomy (NCBI): domain Eukaryota; kingdom Metazoa; phylum Arthropoda; class Insecta; order Diptera; family Tachinidae; genus Sturmia; species Sturmia bella. Next base: position 58,454,993 of record OY759170.1, read on the forward strand.
GTTGTTCATTCCACGTATCTATGACGTTGTGAATGGTCTTCAGGTGTTGTGTGACCTGGACTTTATATGGATATAGTTTTAGATCTAAATGCAAAATACACCATAATGTGCCGTGAGACAGTCCTAATTCCTGAGAACGACGAGGATTCGTCACATTCGGGTCTTCGGTAACACTTTCACTTACAGCAGCGGTATTTTTGAGCAGAACGAGCGAAACGATGATACACAGGCCTTATAATATTTGTAACCGCTCCAGTCTGCTCAAATTTCTTCACAATTTTGGCAATTGCTTACGTAGTTGGACGATTATGTAAACCATAATCTCCTCTTAAAGCCACGATATGTGGCTGTGTTAGAATTACAATGATAGTTAAGCGATCCATTTTCGCGAATGTCAGACTTTCAACTGAGAAGAAAAAAATTGGTTTAACAACTTGCTTTGACAGATGTCGAATACCAGTTCCTTACTTTGGAAACCACGAAATGGATAACCCTTTGTACACGGTGTAAAACAAATGATCGTCTGTGAAGGGTGCATAGATTATGTTTCATTCGATTTATGTTAATGAAAGTTTCGTTAAACAAATGAATTTTGATCATTAAGCTAATGAAGCATTTCATCTCGTCAATGATAAGAAATCATTAACTGAATAAGGCTATTCAGTAAACATATTAATTTTTTCAATTGTGTTTCTTAAAATAGAACATTATTTTTTAATTAATCATTCAAGTTTCCAGCAAACTTGTAAGAATTTTTCGAGTCTACTGATGAGTTGATTAGCAGCAACGAAATGTCGTCGGCATATAGGCAGCTGAAAAAGACAAAATAGGTATATTTTTGGACCTGAATTAATAATTATTCAAGCTTTAGATCTAAAGCCTGAATAATTAATTAAATAATCTCAAGATCAAATGATATAGATATTGTTGTGTATCTACACAATATCTTAGAAGAAAAGCACGCGATCAGTTTAAGTTTCAAATTCACACTGTTCTTTGTTCATCATTCTTATAATCTACTTTCTTGATAGTTGCCATATTGTTAGTTATTTACTATAGAATATTTTTAGCATTTAGTACAGAACATATGTTAGGTACTTTACATCAATATCTAACATATATAAATATATCATTATTTTTTATGATGTATACCATTAAGGTTACAGATAATCTGATTAGCAGATATCTCCATACCAAAAAGTGATATGAAAAACAATTCCGTTTCGTATGTCATGACCTTTCTTAGGTGCTTCTCACAGGTAGACATAAAAGCCTTTACGAAGAGTCAGAATATTTTATCATGTATTAAATTTTCTCTACAAATCCAAACCGTCAGTGATCTAATAAAATCTTTTACAGTGCACAGATATCAGCTTCGCTCCGATGAGGGCCATATCGAAGATGCAAAATATGCCCTAAGTAGATTGCGCCGCATTCCTTAACCTCCTTACTTGAGTTATATTTCAAAAACAGTAGTTTAAAGTGCCATATTTGTAGATGTTCTGTGAGAAAACTAAAACAGAAAACAATGCCAAAACCAATTAGCCATACAATACTCAGTTTTGAATGAAAAACTTTCATGAACGAGTCCTAAAAATAGATTTGTGCAGAACATTGTGTTGTTTTGATTTAATTGCCCTCTTGTACGCACACTTTTAAGTGGCAGCTACCACGCAATAAGTTTTTATGAGCTGTACTTGTTGTTAAGCAAAAAAAAAAAAAAAAAAAATTTATAATTTTTATACCACTGTTCAAGTTCAATAACCTTAGCGAAGAACGTGATGAAATTAATTACGGACAAATGTAATATGTATAACGTTTGGCTTCTACATAATTTATACTCCTGTATATATGCTTGATTTGTAATTTTCTTGTTTTAATATTATGCCACAAAAGGCTGCCAGTTTTTTTTTTTTGTATCCGTCAGTCATGCAACCAGGCAGCCCAGCAAACATGTATCGCACAATCAGTGCTAGCATCTGTCACATGTCAGTCATGTTGTTCAAGTTTCAAATGTTTTCTGTTTGCTTTTCCTAGTCCCCGCTTTGACATTCTAAGATTATTGACATTTCATACACTTGCAATCATACTTTAGTACATTCAAGCGAAACGTACACATACGAAGAGCCAGTTTTGTAGTTAGCTATTCACTAAAATTGAAGAAGGGTGTTTCGAATTATGGGGAAATATGTGGGCGTATCTCTATAATTAAGGGGGCAAAATTAGGTTACACCATAAAAAAAATCTTTACGTGATAGAGAAAAGTTGAAAGCAGATATGGCTTTAGAGCAATAAAATACATATTAATTCAGGTCCAAATACAGAACTTTTTCAAATGTTTTCTGTCCTTTTCAGCTGTCCATATGCCGCCGACTTACCGTTGGTGCTAAACAACTCATCACTAGACTCGAACAATTTTTAAAAGAATGTTTCAAACTTAACTACTTATTACATATATTATCCTGAAGATGATAACAAATTGTTATCGAAATATTGAATAATATTGTAAATAAAAATTTTTATATAAAAACGATCTGAAGCTGTACTAAATAGTATTTCAAATACTTAACTACTTATTCCATAATTGTGGAAAAAATTTGGAAAATCGTGAATACTTTAGATTATTTAAAAATAATCAAAACGAGGCAAAGGTAGTCCGGCTACTTTTAATAATGATTCTTGATTCTTTTGGAATAGTTTTTACATATCTTCATTTTACTTCAGTACAAATTAAGTTCGTTTTATTTTCCATTAATGTCATGCAAAGTAAAAACTAAAAGGTAACTTTAGGCGATATCAGTTTTTTCAATAACTAAGCTCCATTTTTTAACATTGAAAAAAAAAAAAAAAAATTGAAAAGGCTCTGCTACCTGCTTTTATAGCGGCCATTATCTAGGAAAATGTTGCTTTAGAGGCATCGAACATAATTTTTTGTGTAGAGTTTTTCGTATTTAGCTTTACTCTTTCAAAGCCCGATAGATGTTGAAATTTTAAAAATCATTTGAACAGCCACAGAGAGTACAACTGAAGCAAAAAATCGAAAAAATATTGTACAAACGTATTATTAAAAATTTAAATAGTGTCAAACAACACAACTGGACCCAAAGTGTAAAAATTAGCAAAAAGTTTGCACAACACAAAAAATTAAATTTGAAATTTTTCTGCTGCAATTGAAGGAATAAGGTTTCAACAGGACGCATCCACAATCGATATTCTGAGGGCCACAGAACCCCGGATGACTTCTTTTGGCCCACCTTGTATATGTTAACATACTTGTTACTTGTTTGAATAATTCTTTGTTTTACTGTAATAATTGTATTTTTTACCATCACATTTTGATTTAAATGTTATGGTTAATAACAATTGCATAAAACAAGCAACAATTTTATACAAACAAAAGGAGCACATTTCATGCTCTCACTGTCGTTTCTTCCATTTTTTTAGATTTTTTTTTTTTTTTTTTTTGTTATTTTGTTGTCAAGCGAATTAATATTTTAAGTAAAGCATATAAAAATAATAATTGAATTCTACCTGCTTTTAACTTCTCACTTTCTTGTCAATTGAACTAGCAGTTAGGTAAAATATTAAGATATTTATTAATTTACTCGCTTCTTAAACATTTTACTTCTGATGCTTCATTGTTAAAATTTATGTTAATAAAACGCAAAATTACAAGAATCCTTGCGCACGAAGCTCCTGGAAAATTAAGAGTCAATAGCAAAAAAGTCAAGAATTGAAACTCAACATATAGAAAGAAGCTAAACTTAAGAAAGTAAAAGATTGTTTCACATAAAACATTATTAGAAAATTGAAAGTTGAAAAATTTTATTGAAAAATTATAAAAAAAACTTAAAGCAGAAGTTTAAAAATTTCAAGAATTGCTTTATTTTATATAAAAAAATTGAATATGAAAAATATAAATTAAAGGGATTTTCTCAGGCTAAAGTTTCTACATATTAGAAACGTAGTAGAAGTTAAATGGAAAAATTAAAATAAGAAGGACGAATGTTATTTAATAAACTATACTAATCGAACTACAATAAAAATATAAAAACGTATGTAAAAGGTGTTTTATTCCTACTGGATTAGCAACGAAAAATAATTTATACAAGGATGGCAAATCAATATATAGATCAAATCAATATATAGATTTCGAAAGTACTTTGTCTACTTGCACTATTTGACAAAACATCTTTTTATTTCATTTCATTTCATTTCATTTCATTTCATTTCATTTTTTTTTTTTTTTTTGAAGAATCGTGTGGAGAAATGTTGGATTCATTGAAAGTTTTTGCCAGGTTGACAAAAGGAGTCCGTGTTTTAGCGAGAGCTGCCGTAAGCAGTTCTTTTTGCTGTCGATGTGCTCACATTATTTTGTCTCTCTTTGTTTATTTAATAAATATAGAAAGATTTGGTTGATTTGTAATTAAAAACGTAATTGTAATTGATAGACTGCAAAAAATCAATACTAAAACCTTAAGTTGCTTGAGAAGTGGATTAGAGAAATTTAATCTGAAATAGTTGGATACTGAACTCTGTCTCTACTCAGACAAATTTAGTAGAAGAAACAATAAAATTGCAGATCTCGAAAAATGTTTACACGTTTTGCTACAAAGCGTTGGTTGTGATTTTGAAACTCAAAGCCACAACAAAGCAGGCTTTAGCCATTACTCAACTCACACATACAGCCAACCAACTTAAACAAAAAAATCTACCCTTTACCAACCAAGAGCAAAAACAAAATATGTGTATTTATAATAAATCCTCTAAAAAGTTTATTAATAATTTTTAATTTTTACTTTCTCCATAACATGTACATGAAATAGAAATAAAACTTTCTGTTCACTTTCCATTAGCAAATTCGCTTAAATAATGTGCAATTTTTAGTCTGGCGTTTGTTGGTTGGTGTAGAAATGTGAACTGCTTGCTGCAGATGTTTTAGCAAAAAGGCATTACTTTGGCACTTACACGCAAACGTTAAGGACCTTTTTCCATTACAGAGGGGATGGAAAAATCTTTTATTTTCCAATAAAAACTAAATACATATTTTAAATGAAATCATTGCACACAAACATATAGATTTATACATATGCAAGTAATTGTGTTTGCTTATGGTTTTCTAAGTGTTGGTAATGGTTTATTTTGGCATTTGGGTGTGTGCGTGTGTTTGTCTCTGGGTGTATGAGTAACGACATTTATGCGTGGGTTTCGATTGCATGTGCACATTTAAAATACGTGAGTAGAAAATTAGTATTCTACTCATTTAATTCACATTTCGTAATGGTTTTCTGGTTGAATATTGTAATAAAATCTTTGCTTTCTTTTGGCTTGAATTCAAATTTGAGGGCTGAAAAACAAAAAGAATTTAAAAAAATGAAATGAGCTACCCGGGATGCAAGCCAGCATGTTATAGTTAAGCACTCTTGGCAAAAAATATATAAATTAGATGTTTTAACATTTACAAAATCACATATCCTGGCATCATTTGTGAACTTCAGTAATCCAAGGTTATTGGTGTCGCTAGAAGTTGCAAAATGTTTGGATAATTTTTCTTTGTCTTCAAAACAGCACCGCTATAAGTAACAGGTGGGCCAAAAGAAGACATCCGATATTGTAATCCATTGTGCCCATGTCTGCACATTAAGAAATCATTAAAATATTAAGTATGTATGCATTAAAATATCATGTGCACTGCTACATTTTTATTACCTTGTTATAACATTTTTTATAACATCGTAATACCTTGTTCATACATGCATTTCTAATTGAGATAATATTTAGATTATTGACATAATATGTTTTGCGTTCATACATGCAAATATTGCACTAACTCAATTAGTATTTGACAGCTGGAAAAAAGTTGTTGTTTTTGTTTTGGTAGTGAGAAAGAAAAAGTGAAAAATATTTTCAAATAAGAAAAATGAAAAAAAAAAAACTGTCTTATGTTATTAAAAAGATTTTAGTGTTGTACAATTGAAATATGGACCTTGTACAAGTAGTGCATTCATGTTATGACTCCAAAGCGGCAATAATAAAAAGAAAGAGAAATACAAATTTGGAAATGCTGTAAAGTTTAAAAATTTTTATGTTTTTATTTTTTTATTTATTTTTTTTTATTATTTTGTTTTGTTTGCTTTTGTTGACATTTATCTCGTCACTCATCTCGCATTGTATACTTTTGCTTATTAAACACATCTTTTACAGTGTTGTGTTTCATCTTTTTCTCAATATTCAAAGCAATTTTGAGTTTATTAAGCAATAACTTTATTGACTTTTTGTATGGAATATTGTGCTCAATAATGGACTTTATTGCGATTACCTCAATAAAGGTGCATGTATGAACATGGTATAATGACGATCACATGTAACAATTTGTAATTAATAACTCTCCACTGTCGCTTTAGCATACAGTTAGTTATTTTATTGAATTCATTCTGTAACTTAAAGGCACCAAGCCAAGAAATAATTAAATAAAGAATTAATTAATTTCTATTATTCGAACTTTTTCTTATATAATTATTTCTGTATTAAGTTTATCAGGCTCAAGTTCTTTCTATATATAGAAAGAACCTGATAAACTTAATACAGAAATAATTAAATAAAGAATTTTACTGCGTGAAATAAATTGCGCCAACGAGTTTTAATATATTACATACGCAATATCAGATAACGCGGTACATTAGTAGCATTGAAGCAGTGTGGCGCGTTTTAGGATTTTCTATTCATGAACATCATCTAACTGTTGTTCATTTATCTAGAAAATTGTCAAAGGGTTTATTATTTCACAGAAGAAAATGCACAGAATAGAGCAACTGCACCACCTTCCACAATATTTGCATCATTTTTTGATTTCTTGAAGAAGATATCCGTAGAAAAACGAAATATCGGTAAAAACATTTGAAGAATTTTTAGAAAATATAAAATAAAGGACCTTCGGCTCAAGCAACTACTAATATTTTATTGAAAACACTACCGTCAAGTGCCATCGGGCCTTAGTTCAATTTTGTTTACTTCCTTTTTTTTAGCACTTGTGGTACTGAGCTGTTTTGCTCCAATAGAAGGTCAATTATGATTGCATTATCAAACTTAAGTTTTGTACACCTTTAGAAAACTGCTCTCCTCCTTTTTTTTTGTTTTTTTTTGTTAAAAAGCATTCTGTCAACTTCAGTGCACAAAATAAATACTTTTTTAGTTAAAAACACCGTTTTTATTTTGCTCTAAAATACCAATTGAATACATGAATGTTGCTAGTTTTTTCTGTCTATTGAAATAGGAAAGAAGAGAAAAAAATATATTTGCAGCTGTGAAAAGATTCTATAAATTTCAAAAGCATTTGTAGAATTTTCTGTGGTTGTATCTGTATTTTGTTACAAGAACACTATTGGTGGTTGGTAGTTTATTTAACAAATGGTCACATAAATTGTTGGCCAAGTTTTATTGCAAAGAAGTGTTTCGTTTTCTCTGTTCTTGTTCATTTTTTTACACCTGCGATTTAATGGTTTTCTGATATAATTTATAAATTATACCATAATTGTTGTTCTGTTGGCTTAATATTGGCCAAGTCTATTGGAAATGGCTTATATCGCATTTAATTTAAAGAAATGTTTTCTTTAATAAAGTTTTATGTTAAATTTAATTAAACATCTGATAAATTTGATGGAGGCAAAATTTTCAGTAAATGCAATATTTTCAAATGGTACGCTTATGAGTGGGCAGTGTTTGCCACTCTTAAGTCAGTCTTGATATTTTATTGATTTCTGTGCTGTTTACTACGCTGCTGTACTGTGTGTCAAGTATAGATTACAGTAGAGATGTGTGCTTGTGTTTTGATTTGGCTCACGATCAGAATAATTTTCCTCACGCACTATTACGAACGAATAGTTTTTTGAGCCTCACGATACTCACGTTCACGAGCAAAATTTTTTCGATCACGCACTTTCATGTGCGAACAAGGAACAAAATTCCCACGATCAATCACATTTGTATTGAATTAAAATATAAACATAAAAAAGTTTATTCATAAACATACATTCATACAACTGTGGGCGAAAGTGATAGCAGCCTGAGTCTTAAAACATAAGCGGAAATCACCCTTGGTTGCACATCTGCAATTTTAGCTTAGATATAGCATGATTTTTGCTACAAAGCGTGAGTGTCTTTTTCAAGTGTTTAGCAACATAATTATATCAGTTGATTTTAGAGTAACGGAAAATGTAAATATTTTGGTTTTGCAAATTGAGAAGGAAGTTTAGAAAACAAATTGCAAAAATTTCATTATTCATCTTTTCGTTGGCCGTCTTTTATTGTTGACTTTTTGTTTAATTGCCTTAATTTTATTTTTACTTTCTTCATTTCCTTCCCTGTTTTATTCATTTGTTTACAAAATTTAATAAAGCGAGTTTGCCGCATGAGATAAGCTAAGCCGCAGCCAATATTTGAAAAGCAACGCCGTCGATAAAATTTGCACGTGAAGCAACCGCCCGATTTTTTGTTTATTTCATAAAATATAATAATAATTATGCATCTTATAGGTATAATATTCACTTTTTACGATTTTGTAAATACTTCTTTGAGCAGCGTTAGCATTAATTTAATTCCAGCACAGGCATGTTTTGTGGCGGCCTCGCCGTCATACAGTTTTTTGAGCGCAGGAATTTACGTGTTGAAATGTAGAAACACAAGCAGCTGTTTCAGCATTTAGCAACATTTGCAAATACGGATCTGCAATGTAATAATTATCAAAAAAAAAAAAAAAAAAAAAATGCAGTAGGGGGGCCCCCGTTAGGAACGAAGTTCCTTTTGTTTTTTCTTCATCTTCAAATGTAATACAAGGTGAAATCTGTGTTTTATTTTGTGTTGCTTTTGAAATTTTATATGCTTCTTTAAATTTTTGGAACGTTTCAGTTTTTTTACTTTTGACACATGCAGAATTTTTTTTGTCAATCTGCTGCAAAACGAAGAAAAGCAACTGTTGGTTAATTCTTTAATATTGCTGTTTTTTTGTTGTGACATACTTTACTTTAGCGACATCTAGCAACTGATAGTGTCCGTTTTTACAACTAATTAATATTTATTGGTAGGTGTCTCCGCTGCTGTCAGCGGAGACACCGCCCATCATGCACAATTCTTTGTCGACAGATACACCGATACATATAAACAGATAGCTCACACGCTCTCGTGACTATTTCTACTAATTTGCACTACCAGCGAACCGCGCTAAGGAACTTCGTTCCAAAAAAAAAAAAAAAAAAAAAAATCATTCAACGTTTGTTCATGAAGAACTGGAGAGTTTCAGCAAAAAACCTTCTCAAAGTTTGTTGCTCTGCCAATTCGTTTACTCTTTGTAATCCAAGCTTTTTGATCTTATTGTCATGAAATTTTCAATTTCAGGGTATTCATTTTTGTTCCTAAACAAAAAAGTTTTAGAGGATTTGAAAAAAAAAAACATTAATGATATAACATTACTTATGGCTTTATTTAAACGAACGATTTTTAAAATTCTTTGCCTTTCGAAAAATTTACCCAGGTAAATGTACATTACATGTGTGGCAGACATTGAGTTAAACTAAATTACAATGCAAAATAATTCGAGAAAAATGTGTCAAAGTTTTTTTTTGCAAACCGAAAAAAGTTGGTGTGAAATTTGGTGAAACTTTTCGTGAACTGCCCTAAAATGGTACTCAGTCACTATCAAGCACAACATTTTAATTTTAAATCACTCTCAAGCGCTCATGCGTGATTTTGCTAAAATTTAATCACCATCGTGCGTGATTGACAACTGCTCATCTCTAGATTACAGGGATGCCACCTGATGAGAGTATGAAAACAGATGTTTTATATGGGAACGGTGAGTGAGCTTTAATTTTAAGTTTAAGCTGCCGAAAGAAAATGTGTATTTTCTGCAAATCTACTATAAGATGGCAGCCTTCATGGGTGAGTGTAACTGGCTGTTACTTTACACGCTATTTTTTGTGCAATTGCTAAAACGATTTACAGATTTTTTTTATGTGATAACCGAGAAAAAAATGTTGCCTGCAATTTTTGTTCACTTAACAATGTTCGTAGAATAATCTCAAAAAAATTATGTATCAAGTTGCATGAAAAATTCAAGCCAAAAACAGGTCAAGTATGTTTGCACTTTTTCATTAAAACCTTAAACTCGATACCTCATGTTTCTATTTATCTGTTAGCATCTTAGTTTGTCTGTGTTGAAACTACTTGTCAAAGTCAAGCGATATTCTTGAAATAAAATACATTTATACACTTAAAATGCAAAATCACATTATTTTCTCTTGATTGTATTCATAAGCATGTGTAAACATGATGTCGCTGAATGTCTTCTCATTGTAGCATATTTTTTTTTTTTGTGTCCTGATTGTTAAAATAATCACGTACGTTGGAGTTTTATCAAAATGTTGAGTAGACATTTCTTTCGCAAGGAAAGAAAATATTTTTTGAGTTTTGTCTACGCCTCAAGTTATAAAAATAATTTCTTGACGAAAGATATCTCGCTATGTTTAATAAGTAATGAAAAGTAAAAGCCAAAAATGGAAATATTTTTTTTATCAAGTTTTTTCTGGCAACTGAATGATAAAATATTAAAAATCATTGTGAATTTGTTTTCTTTTTTGAAAACAATTTATTTGAGTAGAAGGATTGTGGCTGGCTGCAAACGAATTTTTCCTTGAAAATCACATTCCAGTAACGACTGCATTTCTTCTGCTACTAATTCCTTTTACTTAAACGCTAGTATCCCTTTTGCATTGGCTGGCAAAACCTTACCAAGACAAAGTGGGGGGGTGCCAAATACAACAGTTATTTTAATGTCACTGCTGCTGTTGATAATCATTGTTTATGTTTTGCAGCTGGAGATTTATTGTCTTGTTTATTTTATGGAATTGTCATTGGAAACCTTCTTTTTTCATTTCTAACAGTTAACATTTATAGTTGCTTATTTTTATGACAGCTGCGTAAACATAAATTTTTTATAGAATATATCTCCATTTATACTGTGATGTATCTGTGCATGTAACTTTTTTATTTCTTGGTATAAAGCTGGAAAAAATAAGATGGCTTTTAACGTTTAATTGGTTTCTATTTGAATTGTACAATCATTTACCTAGAATTAATAGAGCGGAATGAGTAATATTTATTTTAATTGTGCATACGCCTTCAATAAATATTTAATTGCCGGTAAATAAAGGCAACATACTGCGAATGTTGTTAAGTGCATATTAATTGCACAGCTCCAGGAATAAATTCAATTAAATGTGTTAAATGGATTTAAGGTGGAAAATTCTTGAAGAGTTATTAAAAAAAATATATATATAATAAAAGGATTTAACACTAATACTGGGTTTTTGAGACCTCATTTAAATTGGACTTAATTAAACTCAAAAATGAATATGTGCCACCATTATATTAATTTTTAATAAAAGCTCTTGATGGAACAATTTAGATTTGCTTAAAATGTTCTTCTTTATTTAAACATTAAAAAAAATATACATATATTAGTTTGCCTTAAGGTTAATACACCTCTATTTTCAGTTTAACAAAGCCCAGTTTAACTGAGATCTCAAACACTTAGGGTCTTATTCATAATAAATATTTTCGATTTATTAAACACTTATTTGACAAATTTTCCATACAAATATGTCAAATAAGAGCCTTATAAGCCTGAAATAAGTTCTATGAATTGAGGGGTTACCCCAAAGGGTGTATTCAAAATGAACTAGTTTTAGCTTGATATCTATTTTAACTCAAAGTTTCTATGTACATTATTCAAACTTTTGATCTTTGGTTTTTTATAAACAATAATTTTAAAAAAATTACTTACATATTTATTTTCAATATTTTACCAATAATATTTTGTTGATATTTTCCTGTAAAAATATTTAAAATATATAAACAATTGTTTCCATGTAAACATTTTTTAACACACAGCCTGTACGGGATGAAATTATATTACGATAAAAGTCAAATTGATATCATGATGAAGGTTTAGCTCTTGATATGATATATTCTACGGCAGATAATAGCATCATGATGTAAAACATCACCTTTGTGTAGTTTCAAATTTGATATTTACAACCTTATTATGAGTCACGACTGAATATCACTCGTATTGGAAACTGCCCATGATCAATTCGTGCAAAATACTTTATGAATTCAGACAGAATGAGAGTTATAGCTTCACTTAACCCCCTATTTGTGCTTAATAGCCCTTTTACACTGATGTACATCTTACGTCTTTCCTCAATTTGCAAAGATGTTTACATCTTCTCATAAAAATTATACAGGGCGAAAATTCTACATCTGTCTACATCAGCAGTAGATGATCCTTTCTCATTTTGTTCCCTGATGTAACTTTCGATTATTTTAGTGTCATCAGTAAAAAAAATTGCAGAAAATCAATTGCTTTTGTACCATCAGTAGCAAAATAATATTTCAGAAAGTAAACAAAACAAATTTAACATACAAAAATGATTGGAACATGTATTTTGTTATAATTTTTAATTAAATACATATAAATAAATTCATTTCATTAATTGTAGTGCAAAAGAAAGCTTGTGTTCACATGAGCTCTGTTTCTTTACTCTACTTTGCACGAAAAGCGTTCCCGTACTTTAAAATTGGGCAAATGGGAGTATTTGTGAGAGAAAATTATGCTTCTTCTTCTTGCATGAAACAGCCTGTACGTTTTCTTCGGGCTAGTATGGGCAAGTAGTTCAGCTGTCATCTGTTCCAAAGAATAAACAATAAAGCTCTAAACACATAGACGACAGCAGACTGCAAATGCTGCCTACTTCAAGTGCAGCCAACTTCAAATGTTGCTCTGAAGTCGGCTTCATAATTATTTTGAAGACAGCAACAACATAATAATCAGCTGGTGAAAAATCAAGGAAAAAGATGAAGAACACTTTTTCAAAGCAACCAGGATGAAAATTAAATAAAATATCACAAAAAATTAGCTCAAACGAAAAAAATTGTTTTGATATTGAAAATGAACAGCTGTGTATTTTAGCAATGCTAATTTCAGGGATGCCGTATTTCTTATTTCATAATGAATAAAATTGAAAATATTGATGATGAAGACTATAAAAACACATACATTTATTTATTTATTGTATTTTTTCAATGTTCTTTTGTGTTTAATATTAAAAAAAAAATTTTTTGTTCTAATTTGTCCAATTTATATACATAACGGCAACACTATATTTGCTTATTTGCTGCCCGTCAAAATAGAAAATAGCCTAAGTTGGCAGCAGCAGCAAATGCTGTTGTGCAGTCGTGCTGCCCTGCTGCCGTCAAAATAATCGTTTTCATTTAAACACATGCATTTTATTTTTGACATATTGCTGCTTGCTGTCTGCTGTCGTCTATGTGTTTACAGCTTTACATAGAAAAAATAAACGTTTTGAGGAAATTCCAAGAAAAGTTGGAAATTAGTGTGAAAAAATATTTTAAAGCATTCTGAAAAAAAATTGTTGATTGTTATATATTTATATTTACAAATTCATTTATGTAGTTACATATATGAATATGTGAGTTGTGGTCGTAAAACGTTTTTTGCATTTCATTCCTTTTAATTTTTAGGAGAACATTTTTTTATCCCAAATTAAATAAAATACATACATACATATGTAAGTAAATATTTTTTTTTTTATAAATTGAGCTGTCAGAATCCTGACGTTTTCTTTTGTGCTAAAATATTTGTTTTTATTCGTTCCGGTACTTTTTTGCATTTTGGTCTCTTATTGAGAGAAATTATAGTTTACTCTCATTTTACCGAACTTTTCCCAAAAAGTATAGAAACAGAGCTACTGTGTCGCCAATCGATATGGAGAACATCTTGCCTGAAATTTGTGTCGTTTTTGCTAAAAATTTCAAGCTTCTTCAGCAATAAGGAAAAATGTCTTTTGACTCGAAAATATTCTTTAAAAAAGTCATTATCATATTTGCGACATCTTTTTCCCAAAATGTTCCATAGCAATTCTAAAAATATATTTTATATTTTTTATATAAGAAATTTTTATTTATAATATTTTAACTTAGAAATATCCAAACCTTTCGAGGACATTCATACTTACATATGTCTACCAAAAATTTTTCTTCATCACCATCTGCCACGATGGTCTCCAATATTTCAATGCACTGCATTAAAGTTTGGATTTATTCTTGTAAATTAAGAGCTAATCCAATGCTTATTAACTCCTCCAAGTAAGTTTGAATTTTTTTTTTATTTTTCAAAATAATTTTGCGTTTTTTTTTGTCAACTAAATAAATGAAAGATGTTGTCAATGTAAATGACTGTTTCACATTTTCAACATCTTCCATGCGTTTCACGTGGATGTTAGTCAGTGTAAAAAGGCTATAACACTCTAATCAGGAACGCAACAGCCTGATTCGTTATACAAAATTTTCTGGACAAATGAATTAGCTTCATATTGAAGCTGTCTTCTCTCATTTATATCGCAAGTTCACCTGCAATATTTGTCAAATTCATATTGTAAACAAATACAATACATAGAAATAAAAGTTGATTTTGGAAATCAATAAAATAGTAAAATGTTAAATACAATGGAAAACATTTTTTGTCAAAAGTGTTATTTATTCTTTATATAAGGATATAATCTATATTAAAATTTATAGAATATTCAAAAGTATGCTGCAACTTGTGGATGGAATGAAACAAAAAGCGTTCTCAACTTTTAGAGCAGCTGCATCTGCTTGGTACAAAAATGTATGTATGTTGGCTAATTGAAAACAAAAGTAAAATCAAAGCACATAGACGAGTCGTGTGAAAACAGTCTGAATCATAAATATAATTGAGAGAGGGAATCGGTTGATTCAACTCGTAATAGAAACTTGCTATTGTAAGATGTTTCACTCGGTTGTCCACCTGTTATTATTTTATTACACGTGTCCAAAAAGTGACAATAAGTAATTGGATGTACTTAGTTGAGGTGTTAACTATCGCCCCAATCACTTTGCTGAGACGGTAACGCTGATTTCTAAAAGCTGCGATTGAGTGAGAAAAAGAAATCACAAGTTCACTAATCACATCGTTTCATCGTTCACATCGTTTTTTTCATGTTGCCCTTAAAAATGTTATAACAACTGTACAAGATTTTCTTATGACCGTCATTGTTCTTGGCATTCGTACATCAACTCTTTTTTAAGTAAAAATTTTATTTTTTGGCTGTTTACTTTAGAGTGCAGTGATTGCTCTATACTCTGTAGTTATAAGCTCAATGTATACAAGACAAGTTAAAGAAATCTTATGAATTGTCAATTTTTCTAAAAACAAGAAAACTAATTGCATTCTTTTGCTTTTCAGTTACAGAAAAAGAAATCAGACAATGGTAAGTTGTATAGTCTTCTTATGAATTTGCTGCAGCAAACTTATTTAAAATTCTTTTTGCTTATTGCTGTGGCAAAACAAATAAATAAATTAATATTCATTTAATGAAATAAAAACTTGAAAAATTATTTTTATTAAAAAAAAAAAACACAAAAACTGGACAAAACTGCAGGCACAAAGGATTCTTAAAAGACTGTCCCAATGGTTTACTAACAGAGCAAGTAAGTAGCAAAGAAATTGTGAGTAAAAGTTTCAAAAAAGTTTAGTGTTTTTAGTTTAACACTATTCAGCCAGGCAAGGGGGTTTCTTGTTTTTAGTACTATTTTTCTGAAGAAATGTGGTACCAAAAATGCAAAACTGTGCTAAAAATTTAGTTATTGTTATTTTCGCGGTTAGAGCTTGATGTGTGAGAAGAAAAACATTTAGAATAATTGCGCATAGTGTTTACTATTATGCAAGTATTAATTAATGCTTTTAAGAAATGCAAATAACGAATACAAACAACTGTTCGTTTCAAAAGCTACGACTAACAATTCACTTATCTTAGCAGCGAGTTTGATATACAAAAGTTGTCGTTAACGTGAACCATAATTCTAAACCATGTATTGTGAGTGTGATCACCAGTGTGATGGTACGAACGCAATGCGTTCTTCAGACAAAAAATAATGTGATAAGAATTTGACAATTCAGGCGATTTCATAGTTTTTTGAAAACGAAAATACTTTTCATTGGATCAGAGAGGTTTTTTAGAAAAGCACGTACAAAATAATTTCACTAAGACGATAATGACAGAACTGCTTCTTATACAGTGGCCTGAAGTTGGGTTTGTAGTAATCCAATGGAAGCATACGATTGTAAGTAATTGTTTGAAAGTTAAAAATAATGCATTTAAATATATCTATCTCTTGCTGATCGCAATCGTATGTTTTGAGCATTTCTCTAGACGAATCGACACAATCCTGTTTTTCTTTTTTAACAATTGACAAATTGCGAACAATTTTTTTTTGGACAGTCAAATGTTTATGACACATTGAATGTTTTGATTGGTTTTCGTTACAACAACTGATTTTTAACGAAATTTACGAAACTCGTCTTGGAGTGAACTACGACCACGTTTAAATTCATCATCGATAAACATTGGTTTCATCGCTAAAACTTTAATAAAATTCATTCATGCACTCTGGCTTAGTTAATCCACATCGAAAATTCCAAAAAAAAAAAAATAAAATTATAAAAAAAATTTTGGGCCGAGGTGAAGTTTTTAAGTTACTCTAAACACATAAATATCTATCATATGTCAAAACATTCTGAGTAAATATAACCTCGAAAATGTCCAACTTTGCGATAGAGCTATCAGTTGCCGGATTGCAACACTAGGGTTGCCAAGCGCCAAAACCTAAAAGGTAACCCTTGTGTAACTGAAGTCATACGTTTTTATAACAGCAAAGAATTTCATACGCTACAAAGTAAAATTTCTTGTTAGAAGAGGCATGAATGGAAAATACCACATTCCAAATGTGGTTGACTCGTTAACGTTAACGAAGAATATCACCGCTACAGACGGCGCTAAGACCGACGACTAGTGAAGTTGTAAGATAATTCTCATCTTATGAAAGTATTATAGCTTAGAAAAGTTACAAAAGCCGGGGTGAAGATGCACAGAATTTAAATTTTTTTTATCGCATTATTGTTCATTGTCATAACACATTGTATTCACATCGTCACTCTTGCTATCATTATGGGAGTTTTTGACAACATTGTATGGTGTTGCAGTTTGAACTGTCCCTAAACTAAAAATTACTAAAATATTAACAAAACTATAATGTCCTCTTTGATGACAACATAAACAATGTTAAACAACAAAAACAAATTATTTTTGAAACTTTCATTTGGACTATAAAAAACTTTTAAGTTTTATGAGAAGTGAATCTAAAATATATTTATAATTATTCTTGTTCTAATTATATCTGTTTGTTTTTCTTCTTCTTTCTTTTCCATCTATTTTTTTGTGGGATATTTAAAAAAAAACCCATGACTTTTAAAAATGTGTTAAATATTTTACGTATCTGCAAATGTTCACATACAATGAAACTTAATGATCGAAAAACTTTCTTATGCTGCATTAACATTTTATATTTCTACATTTCTCTTTATTTGTGTATTTACTTTCTTTCTTTTATATTCCCACTGCTGCTACTGTCATATGTACTTCTATGCTTTCAAATCTGTTGGTTATTTGGCCGTTTACCATTGTATCGCTGTGTGTTTGCATTACTGGATAAATACACATATGGATATGTGTTCCAACATTCCTACATATAATTTCATAACATCACGGGATATTGTTACATATGGATATGCTACATATTTGATTAAATGACGCTGCCACTGATGTCGTCTTCCACTTCGGATTTGTTGAATGTCTTGGAAACTTTTCACAAAAAAAAAAAAAACAACAAAACATTATGATTGTCCTCTAATGCTACTGTTACTGCCACCATTCATTGCTGATGATATTTTTCAATTACATCTACATTATTCCATTCAAATATGATGGTTTGTCTCTGTGGCGTCATTGTCTGTCATATGGGGCGCCACTTAATGTTTTGTTATGTTGTGCTCATTTGGCTTATACATGTATATTTGAATATGATAAATATACGTAATTTCTTTCATAATTGTTATTATTTTTGTTCTGTAATACGTTTTGAACTCTGCCATTTTTTTTTTGTGTTACTTGCCTTTTTTTGCAACATGTTGCCTTTGTTACAAATCACATGCAAATCTTTAAATTATTTAATGCCATATGTGTGTCTTTAGGGGTTCATAAAAATCTACAAACAGTTCTTTCCTCAAGGAGATCCTAGTAAATTTGCGTCTTTAGTTTTTCGGGTGTTTGATGAAAATAATGTAAGTATGTATATAATTTTTTGCAATATAAATACAAACATGCGTTTGAGTTGTTATATTTAATTAAAATTAAGTTTCCCTGCTTTTTTTTAGCTTTTTTTTCCTGTGTAGTTTTCATTTTGGTGAACATTTTTTTTTTTTTATCAAATTGCAGTCGGTTTGTACCGGTGACTATTTTCATTGAAACTATATTTTTTGCGGAACTAAAAAGTAAACAAATTTCGCAATGTCTTGATCTAGTTAGTACAAATTTTAATAGTTCATAGACGATATTTCTATAATAATTTTTGAAAGCTTTTGTTGTGTTTGACATATTTATTAGTTCTACTAAAGGGTCCAGCAAATAACTTTTTTTTTAAACGGCCCAAAACTTCGAGTGTAGCTTCGGCTGTGTGGCACGTAGTGACGTCCTGTTAAAATCAAATGTTCCCAATATCCTCCTCTTCAATTTTTGTGAACAACATGGCCCGATAACGATCGCCATTTACTGCAACAGCCACTCCTTGCTCATTTTCGAAGAAAAAGTGCCCAATTATGCCTCTGCACCAAACAATGACTCGCTTTGGGTGCATCGGCTTTTCAGTGTATGTGTGCGGGTTTTGTGTGCCCCAAATGCGACAATTTTGCTTGTTTATATACCCGGCAAAATCAAAATGAGCTTCATCTGAAAAGATGATTCTTTTGGTAAAATCTGATTCTTTTGTAAGTCGATCCCAGGCCGACTTAGCGATATTCGTTTAGCGGAAGGATAAAACTAATTATCTGTCAAATCAGACATGAGCTAAGTGTTACCCATCACGAAACAAGCACGAGTTGAAAAAAAAACGTTAGATGGTGGACCTGGTATGTTCACTTATCGTCTTAGGGTTATTTATTAACTGAAAACTAAGTAAACGTACCACTTGGGTTGAACCATGAACAGAACAAGTTGTGTTTTTAAGTGCCCCGGAAACGCTCAATGAGCTCGTGATTCACATTTGATTATGTGCTTGCCGATTATTTTACTAACTTGCTGGAGATCTACAAGAAAAGACGGCAAAAACCGATACGGCTTGGCTTTTGATTTTTTTATATTAAATTGACTTCTATTAGGTGGTTATTAATGAATTAAAAAAAATATATATATATTTTTATTAACATCATATTAACAAAAATCTGCAAATAGGCAGTTTGTTTTTTTGGATTAAGGTATAAAATGCATTTTAAACAAGCATTTGTAAAATACATTTTGCTAACAGCACCTTAGCCTGGAAAGTGTCTAGAAAACTATATTAGCTATATATCTTCTTTACTATTGTAAAACTATGTTCAGCAGAAAAATTTGCCTAATTTTATAGCATCGTCTATTTCAATAATACAGCTCTGTATTAAATTCAGCATTTTAAAATCATATAGCAGCAATAAAAAACAAAACTAAGGCAGCAGCTTAAAATATTTATGAGTAACTATATTTATATATTTATCAACTACAACATATTTCTTTTCAGGATAAATAACTTTTTATGAAATGCAATACCTAAAACCTATTTTGTATCTTTAAACAGGACGGGTCAATAGAATTCGAGGAATTTATAAGGGCTCTGTCGGTCACATCGAAAGGAAACTTGGATGAGAAGTTACAGTGTAAGTAAACTAATAGTGTCTTATTTGTAGTTCAGTATGCAAACAAAAACTCAAATCATTAAAGAAATGTTTTTCTTTTGACCTTGACTTGAGCTGGAATAAAATCGATTGTTTTATTTGACTATTATCAAAATTGCTCTTGAAATATGATTGAAGTGGATGATAATAAAACACAACTTTTTCAAGAATATCTCTGTCTCGTATTATCAATTGGAGTTCTCGAGTTGTTATTCTTTATTTTAGAAATATGTTCACAATATGGCTTCAAATTAATGTCGTTGAGCAATAACGATCTCTATTCAATGCAGATACATATTTGCTTACAATTTGCACTGTATTATTGTTAACATGTATGTGCTCGTAACATATTTTGTACGTACCAAATATCACTCATACGCTCCCTACAATTTGGCGTAGAGTAGTGAGAGGTATAATGCAATTTGCTTGCACAGTTTTTTTTTTTTTGATTTGGTATTAATTTATATATTAAAGAAAAATGATTTATATTCTTGGTTTGGTTGCTAAAAAGTTGTTTATATTTTCAAACAGACTTTTTTTGTTCTTCTTATACAAAACCAAAAATGTATTTAAATGTGATTTCCGCAATTTAATTTTTTTCCTTCTCTCTCAAATAATTTTTGCTTAACTGCCATTAAAAATGTCAACTCTACTGATTGATGGGAACACAAAAACTTGGGGAAAAACCAGGGGCTTTTCGTTTGTACGATGTGGACAATGATGGTTATATAACGAGAGAGGAAATGTACAACATCGTTGATGCCATTTATCAAATGGTGGTAGGTGTTTTTTTTATTATTATTTTAATATATTAATAAATAAAAATTTAAAACAGTAGGTTTACCAGTAGCTAACTGAAAGCAATAAGCAATAATTTTGTTTGAACCCTTATCACTCTTGAATTAAGTTTTAGCTTAAAAAATTTTATTAAAACAATTTGAATATATAAAACATATCTTTTATATGACTTTCTTGTAACAGGGTCAACAACCACAGGCGGAGGATGAAAATACACCACAAAAACGCGTTGATAAGATTTTTGATCAAATGGATAAAAATCATGATGGCAAATTGACGTTAGAAGAATTTCGTGAGGGTAGTAAAGCTGATCCACGTATAGTTCAGGCGTTAAGTTTAGGTGGTGGTTAAATCCTTACCCTGTACCAACCAAAAGGATTTACATCCAATACACGTTTCCTTTCTTAAAGCTCAAATATGCTGTTTCTAGTATACCAAAGAAAAGGTTTAAATAACACACATACATACAACTATAGTTTCTTAATTACGAACTTTTCCAAGGTCTGGGTTTTATTTTTATTCCAAAAATTAAAAAAAGCCGATTTAGGCCACATACTTATACATTTTTTCCTTCCTTATCAAACTTTTGAGCTTTCCGCAAAGCTCTTGTATACTTTGTCTTGAAAACTCTTTACAACAAAATTTTTTCGGTAATTTTATACAAATGAAAAAGGAAAATTAAAACTAAAGTTTAACAATGTCAATACACCAATTACAACAAATGAATAAAATAGAAAATTTATTCTCAAACCAATAACGTGTTGAAAAGTTTATTAATATTTATTTAATAAAACAGCCTTTGATATATTAAAAACCGAACTAGTAATAATTTATTCATATACATTAAATAATCATACTGGAAGTAATATTAAGAAAAATTAAAATTAATAAAGAGAAAGAAAGAAACGTTTTTTTTATATTCGCTTTTATTCTTATTGTTGTAAGCATTAGAGCCAGTTAGTTTAAAGCAGCGAACAAAAACATTTGATATTAAACAGTTGTTAAATATTGCGATATTTTGGTATAAGAATAATATTTCTTTAATGAAATTAACTTCTTTCTAAATACACACTTCTTCAATTAAAAACAGTACCTCTTCCTCTCCTTCTCCGCGTATGAAATCCATCATACTGATTTAATTTCTATTCTATATGCGGTTCAGCTTTATTATTATTTTTAAGTCATAAATATTTAAGAAAACCACTGAAAATGTTCAATTCAAACCAAGAAATAACAGTTTCTAGCAAAGTGATAAATATTGTCATATTAAAAATATTAAAGAACATGTTTTTTAATTATTGTAAGTATCTATCTGCTCTGGGGTATGCATTCGTTCATTCTGACTTTGACTTCAACAATTCGGTGCCAGTAAAGTTGTTTATGCTGGCAGCATAAACATCTTCTCTTAAATGGAATATTAGAGTTTTCAAGTAATTGGAAAGTGCTAACACAGTGCTAGGGTATTCTTGTATCTGGAAATTGTTTTCGGAGCTTTATTTTAAGTCTTTTGTTACATAACAGATAAAGAAAGAAAAAATGCAAACAAAGTTATTCAATTTTGAGTAATATAGTAGAACTTATAAGTATTTATTTGAACATATTTTTCTGATAAGGCAATTTGTTTTATTTTCGATGTCTGTGAAATCATGAGCCAAAAAGATCTGAAAATTTTCTGAAACTCGCTGTTGGGATGAAACATCAACACAGCAAAAATATTGGATATCCTGATATGCATGTGTAATATTTTGCCATGAATAAAGTTTTGTTACTCTTTTATTTGTGTCATTAATGCTTTGTTTAAATATATCATTAGCATTTCTTGTTTAATTTTTATTTAACAAATTTAATTCTTATTTAATTCAATTATTAAATAAAGAATTAAATTAAGTTTAAGTAAATTTTGTAACATTGGAAGATTTATCTGTTCTTTTGCAAATACTGTATCATACAGGAAGCATTTAGCATTACCTTCAAAATACGCAATTGACTTTCACTAATACATGCGCTCTCTCTCTCTCTCTCTCTCTTTCTCACTTTTTCACTCTCTTATTGTTTGGTTCCATCTGTTAGTTTTTAATTAACTGTTGCTTGAGTATTGAAAGTGAGAGCTATGAGTAAACATGTAATCTTCTAAGAATGAATATATTCTTCCCCAGTATGAGGAATACATGTTGAAATGAAATTTTTTGACATTATCATTAATTTCCTTTATATTATATTTATTTAAAAATTAAACCACCAAATAATATGAAAGTAACACCTCACTGAAATTCTTCAAAAAGATACAAAAACATTATACAAAAGTTGTAAGGTTTTTACTTAAGCACTAACTTTAAGTTTGTTAAAAAATTGCGGTATAACCAGACAAAATATCCAAATAAACATATGTAAAATAAATGCTCTAAAATCAATTTGATGCCGCTGTCATACATAAAGGAAAAAAAACACAAAATCACACACAAAGTTTGGCAACATTTTTCTAATCATAATAAAAATAAAAAGCTTAAACTATTTGAAATAATTACTGGCACAAATTTTTATGGCAAAAACAAAAAGGATTTAGCTTGTAAATAACACCAAAATCAACAAATTTATCTTCTAAACTTTTAAATATTCGCTAGGGAAATTTATAAACATTTATATACAACTCAAATAAAAAAAAATTTTTTTAACTTGTTTCTTATTTTTATTCAAAAAAAAAAAAAAAAAAAATTATAGTTTTTGTTTCTCACCCTCACGCGTTTCAATTAATTATTTCTCTTTAATACACTAACACTCATTTGGATATAATCATTGAAGCAAAAAAGAAAAAAAAAATATTTTTATGGTTAAATAAATGCTAAAATATGAATAAAATAAGAAATATTCTTAAAAAACATTTAAAAATGTCAATTTGATTATATTAATACGGTAAAATAAAAATATTTTCAAATTGTATAAAAACTATTGAACAAAACCATCAAACAACAGATTAAATTAAAATTTAGTAACAAATTTAAGAACTGCAATTATACAATTTGAACATTGGAAAATTTTAAAATATGGAATAATAAATTATATTAAGAGTAATTAAGCAATATTTTACAAAAAATAAATTAAGTTTGTAAACTGTAAAGTTAAATTGAAACCAAATTTGCAAATGGTTATGGCGGCGGTGGCATAAAAAGAGATACAGTAAGAGTTTTAGTTAGATAGACAGAGTGTTTTTGGCAAAGTAGCTGCAACTCAATAAACATCAACACATTGAGAAGGTGTCCAAGCTGTCGGAAATCTGCTGGAAAGAAAACACCAGGAAAAACAGCTTATGAAGTTTTAATCGAAATCGAGAAGAGAAAAAAACGTCAAGCAGCTGTTGACTTGCATGGAGTTTATTTAAACTTCTCATGCACTACATGTTTTTAATAGTGTATGTGTAAATTGTTTTGCAACAAAATGTCTACACGTAGTGTATTAACTCAAAATTGTGTACTTATTTTTAAAATTTGTATTGGGCAGGATGTTTCACTTGAGTGAATCATGCGCTCACTTTTGGAAAACTAAATTGAATTGATTATATCTTTTAATTCATCTCTCTGAATGCTATACCCAATTCAGAATGAAGGAAAGTGAAAATGTCTCATACAAATCAGTGCTTGGCTTCTCAAAACTTGCGAGTGCTGTATTACCATTAAAATATGCACTCATAAGAACTGATTATTTTGTTTTAGTTTTTCAATTAAAAAAATTATAAAAATCGATATAAGTATTTTTAAGTTTCTTCTTTAGCTGTTGAGGCCATATTTTTACGAAATAGGGTGCAGGCGTTAAGTATTTGTATTAAAAGCGCAAAGTCTAAACTAAAACCACTTAAAAATATCATGATATTTTTGAAATTGAAAAATAAAATTTTCTTGACTTTGACTTTGAGTTTTAGCTCATTGTTTATTTATTAATTGGTTTTTTCCACCATTTTTTTTATATTTTACATATTTATTTTCTTGGGATTTCATTGTTTATTATTATTATTTTTCATATTTCGTTTTCCTCTGGTATACTTCTTTAGGAAATATTGCTTTCGGAGTGTTTTTTCAATTATATGAAAAAGTGTGGCAAAAGAAAGTGAAATATGGTAAATAAAAATACTAAATACTTGAGGCCCTTAATTGAAATTGAAGAAATCACACAATTCTTAAGAAAAAAGATCGAAAAATTAAATTTAATAAAACTGAAAAATTCAAAATTAATTTTAAAAAATTTTACAAATAGAAATATACCCTATTAATGTTTTCTCTCTCTTTTAGCCCTCTATATGCCAGTTGCTAAGCAACTGAACATGACTCGAAAAAACTAAAAGGAATGTTTGAAATCTAACGATTTACTACATAAACTAAGTAGTTAGGTTTTAAACATTATTAAAAAAAATGTTTTTTTCGAATATTGCATGAGTGTGAGCAAAATTAAGGTAAATAGATGGGTGAAAGGTGTTGAAAACAAGTACAGAAATATTTCCTCCATTCACGTGAAAGAATCATTCAATTCAATTAACTGGTTCATGAATGATACAACAAGCATAAACAAAATTTGTTAGTAAATCATAATTTAGTTCAAGCTTCTGGTTAAATACTTAATTTATATTCAAACCAGTATATTGGACGCTATTACTGATGAGAGGTTTCAGTTGAGTATGCCAGAGTGAAGTTTGGTTTTCTTCACAAATGTAACATTATGAGTCAGCAGGCGTTTTAAGTGTAAAAAATCTGAGCTGATTAAAATATTTGAACTGTCCTTGATATTTTGTCTATAACATCTATTAAAACTCCTAGTCTTTTGCCACCACTGTAACCAAAAATGTTTATTGAAAGTTAATTTGCGATGACAAACAACAGCGTCAGTCATTTTATTTTTTGATTATATATATAAAAATTTTGTGATAAAATACCACGAAATTAAATAAACTTCTTTCAATTACAATACAATTATAAATAACTTTACTTATTTAATTAATACGAATTTCTATTTTAATTTTCTTGTTAAAGATAATAAAAAGAACTTGAGATGACATTTATAATTAATGAATAAAGTGACAAAATTATATTAACAAACTGTAATTGTAAATTTATTCGAAAAGAAAAAAGTCAACAAGAAATGAAAAGGAAATACAAAAATTTAAGCAATAAATAATATTTACTAAAAAAAAAAAAGAAAAACAAGTACATTTTTTGATTGGTTAAGGGGAACAAATTGCTAATTTACTGCAGAATTGGTACCAGAAAAAAAAAATTAAAAGGGAAGGAAAAGAAATCATTTCATGGGAAATTTGAAAAAAAAATATATTTTCATTTTTAAACTAGAAAACTATTTTATTTCAATGGAACCACTCTGAAGTAAAAATGCGATAGGATTTCAAAAAAGAAAAATTTAATTCTAAGAAAGTTGTTAACGGGTAAGTACTAATTAAAAAAAAAAAACTATTCGTCTTATATCTCACAAATAATACTTTTCAATGTTGTGTATATTAGTATACATTAAGTCCGTTCAATAACTTTACTTGCAGAAACTAGCAATGGCGAAATCAAATAAGATTTTGGCAAAATTACTCTTAAAATTATCCAAAAGTAAATGAACGTGTTTTGTTCCATTTCTGGTTTAGCTTATAAGGCCTAATATCTTTCATAATTAAAACAAAGTTTTAATTATTGTTGTACCCGATTTTTTTCGACTTTTTCAAGGGTTTTTATATTTTGTGGCAGAAGAAATTAATTAAAGCATTGAAAAATACAACATTAAAAAATTAAAACGTTACAAAATATAAAATACAATAAACATTTTAATGCAGCACTTGCACACTTTTAACCAACATCACAGTTTAATTGAAATTCGTAAATGAACGAACCTCAAACAAATTTAGACTTGAGTTGAGCACGATTTGTTCAATCAAACTGTAATAAGGTCATGCCAATTTGTAGCCCCCTGAGATTAAAGTATTGTCACTGCACCACTGTAAGTGCAAATGGCTAAGAATTACATTAACCTTGTTAATATGATCTATTTATACCTAGAATAATATATTTCCATTGGCTCTGTAGTAGACTGGCCAGTGAATCGCACAACGCAATACAGAGAGAGAATTCGTTTTTCAGCCATACAGTTGATCTGTGGCACAAATTTCCTGCACACATATTCTCCGCCAGCTATAATGTAAAGATGTTCAAATCAAGCGTACCCAAACACTACCTCCTCTTTGCTTGTACCTAAAACATAGTACCTAGTTCTGGTACGATGCGCATGCACAAATAAGGGTTGTCCCCTGATCGAAGTTAAAAAAAGAACCTTTAGCTGGGGGACAAATACATGTATCCTAACAGCTAGTCGAGCATCCAGCTAAGGATCTTGGATGTTTTCTTTATCTAGTTTAATTGTTTTAAATTAATTGTGTGTAATTATAGCACTCAAGTGATGACATTCTTGATATTTTAGTTTGCTCTTTGTACAATATTTATCTCAACATTTGGCAAAACTTTAGCTAATATTGCTTAAATATGCCGTGCATGCAGTTTTCAATTGCTGGGTTTTTTCTAGTTTTTTAGTAAATAAATTTTCGTTCAAATAAACGCAAGAAACAGGGTGGAGTGGCGAGTGTAAAGGCACACTAAAATAGCCATGTTTCGTAGCGTATGTTCAGGTTTGATCCTGTTTTTTTTTTTTTTTTTTTTTTTTTTTTTTAACGAACACAAAAACAACAAAGAAACAATACTTGTGTTAAAAAATGAAACAATCCAGTTGTATTTTTAAGAATTTATATGTACATATGTATGAGTTGATAGAATTTTATTAAACCAATAGGGATAAATTAATCGGGTTGAGTTTTATGTGTAAGGGAGTGAGTGTGGAAATGCTGGCCATTGAGCGGCGGGGGAAAGGTGTATTGAGTACTTACATATATATATGTATGTGTATGTTGTGTGTTCTAATATTTTCCAATAAATAACGAAAGCCAAACGTATTTTAAACTTTACCAAGGTTATAATTTATTTTGAATAAAAAAGGGGAAAAAATTGAAAGCGTTGACTTCACGTGTTAACTGTGAAAGAATTCAATTCTAAAGTGGACTGTTCAAGAGTTGAAAAGTAAGTTTTTTTTTTTTTTTTTTTTTTTAAACAAACACAAAACTGCGAAGCCTTTTGCTTGTCTGCAGAAACACCCAGAGCCTTCGGCAGGAATCGAACCTGCGACCTCGGAGACTCTTGGCAGAGCACTCTACCAATTCAGCCATCGAGGCGCTTCACGTAAGTGAAGAAAAGAAAATAGAGCATAGTAATCATTAAGAAAAAAAAAAAACGTTCGTTAAACAAAAAGAACCAATATTTATATTCGGCTATCGAGGAAAATGAAGAGTCAGGGATGAAGTTTTTGTACCAATCGATTGGGACAATAACAATGCCATAAAATTCAACTCTAAATAATTTAACTTACATCCCATCGCCTTTAATTAGAATATAAAAAAAACATATATAATCAGAATAATCTTAACAATATTAATATTAATAATACTCATGAAATAATAATAATAAAAACAATAATAATAATATCAAGACTGTTAATGAAGAATAATAGTAATACTGCCAGTTTTACTGGACTTAATGGCATAAATTCATTGCTTTGTAGATTTTATGGTTTTCCTTTTCTTTTTTTTTTAGAAACATATTAGAATGATAGTTAATATATACATATATTTTCTGCTTGCAAGTTTACTTGTTCGGAAACAACTTAAAATAAATTTTTCTATAAAAAATGTTAATTTAAAAATGTGTAATGTTAATTTAAAAAAAAAAAAAAAACTACCTGTTTTCATGTCCGCCGAAACATCGCACGAAGAAGTTCATCTAAGTGAGCGTAATTGTAGCAGTTGAACTGCTTTTGGATGTTTGGTAGCTCATATTTTTTTTTTTTTCTAATAGAGAGTCCCTTTAATTTGAAACAGGACTTGTCGATCAATATGACATTTTCAGTGTAACTGGAATATTTTTTTTAATGAAGTTCTAGAAAATAGAATGTTTTATTTTAGACTTTGCAAACCTTCTACACAAAATACATTGGTGAAAAAATTTGTAATTTTACTTTATAAGCGAACTCTATGATTTACAGTTGTTCGTTTTTTATATCGCTTGATTTAGATTTTACTTTCTTGAAATTGAGAAAAAAATTTTATGGTAAATTTGTAGTGCTCAACATTTTAAAAGAAGAAGATAGAAAAAGTAAAGTTGAAGTCATATTGACTGTTTTATGCCCACCACGCCATTCATCAGCACTTTAGTGGTTTCAAGCCCAGGTTATAACTAATTGAATACTGTTTTTAAGCAGCTGCAACAAAAAGTCTTACACCGATATTCATAAAAAATAAAATGTTGCTCAAATACATTTTAGAACAAATTTGATATGAAAGTTTTGTTCTAACATTTATTTCAAGAGTGTTTTATTTTTTATGAATACCGGTGTTTATATTTATTTTTCTTGTCTTCTTTGAATAAAATCAATAAAGTTCATCACAAAGAAATTTTTCGCAATTCAGGGGATGCAAAAATATAACTAAAGCCTGGTGAAATAATTAACAACTCTAAATCACTTACTTCGACTTCGATGTTTAAATGAATATAGAATAAAAATTATGAAGTGTAAAAAAGTTATATCTATTCTGTTCTACGATTTGCTTCCTGTTTGAGGTAAAGCTTGAGCAATAAAGTTAAACTTCTGCTGTTCTCTGCAAGTCAAGCGAGAAAGTGCGAAGAAAAATTAAAAGTCATAAGGATAATAACTACCTAACTTTTGCTTCCATGGGTTTTTTTTTTGGAGATATGCCAGGGCACGATGTTGCGTACTCGAACCACATCTCAGTGCCTCGATATATTCACAGAGCACACGCTGTCTTTCCTTGAAATTCAAAACGAGTTAAAAGAAAAGATATTAAATGTAATTAATAAATAAATCCATGTTCATAAATATAAAAAGTAATTTCATATCTTTCGTTTACCAATACATTTTTCTATATTTACAAATTGATTATAGATATGGATATGAAAGTGAATGTAGCAGCATGCATTTTGCTAAAACTGTCTCTTACGAGAGCTGC
Organism: Sturmia bella; assembly: GCA_963662145.1. NCBI lineage: Eukaryota > Metazoa > Arthropoda > Insecta > Diptera > Tachinidae > Sturmia > Sturmia bella. The sequence continues at coordinate 58,484,812 of OY759170.1, forward strand.
ATAAGCATTTGATGTAAAAATCACTGCCGTCTTTACTTCCACTTCTACTACTTCTGCTCTGTACATGATGTTTCTATATTATCAGCATCAATTTTATATTCATGGAAACCTGACAAAGTCTTTTATATTCTATTCTTACAGAGAATATACGTATATGCGTAGATAAAATAGAAACCAAAGACACAATCAGAACTACTACAACGTAAAACTACATGGAGCAGCAAATAGAAATAAAAATGAATAAATAAATAAACCAACATGTCCTGGAAGAATAATATAAAAGTCATTTGTTTTTGTTTGTGGGTTTCTCTCTTTTCTTCTGCACTTTCGCCGTTGCTGCTTATGGAAGTGAAGTACAGTGATTAAATGGAAGCCTTCAGCAATTTAGACTATTTAGCTGGCAAATTTAGCTGGCAATAAGTGAAGCTTAAGTGAGTATTTGCACTAATGTCTTCAGCAAAATTTAAGATTCAGTTTTTTTTTTAATAAAATTTATGGCTGCATGTCTGTCGGCAACAATTTTTTTTTTTTCACCGGCTGCCTGCCACTCAAGTCACTGTACCAGCCAAGTGAAAGCACATTTGCATTTCAAATACTGTTACCTGCTCAAGCTTAACTCCAGTTCTTTTTGTGTCATGTTTGCATTTATTTATGCAATCGCAAGCAGTGAGCAGAAAAAAACGAACTACCGCAAAAAGAAAACACATTCTACTTTTTTATATAAACCGCAACTGAAAATATTCGATATTTTATCTTAAACGGGAAAAGCGTAAACGAAAAATTATTCTTGTACAGCTTAAATATTATTTCAGTAACATTAGATAAATGTTTAAGAATATTTTTTTATTAAAGTGGTTTGGCTTAAATTGTGCTGCAGAATCTGAGACCTGACCCAACTCAACATGTCTTTTGTGGAGGATTCTGCGACTTTTTGCAAAACCAAATTAAAGCAAGTTTTTCCATTATTCATTTTAGCCACCGCTACCTGCTGTTTTTGTACGTGTATCTTGTTGTGGTTATCGGTTACCTCTTGAGCATTTGTCGCTTTGAGTGTTCATAAAACAAAACTACATTTTTCATTCAGTGCTGCAACAACAATCCAGCTGTAATACATCGGACTTTAAAAAAATACGAAAAATAATGAAAGCAAACTAACTTCTGTATTACAAATTAGTTGTGAAGCAAAAACTGGCTGGTAGCTTTTCATAAAAATTTATGCAAACCTTTCTTTTTTGTTGCACCAGCGCAGGAGAAGGAAAACTCCATGTTGGTGTTGAAACAATAGCAGACATAACAAATATGTAACCATGTTTCTTTTATACAACCCATAAAACCAAAAGTTTTCGCACTTTTTGAGGTTAGATTTGTCGTAAGGAAATTGTTAAGAGTGTTTGGTTGAAATTAGGAGTTTCTTTAAACTGAAAAATATTGTCACATCATTGGATTTATAAATCACCATGCAATCTTAAACGTAAACAAGAGGGCGTTTGACATTGAAAAATCTGTCAAAGGTACAAGAGCGTATCTATAAATCCGTGACTTTTCGAATTTCCTTCGAAGTTATATGAACTGCAATATTCTTCCCATCAACTACTGGAAAAACTGGAAAAACTTTGGACTAAATATGTTGAGTTAAAAGTTGAAAAATATACTTCCTCATGTCTGCCCGCTCCTATTTGCGTAAACATACAGCAAATAGGAGCAACAAGCATTTTACTGCCAGCTTTCTGTGACGTACTCGCATCAACCCTTTAATAACACAAATGGTTACGATTTTGTCAATAATTCAGTACCGAAATCTTAAGGTTTTGGGAATAAGTAGGAATGGCGCTTTAACAAATTCAAGACGTATGATTAAGTGGGTATGCACACCGCAGTTATTATTGTATTAAATGCTCGTGAAGGAAATTTAAAACAAAACGTTGTCCTTGTACTTCTAAGTAGAACAAAAATTGCCATGAATAAAAAAAGTCAACAGTTCAACCAGTATTTCAAATGTGTTGTTAGAGAGAAGATTTTTACTGACTTTATGCTTGCTGTGGCATAAGCAAAATTGCATTGTAGTAACTCGAGAATTTTCTTAAATGCTCGTCGAAATAAAAAATAGTACAGAAAAGTGCACAGCAAACCAGCTTGAGTGGTTTTTGTGGACCACGGGTCTGTAGCTATTCATTTTAAAAGATTATTTATCATAATTTTATTTAAAGTTATTTGTGTTCAAGTTCAGTTAAAATTATTATTTGTGAGTAATAATTTGTTAGACAAGATAAAAAACTAACATTAAAATTTGTTATGGGACAGCAAACTCTTTTTTGCAAGCAACTACAGTTTTCATGAGAAACCGACTTCCAAACTCCTTTATTTTTTTTAATAGTTTTTGCTATAGTATGTATCATAGTCAAGAAAATTTTGCTTCAAAATTTTGCTTAAAAAAGGATAAATTTGGAAAAATGTTTAATTGTTTGCACAATTATTTAGCAATTAGTATTTTTGGTTTACATGGTTAGATAAAATCCTGCAAAAATAGAGAAGATATTTAAAAATTTATAATTAAAAGAGTTATTTATCAATTGAATTTGCGAATCGTTAACGGTTTTCTACATTATCAATATTTTCTTAAATACAACCTGCTGATAAACTGTTAAAAAAAAATTGGAAAAAGAAACAAAATAGAAATTCACAAATGATGGGGTATAAATTATAGATATGTATGCATGTAACAGGTGGGCCAAAAGAAGTCATCCCAAGTCGTTTGGCTCTCAAAATATCATAAATTGTGGCTAGCGCAGTGTGTGCCATTCTTTCGTCCTGTTGGAACCACATGTCCTTCAAACCTTATTCGTTCAATTGTAGCATAAAAATTCGGTTAACATGACTCTGCACCACGTTCTCTGTTGACCAGTAAAGTCCTTCACAAAAAAATTACCCGATGACTTGTCCTACGTGAACAGCACACCATGCGGTCACTTTGAGCTGGTGTAAGGCTACTTGGGGATTTTTGGTGCCCCAGAAGCGATAGTTTTGCTTGTTCACCTGACCGCTGAGTTTGAAATGAGCCTTATCACTCATTATGATTTTGATCGAAAAATCGTCCACTTTGTAATAGACACATTAATGCAGCATTTTTGGGGAATATATCGATCCTTGTATTCTACAACTGTCTAATTCACAAAAGTAAAAACCAGATTTGACATTGACGCGTCATTAGCCAAAATAAGAGCCTTTTCCAAAAGGGTGATTTCTTTTGGCCCATCTGTTAAATATAAATAGATAAGTACGATTTTTTAAACTTGATAAAAACGGCATTAAATGCAGTTATAGGAACAAAACAACTACTAGTATAAATAACATTAAATGCCAACTCAATTTGTACGTGCTCCTCATTCTATCAACAAAAAGAAATTACACAACATAGGTACATGTGGTTTGGTTTGATGGTAGTAGTTGCAATTCCATAGGTTTATTACCCCAAAATTATTAAATATAACAAAAAAAAAAAAAAAAAAAAACACGAACGCAGATTCACGTTTGAGCTCTGTTTGTATTTATTTAAAAGATATTGCTTTCTTATGAAATTTTTGCCTTGCATGTCTTAATGCAAGTCTTATTATATGCAATCGTTTGATCAACCTTGCGAAACATTGGAGCACTATTTATGCCAGTGCCTCGCCTTCTCACAAATACGATCCCGACATTTTGGGAGATACACCTTACCAGACATAACCCAATTATGGGGCGTATGCTGGAGGAAACTTCCTTCCTTTGTGAATGACACGGAGTTCCTATGGACCTATGAGTCAAACTGGTTCACGGTAAAACCTAACCTAACCTAACCTAACCTAACATTGATCAACCTTTATCTCATTTGATGTGAAATAAAAACAAAGATTAAAATAATAAATATAATAATATTAATTTAGGTCTAAAAATGAACCTTTTTAAAAAATATTTGCTGTCTTTTCAAGCTGTCTTTATGCCGACGACATTTCGTTGGTGCTAATCAACTCATCGGTAGATTTGAAAAATTCTTAAGACATTGTTTGAAACTAAACTACCTATTCCATAATTCCCATGAACAAAAAAAGAATAAGAAATGTTCAAACAAACCTTTAAGACAGCAAACATTTCTTTAAGAATTTTTCAAGTCTACTGATGAGTTGAGTAGCACCAACTAAATATTGTCGGCATATAGACAGCTGAAAAAGGGAGCAAATATTTTTTAAAAAGAATAATTTTTGGACCTAAATTAATACATTTCAATTGGCTCTTAAAGCAAATAAATAATAAGGTTTATATTTAAATATAATAATAAATATAAAGTACTCTGTTCTTTGTTTAGACAACAGACACAAATTCTTCATATAAATAATTGCCAGTGTTGAGATTGTTTAAATTTAAACACAATTTTCACACACAAACTGATTATTTGTGAACATTTACGCAAGTGTTTCTTTAAAATAAAGTCCTTTAATGGCATTATGTTTGTGTGCGTGTGTGTGTGAATGTCTTGTGTGGCAGCAATGTGCTGAGCTGACGTTAATGCCACAGCGTGGTTTGTGGCGTTTTACGCTTATTTATTTGTGTTTGAATTAAGAATTGTTGTGTTTTGTTGGGAACAAGCATTTTTAAGATAAAATCCATAAATTTCCAATGGCTTAAAAGTGTATTAAATGCACACATTTAGTGCAAATAATTTCTGGCTTTCATGTATTCACATTCAGAATTTGCATGCAGATAATTTTGCTTTTGTTTTCTTCCTTTATTTTAATTTTTAGCCGCTTACAATTTTCAATTTAAAAAAATACGTAAGATAAAAAGATATTTAATTCGTATTTATGTAAAAAGATATTTTCACATAGCAGCAAAAAATAGTTAGTGACTTTTTTTTGCATTACGGAATTTATCTTGACATATTTCGCAAATACAGTTGAACCTCTATTAACCGGGCCTCTATTAACCGGCTACATCTATTAACCGGCATGCAGATATTTTTGATTTTTTACCTCTACTATCCGTGCTTTTACCTCTATTATCCGTGCTGTGGTTTTTTACCTCTATTAACCGTGCTTTACCTCCATTATCCGTGCAGCATTCATATGATTTTTTATTATGTTAATTTGAATCCGGTGATTCCCCTTTTTAATGTGTGGACACAATTGTACTACGTGCTTATGTAACTTATGTTATGCCGTTTGCTATTTTATCAGACAATGAAATCATTAACATGGTCAATCAAGCTTAGGAGAGTGATCATAGCTCAAATTCCGAAGATGAAGAGACTGAAATTGAAACTACAACTTTATCACAGGCAATAGAGGCCTGTAATGTTTTGTTAAAGTTCATAGAAAATTCTCCAGCTATATCAGAAACAGTTAAACTTCATATGCATCGTATTCAAAACCACTTATTTAAGGAACAATTAAAAACAATGAAACAAACTAATATAAAAGAATATTTTAAATAAACGAATAGTTGTATGTTTTAAATTAAAATATGTGGTATATTTGAATCTATAAATATATAAATTGAATTCTTGAATAAAAACAATTAAAAAAAATGAAATTTTATATGTTTTAATAAAACCTCTACTAACCTTGTATTTCGATTATCCGTGCTAGTCCCGGTCCCGCGCGAGCCGGTTAATCGAGGTTTAACTGTATTGCATGTCAGAATCTCCACTTATACTTTTTAGTAGTTAATACCTAATTTTCTAAGACATACTTGTGTTATAGAGAGACGGATTTTCGATGGTTTGTTATTTATCTCTATAGATGAGTCTTTAACCTGGATATTATCCATAGAGTACACATTTAATAACTGGAATAATATATACAATTTATTTTCGATATTTCGCCAACCATTTGTTAGCATCGTCAGAAAAATGACATCGCAATCAAACTGAGCATTAAGATAGTTAAAGTCTTTTAGGAAAATGCGCAAATCAATAAACATAATTAAAATTATTTTCCTGACGGTGCTAATTATGGCTCAAATTATTAAAAAAAAAGATCTTAAGCTTGAATAATTTATTTAAAAATAACAAGATCAAATGGTATAAAAATAAAACTATAAAGTGAAAATTATTTAAAGTAATAAACTTTGAAAAAATTGTGTTATTTTTCATTAACGAAAAAAACTAATTTTATTCTACCGTAAGGCTGCGAGAGACAAGCGGTACTCAGAATTTTTTTCTACTACGCTTTTCACAGCCAACTCAATATTTTTTTAGCCTAATATTTGCAAAAGATTCTAAGTACTTATATGTTATATGACATAAATAACAACAACAAAAAACAGTGCTTGCAAATGAATTCTAGTAGGTAATTTCAAAGAACTTCTTCAGTACTTAAACAAAAGCGTTCTAGATAGTTGAAGTACAAACATGTAGAAGCTCTTCATCAGCTGCAGCAGCTGTACGTACTATGAGTTTATGGGTCTCTTTAGAGTCATGGTCTCATAAGCGATAATTGCTTCCCCATATTGGCTTTGATTTAGCCCTAATGACTAATTGGTAATCAGAAAACAAGCTTATTTAACTTTTCATTCAAGAGGGACTTAAAACGGAAACGCAAAACCACAAAAAAGGAAGAAATTCATTACTTATAATGGTTGTTTATATGCGTCTGTATGTTGCTGTGAATGAATCTTAGCATTTGCTTTATTGTATATTTAACACATGTGTACATCGTTCTAAAAGTTAACATTTGTTTACCTTTAACTGCTGACGCCTATATATTTATTTATTTTTGTTGACTGGTATTTTTTACAAATGACTGGCTATATAGAATATTAGGGTGGCATCTAGCAACGCAAATGTATAAATGTAGAAAACAGTAATTCTAAAACAAGTTTAGCTCTTCTAAGCAACTTACTTCCTGTTCACTTCGATTAACTTTTGTTGAAGTAACTTTTATCTACCCTCTTGTGAGTTTGCTTGTGGAACACAGTTATCAGTTTTAACTAATTGCTTATTCGTATGTTTTTATATTCTTTGATTTCAACTCTGCACACACACACACACACACACACACGCACACACATGTGAATTCAAACGAATTGAAATAAGTTGCAAAGTACAAGCAGCTCGGCACCGGTTCTTCTTTTAGCAGTCTCAGGCAAACTCAAGAGTTGAAAGGCAAAAGTTGATCAATGTGAACATGATGTGCAAGAATTTAAAATATTTAATATTTGGTTTTCTTTGACGTCTTTTTTATATATTTAATTTTATCATTTTCTTAAGCTGAAAGTCTTTTTATTATAAGTTTTATGTTTGTTTTTGAAAAAAAAACCCATTGAAATATCTTTCAGTATTTTATACTGAAGAAGCTGTCCGAAGGAGAAAAGAATAGTCGAATAAATAAACAAAAATATGTATATACAATTATAATAAAAAAGACCTTCAGCTCAAGAAAATAATTATATTCATTTCCGTTTTCAAAAAAAAAAAAAACACTATAATAAATTTGATATATTTTAAAAACCAATTTTTGACTGGTAACATTGCCCTGAATTGTAACGAAACTTAACTTTTGATGAAACGCAATTAATTTTGAACAGATATGTAAAATAGGTTAATAAAAATGTGTTTCCGAAATTTGTTCCCCGTCCACAATATACATATATAAAGTGAATATAATACTCCTGAAAATAATTTTTATTTTTTTTTTTTTTATAATACAAACATCTTTTTAATGAACCGCCCTATTGTGTATATCTCTGCAAGATGCCATAGATGAAAGCCAGTGTCAGCAGAAACCAAGGCCACAAAACGGCAATAGGAGAAAAAAGAACACTAAAAAGCAAACAAACTGAAATGGAGGAAAATGTCACAGAATACTTCTAACAAGAATAAACATGAAAAAAGCCTTAAATAAACAACACTTTATTTTAATTAAATCATAAAAACACAATACATAAATCTTCTCAAATGCCCAAAATGCCGCCAATGCAAACATATTTATTACAACACCAGTAATGACAGTAACAATTACATACTTATACTTTTTCGAAAGCCACTTGTATTTTTATTCTTTGTTTGTTTCAGCCCTGCAAATCGCTGTACAAAAGCTGGCCAAGTATTTGATTCTGGGTTTAGTTGTTTTAAGTTTAGTGATAATAAAATAATTTTGTTGAGTCTGTGGCAATAACAGCTTATTCTATGATTTGATAAATCCTATCACTTCAATATATGAAATAATCAATTTAAAACACAGACACATACATACGTACATATATGACTTGATTACTTATTGTGGTGGTAAAATATGGAAATTGTCGTTTACCTGACAAATTCTCACAAATGTGCATTAAAGCAGTTACACAAAGCGAAGACTGTCACTAGCAGTGAAATGTCACTTAATTTTTGATAGCGACGGTTGTCACCGCATGGTATGGCATTTTGAACGGCTCAATACTAGAATAATTACAAAAGAAAATATCAGGTTTTTATACCCTTCACAAAAATGTGTAAGGGTATATATAAGTTTGTGATTCCATATGTAATGCACTAAAATAACCATCTTAGATCCAATAACATATAAATACTCTGGATCAGAATCAATAGAGATTACGATTAAGCGTCTGTAGTCGTTGAAATACCGTTTCTGAGAAAACGGTTTGAGATACAAATATGTTAAATATGTTTCGCTAAAACATGCTAAATTCCGGTGGTGGGTCTGCTATTGAAATTCAGTAAGATCAGTTCACGGATAGCCGAGATATATTCAAAAAACCGGGTTTTGAGGGGTATTTTTGGCCGTTTTTTTGGTGAGATTTTTGAAAAAAAATTTTTCCTAAAAAGTTAGCCATATCATTTTTAATACCCACTAGATCCCAAAAGTGAAGAATTTTTGAAATCGGCCCATATATACCCGAGATATAGCGTCTCCCGATTTTTTAAGAAATCTGCTTTATAAGCCAAATAAAACAACTTTTGGCACCAAAAGTCAATCGGAATGGTACATATATCATTGTGAAGGGTATTTAAGAATCGGCCCAGCCGAATATAGCACTCTTACTTGTTTTACTTGTATTCAGAAATCTAGTTTTTTCAAGTTTTGTGACCTTTTGATTTCTGAATATTTAAGCTGATAAATCTAAGAATTTTGGCGACCAGTTGGAATGAATCCTTAACCGAATCGGTGTGTCTGATGAAATAGATTGTGACATACTTATAGACTGTTAAGGAGAATCATATCGGAGACCGTTTAGCTTGCCAATAAACAACAGCACGAAATCCATTTTTGAGTTATAGTAAATGAGTATACATATGGAAAACATGAAGCAGGCCCGTAAAAAAAATCGAACCTGATGGTATTTTTCTTTAAAACTTCTCTAATTGAATTGCCCAATATTTTTATAAGAGGAAAATCATTGCAGGTGTGTGTCATATATTTTAAATTTTTTAAGTTTCCTAAAAAATAAACGAAACAAAAGAGAAGGCATCAAGAGAGTTACTTTATGAACTGTTGGGTAAAACAATTCGTACTTATTAATTTTCAAATTTTGTTTTGTATGTGTGAGTGTTTGTATAAATGTGTGTGTGTGTGTGAAGGATATTATAGCAATAACAATAACCATGTCTGTAACCACCATACAGGCAATAAATATTTGAACAATCAAGTTGTTGTCTTAAAACACCAGCCAGCAATTTCCCTTATGCCACATCATATAATATTTCTGCCACTTATGCCACATTTTCCAAACAAATTTTTGTTAAAAAAATGACGTTTATGTTCTTCGTAGACTACTGTTGTTGTTGTTGCTTTTGCATTTCTTTTCGTACATCAGCAAAGAAATAAAATTGTTTCGCTTCAATTTTGGCTGCTTTACTTGGTCTCTATTGAATGGTTAAAGACAAGTTGTGCATTTCAAGGAAATATGTATGTTTAAAATTTATCGTGAATAACTACTTAAATATGTGCTCATACACACAAAATGCCATAATTGAGTAGTGGAAACTTAGTTTGCCTTTGGCATGGTGAGGAAGATTTTACATTAAATAATGTTTGGCAACTGCATTTGATTGATCAGTTGATGAAGACTTTTCTCGAACTCTGTAGCATAAGGTTTTGATTAAATATGCATAAATTTTTGATTTGAAAAGTTGGAAAAGTTGAAGAGATGTCCTGTATACTTCTATTGATGGGAAACCGGCGAAAATAGCATTGCCTACTATACTTCAAGCCAAATATTGATTAAGAATCATTTAATCGCTTGTAATACCTTCTCCTAGCATATATTACAGTTTAAAGCTGTGATACTCTTTGCTACACATTCGTACGATCTGTATCGAAAATTTCCCCATCTGGCAACATTGGTATTCTGCGTTCCCTTCCCCGCTTCATTTCGATTTCTTTTTCGATTTTTCGAATTCTGCATTACGATCGTAGCTACATTTTTACAAATTGTTTATTTACTGACGGAAAATTTTTCGATTTTTGTTTTTTTTAGTTAAAAAAAAGTGTGAAATTAAATAAAATGTAAGTATAAAATGCTATTTTTTAATAGCTTTTTTTCTTCCGAATTTGAAAGGTTTATTTTATATATTGCCGGTTAAAAAATACAACCTGAACTATACGAAATGCTGGCAAAGTTAATGGCCACCAAAAATCTATAAAATTAAATTAATAATTTCAAATTTACTTAAAATAAATATCTTACAACTTACCACTCATCTCGAATGGATTGCAAGTGTCTGTCAAGTTCCGCCTTTCAATCCTTGATTCTGTTGCTTTCCAATTAACGGTTGGTTCATTTTATTTTAATAAGCTGCATCTTAGTATATAATGCAGTTACGGGGTTTTCATATTTAAATATACATCAGGTTCATATAAAACTAGCTTATATTAACAAAGATTTTCGTTCAAAAGCGTTTCTGTTCTTGAATTCTTTTTTACATGAAGATGAGATGGTTTATTCTCTGCCAAAACGCGATGGCGTGCTACTTTTCAGGCGATAGCACGCGATATTATTATGGCTTTATGTTTTTATAGCAAGAATTTATGCTGATACTTACAAGTGTATGAACATTGTTTTTCTATTTAAACCTGTTGGTTTCTTTGTTTCTGAGACACAGGCTTTCTGCATGACTTTGTGTGTATACAATTTAATATACTGTGTCAAGGAAATATATGTAGCTCTTTTCATTTATACCAGTAAACAAATTCTACTGACAAATTTGCTGAAGAGCAATACTTTACAATCATCTGTAAGCTCTATTTAACATCACTGTGCTAGTTGAAAACACCGACAGAAGGGGCACCCAGTGACTAAACCTAATGCAGGTGCGCTGAATCCAGTAGTGCTAACCATTTTTTTTTAGGTTAGCTCTAGTTTTTAGGGTTCCGTATTCATCAGAGTGAAACGGAACCCTATTACCGAGACAAGTACGTTCGTCCGTCACAGCGTCCATTCTCCGAAACGGTTAAAGCTAGAGAGCTGACATTTTCACAGGATCTTGTCGCACTTTGCCGCTATAAGAACAAATACTAAAAACAACAACAAGTCAAAAACTACCAGGTGTCCCCATACAACGAAAAGTTGCAATTGGCAATAACACTCGAACCGTAAAAGACAGAAAGCTAAAATTTGTGTAGTGTATGTATTTATAGATGCTTTACAACAATAAATGCTAAAGATAACAACAACCTGTATAGGTGTCCCTATACAGCCTAAAGTAACAATTAGCCGTAGCTGCTAAACTGTAAAATACAGAGAGCTTAAATTCGCACAATATATGTATTTACATATGCGCTACAACAACTAATGCTAAAAACAACAACATGTCGAAAACTACCAGGTGTCCCTATACAACGTAAAGTAACAACTAGCCGTTACTCTAGAACCGTGAGAGACAGAGGGATGAAATTTGTACAATATGTGTATTTACATATGCTCCACAATAACATTTGCTAAAAACAACAACAACTGTAGAAGTAACAGGTGTCCCTTTACAACGTAGAGTAATAGCTATAACTCTCGAATCGTAAGAGATAGAGGGTCGAAATTCGCACATGTATGTATTCCCAGATGCCTTACAACAGCAAACTACAATAACAACAACAACAAATGGAAAATTACTAGGTGTCCACATACAACATAAAGTAGCTGCAAAAACAGAGAGATGAAATTTATAAAATATACATATGTATTCACATGCGCCATTCCATATATACATTACACATACATACGTACGGAACCCTAAGTGTGCGAGCCAGCCTCGTACTTGACTTAATTTATTAAGATATACCGTTATTTTAAAAGTTGAGGAGGTTGGCCAACGTACATATATTCCCTTAACTCAAAAACGGTTTAAAATCTTGAAAAGAATACAAAAACACAAATTTTTTTGAGGCTTCGTCTGGTGACCGTTTGAAACTGCAATTTTTGACTTTTTGTGAATAACTTCTAAAGTTATGCACCAATTTGTTATGAATATAAATATAAAAATCATTAGCATAACCTTATTTTTAGACTTTTTCATCGAACAAAATTTTCTTAGCTCCTAAATCAATTTAAAAAGCTTTTAGATTTATTGAAAGGTTACTGCCGAATTTTGGTTTTTGTATTCTTTTCAAGATTTTAGATCTATTTGAGTTAAGGACATATAAGTTGTCCTACCTCCTTCATTTTTAATGAGAGAGATCTTAAAAAAAAGAGCTAACCTTAAAAAAGCACAGCATATTTATTGAGCACGATTTTGATTGGTGCTTGAAAGTTTCTGGTGAATTTTAAAGGAAACCTAATTTTATATTGTAACTACACACATAAAATAAAACAAAAACTGAAATCTGGCAGCACTTTCTCCTACAGTTTCATACACGCAGTCAACTCTGCTTCTTTATATTTATGGCGTTTCTCAATAAAATTTATGAAAATAAATCCTAAAAGTAATTACATGTTTTATGCCATCCTATGTAGTACCCTGCCCTTCCAAAAGATCTAACGGCACAGGTACGACTCCTTCTGTAGGCTCTAAGCGCAGAGAAGCAAATAGCTTAGCGGCTTTACATTTTCAAAAAAAAAAAAATCTAGCAAGAAAACTTTTCAGCAGTAGTCTATGAATATTTTGTTTTCACCTCAAATTCAGCAGTCTGAAATGTTTTTTATTCAACTGACTTGTTGATGTAAACGGTTAACATTGACGAAATAAAATAACATAAAGCACTTCGATAAGTTTAAATAACAGAAAATGCTAAAAGCTATATGTAACAAAAGTGCTCAAAGCTTAAATAGGCTTTTAATTTATCCTTAAAACAGACAAGTCCATGCATTTTACGTAACATTAACCTCTTGCCTGATATATGACTACGTAAATTAAGCTCTCAAAAAAAGCTCGCAAATGTTTGTAAGATAGTGTTTTTATTTTATGAGAGAAGTCTTTAGTTTTTACTCTTATTTCTCATAATAACTCAAGCGCATGCTCTCATATTAGATTTTAACACACATACACGTTTGTAGTCATGTGTGCTTGTTGACGTGTATAATCAATTTTGTTTTTGAGTGCAGCGGGATGAATGATTTTGCAAAATCTTCATATCAGTTTTTGCACAACTATTAAAGTAAGAACATTTACATTGTGCTTGGCAGCAGTTTTTAAAGTCTTTTGCAGAAATAGTCTCTCTTTCGTAATACATTATTTAGCAGAGTATTCAGACAATAAATAATCCTATTTTAAATTTAAGCTTTACAAGAACAAATCTTAACTTCCTTAACTTTGTTCCAAAAGAATTGAATTACATACATATGTATGAATGTACATATTTTGCATTTTTTGTCCTTACAAAGAGAATTGTTGGTTTTTTCTGCAGCCTTTTATTGATTGTCAAGATCAAGAATGTACAAAAGCTGACATGCTTGAGCTTGAGTGCAGTCACTGGCATTTAATTATATTCAGGAATTTGAACTCTGCACAAAACTGTGCATGCAGCAGTAGTCATTTGTCTGTCTATCTGCTTGTTTTTGCATGCATTGTCTTGTCGTCCATGATGTTCTGTCGTGCGACGAAAATGAGTTTTATATGGAAAATTGTGTTAGTCTTTGTGCATAAAACGGATAATTCTTGCGAATTCCAATATTCAAACATAAAACTCAGTAAAAATATTGTCTTTTGTTATTTAATGATTATTAAATAGTTGTTGGAATGCAGAAACTGGCAAATTTAAAGAATTATATGTTTTGTTTTGAAGGCGATGATTAGAACGTAAAAGGCATGCGAAAATGGTTAATCTTAGAGGGATTTACGCTGCAAAAGAGCCGTTATCGTATAAAAATATTATTGTAAAAATCATGAGAACTGCCAGAAATTTCATGAGATATACATAAATATTTTAGATGTTTATATATGTATATACATATATATTTATTTACAGAACGAAAGTAACTTAAGGTCCTAAACAACACTTTTGTATTTCCTTTTTGATTGAATTCGTTTTCATTGCTACTAGTAAGTTCTCATACGCATATGAGACAAGCTTAAGATCCATTGAAGAAAAGAAAATCAAAGGGAAACCGTTTGATAAAGAATCTAAAGCAATTTTTTCCTTCAGGATTAATTTAATCTCCAGTCACCGGTTAATGAAATTCTAATGAAAGTAGTGCAAAAATATTTATAATATGCTTTTTTCCGACCTTCTTAATTGCACTCATCTCATGTTTTCTTTCAGGTTCTAGGTTTTGCCCTTTTAAAAATAGTAAAACTCGTTGTATAGCCAGCAAGTTTTTATTTGTATTTATTTTTATTACTTGGAGTGCTTTCGGTATTTGAATTATAGTACTTTAAAATTTAGAGACATTTGATATTTCGACATTGTACTAAGCTAATAATTTCCGAGGCGTCTAATATTTATTTGTGCGTACTTTTGTATGGGAGTCCCTTTAAGTAGGCACCCAATGTATTTGCAGTGTTCGAAAAAATTATTGGGAATGAGTCATACACTTGATTTCTCTTCTAGCTAGAACTTGAATCTGATTAGTCCGAGGATCTTGTATTTGATCCCTCGAAAATGAGCTGGCTGGCGGGCGCTGTCACTCGACATAGTTCGCCTGCTTACGTACTTGCAAAACAATGACAAAATTTATATGTGTCCTGTTGTTGTCATCTCATCACCAAGTTGCCTCAGGGTGTCCGTCAAGAAGTCAATAATATAGTAATACAAACAAAATTAAAAATCTAACGACTAGAAAATAATTTTTTTGACATGTAGCGGTTCAACGTATTCCTTCTCATGATAAAATCGTGCAAAGCTCGATGGTACGATGTCAACAAATTTTTTTGCCATACAAAGCGACCCGGTCTAATGCACATATTTAATTTCAAAAATTTAACTTGAGCCCTCAGTGAAATTTTCAACTTATTATCAACTTTATTAAGATTTGCATTACGTATGAGCAAAGTAGAATTGTTTAGTAAATATTCTTCATACGCACTGATGTACATTGATAACGTGCTAATAAAAACAAGCTACACATGTACGGTGTTATTTATGAAACTATTTTAGGTTTATTAAGTTATTATTTGATACATTTATATACAATATTTGTGAAATAAGCATTTGATCAACATGCAATATTATAATTAATAAATATGTCAGATAACAAATAGTGACATGAGTTAAAAAAAAAAAAATTATTGAAAACATTTACTATTGCGTTTTTAATGAAGGTCACAGTTCAACAGTTTTTTAAGAATTGTGCCCGTAATCTGGAGATGACCCATGCAGGTGTATTGCATTGTGCTGTAAGAAAAGCGTGAGTGCTGGGCAAAAAAAAAAGAAATTGGGGAGTAGTTGGGGACTTTTCTTTGTAAAACTAAGTAAAAATTAAAAAATTTTTGGGATTCTTCTGTGGATACTGGCGTTGTTGTATCCTGTTGTTTTTTGTAATACCTTATTTTGATAGAGTCTTTAAAATTCACTTATTGCTTTTGCAATCGTTCCCGGGATCTTGCATCTTAAAATTTTTTTGCACCTGTGCAACTGCTTACTTGTTTTAAGGTATTCCAAGCATATTTCTGCATTTGGCTTTTTTCATAAAGCTTTTGAAAAGCTGTAACATGCAATAATATTTGGCTAACCAAAAACTATATCTCCCAGGTATTAAAAATGGTTCTTATTTAAAAGTAATGGAGCCTAGTCGAAATGTCTTTTTTTTTAACCAAGAGTTAGAATAACTTGCATTGATGAGAGGCTATAACTGATTTATTTTTGAACGACGAGCTGCCTTTACAAAAACTTTGGAATGGTCAATAGTCATAAAATTTTATATCTAGTGAAGTGTTACGAGCACAGTTTTGAAGCTATTTAAACATTCTTGTTTTTGTTTCAGACACTTTGTTGCTAGGTTAAATTTTTTTTTATCTTGGTGATTTTTTTATCTTCTTTCTAACACTCAGATTAATTTAAAAAAATTAACAATAGCTTGAGCACCTATTCTGTGCAATAAAAAGAAGGTTTCCTTAGCATTTTTAACATAGGTCTAAAGTTTACCTTATTAACGTTTTCTGTATTATATGTTGGCGGCGTATAGGTGGCTGAAAAAGACAGAAATTATAAACAAGGTCTATTTTTAGACCTACATTTCAATTTGCTCTTATGAAAACAAATAATCAATTTTATCTTCACCATTTGCATATATGGCAATGTGTTTCAATAGCTACATATTTAGTAGTTCGCATTAATCTTGTTAAAACAGCATGCGTGTTTCTCTCTAATGTGTATTGTTTTTCTTCTTTAGCTTTAACATTTAAATGTTATAACATAAAATATTATTTTTAAAGTTATTGTTGTTGAAAAAAAAACTAATCAGACAAAACAAAGTTTTTGTTATATTATATTATTGCTCTGCAGAAGCTGTCCGAAGGAGAGCGAAATATTGGCAAATAGAACTAATAAATTAAAGGATGAGCGAAACAAAATTAAATAGTATTTTATATAAATAGTAGATTTATTGTTTATAACTCACAAACAGATTAAATAATATTAAATTATTAGTTAAACCTTAAACAGGAATGCATTTTGCATTGAACAAAGAGATTGACGTCACGCATTGTTATACGTTGATATGACATTTCGTTAAATTAATTGTTATCTGAAATGATATTTCAAAGCGAGGTTAAGAGATACCAAATGGGGCAAAACTAAATTCTTTTGCATCCAAACTTCGAGTCAACCACATTACCAGTGTACCAGGGGTGAAAAAATAAGTGACTTAAAGTGAAAACGTGGAATCTATGCCACCTAGATCAAAGGCAGAGCGGCCTGAGTGGCAGTTCTCTCTTTAGTGCCGTTTTGGAGAGAATTACAATTTTTTTTAGCGTTCTTGTTTAAGTTTTGTTGCAATTTAAGTTCTGTTGATCATATTTAGGACTTGTTAACGTCATTTACATGTGGTGACCAACAACCTGTACGTACTATTATCCGGGAGTCTGTAATAAGATTTATGTATTGAAAATAGTTTCGAATAAGCAAAAGAGTTAGATTGGTCTAGTCCTAGCTAGCAGATTCAATGGCTCCCATTTGTCTCTGTCACTCTCGTTGAACAACCACTGCCAGCATATGGAAGCCTGTTCCTGCTTTTTAATACCCAAAACAGCAGAGACACAGAAACTCACTCTACACTTAATATAATTTTATTTCATTTCTTCAATACTACGTTTTTTGTTCTTAACTTTAAATGTTTGACAAAGTCTGCGAAAATTTTATTTAAGCCGTCGTTTTGTTTAATATTATTTTATTTTAAAATATATCTAATTGTTTTCTCTTACGTGAAATGAAAATTTATTTGAGTAATCATCATTATTTGCGGCTGTGGTTTAATTAATTTCAGTAAATGCAACCGCCAAAATTTCACTTGTATTTTTTGCACCAATAAATATTGTAATTAACACAGGAAAATTACAAAATAATGATTTATATAATTGTATAAGACAAGTTGATTTTTGCAATAAAAGTAATTAGCAAAATTAATAGGTGTATGTGGATATATAAGATACATACACATATACCCTGTGGATAAAAGGACTAGCCGCTACATGTTTATAATTAATGCAGTCAGAAAATTAAATCTGCAGTCGTCTAACTATTAATAGTTATGTAAATGCCCATGGACTATCATTTGATGGTTATCCCCCTATGAAAAGCTGAAAGAAGTAAAATAAAATGAGAAAATATAGAAAAATCGATTAAGAAAATACACACTGAACCAAAACTCGTAGGTAATAGTAACGAAAAAATTTAGTAAATCCTCAACGAAAAAAATCGTTAAAGCAACGGATTTTTTATTCAAATGCATAGAAAATTGATTAATATATACAAATATTTTTCAAACCTTATAACTGGTTATTGTAGAATATGTCGTAAAATATAATCTGTTGGCTTGAATAAAATTACTTAAAGGAATGTCTAGAATTTAGTCAAATCAACAGATTTTTAGTTAAAGCGGAGGTAAAATAGTGAAAATGCATTTTATTCAAATCTACAACAAGGAAAATCCATAGGAGGTTCAGAAAGTACATGGTCAACTTAAAAAGAGTGAAGCATGGGTGAAGAAGAAGCGAGAACAGCAACGTCTCGCACACTGTCTTAGAACAGGTAATTTTCTGCTCCTAACAAAGAAAAGAAAAATGCACCATTGACATCTTCTGCACAAGAATCAGTGACTAGAGTATTTTGAAGCACTAAACTCACTGAATGCAACATCATGCTTACTTTATGTTTACAGCTAAAAGTTATGAAAGTTGTGCTCATGCTGTTTTAGTGTCTACGCAAAGTTACGCGTTTATTTTTCACTTCTTCCTTAGAATGCTACTTTTAAGATTCTAGTGAAGATAAGATCAAAAGAAAATGTCATTATAACCATAAGTAATTAAAAAATTTAATAAAATAATGCCCTTCAGTAAAATAACGCAAATGCCAAAAAAAAAACTTATAATTCATTCTTCTAAGTGACTCATTTTAAACAAAATCATGCCTTATAAAAGCACAATTGAAGAGCTGCCAACTGGAAGTTTCCTTAAAAAATTGTGTTCCGGTATTAATTGCTTGAGAGGTGTAGTAACGTCTCTTGTTCGTCCTCATTTCAACATTTTTTTCCTCAAAATTAGGTAAAAGTATCTTTGACGTAAATCAAGCCTTCAAGTTATTCTTTATTCATAGATTATTTTAAGTATCAAAAACTGCGTTTATAAGTTTTAGTTTTACATATTACAGACAAGCAATTGGTGTTGAAACAATCTGCGAGTTTATTTTGCTTTAGAATTTTTGCTAACGATTAAAGCAGCTGTTATTATATAAAACGTTTAACTTCCGCCAGTTGATTTTTAGCATTTTGCGCATTTCCCTTATCAATTTCTTTAATTTTTGTAAGCCTTGTTGAGTTTCCCTTGACTTGCTGTCGTAGACATGTTCTTCTTCTGCTTCTTCTTGGAATGATGGATTTGCGTATCAGCATGCAGGAAGTTGAGTGTGCGTGTGTGTATGCATATTACGGTAACGTTTAGATTTCAGTTTCAGTTTCTTATTGATTGCATTTCCCTTTCCATTTATCTTATCATTTTGCTTCATTATCTCGAGCTTACGAAGGTAAGTTTTAGTTTATTTAAGTTCATTTTGTACATAAGCTTTAGTTTTCGACGCTTGAACGTCAAGGAAGCATTAGCAAAATGGAATTGATTTTCTCAAAGAATTTCTGTTATTTGTAATAGTCTTGAGATACTCTAGTACGCATATGTATGCATATTAGGGTGGGTCGTTTGTAGCAACGTTAAGAAAACATTTTAATACACACATATACATGTATATTAGGGATTGGTCATTTTAGAAATCAAGGTTATGATTTTTCAGTAGCTTTTGGCAAACAAAAAACAAGTTACACTACGACATATTAAAACATTTTCAAAGTATCCGATTTTATTTTAATTCGATTTAATTAAAAAAGTGATCTCGAGCTGAGCCAATTACTATTATTATTAAGAAAAAAATTTCTAAGTTTTCATATAGAAAATAATTAAAAACAATCAATACTACAGGTTTCAGTGACTTACTACAGTCAAACTTGATGTGAAATTAAATTACAAAAAAAGTTTTGCTAATCTAAGCTTTTAACTCTAACTAATTTTTTTTAATCAAAACTAAGTATGTTATTGCCACGTTTACAAAAATTCCATACCGCTGCAAAGCACCAAATCCAAAATTTATACTTTAGTTTCTAAATGACACATTAACAGTTTTTACTGCAATAAATAAAACTAAATTGGAGTCTTCAGAAATCTTGAACATTAGTGTTGCCTTATTTCCCTTCCCTTTCATAATTTTTCAACATTGGCTGCTTTGTTGCTTATGTATTTTGCTTTAAGTTTTTAAGCTTGTAAGGCAAAATTTTAATTTTATTTTATTTGGCTGACATTCGCTCGCAAAGCATTACATTTTACTGCAGTATATTCAAGGAACAAGTATTCGCTTCTTGCTTGAGGTTTGTTTTCTTGCTGGTATTGTTTTTAATATTTTTTAAAAGTATTTTTTTTATTAAATAAAACTATAGAAATTAATTTTACATCAACTTTTTAAAGTTTTGGAAACTTAAAGGGATAAAAGTTACTCTATGAAAAGGCTTTCAAGGAATTTTAGTTAATTCTAAAGCAAACTGAGCTTTAGTGCTGACGAGGTTTACGCGGGAATAAATCTTTTTATTCCATTATTGAACAGACGTGTAGAGCAGTTTTCATTGGAGTTAAAAACAATTGAAGTTTAGTGAAAACTGCATAAAATATTAAACCCTTTCCTTCACAACTTTGCTATCTTAGGTTTTTTTTTTTTTAATTTAATCACTTCAACAAACAGTTCAAGTACCAAACAAAAGTTCTTAGTTTGTTAGTTTACATTTGTGAGTTGTGAGAAGTTTGTATTTTGTTACCATTTACTTTTGAAAGTTAAGAGTGGTTTCCTTAATACGCAAACAGAGCTTTTTCTTTGTGATAAAGATTTATTTCTAGCAACATCAAATTCTTTTAAATGCTGAATTTTCCATGTACATCGAAATAGTTTTAAGCAATTTTGGAGTAAATTCTGAAAAAAAAAACTTAAAAAAAAGTGCTTATTGTAGGGTTTATGCTTAAATTATGTAAAAACCAACTAATTATTTTTCAGAACAGGAAATCGAATTTAATGGGTACTTGTCAGTTTCTATGGAGCTTGTGAGTTTCTGAAATTGCTTTATTTATTCATTTATATATTAATTTAATTATTTTTTCATTTATTTATTTATATATTTATTTATGGTTTTTATTAATGAGACCGCTAAAATATAAGAATCTAACAGGCCTTCCAGGGCTATTTTTTCCTCCCTCTTTTTCGTATGTATTACCAAGGTCCTGAAATATGGAAGAGGTTGTCATTTTCTATGGGGCTTGTGTGTTTTTAAAACTGCTTTATTTTTTAATTTATTTATTAATTTATTTATTTATTTATTTACTTATTTAATTATTTATTTATTCATTCATTTATTTATTTATTTATTTATTTACTTATTTGTTGATTATATGGTTTCGGAGGTATCATGTAGAAAGACTTTATCAAATTTTTTTTGATAAAATTTTTTTTTTTCAAAGGATTCCTTAATGTATCAAAATATGCAAGGTCCTTATGATTAAAAACAATGTGAGTTTGAACCTTTCAACATCAAACCAACGCACTATGGTCGGAAACATCACTTTTCTTGGCCAAAACTATTAAAACTTAAAATAACGGAATTTTTATTTGGAATTTGAATTTGACGTATATTTTTTATGTTTTGCATAAAATAATTGTTTTTTTTTTTTAATTATCACCATTTAGAATTAAAGTTAAAAAAAAAATTTTACATAATTTTTTTTTCTTTCTGAGTTTTTATTTATTTTTTATCCCAAATGTAGTACGAACTCAAAAAATCTAATCCACTGCACGACTAAGTCCGTACTTTAGATTTCCCTCGATAGGATAAAATTTTACGCTGTTATAATCTGTGCCTTTAAGAAAGTCAGTTTGGGTAGCTCAATTATATACTCAAAGACCCCAAGAAACCGCAAATCGAGATAAGCATTTTGAAAAACCAAACACTTCAAAGTAATTTGGTTTTCAATCTTATGCTTAACACTCCTAAACAAAATGTGTTAAGCTTACTCAAACTTAAAAAAATTAAATAAATTCCAAGATGTTCCAAGATCATAAAAAATAAAACATTGTTGAAACACAATTTACAACAAATTTTTCATATAAAATTTGTTCTAAAATGTATTTGAGCAACGTTTTATTTTTTATGAATACCGGTGTAAGACTTTTGGAAAAAGTTATTTTATTTTTTAGAGTATTCAATTTTTGAGTATTATGTTTTACAAAATTATTAAAATTACCATTCAATACCTTCGTTTTTAATTTAAACTTTTATTTAACCCGCTTTGTTTTCAGCTTTAACAAAAAAATGAAGTAAGCACTATAAAACACCGAACACAAATCTGTTTGCAAATGAAGCAACCAAATTCAACTTCGATGACTCACCGAATAACGGTAAATTGTATATTATAACAACAAAATTAATTTTTGGTTGTTTTGGAGTATTGACTACTAGATTTCAAAAACGAAAACATATTTCGTGAGTGTAAACATTTTGACTTTTGGCCCATGAAATGAAATTTCTGACCACAGTGCATCGGTATACCGAATGCAAAAAGAAATGAGCAGCAGTTAATATTGACTTTATTATTTATCTATTTATTAATTTTTTAGTTTTCGGTGATCATTATATCTGTATAAATGTCCACCAAAAACCATTCGTATTGTTTAATCTTGGCGTAAGTATTTTAACCAAAGTATCCCAAAATTAAATAATTATACTTTTATTGTGCGAAGATTTGAAGGAAATCTTTACACTAAATGGAGGGAGAATTGCGAATGTAACCGACCACAGGCTGGGAGATCAAACGTTGTGACTTTAATAAATTTTGGGAATCTGCTAAAGAGGTTTAGGTATTAATTGAGTGGAACAGAAGGGATATTTGATTCAATTTCAATTATGTTATCAAAAATAAATAATTAATATTTTAAGTACTGGTTATTCACATTATTAATCCAATTTATTTAGAAAAGTGAGCCGATGGCCACTGCTGCTAGTGCTCACCACCGCCTTAACTTTATTATAATTTATTATTTTAAGTTTTTCAATAAATAAATAAATAAATAAATAAATATTTAGAAAAGTGTAATTAGGTGTTATTTATTGCTTCCTTGACGAGAGCTTCTTGGGTACTTCTGGTTGCTTGAATGGCTAAAATGGAATTCAGAAGTCCGCGCTTTTCAGTTTTGAAAATGGTTGTACTTTCGCCCAAAAATCGTCAAGTTGTGTCACAAAAAATCATTAGTACTTCAAGAAAATCACAATAGGTATAAAATTTAGCGTTGTGGTTATTAATAACATCGTTATAGACTAATATAAAGTTGAATTAATACAAATATAATTCATCGAAATAAGCTGACATAACAGCTTCAAACAGGATAACAGAAATTTGACATTATTGGAAAAAAATATACATATGTATATAAATAAAGTAGTTTAAACACATGTTTTCCCCTTTCCTCATTTTCTATTCTATGGTATAGGTCCAAGATATACATACAGACGAATTCATGTTAAATGCGTCGTTGGACTCTCAAATACAAGACCAGAGCTTAGAAATTGGAGGCAAACTCACTCACTTCCTTCCAAAATGGGAGCAGCTCGTTTATGATTTAGAATTTATGAGCTATTTTGGCCCCGTATTGTTTCCTATTTCAACTGTTGATAGATCTTTTGCCAGGAACAAAACTGCGACTAAGGACGAAAACACGCCGGCGACTGTTCATTGCTAAAATAAGATACATTTGTGTATATAAGAATACACACATCAATGGCATCGAATGAAATTCATTATACGCAGGGCATCATATTTACTTCTATTTCAAACGACGACGTATATCTAACAGATATTCTAAATGCCTCCGGCTGGGGTTTGTTAAATATAGCATGACAAGCATTTCCCTCAGAGTTGCAAAACTATCGACAGTCGATAACGGGACCTTTCTAGGACCCAAGTCGGCCGGTTTCATGACCGGCGACCAGCGTAACATCGACAGTCGTGCTATAGAATAATCTTTATAGTTTTTTACTAAACTACTGATAATATAGATAGAAATCTTAACATATGGGGCCGGCCTATGCCTGGGAGTGTGTGAGCTCTGGATGAGCAATCCACATTTTTCCAACTTGTGTGCTGTAAAATATATCGATGTAAAATATATCGAGAAAGCAAATGTAACTATTTAATTCATTAGCTTGTAATACATGTCATACATGCACAATGCATGCACAATGCATAAAATAAAGTAACAATAAATGGTTACTCATAACACATGTTTGTTTTATGCATAAGTGCAGGCATTGACAAATGTTTGAGTGACACACTTTCACTTTCATTCTTATTGAGTATTAAATTTTAGAAGCATTGATTTGATTGGTCGTTTGGAATAGTACAAATTGTAATTAGATCCTCCATGGTGCCAATAGTAAGTAAGAGTGAAGTAGCGTAAGCTAGAATAAGTTAAAACGGCTAAGATTTATTTTCATAAGTAGTATATAAGCTTTGTAAATTATCAAATAAAATCAGATTTTTGAAATTAACAAAAACGTAATTTGGCTTAACAGCCTTATTTTTAATAAAAGTTGAAAATCTCAAACTAATTTGGCATTCCTTTGGACGCCTAAGTACGAGCTGACATCCTCTGGAAGCTATATAAACATATCCGAGGACTATAGGGCCATAAAACATACAAACACTATATAATCCCCCACAAGCTACTTGCTTCATATTCCATTTGAAAATGTTTAAACATTGGAAGCAATTCATTTTTTTTCAAAATCCTTTTTGATATTCTTTAAAATAGTTTTTTTGTGAAGGAACAAGCATTTTAATTTTTAACATACTCTGACATGACCTTCCTGTTGATTTTCGTTTCCTTTTTATTCTGTTTTTTTTTTTTTAGCTCTTTCTCAAAAAGTTTTCTGACGAAATTATAATTATTTGTTAGTCTGATTGTCATAGTTTCATGATATTTTATCTTTTCACTTAATATTTTGAGGAAAATATGAAAGCTGGAGGTGTATGTTGATGTGGCTGTAAATGTATGTCGTTGAAGAAAATATTTGCCAATATAAAAACTTTAAACATGACTTTCATTCATGCCACGCGGATGTCAACTCAAGAAAATATGCTAAATAATAATGGTAAGGTAAAAAGTTAATGACGCATAAAATTTTAAATTAATTTTGCTTCCTTCTAAAGCAATATTTTAAAGCAATAAATACAAATTATCAGTTTATGTCTATGAAAAGATATTGAAGCTGCAAAAATAATTCCTTTGAAAAGTAATACTGCAAAATAAATAAAGTTATAAAATAAAGATGTGTGTTTAAGTTTTTAGAGAGCTCAGCAGAAACACACACAGACAAATGTCTATATATGAATATTTCCACTATATCCTTAAGCGTATGTATTTTGCAAATAATGTCTGGAAGTCTGCCGTCTGTAGTAACTTACGTAATACATATGTGGGATTGTTCAGTTGAATGTTTCTGTTTTTCCAACGAAGTAATAAAATTTAAGCTGAAAACTCAATAAATAGCCTTTCAGATAAATGTATGTATATATGGCTGATTGTTTGTCTGCAGACAGTATTATCATAAAAACAAATTTCGCCAACAACTTCATAAATATCGATTAGAAGGGATAACAAGTTGGTTGTTTGTTAAGCAAGATTTTTCCCATATTTTTCCTCCCCTCCCAGTAACAGAGCAGTTTCAATTTAGCTTAGATATACAAAATTGTTTTTTGGGTCTGTGATTTTAAATAGACGATGTATGCGACTTTTCACATCTATATGAGTTTGTGTGTATGTTTATGTGGCAGCATTTATAATTTTTACATTCTATTTATTTATTTTACTTAATGTTACATTTCCCTTTAGTACTATACGGCCTGTCCCTTTTCTTTTTGTCAATTTTTTGATTGCTATTATTCGCACAAATCTGGAATGACAATAAAAACTTATTTGAAATCTAGTGCTATTATTATATTTTTTTTTTGTGTGTTTTTCTTAGCGTAATTGTAAAGCTGCACAATAACCCCAATATTTTATGGACTTTCAAAGGACTAAAATCTACACACACAACAAAAAAATTATACATACATATTTTATTAAATAGAAACTTGGATGTATAGTTTTTTTACTTCAGTTGAAAAGCTTTAATAATTTGAAAAAATTTAGCCGAATAATCGAGCGGAATAGAAATCTAAAAGTCAATTAAAGTGGAATTCAACTTGAACTCTGATATTTATTGACTTTGTTTTTTGTTCTTTGCTTTCTCTATTTTTGCTTGCAATTTAATTTATTAAAATTACATTACCTACTACATGTTCGCGCATATAAATGAATATTATTGCCGTGATATGCATACGTTCGTTGGTGCTCTATAAAACATCAACCATAAACAACCATTTGAAATGCCATAAAATAGTTCTTTATGCTATTTGCCGGCAAAAACAAGCTAAAACTTAATTTATTAAGTTTATGCCTCTGGTTATGGGAATCATGTTATGAAATAAAAAATATAAAAAATAATTTAACTAACGTTTCAACTGGCATGCAGTTCAACAAAAGGCTAAAAATTAAATTACTTTTCAGCATGCTCGAACTCACACACAATCAGAGGAGAAGGCACTCAAACCAACACTTTTTCATATACAAAAAAAAAAAAAAACAACAAAACTGTTGCACACAAAAATCCTTAATTCAATTTGAAAGGGAAAATTGCTGGAAAAATATGTATGTATAGTCAAACCAGTATTGAGAATTGTTAATGAAATTGTTAAATTAATGTTGCTGGTGCATGACTCTTAATTAATTAATTAAAATAAGTGAGATTTTTTTTTGCCAGTATTACATATGTCTACACAATATTTGGCCAGTTAATCTGTTTTGTTCAAGTGGATAACGCTGTGACAGGGACTTGTGGTAATAATGTTTAATTTGCTTTTGTTTTTTGCTCAATACTTTTTGGAATATTTTAAAGCAATTAAATTTTATTATTATAAAAGCATTTGTTTTAAATATAAAATAACCAGCAATATAGTAAATTACGGCAATTAATTTTAAAGATATTTTTGTTCAACCAATGGTGCTAAATATTAGTTTTTTCAGTTCAGAGTGATTAATTGGTAGTGCAAAAGCATAAAGATTTGGAATGGGTGAACTAAAAATTGGTTTAATTTTACCTTTAGAATCAAACTGTTCACAATTGTTAATAATTTCATCAGGCTTGAGTTCGATTTTACTTTCTCAAAATTGAGAAAGCTTTTATTGGGTTAGACTACCAAAATTATGTTTGAAAAACTGTTAACTGCATAAACAAAAATTAAAATTTCTTAGTTTAATACTTTAAATCCAGTTTCTAGCACCTTCCGACAATTTCTTCCGCCACCGTTGTCTCGCAAAATATATCAGTAATTATTTTCTTTAAAAATGCTTTAGTTTCTTCATACACACTTCTAACCTTCGAAAAGGAAATCATGTGTTACTATCAAAGTTACATAATTTTTTTAATCTTACTCAGAATGTTTAACGGAATACATACATATATTTGCCAGTTGAAGTACCTTTGAGCTTTTACTTCGCCAGTTTAAAGAGTTGCCACAGTGATTTGTGCATATCTTAACGAAAAATGAAATATAATTTTGAGTTTAGGAAGGCAACAAATTAGTTCTAAATCACAAAAGCCAATTTTAGTTGGACAATGCTCGGCGAGTTCCCTTTTGAACTGGCTTTCAAGTCTACACCCGACAATTTTTGCATGAACTTTTATGGTAATTTTTGTGCTTTCTTTAGCTTTGATTTTTATATAATTTGACTCTTGTTTTTATATTATATTAAGAAAACCAACAATAGTATACAAAATTCTTATTAAATATACAGCATACACTTCTATAAACACATTAATATTTTAAACTCATGTACTACAGCTGTGTGTTCAATTAGCCTACGAAAAAAGTAATCGGATGGTAAATCAAAATGAAATCGTCGAGTACGGCCAATGGTTCTTCGCTGCTTACTTACTTCACCGAATGCATCTTCAAGCTTAATACTAGACCATTTAAAATTATGATTTAGCTCTTCAGAATGATGGCAGACGAAAATGAAAAATCTTACCAACGATATACGGTAGAAAACTGGCAAAGCAGTGAGCATATACAAATTTAAAAACAAGATATCTACGAGCTTAAAAAAAATTGAAAATTTTCCGAAACTCCAGTGCAACCCAACAGTTTATTAATTCCTAAGCGTAAAATTGTAGCTACTTTTGGCTGGCATTAAGACACTGTTCATTATCAGCCTAATATAAACATATGTCACACAAGCTGCTCTTGCTGAAATGAGTAAAACTAAATATAAACACACACACACACATACATATGAACATATTTTTGTACATAAATGTTAAGGGCTCATGTGTTCATGTATCTAAACCCTAAAAGAAGAATTAAGCAGAAGAGTGAAACTAATGTTCAGGAAAAACTTTTTATCTAAAATGTTTATTATATCCCGAGAAGTAAGGTTTCATTTTGAAAAGGGCACAAGTAATTACATGAAAAATGTCAAGAAGCTAATTTATGCTTAGTATTTGTGCGGTTAAAGGAAAAATAGAAAAAAATAAATGATATACAAGAATGCTCAGCATATGTCTGTAATTAGCTTGCAAGAAGCGTTACAAAATTAAGATAATGTATAGAAATATAACTTGGTCAAGGGGACAAGCAAACTACAGTAGAATCACAAAAAAGTTAAGCAAAATGTTACAATAGATATTAACCTTTTTCAAGAGCTTTTAACCTTTCTAAGCAATCTTTTTTCAGTGGAGAAAATAAATAACTGAAATAAACATATTTGTTGTTATCTTTAGTATGCTAAAACAAAACTTAGATTTAACTTGAGCCGGCTGAGACGAAGCTTACTGTTCCAGTAAAATTTTCGCACTCAAGAAATATTACCTTTTACGGATTTACCAATGGCTGCAATTTGTGCAATAAATGGGTAAAGTTTTCTGTTGAAATTTAAACTAAAGCAAATTCAGCGAAAAGACGCCTTTTATTTTCCTAGTTTAGTGGCCAAATGTCCAGTTCTATCTGCGTCATATGGATTTTCTCATACAAGTAAAAAAAATGTGGTTGAGGTAATCATATTCGAAGGTTGCAGTCTAACAATATTAATTGTTAAATATAACATTAACAGGAACCATATTATTGTTTTGTCATGCCCAACGACACAATTGCCGGCTCCAAACACAGCCCACAGCTACACTGGGAATCGGACCAAAGTAAAGCCGACCAGTTCCGTGGTGAATATATTTCCCATAAGAAACAAGAGAAGAAAGTGTTTTGGTCGGTGTTCAAACCACAGAAGATGTCAACCTATGTAGGAAAAAAGTTATATCTTTTAACCAAAAACAAAATGCCAACAAATGTTTATACATGCATATGTGCATAACTATATGACAATAAATTTTCTTACTTACAAACATACGCAATACCAGCAGATCTTCATTTAAATATTATATTATACATTTATATTTTTTATGCAGTTCTATCGCGATTGCCAACTGCAGTTTCAATAATTATTTTATCTATAAGTAGTTTTTATACGACGAGCACACACAAATTTTCAAACTTAACACAAAACTGTGAACTAAAATTGATATCAACGGTAATAGCAAAACTTTGTTACAGTCCACTGTAATTTGTTTATATCATCAACAAACTATGGTTACCATTTAAGAAATCAAAAATATTGTGTTTGTCATACATATACTAGGTTTATTATACACTGGCTAAAAAATTTTTTTTTTCAAAAATAATGTAGCTATAATTTCATTTTATGAACAGTAACTAAAACATTTAACAATATATGTGTTTCCAGTAACCAAAAGCATGTTTGCTGCATTTTAAAAGAAAAATAACTTCTATGCCACAACTTTGCACATTGTTATAGAGAACATTGTTTTGTTATCGCAACTAGATTTTAAAATATTTTTAATCTGGGTGTAGTTTGGCTCTTCCACGTATACCTTGATACGGTTTGCTGGTACTAATATGTTCCTTTCGTACGGAGGAGTCAAAAGTATGCACAAAGCCCCCAAAATATTTTTTTCCCCAAAATATTTTTCTACCTTGTACCAAAACTATAAGAAATCATTACAAATCGGACGATTCCAAATTGTTTTTTTTTTTTTTTTTGATATACGCGTATTGTAGTGCCATAAACAATTACTCGAATAGAAAAAACGATTTAGTACGAGTTTTTCTAAATCATACCTAAATTTTGTTTTGTGTATTTGTGTTGAAAACAAAAACAAATTTTATTATTTTGTTACTGCTTTGAATATAAATTCATGTATGAAATTTGTGTGTGTTTTACAGAAACCGCCAGTTAGTTGGCATTAAAGCCAATTAGAAAGGTGAAATAATCTGCCATTTTCCTTAGTGATGAGGAGGTTCCGAGTGAATACTAATCACACTTAAAACCATAAAGTATCTATTTATGCTGATTGTGTGTCGCTCTTAAGGTGGGTGCGCAGTGTTGTGTTATAGTTCGTTGAACTTGCTAATCACTGTATTAGCCACAGTTCAAACACAATCAAACAAAGAGCGAAAATCGTTTTCAGAGGGTAAACAAAAATTATGAGAAACATTTTTATTTCAAGCCATATGTATCGCCAATTTTCTTATTTGCAAAATGTGTCTCCCATCAAGACTCTTTTCTTTGCCCATTTTATTTGTAGTGTTTATACTTTTGCCATTTTTTTGTATAATATTATTCGCTTTTTTCCCTAAATAAATTTTAGTTTTTAAATTGAAACTAAAAATAATGGGAAAACTAAAGCAAATGCAAACACAAAACGAAGAATATGCGATTTTATTTAAATAGTTTGTTTTTGGTTGATAAAAATATTCGCCCATCATGCATTTTGCAAAAAAAAAAAAGTAAAATAAATAAATAAAAAACAAAAAGTCAGAAGTGATATAAAATTTAAAATATATACAATTTGCTTAAGTATCGCCCGAGCACATTGGTTCACAGACCCACAAAAATCTCAGCACATAAATCTCACTCAAACAATTTCAGTTTCTTGAATATTTTTTGTTTACTGTTTGGTTTTTCTGAACAAAATGATTCACAACGTTGAAGCAAAAATTTGTTTAGATAATAATTTTATTATTCTTCGATTTGCGTGTTTTTGTGTTTAATATATATTTTATTTGTTTTTACTGTTTAAACAATTGTTAAGATCGGAGTCTTGGATACAAATTTGCTTTTGATTATATTCAGACCGAAGCACAGTGTTTTAACGCACCAAGACACACATAAGTATATGCTTTTAATTATTGATTTTTTTTAGAACATTATGGAACGGAAACAAATTCTACAGACATCTACTATATTATTTTTGATGAGCTGCATGTTCCTATAACTGGAAAAAATCAGCTTTATTTCAAGTTAAAAAAATAAAATATTTTGAAGAGGTTGTTTCAAGTTATGCTGAATTTAAATTATTTTATTATAATATCTGATTTTGGCATTATGTCTGGGCTATAAAAACACTTTTTGCCAAAATAAAATTTAAAATTTTTGTTCTCTTAACATTTATTAAAAATTGAAAACTTCAAATACTTTCTATATGTTTTACTGCCAATTTGGGAAGATGCTTATAAAGTTAGTGAAGTACGCTATAAAAATCACACAATACAGGAATTCGTTTCAGCTTTGTTCGCGAAATCAAATTATCATCCTTGTTTTTGCAAGATTGTGCACTTCTTATACGAAGGAAACATTACGTTATTGGTATGAAACAGGTTCGTTATACTAACGAAAATTCCATTAAAGCAATGTAAAATTGTCATTTCATGTATGTAAAGGGTTCATAGTAATAATGAAAAATGTATAGTTTTATAAAAGATGACGAGCAGTTTTAGGTATGAAACACAGTCATTTCATTAATGCCATTCTTTCGTCGTATTAATGAAATAGTTTCATTCTATAAACGAAACTCCTTCAATGCAGAAACGTAGTTTTACATTGTAGTAATGTAGAATAGTAACGCAAAATTATTGTCATAGTTACGATAATTTTCGGATTAATACGAATAATGTTTCATTAAATGAATGAAGAGCTACGTTGGACCAAAAGCAATGCAATTTTTATAGCATTAACGTAAAAAATCTGTCCATTTACGAAGCTGTTTCTTTCAGTGTATGGGTTTAATTAAGGCTTTGGCTACTCGACAAAACCGCAGTACTAAATAAAACCATTGAAAGGCTTTAATCTAGACACCATTGATGCCATACCACGTCTATTCAAAACAAAAAAACAAGCCATCACACTGTTATAAAGAAATATTTCTGTCTTACATTACAATTTGAAGCCCTTAAGCTCATTTGCGGCACCCCATACAACTCTAACTGTTACCAGTAGTATTGAGATTGCATTGCAATACTTCACAATCAAGAGATCCATTGAAAAATTTTACCCAGCATGCAGCCAATAGTGCCAGCAATATGTATCAAACTAAAGGCCAAGAAATCTCTCCCACTGTGCACAGAAAAAAAATTTAATTATAAGCAAAAAAAAATACCCGGCATTTTTATGCTTCTATTCATTCCTTCTGTTGCTTCTGTTTGTTGTATTGCTTCTGCTACAGGTCGTTTTTCAATTTTTACTTTTTGCTTAATTTTTATCATTTTATTTGGCAAGAGAGTCTGAACGTCACATTTGCCTTTTGCACGATTCAGTTTGCAACTGTTTATAATCGCGTCCACTTACGGCACGGCATGATAAGATATCTGGCGATAGCGATTTTTTGCGAAAACAAAGCAATAAAGCTTAGAGAGTATACGGGAAGAGATTAGAAAAAAATTAATTGAACAATAGCCGTTTAAATAATAACAGGAAATGCAACAAGTATTGAAATTGTTTGGAAAATATTTTTCATATTTTCTAGTTTCGATAAACAAAGTGGTGTAAATTCATAAAATCAGAAAAATACAAGACATAAACGTGTGTTTCATTTTGTTTTAAGCTGATAAAAAGAGCTTTGGTTGACAGCAGGATATTTTTTTTTTATATCAAAAACAAGCAAAATGTGTTCGAAAAGTGTTTCAACAACGAGCAGCAGAAGGCAGACAAAATGGATCAATTGTTGATTTAGTATCACTACCAACTTTTAATATAAAAGCAAGAAACGAAAAATTTTTTCTCCTTGATAAGAAACAAAAAAAAGCAAATTCGTCATTTGTCTCTAATTCACAGGTATTTACTGCATACAATGTAAAACAAGAGTAAATTTTATTTCCTCATAATTTTATTTTCTTAAAATTCTTTAAATACTTTTGAAAAATTCTTGTTTGTTTTGAGATTTAATTTAAGATTTATTTTAAGATTTCCTTATGTTTGCATTAATTTTTGTGTTTTTGGTAGACTTTGACCAACAACAAGTGTGGTGTAATATACATACTTGCAATGGTCAGAGATTGGAAACTAAAAAAAGTTCTAGATACCTCATGTTAAAAAAAATGAAAAGTTCTTTTGATCTGTATTTGAGTCAAGTAATGTGGTGCTTAAGCAAAAAATTTTATTAATCGATAAAAGCTACGCCCTGCTAAGCAACTAAAATTGGTGTTCTTTGTAACAAAAGTTTGGATCATACTTTTTATTGCTTAGATGATCCATATTTGTATGTAGTACACTAGGGTGGGCTGATTTAGTAATCGATATTTAATTATTTTGCAATAGCTTGAGAGAAAGAAAAAGAAAAGAAATGAAAAAATTTCCATCACGACTTATTAAAAAATCATTTTCAAAGCATACAAACTCAGATTTTAGTTTTATCTTTTTTTATTTCCTTTCTTATAACAGAGAACGAAAAATATCACTAGATAAGTATTTCCTAAATCAATAATTTTTAACATTATAGTTGAATTATATGATAAACAATTGTTAATAATTTTATCAGGCTTGAGTTCGACTTTCACTTCCTCAAAATGTAGAAGGAATTTTTTGTGATAAGTCCAGAGTGATCAATATTTTTAAAGATGACAAGAAAAGTTAAGTGGAACTTATTGGCTCGGGTAATACCGCTGTGACTAATTGTATACTATTTTTAAATAGCAGCGCATAGTCATCCTATCATCTGAGCTCTTCGTTACTGACTGTCCATATTTATTGAATATATTTATTAAATATATTTATTAAATGAATTCATTTAATACATTTAAATATAATATTATTAAATATATTTTAATAAATTTATTAAATATGTTTTCTTGTTTTTTTTTTAATACTGATCTCT
Organism: Sturmia bella; assembly: GCA_963662145.1. Taxonomy (NCBI): domain Eukaryota; kingdom Metazoa; phylum Arthropoda; class Insecta; order Diptera; family Tachinidae; genus Sturmia; species Sturmia bella. The sequence continues at coordinate 58,519,267 of OY759170.1, forward strand.
CCAAATTTATCGAAAAAATATCTTTTTCAATTTTGAGGAAGAAATAGTCGAACTAAAGCCCGATAAAATTATTAACAGCTGTATTTTATGAGGAAAAAAAGCTTCACCACAACATATTGAAAAAACCATTTCCATTTCAATTGGCCACTCAATTTTTCCCCTATTACATTAATCAGTCACAGAGAAAATGTTTTTTTTTTTTTTTGATAGTTCGCAGTGAACTTCTTTTCTCGTGTCAAAAGTTATCCAAAATTCATGGCGCGATAATGAATTTGAATGAAATTTTAAATTTTTTTAGCAAATGTGTTAGATCATTAAAATTCATACTCAAATCAATTAAGACTTGTTTTTATTTAACGTTTTGTTTGGTATTGTTTTGTGAAATAAAAATCAGTCGATTAGTTGCTTCATACTAAGTTTTGCTAAATATTTGAGTTGTTTTGCAAATCACTTGATTTAGTCGAGTAATTCGAGATACGAAAGATTAATTGATGTCATGTCAGAACAAATACGGTCCCTGAACTGTAGCCCCTGGCTTATAGCACAAAATTGCAAACTTTCATATGAGGTTTTTTCCCAATACCCAACTGAAATACTTCTACAACAGAGAACAATTCGAAAACATTGTCATTTTACTTATCGTTTCTTGCCCATACTGGAAACCGCAATCACCAATTTTTTGTTGTTGCAAAATTTGTGTTTTTGAAAAAGATTTTGCAAAACTGATGTAAAATCTGCATTGCCTAAGAAATTGTAAGCATGAACTTTATTTAGTAATAAAGTAAATTATTTGCTGCTTTTCGATTCTTGCAATATTTAAATACCTTGTCAAAATACTTTCAAAATATACGTCCCAACATTTGTTTTCGAAAAATATTGTTTTAAATCAGAAACTGACAGAACCCAAACAAACACACAGTATCAGTAACGGAGACAGATTGACAACTTGCGTTTTATGTTAAACATTCATCATAAAATGTCAAAATTTGAAAGCTTCAGCACCAGCTGATTTTTGATGTGATGCTAACACACCTATCTATGTATGTACGCATACACTTATTTGTTTATTAAATGGTTATTAATATATGTATAAAAATATATATATTTTGCACACCTCGTGAAGATTTAAAAACCCACAATAGCGCTGAAACGGGGTCAGCATTTTGTTTACAATAATGAATCAATAATAAATTTTTAATTTCCTGGTCTAACAACATGCAGTTTTCAATTTTAAAACATGAAAAATAAAATTCTTAAACCAGAAGCAGACACACATATACATACACATTTTTGTATACGAGTATTTGGATAATAATTCATATATTTTTGTTTATAGACTTTTGTAAAAACAAGAGAACAAAAAATTTATCATCGTCGGCATTTGAGTTTAAAGGAAATTTAATAATGAATATTAATTAATATTGAAATATTAAATACACAATATTAAAACATTTAAAACAATTTGTTTTTCAATTGTTTTATATGTGCTTTTCTTCAAATCTAATGAAATACAAAAAATCATTTAATCAGCAAACCGCTGTGTGTTTGGAAAGTTCTAAAACTACAAAACTCATACCATTACAAGTTTTTCTATATAAACATTGTAACCCAATATTTTTTGTATAGTTTATGTACTATAATTGTTGATTATTTTATCAGGCTAGAGTTCGATTTTACTTCCTCAGAATTGAGAAGTAATTTTTTTTGTGATAAAATATTTTTAAAAGAAGGCAAACAAGTTAAGTTGGACAGTTATTGGCTGGGAAATATACTTTGACTGTTTCTCGTCCACCACAACGCTCATCAGCGAACCCTGGTCCTGACTAGCCGCAATGGTTTTTAATGATTTACGTAGTATTTTGTAATTTAATATGTACGTAATGCACCCTATGCTATTACAAATTAGGTATTTACGTTTAACAATATTAGTTCTGGTATTTCGTTTGGCCACGTGAAAATCAATATTTCAGAATTTATACTTTTTTACGAGAACTTAAACAGTATTTTCCAACAGAGCTCTATAAAAGTTTTTCTTTAGTCCAAAGATATTGTTCAAGGCTAGAGATCTTTGATGATTTGGGAAATCAACAGAATACTTTTAAAGAAGAAGGACCTTGTAAGAACAGAGATGCATTTTTTATACCTTCAGAGACTCGCCTGCATAAACACTGCAATTGTAAGTAGTAAAGTAATAATAAAAACATACTTGTACAAAATAACATTAACAATAGATTAATACATACAAAATTGAATTAACGAAAAAAAAAATCTTCTAAAAAATATTATAAAGTGTGAGTATATTTTAAGGGCAAATGTTGATTTTGAATAAAACACAAATTATGTAAGAAATTTTGTAATTTCTTTTTCAAATATGAACCTAATTATTTATTTGCTTTAAGAGCCAATTGAAATGTATTAGTTCAGGTCCAAAAATTTCTTTTTATTATGATAATATTAATCTGGTTTAACTGTTGTCCAAATGGCTGCTGCGATATCAGCATCACACCTCCATTCGATGATCCGAATTTTCGAAGACGCTGAAGCATAATTGAGGTTCTATGCCGTTGTGGTGCCAAACTATCTTAATTTTAGCTCCTGAGTTGTTACTGGTTTATCGACGTACAAATTTTCTTTTAAATAAGTCCAAATAAGAAGCCCAGCGGTGTCCAACTACATGATCTTGGAGGGTGCACCACATAGTCCCCAAAATCAAAATCCCCAAACACAAACTACCCCAACACAAAATCCTCATTTCCTGTATAAAATACATCCAATCACGCCATTTGTAATCTAATTTTGATGTATTTTACACAGAAAATGAGGATTTCTGAAATTAAAGAATTAAAGAATGAAAATCAAAGCAAATTGTATGATAAATTCACAAATATTTATTAGGTATATTATGAATAGTACTAAACTAAAATATATAACAATAAAGAAAAAAAAAAACAATATTTAATGTTTAAAAATAGAACAAGAGTACACAAAGAAAATGTTGTGGTGATAATTGACAGCGAAGTTTTATAAACGTAATAACAAAATAAATGAATGGAAAGCAATGGGAAATAAAGTAAAGAGAAATTAAAAAGTTGTACGGTTGTTGATATGATCGGTAATATCGTAAAAATTTGGGGATTTTGTGTTTTTTGGGTTTTTGTATTTTTGGAATTTGATTTAGGGATTTTTTTTTGCTTGGGGATTTTGTGTTTAGGGATTTTGATTTTGGTGATTATGTGGCACTCCCATATTGGAGGGCAGTTTACATTGCCAGCACGTAAGAGAGCACGGCCTTTGAGTTTGTCCCACAAAAACGCCATTGTTTCGTTAGTTGTAAAGCAAGTGGCATCGTTCGTCCACATCCAGACGTTCCAATTTTGGCTATAAAAAGTTCGTTCTCATCTCGCGATAGTGAGCAACATTCACAGTAACTGCCTGACCGTTCTCAGTTTGGAAAAAATGCCACCAGCCTATAAACTGCACCAAACAGTCACTAATTTCGGGAGCACTGGTTTTTTGATAATCATTTTTGGATTATCACATGCCCCCATGCGGCAATTTCGCTCATTGATGAATTCATTTAGGTAAAAAGGTGCCTCATCACTGAAGATGGTTTTCTTCGAAAATTAATAGTCCACTGTAGCCATTTCTTGTCACCGCTCTGACCATAGAGGACGTTTGGAATGGTCAAGAGGCTTTAGCTGTTGAGGGAATTGCACCTTGTAAGCGTGTAAATGCTTTGTAAAGTCTTTATGAATACTGTTCGAATAATGAAGAGCGTGAGAGGTGCAATTGTTGGGCACAATGACAAATTAAGGTGGACGGCATCAATATTTTCTGCAATATAAGCTACACGAGCATCAACTGATGTTTTCGTTTCTCCTGCAAACCCAGTTTAGTCGAAGTTTTGCATGATTTTTTCCGATTATAAGCACATTTGGACGAGTAAATTGGCCGAAAAAATCATGAAGTGCACGATATGCACTTTGATTTAAAGGCCCATTGTCGTAGTAAGCCTGAACAGCTCTAATGTGTTGCTCGATTGTGTGTCTTTCCATGGTTCAAATTGAATTAGTCTGAAATTGAGGAAAACTGGACATTAAGGTGTGGCTTACATTCAATATAAGCCCTTAAATTTAACCAACTATTGTATACATTTTGTATATTATTCAAATATTTTTGCAATTTTTCAGACAGCTTTATCAAAACAAAAATATTGGAAAATTTTTTAATTATTTTTTTTTTAAGAATAATCACTACAAACATATTTGAAAAATTTGTTCCTTTCCTGTCGTTCACATTTCAAAATTTTAGAACGAAAGTAATCTTTGTTCTTACATATGTATATAGCTATAGGTTTGCAAATATATCTTCAAAATATTGTTTTTCTACTCTTGCTTATAAATTTGGACAAATGTTTGTATAATTCTACAAATCGATGGCAGCCTTATTGCTGGGGGGCGCCACCTCTTGCACATGGGAGCCCGGGGAAGAACTTTATTTACTTTTCGTAGTGATCTGCCAGAGTGATAGCTACGTTGATATGATGGCTTTTACTCTAGTTTTGAGTTACCGTATGAGCAGAGTCCTGCCGGAAAAACATTCTCTCAGCAGCCACAAAAATAGCAGCGATTTTTAACCTCCAAAAATTTAACACATTTGTGACTATTGAAATTTCATAAAGCCCAAGATAATGAAGCACTATGGAGTATTGTATGTTTTATAACAGGCTCATTTCATCGAAGTAAATAGAATAGATTGTGATCATATTCATAATTCTAAATAACAGGAGTAAAGTGAAACTACGATTTTACATTGCGATTTCAACCTTTTGTTGTATTTTAATGAACTTTTCTGAGAGATAGTAAAATTTTAGTAGCTGAAAAGGAAGTTAAAAACCAATTTTTTTTTGTACATTTATGATCTATACATTTTCTCAATAATGAAGAAAATATCAGCCAGAGAAAGCCAGCGTTTTCAAAGAGATTTCTGGTTGTTTATTGATTTTAAATGTACACCACGCCAATTATGTCTGTATATTTGTAAAAAAAGATGTATTTTAAATGGGTTTTAAAAATTTAACACTTTCCATGGAGCTTTGAATTAAATTTTATTTTTAATTTGTTTTCGTTTAATTGATTAATGGTTTTGGCTTTTAAGACAATGCATATTGTTTTTATGTACATTTCTCTAAATACTATTTGTATACTTAAGAAAACATAGTTTTAATGTTCAAGATTAAAAATATTTGTTTTTTTCTTACTACATGTTTTGTTTAAACAATTAATTTCATTACTGATATGCGAATGATCTAAAGTTTACATTTCATGAATGTTTTTTTTTTTCATTTTCATTTAATTATAAATGAGCATAAAACTCGGCAATTATGTGTGTGAATGTCTGGATCAAATAAAATAAAATTAAAACAGAACAACCAAATTTGTATTTGTGTTATAATAAAAGAAAAATAAATTTAATAAACAAAAAAAATTCTAATTTGCTTATTCGTTATCGTGAAAATTTAAATATGCTAAATTTTGTTTTCTAAATTTATTTTTATGACTTTGATTGGTATAGTCCAGTGTTTATTGGTTTGCTAATACCAAGCAGGGTTCCCAGCTCATTAGACTTTATTTAATTTTCATAAAATGCTATTTTTCATAACCAAAAATTTCAGCGGCTCGAAACATTTAGCGAAAGTTCTACTAAAGAAATTGCTAAATGATTTATGGTGTTAATAGATTCAATTGTGATGCCTTAAATAGAAAATATATGGGGCGTTATTTGTAAAATTGGGTATTATTTATAAAATTGTAGCGATCTACATGTTTAAAGAAGAGAAGAAAAGTAAAGTTGAAGACTTCTTGGCTGGAGTACAGTACCAGGGCTGTTTCACGTCCACCACAAGTCTCATCAGCACCGGAATTGCTTCGGAGCCCGGTCATAACTACATAAATACTATTTTTAGGCAGCAGCAAATAGCCATTCCACTACCTTAACAGTCATTTCTGACTGTCTATATATTATCTTATTGATTAACTTTCAATTTCATCACAAACTTAAAGTAAAGTATTGCATGGGAAATCAGTTGAATGTTGGTGAGGGAATATGAAATATTCAATCAAAAGAAAACGCAGTGATAAAGTGGAAAGTTCATAAATCAGATTAAGTAGAGATTATAGTCAGCCAGTAATGAAAAGCTCAGTTACCAAGATGACAAAGCGCTGCTGTTAAAAAAGCAGTATGCAATAAGATGTGCTGATGACCGTTGTGGTAAACGTGACACAGACCAGTCGTCAACTTTAGTTTTCTTGTGTTCTTTAAACATTTTCTTTTAAATTTAATTAAAAAAATCACTCTCAATTCTGAGGAATCATAATCTAACTGTCGGTCTGCAGTTTATTAACAATAGTAAATCATATAGTTCGATTATAAAGTTATATTAATGCTTGAAACTAAATAGTTTTTAGCACAGGTTTCAAAAGATTTCGCCTTTGCAAAAAGTTTCCATTTTAAAAAGCTGTAACCAGGGACGGAAAAGTCCAATTTTAATTTTTGAAAAATTTTCTCTAATTTTCGTATTTTGTAATGTGAAAGTTGTTGATAACAATTCTAACATCTCTTTGTTTCTTACAACTTTTTTTCCCAAACTAGCGGCCATTTGGCATCAGTTGTGTTCTTTGTAACCATTTAAATTTCTTAGCCACTATTTTAAGGCAATTTTATTTTAATTTTTTAGTGCATTCTTAAAAAGCTTTTGAATATATGTAAAAAAAAGTTTCTTTTTGGAGAAAAATTCATATCATTAAATTACCCGTTAACGACTGAAAAGTTTACTCTTAAAATAGAAATTCCAAATAATATTTATTATGCAAGGTAATATTTTCTATTCATTGCGGCTTTTCCCGTTCCAAAATTTCTAAAATAAAACTGTTCTATTTAAAAAGCTGCAGCGTTAGTAACATCAGTTTATTTGGAGCGGAATGGTTAAAACAAGGGGGGGGGGGGGGGGGACAAATTAAAACATTTATGACTACAAATCAACAATGCTGATTATAGTCATGCTTGTGAATTTAGTCATTGTTTTTTTTAGACCTGAGACTAAGACATATTAAGTAGTCTCTTTGTAAATTCGAACTGCTTAATGTTGATGGTAGCACGCTAAAAACCAGACTCACATCATGCCACTATTTATACAAAGTTGCCGAATGTGAGAGCTTTCTAATTCGAGAACCATCGACCACATTTATGCTAATGACTTGAGCGCCATCAATGGACAAATTAATCCTTCTCAATCCTTTCGATAGATCCTTTTCGAGCATTCGATAGCTGGCCGTATTTATTTAAATTTAAATCTTACATAGATATCGCTTATAGCAGTGCTACTCAAGGTGCTGTTCACAAATTACGTAACGCAATTTTTTTAGATTTTTCCCCAAAGATCATTCTGGATGTGTACAGAGCCTTCTGCTCCAAGTCTCTGTAAGAAATTAAATCATGATAAAATCGCAATCGTTAAGTGAATTCTCAAGATTTGGAACACCTACATGAACCACAATATTTCTAACAACGTACTAGCTGATTTTATTGAACATCTAAATATAGTTTTTTTTCTATTTAATGCTAATGAAATGTGCAGACCACAGTGTTTAAATAACTAACAGGTGTTAATTACGTTTTGATATTTCAAATGGTATATAAACGTATGTATTCAATAACTTTATTAGTGTTTCTGTGTGCTGAAGATTTTATTTCTAAATTATAAACAGAAATACGCACATGGCTTGACGTTATGTAGAAATGTTTGTTTATATAAGAAGATTTTGTTGTTTTATTTGGTTAAAGCTAAATTCATAATAACACTGTGCGACGGCATAATTGACTAAACTATTTGGCTTTTGGCACATACAAAATCCGATTAATGCAATTAGCAATTTTATAGTTGTGAAAAAAGTTTATGCCAGGATTACGGCGTTCTTTGTACCTGTTACTTATTTTGCTTTAGCTTTACATTTTTTTATTGAATATTTTATTCCATCAGCAATACCGGTATTCGGCCATTGCTTTCCTTTTAGCTGTAAAAATTCCAAATAGCCTTTAACTATTCTGAATCTAAGATTTCTACTTTTATTAATTCACACATATCCTTCTATTTACTTCAAGCTTGAGTTCACCTAAATATTAAATGAGAAAACAAATTTTTGCAGTTACTTATAGTTTTTTTTTTTATATAAAATTTATTAATAATATTATTCAATATTTCGCTAACACTTTGTTAGCATCTTCAGTATAATATTTGTAATTAAATTGAAGCTGCAAAAATGGAAAATTCGTCAAATAAGAGTTTAATAAACCTAAAATATTTATTACGAACTAGACCCTAAATACTTAATTTTTTTTTTTGATACTCCAACACTGATTTTGTGTGCCTTCTACAACAAAATTTTTTTAGATTTTGATCAGAAAATATTTATGTGACCTAAAGCTTGAAGTACATCTGCAAATAGTCTCTGTGTAAAAAAAGAAAAAGGTTTGTTTGCTTTTCTATTGCATTGCTACAAGTAATCATTTTTAAGAATGTAAGACGCCTTTTTCATACCTTCCCACTAACTTGTCTTGTCGTTTGATAATTGCTTATCGAAATCTTATCAGTTTTACAGATCAATATATTATTAGCCACCTAATAATATATTGATCTAATATATATAATAATATATTGACCTAACCATTGTTTATGAAATAGACGGTTGATTTATTTCATCGTAGATATTTTATGGTGTTCAAAAGTTTGCTTTTTTATTTAATGATTTGGATTAATTTCAGGATGTATGAACCGAATACGAGTGCTTGTCCTGAAATTGTGCATATTGCTAATTAAAATTACTGAGCCAAGTGTCAGTATACTAAAACAACTCCCTTAAGTTTTGCCCATGAAAACACCATACTCTGCAATCCGGTCTCGTATCTAGTGTGCATAAATGAATACAATTAAACTACCATTAACGGCAAATTTCAGTGTTAGCGAAACGTTAGCGTTTATAATGTAATAAAACTGCACCATGTCTTATTAGTAGTGGAAAAACTTGAGCTGGCCTCAGTCATGGCAGGGACTGCTTTAATTTCGAAACTATTCTTTTATGACCATGTCTGTGTAACAAGTAAATCATTTGCAGCAATTATCGTCAAGTTTTATATATACAAAATAAACGTTCACAAAAATAACTTGACACGGTAAGTACTAAAGAACACGGCGCCTAATTTGAATAATTTTTTAAGGCAAGAGAACTTAAAATCAAAAACACATTGCTTATTATAATTTGACTTTTAGCTGCTATATCCTCTTGCATGCTAATTAACGTCACATTAAAAACACCAGTAGTAGGAATAACTTTTATTTTTATTAAGCACTTTCCACTTCTCAGTTTTTTTTTTAGTTCTTCTTACTTGCAAAAAATTTCATTTATTTTCTTTCTTGTTGCTTTTTTGTTGCATTTTATTTTTATTCTTCCCTCTATCTTGCATTTCTTTTTTTTTGGTGTTTTTCTGCTAGCAATTTTCAACTGATTACTTTAACTTAAACTGACGGTTGTATCCAAGTTTATTTCGCTTGTGTCTCGTGTTGCTGATTTTTTTCAGCCAAGTTTTTTTGTGTCCTTTTGTTACCAGAAGCAAATTTAAACCTGATAAATACTTTGTTATAAATTAAAGTTTTGTAACTTGCTGGAAGAAAAAGGAAGAATTAGTACAAGAAATTACCGCTGATTTTGACTTATGTAACCCTCTTTAGTGGTTCTTCTCAGATTCTCATTCTGCTGAAATTTCTTGTTCTTTGGTTTTTAATTTTATCTTTCGAATTATCTTAAGTCAAGCCACAAGTTGCGTTGCATATTTTGCTTTTTTTTTTTTTTTTTAATTTTCCTTTAAAAGTTCTTGGCTATCGTGTAACTTTATTGCATTGTAGCTCATAAACGGTGGCAGAGTAATGAAAGTGAATGAGAATATTTTTGTGGTAGTAAATTAGTTAACTTTTGCTTGTACACAAACTAAGACATCTAATCAAACAAAGAGTTACCAAATCAAGTTCAAACAGAAAAATCTTGGCAAAGAAAATTTATTTTTATTTATTTATTTGTCCACAAAAACTGGGTACTGGCAGAGTACAAGGGTTTCCAGATTTGTATTGTAAATATATTATTATTTTTATTTTTTTTTTTAAACAAACACAAAACTGCGAAGCTTCTTGCTTGTCTGCAGAAACACCCAAAGCCTTCGGCAGGAATCGAACCTGCGACCTCACGGACTTTTAGTAGGACACTCTACTAATTCATCCATCTAGGCGCTCAAGTTTGCCATACTTGCATTATATATGAAGTCATTTAAAGGTTGTTTACCATGAGTGGGTATTGATATCAGGAGCAATAACATGAAAAATTACTCCTCGTTTTGCTTATTACACACTTCTTGTAGTTGGTTTTTGGCCTGAAAACGATGATGTAAACTATTTTCTTTAGTAATTCGTGTGGCTTTAGTTCGATTTTACTTGCGCAAAATTGAGAAATTTTTAAAGGTAAAATTGTAGTGAGCAATACTTTGCTTAAAGAAGAGAAGAAATATAAAGTTAAATGCTAAATGACTAGAGTACATGACTAGAGCATTTGCATCAGCACCCAATTGAATATTGATTTTAAGCAGCAGCGCTTTGCCATCCTTCACCTGAGGTCTTCATTACTGACTATTTATAATTAATCTTATTGTCTTCTTTAACTGTCTTGTGCTCTTTAAAAAAATGCTAATCACTGTATTTACCGCAAAATCAATTTCTATAAATTTGGAGCAAGTACGCTCGAACCAAAGTGCGATAAAGTTATTAGAAATTGTAAATCAGAAACTTGGTCTGTAAAGTTACATTAATATTTAAAAATCGCTGGGCTCAAAGTGAAGGCATTATATTTTAAATAGACATTCCTTAATAAAAATAATAATAAAAAAGTATTTGTCGGAGAGTATGGCCAGTTTACCTACACGCGATGTTAGTTGCACAAACTGGAATCATGTTAGGTTGAGCTGAATCTTCAACGGTCACAGCTGGCATCAGCCAAATGCCTTTTAAGCCTGTTGATTCTTGGCAGGTAACTGCAAGAAAAATCGATTTGTTGTTTGCACTTCAAATGCAAAGTGGTGCAAGATTGGGTCAAACTCTAACACCGGTATTCATAAAAAATAAAACGTTGCTCAAACACATTTTAAAAAAAATTTTATATGAAAATTTTTTCGTAAAATGTGTTTCAACAATGTTTTATTTTTTATGAATACCGGTGTATATATGTACATACATGGTTATTTAAATTGCATGTTGCTAAATTTATTCTACTTATTGCGAGGCCTAGTGTTTCATATCTGGTCAAATATGATACGAAAGGGGTTTCGGTGCAAAAGTAATGTTCAAGATAAAAATATAACTAAACACACTAAACCATCTACGTTTTCTACTAATTCAGTATTTACTAATTCATATCTAGGGGGAACATATTGCATCTGCTTGTTGTTCTTCATGGAGTTAGACAAAATGAAATGGAGTTATAAACTATTTTTGATTTTACTGATAATAAGTACGTTTATCAGCCGGCTGAGAGTCGAAGAATATACCTCGTCGGATCGTAATTTGATTATACCAAATACCACAGTTAAGATTTGTGGTAAAACTATTACAAGACCTTTATTTGGCATGAGCCGCAGTTTTGAATAGTTCGTTCTCAAAAATCTTTTGTTTAGTGCGGCTCGAAGTAGCAGAATCTCATGCCAAAACAAAGTAAATATATTGCCGTATCATACGACCAGTTTTCCTTTCAAAAACTGGCTGATTCTGGCAGGCTAGAAAAAATAACTGCATTATATGTTTTAATGCATAGTCCTAGATTTTTGTTATGATTTTTGTTTAACAAAGGCATTGCCATTAGAAAAATCTGCCATGATATGAACTCAAAATTTCATTCAAATGAAAAGAACTATTAAAAAATTCCTTGCGCCTGGCGAATAGTTAAGCATGTTATCATTACTGTATACTAAATATAAAGTAATAAGCAACAAACAAAATTGAGTCAACGAAATTATTAAAAGAATTTAAGAAAAGTGTAGTGATTTTATTTAAAATTAAAAACAACTGCAGATAGAACTTGTATTTTTTTCCAAAGAATTTGCTTTTACTACTCAAAAAAAAATTTCTCTTCTTCGATGATTTCCAAAACAAGTCACAAGTTTTCTTGATTTTTAAACATAATTTTCAGCAACTGAAACTATTCCAGAAACTCAACATGCGCTTAAACTTTTAGCGGTTAACATTGATAACGAAAGCTTTTTCTCTGTATTTTGTACAGTATTTGATGTTTTAAAAATGTTTTTACAATAACGAAAAGCATTGGTTTTCTCTTAGATAAATTTGTAGGAAATAATTTCTCTCTTAGCAAAAAGGTTTTTACAAAGAAAAAACCAATTTATTTAGTGGTTTACCTGAAAAAATTGTAGGGAATTGAAATGACATTTTATGTAGTCACTTGCTTAACAACAGATGCTACTACCTCTTGCTCGAACGTCAAGTAACACTGAACGAAATACAGTTATTTATATTTAGTTTGTATTACTTTCATTGCTCCGAATTTCACTGTATATTCTGGTTGTGATTGATATTGATGCAATGAGGTAAAAAGAAAATTAAAGACGTTTAGGTGGAGCAACAAATAGCTGTTTCGAAGCCGCTACCGTTTTCATCAGCACCAGTTCTAAAGCCTAGGAGCACATTTTTCTAAAGATAAATTGGAATTGCACATAACAAGTAATATATAGTATGAGTTGCAATACCTTTGTGGTTTGCAAGTTTAAAACGATAAGCTTCCCCGAAGGAAACGTAGAGTCAAGTGGCTCCAAGTCGCTACATTTTTCGCCTATATTGGTGACTTGTTTATCAAATTGTCAACAGAGTGTCTCCAGTGTTTTGTTTTATTAACAGTGTTGTGATTGTTGAAATATGTAAGCCCACCAAAATCATGAAATAAAAATCGTGTTTATTTATAACGAAAACATTGAGTTGACAACATTGTTACTGAGTAGACAAATTTTATTTTTTGATTTTTCAATTGAGTTTCTCTACTGACATTTTTTTTTGATTGTAACGACAATCCCCCTAATTCATATAAATTATTACAGGCTTATAAAAAAGAAAATCTGTCAAATAAGAGCTTTATAAACCTCTTATAATTTTTATGAAATAGACGGAATGTCTATAAAGAAACAATAGTACCATGGTCGTCATATAGTCGTATTAGAACCACCTGGTCACTACATAGTTCTACGTCAGTAGTTGATTTGCAATGACAAGTGCGTATTGAATGTCAACAGAAAAAATCATTATATGAGTTATAATATGTCACTAGTACTGGTGACTATGTCAATAGTAAATCACTAGAGTTTTTCTACTGACATTTTTTTCAGGGTAACTATAAACATATATGAAAGAAATTTTAATTAAGTGTTCGATAGAACTGAAATTTGAGCAAAAAAAAATCATTAATTGGAGTGTCTGATCAGCTTAACTGTCGCTATAGAGACATAGATCCTTAAATTCAAGGCAGAGTGTTAACGAGAAGAGTGGCTGCTTTAGAATAGAAAATGCTTTCTTCTTTTTATTTAGTTAATGTTAGCCAGCAATGTGAGTCATTTGTTTGTGATGAGAGCCAACTGAAATGTTTTATTTTAGGTCTAAATAGACCTTATCAATTCACTGTATATAGGCCGTCGATGTTTGTTGAAGCTACTAAACTTACCAGTAGACTTGAAGAAGATTTAAAGAAATTTTACTGTTTATTCTATTGTTCTTGCGAACACAGAAACAAATTTAATAGTTTCGCAACATTTTCAGTTTTCGTAACAATCTTCATACAAGGAGCTACCGTTGCTTATTACAATTTTTATTCTTGAAAGTATCAGAAAGAAACAGTTTTTTATGAATGTTCAAAAATGTGTTTAATGCTTTATTTACTATGAGAGCTAAATAAAATGTATTATTTTAGGTCTAATGGGACCGTTTTCAACCATCTATGTCAGAAAGAATCGTTGAAATCCTTAGTTTATGATGTAAAGTGTAGGAAAGGGATATTCTTTATATGTGTAAGAAACTCTGTTAATTTCTTAATATTAATTTTTTATTTAATTTTCAATTTTCGCTCAACCGGTTTTGTTCTGGTTGGTTTGAAGAATGATCTTGCTGTTACCTTTAGTGATTATTGAAATCTTAGCATAATGCGTAATTATAAATGTCCCAAAATCAGTATTATATTTTATAGTATTATATTTTATTCATTTAAAATGCATGCTCGGTTACAATTGCAACGATTGGCCCTTGTTTGACCATCGCTATAATATGCTGACAAACATACATATTTACATATACACCTCTCACATACACACAGTACCTTAAGAATAAAAAATCATTAAATAAATACACTACAATACTACATAATTTAACTTTGTAGTCGAACTCTATGACTTACAGAGGTTGGCGGAAAGCTCGGTGAAGTACAAAGCAATTTCACTTTTTCTAGACCGAGTATCCCTGACAAAACCAAAGATAATTCGGTATTAAGAACTTGACATGGAATCATTTAACTGCAGAACTGAAATTGTGATTGCACCTATAATAAGCATCATTAAGTGCAATAAGTTTTTGGAGGACGAGACCTAGAATTGCTTTAACATTTTTATGTCAGCGAAATGCTTTCTAATTTTCAAAATTTCTGCCATATCCATATGTAAGCTGATTCTCAAAACATCATCTAAGCCTTATACTGTACCCACATCTGATTCCGAAACTACTCAAAATATAATTTATATCGAACTGGAATTTGTTTTATTTTGCTTAATATTGGTTAAAATAATACCTATCTTTTAATGAAACTTTAAATGAAAACCTACATATTACTGCAAATTGCTAAAAACTGTGCATATAAATCTTAATATTGTCAATAAATATTAAATAACTGACGTGACTTAAATCCATAGAAAAAGTAATTAAAAGTGAAATTATCACAACATTAGTACAGAGAAATTTAGTGAAAATCATCCCTATTTTGCATTTGTATATTAAATTAAAAAAATCAATTGAAATGCCGGTAAATGTGCAACAATTGCGCTAAAGCAGAGAGTCCGTTTGTGGGTGCCTCCTACACCCACAATTTATTCTCTTTTACAGCAAATGAAAAGTCAGCTCATTTCAAACACACTTGCAAGGAAAAAGCTTTAGTCCTTGTTAACGACTGTTGCGTTAAGTTTTCCTTAAAAAAATCTTTGCAAAAAGCTCTTCAGTTTCAGTTTAGATTTCGTAACCAATTAACGTGTCCTTAAATAAAACGGAAAAACTAAACAATAAAAATGTGAAAATTGAAAATATGACAAAAAAATATTTTTAAAAGAAAAGCAAATTGTTCTTCGAAAAATTGTTAAAAAAAAAAAATAACAGAAAAAGATTTAATGAAATCTAAGACATGTTTTATAAGCATGTTAAAATAGTTGTTTTGTGAAGTATTTGAAAATATAGTAAAAATATTTTAAATTCATTGCCAGCATTTTAATTAAAAGCAGTGAAGTACATAATCCCTGAAAAATAAAAGAATTTCTTAAAAAAATATTAAATAGGGAAATATGAACACTTCGATTATGATCTGTCATATTAAAATGAGATAAAACATAAACACCAGCTATATAATCACATACAACAGCTTGCGGGTCTGCAGAAAAAAGCAATAACTGAAGGCAAGAACTAAAAGAAACAAATAACTATTTATATACCTATACTATATTCATATATATGTATATACAAGCAGTTTCTCCTCTAGATTGAATTATTATACATTTGAAAAGGGGAAAGGATAGATAATGTACGTATATATGTCTATCCGTATAAAAGACATTTAGGTGATGAGACGAGGTTTAAAAAAACTACATTTTCTTTTTGTGCAACTGCTATTTGCAACAGAAAATACGGTGTTTTAGCAATGTTGCATGAATAGCTGACATACAAACTGTGTTCATGACTTTTAATGTCTGCCATAGAACACATAAACCAAAATAATAAAAAAAAGCAAAAAAAAAAAACATACATAACTCTTATGCAAACGTTTTAGCTATAATTATAGCCGTTTCTTTATTACATATAACTATTAGAAAACAAAATTTATGTCGACACACGACATGACTGCAACATGTCTTAATTATGCTTTCTACTACTTTGAAAAATTTGCTTATTTTATTATTTCTATGAATATTCAATAGCCCGTTGTTTAATTTGCATATTTCGGTTGCTTACCACAGTTTGGCAGTAGATTTTTATCAATTCTTCTTTGGCCAAACTAATAGTTTGCCACAGTGTAAAAGCTTAATTAAAAGTGTTGTAAAAAAACACAGTACAGGTACTATTCTTGATGGCTTATGTAATGCGTGCTGGTAATATTTTAAATCAGAAAGATTTTTAGCTGCGTGAAACGAATTAACGAAATTCCCATAAATTTCTTTTTGGTTTATTAAAGGAAAAAAAAAACTTTCTTTTTTATATACATGGTCTTCATCAGTTCGATCAACTTTTTTATATTTAAATAAACAATGGAAATAAACTTGAAAGTCTACTAAGGAGAGAGCATGCTCTGGTTGTTTAACATTTGCTACAAATGACCATCACTATCCAAGTGCTTTGAACTTAGGATGTAGCTTTAATTTCTAACTGCCGACAACATTAGTGCACTTTTAGGCCTTGTGTTCTCCTTGTACCTTTTTTCATGCGCATGAGTAAAGGACTAGGTGTTTGAGAAACCAATACCATTGGTTTACTTATTTCATAGACCTATATTCATCATTTTGTGTGGATTATATTATGGCTCAAGTATACGTCTCGGCTTTTCAGGATGCAGCTCAACCAAAATTTACACTTTTACATAATTCTCATACATATATCAGTCGGAATTTGAACGATGGCATGCCTTGAGATCCGTAGTAGAAAAATTCTAAAATTTTCAGATAACATTATGATTGGTGGGCAAGTGACATTAATTGCACGCAAAATAACTATGGTTTTAAATCACGCTTGAAGAGTTTCTAATGTGGCATGAGGTGTGTGACAGATAGCGCCGATGTGTTGAAATCACATCTTGATGTCCATATCATCCAATTGAGTCCATGAGGTTCAAGGACTTGCCTTGCTCATGTCGTTCTCAAAGAAATTTGTGTCGATTATGTCATCACTTCCAAATTTACAAAACAAGAACCTTTTGGGGTTGACCCCATGAAAATGTGGTCAAGATCACCATAAAATAAATTCCTAAGAATAGGGAGTTTTTTCTGCTAGAGCGAAAGCCTAATTTCGTTCTATCTTTTGTAAACATTAGAAAATTTATCAGCACAATTCTTTCCCCTAGTTTTGCAAATAAGGAAAAAAACCAAAAATATAGAAAATATATTGTCAAAACGCAAAATGCAAGGTGGGCCAAAAGAAATCATTGTTTTAGAAGTTGCTCTTATTTTTTGCAACTGGAGGCCAATCTTTAATCTGTTTTTACATTTGTGAACTATATATAGTCGTATAATACACGTGAATAGGCTATGGATTGATGCGCTCTTAACTATAATGAACTGGACGATGAGGCTCATTTCCACCTCAGCGGGTACCTCAATAAGCTCAAGTGATGCAGGAGGAGCCATTACATCCACTCAAAGTGACTGCAAGGTGCGCTGTTCATGCTTTAGGAGTCATCCGGCCATTTTTTTTTTCGAAGACTTCGCTGGTCAAACTACAAAGCGCTATAGGGCCATGTTAGCTGAGTTTCTACTGCCGCAGTTGAAGGAATCAAGTTTGGTGGACATGTGGTTCGAACGGGATGGAGCGCCGTTTCAATCGATATTTTGAAAGCCAAACAATATCGGTACTACGCAAAGTACTCACGTTTTTGGTTTCCACGGACTGTATATTTTTCCCAAGAAAAGTAGTTTTTTTGAGAGAAAAACTTCACGAGAATATTCATAATATGAGCTTTTGAAGTTAGAAATAATTATGAAAAATTAAGTCAGGTACGATACTGACCCGCACTGCAAGGACTCCGTATTACTTTGTAAATAGTAGACAAGGGTTACCTCTAGCATGGGGTACCCTCCTAGTTTAAACATTTTTTGTTTTTATATTTGCTGTTGTAAGTGTAAGACAACTACATATACTGTAAAAACTTTTAAGCCTCTATCTCGTTTAACTCAAAAGTTATAACTGATTTTCAAACTAAAACTTGCTTTTTTTGAAATTTGTTGTTGTAGAGGCCTACAAGTTTTTAATACTGTGAAAATTTCAAGTTTCTATCGTTTAACTAAACTCAAAGTTAAAATAAAAGGGTGTTCCCGTATTAAGGGCAAGATTTAAATTTTATCTTCTTGCTGTTACTGGTATTTGTGGTTGCAGGCCTGCATATCTAGTGCGAAATCTAAGTCTCTATCTCAGCTAATTTCAGCTTTTTAGAATGGAAGCACCCTTAAGTTTTTATCTTTTTGTTATGAATATTATTTTTTTTTTTTATTGTTTTTCGCTATAATTGTTTAACTTTGATTTTCTGCATTAAAAAATATAAGCTGGGATTTTAAAGAGCATTAATTTTCGATCTTTATGAAAACCGATTTTATTTCGAACAAATCGTTAACCTTCAGAATATAAAAAAAAAATTAAATTTTTTAATAATGACACGCTATTGTTATTGCAACTGTATCTTCTTACAGACAGCTGCAAGCGACAATCAATGACTTATTAAACATTTTATTACATTTCATACTGTTAAATATTCATAATTTGAAATACCTGCAGATAAAACTGTTCAAAATCATGATTTATTAACATTGGTTTTATTGTTTCCTCATTAATTTCTTATTCACAAAGAAAATAAAAAAATAAACCTGTGGACACAAGTTTATTTTTAAGTAATTGAAAAATTTTCTTTAATTATTTGTTTATTTATAGAATACAGGTCTTGCATATATGTATGTATATCATATGTTAGGCCTTTTAAATAAATAAAACAAGTGTATGTTTTTTTTATTATTGATTGCTACTAAATTTTAGCTCAATAGGTAAATTTTATTAGTGGCTTTACCTGGTATGACCTCCATTGCTTGCATGACTGCTTAAAATAAATGTCTGACATTTACCACATCCTTGAAATGTGTGTTTTTGTTTGGATTTTAAATTGCTGGTCAAATACAAAATTTGGAACAATTTTGTATCAGTTTTTTTTTTCTTCAATAATAAAGCTATAACGTGCTTGTTATTTATTTATTTTTTTGAGATACATAAACGCAAAGGAGCTGATGGAAGCTAAAGTAAGATTTTAATTTTATATCACAATTTAACAAAGTTTAATTGTTTAGATATAAAAAAAAAAAAACAAAATCAAAATGTAATATTAATTACTTAATCGATTCACATTTATATTCGAAGGGATTGAAAAAAAAGATTTTTATTTGTGGTAAAATGGGAGGAGTTAACATTTTTAAGGAAGACAAGTAAAGTAAAGTTGAAGACTTACTGGTTGGGGTACGTACTGTGGTTGTTTCACGACCCAAATTTGTTTCGAACCGAGGTCATGACTAATTGCATACTATTTTTAAACAGCAGCTTTTGCTATCCCACCACCTGCCCTTTTTATTATTGACTCTCTTTATTTAATCCATTGAGGAACTTTTGATCTTATCACTAAGTGTTCTGTTGCGTGGAGTATATTTTATGTTCTCTCTTCAACATACTTTTGGTTTATGTGGTTGATTTTTATAAAATGTAAAAAAAGTGCAACTTTTATTCTTTGTTGCCAAATGCTGTGGGATAATCAGTGTCAGAATATCGATAAACTTTTGTCATAACAAATCGACTCAGCTTACTTTAAGAGAAAATCCTTCTTTCCTGGCATGATTTCCATCATTTGGTGGATGAAAGTTTTCATTATTAACGAGCTAACAAAACATTTAAAGCTATTATTGAAGAATGTTTCACTCGGATATGAAATGGTATTCTGCCACAGAAGAAACACAAATTAAAACAAAAAATATTTTTTTGCTCTTCTCTCTCTCTTGTTTCCAATTCTTTAGTTTTCATTTTTCTTATTTTACCGCTCAAGTTTATTGTTTTTCTTCTTGGATCTTCTCCCCTTTCCCTTTTTTTAAATACATTTTCAACTATCTTATTTGCCACCGCCGCCGCAATTCGAAACTGGGAGCGTTTCACGTTTCTTAAGTCAGTCCCTCCACCACGTCAACCATTGCAATAATTTCAAGCAACAGAATAGCAAGCTATTTGAGTAGAGTTTCCTCTTCTTTGAAGTATAATTTAGTTTTGTATAATTAAGGCTCATAGGTCTCAGAATTTTCGAAATATGAAATTTCAAAATATCAACGTGAATTTTTTACTGATTGCAATCAAATAATAAAACTAAGAAGCTCGTTACATGACTGCTATTTTTCATGGTAGAAATGAAATTGTTCAGTCATGCAGTGCAGAACATGCAACGAAGCTCTTTGATTACCAGAGTGAATTATCTCTTAGTGTAGTAAATAGATTAGAGAGTGTATTATATGATCAAAGTTTAGGGCAGGATTTGGATCGTGGCTTCCCCCCTAAATATTCTCTCAAGCAAAAAAAAAAAAAAAAAAAAAATTAAAGTAGATGTCGCTTGAAAAAAGGAGGGATAAAATGTTTAATTGAATTTAAATTTTGGTTTTCCCCAAATATTTTTCCCCAATATACCAACCTTACTTATCTATTCATTAAGTGAGATTCTCTACAAAACTTTTAACCCAAAAAACTTTATTTTCTTTGGTTGCCGAGTGGATAAAGCGGCTGTGCCAAAATTGTAAAATTTGACACGTCCAAAGTTCATAGGGTGCTGATGAAGGGTGTTTGCTACCCAGAAACAGCCGGTTGTCCACCTAGCAAATAAATTTTACTTTTCTTTACTTAATTGATATTGATTAAAAAGTAGTGAAAACCCAAGGGTTGAACTTAAGCCTGAAAAAGTAATTTAATATAAACAAAAAACTTTATCCTCATCGGCTTAACTAGCCCTAGCCCTTGTAAGACAGTCTGCAAATAATTTTTCTTTTGTTGATTTTTCCTCGGAACAAACCAAGTTTTTATCATCTCTTCATAAGATGGATCCAGTAAAAAAAAAATACTTTTAGAAATTTTTCCCCATCGTCTTAACTAGTCCCACTGTAAGTCTGGAGGAGTCAAATATTTGAATCGCTTCCTTGTTTTTTCTCTCTCGGCATTTTCAAAACTTATTCTCTTCCTCAATCATTTTAACTAGCCCTAAGCTGACACTCGAAGAATCAAAATTATTACTGAACCAATAATTTATTCTCTTAAACTGTTTTTTCAATACACCCACCCATTAGGTTTCCTCTCTTGCGGTATTCTATACAAAAATGTACCTAAATTGAAGGTAAACTAAAGAAAATTCGAGTCATTGAGCAAAAAGTCGTGAGAGTATCTGTAAAATGGATGTAAATTAAGTAAAAATTTCGAAATTTGTTTGATTTTGTTAAATCAAATGAGCTCTTAATACCAAGACATCTTAATAGCAATAATCCAACATGTTTACACAATTTCGTCTCACTCTGTGTTCTTTGTTAACTAGTTGTTATTAATTCAAAATACAATATTTATTATTCTAAGAAAAGTAGTTGCAATATTCTTGTTTGTATAGAACATACATCTTTCATTTCTAGCAACATGATTCCACAGTTTTTTCCCCTTTTTTGGCAAATATTTTTCTTAAGCTTTTGCCAGGTCAAAGCAATCTAAATAAAAGTACATTTTATGCAGCCAAAGTCTGTTTACGTGAGTGAGTGACTTAATGACGACTGACTGTTGCGCAATAGAATCCTTGAACATGTTACTGCAAAAGAAAGAATACAACAAATAATAATAATAATAAAAAAAACAGTTTTAGCTGTATATATCTATGAACTTACATAGATTTCAACGAGCGTGTAGCAGTGTAAGCTTCAATAAAATATTCAACATTGTTTTGACAAGGTTATAACCTTTTGTATCACGAAAACATAGACGTAAACATAAATCCACTCTTATCCTTAAATAAATACATGCATGCCATATTTGTTTTGTAATATTGAAGCTAGAAAAGCCTTGCACAGAAAAAAATATATAAAATATTAAAGAAATATTTATTGTACTATAATAATAACGGAATGTTTGCTTAACTATTAGCAGAAAAAATAAATTTAATAATACTCTTTCTAATGCTATGCCAAGATACTATTTAAGTGAGATAAATAAATAAGTGAGATTTTTTTTAAGGACTGGGTTTTTGTTGGCTTTCAAAATTTCATAACAATCTATAACTTTATTAAGGGGTGTAGAGCACTCAAAAAAGAAAAAAGAAAAAAATTGAAGTAAGAAAAGTTGAATGGAAGAATCATTAACGTTTTCTAATAACGATTTTTCTTCACACAATTTTTGTAGGAGTATGAATTCAAAATGATGTTTTCCTTATATATATTTAAAATTTGCCCATTTCATATTGATCAAGCCATGTTCAGATGATAAAATGTATCGATTTTTCAATCCTGATGGCAAACTTAAATGTCCGGTCAAGTATTTACGTCTCATTCTAGCTTAGTGCTTGCTTATGCAAAACTCTTTTTAGGGTTCCGTACTCATCAGAGTGAAACGGAACCCTATTACCGAGACAAGTACGTCCGTCCGTCCGTCCGTCCGTCACAGCGTCCATTCTCCGAAACGGAGCCAGAGAGCTGAAATTTTCACAGGATATTGCTGTACCTTGCCACTACAACAGCAAATACTAAAAACAACAACAAGTCGAAAACTACCAGGTGTCCCCATACAACGAAATGTTGCAATTAGCTATAACTCTCGAATCGTAAAAGACAGAAAGCTGAAATTTGCGAAGTGTATGTATTTGTAGATGCTTTACAACAACAAATGCTAAAGACAACAACAAGTTGAAATCTACCAGGTGTCCCTATACAACCTAAAGTAACAATTAGCCGTAGCTGCTAAACTGTAAAATACAGAGAGCTGAAATTCGCACAATATATGTATTTACATATGCGCTACAACAACAAATGTTAAAAACAACAACATATCGAAAACTACCAGGTGTCCCTATACAACGTAAAGTAACAACTAGCCGTTACTCTCGAACCGTGAGAGACAGGGGGATGAAATTTGCACAACATGGGTATTCACATATGCTCCACAAAAACACTTGCTAAAAACAACAACAACTGTAAAACTACCAGGTGTCCCTTTACAACGTAGAGTAATAGCTATAACTCTCGAACCGTAAGAGATAGAGAGCCGAAATTCGCACAGTGTATGTATTCCCAGATGCCTTACAACAGCAAATTACAACAACAACAACAACAACAAGTCGAAAATTACTAGGTGTCCACACACACAATAAAGTAGCTGTAAAAGCAGAGAGATGGAATTTATAAAATATACATACATTACACATACATACGTACGGAAGCCTAAGTGTGCGAGCCAGCCTCGTACTTGACTTAATTTATTTATTAACTGCAATAAATTCTATTTTCTCTAAGAAAACAAGAAGAGTATATATTGAAAATTTATTAGCTTGATTACAACTGCCTTACTTAAGTCTATCACTATACTCAACAGTACTCAATTCTTTTTACTAAACCAATAAGAATAAGTGTTATTTTCTTGGATTAGGTCATAGTTTTTGAACTTATTAAACAGTTTTAACTATTTTTTATACACATATTTCTTAGTATTTGCTTTACTTGATCCGTTTTTTATTTAATATTAATATATTCCTGAGCTAAAGGTCTTTTTTTATACATTTCATATTTTTGATGGTATTTTCGGGGCAAGCATACAACGGCTTATGAAAGTTATTTAGTAAAGGATCTTTAGCTCAAGAAAATATTAACATTAACTGTTAATTTTGCCTAGATTTTTTTTTTTCTGTGTACGTATGAAACACAGTAATTTTTTGTAGTTCTTAATGGTGTTTTCTTTTCTTACAAATATGTTACATATATGTACATATATATGATTCAATCACATTGTTTACAATAGGAAAAGGAAATAAAATAAACTTTTTAATGGCATCACATTTTTTTTATTCAATTATGTTGCTCAGAAAAGTTTTAGAATATACCACATGTTGTGCTCTATATTTCACCAAAAGTTTTTTTTTCCATAATTTTTCAGTACAAACGTTATAATATTTTATTTAAAAGTGATGTTAGGACTCTAAAAAGGGCGGTGATGAATCAGAAATTATATGCTTTCAGATTATAAATACAATCATTATTATGCAAGGGTGTAGTTTGCATTTAAAGATTCAATGAGCTGATTGCTCTTTTCAGCTCAACTTGTTTTGCAATAGTTCAGCTTATTTCAACTATAGACCAACGACTGGAATAAAAATGAATACTTGCTTCAAAAAAAAAAAAAAAAAAAAAAAATTCCTGAGATTTCTTTATATATTGCACTGAAGTTTTCAGTAGTTCTTCTGTTTGGTCAACGCTTGTTGTTTGATTTATTGCATGCTAATGGACTCAAATTTATCCCTTGCCATTCAGACAGTCTCTCAGTGGCTCGAAAATAACACGCATCACGTGTAAAATTTAGCCGGAAACGAAGCAGTCGAAATAATAAAGTAAATTTAATTATTTTATGGTGCTGCTGAACGCTTTTTTATTTACGGCGATTTAGAACGACATTCATTCATTTATTCAATACAGCCAATTTGAAAAATGTAGCTTATATAATAAGGTCGCTAGCCACTGACCTATTAAGGATTATTGCTAATTTTATTTTCTGTTAAAATTCCTTTGCCTTCTTTGCCACTCACTCCACCCTGTTTGATTTGTGCTCTTACGTTGTTTGGATTGCAATAGAAAACTTAATTTATTACAGTTATTAATGAGCCCAGCTTTACTTTTTCGTTAAGGACATGACATTATTTAACCTATTTTTAGTCACTCTTAATCAGGTAATTTCCTTCAAAAATAATCTCACATTTTTATTGTTATCAATGTCATTGGCGTTTCGTCAGTCGGCCAAGAACTGTTATGCCTACTTGTCATTGTTTGTAGAATGATATTTTTAAGCGCAATATTCTCTGTGTCGCTTGTAGCAGTTGCCATTAGTTTATTTATTTTGTTGTTGTTATTTTCTCAAATTTGGCTTCTTTTCAAATAATTTTTAATGGCTGGTTGTTGGGTGCTTGTTGACATTTTTTATTGCAGTCATTAAAGTTCAGTTTTGGTATTCTTTTTGCTTTAACTTGGCTGTATGAAAACTTTTATCAATAATTTCTTGGCTAGTAAGTCCTTGTGGGTGGATACTATTTTATGTTTCTAATGTCCGTATATTTGCGCAAAAGGTGCTTAAATTAAAAACTGGAGGAGCAAGAGGAGGAGGCAGTGAATAAAGTTTTTGATAACAGGAAGGCAAATATTCATCACATGAACTGACATTAGGTGATAAAAACTTAACAAATTTGTGTAAGCGATAACATTTTATTTACTTGATGAAAAATATCCTGAAGGTCTTTGAAGCAAATTATCATCAAATACTTACAAGTTATTTTGCTTATATTTAATAAATACTTCTTTCGGACTTCCGTTTTTAATTACATATAGTATATATAAATAAGTTAAAATTTCTTATGGGAAGATTTTGTCAATTCTTATGGGTAGTTCGATCGAACAAGTTAATTCGTAAACCACACATCTCTACATTGTAGCTTTTTCTGTGTAAATTTATCTGAAGTTCATTTATATGAAATTCATTCAATGCAAAAATATTATTTTATAATAAAAAAGTCGGAAACATATTAGTACCAGATAGAAAAAAGAAACAATTCTTGGGTTTGCCCAACCAAAGAAAGCTGGTATAAAATAACCCCTTACTACAAAGTCGTCTCTGTGCAAATAATTACAGATATAGAAAACTACATTGGCACTAATTTTTTTTCTTCTAAAAACTATGGGGGCTTCTTCAGTTCATTTCTTGTTTTGTATATAGCAAAAATGATTTTAAATTAACAAGTCTGTCTAGCGCAAAGTACTATACGCTTTTTTGCTAACGCCGACATTCCTTCCATTAGCAACAGAGTGGTGAGTAGATTTCATCCCTTTAAATTATAAAACTCATTTTAACATATAAAACATATATAATTTGTGTTATGAAACTCATGGCAAGCAACTGAATAGTAATATAGTAGAGCATTCAAACAAAACATTAGCATAACAACGCCCAGCCAATATTTTTTTGAAATAATTACATTTAAACAAGAAAAAAATAAAAATAAAAAAACATTTTGCTGCGCACAAGGACTTTGTTCAGTTTAACGAATTACTTTATTTTAAGGGTTATTTTTTATATATTTAGATTTTAGGCAATATTTGCAAAAACATAAATGGTTGAAAGGTTAAAGTTAAAACTTATAACTTATGGCTGTTGCATGACTCATTTGAAAGTAACTCAATGCTCTGCAGAAATATGAACATTACAAGTGCTAAAATTTTTCGATAATATCTGAAATGATGTATTTTTTGAGTACTTGCAATACAAAATATTGAGGTTAAAATTGAAATTTCTATTTCAATTTATAATGTGTAAACTCTGTACGGTGGTGTTGAGTTACTTAGGTTTACTACGGTTGACTGCGAGTCTTCTATTAATATTGATTTGCATATTTTTCAACCCCTTGTCAACAAAATAATTTATAAAATCAGTCAAGTACTATCATACTATCGAGCCATCGGCTGAAGCTATTTTAATTCATGGTTGAAAAACGTGCTTATGAGCCCATGAAAATAAACTGGATAGATTTTTATATATATGTGAAGCTGAAGTTTTATGTTTGGGGTGGATTTTTTATGTCTCTATACAATTTTGTTTCTAGGACCTGATGTTGTACTATCTATAACTGCTTATAGTTTGCAAAAACATCAGATCTCCATCTGTTGAGGTACACTCTAAAAAGTCTACCATTTATTGGCTGTAGTTCGTTTAAAAAGTTTTTCTTTAAGTTAAAATTAAAGGAATTTTTGGTTGTTTTAGAATGGCAGCCATATTTTAAATTTGAGGCATGTTGTCTAAAAAAAAAAAAATATAAGGAAATTCTGCTCATGTAAAAAGTGCGTTGTTTCTACTTGTACAAAAAAAACCACATCATGTGTAAAAGTTTGACTGCACATCTAAAATTTTTGATAGTTATTAATTTGAAACAATAGCTGTAATCCACAGCTTAACGGCGATTCGTTGGTTAGTTTTTCAGCATTTGAAAATAGCTTTGGTTTGGTTTTAAGAAAATTAAATTTTATTTATAAAGTAAGTTCGGCTTGAGGTCCTTCAGTAAATAATTTTAAACCAAATTTAAATTGATATAGCAATTATTTTATTTTCTCCAATATTTCGGCCAACTTTGTTGGTCATCTTCAGGGAGTTCTTGAATTTTCAAAGAAACATTAATTTTTACTTATAATATTGCACATTTATATATATTTATACATACATCTTTATTATTTTATTATATTAGTAGTAAAAATTAATGTTTCTTTGCAAATTCAAGAACTCCCTGAAGATGACCAACAAAGTTGGCCGAAATATTGGAGAAAATAAAATAATTGCTATATCAATTTAAATTTGGTTTAAAATTATTTACTGAAGGACCTCAAGCCGAACTTACTTTATAAATAAAATATTAATATTAAAGATCAACATTATACAGTTTAACGAAAATTAAATTAACCATTTCTAAACTGAGTTTTCATTTGTTATGTGCTTCATTTTCCGTTGTTTTTAACTAGATAATATTTAGAGTGTACATAAGACTTGTGTTTAATTTTAGCATTTGAATTTTGTTACATTTGGTATTTGTTGTTGTACAGCACGTATGCAAACATATCCTGTTAGAACTTACAGCGTTCACCTCGTACAAGTTGAAAATAACAGCAAATTTTTACAGTTTCCTGTATTAAGGCACCCTTTATCTTTTCAGTATATGGTTTTAGTATGTGCCAAACTTTTTCGAATTTGAACTAGTAAAATATGCCTAAAGCCTAATAAAGTAGTTGACAATTATGAATGACAAAGTTTGAGTATGAAATGAAAATTAATATTTTAAAAAGATGGGTTTGGCAAAAAACATGAGACTGATATCATCACTGATACCATAGAAATAACTAAAAAATCAATAGGAAATCAATTGGATGTTAAAAATATATTCCAGTTAATATAAAAACTCAGTTATAAAATTTAAAGGTCAATATTAGATATAAAATATCAATATTAAACATAGATAGTCAGTGACGCAGAGCTGAAACTAGCTGTTGCTTAAAAGAAATGCAATTATTTATAACCTGGGTTCGACGCAGTTTACGTGCTGGCGATCCTCGTTGCAGGCTTGCAACGCCATCGCATTTTCCTTATCGAACAATTAGTCAACTTAATTTTTCTTCTCTTAAAAATTCCCTTTTAGTTCGGGAAGGAAGGAAGGCCCGATAAAATAATAGACAATTGTAGGCCACAAATTTCGACTATAAAACTAAAATTAATGTTTAAAATATACTCTTGTGAAATTTAATGTTTTAGTGTCCTTTTCCCTAGGTTTTCCTTTTGTTGGTGTTTTTTGATTTGTTAATATGTATGAGGGTACGTTTTTATTTCTTTATATTTTTGTATAATTTTTCATATATTTATTTTCATGTACTTGTACTTTTATATATTTATATTTTCATGTACTTGGCGAAAACAAAATTCAATAAGAGAGTAGTGGTATTGTTATTTGACGTCTTGAAGAAGTAAATTTTTTTTAATAAATTCCTGTTAATGAAACTGATACTGTCATTTAACATTTCCCCCTTTTAAGTAGCAGTGCCTGATATCAAAATTTAGGTCTTTTTTATAGAGTCTTCCTTTTTTTTTTTTTTTTTTAATTTTTTTTTTCACGTTACTTTGTTACTTTAGTCCTATTGGAGGCATTGTGCACGCACTATAACATCATTGTTCTTTATATGTAACTGCCTTTCCTCAGAGAAATCACATCCTCCATCAATAACCATAAAACTCATAAACATAAAATTTTATTATAAATTTCATGTTGTTGTTTGTTAAAGTCGCAAAACTGTTAAAACAAATTTATTTTATGTGAAACTTCTTCTGTTTAATGACAAAGAACATGAGATGTTTTGTTGTTGGGTTGCGGCAAGAGAATCTGTTGTTATACAAAGCAATTTTGTTTACTGTCATTTGCAGTTTTTTTTTACTTTTTCTTTTATATTAATAATTATATAAATAGTACATACATATATTATATATATTATATAATATTTCTTTGAGAATTCTTGCACACGTTAAACGCAAATATGTTTTGTACATACAAACATATGGGCATACTTACTTATATTTTCTGTTGTTTGTTACTAATACATACACGCCTGATTCCGTTTAGCTGTAGTTGTAGTACAAGTATACTTTTTAGTTGTGGTCATTTGCCACAGAAATGAAAATTGAAGAAACCCCAAAAGCTGACGACAGGCATAAGAAGAGAAATAATATAAATTAACTAGACGTGCTTTTGCTAAACATTGTGCAGCTGTGATTCCTCGGAGAAATGAAAAATTCTTTCATGAAGGGTATAGAATATTCGATTTAATTGTGCTTGTACAACTGCAATAAATAACTGTGGAGGGTTAATAACACATGTTTTATTGCAAATAATAAAGTGTAGTCTTGATCCTTAAACTTATTAAAATGTGTGACATTTTATGCTGTTGTCAACACGACCAGTGTTTAATATGAGTTCATGTCTTATTTTGTTTATTTCCCACGTGGAGCTTAATCAATTAAATCCCTTTTGTATAGAATTGTGAACACCCTAAACATCAAGAAATAAAAATATATATTGTCTGTGTTTTGAGAAACCTGGCCACAATTTTCAACAGTTTTATAAATGCAACAATAGCCAACACAATTTTTAACTTTAAATCATTTTAAACAATGACAGCTTTCAATAATTTTTTTTTTATCAAATTTACATATATTAATTAATATTTGGTTTTCTTCGACACCATTTCTTATATTTTATTATTTTCTTGAGCTTAAGGTCTTCTTTTTTATTACAAGCGTAAATATTCTTTTATTTTTTCGAATACTCCCCTGCGGATAGCTTCTTCAGGATAATAATATTGAAAAATGTTTGATTGGGATTTTTATTTTAAATAAGATCATTTAATACTCTGTGAAATTTAATTTATAAGAGCTTATTTTAGTTATTGATCTAAGGCCAACAAAAAACCAAAGTTTCATATTATTATCATAGAAAAGTACTTCTTTCTTTTTTCAATAAAGCTTAAAAGTTTTCAGCGAGACATTAGAGCACTATTTATGTCAGTGCTCTGCATATTCACAAAAACTCTCCCGATATCTTGGCAGGGACACCTTACAAGATATAACCCTATTACGGGGCATATGACGAAGGAAATGAACGACATGAAGTTTCTATGTACCCATTAGTCAAACTGTTTCCGGATCGGTCCAGCGCACAATAAAGCCTATACTTGCCCAAGTGTATGTCGCACGATTTAGACAAACTTAACCCTCCCAACAACCTAAGTTTAAAGTTTTTAAGTTAAATTAAACTTCAAAATTTAAGAAAAACACATAAACACACAAAACATAAATATATTGACATTACGCCGCTTAGTCACATAGAGACGGAACGTCCGTACGTTGCAAGCGATAAGGAGACACAACAAAAGGAAAGTATACTAAGCACATACATTCAAGTACGCAGAAGGGAGAAGAAAAACTAATTTATTAATTATTGCATTGCACCGCATTTATGGCTTGAAGAGTAAAGAAGATTCGTTTTTTTATATTATTTTATGGCAACAGCCTAAAGTCATTTGAAGTTCCCCAAAAGAAAATCCATTTTATTAACTATTATATTGTGGCTTATCATTTTTGCATTTCAATGTAAATTAATTGCACAATTTTCCAAACTTTTGGAAAATGCTGCCAGTCTTATTTTATTTGTCTGCAGGCTTGTTTCAAGTTGTTTGTATAAAATCATATTATATTTTCGCTTAGCTGTCACAAGTCAGCACGAAATTAAAATGCTGAAATTAGACAAAGGGGACATTATTAGTACAATAATCTGCACTTTACCACATGTTTGTTGCTACAAAATATTGTTGTTAAAATAAAAATAGAGAAAAAAGACAACACTTAAATAGAATTAAAGTTTATAGAAATGGAATTGTAAGCAACAAAAAAAATATTTAAACTTTGTATTTATTTCTTTCAATATTTTTGTTAGCAACTTAACAAAGTCCTTGCGGAAATAAAAGGATGAAGCTTATATTTAATTACTTTAAAAAAGTTAAATTGTTAATTTAAATATATCACATATTTTTGGAAATTATTTCACACAGTATTATTTTGCCATTATTTTAATGAAAATTTTAGACTAAGGTGTTAGCTTAGAAATAAAATTTAAAAAATAAATTTAAGTGTTTTCAAAACAAAAACAAAAAAAAGTTATATACATACATGTATGGAAAATAAAAATGCTGCCAAAAACCTTGGGCTAATTTTCAATAATAGCTTCAATTGGACAAATCCTGTCAACACTCTGGTAGGTCAAACTTATAGGAAGCTAAGGTGTCTTTGGTCAACACAATATTATACACCTCTCAATATTAGACAGATGATTGCAAAATCTTATCTTCTTCCAGGCTTAATGTACGGTTGTGAACTGTGTGCAAATTGCGATTCCATCAGTAAGAGAAAGGTGAATGTTTTATATAATAACATTGTAAGATATGTGTTTGGCTTACGAAGATATGACCATGTGTCCAATTTTTCCTCAAAGCTATACGGTGTATCATTTGATGATCTTTTGAATATTCGCGCACTCTTACTTTTACATAAGATTATATATTGGGAAGCTCCACAGTATCTTAGCAATAATATTAGGTTTGCCATGTCACTTAGAGGTAAAAAGATCATAATTCCCCTCCATCGCTTTCTTGTATCTGAAAGGCATTTTTTCATATATGCAGCACGCCTTTGGAATTGTCTTCCTCAAGCTCAACAAATTAATAGCAACGCAAATAGTTTTAAGAAATTTTTGTTTGATTATTTTGCGCCGCAGTAGCTCATAATTGTTTTAGTACAATAAATTGTAATCTTATTTATTTACTTTTGTCTATTCAAATGTGTGATCTTTTTTGCAACTTGTGAATATTGCTTTCCTGTACCTTAAATATAAGATTGAATCATGTCGTACAGGATATAAACAAATAAATAAATAAATAATTAAAAATGAAATGTAATTGAGGGTTGTATTAATTTTTGTTTTGGATAACTCACTCACAGCAAAATGATTTTGTTAAATTTTCTTGTCGCTGCTTGATATGTCAAAAATTGACTGCGGTTATTTATATCGCAATATCAATTTCGACGATAGAAGGCGACATAGTTGCATGTTTATTCTACTTTGGTCGCTGTAGTCATATCACACTACTGTCTATATTTGTTGGCTACAAGACCAATGGCAAAGTCAATACAACAGCGAATGTCAAATAAATGAAAGTTGTGTGCGAACTTTTGATCAGAGAGTCGAAACAGGTGAAGATGAATTTTTTATGGGCTTATTTGAAAAAATTATTCAATATTTATTAAGCGTTTATTTGGAAAATTATGTAAAGGTTGTAGCCAAATGACATCCTGGTAAACATGATATATTTTTAAAAATAAATCCGCCAAATTAAACATTCGTAATTGGTATTAAAGTGGTTATTGTGTCGTCTTTTTGTTCTGTATAGTCAACTTTTTGCAATACTGAATAGGTTTTGGTAAATGTTGTTGACCGGATGGTGTCAAAGGTGTATACACTAGGATGTAAACAGACAAATTAGTAACAGTTAATCCTGACTTACTCAGCTAATCCTGACTTACAGTATATGTATGTTTTTGTTTAAACATCCACAAACACTTTCTTTTTTCGATTTTTCATCCAGCAATCTCTCTTTCTTATTTCAGCAGTTCTAGTACAATGCAATGAACTGCATAACAGAATCATTCCCTCAGCAAAAAGAAAGAAAATGGGCGACCTGGGAAAAAAAATATTGTACATATGCAAACTGGCACCAGTCCAATCTGAAAATTTTTTAAAGTGCAAATATTGATTTAATATACATAGGTCTTTAAACAGTTTTGTAAATAGCATGACACGGAGCAAAACCGAGATAAATAGTAAGCTAATTTTTCACAAATTATCTTGCGAAAAACGTTTAATAGTCGCAAAAGATGCTATTGCTCTAAAAGCAAGAGCATTTGAAAAAAATCCATATCGGAAAAATTAAAATAATCACATTTATGACCCGCAAGTTCGCAAAAAATTTTAACTCTTTAAACAGCGATAATACTAAACCATTTTAAAGAGCACAATGAAACGAGAAGCAAGAGCGTAATTAGGTGCAAGCAAAATTAAATGCTGACTTTACAGAACAAAAACTAATTTTCAAAAATATTCAATACTTGCAACAATTTATTTTACTGGAAAATAAAAAAAATGGTGTCATTACAGCAGAGGCTGGGTTTTTGCATTTCAGTAGTTGTTTTTGCCACTGAGTTACTTTTTCAGAAACAATTTCAAATAATTTTTTGCAAATTGCATTTTTTTCGAATTTACTGTCCTATCATCTAGTTATGGGTTTTGCAAGTATTTATATAATAAAGGCTTATTTAATGTAAATGTTTGCAATTGATAAATAATTTTCACATTTTGGCACTCGTTTCAATTTTGAAATTTAAAAACTTTTTGAGAAGTTTTGCACTGTTATGCTTCTTGCGAATAGCAAATTGTGAAACATTTGTGGCAGCAAGTTGTTACACTTAATCCAAATCGCTTCTTTTACCACAAAAAAAAAAAAAACATAATAATAAGTGGCATTATTGCTTCTGTTTTAGTTTCTCATTATATCTCAGTTCGAGACAAAATATGAACATGATGGCATTTGTAGTCATGTGTTTATGTAGCCCCTGAAGCAGCGTATGTGTTTACAACATTATATTTTTGCAGCCGAATTTTTTTCTCCAAAAAAACCCAAAAAAAAAAAAAATGAAACGACTTTAAATGAAAAAATTGTTTTCCATTTTAAATCATTCAAATTCTATAAATTTTCCAATGCTCTGCTTAGTCGTGCCTTTTTTCTCTAAAATAAATAAACCATAGATTATTTTTCTTTTCATTTGTTTTTTATTGTTGGTAGCCTTAGAAATAATGATTTCATGGGCCTTCTTTAGCTTTTCTTATTTTAATTCATGAACTCATCGATCATTTGTTTAGTTTTATTTAAAATCAAAAGCTATTTTATTAGAACTTTTACATCGTTTGCTATAAAACTACAATTCCTTGAAAAAAAATTTTTTTTTGTGTGTAATGAGCGCAAGTGTATAAAGTTTGTGTGTGTGGTGTTGGTTTAGTCGAAACTTGAAAAGATAAAATCTGACCTTTTTAGCAGAGCCTTTTGAAAATTATTATTTTTGTTTTTATCTAGAGTTCGTTTGCAATATTAAAACTAAGAACTGGTAATCTCGCAATATATTCAAATTGTATAAAGTAAAACAATGTATAAAACGAGAAAATAAAAACAAAACTTTATTTCCTTAAATAGTTTTGATTAACATCAAGATTTTACTTCGATAAGACTAAAATGAAAGAAATTTATGCAAACGTTTAACAATATTAAATGAGATGAAATTTGTCTCTAGTAAATTTTTTTTGTTCTTGACAATTGAAAAATTCCTGTCTTAATTTTGTAACTAAAAGAAAGTATTTTTCCTTTTAGAATCCCTTAAATTTACTTCAATATTGAAGAAAACATTTGGAATTGGTCACGTATTTTTTATTATTTATGCCATTCCCAAAATTATGTTAATTTTTTTGCTAGTGATTGTTAAATCGAAACTTTGGAAACTCACTGTGGGGATATGCTGCTGGCTACATTATATGTTGTGATCAGAAATAAAATACGTGATCTCCTTGATAGTGCTTGACTTTTCAGTAGAGGCAAATCACAAGCCTCTAATTATTAAATAATAGAGTTTATGCACAACACGTTCAATAAATGCGTTAGTGGGTTTTTGTTCCAAATTTAGATAAATAGCAAAGTAACTGCAAGGCTAACAGTGGAATTTAATTGAATGTGATTTCGTTCATTCAGCAACCTCAATTTTACTATTGCGGAAATGTTAGGTATTTTATTTAGCTTCTAAAAGACTGCTTATGCATTTTATGTAAGTAAAGCTTTTATTATAGGTGTAGAAAACCTGGGTTGTGTTTTATTTTTATAAAAATTAAGCTAAAAGTATTCAAAAGAAAGAAAAATCAATATTTTTGAAATTACAATTTGAAAAGTGATAAAATGAAAAATATAAGACATATTTTGGATTGTAAAACAAAATTGAGGAGATTTGTGCAATTAAAATAATTTCCAATATAATAATAATGCAAAGCAGTGGATTATATCTATTGGAGGAGAATAGCAAAATTACACTCAAATCTGCCAACTGTAACAGATCTCTTGAGGTGTTTGAGCAGTCAGCCCCTGGCGTATGATTGATATGTGATATGTCAAATTAATTAAGTTGTAACTTTTTACGTTCTAACAGCTTACAAATAACAATAAAAAATTAAATAAAAGAAAATTTCATTCATCGATCAATTTATAAAAGAAAACTTAAAAGAGCCATAAGAAATACAACAGCAAATGTTTCTTTACAGAAATAGCAATACTCTTATGCATATGATTTTTTTAATATGGTAATGAGCACGACAAAGAGGAAATGAAAATCCCTCTGGAAATTAAGACATAAATTTGCATTTATATGTTTTCTTTAAAAAAAATTATAGATTAAAATTTGTAAAACCATTAAAAGCAACAAATAAGACATCATTTAGTTTTTTATTTTTGGTTCACAAAAAAATCAAAACCACTTAGTCTTTTATAAGGCTAGTAACATATTTTTCTAGTATAATTGCATCACAGTTGCTAATTATTACAAACTTTGAGCATGATTTAATACTCAGTAATTGTCAATATGTCATAATGATTGAGTCAGTATTATTCCATACAAAATGTTTGTCTTTTCTTTTAACACCCGTAATTTTTTTATGAATCTTCAATGTGCAAGCATCACGTCGTTTCATCTTGTAGCAATTGTGCTTTCATTGTTTTGCATATGAATTTCATTATCAGCTATTCAATATTCATGGAATATTTGTTTTTGTTCTGTCAAAAATCTATGGAAAAAATACAAAAATGGTATTTTCAAATTATAGTTTCTGTTGTCACAAACATGCATAAATATTAATGAGTGTGATGGGTCAGCCATAAATAACAGCACAAAGTTGAAATAATGAAAAATATGTTCATGCATGAGTAAGCATGCTTGTTGCACTCTATGAATATTTAAAGTGTTTTTAAAAACATGTTTATCAAAAACAGCACATGTGAGACAACCAGTACGAAAATGTGTACAGGAACAAAAACTGCACTTATTTTTTTTTCAATTTGTAAATTTCTTATCAGAAAAAATGATTGAATTTTCATTTGGAAAAGTTTATTCGTCTAAATTTAATAAAAAAAAAAAAACTGATGATAATAAAAAAATTTAATCATAAGTAATAAAAAACATAATTATGTGGACTTTATTTTGATAGCAGATAATTCTGGACCCATGCTGATATTTTGTATACAGTTTTAGTTTTTTTTAGCGTAACAGACATTGAGGCCGCAAAATAGTGATTGTAAAAAACCATTTAAAATGTCTAATGCAATCGTTTTCAACTAAAGTAGCCTTTTTCAAAATTTTATTAATTAAGTTTTGAGGTTCTGTATCAGGTTTCATCTCGGAACAGTTTAGCGAAATCTAGTTAAGCACAGATGTCATTGGTTGTCGTATGTTGGGTAATGCTTGTTGGAATACAATTTCTGATGATTGCATGTGCTTTAGTCTGTATACTTTGTATACAGACGTCATTAGGGTTTTGTAATAGGTCCGTTCATGGTGTAAGTGTCTTTTTTGCCATAGCTTTTAATAACTATTCACCCAGTATTCAAGTCATTAGATAATCTGTTGTTAAACTTATATTACCGATAGTTTACATACTAGACACTGAGCAAATAGATTCTTAGGACCTGGTTCTAATTTACTGAAAATTGCAAAAGTATTATTAAATTTTTTTAATAAAAATGTCAGCAAGCCCTCTCTGTTCCCCATTTGTCCAGTTGTTGTTGATGATGACTGTCTGATTTAATTCAACTTATAGCAACTTTTTCCATCACGTATACGTCATTTTAGTATAAACTCAAGAGAGAAATATATTGCTCATACGTAAATAAAATTTATTTTGTGTTGTGGCTGCATCAATATTTTTCACGCTTGTTCATATACTTATTGTGATTATAGTTGCTGTGGCTGCTGTACTGTAGTAGTATTCATACATTAGAGTGTGCCTATTCCCAGCTTTACCATAATGACCCTGTTTCCTTAGCGGGCGACAACAGTTTTTGCATTCCGTTATCTATTATTTATGTAGTCGCTGTTTGTGAACATGTATATATACGTTTATTTTATTTTAATGTTGAACCACTCAGACTGTTTTTATATACGTATGTGTGTATGTACATTTAAGAAACATACATAGTAACGGTGGTCATATTCGTCCAGAAACTACTTATGTACATACACACATGCTCTTTACAAATATATTGTTTGTACGTTTACTTTATTTTAATATTTAATCACTCACTGTTGTCATATATGTGTGTATATACATTTAAGAAACGTTCATAGTAACGGTTGTCATATTCTTCCAGACATTACTTATGTACATACACACATGCTCTTTCCAAATATATTGTTTGTACGTTTACTTTATTTTAATATTTAATCACTCACTGTTGTCATATATGTGTGTATATACATTTAAGAAACGTTCATAGTAACAGTTGTCATATTTCTTCGGAAATGACTAATGTATATACACACATACTCTTTTCAAATATATATGTATGTATTTATTCTTTTTGGTGTTAAGCCACTCGGGCATATACTTATGAAAGGCTTTTGTTATACTCTCATATAAAACGTAAAACCCACCACCAATTTATCTCTCATGTAAAACAAACCACCGCATTGTGTTCTTCTATTGTACACACACATGGAAGAACATTAATATGGTGCATGAGCATGTATTTATTTGTTTCTACGCTCAGTCACTCTCATTTATGTATGTATGTGTATTATATTTAAGCTAGTATAAGGTTTGAAATAAATAAAAATTCATGAACGAGTCAGTTGATTCGTGATCGCCAAGTAGAGAACTTGTTTAATTAAAACCCTTAAAATATCAGAAGTGGGATTCGAAGCAGAATCTAAAAGAAAAATTAAATAATATATTGAAAAAAAAAAAACTAAAACGAGATTTTTTTTTAAAGTAAATTTTTTATAAAGAACAGATTGTTTCGTTGTTACTTGTGCCTTAGAAGAAGGACGAAAATACAGAAAGAAAGAGTGGTATTTTTATAAACAGAGCTGTTTTTATAAACTGAATAAATAAAAGGAAAGACCCAATCTGTTGGGAAATTATTTTTTTATATAAACAAAAGAAGAACAATAAAGAAAAACGAGTGTTTAAGGAAAAAGAAAGGAAATATACAGAAAATAAATTACGGATTGAAAAAATTAACAGAGTGAAAGAATTGATTAAATAAAGAAAAAAAGAAAGAACGAATTTGTAAGAAAAGGAAGAGAACAAAATTTTGGAGAATAAAAGAAAGAAAGGTTATTTTGAAAATCAAGAAAATAGAAAAAAAAAGATTTGAACAAAATTTAATTGCCGAACATTAAAACTAATTTTAAAAGAAAAACTATGGAGGCGATTGATCCAGCTGATTATACACTCGTGCAGCTAAAAGAGTGGCTGCATGAGCTTGGACTATCATCTAGTGGCACCAAAAGTGCTCTTGCAGCCAGAATAAATGAAATCCCAATAAAAGAACGTGGTCAGTGCCCTTTGTATGACCGGGCTGTAGGCGGCGAAGAGGAAGAGGTGGAGCAGCGGCCGGTGGAAACAAACGTGATGCTGTTAATGCAAAAGGAGCTAGATGTTATTAAAAAGGAACTTTATATGCTTAGAAGAGAAAACGATTTGCTCAAGAAGACTGCAGAATTACAGGTGCAAGAACCGATAGATGTTGAATTAAATGTAGACCAAACTGCACAACGTAACGACAACATACCATTCAGCGTTCTTCGTGAGTGTTTGCCTGAATACGATGGAAGTAGCAATTTTGATTTGTGGGCGGAGCAACTAAAAAGTGTAGCTGAAGCATATTGCATTAACGACAACATGAAGCGCGCGCTACTGATTAGCAAGTTGAAGGGAAAGGCGCTTTTATGGTTGCAGTCAAAGTCTGCCTTTGCATCAGAAACCGCCAATAGCATGTTGGTAGAAATGAAGGAGCTTTTTGGGGCCAAAGAGTGCAAAATGACACTACGCCGGAAATTCGAAAACCGCAAATGGAGTTATGGTGAGAGCTTCACCGAATACTTTAACGAAAAAATAATTTTGGCTAACCAAATAAGAGTGGATGAAGATGAATTGGTGGACTGTTTAATTGAGGGAATTCCAGACCCACAGTTACGTACACAAGCTCTTATGCAGAACTTTGCAGACAAATCGCAACTCCAACAGGCTTTCGCTAAAATAACACTGATTCGCCGCAGCAGCCAGCAGGTAAAGCCAGTTAGTAAACAAGAGGTGAGATGCTACAATTGTAATTCGATGGGACACTATGCTGCCGATTGTAAGAAAATCAGACGTGAGCCAGGCAGTTGCTATGGTTGTGGCAGCGCTCAACACCATGTTGCTAGATGCCCGAACAGAAAGGATGTGAACATACATTTGCTTGATGATGATGATCGTGAGAATTATGTAAGGTACTTTAAGTTATTTATAGATGGTCATAACACGACTTTATTTTTGTCCTTAGAATGCCTGTTAGATTCTTGAAGTCCTATCAGTTTTGTGAGGGAGTCTCTTTTACCGAAGGGGTTAAAATATAATCAAAATTTTTTATATTGTTTTTACGGAATTAATAAAAGTGAATTGAAGGTCCTTGGGACTATTTTATGTTTCATAATATTAAATAAAAAGAAGATTTGTTTTGAGTTATGTGTAGTACCGGATGGGTCAATGGGTGTTCAGGCGGTTATGGGTAGGGATTTCCTGAGGGCCTTTGGATATAGAATGGTGAGTGATATGGAAAATGTAGCTAATGGGAGTGCTGCAGGTGAGGAATCGGAGAAGGAAGTAGAATTCGTCAGCTCTATTATGGCAATTGAGTGGTTGGATAAGGAAATGGAGTTTGAAATAGGTGATAGTGTGTCTTGGGCAGATAGGAAAACATTCGATAGGATTTTTGATAGTTGTTATTTGAAACCGGAGCGACCGTTCGAACCATTTACTAAGAGTGAAATGCGGCTGGTGTTGGAAGATCCGAAGCCCTTCAATTGTCCTCCAAGAAGGCTATCGTACTCAGAAAAAAACGAGTTGCAGAAGCTGTTGGACGAATATTTGTCCAAAGGGTATATACAGGCTAGCGAGTCGGAATTTGCTTCACCAATAGTTTTGGTTAGAAAAAAAACAGGAGAACTAAGAATGTGCGTTGACTACCGCAGATTAAATAAGGTTACGGCAAGGGACAACTACCCGATTCCCTTGATCGACGATTTACTCGATAGGTTGGCGGGGAAGACAATCTTCACAAAACTTGACTTAAAGGATGGGTTTTTTCACGTTTACATGAGTGCGGACTCCGTGAAATATACTTCGTTTATAACCCCCTTGGGCCAGTATGAATTTCTCAGAATGCCTTTCGGGCTGAGAAATGCCCCCTCAGTATTTCAGCGTTTTGTAAACAAAGTTTTCGCAGATATGGTACGGAACGATCAGGTTATTATATACCTTGACGACATAATGATAGCAACTGATAACTTGGTCGAACATTTTGAAATATTGGAGGAAGTCTTTAGACGTCTTGTGGAAAATAGGCTCGAGCTTAGGCTAGATAAATGCGTATTTTTGCAGTCGGAGGTTAAATACCTGGGATATACGATTAATGGTCAGGGCTTAAGAGCAGACGACAGGGGTTTGAAGGCGATCGAGAATTTTCCGATTCCGGACAGGCCAAGGGCGGTTCAGAGCTTTTTGGGTCTATGCTCTTACTTTCGTAGGTTCATCAGGGATTTTTCTATTTTGGCAAAGCCTTTGTATGACTTAACCCGGAAGACTAAAAAGTTTGAATTTGGGGCTGTGCACTTTGAATGTTTCGAATTACTCAAGCAGAAATTGTTAGAGGCACCGATATTGGCTTTATATGACCCCAGAGACGTGACTGAACTCCACTGTGATGCTAGCTCTATAGGATTGGGAGCTATCCTTATGCAGAAGAAGGGGGATGGGAAAATGCATCCCGTATTCTATTTTTCTAAAAGGACGACAGAGACTGAGTCTAGATATCATAGTTTCGAGCTGGAAACGTTGGCAATCGTGACGGCACTGAAACGCTTTAGGGTCTACCTACAGGGTATACGATTTAAAATATTGACAGACTGTAATTCTCTGACCTTGACCTTGAACAAGAAGGAACTGAACCCTAGGATCGCTAGATGGGCTTTGGAGCTACAGAATTACGACTATACACTAGAGCATCGACAGGGTACAAAAATGCAGCATGTTGACGCATTAAGTCGTAGTAATGTTTTGGTTTTGGAAACGAACACGTTTGAAGAGAACTTGATAATATGCCAGGGAAAAGATAAAAAGTTGGCTGGGCTGAAGGAGTCGTTGCAGAGGTCAGAGGACAAGTTTTATGAAATGAGGAACGGGGTTATATATAGGAAAAAGGACGACACTGTGCTATTTTGTGTCCCCAGTGATATGGAGGATCACGTTATGTTCAAGTATCATGACGAAATGGGTCACGTAGGAGTAGACAAGATGACTGATCTAATGGGAAGAACGTACTGGTTTCCTGGAATGCGGGAAAAGGCCCGAAAACATGTTAGAAACTGTTTGAGGTGCATTGCGTTTTCGGCGAATGTTGGTCGTGAGGAGGGGTTTCTTCACAATATCCCCAAGGGAAACATCCCGTTTGATGTTGTGCACATCGACCATTTTGGACCGATAGATAATAGTAGATCAAAGAAATATTTGTTGGTTGTAATAGATGCATTCACGAAGTATGTTAGGTTGTACCCAACAAGGACCACGAAAACAAGGGAGGTTATATTTTCACTTAAGGACTACTTCAGATCATATAGTCGTCCAAGATGCATCGTATCGGATAGGGGAAGCTCGTTCACATCGGGTGACTTTAAGGTTTTCTTAGACGATAACAATATTCAGCATATTAAAGTTGCGACGGCTTCTCCGCAAGCCAACGGACAGGTCGAAAGGGTGAATAGGAGTTTAGGACCAATGATTGCGAAATTATCGGATTCAGAGAAGGGTCTTCATTGGGATAACGTCATAGAAACTGTCGAGTTCTGCATTAATAATACGATACATAGGGCAATTAATGAGCACCCGAGTAGAATGTTATTTGGGGTGGTCCAGAAAGGGAGAATCGTGGATACTTTAAAGGAGAATTTGGTTGATGTTGAACAAGGGTGCGGAAATAGGGAAGATTTTGACAAAATTAGGAGTGATGCTGCCAGGGCCCAGGAACGGTTACAAGCATACAATAAGAATTATGTTGACCAGAGAAGAAAGCCGCCAAATAAATACGCAAAGGATGACTACGTCATGGTGAAGAATTTCGACTCGCAGCCGGGGCCATCGAGAAAACTCTTGCCGAAATTTAAAGGCCCTTATAGGGTCGCAAAAGTATTACGAAACGATAGATATGTGTTGGAGGATGTTGAAGGGTTTCAGCAGTCGCGCATTCCCTATAGCGGCGTTTGGGCGGTAAGTAATCTTAGACCATGGTTCGGGGGTAGAACAGGTTGTTAAGGTCGCCTTAGGTTTGTACGGTTAGGGATCAGGGGATCCTATTGTCAGGATGGACGAATTGTAGTAGTATTCATACATTAGAGTGTGCCTATTCCCAGCTTTACCATAATGACCCTGTTTCCTTAGCGGGCGACAACAGTTTTTGCATTCCGTTATCTATTATTTATGTAGTCGCTGTTTGTGAACATGTATATATACGTTTATTTTATTTTAATGTTGAACCACTCAGACTGTTTTTATATACGTATGTGTGTATGTACATTTAAGAAACATACATAGTAACGGTGGTCATATTCGTCCAGAAACTACTTATGTACATACACACATGCTCTTTACAAATATATTGTTTGTACGTTTACTTTATTTTAATATTTAATCACTCACTGTTGTCATATATGTGTGTATATACATTTAAGAAACGTTCATAGTAACGGTTGTCATATTCTTCCAGACATTACTTATGTACATACACACATGCTCTTTCCAAATATATTGTTTGTACGTTTACTTTATTTTAATATTTAATCACTCACTGTTGTCATATATGTGTGTATATACATTTAAGAAACGTTCATAGTAACAGTTGTCATATTTCTTCGGAAATGACTAATGTATATACACACATACTCTTTTCAAATATATATGTATGTATTTATTCTTTTTGGTGTTAAGCCACTCGGGCATATACTTATGAAAGGCTTTTGTTATACTCTCATATAAAACGTAAAACCCACCACCAATTTATCTCTCATGTAAAACAAACCACCGCATTGTGTTCTTCTATTGTACACACACATGGAAGAACATTAATATGGTGCATGAGCATGTATTTATTTGTTTCTACGCTCAGTCACTCTCATTTATGTATGTATGTGTATTATATTTAAGCTAGTATAAGGTTTGAAATAAATAAAAATTCATGAACGAGTCAGTTGATTCGTGATCGCCAAGTAGAGAACTTGTTTAATTAAAACCCTTAAAGTACCATCAAATTTTTTTTAATGTTTGCATTTAATAATTTATGATTAAGTAAATACTGAGTTGTTTTCACAGGCTCAAATGTACATGAATTTGTGATGGCTGATAAAAATTTACACAAAACAATTAATTTTTATTGACTGTGTGCACCAGAAATTCAACAAAATTTTCATAGAAACAAATATATTTATTTGTTGCTTTTACAAATTAAACAAAAACCAAGTAAGGCGTAACGAAAAAAACGTTTTTAAAAATTATGCAAAAATGTGTCTGTATGAGCATATGGTATAAAAAGTGACAGTACACATATGTATAAGTGTTGGAGATGAATAAATGTGATATACGCATGGCAAAAATAAATTTCTTAGCACTAACTGCGTCTAACTGCTTTATCTTTGATTTCTATACTCATACGGCTGGTTCTTATATGTATGCAGAGAAATTTAGTTTCTTGAATTTATATTCAAAACAATAGCAAAATAGAAAAATTAGCTTT
This sequence comes from Sturmia bella, assembly GCA_963662145.1. Taxonomy (NCBI): domain Eukaryota; kingdom Metazoa; phylum Arthropoda; class Insecta; order Diptera; family Tachinidae; genus Sturmia; species Sturmia bella. The sequence continues at coordinate 58,563,928 of OY759170.1, forward strand.
TCTTAGCAAAACACACAAAATAGAATGTATGTACGTTGAAAAAATTAGCCAGCTAAATTTTGACAAAAATGTGAAAGTTGTTGGAACTGAATGAACAATGCAATTACCAGTGAATGTTGCTAAGAAGTGTGGAGATTTTGAAACAGGTACAAGCAGAAATCTTTGTCTATAACACAAACTTAAACCTCTAAATAGAACTGCTTTCGCGGAATTAATTTTATAAAAAATGGTGATTGTTCCTTTGTTTTGTAAACTCTAACTGTCCAGTTATTAAATCCACGTATTCTTTTTTATAATTTACTTCTTTAATTTTTTAAATGCAAGCATCTTGTGGAATAATTTTGCTCGTTCCGTATCCAGGTAGATAAGCCAGAGCTTCTGAATATGTGAACTTCTTACTAAAGTCTCCAGTAGCGAAATTTTCAATAAGTCCCAATGTTGCTCAGATGAAAATTGAATTATTCGCTCGTTCTGGGAAGAATCTATAGGGAATTTTGTGACAGAAAAAAAAATTATATAAATTTTGCCAGGATTTACGTGGCCAGAAGTGTAAATTTAAGGTGATACTAGCCCAATCATTACATAAGTATGTTACTATGATCACTGTAAGCTGCGACTAAACTTTAGTGCTATCTACAGTCTCGTTTCTTCTAGAACTGTACAAATCATTTAAAATTAAAGTCCTTTTAATTTTGAAACTTTCTCATTTAAAACTAACTACGTTGGCTATTTGTAAAATAAGCTACAGTAGATATTTTCTGAGTGTACCGTAAATTTAATTTTTCTTTCCTTAACTTATATTGAATCAGAAAAATAACTCACAAAACTGAACTTACAACAAAAGCTAGATGTTAATAGTATGTTTCTTTCATAAAAATACTAAGCAAAAATCAATGTAGTAAAACTTGATCTAATGGTGAACATTATTAGAAAGTAGATACTAATGTTTTCGCAATATTATTTCAAAACAAATTTTCTTTGTAGTCACTTAAAAACCTGTTACAAATTCATAAGAATAAGAAATAGTTTGTTAGTGCAATGCTATGAAATTTTTTTGCTACACCCTACATTTCTATTAGGGCCGTCAATGTACAGGGTGGCGCAAAATTAACAAATTTTTATTTAACACATAATTATTAATTTTTTTTTACGGTGTATAAATGCGGATTATTTTTAGTTTATTTATGAAAACTAATTTCCCGCAAGTGGTAGCCGTTTTCTGCTTCGCTTATTCGTGCTCTCTAAAACACATTTTCCATAATCTTACTTTAGCTGTTATGTTGTTTCTTTCGTTGCGTATATTGCTTTTTAAATGCTGGATGGTTCTGGACTTATACATGTGGACTTTTTCTTTCAAATAACACTAAAGAAAACAGTCTGCCGCGAAAAAATTTAGTAAACGCGGAGGCCAATTACAATCACTTGTATGCGAAATAATTTGTCTACCAAAGATGTCCCGTAAAAGAGCCATTGTGTCCCTTGCAGTGTGTGCTGTGGCTCAATCTTGTTGGCACTATACTTGTAGATGGTTTAAAATGGTTGGCCTTAAACAATTTTCCAACATTGTCTGATATATGACAGAAACGGCAACCTTGTATTCATTTTCAAAAAAAGAAGGTTTAATTATCCTTTCCGATGAAATACCGCACCAAACCGTGCAGTTAGGTGGGTGTAATTCTCGCTCTTTAACTACTATCAGATTTTAGCTTATTAACGAACCCACTTAATTGGAGATGTTTTTTGTAGCTCATAAATAAATTACGAGTAAAATTATGAATTTTTTATACTTTTTGCTGTATAAAACTGCATAATCAAGTCGTTGCTGGTAATCTGTTGGTTTAAATTCTTGGAAAATCTAAATCTTGTATAGAAACATTCCGATTGTATGCAAAATGCTCTGCAGTGGCGCCCGTGAAAAGTCAAATTGTGTCGAATGTCTCCCGGGTGATTATTTCCATCTTCCTGAATACTCCTCCCTACCAGTTCAATATTGTCATCCGTGTGACCATTCATAGTGCTGGCACGAGGAACCTTCCTTACTGCCCCTTGTTGTCGAAAATTTCCAATTAAGCAGTTTATTGCTGAATCTGACTCTGGTCAAACCCGCCCATTAAAATAATGACAATGTGCACGCTGAATCAAAATGGACCGCTGATTTGAAAAATAAAGCTCAACAATTTGGGCACGTTGTTCGATTGAGTACTGCGCCATTTTAAATTCCCCAAGACTTTTATACAAAATACTAGAAATAATAAAAATAAAAAAAAAATAAAAATTATAATAAAAAAACTTATAAGCAATCCAAACCCCTTCGTTAGTTTTGGCTCACCCTGTATCTGTTGTTGGTTAAAATGCAATGCATAAAGTATTAAAAGATGTACTCTACTTTTGTGCACTTAACACTACTCAAATTTTTTTTCTTTCATAATTTACCAGTAAATGTGCCCTACATGTTACATCACAGGAAAAAATCATGTATGAAAAGAAAAAGAAAGCTTTTACTATTCAAATGTATGGCACAAATATTTTTAATGAATTTTATATTAACTCAATGGCCTACAGCAAATTTTGCTTGAATAGTTTGCAAAGTTTAATTAACCTGCTTCAAGATAAGCTAAAAGACACATGACCAGCTTAAAGCTAAGTACACAAATCCAAAGTAAAGTGTTATTTAGGTTAAGTTTTTTTGTAGATACATCTTTTATTTGCCACAAAAACAGCAAGAGAACTTAAGGTGATGTTAATGTGGATATAATGTTTTGGATTAGCTTTTACAGATACTCAACAAACCTTGAGTCAAACCTTAGAGTACTTGATTTAAATTTGAAGCAAACGATCAAAACTTTGGCAAAGCTTATCAATTTTATATGTGATGGGTTTTAGTTCATTAGTTTTTTAATATTTAAAACTACTACTAAGAGATGTGTGAGCATCTAGGAAGGAAAAAGGTACCTGCCACTAGACATTAAATCCCGTATGGCATAATTATAAACTGTACTCCAGCTGTATCATATATTTTAAAAAGAAGTACAAACAGTGATGCCATTTTAAATTGACTGTACATTACGCCTTTTTGCATTTTAAAATTCTCTGCAAATCAATTGTTTCCCGATGTGCCGTTTTACTGGTTTTGTTTGCTCAAAAAAAAATAATTTTTTTCTCATTAAAGATTTTCACCAAATATTAGGGTAAAAAATAAAGCAATTGCGTATGTCTTATCTAAATTAATTTAAGCGGTATTTGAGTACAAAATTGAACTTGCGGCTAAATCGTATGATCACCACTTAAATTTAAATATACGAGCTTGATTTGGCCATCTGAGTGGCGATGGTGTGCTTTTCTGCTAAAGAGCAGCTAGCTGTCCCCCAGCCTTATTAGATTTTACGTGTGGTTCTTCTTTACAACGAGTCAATAACAAATGGAGAAGTAAATGGGACTTGGAACTACAGCAATATGTTCAGTAAAAAGTTTGAAAAAAATGAAACTATGAAATTTTTTTTAAAACGATACGTTCACAAATTTGCAGGCCTTAATTCAGTAGAACAGCAGGTTCCTTCCAGGTCTACAGCAGTAGAACAGATTATTTTCCTTCCTGAAGCAAATTGGGCAAATAGCTTATTAGCCAAATAGAGATTTAACAACATATATTCCTCAAAATAACTGTCTTTCTCGTTACGTAAATTTTCAACTAGCCGATTTAGTCTCACAAAGATTTGGGGATGTTAAAAGCAATTACAAAAATTTGAAACAAACTTATAGATACTTATTTATTTTTATTAAAAAAAAAAACTAGTCTAAATTTCATTTTAATACTTTTTGTTTCTTCTTTGCAGGTTTTCATTTTGTCTGTGAAATAAAGGTGCAACATATAGAAAATTTATTTTAAAATATATAAAAAATAAATGAATAATAAATAATAACAAAAGAGCCTTAAGTTAAAATAAAAGCAATAAATTGTTATTAAAATAAAAAGTGCTTTATCAAAAAAGAAATACAATTTAACTACCACTTTAAAGCTAAACGTTAAGCACAATTATAATTGTTGTCTTAACCAACCGTATATAAATTTAAACAGACCACAAATATGGGCAAGAAGAACTCAAAATTGAAGCAAGACACCATTGATCGTTTAACAACGGACACATATTGTAAGTATTAAGCCTTACAATTGTTGTTTCTTTTTTCAAACCAATTTTTATACAACCACTTAAAATTATCTTTGAAAATATAAATTTTATAAATATTTCTTTTGTTGTGCTAACAAATAAAATTTGGCTTAGAATCACAGTAGTTTTTTTTTACTACTGAGTTTTTGCTTAAGTTTAATAATGCATTAAAAGCCAGAAAGCAGAGACATGTAATACTCATTTGCATTTATTTAAACTTTTTATTTTTTATTTTTTTTTAACTCAAGAGACAAAAGTACTGGATGAAATAAAAATCCTTGAACTTGAGCAGCAAAGAGTTTGGCTGTTTTCTTAATGCTTTTCGGATTTGTGCCAAAATGTGTGAACACATTAAATTGTATGCAAAGTGTGTTTTAGTAGACCATGTGCTTTAGTAGACCAGACTTAATGGAAGATTCATTGATTTATACTCCACTTTGGCCATGGCAATGCCATGATGCTGACACTGCTGAATGTTTTTCTAAAATAAATGACTCCGGAGTGAAATTGCATAGAAAAAAAACTGAGAATTTATTTATTTATTTCAGCAAGATTTTTGTAAAAATGCAAAGAGCTTAGTCTATAGTTCGGAAAACTTTAAAACACAAACATTGTTGCTCTAACACAATTCGCTTGGCATTTCTCGCAGTCAAAATGCACACAAAATTTTAATTATTGAACCGGTAAAATAGGAAATGGGCAAGAGAAGGAAAAAAATGAAAGGAGTATGTGACACGCGTGAGTAAACAGAGGCGTGACTCAGAAGATTAACTAGTCAAGCGCTCAGCTAAAAGTCTACGGTTCGCGTCCCACCTGGGCTCAACAGTATATAAAAAATAGTTTTGAAAAGTATTTCAAATTAATTTTATTGTTAACAGATATCGGTGCTAAGCTGCATTTTCTACTTAAAACACTTTTTAAATAAAATAAGACAGATTGAATCTTTTTTATTAAATTTCGTAACACTTTTTTGGCGTTTTGTAATTTTTGAAATTTGTTGTAACCAACAAATATTTCTGGCAAAAAAAAAAATTATTGTGGCAAAGTTTACAGACATTATCTCACATAAGATAACTTTTTTGCCAACAATATTTGCTTATCAGCTGAGAATTGAGCATCATCACTTTCATATTTAATTGTATTATAGATTTATTAAAGCGTATATCAATACATAAAAAACCATGTTGGAATTTCATTAATTCATTTAGATTCTTGATTTCACTTCCCATTGTGGCAAGATTTTGCTTTGTATGTCAAAAATTTGTATAAAACCTGGCGCTTAGAAAGCGTTGCATGTATCTTCAAGTGTGAAAAGCTTACAGCACGTAGAGCACATGAAGTGCATTGAAAATTGTACATGTGAAGAAAGAATGTCATGCAACTTCAGCATTATGTCCCATGTATTTTCATATACCTGGTCTTAAACGTATACGTAATAAACACTGTACATAATTTCTCTCTATATTACTCATTCGCAGATTCTGTCTATGCGCACAATTGAAAGTTAATATTTGATGTTAAAGTTAATTGAAATTTTGAACTAGTTGCGCGATATAGACTGCTACAAAACTAGAAAAATAAAAGAGGTCCTTCATATTTAGAACAATTGGTGTCGGTTTGAGGTTTTTGTATTTTGTTAATCTCGAGTTTGAGGTCTTTCTTGCTATTTCAAAAAATATATTTCAAAAATTTTTATGTTTCGAAATCATTTCAAAAATTATAATTATTCCCTTAACAATGTTAACTTACTACGAAAACTCAAACATAGAAATAAGAGAACCATTAAGACAAACGTTTTTTTAATAGCACAAAAAACTCCTCAATATTGGAATTAATTAAGAGTAGATACGTTCAAAGAAAAAGCTGACAATAAATAATACTATTCATTAAGTCCGAAATTCATTAAAGAAATCTAATATACTATTGTATTTGAAGCTGATTTAATACTCAGTTTATTTTGAATAATTACTATGAGAGTAGTAGACTCAGAAATAAAAAAAAAAAAAAAATTCTTGCAATACATGCATTTAAAATTTTTTTTAAATCAGTATGTTTTATCATTCCGTCAAAAATTCACATCACTAAAGCAAAGCAAAAACATAAATGTGATAAGTCTTGCTGCTGATAAATCTTAGCTTATATATAAATACTGGTGTGATACTATTTCGTGTAGGATTCAACAAAATTTGCACTTGAGTTCTTTTAAAATGATCATACTTTTCTTTTAATGTTTTTGCTATTTTGGAATTTAGTTGCAAGTATTAATTTTACCTTTGATTCAAAAACTAAGCGTAAATGAAAATGGAGCTCACTAGTGAGATATTTGTATCACAAAAAATATACATATATTCACTTTTTCTTCAACTACATATTAAGTTTCCAATAATATTGGTGCATTTCGACTCATTATTCTATTATATTAAGTTTGTAAAATATGACAGTGAAAATGTGTGATAAAGCAAACTTTGAGCAAAAAATTTATTCTCATAGCAATTCTGCTATCAAACACATTTGAAATCATACACAATATTGCAAAAATATTATTACATCATCCGAAAAAAATCTAAATTGAAGCCCTGTCCACTTTAGTAATTGAAATATTTTGTATTTAAATCCCGTCACCTTTCCAATATCGATTTACACAAAATGTTTTTATTTTACACTCTCAACGGACATTATCAAAATTTATATAAAATATTCGTTTATTTGAACGAAATGTAACTATTTTCGCTGCGACAGACGTCACAAAAGTATACCAAACAGAGCTGGATTTTTAAATATTTATGATAATGTCACGAGCAGACACGCCAAAAACAGACAAAATAAAAATTCTACAACAAAATTGCCTTCACACAGTTGGCAAAATAACGCCAACGCCATTAAACTGAAATGAAGGTGTAATTTATATGCGGCTTTATTTTGTAGTTAAAGGGTTTTTGAATATTTTAAAAGCACATAAATGTTGTAGTGGCTCCCATTAAATCATACGATACCGCTGAGAGTTTTATTTTAAAAACAGCGAAATGAATAATGTTTGACCAAGCTGAACATTATAATGTCAACACAGGATTATGGTTAAATAAATGGAACTGAAATTGTATTATTTAAGCAAAAATAAGTTCAGTAAACAGTTTGGCATAAATACATTACACAAAGGACCTAGAAAAAAAAAGGCACTAATATTGGCAATCTCAATTTATCTCATCTAAATGTAGGCTACCTGAACTGACTTGCTATTAATGTGCAGACAGAAAAATTACTTTGATTTAGTCTACATATATAGATTGATAAAAAATTACCACACAATGTTGATTATACTTGGCAACAGGTATTACCTCAAAACAGGAATAACATATTTCTCTGTCTGCTTTAAAATGAAAAGTAAGTGTGAAAACATCCAAATAAAAGTAGCTATTTTTTCCAAATTGCATCTATATGAACTTTTTCTTTTTGTTTAAATTATAAAATGAGTACTATGTGGTAGGAAATATTTGGGTTGGTTGCATTTGAGCTCTATCTGTTTGCTTATAAATGGAACTTTATTACTGAAACTCCGATGTATATCCATCCTTGTATGCGTCCGCGCGTCCGTCTATCCGCAGGAGCTAAAGAGCTAAAATTTTTCCTAGACATTTGATTGCCTGGCTGCTGCAACAATTAGTACTGAAAAAAAAGTTGAAAACTAAAGGAGGTTGGCATACATGAAACTGTGAAAACTGTCTGTAATTTTTAAACTATAAGAGCCAGGATAAAAGATAAGAGCCAAAATAATGAACATATGTTCTGTAGCAGCAAATAACAAAAAACTCAAAAATAAAATAAGGAACAAACAATCACCACAGGTGACGGAATTCATTCTATTACGAATGCTGTAGTGTTGCCCGTGATTATTAATTGTGGTTGGCTTCCAAGAACCTGGTGATGTTTATTCTAGAATATGATAATTCGAGTTGTACCTCACTTCCGTCCATTTTAAAATTGCGTTGCTGCAAGCAAGGAGCTATTACCGAAAGTGTGTGTTCAAGTAAATAGTTTCATTATACACTAATGAATAGCAGATAAATTTGTGTACTGTTAAAAGAAGAAAACCAAACTTTAGTATTATTTGCAAGTAAATAATCCACGAAAGCGTTTTTTCAAATCTTATAACGTAACAATGTATGCATATATATTTACAATAATATCTAGACTTTGGATGTTCATGATTTTAAATAAGCCAACGAAAAAAAAAAACAACAAACCAGAAGAAAACAGAAAACAAATAATTTTAGATGACTAAGAGCTTTTGCAAAAATTGCTTATGTAATACTTTTATATCTATACACTTAAAATAAATAAATCGGCTTTTGATTACTTGAGTACTACTCTTGCAACTCAATAATAAAATTGATTTACTTTTAGGATAAAAATACTTAAATATTGTTATCTATTTATCTCTGATATATTTTACGACTACTTTTTAAATAGTTTTTATATTTTAATCTGCTTTGATGTTATTTAAGCAGTAGTCATATGATTGTCTGCAACCTGGGGCTTCATATTAAAAACTTTTTTTTTTTTAGCATAAAAACGAAAATAAAGGAAAAACGGAAAATGAATACAATTTATGTACAAAAGAAAAATTTTACAACATTTTATTTTCATATTATGTAAATGACAGACAATCGCTTTGTCATTGTGCTGCAAATAGTAAAACAGAAAATCTAGCAGTTACAGTTTTTTTTACTTTTTTTGTCACTTGAAATGGTTGAGAGTACAGAGAGGGAAAAATAATTGAATAAACTTAAATGGTCATGCTGTATAGAGATGAACAGGATGTTTAGATATAAAAGAAAGGGACAAAAACTTATGCATTTGATTTCACAAAGCAGCTTGATATAAAATCATTGTAAGCAGACAAGCAAAAACGGGATTAAATGATCATTTCATCAAAGCAAAAAAGTTCAGTTAATAAAACAACAACACCAATAAACACTCCATTATTTAAATATTCTATGGTGTTTGGCTCGTAGTCAAAAATCTACGGAATTAATAAATGAATATCTTTTTACTTTTATTTCCACTGAGAAAATACTGATGTGCATTAAATTCAAAGAATATATTAGTCATTGTATTTGCGTAGGTCGCAAGCAAACAACCCCAGTTAGTATTGTTTGAAAGTCTTTATTAACTTTGTGTCTTCAAATTACCACACTACAATGAAGCCATTGATGATAAAAGGCATCAATGGCTGTGTTGCAAAATTGGTACCAGAACCGCAACTGCTATTAATTAGGAATATATTATATATTTATTTGAGCTTAAGGTCTTTTTGGGATTTGAGTATTTATTTTTTGTCAATATTTCGCTCTCCTTCGCATAGCTTCTTCAGGACAACAAAAAATTGGAAAAAAATAAATACTCAAATTCCAAAAAGACCTTAAGCTCAAATAAATATATAAAATATAAGAATTAGGAATATATATTTTTTTGAATTACGGTTTTTTACTTTATATGGGCTAATTTGTTCAGTTTTAATAAACTTTATTAATAAAGGTTATTCTAAGCCATCTTTTTATAAAATTTGTAACTTTTTGCGAACGGTTTACTCGTAGCCCATGTTCAAAGTAATTCTGGTGCTGATGAGGGACGCGGTGGATGTGAAGGAGCCACAGTATATAACCTGGATAATTAGTATTCAACTTAACTTTCCTGTCTTCTTGAAAATGTTGATCAATCCACTTTTATCGCAAAATATATTTTATGTGATAAACTTGTGAGGAAGTAAAATATCAAATTCAAGCCTGATAAAACTATTGATGCTGTAAATCATACAGTTCGACTATAAAACTAAAATTAATGCTTAAAAATCCCTGGTCCTGGCGATCGAAAAGTTTAAAACCGTTCCTATCACTAATACAATAACAATAAACACAAAAATCAATTGAAAATCAATTGAATGTTATTAAGAGAATACAAAATATACTCCAATCAACAGAAACACACAGTGATAGAATGGAAAATAGATCAATAAGTTAAAATATAGACAGCCAGTGGTGACGAGCTCAAGTGGCAGGATGTGTACCTGGTTTCGAAACAATTTTGGTGCTGGTCAGCATCGTGGTGGACGTCAAACAGTCATGGCATATACCCCAGCCAATACATTTTTAACTTTACGTTTTTTATGCTGGTCACCACAATCTTGTCAGAAAAAAAATGTCTCCATTCTGAGGAAATAAAAACCGAACACAAGCTCCATAAGCAAATTAAAAAGTTTTTATTTTTTTTTAAATTCAAAGGCTTTCAGGAGTGCAAACCTGGGTGACATTAGCATTAAAAACCCAATTGCAAACTATTTAATTTATTTGTTTTATTAGCTTACTATTAGACTTTTATTTGGTTTCTTGGTGAACAAAAGAGATTCCAAATTTCTCGCTGTTGTGGATCTTGTGAACTCTTTGTTAAATACCCTTTCATATTCGATTGAAAGAGGGGTTAATTGATAATGGACAATCTGCAACAAAGGTTTATTATAACTCTCTTGTAGGGGAGCAGAGTTATAATAACTGGTTTGGGGGAAAGAAAATAACTTTTAGTAATTGCTTTCAATAAAAGGGTATTTATTTAAGTAAATCCTTATGAGACAAGAGTTGAATTACCTTGATGCTGGTAGCACTGATGGGGGCAAGTTTGGTTTGTTTGGTGGTTGAACGGCAAGTAAGTATAAATTTAATGGCCTCCATAAAAGGAAGGTTCGGTTTTCTGACAAACACCTTGACTATTGGAAACTATCTTCCAAATATACCATCAGTGTTGCCAGCTTTACATTTCATTAGAAATAATTCAAGTTTTTTTTTGTGCAAACTGGACACTTGGGTTTCCCTGTTCTTTTGCTTATTTTAGTACTATAATAATTTTCTAATGGAAACTGAAGTTAAATATATTCGAATAACAACATTGCCGCTGTTGGCGATTTTGTTTTATTTCTTTGGAATACAGAAGAGTAAATGTGAAATGGTGATATTTTTTTTTTACAGATTACACAGAACCAAATATGCATACTTTTTCTTTGTTCGATAATGAGTCTAAGTATTGATTTAGTATGAATATTGATCTAGGATGTTCGAAAAAATAAAATAAAATTTTATTAGGATACCCTGTAGCCGTGGCCTTCATTCCGGATCATATTTGGTTAAAAGTTAATTCAGTTCGCAGTAGAAAAAGATATCATATAAAAGATTTCAGTACTGCATAAAAACTGGTTTTTTTTATATTTTAATTACACATTAATTTCAGTGATTGAAATTAAGCAGCGCTTATTATGCTGCGTTTTTGCCGTTGCATTTTATTTTCTGTAATTTTTCTTAATTCATTATGTTTCAAGTTGTTTAATGAAGTGGTAAGCCCCAAAAAATTTTCATTTACAGCAGGCATTTGGTTTTTCATTAATGAATACTTTTACTACTGTTCCCATTCTTTGCAACTAATTAAGACAGTTTTTTTAAAGGTGAAGAAATTAATAACGTTTAGTGAATGAGGGATTCAAAGGAGTAAAATTACATAAAGTTAGCGTTAATAATTCAGACACGAATTATGAAAATTTATTATTATTTTGACAATAAAACATAAAACAATAATTTTCTAAGAATTTTATCACCAGTAGGAAACAATAAATTAATTGTTGTTGTTCAAACTTTCTTTTATTATTAATGACGAAACATGCCACGCCACATTAACAATTATATTTTATTATTTTTCTATAAAATATTAACACGTAGCCCCACCATGCGTAATAAATTAAGCCAGAGTTAAACAGGGAAAAATGTATGATTAATTATAACGTGTCTAAAAAACATTTTTCAAGGAATTTGAAGCTTTTACTTAGATTTTTTCAGCTCAAAATTTTTGTGTGTTTTGGAGTTATCTGTTATAAAAATCTGAAGGGATTAATTTCTAATATTTTTTTTTTTTGTGGGGGGGGGGTTGTGTTTTTTGAATGCAACACCATTTCAAACAAAGAACTTCAAAGACCCTTTATCAGCGTTCAACATTTCATTTGCACGGTTGAAAAAGTTGTGATATTCTCAAATAATGAACTATTTTCATGCTTATTTTATTTGTTTTCATTTAAGCACTACTTTGTGGTTTGCAAAAGGGATAAAACAGTCACACAAACTTACGCTGGACTTTACAAAGCAATTTAACAGAAAAAATATTTGTCGGATTGTGACCAACTTTACAAATACACTGATACGTTTGAACTGTGGCATTAAAATTACTGCTTGCTATGAAATTTGTTTGAAACAAAGCGTAGTATTCATTGGCAGCACTGTACATTATTCTGGAAATAAAAAAATAAATCGCATTAAAGATCTGTTGATAAAAGCTCAAAAGAATGCTTTCAATCGCGAGCGTAAATTAATTAAAAAACACACTGCATTGAATATGTTCTGCTGAGAGCAAAGAAAAAATGTTTCAATTAAGTTGGTTTCTATAGACATTAAACTGTCTAATGCAATAATGGTTTATTTGGCAAACAGAGATGAACATTAGACGAACTAACTAGCAACAAAAAATAGCGTCTAGAGAAATATTTCGTCCTAAGAATGTATAGAAAAACTACTTTATTTTGAGAGTCACTTAAATTTTATTTGGTATTTAAGAAAACTGCACAAACTTAAAATTTATCAAAGTACTGCTACATGAACAATATTTTGAAGTGCTTATAGAATATAGAACGCATACTTCTAGAGTCTTAGATAAATTCTTTTGAGTAACCAAATGGTTTCATTTATTTCCTTACTTTTAGGAACGTAGATATTTTTAGAAATATTGTACATTTGAAAAACTACTCTTAAACTCATTCTCAAACTGGATTGTGTTTCCCTATGGTAAAATTAAAAAATTTCATAATATCTCTAAAGTTATTAATTTTTATTTAATTAACGTTTTTTTCTGGAGAGCAAACTACCCGGTACTTTTTCCTCAGAAGTAAAAAGCAGCTCATTATAGTATTTGCTCTGGTCTCTTACTTATTTTCCGACACTTTTTTTTGCTAGAATTATGTTAATACAATGGGCCTCAATCATAGTAAAACACTGAAAATTATTCTTAGTCCTTAGTAACTGTTATGGTAATCAAAATTAAAATTGGCTTCAGGTGCAATCGGCTATAGAACCGACATTTTTCGTACATATGAATGCAGCAAATACTTTGTTATTTAAGTCTTTTTTAAATTATAGTTTTCCATTTGTAAAGCTGCGGACACACCTAAACTGTTATTTGCCTAAAAAACGGGACCACAACATTTTTCTTTACAGTTATTTAGTGAATATACATACATACATGTCAGTGATATCAGAAAAAAAAAACATAAAAACATTAAATTCTGCAGCAGCATATTTTATTGTTTTATTTGCTTAACGAGTATAAATAAAATTTGGAAAAAATTTGAGTTTGCTTGTGTTTGCTCTTGCAAAGTTTTTGTTAGACCAAATAATTGTTTGCTGTAAATTTTGTTTCTCTGCCTTGATCAAATAAAACCTTAAAATATAATCTCCTGAAAGTTGTGGTGCTACTCTTTTTTCACCGTGTTTTGTTTTGTTAACATGTCCATATGGGTGTTTCCATGGTTACGCACGTGACATTTGTACACGTTTAATTGTTTTGAATATTATAAAAATATAAATGGGTTGGAATTTTTGAATGGAATTTCGCCATTGTTACATTTAATGTGATGAGTTACTTCCAAAAAGTATATATATTGAAAAATTGAGCACTGGCTACCCAAGTTCCATGCGATCAAATTCGACTTACGCACGTGACAAAAAACGTAAGTGCCTTTTAAAGCAGCATGAAATATTGCAAAAGTAGGAGAATTGTAGAAGATTTTTATTTCAGAAAAAATGTTTTTATAAAGGTTTTTAATGGACCTTTATAATCATGGTTTGTTGAAAAACAAGTGTGCATGGGTTGGCTAAGAAAAAAAAATTTTTTTGATTACGCACGTGACACTTTTTACTTTCATACATATTTTTGTAATTTAACATATATTTTCAGAAGTTTTTACCATCATTTAAAATTATTATAAGTTAAAATTTTTTCTTACATAATAAAATGTCAATAGTTTTTTTTCCAATTTTCTGTGCTTAAAAAAAATTGTGCGAGCGTTTTGATTGTTTAACTAACGGTGGACCATTTCATGGAAATACCCATATGTAGTGTGTATGCATTTTTGGTTGTTTGTATGTATGAAGTGCTTGGCAAAAGCAAGAGAATAGCGGTCCCTTTATTTGACGGCTAATATTTGGTAGTCTGCTCATACCTTAAGATTTATAAATAATATGTAAAAAACATTATTGCTATAATTTCGGTTTAATTTAAAATATAATGCTAAGACTTTTTTAGAGGCAGGTAAAGTGAAAAGAAATAAATAGTCTATCGGTATGAAAATATATATAAAATTAAATCCTTCTTTTAGATGATAATAAACCATTTAGTTACTAAACTGAAACATATTTCCGACTTCAAGTTACTTTGTAGAAATTTATTAAAATATTGGTTATCTTAAAATTCGCTGCTGAATATTGAAGTGCTGATTGAAATAATTTTTTTTTTTATTAAAAATAACTAAACTTGGTAAAAATGTTTTATTTGTTATTTAAATTTATTTATGTTAACTTGTTATTGGTCTCTAGGCGCAGATTAATTTTTGATTAGTCTTATTTACATAAGTATTAAACTAGAAAAACCAAATTATATCAAGCGGTAATAAAATATAATACGATTCAAAAAAACATGGCTACAAAAAGGTTATAATTAAGTTATAAAATATTTGCATATTTTGATTTGCTAAACTTTTGTTGAAACGACGGTTAGAGGTCTCATTTCACTGAGCCAAAGTATAACAAAAATCTGGTTGTTTCTTCTACTCCCGAAAAACAAAATACATGAGAAACAAAATACTGTTTTCATTCATCTGTATGCCAATGTTTTATAGATGCCACCTTAACTTACTTGTTGTTGTGTTTCATACTTGAGTTAAGCTACTTAAATTTATTCTGCTGTGCTTACGAGCGTCTACCACAACTCTTTAAATACCGAAAATGATTTAATTCCTGCTAACAACTTATTTAACATTCTAGTGACCTTTTTCAAATAAACCTACTTACATAACGACCACAAGAATATGAAAAATATTGGATTGAGCAGCTGGTTGTGAAAACAGTATTTTGAATATCAGGAAAAAGTATCAGTTGTGGATTTACTTTTGTAAATATGCTTTTATTTTCTTTTAAGATTTTGTGTCTTACTTTTAAGGGAAATAAAATGCTATTAATAATATAAATTAAATTAATAACAAAAAAGGTGTCTAGTTTCTTAGTTGCAGCTAAAAAAGGCATGTAAACTTAAATAACTTTTTTTTTATATTCATTAATCTCAATGAATCTTGAAAAAATCCCTGCCCGTTTTTAAAGCAAATTCAGCTACTTCAAATACATTTTAGTTAAAGCTGTGTGTTTAGCTAAATTGATTTACTAAATGTTGTGCTGTACTGCTTCAAAGAATTTAATACATATTTGCCCCGTGTGAGCACAGATGTATTCTGTTGTGAAGTTATTTATGATCAGTAACGGGTCAAATACTGATTTTATAAGTTGTATTGATACGTAGATTTTAAGGAAGAAATTGAAATCATAAAATTAATTGCAAAGTAAAAGGGCCTTGAACCGGTCATGTTTTCTTAAAGAGTATTATGTCCACCGATCCCTAAACATTTTTTCATTTAAGCTATAAATTAATCATATTAAATTCTCTTCAACTTAAAACTTAGTTAAGTTGATTTCTTTAAAAAAAAAAAAAAAAACATTAGGGAAAAGTACTGTGTTTTGTCCTAAAAGTTGAAAACCGAAGTAATTTGTAATCCAAACTATAGAGGGGTACAAATTATTATTTGATATACGTCAGCACCAGCTTAGTTGGCTTAGCTAGACTATGGTGAGAGAGATTGCAAAATTTAGCTGAAACTTCTTGATAAGAGGTCAAGCCAAGTCTAGTCTATTACTGCAGCGCAGTAAATAAACAAAAATAATTTTTACTAGAAAAGTCGTGTAATCAGGACGCAGAATATCATAAAAATTTTAATTATTGCTTATGTTTTACTATTAATATTTGCACATGTTTTATTATTAATATTTCCTTCTTTTTCTTTTTCAGTTACGGAAAAAGAGATAAGACAATGGTAAGTCAATTAAAGTGATTTACTTTTCTAATCGTAACTCAAGTTGTTACTAAATAATTTTTATTTCATTTTATACACATTTAAAAAACTAATAAACTTATATATATTTTTTTTCTTTACATTATTTAGGCACAAAGGTTTTCTAAAAGACTGTCCGAATGGTTTACTCACAGAACAAGTAAGTTGTATGATACAAAAATTTAAATACAATTCTTTAGCATATCTGAAAGCTTGTATTTTTTCATTTTGTAAATTTTATTTTTCCCTTCTTTCTTTTATTTGAAACTCTGTAAAATTGCAAAAAGTTTTCTGCTGTATTTTTAACAGCGTTTGCTTAAAAATATGGTTTAAGATGTGATATTGACGAGAAAATAGAAAAGCAAAAAAACAAAAAAAAATTCTTTTCATACTTTGTTTTAATGTTCCTATTTTGCATAAGTTTTTAATTTAACTTTTTTCTCTAAAAAAATTTATATTACTAAGCACAGTGGTTCGATTATAAGTAAAGCTGCCTCCGAAATTTTTCAAAAAGTGTTACAAAAAGATGCTTGGGAAATTTAAAGTCGCACAAAGACGCAAAAGAACGTTTAATAATGCTCTTAGAGGCAATTGTGAAAAAGCGGTATTGCTTTTGTTTAGTTGTAGAATGTCAGTGCAAAAGCCATTTTGAAGAAATCGTTCCAATTTATATTCTTGTACAGGTATAGCTGTTAGGGTTTTTATGTTATTGATATTTTTGTTTCGATTTCAACATCTTGGATCCATCCCATTTCTCAACAAAAACGTTTAAGTATCCTAATGCCTAATGGTATGCCGAACACAAATCTAGTGCTTGATTCTATCATCGCATAAAGTTGTGGAACATATTGTGTAAGTAAACTCTACAAATTTCCATTTTAAAAGCAATTATAAGCGGGTCAAAATTTTTGTGGCATCTGCCATTTTTCGCTACTTCTGAAAAAATAATTGTTAAGAAAAAAAAAAAAAAAAAAATAACCACTATTGCGTTACTATGGCCATAAAATGCCATTTTTGCAAACTAGAAAAAAATCCGCAAATTGATGATTCATAACATTTTTAGGTTCACACACAGAAAAAACAGTGAATAATAAACACCTAATAAATTACAACAAAGTTAATAAAATAAATAGTTTTATTTTAATAAGGAAAATACGTAACACACTTGCTAATTAAACTTCTAAATTACAAAGTCTTCTCTAAAAATGCGGCTCAAATACGAATTTTGCAGTGGAAGGTTTCAGAGGTCCACTGCACATAATACATAAATTCTAGAGAGGTCTGAAGTAACCAAAGTAAAAAAAATATGTTGTTGAAAAAATTTTGTATTTTTTTTTCACTTTTAAATTCAAGTCATTTCTGCGCCATCATTCAAACTAGTTTGAATCATTATATGTGCCAAAAGAAGTAGCTCTGGTTATAAGTAACATAGAACCCTGTATTTAATATGCGTTTATGTATAATTTATGATTATTTCGTTGTTTTATGTAGTTAGAAAATAGGCATTTGCCTTTAAATCTCCTAGGCTGTAATGTCTTATAAATTAATTGCCGTAATAACTGACTAAAAGGTGTCACAATTACAAAAACTTTGTCCTTAAAGGTTTGCTGTCAAATTTTGGATAACAAATATCTTCACCAAAATCTTCACCAATTTATTATTTTTTGTCTAAAAAGATGTAAATAAAAGCCACTGTAGGTCTAGCATATACTTTTTTTTGCTTTATAGAAAAGTTTACAACATCAATATAAAAAAGTAACATAAAAAAATGTTTTTCCAAATTTTTTCTTCTACACTTTGTAAGATGTCGCTTTGCAACTTAAGTATTTCTATATGACATAGATGCTTTAAATTAAAAACAACCCATAAAATAAATACATACACATTAAAATATGTATGTAGTAGATTTTTAACATAAATTGCTTTGAAAAGCTTGATCTTTGTGTTGCTAGTTTTTTACTGCCATTCTTTAGATGTATTCAACGTTAGTGTCGATGCTCTTGCGACACAAAATGTCGTAGGATTTAGTTTACGTAATTTATATACAAAATTGTATAAACATTTTTGTGTTTTTTTTTTTTATTTGAGAAATATTAACATTAAACAAATACTTGTCAAGAAAAGTGTGACCACTAAATTCCCTTAAAAGTTTGTTTCAAGCCGGCATGTGCCATCAAAAATGTACAAAATCACAAAAGCAAGTGCAATATCGATTTTAAGCAAACCGTTATAATAAATACAAAAAAAAAAAATTAAAATAAATTTGCAACTGTCCTATAAAAATAGAATCACTTAAATAATCAATATATTTTATAGTTGCATCATTGGACTTTTAGGCTCAGTTTTATTTGCTCTGAATTGCGAAAAAATTGTTGATAAAACGTTAGTAATCAGCACTATTAAGGACAAGAAAACAGTGATTACTTATTAAATGATGAGCATACGATGGCTGTTCTACATCCAACACAACGCTCCTTAGCACTTAAACTGTTTTGAAAACGGATCATAGCTAAACTGTACAATTTTTTTTTTAACGTGTAACCATTCTTTTACCTGAGTTCTCCATTACTCACTGTCAATATATATCCTAATAAGTAGCTTTTAATTTACCAGCTGGTTGTTTTTAAATATTTTTTCTGCAATATTTGTTAATATTTTTGTTAATTAGTTTTGCATATAATTGGCTGTATGCATCAGTTTAAAGTAAAATTCAAGAGCGTAGTAGTGGTCAGTATATTTTTTGCAAATATTTGTTTATTGGGAAATTTTCTTTGAAACTAAATACATACGTTTATCATTTTCGTTATAGGATTTTATCAATTCTATTCTTTTTCATTTTAGGGTTTTATAAAAATCTACAAACAGTTCTTTCCACAAGGTGATCCCAGCAAATTTGCCTCATTAGTATTTCGAGTATTTGATGAAAATAATGTAAGTTGAAATGAAAAAAAAAAAGTTTTCCCAAATACGTGTATTTAACCTCTTGACACATTTGAAACACAGAGCTGTGCCATTTTGAGGCAATCAATCAAATTGGCATACAACCACTTTTAAGAATACAAAATTTAGAGAACCAAATAAAATATCAATTCAACACATGACTCATCAGTCATGTCTTGGTACAAAAGTTTGACAAGAAATAAATTGTAAGCCAAAAACTTTTGCCACAAAAAAAAAACAAAAAGCTTTTAAGTTAAATATTTTGAGAGTAGAAATGTAACGCACTTATATTTCAATACGTCTAAATCAGAATTAAATTATTATGTACAGTCTAGAGAATGACACTTTTTCTTCTTTAAGCTTAACTTATAAGAAATGTTTACGTTCAATTGATTCTATGTAATAGGAAAAAAAACAACAAAAACTGTACATTTTTTAAACTTTAATGAAAAGTATGTCCTACTTTTGGGAATCACTCTTGTAAATTAGGATTGAGATGTTGCCGTCTAAAAATAGAATCTGCTTAATTTATTTCTAGCTTCCACGGCCTACTAAGTGGGACGTGATGGCCAAGGGTATGTAGGAGCTAGGGAGCTCCACTATTTAAGCAAGCTGTTGCATTAAATACCACCATGACAAAGCAAATAAGATGCCACCATATCAGCCTTAAAAGATTTTCGCAAGTGGTGATGTCAGCTTCGTATCACATGGATTTGGTTCACTATTTACTGCTCTATTGCTACTAACGTAGCCACATGTCTATTGAGGTTCTTAGCAAGGAGTACATTAAGTCCGCTTCGTATCCTTGCAATCAAGCCAACCAAATCTAGGAAACACTTCATATCCTACAGATGTGTTTTATTTTATTTCCATATTCATTAATTATTGATATATGTATATTGAATGTATTAATTTAGGTCCAAAAATGAACCTTCTTAAAAAATATTTGCTGTCTATATGCCGACGACATTTCGTTGGTAGTAATTAACTCATCAATAGACTTGAAAAATTCTTTAAAGATATTGATAGATATTGATAGGTATTATATGCACAAAGAACCAAAAACCTGCAATAATGGAATATACTATAATAAAACATACAGATTTGTACCTCGGTACACATTAGTGTTGCATATGTTGTTTAAGGTGCAGTAGTTGTGAAAATCTAATTTGTGTATCTACATGCCAATGTAAAAAAACACATCAATTCTGCCACTTAGTTTGGCCACCATAAATAAGACTGCAGTTTGAACATGTTGAGTCAATTGAAGCACATTTCCGCTCATCAACCATTTGTCACACTTTTTAAAAGATAATCACAGAAAATTGAAAACACTTGCACGCATTCACACTGCCAGCAACATTTTCACATTCACTATTATCATAATTTTCAAATGTTCCGCTGAATAAATCACTCAGTCCCTTCAGCCATCAACTATCATTGAAAACAAAACTCGTAACAATCAATTACATCTCCTATTCAACATTTGAATGGAAAACATGATTCATAAGTTTTTTTTTATCTGACGCATAAAAAGGGAAGATCTCACATGCGAACTGCAAAAATACCATGTGATAGAATATTGTGAATAATATCTTTTTGGTCGTATTTTTTTCATGCCCAATGCTGTTCAGGATGGAGCGATAGAATTCGAGGAGTTCATACGCGCCCTGTCAATTACATCCAGAGGCAATTTGGATGAAAAACTACAATGTAAGTAAAATGTGAAAAAATTTCCATTGAAATTAGTTGAAGTTATTGGTTTATGTGAGGCTAGTTTATTTGAGTGTAATTCTTTGTTTAAATGTTGTTTTATATTTCCAGGGGCATTTCGTCTATACGATGTCGACAATGATGGTTATATAACTAGAGAAGAAATGTATAATATTGTTGATGCTATATATCAAATGGTGGTAGGTCTTGGATAAATAAAAATATTTTAAGCCCTTTTTATTTAAATACAAATAATAAACCTAAAATCTTGCTTATGTGTATGTTAGTCTACAATATGCTTTCCTTTTCCGTTTCCTTTTTAATTTTTATTTTCACAAGGGACAACAACCGCAAACAGATGACGAGAACACACCCCAAAAGAGAGTGGATAAAATATTTGATCAAATGGATAAAAATCATGATGATCGCTTAACACTGGAAGAGTTTCGCGAGGGCAGTAAAGCTGATCCACGTATAGTACAGGCTTTAAGTTTAGGTGGTGATTAACCAAAAGAGTCATAGTTTAATTCGAAAGCAAATTAAACTCTACAAACAATTTTATAAAACAAAAAAAAAAAAAAAATACCAAATTAACCACAACAAACTTAAACACCAACAGAAGCCAAAAACAAAATTTACAAAAAGCACAACAAACATAACCGCACAAACAATATCACACATACACATACAAACACTTCAAACTTATTCTCACTCGCAACCAAACATCAGCATTTCATAAAAAAGAGAAACAATTCAAAAATTGCCGTGTTTTTTTTTTTATAAATAATCAGTAGAAAAGAAAAGAATATAATAAAAAAAAAAAAAAACAACAAATTGATGAAAATAAAAGCAGTAGTAAAAGCTTAAGAACAAAAACGAAACAATGAAAAAACATCTACTTAAAAGTAAATTTTTTTTATTTTGTACATACTGACAAACGGAAAGAGGAAATAAAATCATACACCCTTAAACTCTTACACTCTGAAAGTACTTGTATGAAAATCTAAACACCCACCCAATTTCATGCGTATTTAGATAACAAAAAAATAATAATAATTTAACCGAAAACAAAAATACGTTTTCTACATACCCAACAAAACATACAAACCAACAAACAAACTACAGTCGAACACAGAAGGTGCGTTTATAATACTCTACTTAAGGAAATATAAAAAAATAAATAAATAAAAAGAGTGTGAAACTATCAAAACTACTTCCTATCTACTTAATCTACCTTTAACACGTGCGTATATTTTTAGAAAAAAAAAAACCTTAATTTAATGCTTCCACAAGAAACACCTAAGTTCACTTTTATGTCCCATTGAAACAAATAAAAGCCTTTCGGGCTTAGCGCAATTGAAATATTTATTGGAATGAGTTTGGTTGCTAACAAAAATTACAAAACTTTTTTAGTTCACGCTTCGCCAGAAGTATCACTGTATACAAATAAATTTCAAGTTTTATTTCATAAAATTTTCAAAGTCTCAGATAGTAGTCACTAATAGGTGAGAAAAGTACAGCTCAGTGATGTTAAGAATCATATAATGTAAAATAATACGAAACGCCTTTTAAAGTTTTGCCATTGAGATGAATAAATGGAATGTTCCATTTCGTATCTTAAAGCTTAGCCGTCGCCATGCGTATAAATACAAAGCAAGTGGCAAAATACTTCGTATGTGGTAACTCCAAATCTGCCTGTTACCGCCACCATCAGCGGCTTGTATGTTCGTCGTGTTACTATAGCGGCTGATGCTTATAGTCACATCGGACCCTAACAAATGTCATCATGAAAAATAAAATGGTGATACTTTTCAAAGAACTTCCGTAGGTGATAACTGCATAGCTGTTAAATTTTGATTACGATTAGTCATGAATTGTATTTCTTTTCAAAAGGAATCGTAATGGTTATATTAACCTGCTTTAACGAATTTATGATTCTTAATTGACAAGCTATACAAGGAATTTACAAATATTCGCGACTAATTTTGGTTACTGAAAACTAGTCAAAAGCAATTAAAGTATTAAAAAAAATAATGGCACATATTCAGAGGTCATATTTGATTCTTTCTGATCCGTTGACCTGCATACATATGTGATACAATTTTTTAGGTATCAAGCTTGTGGTCCATGTTTATTATTTTTATTTTTATTTTCAATATTTTGTTTTCATTTGGAAAACTTCTTCAGGAAATAATATATATATTTCGAAATATCTTTTTCAAATATTACAATTTTCTAAAACTTTCATAAAGGAAATTAAAAAATTCTAACATACATAAATGCATTTAACATTCTATATAATACATTTAACAAAATGAAAAATTTTTCTTTCTGAAGAACTTTTCCAGGGGAATATGAAATATTGAAAATAAATATAACAAGCTCGAAATTTAAAAAATCTCATAATTAAACAGGAAAAAGGTCAAAGTAAATATGATAAAAAATACATATGTATATGTATTAGTCGACATATTCTTTGAACGAAATTATAATTTGATTGTTTATAAATAATCTAAATTGTTTGTAATTGTAGTTGATTTTTTTTTTTAATTGAAAATAATCATATTGTAATCAATTACTTTACGTTTACAGTAAAACGAATCAAGTAGGTAATGATCGATAATCACTATGACAAGGATATGACATTTCAATACTCACCGTGACAAGTCAGTAACGTGAGTGTGTAAATCTGGCACATAAATATAATAGCCAAGCAAGTATGTTACCTGAATATTAATAACTTGGCTGATCCGTCGTTCTATTTACAGGAATTAAGCTCCAGTTAAAATATATATACTTTTTTATCTGTCATGAGACAGCAACTTTTGAAGTTTAAATTAAACAGAATAATTTTGTTTTAATTTATTTCGTGGGCTCAAGATACAAGGCATTCCAGTAATCTTTTCTTTTCACATTTGCGTTAATACAGAGAACTACAGCCGCTACACAAGAGAGCTAGAACAAAAATTCTGCTACGAGCTCTCCAACTCTCATTTTTTTTTTTTTAGTTCTACTACCAACTCTCCTTCTCTCAAAATTGCAGTAAATACTCGTAATTTGGAGTCATTATATTATTTGACTGAATGACTTTTTAAAAGCCTTTTAAAATGAAAACGGAACCAAAACTCATTCCAAAAAATATCAAATCAGTTTCTGCATACCCATTTGATCCGTGTGAAGCTGAATTATATCAATAAAATAATTTTTCATTTAGCTGTAATTTATCGACTAAAAATTAGTTTAACAAAAGGATATTAACACCAATTTAAAAAAAAAACGCTTTTATAAAAACTAAATACTAAAAAAAACACAATTTGGAAAAAACATTAATATTTACAGATTTGTAGTTTTAAGTGTTGTTGTTAAGGCTCATTTATTATTAACAAAAATATTAGAAAAAACAAATTAATACTTAATAATCGAAATCAAAATTAACTTGGTAGTAAAATAATATTCAACTAAAAATTGGCTTTTATCCTTCATCATTTTAATAATAACACTCGTTTTTCAAAATTTTTAGCAGCACAAAATTTTTCACAAAAACAAAAACCAAAAAGATGGAAACTAATTCTTCGCCATACGCATGATGAGTTTTTCAAAAATAAAAAATATTAACAAAAAAGGTAAATTCGTTAATTTAAAAAAGCTTTTTTTTTTAATAAAAATTTGGGCATGATTTTTATTATAATAATTGTTATGCTAATTAAAGTGTTTATGCATGTTTTAATTTTAGTTTTTATATTCTGGAAATTTATTTTGCAAACTTTTTTTCTTATTCAAACAAATTAAAATTTAACCAATTTAAACCCTTAAAACAACACCTTAAACTAAAGCCAAAATTAAAAAAAAAGCACCAAAGATAAAATGTCCTAAATTTCTTATAATAATAATAAACTTAATTACACATTTTTTTACGAAACCTTGTGCTGCATTTCAGATCACGAAGTATGTACATGCATAGTTATTTCAATCATTTTTTAGCTCTACGACAAAGAAAATCATTTCTCCCTTATCTTTAGGGCAACAACTCAAACTGGAATCGTACGATTTCTTTGCGGATCAAAACTGTCTCACTCCTGGGTACCTTCTTCCTTTAAGCACTAATTGGTTGCGTTTCGTATCGCATATTGCTATCTTATATTTCCGATGGAGCACTGACTGGGTTGCATATTTCCGACAAAACATTTGTATTTAGTTTAAAATGAATTTATCCTGTTTTAGGAACATGTATTGCATGCACGATAATTTATGAAGAAAACAGTGGCGGACTTCTGACATGCATGATTAAATGAGGTGTCAATTGAAAATAATGCAAAAAAAAAAAACAAAACAAGCAAGCAGCGCCAAGGGCGAGGGAATTTATTCAATCACGAATGGTGATTCGTGAATTCGGTCACACTTGCACTACAACTTGTCCGTTTTTTTTTCCAAAAAAAAGAAACCACAACTTTGTCGTTATGTTAGCCAAGTATATGCACGTTAAGAATTAAAAATGCATAAGGGTAAAACAAAACAACATAAATTGTCACAAGAATATATTTTGAGGTTTTTTCTTAGCTCATTGAGCAAAGAAAATTTAGAGCAAAATTGATGTTGGCTCTTGCAAAGCCATTGTTAGCTGGAATAACAGTTCACTGCAAATTTTGTTGTGACTTGTTAAACTTCAGAACGTACTTTTGTGAAGTTTAATGTTTTTACCTTTTTTCTGTTTTTTCTTTTCATTGATGTTTTATCCATATGAATGTATGTCCATATTTAGTTGTTTTTCGGCATTAT
This sequence comes from Sturmia bella, assembly GCA_963662145.1. Classification (NCBI taxonomy): domain Eukaryota; kingdom Metazoa; phylum Arthropoda; class Insecta; order Diptera; family Tachinidae; genus Sturmia; species Sturmia bella. The sequence goes on from OY759170.1 coordinate 58,589,761, forward strand.
TTGGCGTAAAAAAAGGTGAACACCAGAGTAGTGTTCCTGTTATTTTACGGTGCCTTAGTGATGAAAAAGAACTGCTATATCTCTGGAACTTATGGCGAATAAGATACTATGCCATAAGTCAACGGCATTGGATTCAAATACTCATTCGTTTCTTTTTTCTCATGTCTCAGACTTTTGTTGGTTTTTTGTTCTGTTCATTAAGTTTATTTGACTAGATGAAAGTGTAATGGCATTTGCGAAAGAAAGGGCAGCTACCTAAGCCAGTTTCAACTTATTTTCTAATGCTATGCTTGGATATACGTTTATTTTATTTCTGCAGACACACAAATCAAAACACACATACCTGCAAGTTTAAGTGAATTGCGCAGTACAAGCAGCTTGGCACCAATTAGCTTTCAACTTTCGCTGCTCGCCCACAAACTCAAGATTTGATCAACAAAAACTGATCAATGTGAATATATTTTTTACTAGCACTACAACGATTCTAGCCGTCCACTTTCTCTTACAAAGGAAAGAAACTAGCTTTGAAGTGCCATTGATATTTCTGCGATACTTCTGAAGCTCCTTCTGAATATACATTTTTCAGGAAGGTTACCCAACTCGGAACAAGCTCTGTCCAATACAGCTTCCTCCTCACATTAAACTTGGTAACTTCTACAGAAGTCATTGAAACGTAAACTGAGTCGCCTAGACTGATTGCCGTAGACACATTGAAGACTGATACAATCATCCTCTTGTGAGATATAATAAGCACCGAAAGTTACCACATCGGCTCTGAAAGCTATCTTTCTTCTGCCTACTGTGTAGTGTTAAAAGTCTCATGCGTTTCTAACCTGTCGAAAGAGATGCACCTTCAGTTGGCTATATTTCTCCTTCATATCAATCTGGTATTATTTCGAAAAAACTAAACTTTCGCAAAGTGTGCTCAGAGTTGTGAAAACAATATGAGCAAACAAACTTTTGTTTTATTTAAGGTATAGTTATAGGAATTATCGCAAAAAAAAGTTTTAAATTTTCTATTTGGCAAATTGCTGCTAAAAAATTGCAAAATTTGGCTATATAGTATGAGTGTAAATCAAATTGCTACTACAATTTCAGTTTAACTTGAGATATATGTAAGTCGTAGATGCTTTACAGAGGTAAATAAAGTGGAGAGCAATTTAAATAGGTTGCTTTTTGAAATACGACTATGTTGCACATGAGGTCAGTAGTATCAGGATAGATTGCAGGTTATTGGAACGTGTCATCTACCTCACTAAAACTAAATAACTAGCAGCAAACTGTAAATAATGACTAAGAAATTTATGAAATTTGTGTTGTTGGTATAATTATAATCCTAGTGTAGGCAATGACTTATAACTAAAATATCTGGTTGTCTAGCCCTGTGTTTTTTTCATACCACTAATGGCGGTGGTGCGAATGTCATTTTCTCTAAATATATTTTTGCTCAGCTGGTTTACTATCATCTACAACTGTTACGCCGAAGAAAGAAAGAAAGAGTTTTTCAATTGCAGCACAACTACCTAGAACATAAAAAGTTTCAAATGGTTTCAAATTTCAAGCAGTTATTGATGTTTTCTGAATTGAACGTTTTACTTTGGAGTATCCAAGGCATGCAAAGGTGTTCAGTCAAGACATCAGATTTCTCTACAGAAGAATTAAAATTTAAATAGCTACATTATTCGTTTTACGATCTGAATTGCCAGGGTTGCATGTAATAAAGGCTAAAAAAAAATTAGCTTGGGCTATAGTTTGACATTGCTTAATGATTACATTCATTCCCTTTAAGCAAACATATGTATGTATATCGAAATAAACTTTGTCAACCCTCTCACTACACTTTCACACACGTTTTGAATACTATTTTTCTTTCACAAACACTGAAACTCTTTTCTCATTAAAATTTATAAAATTTATATATTTAATCACCATTCTAAAATAATTTCTGTAATTTTATGTGTGGATTAAGCTTTCTATACTTTTTTGAAAATATTTTTGAAACTTTTTGCAATTGGTTGCTCTGTCAAGAGAAAAAAATGTATATTTAATATATTTATTTTTTTCGCCTTAATTGGAAAAAGTTTTTTAAATATTACGTTTTCTTTAATAATATTTTTGTGTTGTAATCTGAAAACACAAAAGGATCAAAATGTTAATTTATGTAAAACATTAAAAATAAACTGTCTTTTTTGTACTGTCTGCGAGAAATCCTGCTGTGTTCTGTAATCTTTTTTATTATTTTAAAGCTATAAAACTTTGTATTCCATCGAAACTCCTTCCTTTATTTCATTTAAAATTTTCTAATTGTGCTTATTAATTTAATGCCCTAAAATGTTTTCCTATAATTATAACTTTTATATGTAAAACTGTTCACATACTTTTATGAAATACACCAGAATACTTACATATATAAAATACAATAAACTTAAAACTTTTATTTCGTTATTTTTTAAGTATCTACTTGTACTCTTTTCAAAGTTTTTTTTTTGTACCAATAAAAGCGAACGAAAAATTTAATCTTTAAGAGTTTTACAACAACGTTTTGCTATACGCCTTGCCGCTTCACTCCGTTTTCCCTTCAATGCAGTTTTTCGTTATTTATTTTAAGTTTGGCCAGTTTTTTCTTTTTTAAAACTGTTGCTAAAGTTTGAAGTGCCTTTTTCATGAAGCTGTTGGTTCAAAGTGAATTGATAAGATTAATATATATTTAGATATCAATTCATTTTATAGTTTATATTGTGTCAGGATGTAGACATACATTTTTAATATCCTCTTTCCATATTTAGGAATACTTTGATGGAAAAATAAAATGTACTTGAAATGAGTTTTAAAATACTTTTTTGTGAAGTTTTTGGAGTAATAATTATTAAAAATTCACTGTATATTTACATTAATATGGCCAGTAAAGAGTAAATTAAAAATCACTAAAAGAGAATAATGTTTAGTATTCACTAAATTAAGTACATCACGAAATGTTTTTAATATTTATTAGTAAATATTTCTAAAACAAAATTATGATGGTGTTATCTGGAGCCTAAAATACACCGTTTCTGTAAACAAACATTGCAAAAGTGGCTCCTCTGTGGTTAGCAGTTAGACGGTACATCCTCACAGCTGTAATGGTGGCTCGAATATTGCCTTCCCGTGCTTCAGTGGTCCTTAAGTTATAGCAAAAAAATAATAAGAAGAAGGAAAAAGCAAATGGGGTTGGAAAATTGACATCATATTGTTATTTCTACAAATCGATTGCTAAGATAGTTCTACGGCCGAACTGCATAAATTTATTTGAACTAAATGACGTTGGTTTACAGAAAAATTCAGTATTCATGTTTCGATAGCGCTTGCTATATACCATAATAGCAGGTCTTTAATAAATTTGGAAAAAAAGGGTGAAAAACTTTGCTGTTATCAGCGTCTGGTGTCATTGAGTTAGGCCCTTGTTGATTATGCTTACCGCAAATATGGCAATTTTACTTATTGATAAAATCATGCAGTTAAAAATAATCTAAAAATTAAATATACTATAGTATATTTCATCAGTTATCTTTTTAAGGCAATTCTGGGGTAAGCACCTGCTATGTCGCAGGTTCGATTCCTGCCATAGGCTTTCGATATTTCAGCAGACAACTAAGAGGCTATGCAATTTTGTATTTCTTTAAAAACAAGAAGACTAGCGGAGGTCTACTTGATCACATTACAGAAGATCAACTAGAACATAAGTCATCATTTGGAAAAATACCTTGGATTTTCCATCATACCAAAATCAAGCAAACTCTAGCTTTACTTGTACAATAATCAGTATATATTTAAAGCAATTTTAAGTAAATTTTTGCTATACCTACAAAACTATTAAGCTGTGGCGTCCTGTTCTATTGCTTATAAAAAATATATTATTTTTTTTCTATAATTTTCTTATCATCTTAGCAAAACGATAAAAGTTACTCTGAACAGCAGCACACTTGTGTTTTTTAGAGCTCTTAGCTCCGTTCCATTAACATATTTTGAGAGCAGTGGCGGAAAAAAATGTATAAACCCTGTCTTGTGCTGTTTATCTCCACACCAATTTGGCAATAGGGAAACACAACGACTTTACGGAATGATTAACATTTAACAGTATTTCATCTCTTGTATATTCCAGCAGTTGGTAAAAAAAATAAACAATTTTACAAAACACTTTTTAATTCTATATACATACTGACTGATATACTATAACCAGTATAGTTATTTTAGTTCTTCGTTAAATCTTCAAATATTTACTATCAGATTTTGATTTCAATTTTTTTTATTAATACCTTTATTTAGATGCAATGAAGGTGCTGCATCCTGGCATTCCCGAACATATAAAAGCTGGTGTAGAAAAATTCACAAGTATGATTCTAGAATCACATGCGGTATAAAAATCACAAGTGTAATTTGGGATTGTAGGGCTCACGTTTGTCATTTTAATATCACATATATAATTTTAGGGACACAAGGAGCTTAAAATTCATTCACTTGTAACTTTCAAACCACCTGATGGGGTCTCAAAATAACACCTATTATTTGAAAACCACATGTGGATTGCAATTAGCAACTATGATATTAATCCGGATTCTTGGAGCATACCTCATGGTAAAGTACTTGCTGTAAAGCTTCTGAAGTATCCTGATGAGTATTCTGAATGATTGATGTACATTAAATTAACATAAAAATCACTTTGGACTGACAAAAACTAAAGAGAAACTTTTTCCTGAAATTTTTTGTTTGTTTTCATTTCAGCTTTAATGCATTGATGTGTTTTTTTGCAGAAATTTAAAATAATATAATATTTTTTTAAGACATATGTTGAAATAATGTTCTTAATTTTTTATAAGTATATAACGTTTTATTAATTGATAAGTTTCCAATATAAGGAATAATTCTATGTGATTTTTTCTGGTTTCGCATTCCAGTAAGGAAAAATTCCCAAGGAGAAAAGTATGAGTCAGCACAAATTAAAGTTTCTTCATTTTTAAAATACCATTCCGTTCTGAAAATCAAGATACTTGTAAACATATGATTTTTAGAAACAACTTACGTCAGAAAACGACTGTTTAATACTTTTTTTTTTTTTTGATTTTTCTAATGTTACGAAAGGAGACAGTCAAACACATCATCAAGAAAATCTGTGCATGAAGCAATCAAAAAAAAAAAGAAATATGGGCACTGCAATATGCCTGTAAGCAAAGTCCACAGAAATGCACTTAACTTCGTGACAGGACTTTATCACTATCTAAAATTACTTATTTTAAATACATCGAATATTGGGTTATTTATTTATATGGTTCGAAGGCATTTTGAAACTGCTTCGTAGTTAGTATATATGTAAACATCAGCCTCCCTTTTTTTTTTTTTTTTTTTTTAAAGTATCTGATATACATATGTTTCACCACACACACACGAAAACTGCAAAATATCGATATGGTTTTACTATATCATCATCGTATAAATGTAGAGTATGTTGCTTCTCCCATATTATTTTACAAGATAGACCAATAAACAAAAATAAGTTTTATTTTTTTAGTTTTTTACATACTGCAAACTAGATTTTCTTAAGAACAAAATTTGGAAAAGTGATGAGCTTAATATGATAAAAAAGAAATTACAAATGCTGCTAAGCATATTTTTAAAAGCATGCCTTGAGTTATTAAAAATTTTAACAGTGCTAAAACCAAAGAGAAAAAAATATATTTGCAATCAATTTTACACAAACTATTTACTATAATATCACCTGTAAAAATAAATATCAGATTTAAAGCAGCAACAATCACTATTTTATGCTTACTACGAATTTTTGCGCTTTCTATTCTTATAAAAAAAAAACTATAAATTAAATAAAACCATAAGTAACCAGCAGCAAAGTTTCACTGCATTTTGTAAGCAAAAATATTAAAAAAAAAATTTTTCTTCCTTTTCTGAACTTTTCTGTTGGATAAATTTTTAAAGTAATGATTAAACTTGAAGTCCTTATATATTTATTATTTATATCAAAGTACCCAGCAAATAATATACAAATATCTAGAAGTGCTAAAACAAGTGGCAATATTATGATTACTTTCTCACAAACAGTTACATAAAGAGCATGTAACAAATACTACATGTTACTCATTATTAGAGAATATGTTGAGGGAAGACATTGGATAAATGTTCCCAGCAAATATTTCTACTTACCAGGCATTAATTTTGTAACAGCGACTCCGATTGGAAGCGCTTCGTTGGCGGTTTTAGGCATGATTTTTGCTTGAAATAAAGCAACTGGAATCGCCGGGCTGTGGTGAGTTTTTTAGTTGAATTATTTTGCTAAATTAAGGAAAGAATTGCTAAAAGAGTAACATGGAGTATTTATTTCATAAATTTTAAGTAGCGGTATGTGAGAAGGTAACCATAAATATTTTTTATTTTGCTGGAATATTAATTATTGAGTACAAAAAAAAAGCATTAAGCGTAATTCTTTAACTTTAAGGTTTAAGTCATAGCATACATACGTATATGCATTTTTCATATTTCCGCCTAGAGGTTTCTTTTAGTTCTTTAACAGTGTCTTTTGAGAAAATTATAAAATACTTTTTTATAAACACAATTTTCTATTTCAATGTTGAAAATTTTTCAATTAATTTATTAACAAATAATTTAATAACAAATAATTGTTAAATAATTATTTACCCAACAGGGAAACGATTTTTTTTTTGCCATATTTTGTATTGAAATCTTCAAAAATGCTCAATTAAAATAATGTTTTATGAGAGCCTTTCTATATTATATGTGACTACATAAATATGTGACTGAAGACCCAAAAGAAAACTAGATCCGTATAATTGTGATAACACTTGAGTACAAAATATATTTCAATAATATTTACCATCACTAATTGCTTTGTCGTGCTTTAATTCTTAATATTATAGCAATCCACAATCAGAGAAGACAAGAAAAGTAAAGCTGAAGATTTATTGGCTAGGGAATAAGTCATGGCTGTTTCACATCCAGCATGATGATCATTGCGAGTACGCAACTTGGTTCAAATCGAGGTCACAACTAATTGGATACTGATGGTAAAAAAAAAATGCATTCCAGTTAAGAGAAAACAACAGTGATAAATTGAAAGTTGATCAATGGATTAAATAGAGACTGTTAGTAGTGAAGAGTTCAGGTGGTAGAATGGCTACGAGATACTGCTGAAACCCCATATGCAACTAGTTATTACCTGGATTCGAAGCAATTTGGGTGTTGATAATCATCGTAGTGGACGTGAAATAGCCACGGTGGGCTCTCCAGCCAATACATCATCGACATTACTTTTCTTGCCTCCTGGAAAAATGCTGATAATTACAATTTCTCTACATGGTTATGTTTTTTAATTCTGGAAGAAATAAAATCGAACTTGCAAATCATAAGGTTTGACAATAAAGTTAAGGTTTATGTTAAACTATTAACTAGTGGTAATAGTCTAGTATCAATGAAGAAACATTGCGAAATACTGCAAGTATTATAGATTGAAGACAGCAGGAACAACAGCGCTTAGAAAAATTTTTTCTCACTAATCAGTCCACAGGTGTATGTAGAGAAGTTAAATGTATGACCAACTGCAAATAATTTTTTCTCCTCAATATTTTTTTCGAGCACACCGACTCCTTGCCGCTTATCCTCAGCGGGAATACAAAATACTAACATACGAAAATAAATTAAATTCGGATATCTGGGGAAAGTTTTTCTTGACATATTGTAGTGGAACCATTTTTGTCTCATGCCGAAGGCTACTAAAAAATCGATGTCACAATATTGACAAATTACTCCACCTACAAACCGACCCGGCGGAATATGCGTACACAAATGATGCTGTGTCGACTTATTTAACGAACTCATAGTGTGTGCTATTTGGTTTGCGCGCAACTTATTCTGTGTTATATCAGCTAAATTATTAACTTAAAAATATTTTATATATTTATTCGAGCTTAAGGTCTTTTTAATAATTTGAGTATTTTTGTCGATATTTCGCTCTCCTTCGGATAGCTTCTTCAGGACAATAATAATGAAAAATGTTTTGATTGGTTTTTTTCAAAAAACAAACATAACAACAAACATACATATTTTCCTATTTTTTCTTTCACATTTCAAAATTTAAAAATTATTGTTTTTCCTTTCTATACACAAATAAAAATTATATAAGTATTTAAGAAAATTATCAACATAAAATTATCTATATAAACATACATACATGAAATAACAATTAACATGAACAATAATAATTAAAACAAATTGTTAATCAAACACTTATATGAATGAAAAATATTTTCTTTTTATGAAATTTAATTTACCAAAAAGATTTTAATAGAAAATATTTAACATTCTTACACCGTATTAAATAATGAAAAAATCCATACATTACAATAAACAAAGAACAATAACAATAAACAAAAAAACAATAACAATAACCATAAACAACAAAAAAACCTCTAATTTTTAACTAAATACTTATATATCTGTGCTATATTGTCTGTATCTGCCTTAAAGTTTATTCTCCTATCTACTGGTGTGTTGATAATATGTAACATTTCTAATGTAAGTCTGCGTTTATAATTACTTTCTCTACTCAATATTGAAGTGTCATCAAACTTTGGAACATGATCTAATCTTGCACAATGTGCCGTCAGTGCTGTCTTGTGCGTCAAATTTATCCTCCTATACTTCTGATCTGATCTATGTCCTGCTAATCTAGTTTTAAGCTTATTTTTAGTTGTTCCTATGTACACCTCATTACAGTTTTCTACGTCATTCCCACCACATGGTATACTATAAACTACATTTGACATCTCCATTCTGTCCACTCTATCTTTCATTTTACTAAATAATGTATCTAATGTTTTATAAGTCTTATGGGCCATCATATACTTTTCTTTATTAAATATATTCGATTTTTCCAACTTTTCTGATATTTCCGGGATATATGTAAGTGTTTTATAAATTTTTGGTGCAGTTGTAATAACATTACTATGTGTACCTTGCCTTCCATGTTGTCTTATTAACTTTGTTGCTAGTGCAATTGGAAAACTATTATTGGTCAAAATGTTTCTAACAATATGCTTATTCTTTTCATGAAACTGACTATCACTTATTGTTAAAACTCTATTTATCAAATTTCTAGCTGTATTAAAAATTATTCTTTTTGGATGCTTTGAAAAATAATTAATAATCCTTCCTGATGAAGTGGGTTTCTGATACCAATCTACTAATAACTTATTATCCCTTCTTAATATCAAAGTGTCTAAATATGAAAGTTTACAATTCGATTCTCTTTCAATGGTAAATTTAATGTTCGTGTGATAATTATTAAAAACATTCAAAACATTATCTATCTCACTTTCAGAAATAACACAAAATAAATCATCTACATACTTAGTAATAATCTTTGGTTTAATAGCCATTCTTTTCATACAACTATCTAGCAATTCTTCCATAACTATATCTGCCACAATCATATACAAACAATTTACACAAGAAACTTTTGAACTTAGCGATAAAACAGAATCATCAACTATTAAAACAATTTAGACATGAGATAGGAATATTAGTTTATAGATTAGAAGGGCATTTTACATTGAAAGAATTAGAAGAGTTTTTAGCATATGATGATATAATAGCAGAATCTTTTAATAGAAAGGTAAAGGCGATACATAAGAAGAAATTTGATGATCTTTACGAACTACAAAAGAAAAAGTTGGGAATAATATTAAATAGGAGGTGGTTCGTAAATAAATCAAATACTAATATCCCAGATGATATACAATGGATATTTTCATTAGGACAAAAACATGGTTTACCGGTAGAGAAGAAAGAGTTCCCAGTTTTAAAGGTAATAGCAGATAGTGAAGAATTTTTACAGACTATAGAAAACAGGGATGAACAGGAGATTGCTAGGTCAAGGTTAGCGATAATGATAGATAATCATATTAAAGGCAACAGATTATCAGATAGAGATAAATTTGTATTAAGCAAAGTTAAGGAAGCTAAACGTTTTCTGAATGAGAATAAAGACATTCTTATTTTAAATGCAGATAAGGGCAATACAACAGTAGCCATGAATAGATGTGATTATGAATTAAGGATGAATGACATTCTTAGTGATACAGCAGGATACACTCTTACAAATAGGGATCCAACGAATAAATTGCAGAAACAGAATAATGATATTGTTGAGAAACTTTTTAGGACTGGGATTATTACACAGAATGAGAAATTCAGACTTAGAACAAATGTAGCTATGGCACCCAGAATATACGGGGTACCTAAGGTTCATAAGGAGAATTTTCCATTAAGACCTATTTGTTCGTGTGTTGGCACTCCCACATTTGAACTTTGCAAATATGTATCAGGTATTCTTAAGAAAATTACTGAGAATTCAAGGTATAATATTAAGGACGCCTTACAATTTAAGGACAAGATAAAGGATCTAAACTTAGATAGTGAGGATAGATTAATTTCATTGGACGTTGTATCGTTATTTCCTAGCATACCTATTGATTTGGCAAAACATATTATAGAAAATAAATGGGACAGAATTAAAGAATACACGAATATAGACAAGAATTTCTTCTTACGGATAGTAGGTTTTTGTATAGAAGATAGCAGATACTTTCAATACGATAAGAAAGTGTATATTCAGAAAAAAGGACTTCCGATGGGATCTCCAGCTTCTCCGATTGTGGCAGATATAGTTATGGAAGAATTGCTAGATAGTTGTATGAAAAGAATGGCTATTAAACCAAAGATTATTACTAAGTATGTAGATGATTTATTTTGTGTTATTTCTGAAAGTGAGATAGATAATGTTTTGAATGTTTTTAATAATTATCACACGAACATTAAATTTACCATTGAAAGAGAATCGAATTGTAAACTTTCATATTTAGACACTTTGATATTAAGAAGGGATAATAAGTTATTAGTAGATTGGTATCAGAAACCCACTTCATCAGGAAGGATTATTAATTATTTTTCAAAGCATCCAAAAAGAATAATTTTTAATACAGCTAGAAATTTGATAAATAGAGTTTTAACAATAAGTGATAGTCAGTTTCATGAAAAGAATAAGCATATTGTTAGAAACATTTTGACCAATAATAGTTTTCCAATTGCACTAGCAACAAAGTTAATAAGACAACATGGAAGGCAAGGTACACATAGTAATGTTATTACAACTGCACCAAAAATTTATAAAACACTTACATATATCCCGGAAATATCAGAAAAGTTGGAAAAATCGAATATATTTAATAAAGAAAAGTATATGATGGCCCATAAGACTTATAAAACATTAGATACATTATTTAGTAAAATGAAAGATAGAGTGGACAGAATGGAGATGTCAAATGTAGTTTATAGTATACCATGTGGTGGGAATGACGTAGAAAACTGTAATGAGGTGTACATAGGAACAACTAAAAATAAGCTTAAAACTAGATTAGCAGGACATAGATCAGATCAGAAGTATAGGAGGATAAATTTGACGCACAAGACAGCACTGACGGCACATTGTGCAAGATTAGATCATGTTCCAAAGTTTGATGACACTTCAATATTGAGTAGAGAAAGTAATTATAAACGCAGACTTACATTAGAAATGTTACATATTATCAACACACCAGTAGATAGGAGAATAAACTTTAAGGCAGATACAGACAATATAGCACAGATATATAAGTATTTAGTTAAAAATTAGAGGTTTTTTTGTTGTTTATGGTTATTGTTATTGTTTTTTTGTTTATTGTTATTGTTCTTTGTTTATTGTAATGTATGGATTTTTTCATTATTTAATACGGTGTAAGAATGTTAAATATTTTCTATTAAAATCTTTTTGGTAAATTAAATTTCATAAAAAGAAAATATTTTTCATTCATATAAGTGTTTGATTAACAATTTGTTTTAATTATTATTGTTCATGTTAATTGTTATTTCATGTATGTATGTTTATATAGATAATTTTATGTTGATAATTTTCTTAAATACTTATATAATTTTTATTTGTGTATAGAAAGGAAAAACAATAATTTTTAAATTTTGAAATGTGAAAGAAAAAATAGGAAAATATGTATGTTTGTTGTTATGTTTGTTTTTTGAAAAAAACCAATCAAAACATTTTTCATTATTATTGTCCTGAAGAAGCTATCCGAAGGAGAGCGAAATATCGACAAAAATACTCAAATTATTAAAAAGACCTTAAGCTCGAATAAATATATAAAATACAAGAGAAGAAGGGGTCGAAATAACTAAATATTAACTTAAAAATTTAATAACAAAAGCTTTCGATCTCATTGATGAAAAATATTTTGTGTTTATCAAACTCTTATTTCACAATATTCTTATCTCTACAATATTTGGCAAGAAAAATTCAATGAACATAAAATATTTTTTATAAATAAGCCAGTATAATACATCTCTACATCGATTCATTTTTAATTCCATTGGTATACGTATAGCGAATTTTATCGTATGCACGCGCTGTCAACTTGTCTCTAGAAGTAATTATTTAATGTCCACTTGTTTCATAGTTACGCAATCTTCGGGATTTTCGGAGGGAAAAATTAGTTTTCCAAACTCTATGTAAATATGCTTTTGTTCAACAAAAAGTTATTTACATATGTACACCTCATATGAAATTATTTTAAATAAAAATATAATTAAAGATAATTACGAAAGTGATCTGCATAATGTTACGCATTCATTTTTTGCGAAAACAGTTTTGTCTCATTGTAAACAAAATCTCCAAACATACGTAGAGCAAATCAGTACTTTGATTTTCAAAAATACACTCAGCGCCATTCATTTAACACTGACATTTTATTATTCCGCATAAGATAGAGTGAAAAATATCTTGTATATATAATTATTATTATAAATATAATTACTAAGCTTTGTTCGTAATGAAATAAAAACAAAAACAACAATGAAATAATACACCGAAAAATGAACTTTTTTTTTTTTTAAAAAGAAACCCCTGAATATAAAAATCCGTAATACGCGATAAACAGCTTCCGAAAGTTTAAAAGATATTAATAAAACAAAAAATTAATATATAAATGTAAATTGCAAAATTCATTTGTGAACTTAATTTTTAAAATAAAATTAATTAATTCAGACACAATTGCAGGCCTAAGAACAAATTCGAATACAATAAACAACAGAACTTAAAAAATAATTGTATTTAAGCAATAATAAATTTTAAGTTCCAAATATTTTCTTTAAATTATGGTTGGCAAATTAAAAACAACATAAAAAAAAAAAATAAAAGTAATTAACAATTAAATAAAATTTTGAAATATGTTACAAATACATTTTGTGACAACTTTTATTTTTTGCAAACATTTTTAAATAAAAAAAGAAAACCAGTTGGTTTTTCTGTTTAAAACAATATGTTCTGAAAGAAAACTACAAAGTTAAAAGCAAATAATGTTTAAGAACAAGAAAAAATATACTTAAAAAACTTAAAATTAACCTTATTTTACTTATAAATTATTTATGATAGGTAAGTAACTAGCTAAGATTAAGAAATAAAATAAAACGAGTACGAACTCTACATTCAGCTGAGCCGAATAGTATATACCCTTCACCTGCATCGTCAACTTGGTGACTTTCGTATTCTTTTTAGTGCTTTTTAAAATTTTCGATGAGAAAAAAATTTGAGTTGATGCCCAGTGCGTTTTTTAAAATTGATAATGAGTTTTTTTTTTCGTTTAGAATGACACCAAATCATGTTTATTACAAATATTTTACAGTGTCCCAACACAAACCTGGACACCGCTGAGCTCTACCCCAGCATCCAGTGGACACGTATCGTGTGCAATAAAATATACCCGTTTGAATACTATTTCATTCAGCTGTGTAATGGAATACTAATATTGATGCAACACTGGAGTTATGAGTGAAAGTAAAATGTTACAAGGGCGTTGTATATATTTACAAATTGATGGACCAACGAATATTGGGACAAAAGTACTATCACTACCATATTCAAGTGTAGAAGTTGACCGCGTTTTAGATATATTGTTGAGATAAACATCAAGCTCCTATTATATTATTTTTTTTCTTAAATTATTTTTAATTTTTTATGCAGAGTCTGACGTTTGTCTCAACAAAATTATGTCAGCTGTAGACGTTACTTGCTGGTACATTTTGCATCACTACAAACAAAAAACACGTGCTTACGGTTTTTCATTTAATGCTACGATACTTTATTCTCTTAACAAGTATACTGACTTCTGAGTGTATGATATATGTATAAAAACGTAGATAGAAAAATATTTCCTATTTTTGAATTTATAAATATTTGAATATATTTGTCGGTAAAATTTTCTGAAGAAGGTACAAAACGGAGTATCGAAATGACGAAGTTAGCAGTAATTTTTTTTATAAATAAATGACCTTAAGCTCAATTTATAAATTCAAAAATATCAAACAAAAAGAAAGTCCGAAAGCCAGCATCAAGGCAATACAACGTACGAAGTGCTGCATGCCAATTTTATGAGCAGCATATTTTGTAAAGCGTGTGCAGCACTTTCATAACAAGAACGGAAAGCGGAACGTTTTCTACCGCTAGGCTTTTACCTAAGCAAAATTTTTAACCGATTTTGCTTAGCTGCGAGTGTATCATAATTTTTAAAAAGGATTGTTATTCATACCCATAATATTTTTGTCTGAAATAAAAACGCTACTAAGCAAATGCGGTATAGAAATTTCATATGCTGCATCAAATACCAAACGGTTTCTAAAATTTTCTATCTATCGCAAAAGATAGATATTAAAATGAGTGAGTTTTTGTTTGAATATGCATTGCCTTTATCAGTATGTCAGACTTAAAAATATGAAATAATAGTTTTTTACAAATTTATTGTTAAATGATCGATAGTTGAGAGATAACAGAACAATAAATTTGGTGGCGAAACAAGAGGGCATAACATATAACATCTTCCCCATTGTGTTTGAATAGGAAGGGAAGCGGAACGCTAATAATAGTAATAAACGCCTTATCAAAATTGAGTTCTCCTATTACTGAGCGTTGACGCTAAGTCGTTGACAAATTGTGTGGACATGAGAATTTTTGTGAGCCTTTGCTAAACAGCAATAGTGAAGGGTATTTTTTATAAGAACTATTTTGTAATGTTTAAAACTAAAAACTAAAATTAAAGCTTTACTCCTCAGCATGTTTAAAACAATACTTAAATTACAAAACTTTTCGGTTTCTTTAAAAAACTTTTCCACTTTGCCGGATGTATGTAGTGAACTTAGTTTTACCACGGTCTCCACACCCCACTGATGTCTTCAGCAACTTCTTGTTTTAGTTCTCTTCCCATTTCACATACCTTCTTGGTGAGATTGATGGAGCTTATACTATTTTCGGGCATTTTTTTATGATATATTCTTTGGTTATATGCTGTCAATTCGCGGCCTAATACAACTCTGGGAGCTGTAAAGTTATTTGCTAATCTAGGGTTAACTGGAGATGAACTGGGCACTGGTGATGCTCTTACATTTGGCACATAGGTGCTGATATGCTGAAACAACTCTCCACTTATTTGCTGGTCATATTTATTAAGAAACTGTGCAACTTCAGCGGCACAATGCTGAAAGCCAGCCCAAAATTTTTCCATGTTTAAGGTCTCATTGTGGCGTACAAACAGAGCATTTTTCTCTCTCAAACGTTGCAGGTGCCGCACGGTCAGTTCAAGTATGTCGGCTTTTTCCAATTTTGAAACATTCTCACCATCCTTAAAAAAAGTATTTAGGAAAACTAAAATATCAGTAGGTAAATAAATATGTAAATATATTTATTTAGTATTATTTATCTTAAAAGTACGTTCACATCAAACAACTATTTACCCGAAAATGTCTAACAACTACTTTGTTTTAGGCTATAATTTTGATTTGGGCTTTATACTTGAAGTACAAAAGCTATTGTGGCACACACAAACATATTAATAACAACAACAGAAACAATAGAAAAGCGTCTTAATTGCAAACTTAAGAAAGCCTGGTTTTTTTTTTATTGTTATCTCTAAATCAATATAATTTTCGGTGGAGCAAAAAAAAATATTTTTAAAATAAACAAACAAGACAAATAAAATTTTGTTATAAAATGGTTTGTTTGTAGTTTGTTCAAACAGAACTTTAAAGCATCATCTATTGAAACGTAATGTAATGGCGGTTTTTTCTTTTGTTGATTTTTCATTATTGTTTTTTTTTTTTGTTGTTCGTATGTATGTCCTTTTCCAAAACAGAAGCCTTTCCGAATGTTTTGGACACGCTGTTGTCGGCAAATATTTGTAAGATTAACTTAAGCTAATATGTTTCATACGAAAACAGTTTTGGGTTTAATCGCTTGAGATAAAACGAGGAAAGTAGTAGACTTGGTATTTTTACTAGAAAGTAAATGTGCTTCTTAGAGAATTCTTATGAGAGTTTTTTCGGAATAATTTATTGATATGAGAATATTTGTTAAATTTTTTCATTTTTTAGCATAAAAAACAGAATGCGGAAGGTCTGAGAAAATTTTAAATCTGTGAAGAATGTGGGATAGAACAAATTATAGCTTGGAGTAAATTATCACATAAAAAAAATTTAACTTCTGAGGCATGCAAATGCTGGCCTCTCAACGTGCTTATCAAATGTATGACCAACAGTCAACCATTTCTTCCCACCATTTTTTACGAAAACACCGACACTGAAAACGTAATGCCTCGAAACCTACTTTTTTTTTAAATGACGAAGTTTAATTTTTTTCCCTCAAGCCAAAAACTATCGATATATCGCTAGCTCAATGTCGATTGCTAAGTCGACCCTTCTTAGTGTACATACTTTTGTAGAACAGAGACTTTATATCATATAAATGTTCTAATTTAGTCCTTAAATTGTGTTCTTATCTTTTCATTCTGGCATGTCTTTTAGGCTCTAATCATCGCCTTCAAAACAAAACACATAACTCTTTGAATTTGCGAGCTCAAGCTGTATTTATACAACTATAATTTAATCTTCATATGTTTATTATATACATAGCTTATTTTAATAATTGGTTCGATATACATTATTGTGTTGTTTTATATTAAAACCATAACAAAACACTAACGTGCACTCAGACTATTAAATATTAGCGTTCATATAACAGGACCACTACTCTCTTGTTGACATTTATTTGTACAAAAGAAACCAAATTTAAAGAGTTTTTATAATAGTGTTATTATTCTGATACCCTCTGGTAATAAAAATTCTAAATGAAAGTGAGTGCTTTATATTTAATTCGATTCAGCGCCGCAAAATAATCAAATATTTGCTGTGTGCTGAGCCAGCAACAATATTTGCAATGGGGTAATGTCAAAAGCCAGTTGAAAGTCATTCCTTTTAATTGAACTTCAGCCTACGTAATATTTGAATAATGCAATCGATGATAGTGAGTTCTAAACACAAACTCAATCTGATATAACGAAATATGATTCCTGAAGATTATTTATATCATTTGTATTTGTAAAATGTTTCCTCTTTTAAGCAATTTTAACGGTTGTTGTGCTTTTCATCAGATTGTCCTGCTTAGATTAAACACGAATTAAATTATGTTTCGTGTATTTGATTCAACAAAACAACAACAGTCAGCTGCTGATTTGTTGTAAAAGTTAATGAATTTTTGTTGACGCCCCCTTTTAAAATTGTTCTAATAAACTGCTTGTAGACACACCCCAAACGCGTGTAAAGGTGAGTTTTGAGCAAACATAAGAACACTCTTAAAAAAACTTTAACTTTCAGAACTTGTATTAATATTTTAGCTTAAAATACCTAAAACAATCGTTTGCAATCAAAGTTCAAACAATTTGAGAGCTAATGGAAGTCACAACTGGATAAATAAAGTCAATTTACTACAATATTATACTGATAACAGCAAAATTTTAAATGCAAATCTAATCACTTAAGTGTGTATGAAAAAATTAAAATGCGCACACGATGTTCAAATGTTCAAATGCACTTTGATAATAGTGTTTTGGCCCTGCTAGGGAATAGTGCATTGCAAAATTTATATTTTGAGACAAAAATATAGCAACAATTAGAAGTGAGCCACTACAAAATGTTTCCGTTTAACATTTCTAATATTTTGTTGTGTGATTTCTACTTTTTTGGGAATATTTAAAATTTTTTATTTTGTTAATTAATTCAGGTCCAAAAATGAACCTTTTCAAAAAATATTTGCTGTATTTTTCAGCTGTCTATATGCCTACGACATTTCGTTGGTGCTAATCAACTCATCAGTAGACTTGAAAAATTCTTAAAAGTTTGTTTGAAACTTAACTACTTATTTCATAATTCCCATGAACAGAATGAGAATCAGAAATGTTCAAACAAACCTTTAATACAGCAAACATTTCTTTTTTCGTTTTGCAACACTTTTACTTTTCTTTGCAACATTCTATACAACGAGTCTCCATTGGTTACAACGATTTGTATTTTTGAAAGTATCAACGAAATGTCGTCGGCAGAGAGATGAAAAATACAGCAAATATTTTTTGAAAAGGTTCATTTTTGGACCTGAATTAATACATTTCAATTGGCTCTTAAAGCAAATAAATAATTAAGTTCATATTTTTTAATTTGTTTAAGAGAAAAACATTGTCTGTCGCTTGTTTTTTAATATCTCCAGAAATGAAAATTATACTAGATTTTTAAATTGCGGAGCTTTTGACACAGGTTACTTTTGCTTCGCCTGGTATAAAATAACTGTTTATCAACCAATTTGAACAATTGGTGGCTCATTTGATTAATTAATTAATATGATCAGTTACTGGTATATGGAAACTAGCATAATATAAAATCCTTGGACCCATTCTATAACATAATCAAATATGTTGTTTCTAGAATATGATAAGATGTGTGCCGTGACCTCTTCAAAAATCTTCTTTTCCAAAACTTTTAAAACAAGCCTTACGTAGAATCTGAATTGGTGATAGTTTTTGAGGCTAGAGGACCAAAATGCATCACAGCGATGTAATGGTTGCCAAAGGATTTGGTGGCTATTATATATAAACTGTAATTAATTCCTATAAGTGAAAATGGAAATTGTCAAATGCCAATGTAAAAGTCTCTTTTATGATATTGTCTAAAACTTAAGCTCATACTTTCAGTTTTTACTAAAAACAAACTAATTTAAACTAAGTGTGTGTATTGGAACTATGAACTGCAAACGGATTTTGAATTATTAAAGTGCAAAGAAAGAGCAACAAATGTTAAATGTTGAGCGATATGCAAATTTTATGATTCTTCTAAAATTTTGAAGGATAACAATATTTTTTCTCTACAAAAAATTTTTAACAGCCAGTCTCCATAAGTCTCTTCTTTTATCACAAAAGCTTACATCGAGCTTTAAAAATGTTGTTATTATTCAACTAATCCTATTTATATTATTTCTGACTTTGTAAAAAACTTGAGCTGTTTCCGTTTCTCCAGAAAAAAAGCAACATTTCAGAAAAGAAATACAGAAGAGATTTTATTAACTTTTTTGTTAATTATTCATGATTATAGCAATATATTCTTTGATCTTAATCAGATTAAAATATTAAAACACCTAGCAAAACAGGAGCTCAATAGATGCAGCGTTTTTTTTTTTTTTAATTTGTTTGCTTGATTGAGAGTTTGAGACGAAAACAGAAAACAAATAGAAATGTTTTGTTAACGCTAAAAATTTGCAAAAAAACAATTATTTCGCGTTGAGCAAAATAGGTAATAAGCTTTATTTTCATCTATTACTAACAGTGCTAATAATTTTTTGCCTTTTTAGCTGTCACGTCAAAGTCCACAAAACACATCCGTTGAAAAATCTTTGATTGGGCGCATTTCTTAGAATATTTTCCCTATGATAAATTTCTTTGACCTACCGCTTGCAGGGTACCAGTCATTAAATCCTTTAACTCATCCAAACACTTGTTAATACGAGCACGTCGTTTACGCTCTAACATCGGCTTCATAATCTTGCGGTACTGATAAGTGCGCGAAACAGGTTCCATGGGTAAATTATTCAGCATAAATTGATGATTGGGTGGCATTCTGGCAGTAAAATTCATTCACTTTAAGAAACAAAACACGCACAAGATTTTAATATTACAATTATAACTTTTTTAGCTGGATTATTTTTATTGTAATAAATCAATTGAAATATTTTTTTTTTTTTTTTTTTGGTGTGACTAAATGTCATATGTGTTAAAAATGTTATTTATGTATTTTTTCAATTATTGTTGTCACCAAGTTTTTAGCGCAAGTAACAAATAAAAACAACGTCTTTACTTAAGCAACTTTAAATTTCAAATGAACTTGTCTTGTGTGTAGACAATAATTTTATTATTTTCTTCGAACCTCTCAAATAATTGTAGCAAAGAACAACAACTATGCAAAACGATAGTTCACATACCCCTCACAGAACAACGCAGAGCTTGTGAGTGCACAAAAGAAATATCACAATGTAGATGTACTTAATACACACGAGTAAGATATGTATCAATGCATTGATCCGAAGACCAACAACAACAACAGGAACGAGTCTTAATCAAGCTGAGGTTTCCTTTTGACTAGTGCACGCGCTCACTGACAGACACTTTGTAGCAGCAACTCTCGATCGTGCAAGAGATCACATGTTCAACGAACAAGATCGTTAAAACAAAAACAGTAAGCTTTACGACGATACGATGAATGGCTAACACGATTGTGCCAAACATTGTCAGCCAATAGGAGACCGTAGTATATACCACTTAAGAGCGCTCTGGTTCAAGTCGTAAAACTATTAAAACGTGTTTATTCAGTCTGAGTGAAATAAGTAGGTTGACGAATACTTTTGGTTTGCTGTGGGCTTTGCTGTAATATGAGTAGTGAAGCGTAAATATTTATGAATGAAATTCGTATCACATATGTATATGCTTACAAATTTCTGTTCGTGTGTGTATCAGTACAAGCATAATTATATATGCTTGTTTACATTTTATTTTATTACAAAAAAGCTTGAACTGCTCTGTAAAGAGTAATGAAATGATTGAACTGGCCACTGATACATTAGAGGAGTTGAAGGTAAAAAAAAGTTTAATTTCCAAATGCATGCTGCCACAAATGTTTGTTTGACACCTGGGGAATTTTGGCGAAATCTTTAGAATAAGGAGCCAGGCTTTGAAAGAAGGGAGTTTTATAGGTTTGTAGAGGGGGTCGTGGACCTCCCAAAATTGAAGTCAAAGTCTGCCGTAGGCTTTTAGTTTATTAATAATGCGATGTTGAAGCTGCGGAATCTACTAAGAAAAATGTTAAAATGTTGGTAAAACAGTGCTGCCAGAGGAAAGTTTTAGCACAGAACATAAAAACGCGAATTCATAAACGGTTTCAAGCATCCAAAATCGTATTTTTATAGGTATGCCGAATTTTTTCTTGACAACCGGCCTTCGGCCGAGCTAAGGAATTTTCTCCGCCATTGTATAACCAACTCCGGCTTTGCGTATAAAATCTGCATGCATCTGGCAGCACATTTTTTTCATTTTACGGCAATTGGTACCATTACACTAAAGCCGACCCAAATTTCGTTTTTGACGGCCCATCAAGCATTCACTATAAATTTGTTTTTGTGGCATCCGTTTGGTAAAAGTAGAAAACATCAATTTAATTTATTTATCCATGTTTATGCTTTTTTTGTCAGATATGTATGATGAGGAAAATTTATTTTAACTTCTTTTTAATTTAAACTATAGTAGCAAAAAAAATTTGTTTCCTTTTAATCATTTTCTTTTTATTCATTATTTCTTCTTTTTTATGTTGTTCTTGACAACTATAAGCGATGAAAAAATATCCAGGATAAAAAACTTTTCGTGTTCGATGATCTTCTAAAATACATGACAAGCAAATGATAGCGAGCCTACCAGAAATACATTTTTTTTTTACTTTTCTTAAACACCGTCGCTGTCACACTATTCATTAATACTACAACCATACTTTTTAGCCATTTTAAACATATCTCTTCTGCTTAATAGAATATTTTTTGACTTTTCACATATTTACATATCTACTTTTTTGTTTATTGTTGTAATTAAAAAATTCTCGCAAAAATAAATTATTTCTTTTCCACATATATTAAACAGCGAACCGAATACTTAAGCAGGGGAATATAAATAAAATATAATAATAAAACTACAAATTATGGTTCAACAGTTAGAGCAAATTTTCAAAATAAAGAGCACTCCCGTGTATGAACACCAATTAGATCTTAATGTGTTCGTAGAGGCCTGCCAACATCATAAACTGTGCAAACTTCAAGTCTCTATATCTTAAGTTATAGTTAGTTTTCAAACTAAAGGGTATCATCATCATGTTTGGGACATTATTTACATTTTTGATTTGTCTTAGTTTTCGTTTATGCTCTTGTATAGATATATCCTGTGCAACTGCATATCAAGTCTATAATATATCGTTTGGATCCTGTAAAGTGCACTCCTCTGGCAGGTTTTCTTGTTGGAGGATTTATTTTGTTTATAAAATAAAAATCTAGTATTTAGCAACTAAGCAATTGAAATTCAAATAGATCACTATTAATGTTGTTGCTCCAAACATTTGAAGCAATGATTTTCAAAGGACGCTTCAGCTCGTAACCAAAATGCAGACAGTGCTTTGAATTTGCGCTAAGTTATATAAATTGAAAATAATTTTATTAAATGAACTGCTAAATTTCTTACCTAAAACTAAACTAAAATTTGCAATTTTTGCATGTAATCTTATCTGCCTAAGTTGTTTTTGCTTATATTCAAAAGGCATACCAATGTTTTTAATGAATTATTATATTTCGTTAGGCAGCAAACGAAAATGTCATTAAAGTAAAACTTGAAGTTTATACCATTAATCACAGTTTTTATGATTTAAACAAATTTTCTTACGCAGGATGGCACGAATAAAAGATTTCATTTAAATGATGCAAGCAAGAAAAAGAAAACAGGATATTTGCTCATTTTATAATATTAGTCCTAATTATAAACAGATTTTTTTGCTTGCCATATCTCAATTTAAAACTGCTGTCAGTTTTGAAAGTCCTGATGAAAAATATTACTGGGTGGCACGAAGGAAGATGGAACTAAAAGAAAACAGTTGTCTTAATGACAATGACAATGCCACTGTTGCTATTGTTGTTGTTGTTGTTTTTAGTGTTACTGCTAATGTTAACGATGAAGTTGATGACACTGGCTTAGCATTAGAATTTCGTTAAAAGGACGGACTACAAAAATATAATATATAAAGCAGAGAATGTAGAGAAAACGCTAATCTGGTTATAAAATGTTGTTTTCTCGCCTCAAACAAATACAAAAGCAATTTAGTTTGGTTTTTTCTCTCTTTGTTTCAATTCGAACAATAACAACTCTTGTTGCTGTTATCTGCACTGAATGCCACGGGCTTTTGTTACTGATGGTGTTTACAAACATAAAAATATTTTGTTGGTACAAACATTTGTGCTGAAGTATTCATGCAGCCTGTGTTTAAGTTTAAATGGTTTGAATTAAATCGAGCTAATATTTAAAGGCACGCATTTCACGGGCCTCTTAATGTTAAGCAAAGTTAAAGATTTGCTGACTGAGGTTTCATAGCTCAGCTGTTTCAGGTCCACCATGATGCTCACCAGTAATTGATAAGCTTCGTGCCCAGGTCATAACTAAGTGTATAATATTGTTTAATCGACATTATTTAACTATGACAAAGAAAATATCAAAGACTCTTAGCTCGGTGGACTACCAGATATTTTGCAGCCTCCACACTTGTCTTCACGTCCTTGAACTCAGGGACTCATGTTTCTAAAGCGACACTCTAAACAGAAAATATACAATAGCTTAGCTGGCTGAGTGGCTTGAGCGTCACTTTAGAAACATGAACCCCTGAGTTCAAGGACGGTTGCTAACGAAAACTGTGGTGGCTTTAAAACAGCTGGTAGTCCATCTAACTAAAAGTCCTTGATATTTTCTTTCTCATATTTAAATAAGTTTAATTACAAAACTAATATAGAATGAAAGTTATAGGGCTTCTAGACGTAATACAAAAATAATAATATGAGAAGTTCGCATGGTAAAAATTAATAAATATTTTTTATTAAACATTTTTTTTTAGTTCTAATAATTGTGTATTTAATATTTTGCGTTTTTTTTTTTTTTATTGTAAATTGGCTTTAACACAAAAACATTGCTATGATTCACATTAATAACAATTATAAATAATAACAAAATATAAATATAATATTAAAAAAATATGCAATAATAAATAATAACAAAATTACTCCGTAACGCTTCTCATCAGCACCCACTTGGATTATAAATTTATTACTTTTATTATAATTTATTTTCCTATATATTCCGGCAAAGCTGCTGATTAAAATTCAAGCAGTAATGCAAATCTGAACAACTTTTTAATCAATCAAAT
Organism: Sturmia bella; assembly: GCA_963662145.1. Lineage (NCBI taxonomy): Eukaryota > Metazoa > Arthropoda > Insecta > Diptera > Tachinidae > Sturmia > Sturmia bella. The sequence goes on from OY759170.1 coordinate 58,614,223, forward strand.
GTGTAAAAAATGTGTATGAAAGTGAAAATTTTCAATACGAAAACGTTTCAATTTGTAACGTTTGTATTTAACTATATAATATTTATTTGATCTTCTTAATTATTTGAAATAATGTTAGACATAGAATTAGTTTATTTCTACTTGTGTTATTTTTTACTGTTATTTATATTGTTTTTATTTTTCAAATTTTTTGAATTTTTTAAATCAAAATTTTTTTAACATTTTCAATTTAATTACAATTATTATCCTGAAGATGATAACAAATTGTTATCGAAATATTGAATAATATTGTAAATAAAAATTTGTTTATATAAAAAACGATCTGAAGCTGTAATAAATAGTTTTTTCAAAAAAAAAAAAAAAAAATTGTATTTAACATCTTTTTTTTTTATTAAAAATATTAACTGTGTTCAACAGCTGCTTTATAAAGAAGAAAAAAAGTTTATGAGACGCAACAAGCCTAAATTATTGTGCAGAAAGTTGTTTAGTTTTAAAATTTTTTTTTATTAGTTCTAATACTTTTTTTTTGCAAAATTAAAAATGCATAAAAAAACCACCTTTAATTGGGTTTTCCAATTTTTTTAAAAACATTACCAACATTGTAACTACGTTCGTCAACGTTTGTCATAAGTTTCAATAGTTCTTTTATGTAATTTTTCCAAAATTATGAATCAGACTTCATTGCTTTGAATTGAATACGGAACAATTGTGCATTCAATATTTTCTAAAGAAAACTATTTTTACCTTAGCAGGAATTGGGAGACCTGATTTAATTCATGGTTTTCATTCTGTTTTTTATGTGCACCCACTCTAAGTCAAAGAAAACTATTTCAATATAAGTATTTTCTTGGGCTAAAGATCTTTTCATCATATACTATATAATTTATAGTTATTTAAATAATTTTGTCGATATTTCGCTCTCCTTCGGATAGCTTCTTCATGACAGTATGCGAAGGAGTGCGAATATTTAAAAAAAAATATATATAATGAAGACCTCTAGTTTAGGATGATACTGAGCAAAGCCAGATAATAAAACAACTTCTCCCAGAATAAAATGTGCTAAACATTTTTGTATCTAATTATGTATTTTTGCTACGTGTACAATGCAAAAAATATACATATTTATCTTAAATGCAAACTGATAAAAAAAAAAAAAACCTTTAGCATAAGGCCTTTTAGAAGGCAATTCTGTGCATTATTTTCACTGCATTGACACTTGGCAGAAGACCTACACTTACGATTATGAGACAATGACTCCCGTGGGATAAATTTTGCTGTATGAATGAGTCTTAAATAACTAAAACAACAACGACAGCATTAATGATCATAAAATCTTAATTGCGGATATGACAGCAAGATAATAATAACAAAACATAAAAATATGCGAGGAAATTATTTTAAAGAGTTTTACATTCGGATTTAAATGTCAACAAATAATGCAAGCTTAAATTTCTAAGGCACTAACTAACAGAGTATGAACACAAAACATAAACAAATTCTTTTGAAATTTTAAACTTTAAAGAAAGAAAAAAAAGCAACTACGCTTGCATAGTATGTATGTATTTAAAATTTAGCTGTTTGCATAAATAATAAACTTAAAACCCGAGATCTCGCTATCAGCGCAGTGTGCTGTCATCCCTGCTATGCAATCATAGAAGCCAATTCAAAGTGGTTTCATTTCTCAACTTATCAAAAATTAAGACGTGAATTTCTTAAAAAACTGACTATGACTAACTGCTCGCTAGCTCATTGCAGTTAGCAAATGGTATTGTAGATTGCGGCGATATTGAGGTCCAAGCTTGTGAGTGGTTTGGGGATATGGTAAAATCTGTTCATAAATGATAGCTAGGTCAGAAAAATAAGAAAGTTCTTGCATTCTTTATGACGAATATTATTTAAGCTACACAAAAGTATATTGATTGGATTTATTAGCTGGGGTGCAACTAAATATTTAGCATCCACTAGGGCTTTTATCACCACACAATTACATCTGGGTTTCATATGCTTAAAAAAAATTTTATCTTGAAAACTTCTCATTTGTTTTCATCGGTATATGCAACTAGTTTCCACATCACATTAGCGGTTTTCACTCTTGATACTAATTTTACCACTCTGCTATATTCACTACGATTTTTACCACAAAGCTCGAGTGACTTTTTTACCTCAATGTGTGCATGTTCTTGCAAATATTCTAAAACTTGCTGAATTTCTTTATCTGTCCACCTTTTGTTGTGAATTTTGTCACGTTTTCTCTTCACCAGTACATATATTTTTATTTGGTTTTTCCATATTTTTTATTTTCTCAACACAAAATTAATCTTTGCCGGCAAAACGATTCACAGCACAGAATATCTGTGATTCCCAATAATTTTTTTACAATGTTTACTAAAGCTTTTTGTTTGATTTTTTAATCACAGCGGAGAAAATAAAAGTTCAGTACATTTTGTTGCTGCAGTGATGTAAACACTAGTACTTTAATCAAATCTGCTACTTCAACCAAATCTGCGACCGAGTTTAAGAGTGAGAACCGCTAGTAGAATATGGTACACCAAAGTGATAAAAATACTAGAATGTACAGGAGAAAATATGAAAAGCAGCTTCGAAAAAAATTAAGAACTCAAACTTTGATAAATTCGATGCATGAATTTATGAAGTAAACACACTTAAATCTCTCTCTCTCTCTCTCTCTCTCGAAACTATTCCCAGTCGAAAAAAATGGCATTCTAGCCAATATAATCATTAAAATAATGTGTTAGTTTTTGATATTTTTCTCGTTTCTAGGGAGAATTGTATCAGATTTGTACTGATTACCGCGTATATTCTCTAGTAAGCAGAAATAGGAATGTGTTTACTGAAAATAATGCATTTGTTTCATTCAAGAATGATGACCTATCCATTTAAATTGCTTTTTATTCCATTAATTTTTAATTGTCACAATAGCACAGTGGGTGTAGTGGCAGCTAAAAGTTTGTGAAGTTTGCAGTTCGAATCCAGTTCAATACAAATTTTATAGCAAAAAATAAAAAAAATAAAACAAGTAATAGAAAAAGTAAGTGAAACAAAAATTAAAAGCCACAGAAAAGAGCAAAAAAATAATGCTAATTTTGCCATTTTAAGCAAAGGTAATTAAATAATTTAATTAAACTTAAAACTTATTCTGAATGAATAATAATTATAACATATTAAAGTTTGCTAAGTATAGAAAAGACTCATCTGTATTAATAATGTAACTAATTATAAAGAATAACTCATTGAATTCATTCCGAAGGCACACTAAAAGAATTCAGCTCAAACGTAGGCCGTTGTTACTCGTTAAGAGTAATGAATTATGGAATCAAATCTTATGCAATATATGTATTACATTTTGGATTTTTATTGATTGCAATTTCCAGCTGGATTCTTTAAATCTTCTTTTGCCTTTGGTATGTTTGTTTTTGAAATTATAAATTTTTTTTTTATGAAATGACTTAACAGAAAAATTGATTTTATTTCATAAAATCGAGAATTGGAGGCCGCGACTGAACTATCAGACAATATTGAATTGCAATATATCGATGCTTAAAAATATACTAAACTCTTCCACAACAAGTGATACCATAGCGATTAAATGTTATTACGTTTTCGTCCGATAGCAGTGATTAGACCTTGGGCTTTTGTAACTACTGTTCAGAAGCCACAAAAATTAACAGCATTTATTTGACGAATATCGCTTGACACCATAATAAAAATTGTTGACAAATGCATCACCATATTTCGATAGAGCTTGCTTAAAGTGTGGTCTGTAGCCCAGAACTTATCATGGAGCAATCTTTTCGCTGAAAGGTTGAGGAAATGTTAAACAATTTTAAGCTGAAGTTTCGAATACTCTTTTCATGTTCGCTTATCTTAATTGGAGTTTCAATACATTTAAAATATATTTAAGCTGAGTAGTGGTTTTCAGCTCTAATCCCTTAATATTTAACAATTAATAGTTTGAAATTTCCTTTGAATTTTATTTCCCTGTGGGCTATCATGTATTTGACACACTTATTTGTACTAAGTCTTATTTTTGGCACATTATTAAATTATTTAGTCATATATTAGCTCCGATGTAACAAAATTCAATATTTTCATTGCATAAAAACTCACAATGCAAAAAAAAAATTTGAATTACAATTTACCATAAATGATTATCTCAAGACTTTTATTTCTTATTACAACACGCGCTGCTCACTATTCACTTTTGGTCTGATATGATCACTTTTATTAAAATACAAACAAAAATTTTTTTTCGCCATTGCCTGGTCTTTTGTGCTTCTTTTGAAATTTTTTAGTTCCCACGTTCAAGTTGGCAACCAGCGAGCAGGCAACAACCAACCAACCACCCAATGATTGTAACACGATCGTGTTAATTTAAGCATCTGTGTTGATCTGATGTTAACATTCAGTGAGTAGTTGTTGCTTTTCTTTTGAGGCAGTATTTGTAGCACTCAGCACAACATCATCACAAGCTGCACAAGTAGCAGCGACAGTAAGCAGCAGAGGCAGTATTTAGTTAAAACAACATTTAACAGTCGCTACTCTACGTTCTTGACAAAAAGAAAACACCCACAGTTTTGCTGATCATGCTTTAAAATTCAGTTTTTCTTTTTTTTGCTTTTTTATGGTTTTCATTTGATTTTGAGTTTTTGTCAGTATTTCTGTTATTGTGAGTGAATTGCTTTGAGCCTTGTGGCACAATAAATCTATTATTAAAAACAGTTTTTCCTTATTACGCTGGCAAATTTTTGTTGTCAATATGTTTTTTTTTTTCAACTAAAGATTTAGAAATGATAATTTTGCAATCATTCTTGAAAAATTTATTGAATATTTAGGTATGAATGTCGTAATCTGTTAAGCTAATTATGACTTAAAATTTAGCAATGTAGTCTGAAGTACTTAAATTTTGATTGATACTGAAATAAGTGATTGGGTGTAAAAAAGAAAAGCATGGTTGGGAAGATACAATTTTGACATAGATATATAGTTGAAGGCGAACACGGCATATGGTTTTAAGCTGAAAATATTATTTATAAGAAAACAAATAATAATTTCCTGAACAGAGATTGGGCTACAAAAATGCAAATTAGAGTGGTTTGGTTAAAATTGTTAAAGACTAGTTAAAGACAACTCTGAACTTTTTTTATTTCTCGAAAACGAATTTGACGTCGCTAGTTTAGTTTTTGTCATTTATTGTGCTATTTGTTAATCTCGAATACCATTGTTGAGGAAATCTTAAGACGCACATTTCTATTTGTAATCATTCTTGGCTCTGACCCCAATAGGAAACTGTGACTTTCCCATCTCTGGGTTTTGCTCACCAAAATGGAAAGTTGCCGGGTATGACTAGTTGTCTGAAGCCACCACGCTTCTCGTCGGCATAAATTCTGTTCATAGATGCAGTTGTATATTTCGCACTGCATTGGGCTTTTGTCCACCTTTAAGCAAGTTGCTCCCCAGCTAAAGTCATAATTTTGTTTTATTTGTGTTTTTCTTAATAATACCCGTTATAGCAATTATTTAAAATAAGCTTCATCTAGAATCACCCATAATATGCGGTAGGGAAAGTTAAAAAAATATCAATGGTAATTGTCCCTGAATACGGAGAAATATTAAAGTTCTGAAATTATTGATGTATGTATGTATGTATGTATGTATGTATGTATGTATGTATGTATGTATGTATGTATGTATGTATGTATGTATGTATGTATGTATGTATGTATGTATGTATGTATGTATGTATGTATGTATGTATGTATGTATGTATGTATGTATGTATGTATGTATGTATGTATGTATGTATGTATGTATGTATGTATGTATGTATGTATGTATGTATGTATGTATGTATGTATGTATGTATGTATGTATGTATGTATGTATGTATGTATGTATGTATGTATGTATGTATGTATGTATGTATGTATGTATGTATGTATGTATGTATGTATGTATGTATGTATGTATGTATGTATGTATGTATGTATGTATGTATGTATGTATGTATGTATGTATGTATGTATGTATGTATGTATGTATGTATGTATGTATGTATGTATGTATGTATGTATGTATGTATGTATGTATGTATGTATGTATGTATGTATGTATGTATGTATGTATGTATGTATGTATGTATGTATGTATGTATGTATGTATGTATGTATGTATGTATGTATGTATGTATGTATGTATGTATGTATGTATGTATGTATGTATGTATGTATATTACGTTTATATGATTGAAAAAACGTTTAGCAGCAAATGGCACTTCTTAAGTGTCTGTAGATCTAAGAAAACAAATAATTTGGATATTGAGCAGAACTGACATTGGAGTTGATCATCCAATCACTGGAAGATACACAAAATCACCCATTATACGATTACGTCTAAATGAAAATAATTCCGGGTTTCTTAAAACATTATGCTAAATACAAAATATAAATAAACGTGAGAAAGATTTACATTCAACATGCGTGACAACTCGTGCGGTTATCGTGCAATATTAATAAACAATATATTTTTTTCAGACAAGACTACAACAATTTCGTCAGTTGAGTATAAACGGGAGCAGCGTGGGGTGGAAGTAACCCGGCCACAGTTATTGTTGCAAAAACTTGTTAAACAAACACTGCCAACACTCACCTGAGCAACAAACTGTGCACGAAAAGAACGCGATGCCAATATTTATGTGTTTGTACATGTAGCAGCTATTTCTTTATGCCATTTTCCCCCTCTTTATTGTGTTTCTAAAGAGCATGCTGAATATTAAATAAGGCCGTCCACAATGAGTTCAGACAAGGTATCCACTGTGAGTACGAACACGAATGTTGAAAAAGTGCTGCTGCACTTTAACGAAATCCAAATCCAAGTTTAGTCATACAGTCAAATTAATGTAATAAGTGCAGTTAAATGCACAATGATCGCATGTGCAGTGCAAGGCTTTTTTTTTAGCTTTTAGCACAGTGGATATGAGTTATCAGCTTTTTAATGCCTGAAGTGACAACTATACTATATACTTATAAAATTGTATCTAAATTTGAGAAAACAAGAAGTGACAAATAAAATCACAAACTTGTGTTCCAACCCTGATTCAACCCAAATGTGAGCAACCTTGAAATTATTCTGAATACTATAACAGATCATTCCATTGAACGAGTTATGTTTGTTAGGCCATGACTAATTGTACACTGTTTTTAAGCAGCAGCTTACAGCCATCCCACCACCTGGGCTCTTCATTACTGACTATCTATATTTATTTGATCAACTTTCCACTTTATGACAGTCTTTTGCAGTTGATTTGAATATGTGGTACATGTGATATAAATCAGCATCGTTTGTTTTATTTTTCGTTTAAAAGTTTGAAATTTTCCCAGCAAAGCTCCACTGTTCGTATTAAACAAATATTGCATTGCATTACTTTGCCCCTTTACACAAAGTTATATTATACAAACACGCCAAGAGGGAAGCATTTCTGAATGGGGACCATAAACAAAAGGTACACTTATATACGTGTGCATACACGCTGCCTTAAAAACAGAAAAAAAAACTCTACCTAACCGCAATGGCATTGTATGGCGTCCGAAAAGAAGCACATGCAATGAAACGACAGAACGACAGAAAAATGCTTTGTGATCGTGGGAATTTACGGTGGCAACAGGTGCAATATATGGATGAATTGAAAAAAAAACACGAAACATTGTTCGACTTGTTTGACTTGCAACAACAGCACTGCACTTAATCACTGCTAAGCAATACGTTATAAGGTTTAGTGTGCGTGTGTGTGAATGGCTTTAAGTCATTTTGAAAACAGTTTCTGTATGATAAATACTGGCGCTGAGCAGTAAAATTTTGTTCTACAAAAAAAGGTAAAAGCGATCAAATAAGAATTTATTACAATTGAAAATTAAACGTGACACATGATGATTCTGCTCTCGATGACACAACGGCATGCAAACATTTCCAACACTTTTAAATATCTTTGCCTTCAGTTAGGTTTTTTATATTTCTATTTCTAATTTAGCATTCACGACTGTGTTCTAAAACTAAAATTGAGGATGTGGCTTATAATTATTTTTATATTAGAAATAAAGTGTTGAAGTCATGGACATCATCTTTGAAACACTTAAGAAATCTGTCAACTATGTGTTAATGACGAAGATAATAATGTTTGTTGGTTTTTTTTTAGTTTTTTTTTGTCCAGATTTGTGTCTTGAGAGCAATAAAATATCTGATGTTTTTGCTTGATAAAAATGCAAACGTTGAAATCAAGAAAAAATAACAAATTGTAATTAATCTCACGCTTCTATATGTCTCACGCGTATCATTCATAAGAAACCAAACAAACAAACAAACAAACAACCCAAGCCAAGCCAGTCGGTTCGATTTTTGCAGTTACTTTGTTTATGCTGATTTTTATGCCACATACATATATAGACGTACATACGTATGTATGTACTCTGTATTCTAAATATTTTTCATTCATAAATTCTCATCAGAATTCACTAAGATTGGCATTTTAAAAAGAGGTAGGGTAAAAAGCTAATGACCAATTTTCGACTTGATATTTAAAAATGAAATTTTCATTTAAATTTAAGTTGTTTTTAAATAAGAGTGTCAGTTTTTCAGTCACAAGTAAGTGCTCGAATTTAATTACATCAAAAGCAGCATCTTTTCATTTCCAAATTCTATAGACAACATCCCATACAACAGCTGTTGCTTATTGTAAGAAAAAAATTATTTTTGATGAAATCAATTAATTTATGACCAACTATGGCAAACTTAGTGTTTGAGATAAACGCTTGTAGGTCTTTAGTTTGTTCGTCCTTGCAGCAGAAATTTTTCGAACCGGCTCTTTGCGAGGAGAAAATTAATGTAGTTTTGGTAGACCACTATTATGTCCTTGGTATAAAGACTGGTTCAAATCCTCGCGTTATTGAGCAAACTGATTTCAACAATATTTGCATAAGTTTTGTATATAAATTTTAAGTTGATTGATTGAACTTCTAATTTTTTTTTCTTGTTTTCTTACCTTATGCAGGCGCGGCCTAATTATTATTTTTTTTTTATTTTCTTTTTCGTTGCTTTCGGAACCTGAGTTGTTTTAAGCAATTAAGCTTTTTTGCTATCGGCAAATAAAATAAAATAAAAAAATTTTTAATATGCTGTTATTAAGTTTTTTAGCATACAAGCATATTTCTTTTGCAAGAGAAGGCTTATTAGGTCTAATATATTTAGGTTACTTTAGAGTCGAACTTTTAGGATTTCCTATTAATTTATAATTATTTTTCTTACTTCCTTCGAACTAGGAAAGATTTTTGTGGTAAAATTGAGGAGATCAACATTATTATAGAAATCAACTAAAGTAAAGTTGAAGGCACATAAGCTGGGGAACATACATATCAAATTGACATCAAGCTCAGGTCATAACTAAATTGCGTACAATTTTTAAGCAGCAGAAAATAATCGTCCTACTATATTCGCTCCAAGGACTGTCAATATTTATAATATTAAAATTCAATTAGTTAAATTAAAAGTATTTTCTAGAAATAAAAAAAATACTCTTTTTATTGCAATACATGTCTAATGTCAGCTTTTATCTCAAAATCGTTATTTTCAAAAACACAATCGTTTTTTAGACAAAATTAATGGCCTAACTTTTTGCAATGAACTTTATTTTATAAATTTATTTATAAAAAAAAAAAAACTTAATATACAAAACGCTCTCTAATATGCGACATCTTAATGCCCGTTGCGTAAAAATTATGTACGTTTTTTAACAATTACTTGCAAGTATTTATGACATATGGTAATTGGTTTTATGAATTTGTATCAATAGGACCTTTATTGAGTTAAAAAATTAAATTATATTAAGAAAAAAAAAATATTTGGATGCTCAATTGATTTTTTTCTGTGCAGTTAAACTTTCTAAAAATGTTTACCCTCTTTATTAAAATTTTCTCAAGTTCATTTTACCCAACACTAATAATGACAACAACAATGACATATTACTCTTATCTTTTGCTCAGAATCTTAAAAACAAAGTTAAGCTTCTTAATCTGAAATTTATGCCAACATTGCAAAATGAAGCTGAAAGACAAACAAATAAAATTGAATGAGCGAATGACAAGCAACATTCCCATTCAACCGGACACCAAGAACGCGTTCACAAAAATAAAAAAGTACATAAACAAAAACAAACTGGCAAACGGACAAGCGATCGTATATACAAGTAACGCTCTATAAATTATTCATTATTTTGAAATGAAGACAAGATAAAAACAACAACTGCAGCAAAATCAACAACATTGACAACCTACAACAACAGTCACTCAAAAGCCAAAAAGACCAAAACAATCATTAGCAACATGCTGTGTCTGTGCTGGATATCAATCGATTAGCAACAAAACTCTCGACTTTGTATCACTGTTATGTATTTGCGATTTGTGGTAACATATTGAACAAAGTGACTCGGCCGACTGACTGTCTTTTGAGATGTCAAACATCCTTAAACGAAGTGTTTATTAATGCTAAAACCTTTTGAGCAAACTTTTTTAAAATGTGAGAATATTTTGAAATCCCATTCTCATGTTTAACGATACGAAACCAATCACAAAAAAAATGAAACCGGGCAAACATCAATTACCCGCAGAACAGTATCAGCACCGATACACAGATGTAAGTATGTTAGTTATTTATTTCGTTCGTTCGCTCTTTCGTTGGCCATTTGTTGGTTCGCGTTATTCATTCATGAACCAAACGACGTCTGACACGCGTATGCGTTACAATCACTGTCTGCTAAAACTATTGCCAGTTGCTGCTGCTACCTGTTACTGTTGCTGTGGTATTGCATGTTTTTTTTTTTGTTTGTTTGTTTAAAGTTTTATATTTTGACAATGATTTAGTAAGTGTTGCTGTTAACTTGCAGCAAACAAGTATCAATGTTCGTTAACTAAATACGTGATCGTTTGCTGAAAATGCGGATCCTTTTCATGGAACGCTGACTACAAGCAGGTGCACGGTTTTTCTACTTAATGTTGTAATTGAGCTTCATAAAAATGTATTAATTAGACTGACCTTTGTGTATTGACAGCGAAACCTTAGTTAACGAGTTTCTCTTGTATGGAAACTATTCTTAAAATATTAAGGGCGAGCTCAAGAGTGATAACGAGACAAAAACAAAAATAAAATTAAGTTATAAAAATTCGAAAATTATTTTTTTTTTTTTTTTTGATTTTTTGGTATACTAACTTACTTATGCTAATCTGCAAAAACTAAACTAGCAGTTAGTTTTTCGCATAAGATCATTAATCTATATAGGGATATACGCTGTTACTGCTACTTGCAAAATAAAATTTTGATATTTGTGAATAGGGCAGTCAACTGGAGTCGGTGCTACAGGGTGGTAAGTGTATCACACATTAAAGTAAAATTAAATATTTTTACCACTTTTATTATATACATTTTCCCAGGAATGTGCTACATATTTTTACTGGCCACGCTGCTCTTTAAATTAAAGACATGTGTCATTCCAACAGTTTGTTCACTTAAAAAAGTTTAGCGCATCTTGCAGACAGGAACTTTTAGATTTCTTACCCAAGATAGATTCATAGCACAGTGAAAAATTTGCGCTAGAGACTTGCAGCAGTCTAGAAAATCTTGCGGATCATGTAGGAGCGTGGTTAAGATTTAGAATCATCTCCCATGAATGCGAGGGCTTGAATAAAACTAGAAGAATACCTTTTAAAAGAAAACCACGATATTTTATTAAGCCAATTTTTTTGATACACACATATAATTACATATGTGCGTAAATACTTAATATCTCGTACAACTTTTTCAACGCAGTCTTTTTAATTAATTAATATGTAATTAGAGCAAAGTCCATTGTAATACAAGACAAAAATTAAACCACAAAAGGAAAGCGGTGATTGGTCCTTTTGGAGTGAATGGAAAAAGTAATGATAGGAGAGGAGAAGAAGACAAGGGATCAGAAAAAAAGTATAGAAAGGTAGACAGTCGAACAAAATGAAGAGAGGGACCGTGAATACTTCAGACGCACATATTGTAACGGGTCCAGCCATTTGCAGATCTCAAGATTTCAAAACTTTTAGATAATTTCGTATTTTTTCTTTCGAAAAATTTAAAATTTTTCCCACTACTCCGCCAACAATCAGATGCTGACAAATAATATTTATTTTTTTAAATTACTGTGAGAAATTTTTTTCTTTATCTTCTCTACGCATTAACAAGTTATGAAAGTCCATTATATCAGAAGCATATATGAACTAATTACATACATACAAGCATATACAAATGATAGTGTATTACAATGCATTAGCAACAGCTTACTATTTTATTATATTAACCATATTGAAGTTACAATCACATCGCGCAAGACAGCGCTACCAACCAATACTTCTTCAGATTTCTTATTATTCTTCAATTGTTTCACATGTCAACCAGCCACCCATTGAAGACATTCATGTTCATATAAAGTAACCATCACTTCAACACAATACCCTCCAAAAAGTGTTTATGCATTACACACCAGTGAATGGTTACAAAATATTTGCAAAAAAAAAAGTGTGTAAATAAATATATAAACCGACAAAACCGCGACAAGCTGACACTTTCGACACATTACTCAGACAGAAAGGCGAGCGAGAAAGAAGCATCAACTTCAGCACCGGGTAAATCTTGAAGTTTAAAAATAAACGAAGAAAAAACATAAAACCACAGCTTCCTCTATTACCCGAAAAACAAATAAACACATAATTATACAAACATAAACAAGTACGTGTGAAGATTGGCGCAAACCAACTCACATGACTACGCAATTTACTGCTGACTCAGTTCGCCAGAGTCGCTGACAGTCTACTACGATCTGATTTTTATTCAGTTATTCATTCGCCTGATTCTTGGTCTTAAATTTGAGTCTCGTAAGCAAACGATAAAATGAGGACCTCATAACATACAATCGGTTACAAAACAATTTATAAACAAATTTTGTAAAATGCATATTATGTATTATCAAAGAAACTATAGCAGATTCATAGCAGAAAGAAGCTTAAAGGAATGTATTGTCCAGAAAGGAAGTTTTGTATGTCGGTATAGGAAAAGAATCTTTGTGCTCAGAAAAGAGACAGTACAATATTTGCTGTGACAAAGGGTTAGAGCCAAAATTTACTTATCAACGCAGATTACCGAGGCGTATCAAGCACAGACAAAGTTGCCAGCAATACTTTTCTTTACCAAAATAAGACTGAAGCTTAACTCAAATTGATTTTGTATATTCGAGAAAACGAAGCTAATTCTGTTGTAATTGAGCTGGAGCTCGTTTCCCTTTTGATTATAATATATATTTAGATTTTTCGTTTTATTAGGACCAGCACCAGAAAAATAGGTTTGGGTAGGGTTAAAGAGGGAATAGTAGGTCTAGTGTACATTTGATTTGAATTTTTCTACACTGTGCTTGCGCGCATAGAAAAAACATGTTTATTTATGCTGTATAGCAACACTATGACTAAAATCATAAGGCAACTATATAGTAGTAGCAACCACAGAACTCAATTTTGTACAACCATATTATGATTCACTACATCTATAATATATTCAATTACATCTCTCAACAGTAATATATTCCTATTCCAATACATATTTTCTCTGGGTGTGGTAGGTAATATACGCCTGTAGGAAAATTGTTCCACAGTTAAAGCATACGGCTTAAGAACGAGTTTTCTCTGTAGTGCACTGCGTATTCCACTGGACAAACGGACAAGAATGGAATAGTCTTGAATGGTGCACATGTATTACTTAAAAAGGCACGGCTTTCAGGAATAACAACTCTGATCAATTCAGAGCGAAATCTATTGAAATATTAATAAAACACTATGATTCACCCCACACTGCGGCGATGCTCTAGTGAGTCAACAAAACTGAACGTTCTATTGTCACCGATAAGTTTCTTTACACTTTCCTGCACGGGGTTGAATATTCCAAAAATAGACTTTGAGGCAGCCGCCCAAACATTACAGCTGTATTGCAATTCCGGTCTAATAAGGATTGTATAGGTATTTAGGAGACGGAGTGAAGTATATCTTACAATAATTTACACCTAAGCACTTAAATGCTTCTTTTGAGACATGAAAACGGTGCTTAGTCCAGTGGACATGAGCATTAAAATTTACCCTATTTTTATGATCCCATTCACATATTATTCGCAGATCGTTACTGAGTGTAATGTCTATGTTCTGCCTTTTGGCACCCAACTCTCAAGCCCAGGCCTATGATTAAATGAGCACGAATGGCAAAAGCTGCTGTCATCTGCAAGAGAATGGATAGGGTTGAAAGTTTTGAACAGAAGGCCATTACGGAAAACAAAAAAGAAATTAATAGAAGAAATCAGGGAGCCCCGATGTACATCTGAGCTAATCTTGAACTCCATTAATAACACCCCATCTATAACAAACTGCATAGCGAGGTCTCTGAGGAAACTTGGTATAAGTCGAAAGAAGTGATCACCGACACTACGTCTCACTTGCGTGTGTGCAAATACCCTTTAGTTTTTAAGTTTTTATGTGTCTATTATTTGTCTTGTGAAAATTTCGAGCCACAGTCTTGTTACGCTTCAGCTAATTTTTAGCCACAACATTGAGATTTTGTTGTTGTTGTTTTTGGTAATTGTAGTTGCAACTACACATTTTCGGATATTTTCGAGTCTCTGTTGGTTAAGGTTCGTATACCAATTTCCACATTTTTTTTACATAAAGACACAATTTGTTCTTTAACTTTTTCTTGTTTGTGGGGCGCGTTGCTGTAGTGGCCAACTAACTTCTTATCCTGTGAAAATTTCAGTTCTAGACGGACTGACAAAACTTCTTACTAGTAATGAACAGGGTGCCCCAAAAAGATGTTTTCCATTTACTATAACAGACTTACTATAACAGACAATTCAAGTCTATATATAAAGAAATTCAAAGGACTACTATATCTCGTTTCTCTTTTCTCATGACTCAGCAGTAGTAAGCTTGGTAAGAAGCAGAAAAATTTTATCTAATAATATCAAGTAAATTCTGGATAAGCTTTTCTGTTGGGTACACAATGCCGGTGATGTATAAACGGCTAACAAAAAATACAAACAACTGCATTTGTGACCTATTTTTGTGAAGACGGTGCTCAAAATCAAGCTTCACTTAAAAAATTGCTTCAAAGCTTTTACCTGTAGCACAAAATTGTATATTGCTGAAGTGATGCTAATTCGATTTCAGAAATCAGGCGATTTAAAAGCATGTGATTTGCAGAATAGCCCTAAATATATAATTAATCTAATGCGAAAGTGCGTTTATCAACTTATTCCTTCAAACAGCTGTTTTAAACATTATTAAATTGTTTTTGCACTGAGCAAACAAATAAAGCGGAATCAAAGTACCCATTCGAATGAAATAATTGTGTTTCTTGATGTGTTTTGCTACTCCAGCAATTGCTGGATACTCTCAACTCTTCTCGTGTTTAGAAATGCTTGCATGTTTTAAAATTTTTAATGTATTCATTTGGTTGTTTTTGTAACTGTTTGCTGCTGCTGCTGCTGCTGCTGCCGGTGCTATGGTTGTGTATTTTATTTTTTATTTTGTCTTTCGTCATTGAGTTGCAAATGGTTTTGGGATTGTGGCAAACCACAGATTCCCACGGTTGCCAAGACTGCACACGCGCGCGCACACACGTATAAATGCTTGATGATTATTGGCTGACGTGCAGGCTGGCTGGCTGGCTGGCTGGCTGTTGGTCTTGCTCGCCTTACTGACACTTTGTCTCCCCAATGTCTTTGCGATTATTGCGCTCTTTTTGCCTCAGATATGGTGGTATCGTTTGTATGTTTCTTCTTTATAAACCAAAATTTGTCGAAGCTAAGAAAGACGTCTTCGTTTGAGTTTGTCTCTCGTTGTTTCATTTGGATTATGTATCTTCTCACATGATGTCCGTAGAGTGTGCATGAACAACACAAGTACAGCAAAAGCGATGACAGCAACATTTTGTGATATCTTTAGGTTCTTGTGTCCGCCTGAGTAAGTCAGTTTGTGTGTGTGTGTGTGTGTGTGTGTTTGTCACTTTATTTGTTGGGTAGTTAATCTAATGTAAGCGACTCATCGCCACCAGGCCATGGTGTTTTGTTTGCCGTGTTGCAGTAGTTGCGCGTGCGCAATTTACAATACCTCTTGATTGCAGGCAGTTCAACACTTTATTGTTACTTCTCCTCGTTCAGCCACTGCTGGAAAAAAGCCGCTCTTACTACAATTTTAATATTGTTTTTATGCAGTCTGTTACTTGATTTTGTTTTTTATTTTATTTTCCGTCTTTGCGAATTGTTATTGCGCTTCGAAATGTTGGCTCATGGTTTTAAAAAATAAACTAATTATGTTATCTTTGTCGCGATATTTTTTATTTTCGTGCTGTTAAAGTTAATGTATTTAAATGAAGGTGAACTAGATGACATTTTTTTAAATGACAACAAATTAAAACTTAGTCATTTTGGTGAGTGTGAGAAAATGTTTAATGTTTTTTTAACTTGTGTGTAAATACTAAAATTATGTTGTTTAAGTGTTGTTTTTTTTTTAATATTAACTGTTATTAAATACTTTGTGAGATAGCAGCCAAATTAGCCTTAACTCATTAATACACTCAAAATAAAATACGTAATGTCTGACAGACTTACAGCAAAAACACATTTTTGCCGATAATCCAATATCAAAACTATATATATAAAAATTGCGCAAGTATTTCAGTAGCTGGTGTAATTTCCAAAAAATATTTTGACTAATAAGAGGAAGTTTTTGAAAATGTATATTAGGTGCACTTCTTTACAAATTTATTCCACACAAATTCCTTGACAGCAATTTAATATTGCAAAACTTTTTTTAATCCTTTACCTTGACCAAATATTTTATAAAAACTACATCATACATCTTTAAGAATAACAAAAGAGCAAAGTAAGGAACAACAATAATAGTAGCAGCAACAATAACAAAACATTTTTAATTGCATTGGGGGAAACTGGAGACGGAACGAAAACCTTTGAGAAAAATTTTGCCAGAAAATCCATAGAATATGATAAGATAGTAAATATGCTGTGCTTTGCACCACCTTCACACTCCCCTTATGGATCACAGAAAGTCCTTGATTAAAAACATAGAGAATTTAATAGGCCCCCACATTAATATGCTCCCCACTTTCGATCGACTGTCATTTATTGAGTTTGAACAGAGATGTTTTCTTTTATATGGAAAGAAAAACAGTGTGTTTTATTTTATTGAAAACATCATGAGAACAAGAAAATTTAAGTTAATTTTTTCGGAAGCGAACTGCCGCATTGAGTTTGCTCAAAGTGGGGTATGTTTTATGCTCATCTCTCTCTCTCTCTCTCTCTCTCTCTCTGCACTACTAATGTTGCACAAAGTGTTATGTGTTTTATCTTAATGATAAGGGAACACCGTGGACCTAGAGAACAATCAGAAAGAGAAGCAAAAACTGAATAAAATGAAGTAATATAAACTAAATTATATAACATTAGGCGCCAGGCCCGCGATGTCAAAAACCCTGAAAGCAACAACTAAGTTTGGAATTTTGTTACTATTTTTCATGTAACTAAGCAAACGAGCAATGTCGAATGACATGGTCTGCCTGTCAGTACGTTTAAATATATCTTTCTAATTGTTTCGTTGATGCTACTCACCTTATCAATATGTTCGAACAAGCTTAAACGAATGTTTAAAACTTTACTAGTTGTTCTACTATTTTCATGTCATTAATGAGAACTTAAAACTATAATGCAGAAAAAAATCTAAACGTTTTGTAACATATTTTACAAAACGCAATTAAAATGTTATTTCTTCACTTGACGCTGCTCTCAAGGCAAATATAGCAAATCAATCTTAGATTCAACTAAAATAAATCAAAATCAAATACCAGCATAAAATAAATAATATATTAATATTATTGCTTTTATTACATTATTATTTATTTATTGTTGATCATTATTTATTTATTAATTTTCCTTTTTATTCACTGATCCTAACATGGCGAAAATGTTAACGAAGACAAGTAGAATGAAGCAAATATTTTTTACTTATCGCACATACTGGTATTTATCCAAATGTAATACCAGATTGCATAAGAAATATAATAAACTGGAAGGCATGTACCGTCATACAACTTCATAAAGGCCCTAAATTTAAATGTTCAAATATCGTATTCTTTAAAAAGTATGGCCAAAAATAAAGGATAAACGAATTTTTGTTACAAGTAAACTGGAATGATGAAAATTGTTTATCGGCTAGTTTTAGCCGTCCGATACACTCAGCTATCTAAGGAAAGGCAATGCTTGTATTACAAGTAAAACAATAACTAACTGACAAACTAAAGCAATTCCTCATTCTACCATTTTCTGCTCTAAGAGTCGTATTTTGCTTTTCATTAAAACCCAATCTTGGCTACATTCTAAGCCACCCATTTATGCAATCTTACAAATGTTATTGCAGGTTGCATTATTTACATTCTAGATTTCATCGACATAAACATGTTTTGGTAGTCTGAGATGTAGATTGCCATATTTGTATCATGGTTTTATGTTTTTATCTGTTTAGTTATTTGAAAACAAGCACCGTATTTCTCTCGCCATGTCAATAATAATATAAAAACGCTATAACTGATATTACGTTTATAATTTCGTTTTCGATTGCAGTGCGTGTGTGTGTGTCAAAACATGCAATCTGAATGAGAAAGGCGTTGCGTAAATGGACTGCGTAATATGTGTAAACATCAGGATCTACATAAAACTATTCTTCGTAGAGTTTAAATTTTTTCATACAGTAATTAATGTATATCCCTTTACTTTACAGAAAAAATTCACCCTCTGATAAATTTTTTTCAAATTTTAATACTACTCATATCCCACTGTTCCCTCATTGCTGAACTAATGTTGAGGAAGCAAATTGCCATGCAACTCAAGTGTGGCAGTGTAAGCCGATTGTCATTAGTGTCAACTACGTTGAGTTTATAAATGAAGTTGCTTCATCTTATGCTGGATTAAAGCAGTAAAAATACTGCCGGCAGTTTCTCAGCTGAAATTTGTAGTTTCTTCTGCCAACAAAATACAATTTTTAAAAATAAAGAAACATATTTCAAAGGGTTTCGTTCAATATACTGGCTGGCTGGTTAGATTGTGCCACAATATCGTATGTGTATGTGAATATTTAAAGCACTTCAGACGGAGAGAAAAGACAATGTAAAATCTTAAAATACTCTTTCACATTTACTATATAATTGCGTTGGTTTCAAGTGAAAGTTTCTTGTACGTTTTCTTATTTCTAATACTGCTGTTTCATGTTTGTGTTTTTCCATCTCAGCAGAATACCATACCAATGTTTGTGGGGCTCGAATTCATTTGAAATAAAGATTGATGCCCACAATAACCGTGGGAATTGAAAGCATTTGATTTGTAGTTTTTTTAGTTCTACGATCATGAAATTATTTCATTTAAACTGCATTTATATTTAAGTTTATCATAATAAGCTTCAAGTATATTGTTGTAGAAATCGTATCAAATATAAGTGAAGTTTTTTTTTTGACAAGAGTTTTATTAACTAAATGTGCTTAACTTTTAATGCATATAATGGAATTTTTTGCTTAACTTTAACATATTTCTGGTAACAATCTTAACGCATGCGATTTCCATTGACAGGATTTTAAACAGCCATATTTCAAAACCAACAATCAAGCTGTTTGTGTTTTTGTGCCACTTGGCACTTCATTTTATACACATAAAATTATATCGTTTGCACTCGCCAACACCACCTTTTAATTGCGCTGATTTCTATCTTAATTCCATTTTACTCAACTCATATTTGGTTTATTTAACATTTTGCGTGCAATATTGTAAATTAAAGTACCTCTTGTTTCCTTTGTACCAACACAATTTGAGATTAAGGGCCAAAATGTATATTGTTGGTGGTTCATTGTTTTCATTATTTGAGAATTATTGTAGAGGCTTTCACAGCATTTATCAGATAATTTGATCATTTTTGCTAGTTGAGAAAGAGGTTGGTCATGCATGTGCAGGAATTTTTACATAAATATATACAATAATTGTAAATTAAGTAAGTGTATGTGCGATAAGCTAAATTTATTTCGGGCTGTTAGGATTTCCATATACGAAAATGTCATGCAAACGCCACTAATTCTTGATTTACGTATAAATCGATTGAACTATTTTTTCAGTGTAGACAAAAATTTTATCGCAAAAAAATTTTTCTCAATGTTGAGAAAGTAAAAGTCGAACTAGAAAGCCCGATAAAATTATTAAAATGAATGCTTGGAAATCGCTGGGACTGCCGAAAAGTTTGGAACCGTTGTTATCACTGCTATAATAGCAACAAACACAAAATTCAATTGGAGATCAGTTGGATGTTGGTGAAAGAATACAAAATGTATTGCAGTAAACAGAAAAACACAGTGATAAAATGGAAAGTTGATAAACAATATTAAATATAAACAGCCAGTAATGAAGAGCTCAGGTGGTGGGATGGCTGTAAGCTGCTGCTTAAAAGCAGTGTACAATTAGCCATGACCTGAGTTCGAAGCCAATTTGGGTGCTGATAAGCGATGTGGTGGTGGCGAAACAGCTATAGTATATACCCCAGCCAGTAGGTCTTCAACTTTTCTTGTCTTCTTTGAAGATTGTTGATTACTTCACTTTTGTCACAAAAAACCTTTCTCAATGTTGTAGTAAAAATCAAACCAGAAAGCATCATAAAATTATTAAAAATTTTAAATTTTGTCTAGTTTTTTATTCAATCGCGTCTAAGAGACTTTTGGCATTGTAAGTTGTTGTAAAATTTAATAAAATTATGATGCTAATTCTAAATTATAAAGGCTAGATAATGGACAGCTTGTTGGTGGTTTTACCTCACTGATGTTGATTGTTAATTTAATATGACTTAATATTACAAGTGCTTCGCTTTTAATGAGGAATAACCAAGGTCAGATAAAATTCTGCTTCCGACAAAGAAGCGATGAGAAAAAGTGACAAAAATATAAAGTTCAAAATGGTAAAGTAAAAAAATAAATTATTGTTCAATACCAAAGTTCTTTTTGCGAGTTTTGTATATTAATGTACGAAAATAAACATTTAAATTACACATTGTAATGTTGATACATATTTTGCTAAGCTAAAGATCTCTCTATAACATATAGTTGTTATTTTTCCTATTATTTCTTTGAGGAAAATAATATTGTATTTTAAGCTCAAGAAAATTTTAATATTATATAAAAACGGGTCGACTAGAAGCAAATACTAAATTAAACATTTTAAATTCCATGAAGAAAGTTTATTTGTTGCTTTTAAATTTTACAAATTTTCTTTCAAATTGTAAATGAATTTAACAACCCAGCTAATTTAAATAATCTATGTATTTGAAAAATTTAAAAGACACAAGTGTTCGCTGGCTTGTTTGTTTTGCCAGCCTTTCGTGTGTGCACAATGTTCTTTGAAACAAATTTTTCATCTAATCACTTTAAGAATTTCAATTTATTACCTTGTTAGATGGCGTCATATTTATCGTTATTACGAGAACTTGCATGTTGATGAACGTCAACAACGTTTTCGCGCGCTTCCAGCACAACAGAAAACAAACAAAAAATCTTACATGCCAACAACAACAAAACACTGCATTTTTTACATTACATTTTATTTTGCAAGTTTCTTTTTCATTCAGACATGCTTATGTGCAACGACTTGTTACTAAATTGTTATTAGAGTTTTTGTTGCGCGCCAAAAACTATTAGTGGCACATGTGCCATGCACATGCATTGTCATCTTACCATGCCGTCGCACAAACACACTACATGTGTTGGGCAAAGATCGTTCGTTACCCAATTTGCAAATTTTCCGGACACTTAGTTTGAGTGGTTACAAATTAAAATTTTGATTTTAAAACACGATAATATTAGTATTCTATAATATGTTTCTTTTTTTAATTTTAATCTTTTTAATATATTATATTAAACAGTTATTTTTATATTTATTGCCAAAGTTCTTACTTGCGTCCTGTAGTTGCATAAGCCACCTGTTTCATATTTTTCCTTTTAAAACGAAGCCTAAAATATTCTTTTGTATTTATTGCTTCAAAAATTTCGAATATTCATTGGGGGACTTTAAGGGTATCAGGTAATGGGAAAGTCATTCTGTGTATTTCGCATGGCAATTTTGTAATCTGTCAATGTTCTTTCTTTTTATTATTTCTTATTACATTTTCCACAACGCCAGCAGCACACACAAGTAAGTCTAGAATTTTCCCACATTTATATGTATTCTGCAATATTTCACGTGCAAGACACATTATTCAATAGCTGTACAACAACCATACACACAAGCGTTCATGATTACCGGAGTAAGTACTTTGTAACGTCATCATCACAGATGGAAAGATGTGAACCACATTTTACATTTTACGAACAGTTCCTCAGTTTTAAGTCATCCATGTTCATTGTCAGTATTGCAGTCGGTACTTTTGTGCATATGTGTGCAGTTTTTACTTTGATTTCTATGCTGGAGGTAAGAAAAATTTAATTTAAAATAATTCAAGTCTAAGCGCCAACAATAAAAAAAAAACAGCAATAACATACATGACAAAATAACATACATTGACAACTAAGTTTTCCAACTGGGAAATTTCGCAAGTCCATAATTAGATATAGAACAATGATATATGCAGTTGTCTGTTCCCAAGGCATAACCTTCCAAGCGGATTGACAAAATTTAACTTCTGATTTGACGCATAACAGCCATACCCAACAAGAATGGAAAGTAGAAGGATTCATTTCGCTTGGCGTTTACCCTGCCAACCCCTATACCTAACAAATGGGGCTAAATTATGTTAAAATATTATCATTTCAGTTTTTCGTTTACAAGTATTTCTAAAAATGTTATCAAACGCCTTGTGTTTCTGTGTGATACATACAAAATGTATGGGTAAGAGAATTTTTGACAACAACAAAAAACCGCTTTACGCTTTTCTTTAGGTATGATTGTAGGCCTGTGAGCAGGCGTAACTAAAGTAGAGTTCTTTCAAGTATGCAATACGATTTTTTCTGCAATAATAATTTATTCCAACAAGACAACATCTGATGGGAAGCAAATACTTGTGTTCTTAATATGAATCAAAAAATTTAAATTAACTCAGGCGACGATCGCTTACGACCACAGATATGTTTTCTTGCAGTGGGTCGATTTATAATCGATATTGTGCTATCGACTTTTCGATAACACGAGGCAAGAGGACAAAAGTTTCACAATGAAATCAACAGATTCAATTGAGTTTTTATAAAATGTTATAAATGACTAGTTCCAGGGACCTGTATTTGAGAATATTAAATTTATCCCCATTTCACTAAATTGTCCCAGCAGATGAATCAAATGTTTATTAAATGGATCGATTTGTATAGACAAACAATTGTTAATTATTTGGTGGGGATTGAGTTCGATTTTTACTTCCTAAAAAATTGAGCAAGATTTTTTTGAGATAAAATTGGAGAGTTTAACATTTTTAAAGAAGACAAGAAAAGTAAAGTTAAGGCCTTACTGGCTGGGGTACACATCATGGATGTTTCATGACCACCACCTCGCGCATCAGCATGCAAATTTGCTTCGAGCCCAAGCCATGACGTTTTCGTATTGTATATTATTTTTAAGCAGCAGGTCATAGCCATCCTACTATACTAAATAGGTTCATCACTCCAATTTTACCACAAAAAATTTTTCTCAGTGTTGCGGAAGTAAAAACCGAACTCAAGCATGATATAATTATTAACTATAATAAAGCTTATTTGAAATAGATTTTATGAATTTTTTTTCCCAGAAAATTATTCCTCTCAGACTGCATGGGGTGCTAAAGCGAAAGTTTTTTTTTTTAACAACTTTTCTTTTCAATTTAAAAGTAAAAATTTTAAAGGAGTTTCATCATTAAAAATTCCTATCTGCCTTTAAAAAACAAGATATTGACTACTTTTTTTTTCAAAAATATGTTAATCTAAATATATAATACGGTTTCAGATAAAATATCAAAAAAAAAAAAAAGTATTATTCTTAGACTCGAAACCATGTACATAAAATTTGAGACTGTTTCAAGTTGTATGAAAAAGTCTAGAGAAATTTAAATATGTAGATAATTTGCATCACTATTGCCAAAATTGCCAGGCAACCTGTCGCATTGCTTGTGGTTTTCGGTGTCACTAGAAATAATTATCGAAAAAATTCTATTTTTCATTTTATGCCCACCCAGATAAACTAAACTAACTAAATAATTCCGAAGAACTAAAAAAGTTTAAACTTAAGTGAGCATAAGCGTATTATATAATTTGTGTATTAATTCAATGAACAACTTGCAAACACTAGCAAGCAGCCCCCATGTGTACATACATATTTGTTTGCCTAGTTCGTAGTAGCGTGGGAAACGCCCGTTTATTGAGTCACATACTGCCAGCTAATTTGATGAGAGGTCTTTTGTTAAGGTTTGTGTTAATGTTTACATGTAGTTTTGTTGTTTGTCCCCATGTTTTCTAATACAGGTACGTACATATATATTATTAAGTCTTACAAACATGTTTCGACCTGTGCGGTGGTTAAAGTTTATATGAAATAAAACATTTATTTCTGTGTATAGAACTTGTTTCTATTACGGTCGCTGCTGTTTATTATTTCATACGATATTAACACATTTTCATCGAGACATTTTTTTTGTGTGTTTATATTTTTAATGCATTTGGTTGTTGTTCATCTACACTTGTATTTAGATTGACAAGCGCATGTCACGCTCTTTCTTTCGGGCTTCAAAATTTGTATAAACGATAATAGTAACATTGATATATCATATTCATTTGCTGGACCCGGAGCAAATTTTCAAAGCTTGTTTATCATTGATACAACAGCAACAAACACAAAGATAACTTGGAAATCAATTAGATGATGGTGAAAGAATAAAAAATATATTGTTATCAGCAAAAAAGCTCTCTGAAAAATGTAAAGCTTGTCAATAGGTTAAACATAGAGAGTCAGTAATTGAAGAACACCAGGGTTCGAAGCTATTTGATTGCTGATGAGCGTCGTGGTGGATGTTAAACAGCAATAAGTGTAGCATAGCTAATACGTTTTCAACTTTACTTCTCTTGTATTCCTTAAAAATATTGATCATTACAAGAGCTTCGCAAGAAAATAATTGGAAACTTTATACATGAGCATGATTCTTCATTACTTAAAACCATTTCTTTAGGAGTCTATAATTTTATGTTATAAAAACTTATAATAAAATGAGGCCCATAAGATCCTAAATTTAGGCATTGGCAAGTTGTATTAAGGAGCTTAGGCATAATATTCTAACATAGAATACAAATTTGTATAACATATAACATAATGTGATCTAAAATTGTGTAAAGTACGTTGTAAAAAATTTCTTGAAAATGTACCAAAAGTATGACTATGTCTGCTAACTAAAGATATGTGTATATAGGGTACGCCATCTAACGTTTCATTTTCAACTAGTACTTATTTAGTGAACGGTAGCACTTAGCTCATGTCTGATTTGACAGATAATTAGTTTTGTCCTGCCGCTAACCGAATATGGTTGTGTATACGCTTCGCTAAGTGGACTTGCGATCGACTTACAGAAGATTCTGATTTTTACGAAAAAAAATATTATATTTTCAGATCTGAAAAGATGATTATGGTGGGTATGTAAACAAGCAAAATTGTCGCAATAGGGGCACAGAAAACCCGCACGCATTCATTGAAAAGCCGACGCATTCAAAACGAGTCCCTGTTTGGTGCGGATTTTGGTCCAGGGGCATAATTGGGCCATTCTTCCTCGAAAATGAGCAAGAAGTGGCAGTATCGGGCCATGTTGAACGAATTTTTGTTCACAAAAATTGAAGAGGAGGATATTGGCAACATTTGGTTTCAACAGAACGGCGCTACGTGCCACACAGCCGAAGCTACACTCGATGTTTTGTGCCGTTTTCAAAAAAAGAAAAAGTTGTTTGGCGGACCAAGTACCTAAAACTGCTAAGAATTCTTGCTAATTTAGTTACATAATAGCAACAGTAACTCAAATTAGGAATATCTAATCCAGAAGTCAAGTGTAACATCTACAACAAATTAATTTCTTAGAAGATTTGTTCTTAAATCCCCCATCAAGTTCAGCATAATTAAAAAGAAAAATAAACATTAAGTGATTGTGCTGAATATTTTTTAAATTCAAAAGATTATGATATTATAAACCTTTAGCAATAAAAAAAATTCGCCTGACAGATCAAAGTCCCTTTAAGAGAAAAGACAGACAGAAAAATTTCATACTTATGTAAATGTGCATGTGTGTATTTTTTATACTTGCTTGTACAATTAGAACAAACAAACTCATCACAAATTCACTGCAAATGGGTCTCCCACATTAAATATTGATTTCCAACTCGTACACCCAAAATACATATGTATGTATGTATGTGTATTACACACCCTACAAATTGTAATTACAAATACAAAAAACAGTTCCACAATAAACATTTACAGATAATTTATACTCCCCCATTTCGTAATTTGCCTATTAAATAAACCGCATGAATCAGCCGTTTTCCTAAATAAAAATAAAAAAAAAACCGAGAAAAAAAAGAAAACTTTTTAATTAAATGGAAAGCAAAACAACAAATATATGCAAGGACTTAAGTGGGGAAACATGTTGGCATGTACATACATACAAAAACACTCACGTATGTGTGTGCATTCAAAGTATTTTTTAAATAAAACAAGACGTTTGTGTAGCATAAAAATTCTTTAAATATAAAACACTCATCTTTTACATTCCTCTCACACGTTATTTGTACTTAATTCTATACTTAGAAATACTTCAACTATTTCGTATGAATATGTTTAATACAACACAAAAAATTTAAAGCCTCCCGCAAAGTTTCTTCCTTCTCGAAAGTTGCTTTCCTTTTTTCCTCTTTTACGTTTCTTTTTTTTTTTTTTTTGCTTTGCCACTGCTATAATTTGTATGTTGCGTCACGTGGGAAGGAAAGTAAAGTCAATATTATGGTTTGCAATTACTGCGGAACAACAACAAATAACAAGCCACTATTAACATTTCAACTGAACTGAGAGATGAGATACTACTCGTACATGTGAGCACAAGGAAGAGCAATAACGGCTTCTGAATTCAGTTTCAGAAGAGACCCAGTGGAACTTGTAGCATGAGGTTGAAGTTTACAAGAGAAATATGTCTCAATATCAATGAAAACTACACTGCACCGGGTGAAGAGATCCACAAGCAAAATCCAGTGGTGCTAACCCTTTTTTTCGAAAGTGGAAGAAGTTTCACAACTTTTATTCGCATAATATTTCAATTTGCAATAAGAGTGTTTACGAAAAATGTAATTTTTATCATTTGTGAAGGAAATTAAAAGCTGTTGCTTTTCGAAAAGAAATAATATTGTATTCTCAGCTTACCGTACTTTATATATTACTGAATAAAAGACATATGTATGTATGTATATATGTATACATATTAAGCGCCATCGATTTGTATGAATAGAACTTTTTCGATATTTTGCCATCGATTTTTCGACAGCTTTTGGCATGAGAAAACATTAAAAAAATCATTTCGAGGCATCCGATTTTCAACTTTTTCCGTATTTTTATATAGCAGTCTCAGCACAGAGGCATGGTGCACGGTTAGTGTCTTCGCTCCGCAAAGGGTGCTTGGTATGCATATACTATATATATATACAAAATGTTGGTAATAATACAACACTTCATATGCGTTTATATTCAAATAGTTACCACAGCAGTTACTAAAAAGCCCATTAACGACTAAATGTTCGCTTATTATAAATACTTATATATTTATCAAAAAATGTATAAGCTTCCAACAGTTTGAAGAAAGCAAAAACACCAGAAAATTACTCTTGTTGCCCACGTAAGAACTGAAACTATCTTAAGATGAAAAATAACACTATACAATAGCTATACAAACTTTATGTGACCACCAGACATGTTTAATGCCTTAAGATCTCTTAGTGCAGAAATTATCGACATTTCACAATCTATGTATACGTTTTCTTTTAGCATTTCTTTTTTCGAAAACGAGAGATTTTGAACGAGGCTACTGCGGATATCTTAGCATAACATTGAAGCAATATGTTTAATTTTATTACACAGCATGATCAAAAATGCTATATCATTATATCTTTATGCAGTTTTGTGTTAATTCAGATTCAAAAATAGACCTTACAAATGTTTTCTGGCTTTTAGCCGTCTATAAGCCGCCGACATTTCGTTTATGCTAATTAACTTACCATGACTGTTTCATAATTCATAATAAATAATAAATAAATACTACCATCTAGCCATCTTCCCAATTGGCCTCTTTTCTACAGACCATCTTCATTGGAACCATTGATCAATTTTATCATTGTAGTTTTCTGTAGATGGGATTATATTTTACATCTTTCTCTTAAGTTTTGTTTTGATGTTATTGATTTTTTTTGTAATTTGAAATTTTTGATTTATTTAAATTTGTACAAAATATGAAACTTCGTTAAGAAACCTGTATACTAGGGAAATAAAACCATCCCTCATTTATAAAAAATCGATGGGTAAGTACTTATTTTGTACCAAATGATGCACAAGTATCATTACATAAGAAGGAAAGTAGAAAATATTTTGTGTGGGTGTGTGCGAGTCTGTGTAAAAGATATGATCAAAATATATAACCAAAGTGCCTTCGAAACATTTTCTATCCTCGATCAAATAAATATACCTATGTCAGTATGATGTAATAAGAATCTTCAAAAGATAATTTTTCTTATCTCTTTGTTATTTCTGTTACACATCTGAAATTTTTTGCCCAAATTAAGATACAAAAAATTCAGTTCGAAGTTATTTATATATCAGTATTTAGTGTATCACGCATAACGACTTAATAACAAAATCATATATAAGAAATAATTTTTTATACAATTATTGTGTGATACGTCACTTTATTTTAAGCCATTTTATATATAATGAATTCGTCAAAGTATTATTAAATAAAATTAGTATGATTATATGGCATACATAATAAATAATTAAGCCCACAAACACTGTAATTTAAGCATCACTCAAACATCAATTTCTGATTATAAATAAGAAAATTTGTAGTTATTGCACTTGATATCTGTACTTTCTGGTACTCATGTTATTTTTCTCATGTATGGCAAGTATTAGTTTTAAATATTTTAACACACAAGCGTTGATAATAACTTTTGTTGTTTTTAAAGTACACATGTTCTTTATTTTTATGTTCACTATGTAGACATATACATATATATAATTTTAAAAAGGAATTTCGGCTAGTATTTTATGAGTCTAAAAATATGTAACACAAGTACTTCCATTCATTATGGCATTTTTATTTATAATTTTTTTTTTTTTAGTTAAACGACTGCAACATTCAAATTATTTGTGGCATTACGCAGCTCCTTATGAACAACTTAAAAATGAGGAAAAACAACGGGCACTGTTATGTATGCATATGTATATAAAGGGTGGTGCAACCATAATGCACGAGGCGAATAGTAAGTGATACTGTATCGACAGGCTGTTCGCAAAATTTAATTTGGCATTTCTTAGCTTCGGTGTTTGACACATTAACCCTTAAAAAGGCAATCAACTGAAGAGTGACAATCATCGAATAGTGACAATAATCTAAACAATGCTTTGCTTGACGCATACTTGTCATAGATTTTACTAACCTAATGAGAAAATTAAGATGATTGATTGTATTGCAAACTTTCTGTGTTACAATTGTTGATTATTTTATCGGGCTTTATTTCGATGTAACATCCTCCGAATTGAGAAACATTTTTTTTGTGGCAAAATTGTTGTGATGACAGTTAGTAATGGAAAGCTTAGGGATTAGTATGGCTAGTTGCTGCTGCTTAAAAACAGTATTGACCCAGTTCTGACCTATGTCCGAAGCCATTTGGGTGTGGATAACCGTCGTTGAGGGGTAGGTAGCATCCATAGTATGCTACCTAGATAATAAGTCTTCAACTTTATTTTTCTTGTCTTCTTTAAACATTTTGGTCACTACAGTTTTACCACAAAAAAATCTTTTGCAATTCTGAAAAGCTAAGGTTGGACTTAAGCCCGTTTGACTTTAAAAAACATACTTTAAAAAAAAAAAATTGTATGATTTTTATAATAAGTAAATAAATAAAAAAAAAAAAAAAAAAACCTAAAAAAAAAAAAAAAAAAAAAAAAAAAAAAAAAAAAAAAAAAAAAAGTAAATTAATAATTCTACTTTAGTTAGACAAATTGTATTCTTACAGTGGAAACTGAAGGTTGTTGCGGGCAATGTTAAGTTTTAGTCGTTAAGTTCAATGAGCGAGTCAATGACGTGGGTCAATGTAACATCTGATCAACATCCTTTGAAAACAAGTTCCCTTGAACTAACACTATCACGAAGCAATAGTTAATCAGGTATTGTTCTCTAAATCTAACGTTTTTCACATACGAAAATTGTTTACAAATGAGTAAATTATCATTTAGTGTTCTATAAATTGCTTGGTTTATCAACATGTAAACCTCATCTCATACATTTGATCATCAAAATTAGATTTAAAAAAATAAACAAACAAACACAATGTAAAATGTAGAATTTTCAGTAGAGAACGTTACGCTACGGATATTATATTGTATCTATTTTTAGTACATACTCTACAAAAAGAAACGCTGTGATGAATTTTCGCAACAAACAAATTCATTTTATTATTAATTTCTACATTAAAGAGTATTAAGAATTTTTTGAAGGCCAGCTACAATCTTTTGAAAAACTATTCTTTTTTTTAGTATTCGGGCTTAACTCTTAAACCTATTTTAAAACTCACTAAATTTTTATGTGCCCCACAGAACAAAAATAAAATAAGATTTTTTCATATTGTTTGATAAACTGAAATTAGTAATGCAATTCACTTTACTTCCATCACACATTTGTTAGAAAAAATAACGCAATTTTAGCTTTCAGATTAGTAATTGAAGTAAAATTCAATCAAACGCAATGTTTTCTTATGCTATTTATTGAACAAATTGCATGAAAAGTTTATTAAATCCACACTATTCAGTTTCAACAGCTCTTTTCACAGCAATTTCATAAAAGTTTTATAAATTAACTTCTTCACATCACATTTCCTTCCTTTCAATGAAATGTGTTCAATTAAAAACTTCTCATAACACCCCATTTATTTCTCTCAGATATTGAAAAGTTTGAATATTAATTAGTCTGCTTCATAATTTGAGCGTTTTTATTATTTTAGTTTTCTTCGAAGCGCCCTTCCTATAACCCTAATTACAGAATTCACCAGAACTACATTTGAATATTATTTTCCATAAACATTCGTACGTAAAACATTCAGTTATTAAAATTTCATTAGCGAAGCACATAAGTATACATACATATTTTGAAAATAGAAAAAAAGAAATGTTTACACAAACGGCTAACACATTTGTGGTGCTTGTATGTGTAAGAATGTGTGCATGTTTGTATTACAAATATAAAAATATTGTTACTTTACCGCCTCTGATTACAACTTGTTCCTAAAAATAGCGCCTGGGAAGACACTTTGCGCGCTCTCGTTTTTATGACGATCTAATAAGTATTTTACTGCGCCCTAAGTGCATTTGCTTAAGCACATTCATCTCCAACAATCTCCTCAATCTTTTATTAATAAAAACATGTGTATGTACTTTATTTATGTATTGCTAGCAAGCAGATTGTAGAGGTGTAAGAGGGCAGTTCCACAAGTGTGCTAGAAACTAAAGTTTCTCAATTCTTGAAAATTGAAAGCATGTGGATTATCTCGCTTAGAAATGGAATAGTGAAGAAAGAGTTTCTTCAACGCTTTCTTGTATATATTGTATACTCCAATTACAATGTTCCCTCGTGTTCATTATTGTCTCCTTTCTTTGCTTTCTCATTGCATTAAGGGCAGTTGGACTTTTAAGCACTATGCTGCCAGATATGAAATAAAAGATAATAAAAGAGCTTAAAAATACTTGCAGCAACGGAAGCACAGGGCCAGTTTCATAGCCATATCGCCTTTAATTAGTACTTCTGTTTCCTCTTAATTTTCGTACAATACTTCATCAATACCAGCAATTGCAACGCACACACTTTGTTAATCAGTCATTTATAAAATTGTTTTTTCTCCACTTACAACAAAAATAAAAAATAAGTAGCCTTTCCCATGAAATACTTTAAAAATCTGTAAACATTAAAAATTTAGAACAGAAAAACTCTACCTATTCATCCGTCTCTTAGATCTACAATACAACTATTCTTCTAATCCTTTTCCTCCAACAATATTAACGGCTGAGCGTTTGAGATGTTTTACTAAAATATCCTTTTCGAACCGTTCCAAAAATTTCAAATAATAAAACCCTTTTGCATTTAATGTTCACACACACATACAATTATGCCAACACAAGAGCACACAGGCAAGTATGTACATGGAAACGAATCTCCTTCATATTTTCATTAAAAGTCTGCACTTTGCTGCATGTTTGGAAATATGTATGTATGTGTTTGTGAATTGTTGCTGCTCGGCACTGAAGAGTTTAACAAAACAAAATGCACTTGAACCTACAAGCAGTATTTGTTTTCATTTAATGACTGTGTAGTAGTAGTATTTCAAATACAAACTCATACATATTTATCCGTAAGATACACAATTCATCCATAAATAAATTTTGTGAAGAAATGTAACATCTCTTTCAATATTGGCATTTTTGTATGTTTTTGGTTTTTTTTTTTTTTTTTTTTTTTTTGAAAAGCAAATGAATAAGGAATCATAAATGTGTTATCTTCTGTTTGAGCAAATTGAGTTTTGGGAAATTTTATTTTTAGCAACATGGGAACATTTAACACATGTTGTTCTTTCTCTGCTTTAAAATGCATACACCCATTAATATGTGGTATTCATATTTGTTTGTATAAACTCATGTTGCATATTTTATTAAGCACCCTACGTTAAGAAATTAAAGGTAAATGTGTTTAATTTAAATAGTAAGAGAACATTACGGGTACCAACTATTCGACACTTTCAAAAAACTAGATTTCGAATAGTTTAAAAAGACAGACTTTATTCAGAAACCGGGTATTTGGGGTTTTAATGTAAAACCGGCTCGAATTAACTAGACCTTAAATTTTTTTTTTTTTTTCAATAGCAAAAATATTTATATAATTCTATAGTTTATTTACTTTCTTTTTTGTTATTTTAACTAAAAAATATATCGAAATTCACAATCTTAATAGTTATAAAACCTTAATAAGTTAAAGGAAATAACACTTATTATGACAGAAAATTTGAAAATAATCAGGCTCAAAAACTAAGAAGTAAAAATTAATTACTCGTGCTACCAAGTTCGCCTGGTACCGAATTCAACTTTTGTTTTATTATTTATTGGGCTGCAGTTCCTCATGAAATTGTGATATTTAGAAAAGTCGTAGCAACATTTTAAGCTAAACTCATACATATTACTACTACTAAGATGTATTGGTGCCGGTATTTGAGGAATCCCCAAAGCGCTATTTTTCGAAACAGAGTTTTCGAGAAACATTTTAAAGGCACAAACATCAGTTATTCGAAGAGTTCTATAACCGGTTTTGACAACTCTAAATTCAGGGTTTTTGTTCATCTGCTTGAACATTTTGGATATGTCCCAGTTGCAGGCCAAAACATGCTAAACCATGATACAACTAATAAGGTAACCTCTTCCCTACAATTAGAACAACTTCAAGAAAAATAACAAGTATTTTGTTTATGTAAAACTTCTGACAACTGTCAAATGTACACCGCGGCTTTAAACTTTACAGCATTTACGGAAAAGCGATGATCCGGGCTTACGTGGGTTTGCTTTCTTGTTTTGGCTGCCTTTTATTTCTGTATTCTCTTGACAGTTTTGCAAAGTCAGGTGATTAATGGTTCAGCTAATGAGATGGTCTAAGCTAGTTCGAAATCACGCAAAAGCGTTCTACGTGACAATTTTTGTGCAAATTAGAGAGCGAATGATAGATTGAAAAATATATATCTCTACAAATCCTTTCATTCGGCATGTTCGGACAACTATTATAAAATCAGCTGTAACGGAAAAGTTTCTATTTAGAAATTCAACAAAAAGTAGCATGGCAGTTTTTTCTAAAAAACCTGAAGTTGTTAGTACATCTGTGAGCTATTTTTCCTTTCCGTTATACAAAAAAATTCTTGGAGATCGGTGAACAATTCGTTGACACATATTTTTCTTTTAGTTTACAGGTGTTGCCAATGATGCAAAATGATTGTTTAATTTTGTTGTAAGCTTAAAGCGTACACAATTAATGAAATGGTTAATATGAGAAGTTAAGAGCACTTTGTTGCCAAATGAACCAAAAGTTATGGGTTTTGGCATTCCAACTATTTCGGTAAACTTTCCCGAATTTAGATAATATGTTCTTGATGCTATTTTTTCGACCTTTGTTGCTTAGTATTTTAATTGTTCGAGCCTTAAGGTCACTTGTTCTTTTATAAATGTTTATTAAATTTGATATTTCGATATCACAATGTTTCTCTTCCTCAGGAATCTTTGATGTTTTTGCAACAACATTTTTTTAAAAAAAAACTTAAAACATTCCTGAAGAAGATATCCATTGTGATATCGAATTTAATAAATATTTATAAAAAAAAACAAGTGACCTTAAGGCTCGAACAATTAAAATACCAATTTAGATAATAGTTTTCGTCTTACTCTTATAAGTCTGAACCAGCCCAAAATCTTTTGGAAGAAACTTATTATTGAAGTTATACTCATGTCAGGTGTAAAAAACACAAATCTCCAAAATTTTTCTGTTTAACTCTTTCTAAATTACTGCTAGGTCCCGCTAGATGTTTGAGATAGTGCTGTGATGTTTCGAGCTGTGATCATTCAATTGTAGTGAAGGACCGGAATTTTAAATAAGTCTGATGAAAATGCTAAATATGCAGTAAAATTGTAGGAAAAGAATGAGAAAAATGTGCGAAACATAATTAAATTTGAAAGAAGTATTGAATTTTTCAGCAACGAGTGGTCTAGTTTAAAAAAAAAATGTTTAAAACTGAAATTTCCTTTGGAATATATAGTTTTTCGATCATAACTTTTGTGTCTTGTTTTTCCCAAATTAAAATCTACAATTAAATATGAAATTTTGGTCTAGTTTCTGCAATGGTTAGGCCGTATTTATGCAATTGATTTACCTATGATATTCGTAGTCATTAATCTTTATGCATACTCTGCATGTAGGGCTTGCAAAAGTCGACTTCCATACACTTTCAACATCAAGCACGGAAGCATTTCAAAAATATACAAAAACATTCAGCTAGTTTTACTTGTCATTTCCATTCCATTATTTTTTATTACTCGTATTATTTATCTCCGGCGATATTTTATGACTTTCGCTTTTCAATTTCAGTTTCCATAAACTGTTTGTTCTTCTCCTAAAATTGTGGCTGTTGTTTTGCAATGCGCAAACAATCTGTGCCTTTTGTTGTCTGTTCCTCAAAATGTTCTTTTAACACTTTAAGATAAGCGTACTAAGACTGTCTTTTGTAATGAAGTGCGTTTGTAGGTGCATGTGTTTGTAGGTTTGAAGACATACATATGTATGTAATTCAAGTACTTGTGCGTGTCTAGTGGGTTTAAAGGGCGTTTTTAAGTCTGTCAATTAGCTGCAGTGTAGTGTAGCTTCGTTGAGTCGTTTATCATAGTTGCTGCGTTATTTTTGATTTTATAAATTGAACATTTTAAACTAAAGAATATCAATTTGAATGTCGTGATGGTTGTGCTGTTGATTTTGTGTCTCTTATTATCATTAGTTTTTTTATATTTTTATTGCCGTTGCTCTCATTCTTATGGTGTACAATTGATTCGTATGAATTATTTTCCCACACAATAATCAGCTTGTAAGTTTTCTTATTTAGGAAGGTCTGTTGGCTCTGAACATGTGTTAACAATTTATTAATACAATAAATACAAAGCCTTAAAGCAAAATTTTTGTGTTTGCCGAAAAAATGCTGAGATTTATAACATGTGTACTCTTTAAAAATGTTAAGAAAAAATGTATATGATATTAATAATTCAACTTAATTTGATACTACCATTATATTAAAAGACTGGAGGTTTTCATAAAAATTTATTTTCTTTCACTATGACTTTATACCGATTAAGATGGCATTTACAATTTTTTGTTTTTAATTATTTCGGGAATGTTTATCATTTTTATGGGCAGGCACTTCTATGCTGAGATATAAGGCTATTTTAGCTGATTGTCAATCAATCTATTGGCAGGAAAAAAAAATAGCAAAAATAATTATATATGTATCATACAACATATATAAATATTATTTTATGAGGATACATTCGTTGGCAAATTAACGGCAAAACAATTTGTTGCGGGTTCAACAGAACACGTTAATTAACCATAACATCCTTCCACCCCAGTTAAATTACCCAACATCTATGAATATCCATGCATTGGCTTACATACCCAACATTAGAAGCCCGCCCTCAATTTTTTTTTTTTTTTGCAGAGCATATATAGGAACTATTTCTTTTTAAACTTCATTAGGGAACTAATTTTAATCTTGGATTTGTTTTGTTTTCATTAATTATATTGAATGTCACGTTTTTCTTTGTATGTCCATTTATTACAGCTTATTCGAAAATGGTAGTTTAAGTTTTCAGCAAATCTTTATGACACCAACCTTGCGATGGTGTCCAAAAATTAACCTTTTTAAAAAAGGTTCGTTTTTGGACCTGAATTAATACATTGCAATTGGCTCTTAAAGCAAATAAATAATTAAGTTCATATTTCAAAAAAAAAGAAAAGGTTTTATATGTAATATTTTTGTTCCTGAATTTACTTTAGCTTTCCAAAAATAAATACCATTGAAACCGACATGAATATTAAATTTAAAATCAAGCTAAAATTAAAAAAAAAAATACAAATAGAATAATTTTTTATTTAACTGGGGCCATTAGTAAAGTTTTATTAATATTTTAAATTAATATACATAATATTAAATTTATCAAAAAAACAAAAAAAAAATCAATAATAACGAATTGAAATGCTTAACATATTTAAATATGACGGTAAAATAATCTTGTCATAACTTTCATAAGTGCGCGATTTGAATTCGAACTCAGATCGTGGTGCACATGCACAAATAATTGCAGTAATGCTCAAACTACCCAAGCATTTGAAGTTTTGACTTTCTTTCGGGCTGTACCTGTTATCTTTTCAAATTCTTTGTTACTTTGGTGTTTACTGTCTCTAATGGTCAAAAATTGTATGTAACTTCAGCTTCAAGTTTGGTTACTTTATACTTAAACTTTTGAATCATTAAAACTTTGAATACTTAAAATACATTAAAACGATAAAAATCTTGGGTTTAAACTTCATTAAACAGTGCAAAACAAGAGCTGTTTGACATTTTTTTCAAACGTTGCCAAATTTCTATTAAAAAAAATTAATCAATAATAAATGCTTCACTGATTTACTACAATCAAGTTTAATTTGCTATAAAACTCCACAGTTTGTTAAACTAGAGTTTTGTTAAACTAGAGTTTTAACTCTGACTGATTTTCCACGCATGAATTTAGTCAGTACTGACGAGCTCGTAAAAAATATTTATCGCACTTGTTCCTCAAAAGCATATCAACTCAAAATTCATGAATTTTCAGTAGAGGCCAAAAACTGTTTCTGTTGATTCTAACGATATACTACAGCAAAAAATGATGTCATTGTTTTTTTTTTTCGTGGAAAAGAAGACCAGTCAAAGGGAGATTTTTACAGTGGGTAGATTTAACCTCTGTTATTTGGTTTTTTGCAAAAAGTAAAAAATTTTAACATGTTGAGTTATTACGCTTTTGAGGAACAAGTGAGGTATAAACGCTTAATTTAATATGTAACATAGTTCTTACCTAAGTTTGAATAAACTCGGGTGGTGAACATTGTGGCAGACTGGGAACAGTCGTGGTGTGTTTCCCACCTAATGTTCGTATGTCTTCAACTTTACTTTTCTTGTCCTTTACTAATGTTGATCACTGCAAATTTAAAACAAAAAATCTTTTTCAACTTGAAGAAGGTAACACCGAACTTAAAAGGCCAGTAAATAATTATCAATTGTAAATTATAAAAAGCTGGCCAAAAAAGTTAAATTAATTATTTAGTTTATTCAATTTTGTTGTAGTTTAATATTATTACGTTAACCTAATGAATAATACCAAAAAAGGATTTTTCAAATTACTTTGTGTAAATTATCTACCGTTCCAGGTCAATTTGAAGAACTGGTATATTCCAACTTTTCCAATTATTTTTTACGCAGCTGCTGAAAAGACCCTACAAAAGATAATTTCAAGAATTCTTATATGACAACTACATTTTCTTTATTTTCCAGAATCCATTTTTACCACGCCATACCTTTTCTTGTGTCGTGCTACTTTTTGTTTATTTAATTTAAATTGCATGATACAAATTAGACTTAAGTTGCTTTAAATCAGACCAGCCAAGATAAACTAAAATCAACTCATAAAAAATCAACAAAGTACGCAAACTGCTTTTAGCCATCAAACTTATACAAAAGCTAAAAAAAATTTATTTTCTCGAAAATACCATAGAATTTTTTAAATAAACAAAAAAAAAATTAATTGTTTATAATATCTTTTAATGCCACAAGTGTCACAAATCCCCGTTTACCAATTTGAAGCAACTTAATGCTTTTAAAATGCAACCATTTAGGTTTATATGATTTATAAATATTTAATAATTTGAGATTCTATGGGAATTATAATTCCTTTTAATAAATTCAAACACAAAAAATGCGTGCACTGCTGAATATTTAAATGCGCTTGTGTTTGGGCATTCATACAAACACACGCATAGTTGAAGAAGTCTTTGCCAGAAGTGGATTAGGAAAAACAAACATTTTCCAATTATTAATTTTAATGACGGCACTATTATTTATACTGCTTGTATGTGTTGTTTTGTTTTTACATGAAAGAATTTTCTTATTTTTAGCTTCATAAAAAAGGAAACAAACATGTGTTTTAATGGTTTCCCTCTGATGGAACTGAACTCAATAGCAACATCAGCAACCAAAATACAAAAGAAAGAAAAAAAAAATGCAACCAAAAATAAACCAGTGCCAAACAAAATGCTCTCACACATAAAAAGTACTTCAAATAGCGTAGAATTTTTTTTTTGTTTAAGTTAACCATACAAACACACACACGCACACACAAATAAACACACGTCCGCCCATATACACTCACTTGCCTGCACTTTGGAGTGGAGTTGAAAACATATTTTAAGCGGGAAATTTATTTTCAGATAAAAACCAAAGATATAGAAAATGGTGCATGCAGTTGTAGAAATACAAAAATTAAATTAAATAAACACATGTAACATTGAGTATAAAGACGAATGAAACAAACATCACATGATCATAATAAAAAATCAAGTGAAGGAGTAAACAACTCAGCAGGAACAATAAATACTTACATACATAAATACTGGCTAGTACTTTTAAACGCCAAGCAAAGAAAATTGAAACCTTAAGTTCTCCAATAAAATATAGTTTATTA
This sequence comes from Sturmia bella, assembly GCA_963662145.1. Classification (NCBI taxonomy): domain Eukaryota; kingdom Metazoa; phylum Arthropoda; class Insecta; order Diptera; family Tachinidae; genus Sturmia; species Sturmia bella. Next base: position 58,653,974 of record OY759170.1, read on the forward strand.
AATTTAAAGTGATATTTTGTATTATACAAATATATTCTAAGAGAGACGTGCTATAAATGGGTGTCATGTACAAATTAATGAAGCATAAAAAAATAAATTTGGATTTAAGAATGCCGCAAAATAATACAAATGTAAAAAGTGAGCGAAGTCGCTTAATAACCATGGAAGGGAATATAATCGAAGCACCAATGTTGCCAGCAAATGACACAGTAGAAGACGAGGCAGCACTAAATATGGACTCCAGCACGGATAAGCAATTTACTGCCGAACACATAATTCAGCTGTGTAAATTTTTGGCGGAAAAATCCAGAAAAAATGTAAGTGAACACTGTAGAGTAAATTGATTGTGCGTTTTTTTAAATTAGTTAGAAACAACATTAAATAAAAAAAGAGAGATTAACAAACGTTTGATGAAATTAATAGACTCTGTATAATCAAAAGTGTACCCAACGGCTTAGTCGGTTAAGTGGTGGCAGCAATAAGACAGTGCATGTTATCGTGAGCTGAGTTCGAAACCAATCGTGGTGGGCATGAAACGGCAAGCTCTTCTCCACCTAAAAAGTCTTCAAATTTACCCCTCTGCAGTTCTGAGTTTGAACTTGAAAACGATTTGTATAAATTTGTTCGACCTCTGTTAGAGGGAATTAAGTAAAAGAGGTGGGAAGTCGCCCATTTTCTAGAAAATGTACAGTATAGAAACGAACTGGCGCTTAGAACGGGGATTTGCCCACTGTCACTTACATGTTAATAGAATTGGGATAAAAGGGCTTGAGTAAAGATGTTGGTGTTAGTTTGTCCTTGTGAAGGTTTTATACGCTATTAGTAATCATAATTTTAAAATGCGCAATCAGCCAACAGATTCAGTCAATATAACTTTTCGCAATAAAACAGTCTGTACAATAAAACAGATGTACATTTTAGCAGATACGGAACTTGTTCACTGTTACAACTTCGCATTGTTAATTTTTATATATAATATTCATTATAAGTATAATTTTAAAAAATAAAAATAAAGCTAATAATTACTTTACTATGTCAATACAAAGAGACTTTACTTTCTGACACATTATAAGTAGGCTTACGAAACAAAATTATGTTCTCGTTTATACACAAAATAAAAAAACTGAGTTTTTTAAATTCTTAGAAAGTCGTATAAACTCCAAAAATGCCTCAGCTACATACGCAAAAATAAATTTGATAGAAAAATAATTACGCCGTTGAGCTGACTATATTTCACCTCAGGCTGTAAGTTTTATGAGTATCTAAAATAGAGCAATCCATATTCATAACTGCAGTGACAATTTAAAGCAACCGATTGCCTACTTTTGCCAAAATCGGTAAATTCTTTGCTACTGTCCCACTGTGAGATTTGCTAATAGTCTAGGTTTTGGTCTGAAGCGCTCACAAAATATCTTTTTAATCGAGGGGTGTAATTGGCCTCAAATGGTAATATAACCTATAATAAAATTAACTACCAAAAAGTAAAATTTTGGAGCTAGGTGTGAAACTACCTAGTATTTGTTTTTACTATCACAGCTTATAGCAGCAAATCAAAGATATATGGTAAGCTTTTATTGGTACTCCTAATCAATAGAGCGGTTCACTTTACCAATTAACTTAAGGAAAACACATCATGCACTTATTTAAGTCATGTCAACCATTTAGCTGCGGACTTAATTTAAAGTTAACTTCGCTTAACATACATGTTGTTACCTTCATTCTTAGTGTTGCTATAACTGGGTGGGTAAGGTGGCTGCTCAACCTGCGCGAGATTGCGTTCGAGTCTTGTCAGAGGGAAAACTGAATAAGCGAACTATATAAATAAAATAATTAGGAATGAAGTACCATCAAATATTAAATAAAAATGTTTAATTAGAGATCATAGACTCGAAACAAAATTTTGGGATCTATTGACGAGCTGAGTAGCATCAATTAAATGTCGGCGGCATATAGGCGGATGAAATATACAGAAAACGAATAATAATAATAATAATACATTTTAATCGACTCTGATAGCAAGTAAATAATTAGCCTCATTTTTAAGTAGTTAATTTTTTTCATTCTTGTCTACGTAATAAATCACATTAGACTGGTACTGCGGTGTATAAAGTATGCAGTGAAAAGAAATATAGATACCGATATACATAAGTAAATATATTTGTAGTAAATGTAAAAAATGATTTCTGGCATTCATTTAAAAAGAAGAATCAGTCCAAATGGCAAAAAGGTATGAGCAGAAGCTGATTGTTTCCCAAGATCTGATGTTCAACATTTTTATCGGTATTTTCATGATAAGGATAACAATGTGCCTGCAACTCTTGTTTCTACAATTTTTCTGTAATTGTTGTAGGTTACTATTTTTTAAATATAATTCCGGAAAAGTTTTGATAAATTAAAACAAAATGTTGGAGTATATATATTCATAAATTTTGAGGAAACTGCTTATGGAAATTTGGGATTTAGATTCATTGCGAATTATTAAAAGTTTTAAAATATGCTACAAAAAAGTTTTAACACGAAAAAACAAATCTTATTTTTTAATTTTATTACAAACAAAAAATAAACACAAAGTGCTGTATTTCTTAAACATTTTTCTCTGCTTTTTCTTCTTGCATAACAGAAAAGTTTATACCAACAACAACAAAGTCCCAAAAAGATAACCAAGGCCCAAGAATCACAGTTTATATTTCAACCTCCAGACTACCATGACAACTATGATGCAATTGATTTACACCAAAATGAGGCACTACCTCTGCTAAGTAAACAAAATCTGAAGCAACACCATCATCTTCGACACGACAATAAAAATTACGAATGTGACGAATTTGTTTCGCAAAAACAAAACTCCATTTTAGCCGCACGTTTATCACCAGATATTAATTCATTAAATATTTCATTGAATACCACAGCGGCAAACTCATGTGCTTTGCAACACCACCAGCAACTACAACCACAAAACATTAATAACTACCAACACCAGCAGCAACATCAACCTCAACAACCGCAAACTCAGGGCAAACGTGATATTTTGCTTAAAATAAGAAGACAAATAATTGAGCGTAAGCGTCTACGTGAAAATGGAGCTTTTGAGCCTCAAGCTTTAAACAGTTCGCAGGTTTGGCGACCATGGTGAATGTAGCCAAAAAGGACGATGAAAGTGAAACGTGATATGCAGAATATTTTTTGCTTCAGTTTTAATAAATAAAATAAAGCTTTAAAAAAGACAATTTGAGAAGATCTCAGAAAGTCATATAAAAGTAATACTAATAAATTTCCAAAGATTTTATTTTATACACAATTTTCTTTCATTTAAAACTAATACGATTTCTTCCATTAGCCATGTAAAGTCTATAATTATGAATGTACATACATATATATTTTTTTTTCGTCTAAATAAAATAAATTGACAAACATCAATCTGTGCCAAGTTAATAAACGAAAAGAAAACATTAAGGTCCTCAAGATTTTTTATATTAAAAAAATAACTAGATAACTACGATTTTCGACTTTGATAAAAGTTTTGAATTTGAGCTCAAATATGTAAAAAATCAAGATTATCAAATAGTGCAGTTTAAATATTAGGAGTAATATTATTAGGCTGTGCTTTTAAGATCTCAGTTAAACTGGGCTTAGTTAAACTGAAAATAGATATGTGTCGCCATTACAACAAAATGTATTAATTTTTATTATTCAATTAAAAAAGAACATTTACATTGAAACTAAATTGTTCGGTAAAAAAAAATTGTATATAAAATTGTCCAGTTTAACTAAACCTAGCTTAACTAAGATCTTAAAAACCCAAACTTAGTAGGTATTGTAATTATTGAACATCGCCGAAAGGTTGGAAAACAAAAAGAAAAACTTTTCAGGATAGAGGCACCGATCTGTTTTAGAAAACTATGCTACGAACATATAGGATTTCTCACTTTGAAGAAAGATAATTTTTATAATTCACTTGTTTCATATTGATGAGTTTATTGTCTTCGCTTAAGAAAGGGCAGAAGAACTCTGAAGGAAAACAAAATAACTTTTTAACTTTCTTAAATGTCACATAAGAATCATATTGTCAGACAGCAGCGAATAATACATATGTGGGAGCCATGCTAGATGATTAGGTTTTGCTTCAATGAATTTTGTGGAAGTGGACAAAGAGGAGACTGCAGCCTTCTTAGAGTCTGCGTTGAACGAGATGATCTTCGTTAGAGAATTTTGTGCTACCAGAGCTTCCGTTGCCTCTTGGAAATGAAGACGGCACAATCGGTTGTCTTTCGGAAATGTATATTTTCTATTACTTCATATAAAAGCAGCAGATAACTGGAGCGATATAATGTACAAGCTATTCTGTTTCACTCTTCTTTTAAACAATTGCCTGAAGAACTACTTTCGTAACTGTCTCTTTTTCTCAACTTTGTCGTTTCTCCGCTCGTATCGCTTTATGCCTTGCAGCTCAAAACCATCACTCAATGTACGCTTGTGTGCTAGAGGACTATATGTTTTACTTTCCTACAACCTAACTAGTTATTATTATAATTAAGTATACACATTTGCGATTAAAGCGTTTAGTTACGTATGTTTAACACATGTAGTTAAATTAGCGATGGTATTAAATGCTTTGTGGGGATAAAGCCTCATCCAGCCCACAAAAGCTCGCTTGTGTCTTTCCAGATAGTAGTAGCATCTTTTCATTGTATGAAATTCTTAGAAAAAATTCGATAAAAATATTCACATCAATTTATACAGGTCTTCGAGTACGTTCCAGAAAAATTGTGCTGTTTTGAACAGTTGAATAATAATTTTTAGCACGGTCGACATCCAGGCTATTGTGAGCCGCCACGCTTTTCGTCAGCAACCGAAAGAACTAACCAAAGCTCACTCAACTTTATTTTTCCTTATATGTATACTTTATCACTATTAACCAAAAACAACTGCTTTATTGTCTCTTTCAGATGATATTTCGCCGCTCGCGAGAGTATTGAACATTTAACTTTATGAAGCAATGCCCAACTTATTTGTTTGCTTTTTTATTGTTTCCTTCTTTATTAAATTAAATAAAAAATAATTGATCTCAACAGTTGTTCGAATAGTGTGATAAAAATACAGATCTGCTGAACAGTTCTGTATATAAAATAAAAAGTCTTAGCAAGTGATGCGAAAATTGGCAGACATCTGCTTCAGTTGATCTTCAGGGAACCCTTGATGTCTTTCTTGTCTTTTAAGAATAAAATCTCATGCACCAATCATTGCCTACTATTGCACAACTGAAAGTTCCCAGTTTTCGAATTCTAATTATCCTTAAACAGTAATTATTCTAATTGTCCTTATATATAATTTGTTTATCTGTGTTGAATTAGGCCCGACCCTGGTGGCTCGGAGCAAGTATCCAAAATTGTGGTGAGCAAAATTATTTAAGTGCCAACCTTAACCGCTTAGTATCGTCTTGACCAACCATATTGATGTTACATTTTTCTAATTCGTTCACAAGTTTCAACCTTTTTTCGACCTCCTACTGGAAAAACTTTTAAGATGCCTGAAGAAACCGTCTATAAACAAAATGTTCCCGTATCAAAATTTTATAAAAAAAAGTTTGCATTCTTTTCTCCATTATATAATTATTTCATTTACACGCCTTTTTTACAAATTAAGCGTTCACTGCTCGATATCCCTCTTGCGTTAAAATCAAAGAAAATAATTGGCTGAAAATAAAAACAAAAACTACTACTTGCATAACACATACTACATACCTTCCTGTAAAATTTTACTTTTTATTCCTTGTTGAAGAACACACAATTTTACTGGAGCAAAAATTAAAGTAATTAACTTTAGTAAAAGGCTTTATTTTCAAATAAATACATTCTTGAATTTTATTTGCATTTTTAATATTCTTTTACTTATGTATTGTATATGCATGTATATATGTATATTATATATATATATATATATATATATATATATATATATATATATATATATATATATATATATATATATTTTTTTTTTTTTTGTTATCATAAATATACTATATCGTTTTTGAGTTATTTTTAGGACTTATTTTTATGCTTAATGGGAATGTTATTTATAACTTAAGATTTCTTAAACAGTTTGCTTCTTTCGATTTCATATTTTAAACTAAATTTATCACAACAACTTAAACGAAAATAGACTGTGAAACTAAATTTAAACATAAAAACATTCAAATGTCCATGTGGTAAAATAATTACAGAACAGTTTTTACAAGATGTTTTATTTTTATACAGCACGAAGTCAGTACTGGAATTTTAATGCTCATTTGTACGAATTTCAACACGGGAAGTTTAAAAATAAAAATAGTCTTTACAGATTGATTTTTTGTCTTTGAAGAAAAATTTTACTCTCTAAAACAATGTAATATTAATAAAAGCATATACATATACATATGTATTTCTGAAATTGCTCTTTCATTTTCATTGTTTTAGAGCTTACACTTACAGTTAAATTTTATAAAACTGAAGATTATCTACTCCATGTGAACGCTAAAGCTTGCCAGATTTGGGCTACTCATCTCGATTCGCTTTCATTTATTCTGTTATTTTGAACTTTAAAAAAATTTTAAAGTTAAAAATATGGCAACAGAAGACTGGGCTACCAAAGTGATGCTTGTCCATCAACACTCCTACAGAATCTATTTTACTAACGGGTGGTTAAATCTTAAGGGCCAAAGCTGAATGTAAACCACATCTAAACATTTAGCATTTCTTGCATTTCATTTGGCATTTCCGAATTTCAGACTAATTTAATTTGAATTATGGAAAGATACACAATCGATTAACGCGTTAAAGTTATTCAGGCTTATTATGGAAATGGGCGTTCAAATCAAAATGCAGATCGTGAACTTCTTGATTTTTTTTCGGTCAATTTAATTAAAAAAAAAAAAATTAAAATGTGCGTACAATCGGAAAAATCGTTTTGAGCAAATCGAGTCTGTAGAAGATGTGAAAACAACAATTCATGCTTGTACAGCTCGTAGTGCAGAAAAGAATGCTGCTGTTCGCGATACTGTGGCTGACGAGCTGTCCACCTCAACTCGTTGTCGTGCCCAACAATTGCTCCTCCCACGCCCGTTCTTGGTGAACTTTATGCATAAAAACTTGCATTTATACGCTGCAAGATGCAATTGGCTCAACACCTAAAGCCATTCCCAGCGTAGGCAATGGTCAGAATAGTGGCGAGAGATGGCAAAAGTGGATGATAAATTTTCGAAGAAAATCATCACTTTCACGTCGGTAGATTAATAGGCAAAATTTCCTCATTTGAATGATAATCCAAGAGTGATTGCCGAAAAACCAATGTACCCACAAAGACCGAGAGTTTGGTGCAGTTTATGGGCGGGCGGCATCATGGGCCGCATTCGTGAGACCCGATGCGGAAGGTCAGGCAGTTACTATAAATGGTGTTCACCATCGTGAGATGATAACGAACTTTTTAGAGCCCAAATCGGAAGAAATGGCTGTGGACGATATGTAGTTTCAACAGGACTGTGCCACTTGTCAGACAGCCAACGACACAATTTTTCTTTTGCGCCGCAAATTCAATGGTCCTGTAAGCTCACGTGGTCGCGATGTCAATTGGCCGCTAAAATCATGTCATTTGGCACCGTTGGACTTTTTTCTTTGAAGTAATTTAAAAAAAAAAAAGTGTGCGTCGATAGGCCACCAACAATTCAAAATCTAAAAGATTTGACACATTAAAGGCACATAACCTCAATTATGCCTCAGCGTCATCGAAAATTTGGATCACCGCATGGAGGTGTGCTGTCGAAATCACAGCGGCCATTTTGCCAATATTTTGTTCCTTACAAAATTTAACTATACCAATAATATCATCATAAAAAGAAATTACAAAATTTCCCCAAACGTTTGTGTTTTATTCAAAATCAATATAGACCCTTAAAATCTGACCAACCTTTCGATGACTAAAATTTCACAGGAACGGAACGTCAATGCCCAAACTTACCTGTCTTTATTTCCCTGTTTGTTGTCACTGTAGCTAAATATTTTTTTGACTTTTAACATGTCAACTTAATTGTGTAAAATGCTTGAAAACTAAATTCAATTTATTCGCTAATTTTGCCATTTATGTTAATTTAATATAATCTCTTATCGAAATCAAGCCTTATTTGTTAATCAACAACATTGCCTAGATACCTGCAACGTTCAGGCGTACATTCTGAAAACTCATTTTACCACTAGAACTCTGAGTTTAAAATTAAACAATTGCAAAACTTAAAACATAATGTTTAAGAAATTTAAATTCAAGATGATGCCCGTAGCTAATTTTTAACAACTGTTTGTTTACTGTTTGTGGTATGAATGTTAAAATAAATACTATTTTGGCTTGTTTTTTTGTTTAGATTTTTTTTTTAAATGGAATATGAGTATTTCATTCTGTTTTTCCTTTTGGTAAGCAGAAAGCCCTGTTTTCAAAAGGCAGAGAAAACTTAAAATTATAAATTGTCTGTTAAAAGTAGTGAAGTCTGCTCGTAAATTAAACAAAAAAGTGAAGAAGTCAAATAAAACCATCAAGAAGTCAAATAAAACCATAAAATTGTGAAATCTAATAAATTTTTTTTTTCAGTCATTTAAATTTTATAGCAATTTTACACTTCTTGGTTTTAAGCAAAAATTGGTTTTAACGTTAAAATCAATCCGTATAACCTGGTTTTATCATGCAAAATAATATTGTTATTACCATCTTAAAACTTTTTTTGTGAATTGGTTTCAAGTAGATAAAGTGCTGCCTGGGAAAAATGAAAATAATTGACATTTTCAATGATGTGCAATATAAATAAAAAAACAAAATCACACAAAACAACTAAAAAGTTCTTCAAATAAATTTTGTAAGTGAAAAAAAGCAAAAATATAATTTTTTGTGAGGAAATTTAAAAAAAAAATCTAAGAAATTTGTTGCTATTTTCTGTCTTTTAATTTTTTTTAGTATAACTGTATGCCGCTAACATTTCACCTTCTCCGTAGAGGAGTGTTTTGACAATTCCTTAACCTAAAAGCATTAGTCAGCAGGGCTTGTAACGATACCTGGTAAAGAGGTACCTTGCGGGGAAATACAAAAAATATTGCTTGTATGCTAAAAAATTTAATAACAGCATATTGAAAATTTTGTATGGAAATTTACATACAAAATTTTTAATATGCTGTTATTAAATTTTTTAGCATACAAGCATATATGTATATAAAAAAAATACCTTTAGCTCAAGAAAATACTAGTATTTAGAACAAATTGTTGAAATCTAATTTGTTGTTGTGAGTTAAAAATTGATTTTATATATTTTGTAGTGCGAGCACAAATCATATTTTCATGGTTTTAACGTTGAAACCAGCTTTTAACTTTAGGTGTGAAAATACTATTACGAAAACGAATATTAAAAATTTATCTGTTTTTTGGTTTAACGGCGTGTTTTTCCAAAACGTACACAAAATTTTATGTCTTGAATTTATTTTGAAAGCAACCATAATATATGCAAATTGTCTTTTGTTTTTTGTGTTTTGAAACTTTTGCCAAAACCGGCAGTAAATCAATTTTCTTAGACCAGTAACCAAAAAGTTGAAAACAGAATTAATAGCTTTTAAAATTTCTCTCAACCTTTCGTAAACACGCACTTGCGATTTTCGTCAATATTTACTTTAAGATTTATTTTTTTTTTTTTTTTTAGAAATATTTACGCCTTTTTATTAATCGTAATGGGTTCACATTTTCTGTTGTAATATTTTTCATTTTTTTATGTTTGTATTATTCTATTTTGATTTTTTGCTAAAAGTTTTGTATTTTTCTGAATTTAACTTTCAAATATTTTTGTTGGTAATTAATGCTATTGTTTGTTTTGTTTGATTAGTTTTTCAAATATTATTGTTTTTCTGTAGGTACTTTTTTCAACAGTATTTTTTGTAACTTTTCATTCGAAAGTATATTTTGTATTAAAAGTAATTTGCAAGAAAAAACCTAAAATAATTAGTTGAAACTATTTTTTATAATCTATAAAAGTAATTTGAGTGGTTTTTCATAAAAAAAGATCGAATTTACACAAATATCTACCAAGTTTATATCAGTTGTACAGAATGTGGAAGATTCTATTCCTTTTTTTTTGGGGGGAAAATGTTTGGGAATTTAAAGCTGCTTAATTCAGAAGATGTAAAACAGCACCCTTAATGGAAACTTGTTCGACCATATTTTTCTGAGGGGTTTAATAATAAGATATTAAAACAAGATTATTAAAATGTCGAGAAATATAAAATACTAGCGTATTTTTCAGTTTTGTCTTACAACTGAAGTTTGTAAATTTTATTAATCGAATTTTATACATACACTTCATAGTTTTGATATTTGCCTCGCAAAACCATTAAAATCCCAAATTTTTGGAAAAAAAAAACATTAGATGACTAGACGTAACAGCTCACAATCAAGTAAATTTACAGAAAAGAATTATAAGTTCTTAGAATACAACTGGCACCCTCGTAACTCTTGTAACACTTTCATGAATAAATTTCACATGTACTTTATGATATAAACTTGAGTTAACCACTTTGGAACACAATTTAGTTCCATTTTGAGTAAAATTTCACATAATCAAGAAAAAAAGGTATTTGATTTCTGAAATAGAATTAATTAATATGTTACTAAAATTAATACAATTGGCAGTTAATGTTGCAAAAATTTATTTGACTAGAGTATATGCCTTAAGATGTTGTAACAACATATTTGAAATGCAATTTGTTACACACTAACTTCAACAAATAATTAAAACTTCAATAATTTAGAAAAAAAATCTTAATTATTGAATCTGTATTGAATTTTGGTTTTGATATACATATTTTACATTCGTCAGACGAAAATACAGTATACATATTATGACCTAAGAAAATATCTTCCGATTTTTTCTGTTTTTTTTTTTAATCAACCAGTTACTTTGTAATCATTTCGCCTGTATGTTCAGAAAAAATAATATATGATAATTAAACTGGTTTTTTATATCAGGCATCTTTTGACTGTATTTTACATGTACATAGATGTTTACATGTGTGTAGTATGTATGCTTAGTTTGGCAACACCAACAAGAGGTCTATTTGTTTTTTTTTTTTAAATATATTACATAGATATTATTATTATATTTTATAAAAAAAATTTCTTTATATATATATGAGCAAATCTTGTACATATCTAAAGCTAAACACTTAAATAAAAATCTTAAAATGTAATCCTGTTTACACTCAAAGAAATGATTCAGATCATATTTTACAGAAATATAGTTATACTAATATTATTAATTATAAAATAAGATAACTTTACTTTGGTTATTTTTTTCTCATAGTTTAGAAGAATTTTTTACTGAAGATGAAAAGAACAAAAGTTATTCACCGAAAAATAACTCTGTATCAACTTTGACTAAGTGAAAATGGAAATGGAAAATCTGTAACTAATAGTTGTAAATTATAAAGTTAATTAATTTCTGTTATTTGAACTTTTTCTTATATAATTATTTCTGTATTAAGTTTGTCGGGCTCAAGTTCTTTCGATATTATCTTTGTGATTGATTAAATTAAATTAATTTGATGTTTTCTTTGTCTAATTTAATTAATATCAATCACAAAGATAATATAGAAAGAATTTGAGCCTGATAAACGTAATACAGAAATAATTATGTAAATTATAAAGTTCAACCAATAGTATTGAACAAACGTGTTTTTTTTTTTAACTTAAAGAAACTAAAACTAAAGGTATGAAAATTAATTAAATAAAATATACTCAGTGGTTGAATTCTGTAGCTTTTAACGATCATCTGTTGCAGTTTCATCGCTTGCAATACAAGTTGTATGATTCGGCAAGTTAAATTTAATTTTTTTATACATTTGGATCAAAATGTTACTAAGTTTTTAGATTTTCATAAGATAAGTAAAATAAGTTACGATTTTATTATTGTTTCGAATTAATTGCTTATGTTTTAAACACAAAATATATATTTTACCACTTACATGAACAACAAGGAAATGTTGTGCGTTTCAAATCAGCAACAGCTGATGTTGGTTAGCAACGAACACCCTTAAGATATCTAGTGAATAACAAACTGTACAAAATATCGTTAATACTATTTTAACGATACGATTATCGTTACAAAAGATACAGAGTTCCTCTGTAGTATTTACACGAATATTAAAGATAAGCTTAAATATTGAAAAATAAACTTTATTATTTATTTATTATATAGAAGAGAAATTTGAAATGAATTGTTTTAGGTCTAGGAATCTTCTGTCTTTCTTAACCATCTTTTTGCCACAGACATTTCGTTGAAGCTAATCAACACATCAGTAGACACGAAAAAACTTAAAAGAATCTTTCAATCCTAACTACTTATTTCATAATTTCTATGAACACAAACGAAATATCGACGACATGTAGACGGCTGAAAAAAAAACAATAAACATTAAAAAAAATTCATTTGAAAAACTTAAATTTTAATCGCAGTTACAACTAAATAAATTAAGTTCAATCAATTTTTCATTAAACTGAAGCTTAATAGGTATTAGTTATAATCAACGCGGGTTTCCTTTTACCAACAGGAGTGATCAACTGCTCACTACGCTAGCTATAACCGATATTCGGAAAGCCAAACACCATCGGATGAACTCTTTTGGTTCGACTGTTACCAAAAAATATATTACTACTGCTAGTAAAGCACTTTATAACCATTTTCGTATATTATAAAATTCTTGAACATATTGTGTAATAACACCGATCACGTCTCTTTAAACAAGATTTTTGAAGAGGCAGCAGCCTCTGCCTGCATCCCGCATAATACAGTTCTAAAAAATAAGGTATCCATAGAATCAGAAATAGTAATATTATTTTGGTAAGGAGCGTTAGCATATCAAAGAAATTCATTAGCTGTTGCCTACACTCATTATTAATAACATGAAATTATTTTATTTCCCCCATACATTTTCAAATTCGCAAGTCTCTATAGCAAAATTGATATTATATTTACCACTGCCTATTAAATCGTAATTGCGTTTTTAAATTAAATAATGAACATTATTCTATAAAGTTTTGTTTAATATTCTAAAAGGATATAAATGTAAGTTCCCAAAATATAAATATATTTTTTTTTAATTTTTTTTTAAATACTTTAAATATTTGTTTTTCATTACTATTTTTAATAATACAATAATTTGCAACAATGAACACAGATTTTCTTTTTTCTTATTTTTACATGTATATATATTTTGAAATTTAATATAAGTTTATATCTAAAATTTGTTATATTTTAAAATAGTTTAAATTTTGTATTTTCCTAAATTTATAAGACTAGTAGAATATTAAACCGAATTTGCATCAAATGCTGCTGGAACGACCCATGCCTGAGCACACGCCTGACGTGGTTGTTATATGATGATTGCGCAAAGTAAATTTGTCAAAGTTGGCCAGAGCGGTTTGCTTGGCAGACACCTTTAATAGTGTAATTATAATCAATCACATTTGTTTTAAAAAAATTAATTTACTAGTTTCGTTACCTCATCCACTTGATGACACAATTGCGTTTTTATCCACGGCCATTTAATGGTGCGCATCAGCGTATTACGAAAATCTTCACTAAACAAACAGTAAATGTAAAAAGTTATCGAGTAGTTGGTCAATTCTAGTAGATTCGCCAGCGCCCTAAACACCTGAAATGGTCACAAGGGCATTTGTTAAAATTACTTTTATTTAAAATTTGGTAAATGTGCCAAAAATAGACGGAACATTTTACAATTTTTAGCACAACTGGTAGTCTGTTATGAAAGAAAACGAAAAAAACAACCAATTAAAAACTATTTGAAAACGGAAATAAAAGCCACTTGACACAATCGCCTCAGATATTCACTAAACAAAATCAATGAACACGTGAAACAGCCACGAATGTTCAAACAAGTGTGTTTGATGAAACGAGGGTATGAAGTCTGAAATAAAATGCTGCCAAAAATCCTACTTTTATCTATCGGTTGCTTGAGCACAATCATTTTTTAGTTACTAATACATTTTCTTGTGTACATGTACTTTCATGCATTTTCTTGCGTAGCTGTGCTGGATCTCTTTGCCACAATTTGTGTATTCAATGCACTTTGTTATTCTAAGAAATGCTTCAACAAATTAATTTAGAATTATTTTATTTACCTGGAATGAAAAACTGGGCAATACTTCTGAAGCTATAGTCATGTGTAAGATTGCCATTGGAGAAACACAAAGAAGAAAAAGTATTGATGTGCTGCCTGAGAGTAATAAAGAAATCTTGAGCACTTGTTGAAAATAGTATTTGTTGTATTAAAGAAATTACCTAACAATAAAAATAGTCTTCTTTCTTCAGCATCCTTGATATATGAGGCCCTAGACGAGGTCATCTTACGCCGTTTCTCGCAAGTTTGACGATACACCATCATAATGCGCAAATTGAGGCCGGCAATTAAAACGGTCGGTATGAGTTTAAATATCACTTCCAGCATTACCTTATAAATCTAATATAAAGAATTTGTACTTTCAGATCCATACGTAAGACGAAATAGACTCTAATTTCTCACCGAGTAAAATATTGTTCTCAAAAATTCATTATTATCTCTGCGAAAATAAACGAAACGTCCATCTGTTTGTAAAACACATTTAATTAACTCCCCACGGAACACACTTGGCAGGTAAATTATAAAGGTTATCATGGCTGTAAGGAAAACAATGAGCCTGCAATTAAAAATATTAGAAAAGTAGAAAATATGTATATATTAATTACACTTATTACCCAGGAGGACCCATCACTGGCCTTGTAAAACTTGGATGGCACACTGACACATACCGCTCTATGGTCAATATCAAAAGCATCATTACACCTACACCTGTTCACAATTGATTATTATGAAAGATTTAAGCCAAGACCATTATTTTCTTAGCAAATCACTCACCTAAACAGCCATTTCCCAAGAATAGTTCCAAATGAGCTGTATAAAATGCTGGGCCAAATTCCTCCCATTGGCCGCGGTCTTTATGTACTAACATGCGGATGCCAAACGGTATAGCGAAGACAATTGCAAGTAAAGCTGCTGTTGAATATGCTGCCAACAAAAAAATTTTATATTCCAATATTATTTAACTTTATAAAATTTGAAAAGTAAAGGTTTGTGAGTTTGATGGTTATCGACTACAGTACAAAATTTATTTTGTCTTTGCTACAACCAAAGCAGTCACTTTAACTGGGAAACTCTATTGCAGTGTTAGATTTGTGGAATAATGGTGGTTGGATTAGTTTGCCATATGAGCAGCGTTGCCATTTATGAAGTTTTATCTTATTTTTCAGCTTATCTAGGTGCTGTGTGATGCCTTACCATTCCAACCTTTCATTGCATTGACACATTGTATTTGTTTTAAATTAAAGATGATAAAACTATAGCAAAATATAATCCTACTGACACTATTACGGCTAAGGAACAGTTTTTCCCTTATATGGTAAGGACCTTTTACATTTATAAACCTTCGAAGCCATCTAAATGTTTTGTGAACATATGGTGGGGTTGTGATTTGCAAACAAGGAACACTGGTTAATTATGAATGCGATAACAATACATGAAGTAAGAAGTAGCACGATGTTTATATATATATATATATATATATATATATATATATATATATATATATATATATATATATATATATATATATATATATATATATATATATATATATATATATATATATATATATATATATATATATATATATATATATATATATATATATATATATATATATATATAAATTACATATTAATGTTTCTTTTTGAATGCTACCGGAAAGTCAACATTTTTTTCTTATTTGCGCGTAAGTGCATAAGTATAAAGATAAATCATTTTCAATTCTAAAGCCACGTAATCAGTAAAATTAATATAACACTGGTTTCTCTTCCCAGAATTTTCACTAATGTTCTAAAATTTTATTTTGTATTGCTTATCAGCTACTATTCACTCTTAGATTAAATTTTTTTTAAATTGCTTCTGATTGAACGCAATTCTGCTATTTTTTTTTTTCCTTTTACTTTTCTTAACGCAATTTCAAGCATGAAATGCCAGTACAAAATCCAAAAGAATAATTTTTATGTATTATTAATTTAATAACCGCATTATCATTTCAATGATAAACTTAATAAAAGATATTTTGTCTTTACGAGGAAAAGCCAGTTTATGACAATATTCATATTATATTTCTAAGAAAATCTTTTCAATATTGTAATCGTGTTTTAATACTGAGAAGTAAATATAGAAAAATATTAAAAAAAAATTTGGAGAAGGCATCTACATTTAAGATTATTTAAATGCCACAAGTTAGGAACCACCAGTTCATTAACATACAATATATTGAACGCTAAAACAAACAGTTTCGATACCGATGAACTGGCAGCAAATCTTGGGTAAAAATATGTAGCCCTTAAATGGTTAAATAAATTTATGCCAGAGACAAACTGTAAATAAATAAAGTCTAATGCAAAAAAGGCAGTCAGTATACAGTGGGTAATTTTGATATAAGCTCCGTTGCGAATTGCATGCTGGGTCCACAAACTTTTTGAGCAGAAGAAATTTTGTATTTTTGGATTACTTTCGCTATTTTTATCACAGATTGTTTCAACACAAGACAAAATATTGGAATATTTACAAGCAAAATGACTTATAGACGTACTGCTCGTTTATACGTGACGGTAGAATGAAATGAATGATAATGTATCTATGTTTTCTTAATTGACCCACACCAAAACAAATGATCAGTTGTAGCTCTACTTTTGACCCTACTAATATTGAGATTGGATGTATTTGCAGAAAACTTTTTAAAAAAAATTTTCTTTTTTTATTTATTGTACGAGCTGTAAGTTCTATTTAAACAGAACAAAACCGCAATAAAAATTAACATTGGAAATCTGCTTAAAAATTATGTTATTTGCACAAAAATAGGAACAGATTTTGAAATCTTGTTGTAACATTCGTTCTAATTGTTGCGATTGCTGAGTGGGTGTGGTGCCTGCTCAAGAAACGTGAGGTTTGCGGTTCGATCCTATCTCAGGTAAACGAAAGACTTTGCTGTACAAAAATAGTATAAATAATTTTTTAAAGAACATAAAATGAAATAACAAAGAAAAAATAACAAGTTTTATTTTCATTTTTGAATATAAAATCAGGCCGAATTAAAATGAAAGCGATAAGCACCGAAATCATCACCGAAAACCAAGAAATCAACCTTGATTTTTTTATGTTTCTTGCTTGTTTTTTCTATGTGTTTTTGTTTCTCTTTTTAGTTTCTTCAGCGCAATAGCACAAGACAAGAACTAAAACTATTAAGAAAAATCTTTAAAAAATCCTCACTCAATTCTGTAGTAGTAAAATCGAACCAAAGACCGATAAAAAAAAACAATACATAAGAATAATAAGAATAATAATACAAAAAGAAAAAAGGTTCAAATAAACTAATTAATAGACTTTATTACATTTATTATTATTTTTTTTTGTTTGTTTAATTTTATATCTTTAATAATTGTTTTCTGTGTTTTTCTGTAGCCTATATTCCTTCGACATTTCGTTGATGGTGCTCAGCTCGTCAGTAGACTCGAAATAAGCTTAAAGGAATATTTGAGACATAGAATAAACATAGAATAATATTATTCTTAAGCACTTGTATCCTAAACGAAGTATATATTAAAAAGCTTACAAGTTTAAGATTTTATAAATTGATCTGTTTCATATACTCCCATTTTGATACCAACATCATCTGCATGTTATAATTTTCCCTGTTTTTGATATGAATCAAATCAACTCAACCTTCAATAATTTTGCTCATAAGTTTTCATTTGTTTCTTTATCTTCCGCTCAAGTACCATACGCTGTTTGACAATAAAATGATTTTGCTGTTGCCATGAAAAACAAGTCAATGTATCTTCATTTTTTTACAATGAACTGAATTTCCCTAATGTTCAATTAACTGTGTGTATGACTGTGTGTGTGTGTGTGAGTAAAGTTAAAACTGCATGGAAATGTGTTTATACATACGAGTCTGTAAAGTATGTGTTTACATTTCTGAGAATTGTGAATTTAGTATTTTGCCTTAAGTCACACAATAAAAATCATCACTGCCACATTCACTGGCATAAAAATAATTGCCTTTAACAGGACACTTAAAGTTGACTCCCCCCCCCCCCCCCAAATACACACGGAAGTATTGATTTGACTTGTATGAAGTTTTGTTTGTGGAAAGTAATAATGAAAGTTTCGTAAATAAAATATTACATCACAATACTGGAATAAATTTGTATCAGGAATAAATTATTATTTCTGATACTCGAGTGGCGCTTACAGGGTATTCAAATTAATATTTTATATTTGAGCGGTATATAAAATTGTTATTGTTAAAATGATATAAATTTTTCTATTGTGAACATACAAAATAATCTTGATACCATTTATATTCCATTTAAATAGTTACTGAGAAATTTCAGAAATTCATTGTGAACTAAATTTGAATAATAGAATTTATATAACGGCTATACATTGAACAATTGACAATTGACAAACTCTTCACAGTGAGAAAGATATTAAGGGATGAGCCAATACACGAGTACAGCTGGCACGTGTCATCAGTCAACTGAGCTATCAAGCCTGCTCTCTAGCAAAGTTGGTGCAATATTTCTGTCTTTAAAAAGTTTGCTGTAAGGATGAATTATGCCGAGAATTTTTTTTCATTATTATCTTCTCACTACTGGCCTCCCAGTTGGTTTTCTTTTCAGTTTTCAAAAGTTTTCCAAAGCATTTGATTTTAGCTTTCCACTGACATTCACAGAATTTTTTACATTACACGACTACCACATTAACTCGATCTGCTTGCTCACTAGGTTGCTCATGTTGGGAGTAAAATTTACAGCCCTTTTTATGAATTTCACAGAAGAATGTATTTTTTGTAAAGTGAATTTAAACGAATTGGTGAATTTAAACGAATTGTACACTAAAGGACTGGTGACTATTTGCCAAAAAAAAAAAAAAAAAACTGGACCGACATATCAAAACAGTTTGATATTCTCGGATGTTAAACTATAGTTAACCTGATTGAGAATTTTTTCAAGCTAAAAAATACATGATGTATTATCATATCAAATGTAGTTCAATAAAGGTCAATATCATTAAGACCCCAGACAGGCCTTAAGAGATCCCAATCAGACCAAAAACTAAAAGTTTACGTCATAGGGAAATAGTTTTTTATTTTCTTGAATAAAATAACTCGTATATTTTTTCTAGGACTAAGCAACTTGCCCTTTAGGAATTTTCATTTGATGCAATGAGCCTGGATATAAATTACAAGTATATCTACGCTTTTCATGAAAAACAAAATTCCAAAATGTTTTTCAAGAACATTTTATTTTTTATGAATAACCCGGTATATGGCTTTAGGGTTCCCTAGCTGCGAAGTCACAATGGAGCTCCATTATCGAGACTTTACTGTGCCTCCCACCATCAGGCCGTTTGCTCAGCACAGCGCCAATTCTTCGAAATGCCAGGAGTTAAGAAGCTGAAATTTTCACACGATAAATGATTATTCTGCCGCTACAAAAATAAATACTAAATACAAATTTGAAAACTACAAATTGTTCCCTTGCAATAAGCTATAAAAATCAGCTGAGACTTTCGAACTTTACGAGACAGACACTTGAAATTTTCACTACATATAGTCACATGCCCGCTAAAAGTACATACATATGTATATCGAAAACTAAAGTGTGTTCGCACACAAGAAACTGTTAAAATTAGCTGTAGTTTTTGAATCGTAAAACGTAGAGACTTAAAATTTTCTATAATATATCAGACTTAGGGTCATATTGATAACAAATATTTTAGGTTTATAAATTATTTTAGGTTTAGTGAATTCCCCATACAAACTTGTCAAATGAGAGATTTAAAAACCTTAAATAATTCTTATGAACAAGAGTGCTAAGATTTTCACGCAAAAGAGAAATACTACAAAATAAAATAACAAGAACTACAACCCTCAGGGTGTCCTTGTATAAAAAAACCGTGTTTCAGGTATATATGTATATATTTAAAAACATTTCAAACTGAATTTTTTAAAATTGTATATACGAACAGTAGTTCTGGGCTTTTCCTTTTGCACTATAGAGGCTTGAATGAATTTATATTGTATAGAAAGTTGCAACATTTAAAACTGAAATTTATCTTAAAATATATTTTTCGTTTTTGGATTTATTTGAAAATTTTTTATTCAATATTACTATAGTCTTGAACTAAAAGTTTTTATTTTTTCTGCAGTATGCGTTAAACTTGTGTTTTCACAGCTCCTACAGACCCGGTTTGCTAAAATTTTGCACGCTTTTTCGGATTGTTCGCACATTTGGATGATTAAATTGAGCGAAAAATCACGAAGTGTATGATATGCATTTTAATTTCAACGTCCATTTTTATAATATGCCTGAATAACATTAACGCGATGCACTACTATGTTTCTTTGCAAATGGAAATAAACTCAAATTCAGACAGTTCAAATGAAATGCAGATAAAACCTTGACGCTTAGGTGTGGTTCACATTCAATTTCGGCCCTTAGTATGTAACCACCAATTATATTTTTTTCATATTTATTCGAATATTTTTGTCCATATTTCACTTTTCTTCGGACAGCTTCTTCAATACTGTAATACTGAAAAATTTTATTGGTTTTTTTAAAAGATGTTAAAATATTATTATCCTGAAGGGTTGTATAGTCTTCAATAAATTGTTTAGTATTATCGGGCTGAAAAATTAACCGAAACATCGACAAAAATATGCGAGTAAATATAAAATGACCCTTAATAAAATTGCCTTTAGCTCAAGAAAATACTAGTATTAGATACAAATATAATCACCATTTTCTTGTATTTGTTAACCGTTTAAATTAGAAGATAAGCTTGAACTGTTGTCGTATTTTTGTGCATTTTAAACTATTGTTGTGAAAAATTTGTCGAAACGGGTTTTGCCTAAAAGGCATAGTGTCACAGTTAATATGTAACGTTTTATTTAGCTATAAAAATGATTGGAAAATAATTGCTTCTATAAAAACAATTTCGGTTTCCTTATTTACAACACATTCTCGTACTCGTATATAACGAGTAGATTTTGGGTCATTTGTCAAGTCATTGACCCGATCAGTGCACGTGTTTTCTTCATTTCATTTATGTAGTTGTGTGAGTGTATTAAGGTTCTACTTAAACATAAAAAAAGATAAAACTACTTGCACACTAGAGTCATACATATGTATATACCTCAAGATTAAACTTTAATGTGGGTATTGTAAATTTCTTTTGTTCTATGAAGCTTAGTTTCATTTGCTCGGCAACAAAGTTAAAGCTACTACTGCATTAGTTTTGAATACGATTAACTACTTACTGTCAATTATTATTTCTGTTTTATTAGTTTAGGTTCAAAGTACCTCTTTAATTGTTTTATACTGTCTTTATGCAGCAGACATTTTGTTGAGGGAATTTAATTCGTAAATAAACTCAAAATACCTTAAAAACATCTTAAATCTTCACTTCACACTTTATTATTTGAAGAAAAATAATGAGAACATAAAAATAAACAAAAATTTTCCATACAGGAAATATTTTAATCAAATGGCTTAAAAAAGTAAAAATATTTTGCAATAGGATAAAATTGATCCCTGCAGTGAAGATTTTCTTTAAGATTTTTGGAACTCATATAATTTTGCTAAAAATAATATCGATATCAATTAAACTGTTGAGTAAAAATATTGTAAAACAAAAATAAAATAAACTAGTACCACAAGAATAAGCAACGGAATTGTTTCGAAATCGAATGCGATGATTTGAAGCAGATTTTCACAAACTTTCAGATAGAACGACGAGTAGAGTTGCATTAACAGAATGTTAGAAAGTGAAAGTGGTAGTTTGAATTATATTAAAGAGAATGTTTAGACCTAAGGCAGTGGATATTGCCATTGTGTGGCCCAATGCACCAGTTTTTATGTTTTCAAGATATTAAGCTTTTAGCATTTGAGTTTTCTTTCCAGCCTTATTAGATTCTTTATAAACGAAAAAAGTTTACTTTATCTGGGTCTAAAGTCTAAAAGAAAATTGAACCAGACTTTGCCAAATAAAATTTCCTCAGTACTTCTATTCAAGAATAATAATAATGTGGAATTCGAAACGCCACCCTAATTATTTGCTTACAGAAAAAAGCAATGAAATATTTTAGTTTTGGTAAAACTTAATTGTGCACGAGGCACAGG
The DNA here is from genome assembly GCA_963662145.1 of Sturmia bella. Classification (NCBI taxonomy): domain Eukaryota; kingdom Metazoa; phylum Arthropoda; class Insecta; order Diptera; family Tachinidae; genus Sturmia; species Sturmia bella. Next base: position 58,676,301 of record OY759170.1, read on the forward strand.
CAGATATTAAATTTGTTAAAGCTAAAGATATTTGCATGTGTACATAAGGATATATCCTTGAGTCTGTTTATATTGACTAAGGATTATGTTGATAATTGTTGAATTGCGTTTGAAGGTGTCAAAAATAAATAAAGGAAATTGCATACCCAGCGGCAAAATTAGATCTTGCTCATCTCATGCCAACATTTATGAAAATATAAGGGAAAAAAGCTCATCAGTTATTGAAAAACTGTCAACTTTTTAGGCAATGTAAACATTTGTTTAATAAATGTATAAAAATATTGTGTAGCTCTTTTTAATTTCTGCTCCACTAAAGAAACATTGCTGAATATATAGCCATGCCATGTTTATAAATAACTAATATTATTGCAGTGGTTATAAGTCTAGCATTTTGTAATACAATACAGAGCCCCAAAACGGAAGTCCGCAACGGTAACTTTTCAATTCTCTATCCCCCACAGTACGAATGAATTATTATGTCAGTTTAGTGAGCACCGCAGCCAACGTATTTTCACTGAAAAATATGTGGTAAGTTTTTGTTATTTATTCAGGTCTAAAAATAGACCTTACAAATGCAGCTGGAGTTTTGTTGACGCTAATCAACTCACTAGTAGACTCGAAAAATTCTTAAAGGAATATTAGAAACTTAACTACTTATTCCACAGCAAATATTTGTTTTTTTTTTGCAACTCTTTTACTTTTCTTTGCAACCTTCTATACAACGAGTCACCATTGGTTACTACGATGTCGTCGGCATATAGACAGCTGAAAAAGACAGCAAATATTTTTTAAAAAGGTTCATTTTTGGACCTAAATTAATACATTTCAATTGGCTCTAAAAGCAAATAAACAATTAATTAAAATTTTTTGGTTTCGCAACTCTTTTATTTTTCTTTGCAATCTTCTGCAATAACGAGTTACCATCGGTTACTACGATTTGTATTTTTGAAAAATCAAAACTTTGTACCAATTTGCATCATGACTGCGCTATATTTTTTTTAATTCTTCAAAAAATATGAGCTCAAGCCCTGTTGTAAGCTTTGTCGACAATACAAGATAAAATTCATATTCATTTAAATGCCCACCGCCCTGCACACCTTCAATACATAGTTTTCTCAAACATTTAGTGTTGGCTGCACCAGAGTAAGCTGAGCCTCTTGGCTGCTTCGAAAATAATCTGTTTTTAATTTAATTAAATTCAATGCAAGAACACGCCCACATTCCGTACATCCTATTTCTAAAGAACGTAGTTTTAGTGGCATTTGCATTAGAATGTGCTGGAAACTCCTAAATGTTTCATGTATAATGCCTTCTGGCTCTGTTGTAAATTTTGTGCACGCACACCTCTCATGCCTCATACACCGTTATTTGCAAAAACTTACTTTGTATCAGCGCTATTTAAATAAATAAACTGAAAATTCAGAAATGCTTTTAGCGCTGGGTACCTTCCACTTAGCCATAGAAAAGTATCTATTTAATTTGATTCTTTGCTTTGTGCTAATTTTGTTTTTAGCAACCAACATCAATTTTGTGTATGTGTGGGCCTGGCAATTTCGTTAATTGTTAAACTATGTATGTATGTATGTACATACAAAAATGTTTTGAATTAACACAAGAACATATTATATGGTATGTACTGCTGTTAGTTGCCAACATACAACTAATAATCTTTAATATAAAGTTTACAATTAAGTTGATGAATTTCTGTTGCTAGATTTAATGGGTTTGTATTTGTTAATTTCCCTCTAAAGGGACTGAAGTAATGATTTGAACGTTTTTGGAATCACTTTAATATTAATACCTTAAAAGTGTGCAAGGGTGCAGGGTTAATAACAGTTAAAGTAAATGAACTGTATTAAATTACTATTACTGAAATTTTTTTATAATTCCTAAAATAATTCAAGTCAGTGTTCTAGTTTCTTAGTTGAAGCTGGTTTATAATTTACGACTTAATTGATTAAATGTTCTAATATTTTTCAATTCTTTTTTTTAATATCTTTATGCCCTAAAAGATTCTAAGGATTCCCTAAAAGGCAAATTTAATACCCCAAGAATTAATTTCTGCATCGCTCATACGAACACACATTATTATTTCTTTTCCATTTTCATAGAAACAATAAAACATCACAGCCATTTTTTTTTTTTTTTTTAATACATTAACTCAGCGGCGAAAGTCATTAGTCATTTTTATGGCAAACAATAAAAATGCGGTAACGAAAGGAATTTTAAACACTTTAATGTTTTCTTTGTTTACACCACCAAATGATTTTCAATGCTGAAATTATTTCATTTAAAAATGTGTTTCATACCAGGCCAACAACTATAACAATGTCGTTGTGACCAGTCAGTCAACTTACCTCTCATATAAATGTATGCTGTGCCACGCATGTTGCGTCTTGTCAAAACGATGAGATTGAGTACATTTCCAATGATGCCGAGGGCGCAAATAATGGGCAATATGATGCCATATGAATATTCTCGTAATGCTTCTGTACGTGGATCCTGATAAGAAGGAAGTGTAAAATAATAAATTCATAAGGGTTGAATAGTAAATGAGAAAATCTTTGTAAAACAAATCAAAAAAAAAAAAAAAAAACCAACAAAAACAAAAAAATTTAGGCCAATAAATAAACTAAGCTTTCAATACTAATATTACTCTATCTATAGCTCTTTAAGAAGTACATCTACTTTCATAAACTATTCATTAACTATGTACAAAATACTACATCTAATGTCACTTTGACTGACGATTTTGCAGCATAGTTCGTTCATACAGTTATCTATATTCGATTACTAGTTTCAAGGTAAAACATAAATTCATTAAAAAGAATTAAACAAAAATTTAACAAAAACGATTGCATTGGCATTTATTCTGGATTCATTTTTTTACTCACTTCATTTGTTATATAAAGATCATCACGCAAATTATCACCAATGACACCAACAGCACCAGCAGCTACAGCCGCATTAACATCATTCCTGTAACCTCCACCTTCTCCAATGATACCACCAGTGCCACTGCCACCACTTTCTACGCCATTTGAGCCACTCAAGCCAGCAACACTTTGTGATGTGGAGGCAGCTGTTATAGCACTGCTGTCATTTTCATTTACAATTGGTGTTGCTGAAAAATTTGTACCCCATATAATCGAACACAAGGCCGGGTTCTCTTCAATTGTATAAAGTTGTGTTAGCATAGTTTTAACACATTTATTTTGTATACACTATTTTCTGTTTAGAAGTAATGAATATTTTCAAACCAACGCATAGCAACAACAAATCCAGACAAATTATAACAAACAACCCACAGAATGGAAAATAATTTATTAAAAAAATATTTTCAAAGCCAAAATCGGCTACATACAGTGTGTATCTCTCTAGAGTATGTATCTGGAACAGAAGATAAATATTGCTGACGTCGGGAAAGTCTCTTATTTTTCAGTCAATTGAATAACTTTTGAAAACTTGAGTTTTTGTTATTTGTTCTATTGGTAGTGCTATTCGCAGTATCTTCAGCTTTGATTTAATTATAGTTTTTATTTCTTTTTCATCAGAGTCACAGCAATTTCCATCATTATAATAAACATATTGAACATTTTTTGTATTATCTTCTCTACAAAAATGATAGGTTTTAATGAATTCGGTGCATTTAATATTTTTTATTTTTGCTGTTCTGCTGTGCTGGTTTCTAAGGATATTGGCATTGTTTTCCTTTGTTTTGGCAGTGATGCTAAAGGTGGTCATCAGTAGTGACACAGCATCATCAAGCACAAATGCTCTTAATTTACGTTGATTTTGATGGCAAATTTTATTGTTGTTGCAAGTTTTCTTGTTGTTAGTTTTTGAATTTGAAATTGCCTGAAATGCACTTTTATTGCTGCCAGCAATATTGCACAGATGCTTAGTTAACATTTTTTTAACAAATGCGTATAAATCATTTACTGTTCTTTTGCTTATGCAATTATATTGTGGAAGAAAGCAAGATATTTTCAATACGAACTTTTCCAGTTGTTAAGTACACCATGATCCACATTTTGTCCTGGCATTTGTTTGGACTTCATCTGCAAATAAATTTATTAAAAGAGAAAACAAGTTGTGGTCTTATTCATAAAAACATTTTATGTGATGGATTATCAATTACGAAAAGTCTTTAATAATATTTTTTTCAACTAAAATCCATAGACCCTGAAACTTTCCGAGTGATTTGCTCAAACCAGTGTCATTAGAAGAACAATAATTGCATTATTGTTCTTACTGCTGAAAGGTACACTTAGAGCAAAGGTTTTTGAGTTGACTAAACTTCAACTCAGGGATATTTCAGGGGCTTAAGGTGATCTCCCAGGGTTTTTTTTTAAGATAAAAAAGCCGTTTTGTTATCTTATATTTAGAAAGACAAATTTTTGAACTGCTGGTAACAACAACATCATAGCATCATATTTTATTCGGCTGCTCTAAGTACTTGAAGTACTGTAAGTCTCAGATATTTGCTACAATTACGATTTTATACTAACAAACATTGATTGGATGAAAGACTTAAGAAAATTCATAGCCGGAATTGAAATATATTCTACTCAACTAATACTTTATTGATTTAAGCAAGGTGTTTTTTTTTTCATTGCGAGCAGTATATGGTAAATATAGAACTTTTTGAGTCAACATATTCGCTAGCTTTAATAGACTTTTGCATTTCTTGTAAACTTTTAACCAGAACAAACTTCCATTAGTTGTACTTGGCGAGTTTTCCCTAATACTAATGTTGCTTAAAGGCTTTAGTAATTCACTATTGACCTGGTCTTGAGTGCTACTTTCAGTTTATACTTCATACCTTTCCTTTTCCAATTGACATTTAACGTGTGCTTATTATTGAAATTTAACTAATAACTTGAGAGTTCTGTGACTAAAGGGTATGATGACTGTTCTACTAGCGTTTAAGCTGCCTGCATTACATTTAATATGAGTTTGTCATTGGAAGTTCACCAGTGACTGACAAACCCATTGGTAATGGAACGACATAATACATGTTTTATATATCCTAAGTTTCCTGGAGAAAGTCTTGAGGCAAGCCACATCAAACAACCAATTTCGTCGACTATATCGGCTGCTTATTTTTGCATTTTGAAAACGAGGCAATTGCGTTACTCGCGTTAATCTCATCATGAATTCACCGGTTACTAGAAGGATTTTCAATGACAACACCTTGTTAAATGTCAATATAAAAAACTATTCTATTATGCTTCATAGTCAAACCTGCTGGTAGCAATTTCTACAGGCAAGCACTAGTACAACGGTCGTTTTATCGTTTACCAGAACCATCTACTTACTAGTTCTTAATTCTCTAGTTCATTTCAAATGATAAGCACATGTCAACAGAAGAGTCCATTGTGTGAGCTGCAAGCCTTTCTATGATATTTCTGCAGGGTTAATAGAATTATATTAAATAAGAAACTGTTGACATAATGTAAGAATAAAACACTGAATTAGTTAACAAAACTGGCAATTTGAAGACACTTGCCTGCGGATTCACTTCCGGTTTAATATACTAAGCTCTTGCCACATTTCCCACACATACATGCAGTCTACAAGACAAAAATTAAATAGCAAAATCAAAATTTTTCCACGTTAAATAATACCAAACAAATGTGTATACACGTACATTAGGTTGGGTCGATTTTGTACTTAAGATTGTACAATTGGGTTTCAGCAGATTTTTCCATGAGGAAGAAACGTTCAACAATGACACGTAAAAAAACCATTTTCTAGGCTTCGGTTTGATATGTTCGGGAAAAATTAATAGAAATTGGTCGTAAGTTCGACTCTTCTGCGGGCATCCTAATACTAATGTCTGTTGATGTATACTTCGTCACACTAATCAGTGACATCATTCCTCTCTAATAATTTTTTTTTCGAACAAAATACAAAAAATTTTTATTCGAAGGCCTCGGAAATGATTTTTTTGATATCTCTTAGTGAGACTTTTTTTCCCATGCCAAAATCTATCGAATCACAATAACGAAAAATGTGTGTCTTTACAAATCGACGCGCTCTAATGTACATACGTATGGTGTCATCTTTACATAAAATTTGTAATGTTCATGGACCAGTTTTGGTTTGTTGTTCAATAAGTGCTCTGCTACATACATAGAGCTTTTCAGTAGCAATGAAATACAACTTTTAATAAAAAAAAAAAACATCCGCACATAATTGCACACAATATTTATTTATGACTACGATACACCAAGGAAACAACATTTGACCTCAAGTTCAACACCAACGCTTAACATTCGCTGGATCAGTTTTTATTTTATGCCTAAAAAGTAAATACGTGGCCTCCCGTTCGCCTGCCCATTCCTTTCCAGAATGAGCAACACAATTTGTTGATAGGCGAGCATTTCGTGTTAGTGCTTTTTGTTGTTTGTTTTGGAATGAAGTATAAATGTGTGGCTTTGATGTAGACATTGGGAAATTTATTGCCAACACAAGAGAAGAACATTTATGTATATAAGCATTATAGATTATATGCCACAGGAATGTTAGATTTCCGCTTTTGAATTTAGCAGAATTTAAAATATTCGACAAGGAATGCCATAAATTTTTTTTTTTTTTTTTGGTTTGTAATTGAAATAACATACAAAAATTATTTAAATAATGTTCAATAACAGTATTTTGAATTAACGTGTTATGGTTTGTTAACCCTAGAATACCACCATACTATTTCATACTGTATTAAAATATATTAAATGCCACAGGAATGTTAGATTTCCTGCTTTAGATTTAACAGATTTTCCGATATTTGACAACGGATGCTATTACTTTTTGCATTGTTTTTTCATTGAAATAAAAAAGTCATTTAAAAAAGTTGAAGAATAATATTTCGACTTAAAGTTTTATGATTTATAAACCCTAGATTATTTTATATTGTATTAAACTGTGCATTTTGAATCCAGTGGACATCATAGCTAATTTTCTCTTTGGAATAAAGTCTTTGCACATTTTATATTTCTTAAAGTTTTTATGTTCAAATGCTCAGTAAAGGTAAACTGCAGCACTGCGAATAGTGAGACATCACCCAGCAAACACACTTCAGTGAGAACAGATTTTTCTCGTTGGTAACCGAGGCCTTTGAAATTTTCATAACTAAAACAAAGGCAGCATATTTTCACAACTGTCAAATTCTAGCTGCATTAGTTAAATAAATATCTAGGCACCTTATGAACGTAAAAGTTTGTGTGAGTGTGTATATTTATAAAAAAAAGCTTTGCAAACAACAAACAGCAAAATGTTGTTTCACAGTTGGAGTGTCAAAATAATTGTTGTACACTTTTTTGTATCCTATTCTATTGTATACTATACTTAAAATATTTATTTATGAAGTGCTTTAGCATTCGAAATTCCTAGCTGTTTTGATTGTGGGTGAACTGGAACTCAAAATTTGCGTGAACAAATATTGTTTACACAAGAATTCTAGCACATTTTATATGCCATATTATATATGCATAAGTTTTAATAAAGTTTTGTATTATAATGAAATGCCATCGTCGCAAACTTCCCTTTTTCTACCCTTTATTTTCTTGGTGTTTTGATTTATGTAAATGAAGAGATTGTTTTGAAAGATTATGGCTGTAACTATTGTTTTAATTGCTGCTCCTGCTGCTGCCAGCTATTGTAATAGTGGGTTTTAGTTTTCTTTAAAACACAAACCTGTCATTATCACAACATGTTAATTTTGCAAGGTCTATTTCTAAGCAAGTTAGAGCTTAATCCATGCAAAGTGATTTATAGGTTTATGTTGGTTGGTGTACATATACATATGTAAATATATAATCAGCTGCAAAAAAAAAAAAAACTAATATACATATTAACAAAGATTCGAAAAAGTTGTTCATGTACATGCATTAGATTTTTTCATAAAACAGGAAGGGTAAATAAGATTTCACAAAGAACCTCACTCAACTTTGCCTTACAAACCAGACAGTTTGAAGTGTATTTAAGATGTATTGCTTAGATACCCAAAACCATCGTTTCAACTCCCGTACGAGCGTTAATTTGTTTTCTTCCATAAAAATCGGTCTTGTTTAACGTAAGTACATACGCTGTGGTAATAGTAATACATAATAGAAAAGATCAAGAAGTTTTAAACTTTTTAAACTTTTCTAAGAAGCTACCATTGATGCATGCGCTATCATGCTCAAGAAAAATAATAACAATCAACTATTGCCTTGTCGTTGACTGGAAAATTCATAAACTGCTACTTAAAAATAATTGAAACAAACATTAGCATTCAAAGAAAATAGTATAAAGCACATTTAAACATTTATTTATACCAAAGAAATAAACATTTACGGTGTTCAAAGGTTCGTCCTAAGATCAGAAGTCTTAAAATAATAGGACAAAAATATATGACTGCTGTGAGCAACCTGTCATAAAGTAGTTTGCTATATCAAATATGAATCAGCTGTTAAAGCAAAGTAAAGCAATTTAAATATTTTTGTCAAAATGCCGAAAATAAGTGAAAAACTAAAATAATAGCCAGTTTGTGCGATAATTATCTATTAGATCTTTTTTATTTTTTTTTATTTTTTTATTTTTGATCTATCACAATTGCACTTAAAAATTAATATTTTATTATTTACAAAATTTGAGTTATTACTTAAAAGTATTGCAACAAATAATTAAAATTTAGACTTAGCTTATATTTACATAGGCACATTATGGTTTATTTACAGTGAAAGGAAAAGAGATAGACAAAAACCTTTTTAAGAATTTAAGAAAGATTGTAGGATGTACGCTTTCGTCAACTTCGGAGTGAAGCTGGGAAAGATGTAAACGCTACAGGTTTCTTATTAAGGCATAACTTGAAAACCTGTTACGATTCTCAAATCTTTGTGTAATATTATTTATTACGGATGCTAACATCTCCTGTTTGTAGTTCTCATGCAGCCTGTTCGTTGAATACCTTCTAGGTAGGTTAAAAATAATCTTGAGGTTTTTATTTTGTATAATCTGCAATTTTTTTAAATATGTTTTAGCACACCTTTTTGACCAGACTTGACATCCATAGGTCATAATTGGTCGCACGCACATCTTATAAAGTAATATCTTATTTTTGCAATTAAGATTAGATTTTCGGTTTAGTAAATGAAAAAGAGCTCGACCGCATTGTATAGCTTTGTCACACGTTTGAAGTATATGCTGTTAGATCTTTTGGTAGCTGATTCAAGTAAATTTTAAATGAAATATACTCATATTTGCGAACAAATATACATTTTAATGCATCTATTTCTTAGGTGACGCTGTGATACTGTTAACTTATGACGAATCACTAAACACAGTCGATGAAGTCCTATTAGCTTATGATTATTTTTTTTAACTATCATAAAATGTTAGTACTTTCTGACATTATGACACAATATGAGACCGCTTGAATATCATAATTGTAAAAAAAAACTATTAAGAAAATTTTCAATTTGTTTAAGTAAAAGCATACATCTAGCATTGGGCCTAGCAAGAAATGGGAACTTGTGATTTATATGTATTTAACATACAGCACTTTGGCGGTTGCATCGTTAGAGTACCCCACTAAAAGTCCCCGAGGTTGCTGTTTCGATTCCCGTAAAGCTTTCTTACTTACCTGCAGAAACACAAAAATATTTCAGCACCAACCGACCTGCGACCACGAGGACTACAAATAGGGCATCCTACTATTTTATCCATCGAGCTGAAGGTGGTCTGTATTTTTCCCCTTTTGATTTATATATCAATATTTCGTTTTCCTCCATATGGATTGTTAATGTTTAAAAAAATAACAGTATTACCTCAACTTTAACAAAAAAATGATTGCCCCGAAGAAGTTGTCCGGACGAGAGCGAAATTTAACATGAATATACATATAAACCAATAGTAGAAAAATATAAAAAAAAAAGTTTTTGGTATCAAAATTATTGAACATCTAGCTGTTTTACTTTCATCAAAAACTAATTTTCTTCAAAATTTTGTTAAAAGCTGAGTGGAGTCTAAAAAGTTCTAGTGTTAAATTGTAGGAGAACTGCAACATTTACTCACACATAGACCCCAAGTAAACGAAACTTTTATTGTGTATAAAGTTTCAGATATCAAATGTATTTCAAATATAACACGAAGCCTTCTAAGTAGATATTAGATATATGGTTTTAGAAACTTTATTTGTCGCATTATTCTGCTTCACTAAGGAAGGTTTTTACTCTTTGCATAAAATTTAAATTCACAAAAGCCCCAACAATATTTCAGCAAAAGGCAAATGAACGACGATAAACGCCGGAATTGTGCTTAATTCTTGTTTGTTGAGATTATGAATTGAAACATTTTCTTGTTTGCTATCAACTTTGATTTTGAGTCCCTTTTTTACAGCAGACAAATGAAATCCCAAATTGGCCGCCACTTACATATTCAAAATCTATGACAATAAATCACATCCATTGATGCATGCAAATGCTTCTGACAAGTGATATAATTTTATATCGAAGACAATGTGACCTAATTATAACTTTGCCTGAATGGGGTTTCAGAAAGTGAACTATAATACATATTGGAAGAATTTACTAAAGCCAAATATTGTATATTGTACTTTGTTTTATTGCATATTGTCGCAATTGGCTTACAATCTAAGATATTAAGCATGAATTTCAAATTTAAATACTTTTAACTAGTCATATTCAATATACTAGAAACATTTAACAACAATAAGATCAAGAGTTTCTGTCGTATTTCTTTGTTCGAACAGTATAATAATTTAATATTTTCATCGGACTGCTAAATGTTCGCAATTCTCTAACCAAACTCGAGAACATAAGGCGCTATTGTTTATTTGATATGGCCTTGCTTGCATTATTTTTGAATATTATTTCTGGTGACTGACCAAAAATTGTACCCTTTGTTCATGTGTCATCGTTGACTAACAAACTTTCGAGATATGACTTGAGATTTTTGAGACTTGGTCGTACTTCTGAAATGAAAGTAATCAATTCGTTGATGAAGCTTATGCAGTTTTACCAGTTTTTTAGATAAAACTTTTGCTTTTTCTTCTTAGGCTTGAGTTAAAAAACAGAACTTGATCCTGATTACAAGGTTTTAAAAATAAATTATATCCCACTAAAGTTTAAACAATGAAATAAAATTTTGTATCGAAAGTTAAATAATTAAAAAATTCACCCAGGACAAAAAATTCCAAGATTTTAAAAATACAACAGCAAGAGCATCATTTACGTAGGTTCGCCTACTGGAAGTTCATGAAGATTGAATGCAGACAAATGGAAATTGTTTAATGTTAGAAACAAATGTTTTGACACATTCAATGAAACCAAATTCAAAAAAAAAAAAAAAAAACAAAAATTATAACAAAGTCAAACAAAACTTTCCGTACATGCCATATGATGCTTTTTCACATTTATTTGTTTATGGTCATTGTATTTTAATTGGTATTGTTGCAGACAAAACGGCAACACATCGTTTAGAAGCATGAGTGCTACGAAAAATAAATACATATGTACATGGATGTGTTATTATTTAATTTACAAAAAGTTGAAATTGTTTTTCTTGACTAGTTCAGCCAAAGTTTTTGTTCTTTTTTAAGACTTAAACAAACATGTAAAATATAAGAAAACATCACGCAATGTCAATATACATACATAGATAGTAGTTGTACAAAATGTAAGATGTTTGACCGCAATTTCACCAGCAAAAGCAATAAAAACCGAATAAAATCAAAAAAGGTTTAAAGAGAAGAATATGAAATGAACCTAAAACAACATGAATAACTTAGAAACAATTGTCCTTGTGTTTAAGGCAACATAATAAATGCTTGTAGTTGACGTTTAAGATGAAACTAAAACAATATGCACTATAATATAAAAACATTTATTAGATGTTAAAGATACAAACAAAAAAAAAAAAAGGAAAAGAAAACGTCAAACTTTTGGTTGACATGTCTTTTTATTATTTATTAGTTTGTTTATTTATTGTTAGCTAATGTTTTTCTTTTTTAATTTATTAAAACAAATTTTTGTTTGATTCAAAAATAATATCCTACTTTATAGGCTTGCAAATTAAAAAAAAAAAAAAACAACAAAAATGAAGTGTAAATCTAGTAGCTCTAGTACTTTTCTTCATTCAGGAATCACATTGTAGGTTATGCAAAATAAATAATTACAAATGCCCTTTAGTTAAAGACTGCGACAAACCAGCCATTGCTGATGATTTACACGAAACAATGACATGTAAAAATGTTTTTATATTGTATTCAATGTTTTTGTTTTAGTGTTAGCTACACTTTTATTTTCTTTCCTTGTTATATATCTTTTATTTTATTTTAATATTGCACAACTCTTCTCAATTACGTCGGACAGTGTTCCAACCGTAACTTCACGTCTATCGAAATCATTCGCAGCAAATCAGCCGCATCAAAAAGAACGATTGGAATTACAAGTCAAACATAACATTGCATTTAAGTTTCACACTTAAGTTTTCTTCTCGATGAGTCTATAATATGAAGAGGTCCTAATAAAAATAATTTAAATTTCAACCTGGTCTTAAGTCATCTGTTTATTATAGACTCTAGACCACAAATAACATATAAATAATATAAAGTATATAACATTGAACATATCTGTGTGGGGAAAAGTATCTTAAGTTGAAACATTTTTTTTTTTTCATAATAAGTCAGTTTGTTACTACGGTTACTTATACTTCACTGCTAATAGAACATCTCATATTTTTTTTACTTTAGCTCTTAATATATTTTTATAATAAATGGTGTAGAAAATTGTATTATTATTTTACATTTACATAAAAAATTTTCTGCTTCTTGAAGAAGGTGTAAAAATTATGTGAAGCACGTTACATCTTTTCCACTACTTTGAAAACAGGTTGACAAAAGATGTACAACAGTTGATTGTAGATAGAATGTACTTCAAATAATTGCTAAGATATGTAAGGTCAGGTTGATTGGAAGGGCATGTTCGCTCATATCTGGAGACATACACTTAAGCCCGTATAGGTTTGCTGTGCGCTTCGGCTAAGATGTGCACAAATATAGTAAAATTAGAAATTTAATTGGGCGACAACAAGCAAAGGCCACGATACTTCAGATATCAAAAAGCTTTTGACTAAAATGGATGCGGATAAGAAGCGTAGCAGCTTTACAATAGTTAGTTAATTTGACATTGCAGTTTTCTTTTATATGTACGAATATTTGTATTCGACTTGCCGATTATTCTTTGATGATGCGTATTTATATTTTTAAATTTCCAGCTAATACCTCACGAATGCGCGCACAGAGAGCAAGTACGCGTTCTAATATTGTTAGCGCTTAGCGTCAAAACAACCGCTAGTCGTGGACAATATTTTGACAATTTGAAGTATAAAATCAGTCTTAATATATTATGAATTTTAGAACATATGTTTAAAAATTACCATAGTAAATTAAGAACAATCTGCTATTCAACTAGAAAAAAAGTAAAATTAAGAACGTCATTTACTAGATACCAGATGTTATCATAAATAACACATGTTTTTATCATGTGGTTATGTGATAATAAATTTGTCACATCTATAACGAGGTGGCATAAAGTCGGTAGAAAAGTGAAAGCAGTACGGTATCGAAGTAAGTATGTGGTAGCGTTATCAAAAAAATACATTGTTGTTAAGAAAATGATACCAAGCTAATCCTAAAGTGAGCATAACTGGGCTTAACTCAGTTTCAGCAACAGGTGGTTTCAGTATTATAGTACCGTTTTTTTCTTTGTGTATGTTATGTAATGATTTTTTTTTTTTTTTTTTTTTTTGCTGCATGAAGGTAAAATGACAAAAAGCAAAAACAGTGTTACCTGACAACGTTTATATTTTAATTTTAATAGATAACTTACAAGGAATGATTTTTAATACATTTTTATTTGATCTTACATAGCAAAAAATAAGATAAAATATAAAGAATTTAAGTAAAATATGGCTTTTATCGATTTGTAATATAAATTTACTATTTAGATGATAAAAAAAAACTATTCGTGTAATTTGCTTTCCCATAAATGTTCGCATGACAATACTTTGGCAAGCCAACTATTAAGATGGACAAAAAAAAGAATAAACAATACAGAAAAAAAAGAAAAAATTTGTGATTTTTAAATATAAAAAATGAAACAGTGATTTTGTAGTTTTTTCGGCATAAGTGTTTTATTATTATTGTTTTCGTTCAATACTTATATATTGTAAATTTTATTTTGATAGCGTTTTGGTAATGCTGTCAATGTATTGTTGTTGTTAATATGTACACACAACTTGCAACAAGTTACTAGCATGTGTGAATGGTGTGTTAACCAACCGAGTCCTTGCTACGTTTAACTTATTAACCACATCTAATTTTTGTTCCTGTTTCTTCTCGATTTTCATGTTAAATAGCATCAATATTTATTGACGAAACAGATATGTAAGTTGCCGCCACGAGACTGAAACATGATACACAAATTAACGATGTGATATAAAATAAACACTTTGATGCCCTTCGCTCGTTCGGCGTTATGGCTAATGTTAGTCTGACAGTAAAAAGAAAAAAAAAAAAACTGAGGAAATGTTTACTGATTAGAAATAACTATGTTCAATTTGAAGAATGTGTTTCTATTTAACTTATTTATGATGTCATGTTTCGTTTAAGAAGAAAAATGAATTTTTATTACTGGATGTTTTCCTAATAAAAACTTTTTTCGAATCAACAAACTATTACAGTTTCAAGTGGGGCTCTTTGAAAGCTTCAAATACAGAGTGTCTGGTAGCAGCTTTGTATTCTAACACCGGTATTTATAAAAAATAAATCATTGTTGGAACATATTTTACAAAAAATTTTTCATATAAAGTTGGTTCTAAAATGTATTTGAGCAACGTTTTATTTTTTATGAATACCGGTGTTAAATTTTAATAAAAACTTAACAATTGATACCAGGTTTTATTTGGAGCATTGAACTATAGAATGTAAATGCGGATTTCAGTTTTTAAAAGAATATTGTCCAGATGTCTTCCATTGAGTTGGATACCCTGTTCAAAACGAAGCATTGTGTACTACGCCGCACGCTGCAATAAACTTGAATTAATTGAGCTGATTTCTCGACCAATATTTGCTTTTAAAGCCACAAAAGATATTGAATACCCTCTTTTTGAGGTAGTCACATAAAAAACATACATGATGAGATAGATTGCGTAACCTCGCTGACCATAGGATATCTCCTAAGAGATTGATCAGATTTATTTTCCCGAAACAAATTCATTGATGCTCTAGCTCTAGTGTAAGAAGTCGCCTGATCCTGTTAAAACCACGAGCTAGCAGTTTTGGCAAAATCGATTCCGTAAGCATGCTAATAAATAGAATGTTTCGCGTTTATGAAGAACATGTCGCTGGTTTTACTTTTCCAAAGAATATTTTTATTTCTTCTTGACTTAGATAGCCGTATTTGGAGCTTTTTTTGTACCTAAGCTTTGCAATTGAAGCTACTTAAATCTTAAGTTCATATATTTTAATATATTCACAGCTTAATTTGCCTTTCTTTTCTTTGCCTCATTGCATATGTGAATGATGCACATTTAGTGGTGTATGTTGCAAAGAAAAAAAAAATCAATATGGTTTTTAATAGTGTCTTATATAGAAATTCATTCAAGATTTATCATTATATTTCTAGTGGTTTTTTTTTCTGGCCTGTGTGTACTTAACCCAGATGTACATTTGTATTTAATTTAGAGACCACTTGTTAGAAATAAAACTTTCTTATTGACTTTCATATACTTTCTTAAGGCACATGCTAAAATAAATACCTTTAAATCAACTTTACAATATGATACTTTAAAGCATAATGTAAACATATTAATTTTAAATATTTTACTTTTTTATTTGTAAAGCAGATTTGATGCTTATAAAGTTGCTATTTGACAAATGTGTGTACCATATTTATCAAATAAGCCGGTTATGAAATAAAAAACTAAGCCTAAAAATTTGCAGAAAGTTTTCCAAAAGATACACCTGCCACAAAAATTATGTATTCAAAGTAATAATGGATGCTTTGTGAGTGCCGCAAGCAAGCAGGGGGCAATTTATTCTTTAACTTGATTTAATTCTCTCTGATTCCGTATAAAACAAAATATTTCATAATTTCTTACTTCTGAAAAAATGCTTTGGTTAAATTATTCTTACTTTTTTAATTCGATTCCATTTGTTTAAATGTTTTTGAATAAAAAAAAACCGTTTTAAATTAAACTATTGGACTGAGTAATGACGTTGGCTTGTGAAGATAAAAGCGATTTGTAGTGTTTGTATTTTGCAGCCTTCTCAAATGGCAACAACTTTTGATGTGTTAAAAATTTGTGTTGCTCACTCAATAGAGGAAAAAGAAAAGGTATACACTTTTGGTGTAAGTGTCTGTTTTTCTTAAGAAATTCACTTTGTAAACGTGATGGAAAGAAAAGCAAATACGGAAACAGCTAGTCATTTTTTTAATTGGATTACAGACCAATACTCACTTTATCGTTTGAAGATAATATCCTATGAAACAAATTGAGTGGAAAAAGGGAAGCAATGACCTTAAATTTAATTAAAATATTGTATTACACTTAGAACTCTTTCCGCATGACAAGTTCGTCTCCAAGAATTTCTGCACAGAGGAAATTAAATTTTTAGGAACTGTAAGGAATTCGAACAGAAGCTACATAGTATAAAAAAGCATTTTGTACTCTGAAGATTTTATTAGATAGGAGTCGATACGATGATTAGGTAACAGCAAAATGAAGCAACTTATTTGTAATAGAAGTATCAATTAAAATGTTATTCTCAATTGCCAAGCCAGTTCTTCTATCCAAGAGTAAACGCTTAAGGCGCACATCAAAAAATTTGGCACTATCGACCTTATGAGATTCTAAAAACTTTAATTTTTTAAAAACTTGTAAAAAGAATATCGTGTTTTTCAAACTTTTTAAACAAAATTTGCAAAAAAAATGGTATTCGTATTTGTTCTGAACCTTTTTCAGTTATCGCGACAATTTTTCCAAAATTTTATACGTACTTCTCATCATAAGAAATAAATTTGACATATATTTTTTATATACTCCACAAAAACCACTAAACGATTTACATACTTGCTGTTGCTCTCATGTAGAAAGGCCCCAACTCACACTTTCTTCAGTTTAGATCTTTCTGCATATTTCAGAATGGGATTCGGCAATTTATTCAAATATACCAAAGATGTAGGTTAGAAAATGTGAGCTTTCTACACGAGACAAATTGCACCTAAACTTATGATTAAATTTTAATTTCAACAATTCGATCCCGAAATTGTATATATTTTGGAGCAAAAGTGATATCAAAGAAGCTTAAGCGATGAAACTTTTTTTGATTTTTTTGTAATATCTGTTGCAGTTTGATTTGGTTCCAATTTATTAAGAAAGATACTACAGGGAGTATCAGTCTGCAGGTTAGATTTACAAACATGTTGTATTTATTATGATTTTCCACCATCATTTTAAATCTTTTAGATATTCCAGATGACAAAGTTTACTTTAAACTTTTAATTTAAACAATTTAATAACATGTTTTAAATTTCTTAAAGAACCGATAATGCCAATGTTTTGCAAATAAATAATATGAAACACATATTATTCACTAAATTAAACAACGATTCTTTAATCAATAAAGCTTAAAGTAAATTTTTTGCTAAATCGCTATGAACTTATTTTGTCGCATTTGTTGTAACAAACTTGTAATCATCGTTTCCTTATTCTTATTTTCCATCTTGAGCATCCTTGTCGTCTTTAACATACACTACATATTTCTATTTGATTGCGCTTTGGCTTTCTTTGGATTTGCTGTAGTAATAATTTTTTTTTTTAATTTTCTTCTGCACAATGTAAAGGGTGCTCAATTAAACATAGTTTTCTTTTATTTTGAAATTAAATTTCTTAAAAGACAGAATATAATTTCGAATTGCAAAAAACCTGTTGAAATGTTGGTTGATACAACGTTGATTTTAGTTATTGTGCATTGTCATTTTAATATTATTCGAATGGCGCAACTTTTATTGCCGGCAGTAATACCAGATAATATATCTCCAAAGCTAATATCTGCGGCTAATAACGGTTGATATGCGCATCTACAAGCAGGAATACATGCAGACTCCAGGTTTGATACATGAACTGTTTAACACAAATCATCACACAGTTCCCGAAAAACCAATCCCACAGATTGACAAGTGGCCGTATGAGAAAATGGTGGAAAGAAAGATTAAAAAAAGTTCTAAATGAAACACGTATTATTGCAATTACAATCACATCACATATACATACATACGTCATGTTTAAAATATATACCCTGTAGCTAAAATTATAACTACTTAGATACGTTTAGGAAAATAAACATACCTAGTGGTAACAACACAAAAAGAATACAATTGACTACATGCCAACCACGCTGAATAGTGACGTCAGTTTTCATGTTTAATCCAATTTTCACAACGATTTTTTTTTTTGACTCATACCTCTTTCTTATTTTTTTAAGTGGTTTCCAAAATCACCTTACAGTTTCAAAATCGTATTTTTTCAATATTTTTGCTTGAAAGAATCATACATAAGCAGTGTATCTCTTTCAGGCATGTATTAAAGTATAGATGAAGTAACCTCAAAAGAAAAGGAAACTGGAATATCATCAGAAATTGGGTCTTTTTGCTACCTCCATTTTTATCTACCCCAAATACCTATTGGTAAACAAGAATTGAGTTTAAGCTACTTAATTGTGGTGAGAATTAGTTGTTAGCATTAAATGTTAGCATAGCAGGTGCCTCATCAGCTGAACCGTTAATCTTCTGACTACTTAAAACTGGCAAGAAAATACAGAGACGAAAGGCATCCAAAACGAGATAGCAAATCGGCATAAGCTCTGTTCATCTCTATTTTGTAAATGTAGAAGTGCCGCCTTTTTGACAGTTATTAGAAGTTGTACAAACGCAAAAAGCATGTCATTTTTATTGAAGTTGTTCTTGTTTTATTGAAAAGGGTACCTTATTAGTTGCAGCATGGGTTTTAGTCTCTTTCTCTTGAGTTTGGGAGTTGTTGAGTATTCGTTTCCCGTCTAAGCAATGCTAAACAGAAACTGCAGAGCATGCTTAATATTATGGTATTTTTCTAGTTCAGCTTATACAAATTTTTTACAAATAAGTTTTGAAAATAAATAAAATAACCACTTGGAAAAAAATGCAGAAAATAATTTTTTTATTACTAGTATGTTACCTAGGAACTGTAATAGCATACAAAAGCACCAGTTCTAGCACAACTCAATGTAAAATAAGATGGTTCAATATGGAAGCAGAAAAGTCAGATGTGCAAGCAGTCTGGAAAATCAAAATAAAGTAAAATATATCCAACTACACACTTCTCATTTTGTCTGCAGGGGGCGTGCTGTTTCGTCATTTCTCAATAAAAATAAATAGAATACATAGTTGATCGAAGTGATAATGTGTGGCAAAGTGCACGCACCATACTGTATAATTTTATATTGACTTAGTGCCACCCTAGTAAAAGTTATGGCTAAAATATAGAAAACTGTTATTTAATTAAGAAACTTTTGCAGTACGAATGAATTGCCTCTTGTGAAATGTATAATCATGTTAACATGGTGATAATTAATTAAGCCGTAAATGTTTTCGTTGCGAGCTTTTTTTATTACCAATTTAACAGGAAAATTTCTCAAGTCATTTGTAAAGTAAAGTATACTTTTGCTATTGGATAGTTTGCGGAATTGTTTTCAGTGCTTTTTGGTGCTTCATCTAGAAAGTTATTAGTTATTTTGTGTTTATTATATACAAGTATGTACATAGATGCAAGTAATATTCTAATAACAATTACGTATGTTGTTTAAAAAATACTTTATTGTTTCCATCTTGCAAACACTTGTGTTTGTTTAATTATTTTTATTGATTTTTCAAAATATTTGATAAACAACCACTGCATACGGGTGGTCTGGCCTAGTTCAGTTAACTGAAACTTTAATCACATTGCTTGAGTTGAATGATTTGCAAAATATATATTAAGCACCGTATTGTCTGAAACTAAGTGAATGTTTTTGTACTTGCAACATTGTTGCATAAAAAAAACAAAAATAATATTAATATTAATAATGCTTGAAACTTGAAGACAGAAAATTGTTATATGCATTAGGCCACACTGAGAAACGAGTACCAAATAAACACGATAATAAAACAAAACTCTTAGTGGAAAAATCAAAATAGAAACTTATAGTTGTTAATATGTGTTGTTATTGATTTCTTAAAAATGTTTTTTTTGATGGATCGGAACCCATAACCATGCGTTTGGCAGTCGGCTACTCAACCCACCAAGATAATCAAAGAAGTTTGGACAAATGATCATTAGGAATCTGATGAACTCGATAAGGAATGACCAGAAAACGTAATAGAATCAATATGTTTTGCTCTCTGAATTTTTCATTTTTTTTTTTACCAAAAATAACGGAAATTGAGTACCAAAAATGTGAACAACAAGTTTTCTTTTCGATTTTATACGTTTTCCACACTACCCAATAGATCAAAAAGAGTTTTTTAAAAAAAAAAACTTATTTAATTAATTCTGTGCAAGCTTAAATGTTTCGGTTTTTGTAATATGATAAAATTGTAGTAAGAAATCGAAATGTTTTATAAAAATGCTGAGCTGACAGCAATATTATTATGCCAATTTTTTTTAAATATATCTCTGAAAGCAGGACTGTAGCACCAGATAAATATTTTTGAGCTTCTTATTAATTGGCTTTTAGCCACCCAACGTATCATGTTATTTTTTAAAATAATTTTAGTCACTTTCCTGCTACACAATAATAAACTCCAGCAAAAAAAGAAAAACTTAAATAAATACTAAATTAGCGATAACATATAAATTTCTGCTCTCCAATGCACATTTATCCTTATTACCACGACTCTTGGAAATATTTGCTTACAATATTTATTTAATGGCACGTGATGAATAAAATTGCTGAAACTCAAAGCCATGAAGAAACTCGAAGCCACAATGTTGAGAAAATTATTTACTGTATAATTTTGTGGCTGGCAAATAAAAAGAACTGTTAACCACACATTCCCAACTGCTACTTGCAACATTTTTCTTGCCAGATTTTTTTAGCCACTTTTTTGAGGTTTAATTGTTTAATGGTATTTTATATAAATGAAAAATATAATAAACTAAAAAAAAAAAACTGTAGGATATGAAATAAAATAGGATGGTTTAAAATTACCTCAGTTTTTTTATTTGATGTTGATGGGCTGCTGTTTAGCTCATGGTGCTTTTTTCCGTTATTATCCTCTGAATGGCAGCACAATATTTATTTTATGTTTTTTTGTATACTTTTTAATTTCATAACTTTTTCTTCTTTATTTGAATTGCAGGCGTAAAAGATTACTTTTGTTTATTTTTTCGTATTCATCGAGAGGCATTTTTCACTTTCGTTATTTTATTATAATTTATTTGCCTTTTTCAATTTAGCACTTGCTTCATGTTATTTTATATTTAAGAGTGTGAGACTTGAAACAAAATTCTTTATTTTAAATGAACAAAAACAAATAACGCTAGAGGCCTTCTTTTAAACTGATTTAGATTTTTGAAAGAATTTTGCTTTTTAATGTTATAGTGAAGGAAACAAAATCGGGCTTATGAAACTTTAGCAAAATTTAACAACTTGCTGAAACAATTATTTAAACATCAAAAGGATATAAAGCGTTCACAAAAACTATTTAGCAGAATATAAGTAGGGAAGTTCACAGAGAGATTAAGTGCAAAGTGATACACTGTTTTCATATTTGTACGAAAGTGAACTTATTTTTTATTTAAAATAGAAATAAAATAGGTTTTAGATGGGGCGCAAGCTCATAAATTAAATCCCCATAACATGAATAATTATCATTAGGAGTGACTAAAGAACTCACTGAACAAGTAATTCATAACTTTTGATAATCTCTTCATGAAATATTTGACACAAAAACACAGCATGTACTAAGTATAGCTTATCTTTAAAAACAGATAATTTTTGTTTTCGGGCTTATGGCAGACAAAATTATTTTGTATGCTGTTTTAAAGAACCAAATGTGGAAAGCTGAGATATGATGAAAAGAGGTAATAAATTCCTCCTAAGTAATTTTTACAAAAATTTATGCAAAATTGTAATAAATCATTTTTAATGTGTTCAGACTGCTACAAAGATATTTTTGTATTCATTATCATAGCTATATGACAAAAATACTCAAATTAAAAATATTTGACAAAATTTAACTCAAAATAGGTTATATTTTCATTTTGCATAACGTTTATCGCGCTCAAGCTTCTTCTATATTATATTTGTGATTGATATTAATTAAAGAAGGCAGAGAAAACAGCAATAAATTGTAGGTCGGTGAGCAACTAGCTGTTTCAAAGCCACCACACTTATCATTAGCGTCCGTCCCTGAACTGAGGAACTCATGTTTCAGAAGCGACACTCATGGCATTCGGGGGTGGCTCAGTGGGTTGAGTGTCTCTGCTATTAAGTATCATGGTGGTAGTCAAGAGCTTCTCTTGAAAAGCTACATCTAATTGCTATATAGGTGGCATCAGTTTAAAGTAAGAGTGAGTTTGTTGCCGTCACTTGATTTTTAATTATAAAAAAAAAAAAATTAAAAAAAAAAACACAGAAAAAGGTCTAATTCTAAGATTAAAATGATTTGAAGAACACAGCGTAGACCGTTTATCTTTGGTATTTGTAAAATATTCCTAGACTACTTAAACAATCTAATTGCAGTAATCACTTTCGGGATTTTTAGGAAAACCATTTGTTGTTCATGCTCAGTACATCACGAGAGGCTAGATTGGGCCAGTATCACGAGGTGTGTGTTTGATTGCTACCAAATAATTCTTTTTTTTTTCCTAATACATTAATAAGGTATAGTTTCAGACCTAAAATAATATATTTTGATTCGCTCTTAAAGCAAATATATAATTAAGTTCAGTTTTACGACTAGTTGGATAAAAAAATTATTTGGCAGCAATTAAACTACATATCTCGTAACTCTTCCTCTAAAGCCTTTCGAACAAGAGTCACCAGGCAATAGAACAAGAGTCGCAAGGTGTGTGTTTCAGTAGTGCCAAATATTTTTACTTTATTTTTTTATTTACTTGTAAAACCTATTACGCAAGTAAAGAAAAACACGAAAAACTTCCTATCAGCCTTTGTAGTTAGTAGTATGTTTCTGATTTGTGGCAAATAAAGAAACTTAACCTGCCTCTTTGCTCAGCTGCCCACTGTTATTTTACATACATTAAAACATGTGTTGCTTTCGAAGGTAATTAGCCTTAACCAGACCTACTGTATTGACTTTTCCATTCGGTCGATCTTTGGAGCTTACAATGCTATATGTACTAATAATTTTTTTTTAATTCATGTGTGCTGCACATCTGTGCGTATGGGGAATATTTATTAAATGAATCCACTTTGCTCATACGTTATATAAATCATGTTAAGCTGGATATTAATGCGAATATGTATCTGTGGTGTTTTATTACAACATCATGAGCCTAGATAAAAGAGAAAGCCTTTGTTAGACTTAGAAAGATAATCATAATTTAACGTACATAAAATATTATCATGCGTATCATACTCTTAAAATGCTTTTTCCTAGAAATTCATTAGTCAAGTTAAAATAAACTGGTGTTTGTTATATATTTGTCGAAGAATTAAATTGAAAATACGGGGCTTTAAAATATGTAAACGCATACAGGGTGTCCCCAAGGTAATTAACTATATTTTTTGAGGTGATTTTAAAACATTCTTAAGCAAGCAAATACATATATGTATCATGTTGCAAATTAAAATTTTTGAAATTCCCAATATGAAAATTTTCATTTTCGAATATCTAACCCAGGTGTCAGCACTACTCGACATTTTTAATAAGAGAAACGGAAAAATAACGGCCAGACATTTTAGGCTCTAATAATTTCTGCTCCACCATATTATACAGCATGGAATAATTTTCCTCCTAGACACAACTCAAAGCGATGTTAAGGCAGTAGATGCCATTTAATCGCTTAGTTTTCAAACTTCACTCATACAAAAAAACTATTGCCGAGCATAAGTGCTCATTATTCTCTTAGTTTTGAGCATATGAGCTAATCCGCAAATAAATCCAAGAATTAGTCTAATAGTATCTAGATTTGTAAAAGCATTCTGTTAGCACTCCAACAGTTGTTAGTGGGTTAAAATAAGGGAATCAATTTCAGCGCTTTCGATTCCTTAAGAACAAATTTTCCATACAAATTATCTATAAAACTTCAACGAAGCACACAAACTTATTATCAGCTTTCGTTACAAATGACATGCTTTACTTAAAATAACCAAACATTAATTAGTAAACAAAAAGTGTCGTTTCAATGAACTAAAAAATATTTTCTATATTATAAACTATAACTATGAGACTCCCTATGTTATTGGTGCTACTTATTAGGAAGGAAATTCCTAGACTTTTGATACAAATGAATATTAGCTTCTGTTCGATTATTGAGAATTCAAGAAGGGTTGTAGAGCACCACCTTATGCATTCTGGCTTTACTTTGCATTTGATTTTTTCCAACAGCAATGGCTCACAAGGTGTAACATGACGTAAAGAAAAACATAAATTATTAAAATCATTAAAAATTTAAATTGCATATACATATGTATGCAGCTAAAACGCTGACAGTATTGTTGAAATTTAATCAATGTTATTAGATTAACTTAAGCAGTTTTTGTTATCCACCAACAAGATGTTTAAGCAATAATGTTACCAAGCTAGCTTAAACAGATTTAGTTAGTTAGTTCTTATACATTCTTATTTATTTATT
Organism: Sturmia bella; assembly: GCA_963662145.1. Classification (NCBI taxonomy): domain Eukaryota; kingdom Metazoa; phylum Arthropoda; class Insecta; order Diptera; family Tachinidae; genus Sturmia; species Sturmia bella. The sequence continues at coordinate 58,701,204 of OY759170.1, forward strand.
TTATTAAATAATTTTTTACTTATTAGTTATGCACTTAATACTTCTTTTTAACACTCAATGCAAACATGGTTTTTACTTTTAATTTTTTTGCTAGTATTGTTTTCTTTTATTTTTGATCCACCGCTTCGTTTCAAAGTCCGTTTACAACTGATTGAGGCCTTTAAGGTGCACTTGTATTATGAACTAAAATTTTTCAAATTATTGTGTCTGCTTTACACTTTTTCGAGCTCAGTCATCCCTAAGTTAATAACAGAACAGTAACTCGTCGAAAATAAAAATTCTTCAATGAATTTTTATTTTGCACTAGTGTCTCTTATTTGAAATGCTCTCATTCAAACTTTATTATTTTCTTTAACCTTCAGTTGCAGTAGCTCTATTCATGCTACTCTTATTCAGCTCTCACTGCGCATGCTTCAAGGCAAAGAGTCAAGTTAAATGTCGCAAGAAGGCTTTTGGTCAGAAATCAGCTGTTTAAATGCAAGTTCCAATTTTCTTTTTGGTGCCAGGCTACAATCAAAACAAATACGGATTTCTTGTGTATATGTATGTACCTACAAGCTTGTTTATACATCCAACACTCACACATGATACAACTTGAATTGGTGTTATTTGTGTTATGACTTCGTTGAGATGGTATGTGGGTTTGTGTGTAGTCTGGTGGTTTCTTGTTATGACTGCTAACGGTATGATAACCTGTTTAAACATTCACTGTGATGGTATATGTGCTTGTTTTGCTATTGACTTAAATTCTTAAGGTGTGTGTTCGGATATGTTTGAGTACTATCAACGTGCAATTCCGTAGTCCAAAATATGTTCGTATGGATTTCTAAACGTATGAGTGTATGTGTTTGTATTTGGGTATTTGTGTATCCACGATGATGGGGTAGTCTACTCTGCATTTAAAATCTGTTTTATTCTGAAGGTCATTTATTTTTATGAATTTGTTATCTTGATTTTTTAATATTTGATGATTGTAATACTTTCAGGGTTATTCAAGAGGTTAAATATGTTTGTTTTTGGCTCTTTCGTAAACAGTTGAATGTTTTTGATTAAAGATAATCAAGCTCATCAATTTTATATTGATCGATTAAGATTATATCAGCACTATTGTGCTTATGTGTATGTGTATAAGGGAAGCCTATCGCAAAATTTTGCATCCCAAGATCCTAGGATATTGAAACTATAATTATTTTCAATCAAAGGAGTTCTTTTTCGCAGATAATGGAACTTCCACTAAAGTGCTCAATACAATGAATGGTATAATGTCAGACCCATTTGTTATAGCGAAAAGTTCGTTATATAGCAAAGTTTTTATATATTTTATATACTTCTATTTATTCAAGTCTAATATCAAACAAAATGAATTTGCAACTTTGCTAATATGTAGGGAAGTATTAAAAGAGCTCAGAAAGAGTGGAAAATCTATTTAAAGTTCAATAAAGCACAATTTTTTTCGATAAATTCATTTAAGATTTTTGGTAAAAAAAATTAATTATGTCAGTTGATTTTATGCTTGTTTCACTACTTGTCAGTGAAAAATCAATTTAGGCAATACTTTCTTCATTGTGGTCCTGTTCTTTATCTGACTTCTAACTTTAATTTTGCTTTCAAATATTTGAATCAACACATTTGAACGCATCTAAAACGAAAACAAACCAAAAATAGGATATACTTCTTTCTACGTGGCAAGACTGTGACCACCTCCAAATAAAATATTTCAGTTATTTCTAGAATACCTGGCAAATATATCATCCTTCTCATGAAAATTTCATCCTCCTCATGAATATTCTTCCTTTCTAACTTTTGTTTTTCTGTTAAAAATCACTGTAAACATATTTCTTTTATTTTTTTTTTCACTCATTATTTCAATCGTTATAATGAGCATTCGAATTTCAAAATATTCATTAGATACAGTGTTCAGCAAAGACAGCCTTATTTTTCAAGTATAACTTTACACAGTAATAGAACTATAAGAACGTTATACAACAGAGAATGCACGGGCTTTAGGCTTGAAATATTTTTACAGAGGCAATCAGTTCTTGAGACTCTAAGCAGTATTACTTTCAGGTCCAGTACTGGATCGTCAAAAATGGGGCTTAACAATCTGGTAACTAAAAACCAGATATTTCTTTGGTTTTTAGGGCTTGAGACTATGAAAAATCAGTTATACTTGCCAATAGAGGGGGCGGGAGTGTACTTTATTGCATTCGTCGTAGCGAAAAAATGGAACGAAATATTTAAAAAAGGTTCTAAGCTTTGATGGACTGGACAAGAAAGAGCTAAGACTACCCGCAGGTTATTTCACTTGCAATAAACTCTCTTGTTGTCCACTAATAATATTTCAGACGGCAAAAGTTGCAGGTTTACAAAAATATTAAGCCACAGGTGTACGAGTACATAAACATAGAGTTTTTTTTTGTTTAAACTCTCCCTTGTCGTATTGTAGACCAATAAAACATATGGTAAAGTTGATATAGTCTGAAAATAATTTTCTTGGGTTGCTTACTTGTGTTCAGATCAATATTTAAAAGCAACGAAAGTATTAACTTTGGAAAAGCATTCATATTTCTCTGACATTTACTGATGTGATTGTTATTTTCGTTGTGTATTTTTAAAGTCAGCTCATGTTTTAAAAATTTCAATTGTCAACGTTCTTGATATTCTTAGAAATATTTATTCCTTTGCCATCTCCCGTTTATGTTCTTTTAGCATAATTCATGCTGTTTTCTCTTCCGGTTTACATATAACTAAAGGTCAGTTTTATTATACCCTTGTGAATAAAACAAAGCGTTTATTGTTGTGCTAGATTAATAAAATTCATAAAGTTTTGACATGGTTGTGAACAACTTGGGGGGGGGGGAGGAATTTTTGAGAAAATAACTAATGGTCTTTGCCACATACTTAAAATGAATGGAGTCTATGTATATCACATTATTTTACTATCCTGAGTTTTATTATATTTTCTGTTTCAGGGAATGAAAATCTTCAAAAAATATCTTTAACTTTGACGTCAGAGCTTAGCATTCATTGTTTTAGTTAGTTGCTTTAGGCTTTATATAACATCATTTTGCCCGAAATTTACTACGGCAAGTTATTTCCCCTTCCGTATGAATTAGGATCTGTGAAATGTTGAACGTATATTTTGTCTGAGCTTTTGTGATTTTTTTTTATGTATATCTCTGCAAAGCAAAAAAAAAATATATATTATATGCTTAATTATGTATTTTATGTTTTCAACTTAATATGATTTCTTTCGTTTGAACTGCCGTCTGCCCTATTTTCTTATTTATGGATTTACCATTTCGTGTTATTTTTGGTCATGTCTGTACCTTTTCCGTTTCCTTTTCAGAGGATTAAAAATATGATGTTAATGCTTATGCTCACCGGCTTTCTGTTTAGTTGAATACAAAACAATTGGCGTTTAACAAACGTCATACATGTGTTTGTAGCGCAAGTTGCAGCTGCTATTTATAAACTTTTTTTTGTAAACAATAGCTGCAATACTTTTTGAAATTAAAAAGCGAAATCACATAGTGGCAGTGAAGACCCTGTAAAATGACTCTAGCGGCCTTTGACCTGTTAGAAGAAAAAGTTTCTTTTATGTTAATACATACAGTGACAACTAAAACTTTGCATTTAAACAAAAAAAAAAAAAAAAAAATAAACAAAAAAAATATTAGTTTCAACCTTATTCACGAATTTTATGATATACAATTTTTTTGATTTTATGAGGCTGAGTTCAATTCCAGTTAATCAAAATTGGATTTTTTTGTGATTAAATTGGAGTGATCAATATTTTTAAACAAGACAAAAAATTAAAGTTGCGGACTTAGTGACTGTGTATCATATAGTGGCTCTTTCACGTCCACCATGACCCTTAGCAGAAACCATATTGCTTGACCATGACTTCTACTTAAAAAAAGTATTCGATTGGTCATGGCCTGAGCATGAATAAATTTTGTTCTGATGATCGTCGTGGCTGATGTGAAAGATGTTCTCAATTCTACTTTTCTTGTCTTGTTTAAAAATCATCCGCTCCTTGTTCTGGCTGATGTTCAAAATTGAAGTTCGGTGCAGATATATAAGCTATGCCCAATTTAAAAAATAGAATATATTTTACTTTCCTTTTTCTGAAATCGATTTCAAAATTTGATAAATCCATTGTTTGCAAATTCATTCTAAATATTTTAGTTCTGCATTTTAAAAGTTTTTTCGTGTTAAAGTAACATAAACTTTTCTTCAAAAAATTGCATTTTGCCGTTTGTTTTTTTTTAATTAAATGCCAGTAAGAAAATAACTTTTTTTCAAAATCAAGTTCGGGAAATTTTGCTTTCGAATAGCTTGGATATTTATAAACCGATGTTTTAACTGTTTTAACTTCTTGAGAGATGTCCTCGGTAAAACTAGATACTCCCTGAAATGTGTGCATGGTGGCTAAACGTTATTTAAAACTATTATAAGAGTCAGAGCAACGCGTGGCCCAATCAGTTAATATTATGTGTATCAAAAGCTTTACACTGAAAGAATCTATTTAAACCACTAACATTTTATTCGAAAAAATATTTTAAACAAAAGTATTGTGAGTTTAAGGGCAACTCGTCAAGAACAACTCTTTATTACGATACAAATTAAAACAATTATTGATGCTATTTTAGCGTTACGCTTTACGGCATACCTACTTAACGAAATTTTGTAAGCGTCAGTAAACTTATAACTCTAAAAAATTTTCAAGCATTCTACTTAATACTTTATTTAAATTAATGCCAAAAATGAAAAAGAGAAAAAATTAAATACTTAGTTCAAATTCCAGAACACTCAAAACCAACCTTGAAAGATGGCACCCAGTAAACCTACTCAATCAAACGTAAGAGATTTTAGTACTCAATATTAAACTTAAAGACAGCTTAAAGTTTATTTGTGAAATATTATACTAGTAACTAAATCATGTTAATACTTTTTGCAACAATATCTCCAAAACAACTCTTGTTGGAAAAAAAAAAAACAATTACTGACACCATGACAGCCAGCACCCTTATTTTAAGCCAAAACAAATATTGAGAGAATATTTATCTATGATATTCTGTATTGTTTCTTATACGATATCCCAATAAAATATTAAAGCGATTTAGTGTCTAAGCAGCTATTAGAGCAAAAGAATGAAATAAATCAACATAATAAAAGTGAGGGTAGCTATAATACTTAGTAGTCATAGAGAAAAGGGAATTTGCGTATTTTTTGTAGGAGTTGATAATAAAATATATAATTGCATGCTACATAATTCAATATTCTATTAGCTGCTAATAATAACAGCGAAATATGTCTAATCCCATCTAATAAAGTTATTAGTATAGTTAGCAATTGAGCATTATTGTATATTTATCTTTAAACTAAATAATAAACAATAAAAAGCTAGTGATAGGCCTTTTATAATGAAACTATAGGTAGATTTGGCTCAATTACTGGTTTCAACAACTAGATTATTTTGATAATTTATTGCTGTTTATCCTTTTCTTTGCTGCTAAATCTAATAATTATCTGTACCTGCTTTTAACTCTTGGATGGCATGGGCAACAAATCGAAGTAACAAATCGTTACCTTTGCACGAAATATGAAAAAAAGCATAATGAGAAATATATATTATATACAAACATTGTCAAGTTTCATGCTGCCTCCATATTCTTCTTACGGTTTAAGATGGTAAAGTAAAAGCTACTATTTACTTTTGTTTGTAACAAATTGTAAAACTTATAAATACTTATTATTATTATCTAAAATATTTTAAGTAGAGAAAACAGTAAAAGGGACTTGAAGAAATGTGGTATCTAAGATTTTCAGTCATTTAGCCCATAGTGCATTGTTTATTTGCTTACTGTAATGTCTCTGATGGAAATCGAATTAGCTTTAAAATAACTTAAATAACTAAGTAAATAGATGGGCTTTTTTTTCCAAGCTCTAGGACAGAAAAAAAATCATATCTATTTAACATATTAATAGAAAAATTACAACAAGTTAAATAAATAACTATTTTACAAAAGATACTGATGAATACTTGGTTTATTTTTTAGTGGAATCAACAAACAATGAGATATCGTAGTGAGTAGTCCGGCACAGATTTACTTTTGAAGCTGGAAACTCAAAAATTACTGCACACAGAAAACAGATAGAAGCCAAGTTTTATTTCTTTGTGGTTATATAGTGTTTAATTAAATATTATTTTTATATTATTTGATCTTTAGATTGTTGAATTAAATTTTCAAGCTTCTGGTCTTCGGTTTTCTATAAAAAAAAATTTTAAAAAATTATTTATTTATTTTTAATATTTCAGGAAAATAATTATAAAATTCAAAAAACAAATTATTATTTTTTTTTTTTGAATCTTTGTTAATCAATAATTTTTTTTTTGTTCTTTGAATTTTATAATTATTTTCCTGAAGATGCCAACAAATTGCTTGCGAAATATTGAAAATAAATAAGTAATTGCTTTAAACTATTTTTTATAAAAAAAATCTTCAGGAAAATAATTATAAAATTCAAAAAACAAATTATTTTTTTTGAATGTTTGTTAATCAATAATTTGTTTTTTGTTTTTAAATTTTATAATTATTTTCCTGAAGATGCCAACAAATTGTTTGCGAAGTATTGAAAATAAATAAATAATTGCTTAAAATTATTTTGTATAAAAAAAACAAAGATCAAAAGCTTGAATGTTTAATAAAATTGCATATACATATATCTAATTTCGTCTTACGTATTTCGTTTGTTTTATTTTTACACAACGATTTTCTACCTTTGGCTGCACTCGAACCACTAAACCTCTCTACTGATGAGCGCTCACTCCTCTAACATAATATGCAACAAGAAACAATTTAAGAAGCTAGCTAACTATATTAAAGTGTATGTTTTTATTTTGATTTTGGCTCAATTTTGTAATGTTTCTCAGTTAGGGTATATCCATTCATTAGAAGTTAACTTAAAGTTAACTATTTTGGCAGTCGATTTGTCAAAGTCTGACCGAGAATATAGTTACACAGAAGCAAGTATATGTAAGCGTCAATGTTGACTGGGCGCAATTTTTTCAATAATTATGAAGTTTTTATGGTGCTGGAATTTTATAGAACTAGCTTTTATTGTAATTGTTGCCTTTGGAAGTTTTTAAAACGAAAACGAAAACGTAGAATAAACATGATTATACTAATAGTCTTGCTGACAGAGAACAACATCACCGTTTAGTTAAATCTGGCTTAAAATGTGTTGACGTAAACAGAGAACTATCTAAGGCAGAAAATTGAAAGCGAAAATAAATTGTTAATTCTAAGCTATTATAAATAGAAGAGTAGTTTGTTTTATTGTCATTGGCAATGAAAGCAAACACAAATGCTTCATCAAAAAAAAAAAAAAAAAAAAAAAAATATAAAGTGTGTAACAGTATGTATATATTTTTGCAAAAAAAATAAACAGCTAAGAGTGTGATTTTACTTTATTAAAAGACAATAACATCCATAGATAAGGGCTAGAGAATATGTAAAAACCGTTTGAAACTGATTTTACTTTATTAAAAGACAATAACATCCATAGAGAATATGTAAAAACCGTTTGTTGTATTTTCTTTATACCAGAAAAGGATCCTTTCTACAATACCGTAATACTTGCGAGTAGTGAACTACCAAGCAAATACAAAAGTAAAATCGGATCTTTTAGCTGTTATCTAACCAAACGTTGCAAATTTATTGGCTTTTTTTGACCTACACTGCAGCTTGGCTGAGATTCATTACCTTGTGTTTGTCTCCACGAAATGCGTATTTGTAGGCAAAACATGTAAATACATTCATTCATTCATTCCTTCGTCCTTCCATGTCTATTCCAAATAATAATAACGAGAGGTGCATACATATATATATATGAATATGTTTACGAAATGTGAAACGAAAACAAAAGCTTTCCGTCTACAGCCACATAAAAATGAAAAAAAGGCAACATCCCAAATGACGAAAACAATATGAGTGAAATGTATTTATGTATATAGTTTTTTAGCTTTGCAAAGAAACTAGGTCAGCTATAGTTAATGTCTTAAATGCCAGCAGTTTTTTCAGCTATACTTTATTTGTTGTTTTAGGCGTACAGTAACATCTAGAGAGTCTGACCACTTCAAATTATTTGTTTAAAATACAAATTCAATCAGTTTTTGACATACTTATTTGATATCCAAAAAGGTTTTTACTTACTATTAAGGCCAGGGTAAATTTCCTTAAAATTCAAAAGCTTAAAGCTGTTTTATGCCGCTGGAATTTGCTTAGTGCCAACTAAATTTTCAGTGGACTTAAGAACCTTATTATATGCATTTAATACTTAAAGAGAATTTTTAATGTGCAAAAAAAAAAAGTTTGAAAACAGAACATATATTTTACTTCTCTCTGTTTTGAGGAAGTAAAAATCGAACTGACGGCCGATAAAACTATCAACAATTGCAAATTAAATAGTTCGACTATAAAGTTAAAATAATGTTTTCTCTAAATGTTTGACTTATTCTTTGTAACAATAACTGATTTTTTTAGGTTCGAATTTTTTAGAACAAATTTTGGTGTCGCTTTTTAAATTTTTTTAGAATTTTGTGGCCCCAGGCTGCAATATAAGAGGAACAAAAATATTAACTATACCAGTTATGGATTAAAAAAGTTAAGTCGTCTAGTTAGTAAGAGGGTTCATGGTGTTGATTTGTCTGAAAACTTGCTGTCCAGATTATCGGGATAGTACTGTACATGCAGATTTAATCGTATACACATTTACATATGAATAATTAGTGATGCAATGAGTTCCTGAGTTCGTATCCGTGTCATTTGTCCGTTGGACCACACCTAAGTTTCATTTCAATTCTTAAAATTTTAATGTTTAAAAAACAGGATGAATATTGTAAAAATCTGATTCGGTTCCATAATCGCAAACATTTTGCACAATCGAAATCTTAATATTAGCTTTTGTCACTAATAACAATATAGACACATGATGGTTGCACACAACTAAATGCCAAATTGTGTTGAGGGGGTATGTGGGCGCAGATTGACTGTTTTGCTAAAATGATTTACATGGCGAATTAAAAATCAGCAGCCGGATTTTCGCTATTAAGATAAATACATTCGTTTGTATGGCCATAATATTTTTATTTATTAGGGAATAGCCAGCTCTTTTATGTTTTGCAACATCTACAAAGCAAAATTTTTAAGTTTAGACTTTAGGGATTTATTTTTATATTGTAGCTATCATATCCCTACGCATATTGTGTAGTTGGCTAGAAAAAATTTAACTTTATGCACTTTTTAAGGACTGACTATAAGATAACTGAAAATTAGTGATGAATTTATCTAAAATATTAATAATAATATACATAGATACAGATTTAACTCTCTACTTTAATTGTTTCCAGTTGCATTCTTTCTAGTTGTTGTGAGTACTGATTGGATATTTTGGCTGCAGAGATAATCCCAGTTTTGCGGTTCGAATCCATCTAGAGACTCGCAAAAAAACCTGACCGAACAAAATTCAAATACGGAATATAAAAATGAAACAAAATGGGAATAGATATAAAATATAATAATATACCATAGTACCACTGAAAGGTGTAATTAGTGATTTATAAATTCTTCCCATACGCAAAAATAATCCACGTGTCAACGAGTAGGTAGGTTAGGTTAGGTTAGGTTGATTGCAGGGGTCTGCCCGCCCATGTCCCGCTACATACACCCAAGCCAGTATAGGCCTGTTGTGCGCTCTGTGAATCTAACCATGATACAGCCCGACACATAAGTCCACAGGAACTCCATGCCACTCACAAAGTTCCCCAGTCTCCTCCAGCATACGCTCCGCAATCGGGTCACGTTTGGCAAGGTATCTCCCCCAAGATATCGGGAACGCACTTGTGAGAAGGCGGGGCACTGGCACAAATAGTGCTGTAGTGTCTCGCTCTCCTCCCCACATGCTCTACATTCATCTCCTCCCGCTATTCCCATGCGGTTAAGATGTGCCAGTAGTTGAGTGTGGCCTGTCATGAGTCCCATTAGTCTACTTAATTCGGGCTTGCTAAGTCTTAGCAGTCCCCCTGTCTTTTCCTCATCTGGATCCCCCCATACAATCCTTGCATTTGTCAACGAGTAGCTAATGTGAAATAGTTACCTCAAGGTTGATTGAGTGTCCGACACGGCTTGTGTTACATACGTGTGCCAGATAAAGATGATTTTGAGAAAACGAAACCAACATTCCAATAGAAATCAACGTCTTACGCCCTGAAATAAAACGTAGAAAGTTTGTGGATTTTAACTTTAGGCATGTGAAAATTAAGGCTTGGAGCCATATCAATGACACTGAAGTTATTTTTGTCACTTTTTCACGTCTCAGGTGATGTTTAACGTATTGAAGGGCGAAGTAAACAAATGAACAGGTTAATTGTTTCTGTTTCTTCGTTTAAAGCAAAAGAAATCAAAAACACATTGTGAGTCCTCATGAAATCGTTTTAGTATATTATTTGTGCAATCCATCATTAAATCAACATACATATGTCAACACATTTTGTCAAAAAAAGAACCTATATACTCGCATACATTTATACATATTTCTATATGCACAAGTAACCAACCCATGAACTTCTCTTGATTATTTTTACAGTTTGCGTATTCTGAAAAAGGCCCTTAAAGTTTGTTTCCAATAAAGCCTATTAGACTTATGGACACATTCATTCACATTAAAAAGACCTTTAAACGAGTTTTAGAACCAGGTCTCCGGCTTGTGGCCGCGTTGAAAAGTGTTTTATTATTAATCTTAACCAAATTCTGAATGTCCATACATTTCCCACATTCGTTAATTTTCAATAGGACCATTTATCATTTATCAGGCCATCGCATATTCATTTTGCTAAATAGGGCACACATTTCAATTGCATTTTTCGATTTTTTGCTTTTAGACTTTTCCATTCATTTAACACAGTTGTAATACTTTTTTATATTTTAATATGATCATTTTCTTTGAAGAACTAAATGGTTGGCAAAATCAACAACTAAGAAAAAGTGCACAAATTTGACTTTTTTTTTTTCATCAAAACCATTCAACTGTAAAAGTTCAAAAGCCAAAGATTATTAATACTATGCATTTTTTGTTTTATATAATTTTTTAATTTTACACAGTTTAGTATTTTGTTTTTTCAGCCAACACACATGCATGAAAACAAGAAACACACACAAGCACACGCTGGCAAATGCACTTAAAAACTACTGATGCAGCACTACAGCGAGAGCATTAAAAAGTGACAGCAGCAACAAAAAAAAAAAATTAATTTTCCATGTTTTACGTGTAGAAAACTGTAACTGTAGAAAACTGTAGCAAAAAGTACACACAGTGTCTGCTTACAACAATGCATATTTACACAAACTCATGCATTGTTTACATACGTTACGAACACAGCAAGAAAAAAGTTTTTTTTTCTTTTTGAAAGGGGAAAAGAACTATAATGAAAAAGTAATAAAAATAACCGAAATTATTTGATGAGTTTTTTTTTTGTTTTACTATTTTTGCAGAGAGAAAATTTTTTTATTAAAAGTTTTTTAATTAAAATAAAAATTCTATGTTTTTTGTGTTGCAACATATGCCGTGGAGAATTTTAAACTCATACCTGCTGGTTTTGTTTGTTGGCATTATCAATAAGTTATAGTTAAGTGAAGAAGGATAAAAGGTAAGGTTTTTGCTGGCTCAGTTAATACATTTTGGCAAAGTTTTAATTTGATATGTGTTTTGCCCGTTTATAAAACAAAAAAAAACTTGACGTTTGATTGCAAATGTTTGTAATATGGTTGCACAGGAATCTGATTAACAGGATATACGATTTTTCATAGACCCTCTTCTAGTTCTGAATTTAAATAAAATACAGATCGTGTGGGCTTAAATTTTAGGTAAGATTTTTTCTGTTTTAACTTTTTATCAGAAGAAGTTCTTGTAAAAATTAAATCATAACAATAAATTAAGGAAACAGAAAATTCTTTTCAACAAATATTTTTGCTGATTCAACAAAACAAAATGTTAAGATTGAAGTAAAATTAGACAAATTAAAAATTAAAATGCTGAAGATTAGGATGGTAGGGTTACTAATCGATTTTGTTATTCCAACTTTTCGATAGCATGAGAAAAAAAAATTCCACTACAACATATCAAAAAAATAATTTTTGTGGCGTTGATTTTAGTTTTCATATTTTTTTTTTTTTTTTTTTTTGTGGATGGAGGAGAAACATTTTTGGGTTCATACATTTTACTTCTCTATGTGCACTCTGGGGGACTGGTTACTTTAATAGGCCTGTAGTTGGACGCCTAGAAAATTTAATTTCCTTATCCTACTAGCTTGCCCTAGAGTGACCGCAGAGGGACCAACTATATGGGCAATCTCCGATAATACTTTCCCATATTTTTCTGTTCCAGCCTAAGGAACATACATTTTATGTATTTTACGTGTAAACAGATCTTCTTAGCTGTTTTTGACTGCTTTGTCAGCCATCTATGTGCCGCCAACATTTCGACAACTGAATTCTTCAGTAGACTTAAAAGAACTTGAAATACTCTTTTAAACGTTAACTTTTTCACTATTTTTATATAAGTAATGATAGTTTTGAATGTTTAAACAAATCTTTAATGCAAAACAGTTTAATTCGTGAAAACATTTAAAATCCTAATTACTTTCTGGAAAAAAAAATAATACAATAAATAGTTAAGTCTAAGACAGTTCCTTAAAGTTGTATGAGTTTGCTGACCAGCTGAGTATCATCAACGAAATGTTGACTTCCTTTAGACGGCTGGTGATGTGATAAAACTTAAATTTAAAAATTGTATATGGCTCTTATAGCAAATATTATACTAATATTTCACTACTCAATATATTTAATATTTTTATTTTGTTTTTTGCACTTTCTTATCAAGATTCCTTCAGAACAAAAATAGTTGCATGCTGCTGCTTAAAATGCACCAAGCGTTGTCATAGCAGTTGCAGTATATAAATAAATATTGTATATTCATCATAAAGAATAATTTTTACTTCAGTTATCTCCATGAATTATCCTTGATATCATTTGACTTTAATGTACATGCAGAATTGTGCTGCAAACATACAAAATTTGTTTTAACAGTTTTTGCACGTCTTTTCGTCTGAAGGACAGTTTGCGTTGCAGCTTTGTTAATGTAGCATTTGTTTAAAGTTATCGCTGTGCAAGTATCGTACTTGCAAGTGAGTATGTTTATTAAAGCAGTGTAGTTAAATGCTTTAATAATATTATTGAAAATTTTGTGTATACAAGATTTTTGAAACTATTTAATATAAAATAGTTCTATTATATATAACTGTAACTATATTATATTAAATATAAATATAACTATAACTATATATTATATATGAAATTATAATTGAGAAAATTATTAAAAGTAACAATATGACTTTGTATCATAAGCTTTACAAAACGAGTTTTCATAAGTGTTTAGCTAAAACTGTATTTAAAATCCAACCTATTTCAAAAAATACATATTGTAAGCGAACAACTTAAAGCTTAGCAGGTACTTTATAACCACATTTATCTTTAACAAGATTTTTAGTCGCTTTTTAAAGTAACTGAATTTCGAGTTAACAATTCGGCTGAGTAAATACAGTAGTTCAAAGATTTTAAAACGAAACCAACAAATATTGCTACTTACTAGTAATCAATCAAGCTTGAGTTTTTTTTTTTTAAATGAGGGCCTTTAAGAACTATACTCTAGTATTAAGATGATTTAGGCCTCTCTAACGCACTAGAGTAAATGAAACGCTTTCCCGCAATATTTTTCTAATTCACGTGTAACATAAAGTACTTGTTTTAAATGTTACAAATATCAGCGTGTGAGAAATAAGCATAATGCTGTAGAAAGTAGTTTTGCTGCTACAAAATGTTTATATGATTTAGGTTGCAAAATGAGCATAAACGTTCTAACGATATGCTTCGTAAACGTTGCGTGTTTAAGCAAAGTGCTATCATAATGAAATTTATAATACACTAACAGAATTTTGTTCATAAATCCAATGAATTCCGACACTAATTTAATAAAAAAATTTATTATTTTTTAACCAACGCTATGGTTCACTGTATCAATGAATTTCGATTCATTAAATTTAGATTAGTGATCGTTTCATTAAATATAAGAGTTTTACACCGGTATTCATAAAAAATAAAACGTTGCTGAAGTACATTTTAGAACAAATTTTTCATATAAAATTTTTTCTGAAGTACAGCAACGTTTTATTTTTTATGAATACCGGTGTTAGTCATTAAGTAAATGAAGCGATGCATTAAATATTGGAATTTTTTTATTAATCTAATGAAAATAGAATATAATTCTTTTTCCTGTAAATTTTAATTTTGTTATTGAACTTCTGTGTTGTAATACATTTATATTAAATTACTTTTTAGGCTCAAGTTCAACCCTTGGGTTTTCACTACTTTTTAATCAATATCAATTAAGTAAAGATAAGTAAAAATTTATTTGCTAGGTGGACAACCGGCTGTTTCTGGGTAGCAAACACCCTTCATCAGCACCCTATGAACTTTGGACGTGTCAAATTTCACAATTTTGGCACAGCCGCTTTAACCACTCGGCAACCAAAGCTCACGCAATTCTACTTTCTGTTTGTATACTTAATTAACATTAACCAAAGCAATGATATTTTTGCAGTCTTGGACGATATTTGTCGTCTCAGAAGACTGTTGCTCTCTGTTTATATGAAAGCTTTTTAATACATGTTCTGTTATGCATCATTGAGATCTAGATGCTCTTTTATTGATACAATTTGAACATGTTCGCCATGCCCTGCGTTATTAACATTTTGCTGTAAATTTTAATTTTGTTATTGAACTTCTGTGTTGTAATACATTTATATTAAATTACTTTTTAGGCTCAAGTTCAACCCTTGGGTTTTCACTACTTTTTAATCAATATCAATTAAGTAAAGATAAGTAAAAATTTATTTGCTAGGTGGACAACCGGCTGTTTCTGGGTAGCAAACACCCTTCATCAGCACCCTATGAACTTTGGACGTGTCAAATTTCACAATTTTGGCACAGCCGCTTTAACCACTCGGCAACCAAAGCTCACGCAATTCTACTTTCTGTTTGTATACTTAATTAACATTAACCAAAGCAATGATATTTTTGCAGTCTTGGACGATATTTGTCGTCTCAGAAGACTGTTGCTCTCTGTTTATATGAAAGCTTTTTAATACATGTTCTGTTATGCATCATTGAGATCTAGATGCTCTTTTATTGATACAATTTGAACATGTTCGCCATGCCCTGCGTTATTAACATTTTGCTGTAAATTTTAATTTTGTTATTGAACTTCTGTGTTGTAATACATTTATATTAAATTACTTTTTAGGCTCAAGTTCAACCCTTGGGTTTTCACTACTTTTTAATCAATATCAATTAAGTAAAGATAAGTAAAAATTTATTTGCTAGGTGGACAACCGGCTGTTTCTGGGTAGCAAACACCCTTCATCAGCACCCTATGAACTTTGGACGTGTCAAATTTCACAATTTTGGCACAGCCGCTTTAACCACTCGGCAACCAAAGCTCACGCAATTCTACTTTCTGTTTGTATACTTAATTAACATTAACCAAAGCAATGATATTTTTGCAGTCTTGGACGATATTTGTCGTCTCAGAAGACTGTTGCTCTCTGTTTATATGAAAGCTTTTTAATACATGTTCTGTTATGCATCATTGAGATCTAGATGCTCTTTTATTGATACAATTTGAACATGTTCGCCATGTTCAATAACAAAATTAAAATTTACAGCAAAATGTTAATAACGCAGGGCATGGCGAACATGTTCAAATTGTATCAATAAAAGAGCATCTAGATCTCAATGATGCACAACAGAACATGTATTAAAAAGCTTTCATATAAACAGAGAGCAACAGTCTTCTGAGACGACAAATATCGTCCAAGACTGCAAAAATATCATTGCTTTGGTTAATGTTAATTAAGTATACAAACAGAAAGTAGAATTGCGTGAGCTTTGGTTGCCGAGTGGTTAAAGCGGCTGTGCCAAAATTGTGAAATTTGACACGTCCAAAGTTCATAGGGTGCTGATGAAGGGTGTTTGCTACCCAGAAACAGCCGGTTGTCCACCTAGCAAATAAATTTTTACTTATCTTTACTTAATTGATATTGATTAAAAAGTAGTGAAAACCCAAGGGTTGAACTTGAGCCTAAAAAGTAATTTAATATAAGAATATAATTCTATTGACGAATGTTACTAAGGCTACCGATAGTCTTAATAACAGATCTTAAAAAAAAAATGCCTTTTTATATTAGATTCCTTTTTTGCGTGTTTTTCGCAGTAGACTTTAAAGCCTTGAAGAAATTCTAAAATATGTTACCATACATACAAATTTCTTTACAAATCAAATGAGAATTTAAAACTCAATAAACAATTTAAAACTCATTGATTTGATGACATTTTTTCTTACATCCAATGATATTTTTAACGAAATTACGAAAACTAATGAACAATTTTTAATGAAATATATTTATTAGATCTATGAAAATTCAATAATTCAATAATTAACATTTTTATTAGACTAATGAGAAAAAATATTAATGAAATAACTTCATTAGATTTACGAACGAAAATTCTTTCAGTGTACTAGTACAACTATTTATCTTTCAATAGTGTCGCAGTAATGCAATGACTGTGCCTGTATACAGTAATATCCCCTTCATCTCTGAGATGAAGATTCTAGGTGAGCTCCAGGCGATTGAGCTGCGTTTAGATGAATCTATTGAAAACTTCACCATGCGTATCACCGCGGTCAATGTAGTGGCTCTTTGGCTGATCACTGGTTTTGGTTTTAGTTTACAGTCCGGCAAAAATACGTTTCACATTGGTCAGCAATAAGAAAATTTTATACTCTACACTGCTTTACTAAAGCACATCCCTTGGCCGTTACTGCATTTCTAATCAATTTATTTTATCAAGCTGCAGCTGTACATCCTCCCTCACTAGCAAGGGTGTAATTAGTTCAGCGAGTGAGTTTTTTTTTTTTTTTGCAAAAGCTTACTTTGAAATATGCTAATAATAGATGAAGCAAAGAGACCTACTTAGTGGGACATTTTGAACAAAAATCATGTATTGCTGCAGCAGGTTATCGTTTGCTAAAAAATCTCCTTCCGGGTAGACTGACATGTTTGCTGGGTTGCTATGTAATAAAACCTAACTTTGGTTTTCTTGGTATTTTTAAAAATATTAAAACAGGTAGCAAACAAACGTTTGAAGGAACATGAAAATTTCCTTTTGTTGTAAAGAGTGTTGCTTAACAAAATGTTGCTGCACAAAATTTTTTTCTTTTCCTGTTGAGTTGCTTAACTTAATTGTTTAAATTTTCACTTTTAATATATACTCAGATTGAATTCTTTTGTAAATTTTTTTACTAAGAGATTTGTCCGTAGCCATCCAGCGTTGAGATGAACTTCCGAAAGCATTTTTTTATAAGTGCTCAAACACAACAACTTTTCTCTGCATGTGTATGTTTGCATTATTTTACTTGCTGAAGTTTATTTCTATATTTTTAAGCTCTATTATCAAATTGTGCTAATTACCATAAGTGACAAGATTTTAAAGAAATAATATATTTTATACGATTAAAGTGAGCACCTAAATTTTGCAAGGAAATTAAAAAAATTAAATGAAGAAGTTCATCGTTTTACCGACTAAAATTTCTTTTTTTTTGCGTTTTTAATCCTTGCTATCAAGTCGTTTTAATTACCATACACAATAAGGCCTGGGTTGCTTAAAATTTAAATTAAAATTATAAAAATTTTGAATGTTCGAGCAGAGGGTACTCAATACACATGTTTTCGCTGCTTTCCAACTAAGCGCAAAAAAAAGCTGTTTGAATAAAATGGATATGGCATAAATGAAAAAAAACCAATGAGCAACTTTTTAAAATTATTTAAGAATATTAAGGTATATTTTAAATTAAAGCGTATATTAAAAATATTAAGGCGTATATTAAAAACATGTTGCAGTATACTAACTAGTATATAGAGTACTTGGATATAAAAGTATATAGTACTAAAGACGAGTAGCCACATTCTAGTAGTGCAGCACTAATTAAAATATTATTATCTTAAGTTTAGAATGGACAAGTTATTCAATTTAAAGTTGATACACAAATTCAAACGTTTTTATAAAAGTTTATTTTTTTCCCATAAATATTTTTTTCTTATTTTATTTTGCTTTCTTGAAACATTAAGCCGACTTAAAACCAGCTAAAAAGTTTTGTAAGTATTTTCTTTTTCTTTTTAATTTCATAAAACAAAAGAAGCATCTGAGCAACAATGGTTATAACAATGATGCTGCTGATGATGATGAGGAAGAGCATGAAAGTGTCATGATATGATATTTTGCGTTCATTTTTATTTAAGATTTCGTTCCTAGTTTTTGTAAGTTTATTTTATATTATTCGTTTTCGTGGACGTCTGCCCCTTTTGCTTGAGGTTGTTGTTAGATTCTGTGTGCTAAGAACTGCAGGAGTGAAATTGTGCGCAAATTTAAATCTATATACATTTTTTGTTAAGTATTATGCAGGACTCTTAAAGAATCCCTTCCTGCAAGACATGAAATTATTCAAATGCAAAGCACCTTTAATAAAGACTAATATTTGTTCACTAAGTTTTTCAATCGTTAGCAACAGCTGGTATTTCAAGTTCCAGGCTGGTTAAACATTATTATTATTATTGTTGTTGTTACAATTTACCAAAATAAAAAAATCTTGGATCAATACTCAGGGGCTGACTTCTGCACATGCATTGCATTGTACCAGAACTATAAATATATGTATGAACATGAATGGAAGGATAGGAATTTTTGTTAACAATTTCATCAGGCTTGAGCTAGATTTGATGTCCTTAAAATTGATCCATTCTTTGGGAACCATATGCCCTCCAGACCTAATTCGTTCAATTGCGGCCGAAAAAACCCGGTTTAACATATCTGGTCGTTTGACCAGCTTGAACAGTGCACCATACAGTATTTTTGAGCGGGTGTAATGGCTCCTCGTGCGTCATTTCAGGATTTTTGGTGCCCCAGAAACGATAGTTTTGTTTGTTCACGTACCCGCTGAGCTGGAAATGAGCCTCATTGCTGATTTTGGCTGGTCCAAAAATCGTCCACTTCGTCATACACATGATTACTCCGCTTTCTTGGAAAGTGAATCGCTCCATGGCTTATTCACTTGTATTCTACAGCTATCAAGTTCGCGAATATAAAAACAGATTTGACATTAGCCGCCATTTGCAAAAATAAGATCAACTTCCAACAGGGTGATTTATTTTGGCCCACCTTATATTTTAGACTTCAACTGTACATACTGAAAACAGACCAATTTAATTCCTGGTTTGTTTGTATGTTACAGACTTTTCTAAACTAATTATTTTACAATTTGTACAAGATCCCCGAAACTGAAGACAGAATTATAATAATTCCTATAACTTCGTTGTGAAATCTTGGAGTTTTTGGTTGTCTTCGTTTTTCTTTGATAGGGAGTTTAAAGGAGTTTATGAGACTCTGCTCGACAACCAGAATAAATATGCCACTTAATACAGGGCTAATGTCTTCAATATTAACATAGTGAGAATTCTTGCAAAGATATATTCAGTATAAGACGATGATGGTCAAAGTTCTATGCAACAGAAAGCAGTTCAACTTTCCTGTACAATTTTTGTATGAAAAAATTTTCATCTCTAAATAAGAAAGTTACATATAAATATTCTACACTTTCACCATTTTAAAGACCTGCTGTAAAACTTCACGGGTTATAAATAAAAGTATAAAACAACAGGAATTAAAACATTTTAAGACTAAAATCACATGCATTCAACAAAGCAAAGGGGAACAAATTTTTTTTTCATGAAACCTAAAACAGTATAGGTATTCATTTTAGCTCTTTTATTTTCCAGAAGCGGAAAGAAGAAAAATACATTTTTATTACCACAAACACATAAGCAAACTTTATACCAAAAGTTATATGTTTAATTTCTATAAATAAATATTATATGTTAATACTATTATTGCTATCGCCCTAAAGAAGAGCGAATTATTGGCAAACAAAATTAATAAATAAAGGGAATTATATAGTTCGAAAAAATAAAATAATATTAAACTAAAAAGGGTCCAATAAACTTAATAATTAGTTCTATAAATAAGTTTAAAAATAAGAAAGAGAAGAATTGTAGTTTTCCAATATTGATTTTTAAAGAAAGATACATATAGGAATTTATAATTTATCCAAATCTATATAGCATGGTCTTAACATTTATCTTAGTGAGTATTATTAATAATGTGAAAATTCAATAACCAATTGATTCACTTTTAACACTTTTATTTGGTAGTAGAGTAACGGTCTCCGGGTTGCTTTACAGTACAATACTTTTCTCATTGGCCAAAATGTATTTACCAAAAAAAAAAAAAAAAAAATCCTGTAACATTTTTCATTTTTCGAATTCTACCCACAAAACACATTTTGTAATGAATACCCTTAGTGTTCTTTTAAAATAAGAAATACAATACATGGGAAGTTTTGTTGTATTATAAAACACTAATACTCTGCTGCTATTCTGACGATGATGTTTTACTATGGTAATGTTCTTAAAAGGATGAAAACGAATGACACAAATTTACAGAATAACGATAAAAAAATTACAGTGGATGTGAATGATTTAAGTTTATGGCGACTTGTTTAATATCTCTCAGCATTGCTATTTTAATTATATTTGCTAGAAATTTTGTATTTTAAAATTGATTTATGGAAAAAATTCATAAGCGGAAGCATAAGTATTAATATTTTAGATATATATGAGCTTCACTATTTATTTGCTTTAAGAGTCCATTGAAATGTATAATCTTAGGTCCAAAAATATAAGTTATTAATAATTTGCTTCTTCGTCTTAAAAGAATGTTTTAAGCCCAACCTTTATTCATGGAAATTTTGGAATAAGTATCTGGGTCTTAAACATTGTTTTAAGATTTCTCGAGTCTACTGATAAGTTAATTAGCATCAAAAAATGACGGCGGCATAACGACGGCAGAAGACATTAAAATTTTGTTTTTTAGACCTAATATATTTCTTTGTGACGTATATACTATTCAATAATATTTTCGAAACAAAAAGTTGTACAGTAAAACAAAAAATTAATGAAAAATGTTCAGGAAATAGTAGAAATAATAAGATAAAAAAAATTTGTTTTATAAGCAAAACTCGAAATGCCCTGTCAATATTAAAAATTTAAAAATTATGTCAAGGTTTTATTTTTTGCCAAACTAGCATAAGAAGGTTTAATTATGGTCTGAAAGTTTTATAGAGCGCTCATCAGGGGATGAGAAGTAATTCATTTTTTTACATGCATAGCGCAGCTCAAAGCCTGCACTTCAATTGAAAAATTAGCATTGCCCACAGAGAAGTCAAATGCATGAGCAAACTATAATAATTTGTTCTCCCCAATATTTTTCTCTGACATAAAAAATTTCAAAAAAAAGAAGATTGATAGCGGGATGCCTTGAAGATTATTTTTTTGATATAACCTACTAAAATATTTTTCCACTTGCCAAAGCTATCGACAAATTGATGGCTTATATACATAAATTTTACACAAAAATAAATCAGTCTTATGACTTATGAGATATGTAGTTTGCTTTGACAAAAGTTCCTCATATAAATAAATTCAAATATACTTATGTATGTATATTTTGTTTAATCGTTAATACCGATATTCTAAAAATTGATATAATACTGAGAAATATTTTAGACCAATTTCATATGAGAAATTGGTTTTGAAACGTAATTTAACTACATTTTATCTTTTATAAATACCGGTACTCAAATTCATTTTTAATTTGCAAAAATGGAGCCGTATTTGGGATTCTTATTTTCGTATTCATAAAAATAGATACATTTTAGAAAAAATTTTATGTGAACAATTTGGTCTAGAACGTATTTTAAAAACTTCTTATATTTGACCAATAGCAGAATAAAAGTTTTAATTAAGCCAAAACCTACGACAGTATTGATATATATTAAAATTTTGTTGAGATGCAGTTTAGACCAAATTAGTTCACATATTTGAACAACATTTTATTTTATATGAATACTAGTTTCAAATTTCATCTGCTTAACAAGCTGTATAAATTTATATTTCTAAGAAATTTATATCAGCCTAGCAGGTTTCTAACAAACTGCTCATGTAATATATAAAATAATATTGATACTTGCTATCACAAATCAATTCCACTTTGTACGCCCACTGTCATGCTTTATTTCATGCAATAAAATTATAAACAATTTGCCATGCAAATCGGAAAAGGCATAAGCGAAAAAATAGTACACTGCTAAAAAATGAACATGTCTTCTGCAGCAGCTTATTGTTTTGGCAGTTTCTTTTGCAATAATTGCCACCGCTGCTTTAGCTGTTTTTGCTCGCCGTGTACATTTGTTCAGTATTTAA
Organism: Sturmia bella; assembly: GCA_963662145.1. Taxonomy (NCBI): domain Eukaryota; kingdom Metazoa; phylum Arthropoda; class Insecta; order Diptera; family Tachinidae; genus Sturmia; species Sturmia bella. The sequence goes on from OY759170.1 coordinate 58,723,756, forward strand.
ATGATTCTGTTTGTTAAGTCCTTTTGCCAATAGTTTATTAAGAGCAATATCAATGATTTTCGAAAGGAAATATGTATATGCAAATGCAAGGATTAAATGTTAAACGATGCTCTTGTTGTGTCTTTGTAGCGGAAATATTGCTGGAAAACAAACTGCCAACTAGCAGTATGGCGTTTGACATATTTATATGGCAGCACGATTAACTGTTTACAGCACAGACATATTATGGCAAAGCTGTAGCTTGTTTTGGTCATTTAGTAGTTGTTTTAGGGTTTGCTTTATTGCAGCTTTATATCAAAATTCAAAATGTCATTACAAGATACAAAACAGAACAGGCAACTTCAACCCACAAAACCACTTAGTGTTTGAATATATCAAGCGTTGAAATGGTAAATGTCATTTGCATTGTTTCAATGAGAAGCCATGTTGCAGCAGGAAAAGTTTCAACCCCTTTACAAGTGACACTTGTTTCATAATATTTACCAGTTTTTGTGATGTCTAACTAAAGTTTGTCTCATTTTTTCTGCGAGTTTCCTTGACCAGAACATCTGTTAAAGAAAAAAAAAACTTTCTGTTATTTCACAAAATGTTTCCTAAATGTTGTCCTCTAATCCTTTTATTAGGTTTTCTTAACATATAAACTTTTCCGAAACGAAAAGCTTCTTGTATTGTCTTATGATAGTTAATGGTTTTATTCAGTGGTAGTTTCACCCACTTGCACCACCCTTAATAACATCATTGTGGCTTTATAAACAAAACCACTGCAAAATTTCAAAACCCAGCAGCGCTAAAAATTGTATTTGTTTTTTTTTTTTAACACCCGTTGCTTTACGCTGAATACCACTTATAGGGAAACATGTTTTTGGCCATCTATTCGACGCCCTTATTACTGCATTGGTATTGGAAATTTAAAAATGTCGGGCAAAATGCATATCAAAAAGTATATTGGCCTAAAATACAACTTTAATTTTTTTAATTTTGTTCTATCGACATCGGTGTTAAGTGGCAATATACAAGCTGGTAACCAAAGGTAATGATCTGGCATTTATTATTTGCACATATTTTATGCACCTTTTGTACCAAAACTTCTTCTTGCAGGGAAGAGATTTCTTAAAATGAATCAAAATTATTGAGCCTCTTCAAATATATAGTTCCAATTTCAAATATAAAGGGTGGTACAATCGCAATACACTATGTTGATAGTTGAAGTCCAACTTCATTTGATAATTCTTTATTTCAGTGTATGACTAGATTGAGGTACACAATTCAGCTGAAAATTGTTAAGACCTTGACGTAAATCGGTCTTCAAACAAAAATGCATTTCCTGATTTTTTTTTTTTGAACATCACACTTTTACTTTAGTAGATTCCTTAACAAGCATAGTTCCCGCGCTTGAGCAAATGGAAATCGAATATATATTGAACAGCCGATACATTTATGCTTTCGCCTAAATCGATTCCTTACAAAGCGTAACAACCGCGCTTCAGCAAAAGGGAATGGAATATTTGTTGAGCAGTCGATATATGTGTCTATATTTGCTTTGCTATTCCTTTGAAAATGAGCTCATCGAAGCAGTTGCCGTAAATGTTGTCCACTACTGCGAGATGATAACGGACATTTTTGGCCTGCGATTTAGAATTGTGCTAGAAGTTCAAATTCCGTGAACGTCATAACGATGTTGTTTTGGATGCTTATTTGACACTGTTTTTTGGGGTATTGAAAAGTCAATCTACGCTAATAATCCTAGAATTATTGAGGAGCTAAATTATGAAATAAGTCGGCTAGTGAATGATATTTCACCCTGGTAAAGCATCTAAATCATTAAAAATATAAATTATCGGATTGAGGCATGCCAGCAAAGTCGTGGCGAGCGATTCGTCAATATTTTTGCCTAACACATAATTGTCAGACATTTTGCTAACATGGCAAAAACTTTCGATACAATTTTTGAAAACATTTTGTTTTATTTACAACTAACATTGAGCGATTTGTCTGAAACACCCTGTACTGATTAAAATTTGTATTACACAATTTTCTTAATATTTCTTTTAAACACTCATTAACCCTTTTTAATGCATATATAAAACTTTAAGAATACTTTTTCTACTGGGCTTTGAAAACGAACAGCGAAAACTGTGGAAACACTGCGTGGGTGGCTTGTTTGTTTGCGGCTAAATGCGTTTGCTTATAAATGACACAGGCAGTAGTTGAAATAAGGTGCAACACTTTTATACAGTTAACGCATTAAGCCATGCAGCTTATACAATACATAAATTTTAATTTTAATGAGAAAATGCAATCCACCACACAAATAGTGATTTCAAGAAAATTTGTAGGCGTTTAATATCTTGTAGGGGCTAAGAATAAACCAAAATTATTATTTCTCTTGCCTCTAATAAAACAACGTTCTTAAAGCGCTCATTAAATGTGGCTTAGTAATAATTAAAAAAAAAATTATCTTATGTGATAGTTTTTTAATATAAAGTGGAAAGGAAAATAACGTTGAAAAATGAGATAAAACAAACATATGGTAAAATTGTAAGCTAGTTATGAAATTGATCTATTTATAAAGAAGACAGTGTGAAATATGAAGGTGTCGTCCTTGTTCGGACAGAAGCTCCATCCAAAGGTGACGCGCTAACTTTATGGTAGTACCATAAGACTGCTTATGTCCCATGTTCCTATAGTATGGTGAACGTCAATGAAATATAAATCAAACTTTGAAATCAATACAGGAAACTCAGAGAACCTGTTAGTAAAAGTGGATCTTTCAAAACGACAACAGTAAAGGTGATGAAAGCATAGTGTCCATAGTGATATAGAGAGACAAGTAAAGGCGGATCAACGGATTTTCACAGCCATGGTCAGGCTCACACCGGACAATGTAATATAAGATTGAATGCCGAAGACCAGACTATAAGAAAATACTGATTAATGACATTCATTTCCGGTTGACCGGAGAGGACAACTGGGATATTGTATTTACATGGGAAATACCAATGTGGAACTGTTGTTTTGTCCCCCGATTATTGCTCAGTCCTACAGACGCCTGAAGTTAGCAAAATAACGGACTATATTAGAGATCTCCATAAAATGAAAAAGAAAAGAACCATGAATAAATTTATGGAGAGATAGATGGCCATTAAAGTCTTTCCATCTGAGCGGATTAAATCATTTAAGGCTTGGGATTGAAACAACGAATAAGTGGAAATTAGAAGGCCAGTTCACTTGCTTTAGGAGCAAGATCCTTAAAATACAAAAGCTTAGCATAACCGAAAATCTTCAAAGCAATTACATCTGAGCACAAAGAGTAGAAAGATTTCCTTCAACTCTCTTAAACAATGAAACCGTGCAACTCAGTAAAAGAGTTGTATGGAAGGGATCGATCCTCAAGGGGACAATACGAGGGGACTGCTAAAATTAAACAAGCCTCCACTATATAGAACAGTGTCAGTGATAACAGGTCACTCAACTACTGGCATATCTAAGCCTTAAGGGAATAGCGGTAGGAGATGAATGTTTAGCATGCGGGGAGTATAGCAAACTATTTTAACTTTATTTATGCCAATACCAGACATTTCACAAATACGTTCCCGCTATCTTGGAAGTGATACTCTACCAGACATGTTCAACCAAAGGGTATGTAATGAACTGTCTACAAACGAACCTTTATACGTTTGTATTAAGTGTGATGACTCTATACTTGGTTATGCAGTCGTCAAGCAGAGTTTGACATTTTGCTCATGGTACCAGCATGTTGGAATTGTGCTTGTTGAAATTATCTCAACTGAGTGAAGTTTTCAGACATTGATATATGTGTAAAATAAAAACTTTGGAGTGCTCAAAAGCAAAGCTCTATGTAGTGAAAAAAATTATAAGAAATAGGTATCAGTGAAAATTGAAAAATAAAACAAAACTTTTTTCATCCAACTACTAGCAGCATTAAAAACAGTCTAGTCAAGCTTATTGGAATTTACCACAAGCAAGATTTAATGTTCTTTTCTTGAAAATTTTTTTTATATATTGTTATATATATTTATATACATAAATTTTTTATTGTTTGCACTAAAAAGAAATTTTCTCTCAACATTTAATGAAAGAATTCAATGGCAAGAATTTCCCATTTTACAATTTTCCTTTTCTAACAATTATAATTGCAGCAATTAATTTCTTTACAGCATATTCGCAATATATTTCGCAGAATATCGGTAGTAATAATAATCACATAAAGACATCTATCTAAGCCACTATTACTACTTTTTATGTAGAACATAAAAACATTGGACTACTTAAAATTAAAAAAAATAAATTTACCGGTGATTTAATATTTGTATGTTGAAAATTCTCTTTTTCAACCTTAATATGTACGACAATGCAGTTGTTCATTGTGTACGTTGCTGTTTTCTTTAATAATTACAAAAGTAAAAATTAAAAAGTAATTTCTTTAAGAGTTTTTGTTTAGAGAAGTTTTTAATATTTAAATCACTTTTAAAGTTCCAAACGTTTAACATGGGAAAAACACTTCCGCTTGCTATCATCCACCAATGGGGGCTTTAATTAAGCAACCGGTCATGATAAATTATTTTTTAACAAATACACCGTCATGCTGCTGCCAATGATGATGGTAAGTATAATTTTGCTGCTATTCAGCGTTACCGTTTTGAACTTTTTAAGACTAAACTTAGAAGATGTTCTATTGTTATGAAATGCAGCCAACAAAATCCTACCTTCATCTGCCGGCAAGCTGTAATAATGAGCCTTAAAATTAAAAATATTTTACAGAAAAGTTCGATAAAATTAAACAAGTAAAAGCCAATGTTAGCGGCATAAATGGTTTATAATATGTGCTGTTATTACTTATTACACTGGGTTAATGGCTAAATATGCCTGATGAATTCGCAGGACACACTCAGTTGAAGGGGTGCGCCAAATAATTGAATAACAATAACTTCTGCTGTATCAACCGTTTCGTGACTGATTTTTTTTTTTTTTTTAATTACATCACGCATAAATCAGGGGGTGATAACTTAAATATAATTATACTACTTACATCAGCTTTTAGACCCTACGTGTTTTAGTTTAGTTTTGCTCAAATATTAGGTGCAGGAAATTAATTTTTTCAAAAGGAGTTTTAATTTTTTTATTGCTGATATTTAATAGTGATAAGAATAACTCCTTCAATCAGCGTACAGTACAAGCAGGGATTTGTAAAATCCGCAAAAAATTTTAGCGAGTGGTGAAAGTCAATAGTTATTTATCAGATTTGAAAAAAGGTAAACTTTACATATTTTTTCCCCTATTAGGCTGAAGTGTATTATACCACAATATATAGTGCCAAAGTTAAACTGGCTAGTTTTTTGTGAAGTTTGGGGTATAGCCTTTCCGTAACTCATTTTCCTTGTCTTCTAAGAGACTCGGCAACACTTATATAAAAGTGTGTTCGTCTCCCTTTCTTCCTCCACACCACTCTCTAATCAGTATATTTTTTAAACCGCAGTAACATATTAAATAATACAAAAATTGAGATAAGAAAAGCCAAGAAAAGAAAAATGGTAAAAAAATAACTATAATTACTTAGTTGTAATGTAGCTGCCACCGCACAGTGTTGTGATCTTATGTAATAAGTCAAATACAAGAAAGTTCCTTTGCTTACTTTCTACCCATTCATCTCCTTCCCATATATCTGGAAATCAAATGGTAACTCTACGGATTAAAAAAAATTATTAAAACTCAATGTAAGTTATCTTTAAACTTAACGCATAACTAAAACGTCCAAGCAGGATCACAAAGCTATAGTCAGCTCTCGTCTGGATCGGAAATTAGAAATAGCTACCTAATGGCAGTTCAAACTCAGAAAGCAAATAACTAAGTCTCCAGACACGAAATCATCTGGGTCTTAAATTTAGAAAATTCATAAATTTTGAACTAAAACAATGATAATAGCAGCACTTATAGACCCTTAAAAGCTGCAGTGGTTCCTGAAACAAAAACAATTGAAGATTCTACGAGATTGAAGTCTGTCTCCAAACACAGATAAGCTTAGTATCCACACTACCCAGTTAGTAAAACATGCTAAGTTCGGCCCTCAAATGATGTGCTGTAGAGGAGAAAACGTTAAACTTTAACCGTCTTAAGGATTTTTTACTCTATAGTATATCAAAGTCTAGCCTGGTACGAAAACTTTTAAAATAATCATTCATGACCTTACCTAGCTCTATTCTTATTGGAGGCTTAGTTCATATCTTTTCGAGTGATAGTGACTTTGATATGTTTTTTAAGACATAACTATATTTTTTTAGGCTCTAATGCACTTAACTTTTTGCAATTTCATTTCAAACCAACATTTCCGAATTTCAGATACCTAGTTTATCAGAAACTAGTTTGGCAGCAGGAAATTTTTACCTATCAATTTAAGAATGCAATATCAAAAAGCTGATGAAAATTTTACCTTTTACTAAAATAATTTTAAATTTTAATCAAAATTTATCGTTGAAAAACATCAAGTCACAGCAGAACAAATTCTATACCAACCGCAACCGCAAGCGTTTGTGCTTTGTGTTGCTCTCGACACTGTGCTCTAGTAGCAGAGTTCTTTATATATGAAAATGAATTATTCATCAACAAAAAAAAAAAAAATACCGCAAAGAACGGATTGTATGTCTCATTAAGTAGCTTGGCTAAGCATAAAACTAACAAGATTTCCGGCAGCTTTTTATCCTTTTGTCCGTGGCTTCTTTACAATTGCTTACACTTTGTAAAATATAATATGATTTCTTATTCTTAGTACTGCACACACACACACAAGGCTTTTGTAAAAAAAATTATATTTTAACTAAAATTGCTGTTGTAAGCAAGTAAATCTGAAACTTACGAAAACTGATTCGTATAAAAAATGAAGAGTACAAAATACGTCAACTCAACTAATAAAGAACATACGCACACTTGTGAATATTTTTTTTTTTTTTTCATTTCTTTGTCAAAGAAAATGATATATGAAGACATTTTACGCAGAATGGATGTAGAATACTTTATCACTTTTCACAAATTGTTTTAAATAAAATTATTAGCTAAAGAAAAAGACTAAATTCTGAATTTTGTCAGCCAAACATTTTAATTATAATTGACGTGGTGGATTCGCTAACGAAGTAAAACATGGTGGTTTGCTAATAACAGTTCGTTGAACTTTCTTTAAGCTCTAAAAATTCTATTTTGGCTTCATTATTTTGTATGCGGTTGAAAATTTTGCAATTTTTTTTAACTAAAAGATAGCTTGAATTAACTAAGAGCACTTATTATCAAACTACATGTCCTGGCATACAGTAGTGCAATTGAAAAAGAACCATTTTATTCAAGAATCCCAAGTTCCTAACTGTCTTTCTTAGCCTTGCAAATACAGCTGATATTATAAATAACATTCATGATCTGTGAAGGTAAATTTACATAATTTGCAGAAAAGATGGTGGAATAGTTAAAAAACTTTTAGATAATAGTTTTCTGTTTCTCTCGCAAAATTTTTGTCAGTGTAGCTCACGAATTTCAGGATGTATTATGATGGCCAATGTTCATCTGAAAATCAGGTTTATGGAGTCAGCTTTAGTATGGAATAAGTGTGCTGTCAAATACATACACAGATTTATACACGAAGTCGGTGTACGAGAGGAAATCCTTCAGATGGACTAGTCGCGGCAAACCAAAAAAAAAAGGATAACAAATATGTATCTTTAAAACGTGCTAGCTGAATGTATAAAGGAATCATGGAGCAGTAATGTATAAAGGAATCATAGCGGATGACTCAGTCTTTAAGATTAATGAAATTTGAACCAGCCTGTTGTATCATACGTTGACCTACAGGGTGTCAAAGTTGACCACCTCTGGTTTGAAAGAGTTTGTTCGAATCCTAACATAATTTGATAAGTAAATAAACAAATGTCAGTTTAGCTTTTGATGATATCGTGCATGGTTTAAGAGATGTAATTTTAAGAATTTGACTTTGTTTGTTATTTTGTAAATATATCCAGTAATAGCATAGCCAAAATGTAGCTTAATTGTTTGACGTTTTTCTAAGAAAAAAACAATTACCGCGCAGGTTGTCAAGAATAAGTTTTGTATGCTTATGAAAAATCTTGAGAGCTGAGATTGAAAAAGTTAGGATTTTGCATGTTGGAAACGGTTTTTGAATCCGTGATTTGATATCTTGTTCAAAAACTTGATTTGGCAGCACTTTCTAACCAACATTTTTAAATTCCGAAAATTTTGCATGGAATTGTTGATAAGCTAGATGAGTTTGGCACACTTTTACTTCAGTTTTGAGAGGCCTGTGACCCTCTCTGAAACCCTATAAAAATAATTTCTTTCAAAGCGAGGCTGCTTATTTTAAAGCTTTACCGGCTTATAAACTGAATTCTCAATTCTCTTCCAGGGTTGATCATCATTGTATGTATGTATGTATATGAAGACAGAGTTTCAAACATAATTTGAAGAATTGTAAAGAACAGTTGGTCAATAATTTAGTCGACAGTTTAATGGTTGTGTTTGACATTCGTTCTCTCAATACAAGGATTATTGACACAACAAAGTCTGTGAGTTCAATTAAATTGGCGTCCACATGGATGAAAGCTCTTCTTCGATCCTAAACAATTATAATATACACATTTCTGAATTTTCCAATTTGTCTAAATGTGATATAACTTACAATTGTTAAACTGTCTGCTAAAAAACTGCCATGTTTTCTAAGACACTATCATTTGACACGTTAACAAAACACACATCAAAATATTTAAAACGAAAAACAAAACTTTTTCATTGTTATAAAATTTATGGTTATTTATGAGTTGTTTTCAAAACATTTTGTTATACTTCTATATGCTTGCAATGTTAAATATCAAACATATTGCTTTCAATACAAGTTTTCTAAGCAATCACTTGCAGTTAACAACTTTCCTTGACAAATAACGGAAGGAAAACGAAACACAATAAAACGTAAATGATTAATGGCACTTAAAAAAAAAAATTTTTTTTTTTTTTGAAGCATCAGCATCAGTTGCATTAACAGTAATTTTTTCCAGGAAAAATTTGTATTTGCTTCTTTAAAATGGTTGTACATTATTTTTGGAAAAACAAAACTTGGAATAACTGAGAAATATAATAGAAAACTTAGCTGAAAAGATAGAAAATACACTAAATCATGTGTATGGCTAAGGCTACATTTATATTAGCACAAAAAAAACTTTTCGTTTTTCATTCCTGATATTATGTTTAGAAATTTTTATATATTAATAAAAAGAAACGTATACATGTATATGATGTGTAGGAATTATTCATGTTGTGCAAAAAGCTCCCTCTCATTAAAAATTTTTTTTTTAAATGTTGTAAATAATTTTTATTGTTGTGATACATGAGCAATTCTGTAAATGCATTGTATTGCAACTTCTTGTAACTGCAAGAAAAATTTTTGTTTGGAGATAAGAAATTCTAAGAATTTGCATTATTAATCTAAAAAGAAATTTTCGCTTTTCCCTGATTTTTTTTGTGGGATCCCGGAAAGTAGTAAAAAAAAAACAATTGACAACCCTTTCAGATGGCTGTTGAAAGTTTGATCAGTAAACACTTTCCTACTAATTCATAAAAATTATAACAGGCTTATAAGACTGTTATTTTACATATTTGTATGGAAAATCTGTCAAATAAGAGCTTTATAAACCTGTTATAATTTTTATGAATTAAACGGTTTATGTCAAGAAATCTAGTCGATTCCTTCTATTCGAGGAAAAAAGATGTTTTATACTCTAACCTCTACGTATTAATTCTTCAACCATAATCATGAAAATTGTTTGTTGTTCTATGCTTCTAAATACTCAATAACAGAATACACTGAAAAGCTTTTAAATCGTCTTTTTGTGAAACCGAAATATATTGAATAAAGTGATGATAATGTTGCAATATTTTGTGCCGCAAAAGAGAAAACATTTGAAAACATTTCAAATATAGCTGTTAGTAACGCTAATGTTTGTATTTCATTTTAATCAACTGGTAAAAAGACCTAAAATGTTGAATTTTTGTTTAATGTACTTCTAACCATTCGTCAATTTCCAGTAGAAAGTGAGCGGGCCATTTTGGTAGCAAGACAATCTGCTTATAAATTTAGAAATAAGTATGTTGAGGAATCAATAAACGCTTTAAGCGTCTTAAAAAATTATTTCCACAAAAAAAAAACAACAACAACAAATATGGGTTCATTTTCTTTTTTTTATGACTTTTATGTTTTTGTTTGAAACCCGAAAAACTTTGTATTATTTTTTATGCTTGTTTTTATAGACCGAATTGTTATGTTTTTTATGTTCACCTTATTTGCAAGTTTATTTTTCGCATCTCATTTTCGTGATGGAAAAAAATTGAAAGCTAAAAAATTAAGTTGTTGTTTCAATACCCAATTTGGATATATTATTTTTGTATTAATAAACCAAAAGCTTTGTTTTGAGTAAGTGTTTTAAGCTTTCTAATAAAATTTTTGTAAATGTCTAACAAATTAAAACTCTTAACATTTCTATGGAGCGGGATCCCGGGAAATGCAAAACCGCGGGAAAATAAAATCTCTACGGTTACGAGAAAATGTGCGGCTTTTAAACAACTCGTTGTCCACCCTGATAAATTTCTTTGATGGTTTCTTTGTCTTATTTATTTAATATGAATCACAAAATTAACACAGAAAGAACTTGAGCCTGATAAGCTTAATACAAAAATTTTTATACAAGAAAAAGTTCGAATAAAAAAAAAAAAAAATTAAGATTATATTTATAATACAAAAATATTGTGCACTTTCACCTTCAACTAATTTAGGTCCTTTTGCATACGTTTTCACTACTTAAAACTCTGTATCTGTTTAAATATGTTTGCCTAAAACACTAAAACCTGTTCTGTGCCTAATGTAATTTTTCATATCGAAAGAAATCCAAAAGATTGTTGAACTCAAATAAATATATTTTTTAAATATCTACAATAAATTTTGTTTTTGCTAAGAAAAAGCACTGAATACGATTTGCCTTAGATTTTTTTCTTAAACGTTTGAAAAAAAGTCTGACTACCTTCGAAGTGCGAATGTAACTATAAATAAAACGAAACAGCCTATTGACCTAATTCTGTGACATCATGTCTACAGGAATTTAAAATCAAAAACTGGCATATACTTCTGTTTCCTCAAAAGATACGCATCGCTCTTAAGTTTTTTATCAAGTGCTTTTGAATGCTTTAAAGAATTCTCTGAGTTGAATATAATTTTTGTATCATTATTAAAAGGAAAAAGTAATTTATAACAATCTTTTCCAGTCACCTGGCGTCACGCAACATTAAGTCTGGCGGCTAGACACAATACCGCAAAAATTTTGGAAATCTGACGGTCTCCCATTAATTCAGTTTAAAAATAATTAATTCTTAGATTTCTTCTTTGTTTTGTTTCTTATTTTCTATAAAACTTTGCTTTTCAACGCAAAAATTTTTAGCTAAAATTACAATAAAAACACAAGAAGGTGTATTTTGCAGTCAATTCATTGTTTAATGAGATGAAAATGTTTATTGAAGGTTAAACTCTTGAAAAGAATTTTACACAGAAATTACAGGAAAACCTACGAAATTAAGGTTGACCTTTTGTGCTAAATGACGCAAATATATTGCCGTGGAGACTAAAAACATGCTCTAGGCAGAAATATATGAAAAAAAAACGAGTATATAACCCAACGGTTCAATCTGGATTACCTCGTCAAGTGTATATTTTCTGCCTAAACCAATTTCTTGCATAACAAATTGCTGGACTAGGTAGCGACAAGACGCTCGATGAGTATTTCAGTCGATAAAGCTAGCAGACGCCATTTACAGCAACCATGTATTTCTTAAGCGTAATGGTCTCCTGAGCAAAAAAAAAAAAATCATCACCATCTTATATTCTATAGATAATAGTTAGTTTTTGTTAGTTTTTTTTTTTTCAATATAAGATTTAGATGTAGGCTGCTGTAAGTCTCCTATTATAACTCCAAAATGTAATTTTCCATTTCATTACACAATGCGTCCCAAAATTGCAAAATATGCTAGTTTTAAAGTTTTTTTGTATGAGTGCTAATTATAGAGTTTTTAAAAATGTGACAAATATAAATAAAATAATTCCTTAAATGCATTTCTTATTTATCTTAAATCAACATATGACTTGGAGATATTTTAGAAACAACATCAGACAATTTTCAAGACTTTAAATTTTTCTCTATAAGGCAAAGTGGCCTGAGTAGTGTGTACAAACATATTTTAATACGCGAAGTGATGAAGTGATACTTTAGTTGGCAAACAAAAACAAAATTCACTCCCTCACTATTAAACGATACATTTTGTACGAAATAAAAAGTAATTTGTTCACGCTCTTAAAAGTTTGTTCTAGTTTTGAATGTAAACATTTACTTTCTCCGGTAACTATACCTTTCCTTTGTGTAATGGGATACTATTTAGCTAACTTAAATGTAAAAAATAATATATCTGATAAGGCGTAGCAACAAAAACAGCATATCTTTGATATTGCTAAGTTTTCACGAAAGAGAATTTCTCCTAGTGCTGTTCTAAAAGCAATATGAGAGAAACGTGTATAATCAGAATTAACTGGCGTATCATCAATACATACATAACACACGCAAAGCCATTACTCAGCTTAACCTTAGCTTTCACTTCGAAATTTACTCCTCACAAACAATAACGATGAAAGCTTTGCCAAAGCAGCTTTCGATTACATCCGAACTGGAAGCCGAATATTTTTAAAATAAAAACGATGGCACTACAAAGTACAAAAGGGACTTACAATTACTTCAAAGAATCTTGAACAAGTCCTCAGATCAGGCATGTTTAGTGGCTGATAGTTGCGAACTGGAAGTCCAATATTTTTCAAATAAAGGCGATGCAACTAAACATACCTCACGAGAAAATATGTGAGTTTTCAGGCAATTTTACTTTAGTGATCACACTGGCTTGCGATCCAATTTAAAGAAACTTTTTTCTTCTGTGATCCAAGCTGTGTATGCTACTGAACCTGACACAGCTGAACATTTGCAATATGTTTTTAATAGTGTGGATCCTTAGGTATTGCAAAAGAGTAAATAACTTTGAAATATAATTCCCAGATAAACGACAAATTTGCAAAATGTAAATAGCAGGTGTAGCATTGATCGCTTGCTAACAAAATCCATCAAACATATAATATTAAATATTAATATATTGACTTTTGCTAAGGTGAAACATTAGGAATAGTTTCTAAAAGAAGGACATAAACTATATACTGTTTTTATTTATTTTTTATTCAGTTTACTATTTGAATTTCTTTATTTATAATATATAATATATTAGCAAAACATAAAAACTCAAATTTTATTAACAATATCCAAATATAAGTAAATTTGTTTGATATGCTTTGTTGCACAGTCTGATACATTCAGTATAATTTTACACTCTATACGTGTGGCTGTGTTAACATACATACGTAGTTTATTAGAAATTTCAACTGAAAAGAGTTTAAACAGAAAATCTTGTGATGTACCTTAAAATAAATTTACATTTATTTTGAAGGGTCATTATTTCATTTCCTTCATTACTTAGTAACAAATCAATAGTAATAACCTTGAATTCTTCCTACATTTAAGGCAATTTAAGTAAGAAGCAAAATCAAAGTGAAGCCGTTCTGAAAGAATGATTTAAGAAGTAAAATATTTTAAGAAAAATGTTCTGAGATTATTCTCAGAATAAGCAGTAAGTTTGCTGCAAAATATTGAAATATTTGTGACTGAAATTCAGTGATGGATTTTCTTTGTCTAAATACCATGTGGTTTTTTTCATTAATGACATATTCAAGTATAAAAAAATTATTAAATAAATTAAAACTTGTTAGATAATTTATATTTTAAAATGTTTTTCTTTTTCTTTTTTCTTTTTGTTGTAATTTGATACTATTTTGCAAGAGCTTGTTGTCCTGTAGTTTTATTCGAAAAAATCATTGAGAAAATTGAAACAATTTCTATTAAGTATAAATACTAAATAAAAGTGTAAGTATAGTGAAATATAATGAAATTACTGCAAAGTTCAAAAGGCTGCAAGGCTGCAGTGAAATCAACAAAATTCAAATAGTTGTAAAAAATTCAAAGAGTTTTCTTTAAAAAAAATAATATGCTTCAGGGAAATGTACAGGAACCCCCCAGAGAAAATAAACATGGCTGATAGCAATAATAAGGTGTTTGCCCAGCGATATTGATTGACTTCGAAACAGGCAGCTGTCCCCCAGCAAAAAATTAATGTTTCTTTTCTAGTTTATATTTATCATAAGCCCCAATTTATAAAACTAACCTTCAGCATAATCAAGACTTTAAAAATAAATCTAACACTGAATTTTATTATTAAATTCTTTAAATCACCCACTTTCTTCTCATTAATATCTCGTTTTTTTTTTATTTATTTATTTTTTAAACATTTTTGTTAGCTCTAAAAATACTTCCACCAATTGTCGTCGTGTGGCATTTCCTTTGATCAGTATTGTAAACATTGTGCATCAAGGTCAAATCGGTACAATGGCAGTTCTTTCGTCATAACAGCGTCATATGAAAATAAATAAAACAAAATGCTGCGTTTTCAGTTAAAATGTTTTATTGTTACTTCCTGAAGAGACCAGGTCAGCTTGTCTACTGGTTTTCTCAATTCTTTTTCAATAAAATTCCATTCTTTGATTGTCTGCTTACTTCATGTTTGTGTCTCATTTTTCAAATGCTAAAGGTGCTTACAAGTGATTGCAAAAGCTTCTTGAAATCAAGCAAATGGTTGCCATATGAAAGTCAGCAAAACCCCGCCATCTAAAAAGAATAAACAAATATTTCAAAGAAACTTAAACAAGTTGCCAGATCAGCCATGTCTGTAGAAGGATTTTTCCTTGATTCTGCTTGATTGTGATAAGCTTGAGGTTTCCATATATATTTTCCAAACCAAGCACTGTTATAAACAAAGCCTGAGTTCAACTATTTCCATAAATTGGTCATTTAGTTTACTTCACCTATTGTCCTAAAGAAGCTAACCGAAGGAGAGCGAAAATTCGGCATTGAAAGTGAAAAGCTGTTTAGCTCAACCAAGGAACAATAATATTAATTAATTAAAAAAAAAAACCAAATATATCATATTAAGTTAATTGACCGAATAAATAAATTCCAAAATACAGTTTTCTCTATATTGTCACTGTTATTCAAAAAAATGTAGTTCTTATGAATAACGTAATACCGCTGCGCAGTAATGACTTTTGAAAAAGAGTTTTATATAGAGCGTAGGATACAACTAAAACAAAAATTAAAAAAATTTTCATAAATGTTTAACTGAACTCTTTCACAAAAAGTGTGCAAATGCTTTTGCTAAAGCTCCCAAAATTTTTGAATTTTCTAACCAGGTAAAGTAAAAAATTTGTTATATATTTTTATAAATATAAAATTTTTTTGACGAGTGCTGTTTGGAATGAATGTAATTTTTAACTTCCTACTTTCTTTGCAATAAAATGTTTCACTAGTATGGCAATATTTTTGGCGTATTTTGATTGAGTTTCATTAATAACTGCATTTGTACGTATGTATATATTACATACAAGAAGAGAGAAATGTAAGACTGCTAGAATATTTGTTATGAGCATTAAGTAATTGCTGAATATTTGTTAGCCAGAAATGTTAAAACTTTTGGCGCAATTTTAGGCTTATTTTGTCTGAACGATTTTATGTGAGTGGAGAAAATCTTTCCTTACTAAAATTTTAAAAGTTGTAAGGAAGGAACAAGCAGCGAGACACTGCATTATTGCACTCTAGAACTTGTGCTATCATAGCAAGGAAGATTTTAAACTTTAAATCAGCTTCTAGGTAGGTTTTTTGGACAATTTATGACTTACATTTAATAAGCGAAGAAATAGTTTAGTTTTAGTTGGGTTACAGCCAGTTGTTGAGAAGATACTGTGCTTCTCATTAGCATCCATTTGAGTTTTGCTTGTGTTAAATTTCATTTTGCTGAAGTACTGATGCTAAAACCTCACAGCCACCTAAATTCCGGCAACGTTTTATTACTTCTTCATTTAACTTGTAGTTACCAAATAGTGCCATGTATTTTCTTACGAATCATATTTTGCTTATATTTTATTTATATTATTGTTAAAGTTTCAATATTTTGATGATTTTTTTTTTTTTTTGAAAGTTTATAAAATCTTAGAAAATACACAAAGGCTTATCAAAATATTGAGACTTTAATAATAAACAAAAAAATATATTAATTAATAAAAAAAATATAGACTTTTTTTTAAATGTTTTGTGTCTTTTTCAGCTGTTTATATGCCGACGATTTTAAGTTCATATTTGAAAAAAAAATATATATATACATATATATATTTTTTTTTAGAAGTAAAATTACCTTAAGCTCAATTTATTAATCTGAAGAAAATTAAATAAAATATTCTGTGATATACCATAATAAGATTCGTGTCTGCCACTTTTCGCGCACATATGTATCTTCTAAAAAGCTTTTAGTTGACATGTGCCCGATATCGATCAGCCCAGCCTTTTATTCCGTTTATAACGTTTAAACAGTTAATTATTTCATTTTATCGTGAGATATAAGTTTTATATCAAATATTTCGTAACCCTTTACAAGCGTAAGGCAAGCCTTTATAATTTCAAGCTTAGACCCGATATTCACAACAATTTTATAAAAGAATGTTTTTTTCAATTATTTTATGTTACGTGTATTGGGCTTAGGTCCATTCTATATTGTTGTTGTGACTAACATTAAATAAAAAAAATGCAAATTTCCAAGACGTTTAGCTAAGGGAATACCAGCTGTTTGTCCCCTAGCTAAAGACTTTAATGTTTTCTTTGTATTATACAATTAATGTCGATCCCAACAAAAATATAGAATGAACTTTGTCCCTTTAAACCTAACGTAAAATAACTATAGAATAACACCGGTATTCATAAAAAATAAAACGTTGCTCAAATACATTTTAGAACAAATTTTATATGAAAAGTTTGTTCTAAAATGTGTTTTTTATGAATACCGGTGTAAAGGTTCAAATAACAAAACTTAAATAATTTCAGTATCTTTTATTTAGAAAGCTTTAGGTTTTCAGAAATATATATGTTTCAAGTTGTTTTCTTGTATCTTGGACCAAAAGTCAGGGGACCCCTAAATATTGATTACATTGTATTGGAACTAGGAAAACAGGATGAAAGTGAAAAATAGCTGATGTTTATAGACTTTGGATTAATCATTGGTGATTAATGTTAAGTGGCCTGGAATAACCTTAATACATATAATACTTTCTATTTATATATTATTGTGTAACTTGAATAATTGCATATTATTTATTTTAGTTTGCGTAAAATTATTTCTGCTACTTAAAAGTACATATTTATTCCAGCTATTATCAGAAGCGCTTCATGCAATATCAGAAACCTATCAAAAGCGAACCAGTTCTATTTATGTACGATAATACCACGTTTAAAGATATAAAAATATTAAAAGCTAGAGGACAGCTAGTAGCTCTGAAGCAGCAATCCTGCTCATCAGCTCCACTCATACCTAATGCACAATATTCAATACCTAGCCCGTATCCAAAAATAATAAGTTTTTAATGCGAAATGATTTTGCAAGAACAAACCGCTGTAAAGTTTCGATCTTGCGGAGAAAACCAGCACTTTGGGCTTTACCAAATACACAAAACAAATTCCTTTTTATTTGAAATATATCAAAAAGATTTTTTTTTACTTTTTCTTGCGCAAACCTGAAAAGTTTTGCAAAATGAATTGGCTTGAATTTCATTTTTTCCGACCTAACATAATCTAATCTACCAAGGTTATATGCTCTCTTTCGATGTTCAGTGGTAGCATTTTTTTTATTTTTAGAAACACATATGTATTTATATTTTTGAATATATTTAACGGCTTCGCATATTTAACATTAAAAAGGAACTCCCAACATTCAGTTAAAAATATTTCCTTTATCTGATTAAAATTCAATAATTATAGAACTAATTTAGAACTCATTGCTTAAATTTCCATGACCAAGTCTACATTCTGTTAGGTAAAATTAACATTATCCGCCATGAATAGTCTGTTAGAGGTTTACAACACAACTGAATTAGTACTTGGAATATGACAGCATATTCAACAACCATTAAATTTTAGAACGAGAAGTCTAAAAATAAACAAAGTAGTTTTTTTCCACAGTACGAGGAAAAAGCATTAATTTGGTTAGCTAGTTCAACAACACTTACAATTATCTTTGGGATAAAAAAATGTTTGGCTGCGATGGAAATAGTTACTTCAGACAACATACGCGCTGCTTTCAATTTTCAATATTTGCGTATCTACGCAAACATTTTTGTTTGAGTCGAGGTTGGTGTCACTTTTAGATTGATCATAGATAATAACTGGGTATTAAATTGCCAGAGTTGATTTAAATAAAACTTAATTCGAATGCTATATAATAGTAATAAGTACCTATATATTTTTTTATAAATAAACAAAAGGATAATTCTTCTGGAGACGAAACATTGTTTAAACAATCTTTCATAACAACATTGTTCAAAACTTCACAGAAAATACAATCAAATTTCCTAACCAAGCTTAAGTGCTTGCGTTAGGCTTCAAGATCAGCAAACTAGCTGAATCGCTTCAAATATACTATACAATAAAAATTGGCTTATGCCCAGTTCTTATTGGACTCGAATCTACATCAAGTCCAGTCTTGTCCTAAAATGTAGGATATTATTATTTATTATTATTATTGCTAGGTCGGTCCAGAATGGCCCTTCGCACTGCGACCATGAATGATCTATTGTGCAACCCTTTTTTCTCACGAGTTTAATACATCAAGAAACAGTACTAGCTCCTTCAGTGGAAGCCCTTGCAAGTCCTGTGAACCCAATGTATAGGCCTGCAACAGCCTGTATCTTCTGTGGCCAAGTGCCACACATTCCATAATCAAGTGTTCCATTGTCTCCTCTTCTTCTCCGCAAAATCTGCAGGTTGCCGTGCTGGATAGTCCCATTCTGTGTAGATGCTTCATGCAGGTATAGTGTCCTGTTAGCGCCCCACACAGTGTCCTTAGATTTCTTCTGTTTAATTTTAGAGCGAGGTCCGCCCTCTTGGCATCAAAGCTAAGAAATTTCTTCGAGTGTTCCAGACCCCTAGTGTCATTCCACAGTTTTCCTGTGATGGTATGTAGGATATCTTTCAATAAGGTCACTAGACATTAACACATTGTTTGGATAAAATGGCGCCGTCTCACAAGAATGGGGACATTGGTACTTACTGTGAGCTACCCCTTTTAATAGTTAGAAACGTCTAAGACTGTAAACAAAGCGCTTTCCAAGGCAGGTCAAAAAGTATACGATACAGGAAACATAATTTTTATTATATATTTTACGGTGGTGATTTTGCATCGATACATCCTGTTGTTGCACCAGCCTGAAAACGTTCATTTTTTTGTTGTTGTAAGGTGTTTCTAGCTTTTGATTTGACCCAAATTCATGAATTCAAAACTACAACAACTGTTAATTTATTGCGGGGTATTGTTATAGCTTTAAGGCTTAGTTGTTTGTTTTTCAAACTGGTTCATTTCAATTAGTCAGTAAGTGCTTGGCAATCATAAAGATTTGAACAATTTTGTGGAATCATTCTTATCAAACTGAGTCATTTGGCTTCACAACGCTAATTAATGATCAATTAGAAAATATTAAAAATCCTGCTAACAGCGGCAGGAAAAGAAAGCAAAAATAATAGTAAAATTTAATTTATAAGCAATGATTTACGTTATTTGAAATCGATTATTAGATTTTAGCCACTTTAAATACTTCGATAAGAGTTTGTTTTGGTTGTAGACTCATATCTTACAGAGCTAATCAATAGTACGTTTAAAATGTAAAATTTTGATAACGTATCAGTTGCCTTCTATAACTTTTGCTTATTAAATTTGTGAAGATCACAACTCAAAAATTGCTTTAGAACTTATTAATGCAGAATTGGTTTTTGAATTTTTCTTCACGTAGGAGCAATAAATTAATTGTCCGATCTTATTATTTATATCCCTCAAAAATTTTTTTTGCTTTTTTCCTCGTTTGTTAATGAAAATAGTAGCTTGTAATGTAAATTTTTTAAATTTGGCTTTTTAAGTTTTGACAACAATTATAACATCCTCAATAATATGAAAAGAAACACCCCCACTACTCGTATCCAACTCTCATCAAAATAATAATAGATAATTTTATTAGAATGCAGCTCTCCAAAAAATTATTAGTAATGGTTATCAAGTCAACAAGGTGATATATGGTACGCATAAGAAAATAATTAGTTTAGTGAGTGAAAGTAAGCCTCATCGTTTAGTCACACATTGAATTACAGCTGATAAGCAATAGCCAAAATTTAATTTATACAAAACATCCGTGGTTTCTGGAAAAAAAAATTTTAAACTTTTATAAATAAATCTGAATTATAAGGTTTGCATTTAATACTAATACAAACTTCTTAAATACATAATAACTGCTTAGTGCTATTAAGGATCTAAAAAAAAATTTTTTACTAATTAGTGTTTTTGTAAGTTTTGTTCCAGGTTGTGCTAGAAAAAAAAACTACATACGTTTCTACTCCTATAATAACATTCACAATATTTTTGACATGTTTCCACCTCTTTAAAAATTACGATATTATTAACGCTTTTGTATAAGCCCCACCTGAGTATGTGCTATTGAAAGTGATTTGTAAAACGAAGCCAGAGAAGAAATTATAACAGTTTAAAACAAGTAAAACTATATTAATTACGTATTCTAACAATAGTTCCAACACCACCAACCCTTTAACACCAAAATCCACACTATTGCAGTTGATTTGTAAAACGAGACCAGAAATGAAATTATAACCCCTAAGAGTTTTCAACAATAGTTCCCCCAAGTTCACGACCATAGAGCTGATTTGTAAAATAATTCTAAAAATGTCTGAATGTTGGTTTTCGAAAATTATTAATTTAAGATTCTTCGAGTCTACTGATGTGTTGATTAGCTTCAACGAAATGTCGGCGGCATGTACATAGATGGCTCAAAAGTCTAGTTTTAGACCTTAGTTAATTATTTGCTAGAATATCAGAAATGTATCATTTTAGGTCTAAAAAGTGAAATGATAAAATTGTTTTCTGCAGTAAAAGTTTGTTTGAATATATGTAACTTTTGCCGTGTTCGTGTTTACAATAGAATATGTAGTGAAGTTTTAAACATTTCTTTAAATTTTCTTGAGCCTACTGATGAGTTAGTTGCGTAGTATTAACTAAATGTCGGTGTCACATGGGCGGCTGAAAAAAGACAGAAAGCAATAAAGTTTATTTTTTGGGCTAAAATAATAAGAAAATATATTGTTTTTCTTAATAAATTTAAGTTTTTGAATTTAGGAGAAAAAAACTAGACCACCAAAACATTTTCCTGGTCTTCTTATTTTATTCCCAAACATTGTTCTATTTCTCGAAATTATTTATTATAATTTTAGATCTATTGTGCATCTCGGCCAAAAAGATCTTTTGTGCAGCCCTTTTTCCCTATAGACTGACGGCTACACTATAAGCAAATCTCGTTACGGCATTGGAATTGATGTTACCGTGGTACTAGGGATCCTACAACCCTACAATGTGACTTCTGTTGGTTGATAGAAGTTTTGCTTAACTTTTTAATCGTTTTCTTTATTTTTGTTGTTACCTCTGTTCTTGGTAATTGTTGCATCAAATGACTGCTGTCAAATGCCACCTGCTGTTTACTGTTTGCGGCCTTGGTTTTTCATGACCGGGTAAATCAGGTATTATACCCCCGTTTTCCTTCCTGTGCATTTTGGATAGAAAATGAGCAATCTTATATAAAAACAAAAAAAAAACAACTAAACAATACTGATCTTTTCACCAGGTGAGTCATTTAAATCGAGAATGAGAATGTCATTGGTCTCATGCAAAAGGCTTTGACTTAATGTTTGCAATCTGGGGTTTTTTGTACATTTCAATTTAAGATCATTCTATTAATCAAAGTTTGCAAAAAGCCAGTGAATGAAAGTTAAAACCCTTTTACAAACCACACACAATATAATGCATATTTAGAAATTCAAACAGGCATGAAGAAATTTTATCAAATACCTATGCGAAATATCAAATACCATGCGGATCTTCATCTATACTCTGCGGGACATCGTTCTACCGTTTTATTCTCCTCATTGTAGAGTCCGCAGGAATCAATTCTGACCAATTTCGGATTTTTGGGATGGAAATTTAGCTTACAAAGCCCCATTATTTGCCTTGTATATACTCTAGCTCTACTGTCTTGGTTCACAATGCGGTCGGACTTCACTCTGCGGGGATCTATTAGAGCTCTCCAGCAGTCAGTAAGGCTTTCCTCTTCACATTGTCGTAGAAAGCTGTTCTTAAAACTTCTGTTAACCCAATGGAATGATTCAGGACCTATACTATTAAGGACCATACTATTCCTCGTATTAGTTAGTTCAAGGTCACTTTTAGCGCCGAGCCTGAAAGAAATAACCAACTATTTGAAGAACATAAGATCAAAGAAAAGAACAACAATATTCTTACACCGGTATTCATAAAAAATAAAATGTGTTTCAACAACGTTTTAGTTTTTATGAATATCGATGTTAGAATTTACCCATAACGCAGGATGCAAAAAGCTGTAACAAAATACTTATATATACTTATTTCCTTTTTTTCCAGAAAAAGCACAAATTTCGTTTCAAAGGCATAACCGAATGAAAGTAGTGGGCACGTATTTGTATGGAGAAGTGTGTATTATTACGCAGTATGTCAAACAATTTTTAAGTGGCTTTATCTTCAAATTGTTTCAAATATGAATTTAATTATTTATTTGCTTTAAGAGCCAATTGAAATGTATTAATTCAGATCCAAAAATATAGACCTGTTTTTAAAAAAATGTTTTCTGTCGTCGGCATATAGAAAGCTGACAAAAGACAGAAAACATTGTTTAAAAAAAGATCTATATTTTTGGACCTGAATTTAATACATTTAAAATTGTTTCTTTATCATCTGGTAGTATGGCCACTATTTCTGAAAAATTTGAGTAACATGTGATTAAAAACACGTTGCATTTCGTTGGATAGTTTTACGTTTTTGATCAAGTCTTATTTCAATCAAAGCAGCTTTAAGTAAAACATATTTTAAACATATTGTAAATTTTCACTTTTATTTTGAAATACATTTTTTAAATAACTACATTTATTCGTTTAAATAATACTTTATGCCTGAATACACATATACATTTTTAATAAATTATTAAGTTAAAGAGATATTAGATGTGTACACACACTGTTAGAATCTAAAATTGATCACAGAAATTGTTGTTTGTTAATACTAAATTAAAAATTATATAATCCTTAATTAAATAGAATGATCTACAATAAATATTTTGGTTGTAAAATGGAATGCAATAAATAAATAAATGATTTATGATTTTTGTTTTCAATATACATGTATATATATATATATATATATATATATATATATATTTATATATATATATAAAATAATAAAATAGAGATTTACACTTTAAGAAATGCCAAATGGATGGCTGAAAATGTCATACAGTCTAATTGATGAACTTGCGGCATCCACACTTGGCTCCATTTTCATTTGAATGACAGTGACAGTTTTGTTTTTGAAAGTGGTATGTATGTAGTAATTTTAAGTACATTTGTAGCATAATTAAATAGAAATTAGCGTGGTTTGTGGTTTTCGATAAATAGTAGGAACTTTTCTTTTCGAATGTTGTATTTGGGAAGGTAAGATTTTAATTTAAGCGACGTCGTTGAACATGAGGTTTCTGGTTATTTTTCAATAGCATTTCAACACTTTCTCCTACACTCAAATTGGCATCACTTTTGAAAATCGCGCTGAAATCCAAACTACTGGTATCATCTCCCACCACCACGGCTTGAATATTATTATCCTCGGTACTCTCAACATCACCATACTTTCTACCCTTGTTGAGTAATTTTTGCCGCAAAACTTTCTGCATGTTGAACAGAAACTGGAAATATGAATATTTGGTAAATTTTAAGTCTACAATATTGGCTGCCACCAGTCCGCCATTTGCCAGCTGATGTTTGGTGACAAAATTTAAGCGGCTGTTCATGACTCGTCGACTAATGGTTCTCAATTTCTTGAAGTTGTTATTTGGAGCTGAACCGTTTATGGTGGTCTCTAGTTCACACAAAATGAAACGGGCACTGGCCAATAGTTTGTTTAATTCTTCCGACGTCTGTCCCACGTACATGCGTTTCTTTTGATCGAAATGGTATTGCGAGCGCGCCAGATAACCAAAAGAGGCCACATACACTTGCACATTGCGGTACCAGCGACTTAAAGCAATCTAAAATGAAAACGAATAAAAGGTATAAAATTAATGATAATTAATTGAACAAAATCTTTCAACATCAATATGTGATAATAATAAAAAACAATATTTTCATATCAAGGCTGTGCTCATGTGGAAAACTGAAAAAGCGCTAAGTTTAAAACATGATTGATTGATTTATCTTTGAAATATATTTTAGCAAGACCAGCTTGTGAATTTGCTCTCTGATGCCTGTTCAAGTTGTATGCATTCCTTTTAGAAGAGCATAAAAATATGCTGATTTTATGCAAATGTTGTATTTTCCTGTTGGTGTTTTTTAAGATATTTTCAATATTAATTTTTCTCAAAGAATCCCCGGAAGAAACCAGTTCACTCTCTTAAAAACGTTTATTACAGCCTGCCACCTGCCATTAGTATGTCGACATGAAACGTTGGTCTCATGCAGAAAAGCCCTTACTCTCATTTTTTCTCAAAGTCAATCTTTTGCATATTTCAATGGCAGAATTAAAACTCATCAAAATAAGCAAAACAATTCAACCACGAAAAAATTCTAGTTAGGGCTTTTTTAAACGAGTTTATTGGCATGTAACTCCTGTTAACAACAGCTGTTATTCAAAATGACTACTGTTGTCGTTGTTGCTGTGAGTGATCGTTTAAAAATGTCTGTTTGGAAAAAAAAAGTTTTTCACTTCTTTATCATGCTGTCATTCATCCCCGAGGCTGGTGATTGTCAATTTTTTGTAAGCAGGAAAAAAATAAAAACAATTTATTTGTAGACCTACAAATATTTTTGAAACATTTTATTTTGGCTGAGCTCAAAAGACCTGTCGTATCGTTTATCGATGTATTTGGGGAAAGAATTTCAAACACAAAATTTAAACTTACAGAAAAATAATTTAAAAACAGTTTGTTTTTTGAGGTCTTATGCTGGAAATTGTTCCTTTAAATTCATCGATAGACGAAACGACTGCGCTTTAAAATGTTTGGTAAAAAATTTACTCATGCCATTTACTGAAATAGACTTGTACAAAAAAAAAACGCGCCTTCCCTGATAAGAAGTTTTAAAATTTTAAATTCTAGCATGGAAGATTGACCTTTTGTACGATTATATGAATAGTTAAGAAATAAAACTTTTACGTTATATTCACTTGCTTTGCAACACCATGTACATGTGCTTAAAAACTGTTTGCAAAAATTTTGAAAAGTTTTGGTTTTTTTTTAGAGAACAGCGTTTAAAATTCCAAAGTGATACACATGTTTATCCTCTGAGAACTCCTGTAAAATTCTATAGCGCACACAATTTCAAAAAAGACATGAATTTATTTACGTTTGTTGAAAAGACAAAATAGTTCTGTTGCGTGGTGTTATTATAAACAATTTGTTGAGGCCTTAAAAATGCTTGTAATCAATTATCTAAAACAAACAATACACGGAAAGGGGGTGGAATGTAGATAAATTTAAAGAGAAAGGGGTATCTAGTAATAAGAAAATATTGCAAGGTTAACATATGTACTTATACTTATTTGTAGATACGAACCACCGATTTTACTGGCTGTTAACAATCTGCTTTTTTGTAATGCCGCTCTAAGTGCTTTGTAAAGCTGTTTCTAAGCAAAAATAGTAAATTAAATGACATTGAGGTAGTTCGCTTGTATTATTGACACCGAAAATCAAAAACGCAATAACCAATCACATTTTAAAATGTTTCTTTAATCTTTCTAGACCTTAATCAGACATATAGGCTGATAAAGGTCTTTTGGGATATACATACATATATAATTTATAGTTTTGACTATTTTAATATCTAGAATTTTTTTATTAATATATTGTTTTTTTTATATATAAAAAGCTTTTTTTTTTTGATGAATGCAAACAAATACCACTTTTTCTTATGTTCAGCATACTTCTAGACTATTGACCATTTTTATTGTGCATATAAAAGAATTAAAAAGGAAAACTAATTGGGATCAATCAAATACTTGACTTTTATAGAGGGACAATTTTTTAGCAAACACAAAACCTTTTTGATTGTCTGCAGAAGTACTTAAAGGCTTCGGCATGAACTAAACTCGAGACTTCGGAGACTCTTAGTAGAGCACTCCACTAACTCATCCGTCTTACACTTTGTCAGAAAAGTACATAAAAAAAAGTTTTAGGCAAATTTTTGATTAAGAGCATCCTAGCATGGAGAATTTATGGATGAAGGAATAAATTAGTGCGTTAGTCACAGGCACCCTGGGGCTAGTTTAGATAATTGAAAAAATGTTTGAAACTATTTTGGTATGGGAGGTTTAGTATGCTCAAACGGAAAATCGAAGACGAAAACTTAATTGGGTCAGTCATTTGACTCTATCGCTCTAACGACACTCTAAGACTAAGAAGCCTGATAACTCAAGATTTTTACAAATATTATATACAGGTCTCGGCCTTGCCCTGGGGCAAGAAGATACTGCCTATACTGTCATGTTTAGAATAAATTTTGGAGAGGAAAATATACTGGTGCTCGATCATACATTTTACTCTTCTAGGGACAATTGTGAAGATTTTGTGAATTTTTCTACACTTCTTTGCCATCTTTGCCAACCTGAATGGGCTTGAAGTTTTCCCAGCCAGGCTGCTAAGTATTTGGCTCTCACATTTTTTCTGCAAACACAGAAAATAAGGAAGTGTAGCACATACAAATCCTGCTGCAAAGAAACTGCATATAACATGTCTATTTATTTTATATTTATGTTTGTTTTGTAATTTTTATACATAGAAAAAAGGTGTGAAGGTAAAAAATGTTGAAGCTGTGCAATCAATAATATTCTTTCAAACAATTGCTTCTTAAATCAATAGTTTCGAACTTGAACAGAGTCAAAGTTTTTTTTTTTTTTTCTATATTGAGTTAGCTTGAGTCAAATCTTAATCTTAACCGATCCACATGATGTTTTTTTTTCAAGATAATTGTCTGAACGAAATTTATCTACCTGGGAAGAGAGAGTTAAAAAAAAATGAAAAAAAACTTCCTTATATAGCTGAGATCTACTCTGTATAGCTGTTACAATATTTAAATATTGAGTTACTGAAGTGCTCCCCCGAGGTTTAGTCTATTGAAAAGGTTTATTTTCTATGCATAAATTACGAGCTAATTCGTGCAAGCAATGAGCGAAAATTAATCTAACTACTCCACTCGTATGCGACTTGCTTCCTATTTTTTATTTTAAAAACAAATAAAAGAATCTACTGCATTATAAATTTAATAAAGATTGAAAACAAAACAACTACCGCTTATACTCAGCAAATATTATTAAGATGCAACAGCACGTGTTATACTGCACCCAAAAATATTGACAACTTTGAGCGGCAAAAAGCAATGTATGTATGCATTCATATGTATATGCATTTGTTATAACCCATGGTAATAAAAAACTTGATATATCCAGCAAAGCATAGTATAAAACATGATCTTGCATGACAAAATTGACTTAAGTTTACACAATATTGAGCTTCAAATGAGAAAACTAAAACCGAATCTTTTTACAAAAAACGAAAAACTGAAAAAGAAAAACGTTTCAAAAGACCAACTAAACAGACCTAGAACATGTCTGAAAGTTGACACACTCAATTGTGGTCTCCCACCTACAAAAGAGCCGGCTTTATATTTATAGCACATTACGTATTACCAAGTATGTGTTTGTATGTATGTATTTTACATACAAATTTCGCTTTCAACAGAGATCTCTGTTCATTGACAGCATGTGTCATATTCAACTACATACTTGGCTTTTAATTTAGTTTAACCTTAAACTTGATATGAAATTTTAGATGTATAAACTGTTTAAGTTTATGGTCAAATACTTACACTTCCATTGACATTCAACTTGGGTAAAAACTTATACAAATCATCATGTTTGCTCCAATCAGCCATGTCGTCGATGTTGATGTTATTGGCGATGGCACTAATTAATTCATATTCTATGCCCACATCACGTTCAAATTTCTTCAAATACTAAAAATTGGACAAGTAATATTGTTATATATAAATTTTTTTTTGATGATTATAGAGTTTAAAACTGCTTTACCTGATAAACTTGCTGTTTGCTGACCTGCTGAGCACCAGCTTCCACATTGACATGATCCACATTGCAGGGGTTTTTCCATTCCAGATTGTGGCCAGTTTCCTGTAAATACTTGGTAATTATCAGCTCTCCCATATGGCGCTTGCGCAAACGCATTCTACGTTCCCTTTGATGTTCTTGGGTGCTCTGTATGTGCCGCAGCACATCTAGCACGTCCAAAGAGTCTGCAGGTGTATCATCAGTTAGAGAGGAAACTTGTGTTTTGGCTTGTGACTCCGCCAGCAATAATGATGATAATAATTTTGGTTCTGTTTCAGCGAATGTGTCAGTCAACGAGGCTCTGACTTCATTGGGAACGGCCTCAGCATAAATCGATTTGGTATGCACCATTGCGGGCTTTTGTAATAATAAAATGGTTAATGAAATTATTATGACGGCTAAACTAAGTGTTAAGGGGCGTTGTTTGTTGGCTGGTTGTTGCCTCTTCTGGAGCGTTGTTTTTATGTTCGAACTATAATTTGTTAAAACTCTGTCATCCAGTTTACTATAACAACTATTAAAGCAGTTGCTTGCTTTGTTATGTTTCATAAGCCTGTTGTTTATGTAGCACTCGTTGCTATTATTTGACTTAACAACTTGTGGTTGTTGGACCAATAAGCAACAACTTGTCGTTGCTGGTGTAGAGTGTAAAAATGTATTCAAATTAGATGTTCTATTGATGAGGTTAGTATGTTGTTTTCTGAAATTTGCTGTTTCTGCCATGCAATCCACTGAAAGAGAAAGAAAATTGAGAAAATTAATAGAAGCATCCACAATAGAGTGTGAGATTAGTGATTATTTTTATATAGCTAAAGACACTGAAGGTCACGCAG
Organism: Sturmia bella; assembly: GCA_963662145.1. NCBI lineage: Eukaryota > Metazoa > Arthropoda > Insecta > Diptera > Tachinidae > Sturmia > Sturmia bella. The sequence goes on from OY759170.1 coordinate 58,753,125, forward strand.
TTTACGTTTATAGTATATGATATATTTCTGGGGTCTTCAAAATATGTAAACTCTAAATGCTTATATGTCTAAGAAATTTTTGTCTCTGATAGATGGTATTGCTTGTACTAAACATAAAAATTCTGGGGCCAAATTGCCGCACTTAGCAGAAAATAATGTTTCACAGGCTGCCAGTCGTGCCATTACAAATACGAAAATTTGGCCCCTGGCTGTCAGCGAAATCGTGTAGCTCTTAAGTTTGCTTAGTATGTCTTCGCTGTTTTTCATATTTGTAGAACTGAAGCTATTGCGAAATATTCTTATCATTTCTTAAGGTATTATCTCTAATATTTAGTTATTTTGACCCCTTTTTTTCTTCTAGAATTCGAGTAATTATTTTTGTCAATATTTCGCTCTCCATCGGATGGCTTCTTCAGGACAATAATAATAAAAAATGTTTTGATTGGTTTTTTCAAAAAATTCTAAAAGACCTTAAGCTCAAATAAATATATAAGGTATTATCTCTAGCTAGTAAAAAATGTATTAGTTAATTTTATTTTAAAAAAACCAATTTTGATTTTTCTCTAATTATTGCTGTAAAGAAAACTGCTCTGAAGCATCCAAAATCCAAAAAATTTGTTTAATTTAATTTCAGAAATTTTTTCATGGGTATGCAAAACTGGTTCATAAAAACCGGCCTTTGGCCGGACTAATTAATTTTCTCCTTCATGATATAACCAACATCGGGTTCGTGTACAAAATCTGTAAGCGTCTGGCAGCATACTAAATCTGACCCCAAAATTTAAATTAAATTTTTAAATTTGTACAAACTTTAAGTTGTACGTTTGCAAAATTTCTTTATAGATGCTTGTGGGTACAATAAAAATATATGTAGCTAGTAAAACCATGAAATATGTCTTAATATGATAAACTATTATTTTGTTTTTGTGGCCATTACAATTCAATTATTCTAAAAGTTAATGCAAATTTTCAATACTAAAAATTAATTTCAACTTTTAATAGTAGTTAAATTTATTTATTTTATATTGACAATAATAGAGAGTATAAACTGCAGGATTGAGACCGTTTTCTACTCTTCTTTCGCTATCAAAAGAAGAAAATTTTTATAACAGTTTTTCTACAAATAAAATGTTCCAAACTTCTTAAATTTTAAGCAAAACCATTTAGCACCACCTTATTAATAAATAACTAAAACTTCCTGTTGAAAATTGGCCGCTTGATTTGTCCAAAATACATTTATATTATGGCTAATTAAATCAGAGACTTAATTAACGAACAAAATAAGAAGTTAAAAGCCAGTTTTTTACTGCTTGTGAAAGATTCTCATAAAATTTGTAAGAATAGCTTAGGATATCTTGTATCATCCTTAGAGAACTCAAATTGGTTAGTTATGCACGACTTAAAGTACATACCTTTTAATTTACACACACTACAAAACACAAATAATTTTTTATATGCAATATATATATTTTTAATTCAATTAACGATTATAGCTTCTTAATTATGTATATTATTTTATAATTATTTATTAAATATAAGTAAATTTTCGTTAACGTTGTATGTTTACAAAAAAAAAAAAAAAAAAAGATTCGTTTGAAAAGGTTTCGTTTAATTATTTTATAAAGATTTAAAATTCGTTGCCACGATTGTTTGTTTATTATTACGATTTTTTATTAAAAGCAGAGTAAGAAATCATTCGTTTAATTTCGTTGAGTAACAACTGTATTGAAACAATCGTTGGCGTGTTGTTAACCTAATGGTTGTTTAAATCGAACTAACGTTAACTAGCAAGTGCGATGACAGAAGTAAACTTTGTTTTGTTTTATACTTAACTTTTTTTTCTTATCATTGTTTCACAAATACAATATGATTCGGCTTTTATTATTAAGCGCGAAGTATAAAAGCATACACTTTCATACTTGTGCAAACAAATTTATACTGCACACTTGAAATACGTCATTTTTGTCATCATTATACTACTAAACATACCTATATACATGTGTTACGTGAGCCACACTCTTTATCATAAACTGTGAGTTTTTCTTTCAACTGCCCAAGCGCAAATGTTACTTACTTTACGCCACCACCAACAACAACAAATATGCTAAAGATGTTAACTAAATTATGAATGTTGCTGTTGAGTGTTGTTGCCGCATTAATGCTGATGCATATTGAAGTGCAGTGGAGTTTTTTTTTTCTTTTAAGAGTGTGTTGTATATGTGCACTCAAAACAACACAAAAAGTGCATCTCTTAAGGTCTGCTGCTAAATTGGAATGCTTTAAGTACGGGGGTTAACAAATCAATATCTGAATGAAACCAATAGACTGGCAAATATGTATATCATAAACACTGTTTAGTGCACTAAATGATTTATGTATGTATAATATTTTTGCCAAAAACCAACAGAAAATTAAAAGTGTTGCTTAGTAAACTACATTCAAACTCAACTATGCGACATTCAGCTGTTATACAATATGCTGCACTGTGGCTACCCCTCGTATAAAAGTGAATGCATTATGTATTATCAAGCAAAATGTTTAAGTTAATCCATACATGTCTGAGAGCACAAATTATACGCATAATTTACTCACTTTGAGTAATTTTCTATAATTTGTTTGGATTTTTAATTCATTACAAATATTTGAGCATTTTTGTGATACTTGGTCTCTTCAAAAGACTTGCAGTATTTTTTACAATTTTCTTGCTCTTTTTGTGTTTATGGTTTTTGTACATATTTTTCATGGATATTTTCCTGAATTTCTGTTAATCAGATTTGGTGTGTGTGGGTTTCAATGTTTATTACTTTCTATTTTACTTAAAAAGGTATGAGATTTTTGTGTGTTGCGTTGTCTGTTAATTTAGTGTGGGAGTAGTTTTCGTATCATCTGCCTTTTCAACCAATCACAAGTCATCTATACTGCAGTAATAATAATACATGATTAATAGACCTGCAGGAATGGTAGGCCTCTATTCAATAGATAACACGTGGGCTGGGTCAATGCTAAAGTAAATGTATTTAGAAATATGTATATGATTTTTGTACACATATGTAAGTGCTAGTTGAAAGAATGGAAAGTTAAGCATTTCTTAGACATGATTTCTAACTAGCAAAAATAGTTTTTAGCTCCGTCTCTTTCACGAGTATTTGGAAAATTTATGAAATAAAGAAGATACAAAAGTTAGCATTGACTAAATTTTTTTAAAGTAATTTTACAAAATATTTTATAAATAGGCATGTCTTGATTCTAAAACTTTAAGACAACTACCTGCTATAAAAAACCAGCGTTTAAAATTGAACAATCCAGACGCCTTTGTGATATATTTTTCCCCTTTACTAATCTATTAGGCTATTTTAATTTCGTCAAAGGCAGCCTTATTAATTGCACTTTATATAGTTTTTTCGACAAATGATCCAAATGTTACTCTTGCAGGGGTGTCATGGTATACGATGCCTCGTTCATCATTGTGACTTGAAGTTTTGGTTCTGTACTACAAGACTCCAGAGATAAGCCGGAAAGCACATTGTACAGAATACAATAAGGTTTGAGAACTTTAAATGTGCCTTTAAACCTGTTGTTATGCCAAATGTAAAGGACACAACAAAACCAATTTTTCAGCGGAAGCAAAATGTATTGTCAACGTATTAAAACTGAACAATATTGTCAAATATTAGTCTCGAAAGGTATATTTTCAGCTTAAAGGAGTTGATTAATACACACTTAAGCCAGTAGCTTTATCATTAGCATAAAATCTTTATGGTTGCTTGCTCAGTTCTAAGGTTAAGTGTTTAAGTCGGGTGCAACACAGCGGCTCTTGCTTTGCCTTATATTTTGCTATGAAACTTTGAATTTATGGTGAATCAAGTTTTTGATTAACGCCAAAGAAATTTTTATTTTTAAATAAAAGGGAAGCTTTAAATAATACTATTGTCTCTATATTGCATTCATAACCGCAATTGTGTACCACAATTGATAGAAAAGAAGATCATGATACCGCTAAGCATGATATCATTTGTGCTTTGCATTTTTCCCACATATAAATAAGATTCAATTAAATGCCTCATACTTATTAACATGCTGTGGAAACCGATTACTCACAGCCACAAGCAAAGGCAGACAATTTAAGAGAACAAATATCAAACGTCATAAATTTCTTTTAGAAAAATCATAAAACAATATCAAGTTCAACTGTATAGTAAGAAAACATTCTTTAAAATAAAAAACTCTTTTAAATTTTGTTCAATACAAGAGGGTGTGGCAAAGGGGACTTTATTATATGCAATACATATGAAGGTGCGTTGACGTGATGATTTTACCCCCCCAAATGAGAGTACAATGAGCTTGAATAACGGTTATATGAAACTTACACCGTGTGAATGATGGTGTGTGTGTTTATTAATGAATATTTTTGTGTTTGTAAATAGTTGTTAGGAATGAATAAGCACGCGACCAAAGCTAAATAATATGAGCATTACACGTTTAATGAAAAGTGAGAGCGAAAGCTTATTCTGTTAAGCTTTATGAGGGCAATAAAAATAATAGGGGCGATCGCACAGTTTTGAACAGCAGTCAGTAAGCAGAGAATCATGCAAGTGATTTTAAATTTAATTTATTTATGGATGCATTTTTTCGTCTTTAATTTCAAGTCTCTTTATGGAGAGCAAGTAGATAAAATGTGCTGCCTTCACTGGTATTTTTTCACTAATCCAACATTCAAATATACAGCAGTGAATAATGTAAAGCTGTATTAAAAACTGGAAGAAAAATGGACTTGGTGTGTTGTCTTAAAACTGTTTCCGTACTCTGGTACAATGCATTTTTAATACAAGAAAGACAGTTTTTTGAGTGATTTCTATGAAAAATTTTAAGACTTGCCTAAAATGTGATATTTGCACAGAAGTTTAAGTTAACAAATAAGATTTTGAAAGATATATATAATATTTAAGAGACGTGAAAAGCCGTGATTTATTATCTTGTACAATCATGTGATCTGTTAAAATTGATATGTGGGCTCAAAAAGAGACAAGTAAAAAATATGCAAAACTATTTTGTTCCATGTGATCGCAGTTGCCTTGAAGTTGTTGACAAAATCATAATAAAGGGACCGTTTTCATGTGATTTTTTGAAGTACCATTCTATTATATTTAACTAGCCCTTTCTAGTAAATGAAAAATAAGATTGTGTTGCATAGTGAATAATGAGCACTCGGTTGTCTCAAAAAATAGCCAATAAAAAGCCACAACCATGTGTTATCAAAAAATATTAAAAAAAAAACTACTGAAGAGATTTCTAAACTCTAACATATATTTAAATTTTACTTCCATATGGTATGACTTCTATCTGTTTTAGTGCAAAATTTTGCCCCGAAAATGCGTTTTATTAATATGTGGAAGAACTTTAAGATGTTTCTCCAGGATAGAAATATTATTTTGAGTGAGCCCACAAATTTACATTTACACATTGTGAATAGTTCTAATGGAACAAAAAACACCATACCAAAACTAATACTCAGTGCGCGATCACAGCTATTGTTATCACATTTATCTATTGTCGCGTTTCTGTAGTGATACGAAAGTCTGTCGGCATTATTGATTAAGTTAACTGAAACTTTAGCTCATAACATACAATTCTTATGCCACAATAATTTCAGGCATAATAAATCAATTATTTCATAATTCTGCATTATTTTGGCTATCGCTTGAACTAATGTGTATGGGAAAGTATATCTATCCCTCTTTAGTGCATGCATACACAATTTTTACCAATAAATTACCAAGTGTGATGAAATTCATGCGAAATATCCATTAGTCATAATTTTTATTTATAAAAAGCTTGCACCAAAAATTTCTGTCTTTAATTAATTTGTTTCTTTTTTTACCAACCACAACGAAATGAAGATGATTTTTAACCCACTTCTTGTTGTTGGTTATGTGTTTCATAATTTTTCTTGCTGCTGAAGTTTATTTTTATAAACAAAATGAAATATAATCAATTTCAAGTTAATATCACATCAAAGAGTTTTTGTATGGCATGTATAAATTTACAGTTTACAGCTGTCGGAAATTTAGTTATTTTAAGTATAGATAAAAATAAACTAATAGTCCTTCGATTTGATAATCTATTGTGCTTCTGACCAGCCAATAACGGTAGACTGGAAGATCACAGAGAGCTAATCCGAAAAGGAATATTGAATAGGAAGTGACAAGGTGTGGCGATTTTCAACGTGCCTTATTAGTTCAATCAATGCAGGTAGAGCATTGCTTTGAGTGTTAAGGAACGCAAATATACTTATCTAGCAAACTATACCACCAGGGCTGTGAAGTTGAACAACATTGTGACATTTTTAATCTTGTAACGTTTGTATGTAGTTTAATTTATTAAAATACATGATCAAACCAGTAGCTTCATCATTATCATAAATTCTGGATTTTTTGTTTCGACCTCAGCAGCTATTTCACTTAACAATCATATACATACATATGTACATAGTTATTAAAAATTTTTTAATTTTTGTTATACTCATGAGGTGGGTATAATTAACAAAATAAACACCAAAGTGTTGACTAATCTGTCCGCTTGTGATTTAAATAATTTCATTTCTATTGAGTTATTTAACTTGTGTGGGCGTTTCGAAAATTATTTTATTTTATCTCATTTCATTTAATTTAGTTGATTCCAGTGTTTTTCCCCTCCCGCTCTCATGTTACTGTTTTATTTCATTGTGTTTTTTTTTATTGCCTAAACGAGCCAAGTGTTTGTTTTGTTTGACTGCCGCGTGTTTAATTTTATTTCGCTTGTTGTTCGTGTTTGCACACTCAATAAATTTATTATTGAGGCAGGTCAGTTTTGACTTTTTTACTTTTCGTGACTTTGTTGTTGAAAAATTTTATTCGTTGATAAAAAATAAATATGTACATTTGCTAATCTTACTATTCTGTGTGCGCTCAAATGGGTTGGAGAGCAGAAATCAGATATTAAATAATTTTATTATTAAAAGCTTAGGAGAACTAGAAATTGTTTATAAGTAATGAGTTGAAAAATCGGTTTTTCTCAGAGAAGAACGTCTTGAGTTGAATTACAAAGTTTCACATATTTACCAAAATTTAATTGTTGTACCCCGCAAAAGGTCTTCTTTTTCATTATATGGCAAATTTTTTGGTAGTGTTGATTGATTTTTATATTTTCTGTAATGAAACTTTTTCATTGAAATTTACCATGCAAATTTTTTCGTATCTGATTTGCAATTAAAATGGCGTGATAAAACGTCATAGAATAAACATGTAGCACTCTCGAAAAATTTTAAACTCTATATATGTATATTCCAACATATCTATAATAATTAGACATAACAGAAACATTTATCTTATTTGTTGAGGCAAAACTACTAAAAAGAAAGTAATGAATTCTGATCGTTTATTTACAACCAAGTAACTGTGATGTGGCTTTAAGGCTTAGATACCTTTAAAGAAGAAATAGTGTTTTTCCTTGTGGCCACTCCAATGACCGAATAAAAGAAGTCTTTTGAATCTTGTATTATATTTTTAAAAATTAAGTTCCTCTGTAGTGAAGTGAAAAAGGCTTCTACAGGGCAGAAAAAAGTATTGTAGTGAATGGTGCATGAAATAGTGAATAAAAAATTGTCTATTATAACAAACACATTTAAAATTTTAATAGTGTTTTCAATAATTGTCAGTAGTACAACTGACCCAATCATAAATTACTGCAGTCACATTTCCAGCAAGTTACAAAAAAACTTCATATGTATGAATAAAGAAACACAGAGAAGCACAAATTATGCATTTTGCTTCTGTTTTTCCATCCGCACATTTATATACCTATCCACAGCGAAATTTTACAACAAATGAGGGTTTTTCTGCTGCTTAATATTAAAGACATACAAAAAAAAAAGGCTTTAACAAAAATATCAAAAACTTTTGATTTTTCATTCAAGCAAAGCCGTTCGCATCCACGTGTAGCTGATTAAGCACGACCACACGTACGGAATCATACGAGTAACGAGTTTATTGCACATGTCCTGGGTACTTTAGGGTGTGCAGCCTTTTTCGCTGAACGTAGACTCCACGTAATGCTTTCTATGTAATAATACAAAAAAAAAAAAAAAAAAAAAAAAACGGTTGGCTTCTCTCGTTACCTCAAAAGTAACAAATCAAAGAAGCTCTTGTCTCTAGGTTGTCTAGAAAAATTCTTTGTTAAATAATTTTCTTGAAGCAATCTCTAAGAAATAATATTTTGTCAATAACCGGGTCTAGTACGGCAAAAAACCAATTGGTCACTATTTTGTCAAATATAATATTTGACACAGAGGCTTAAAAAGCAGACATTTATCGAGTTATTTGAAAACTGGTTTCTCGAAAAATTCGGGTTTTAAGGGCTGTAGCTCAGACGTATTAAACAGCGGATTACCGCTAATAGTTTTTTTTAGGAGACTTTCCCAGAAAAGAAGAAATATTCAATATTTGGTTTTATTTGACCTCTTTTTATTTAATGATACTCCTTTCTTGGGATAAAGGTATTTTTATTATACATAGTTTTTATATATCTTCGTATATTTTTGTCAATATTTCACTGTCTTTTGGATAGCTGCTTTAAGAAGAATAAAATTTTACATTCGAACAGCTGCATCTTAACTACGAGTAATTAAAAGATGAGTGTGAATAAGCTTGTTTGTACTGTGCAAACTTTTTTAAAGCAGTTTCTCGAGGTAGTTACCCTTCTACATCGGCCTTGTTTTTAACCAAATAACACTCTTGGGTATGCGTCATCTTGTCCTACTGCTTTGAAACTATTAGCAACTGTAAGCGACTAGAGAAAGCACTTATTAAAATTACTTAAAGACAATTTTTGATCCGTATATCTGTGTATAACAACAACTTGCTTTGATATTTGGGAATATTTACTCGTTTGAAACGAAATTTCAAAATCTAATTTTTGCACAATGTTAAGGTTAGTCATAAAATACCGTAAACCTTATGTCTTTATTTTCCTCTGATAGACGCATAAATGAGTTTTAAAATATTGTTAATGCATACGTAAAAAATTTGGTTCACTGTTAAACTTACTTTTGTTTTGGTTTGGTTGTTACAAATGTATTGCTCGCTTTAAGGTAAACTTTTTTCCGTTTTGGTATTATTTGTTTATGTTTGTTTTATTTTAGGAGGTGTTAAAAACAAATAAATCTCCACTTTTTCTATTCAATAATTTCAATTTATAAAGCGGTGTGCTTGCATTAAAAAATCAAATAAATATTATATCAGTTAATGCACCGAGCTTTTTTAATTTAAATATATTCAAAGTTATTAAATCTTATTCAGGATTTCAATAGTTAGTTGAATGCTTAAATGAAGACTGATCATAATTTGTCGAAATACCGCTGATTTTATTTATAGCGATTTGTTCTTTGCAGAGCAGTCTCGATATATTTGAAGCACAGGGTTTATCGCTTCACGCCATTGTATCAAGCATGTTGTATGCTATTTACTCTCAGTGAAAAAAGCGTAACAAATTAATAGTAGTATTAACTGCAGATAAGAAAAAGTACTGTCCCACCTCAATATCTATGTAGATATGTAAATAAGCATGCACGTAAGCCAGTGCTCCCAGTATTTTTTTTAGACCTAAACGCCAACTTGCAATCCTTAATCCCCAAAAAATCCACAAAATAATTTTTTTCTTGTGCCTGAAAATGTCCAAATTCATGATAAATGAAAAAATTAAATATCGGCGAACATGTAGATTTTTTTCTTGATTATCTAAATCTCTTTGTGACTGATGGCTCTTTTTTCTGTGACTTTCAAGAAGTTTTACAGGCAACACACCAGGCCATGTTTTTTGATCTGCTAATATAATTTCTGTGAAGCAGAAATAAAGTAAAAATAATGTCTGAAGACCAACTACATATTTCCAAATTCTCATGAACAAAATGAGAATCAGAACTTTTCAAACAAACTTTTTATACAGGAAACATTTTACAAATATGAACTTAATTATTTATTTCCTTTAAGACATTTTACGTCAGAATATTTAAATTTGTATGTCATACAATTGTAGTTTCTGAAACAAGCAATATTCATGTTTCTATGCAAAAAATATTTTTTGCAGTTTGAAGATTAAATTTCACCAAATGTTCTGCGTTTTTAATTTGCGAAAAATTTCGCCAACTTTTAGCGGAAATTGCCGAGGGTGCCTAGTGCACATTTGTTTCAATACGGCTAGCTGAATTTGGGTGTAGTTTCAATTTTGAGCACAAAAATTCCCAAAATTATTCCAGAGATTAGTCCATGTTCTTAGATGCATATGAAAGAAGAATAACTGGCGATATTATTAGAGAAAAAGAAAATTTTAATACTCAGCATTGGTGATTACAGGAACCTTTCTAGCTACGCTAGATAAATTTTTTTTTTTAAATAATTTTTCTGTATGCAGTGACCAATCACCAGTTATCGTTTGGTCGTTAAGTTACTGGACACCCTGTATACAAACAAGCATATGTATTTAGTACAATATTTTCATTGTTGTGCTGGCAACGAGTAAATTAAATGTAAATTTAGCCAAATAAATAGAGAAAACAAAACTTAAGTTATTTTTCCTTACCGCTTTTCGAATTTTTTCCCAGAAAAGTGGGAACAAATCCCCAACTTGAGAACACTGGCCCAAACAAATCACGTAAATGAGAGAGCTGCTTGTACATTCGTATTGAATATATCTTATCAAATTTATGAAATAATCTAATTGCACCCTGGTCATTGGAGTACTTTTTCTTCTCCCCTTCCCATCTAGACACAATAGCAACCTCATCCTACCTTCACTTACTGGTTGGTGTTGTCGTTTTCTAACTTGTATAAAAACCTTCTTATCTGTATGCGAAACGTAATCTTTTTTTAATTTGGGGGGATTTTTGTTAGGTGTGCTCCAAGCTTGCAACACTTAAGCGCGTTCTCTCATACTTTTAGTTATTTTTGCATATATTTTTGTCAAGTTGTTTACTTAACCCCTCAGCGTAAGAGTTTGAAAAATATCTATGTATGTGATGGCGGCCTATATTCACATGCTGACATAAATAATTTGCTAAAATTAGATAAGTAAATGTAAGAAAACGACGCAAGTGCTAAAGGTTTCCTCTTTGATGACGTCAAGTTCATTCAGAGTATGGCCAACTTGATTATAAAATGTGTTAAATAATACCTCTTATAATAAAGCTGCACATAAATCATGGCTTGTGATGAATTTTTAAGGATTTTGTGATTAAAAGTGTAAGTCATGTTTAAAGAATGTTTTATCAATTTCCGTTTCTTTTGCGAAGGGAAATAACATTCACTTTTAGCAAAGTCGGCTTCATGCATCATTTCGGAGTTCTTCTTAAAATTATTTGTATATGTACCGCTTTATTTTTTAGGTCTGCATTGCTGTGTGTAGGTATAAGTCATATATAATTTGGTGGGAAAATGTTTTATTTTATCCGCAAACTACTGCGAAACACAGATTATAGTAGCTTGTATTTACACAAATGAAATTTAGTGAATCAATCGGTTTCAGAAAAAAAAAAACATTGTAACTTTAATTTAGAAATACAAGTTTTTTAAACTGCAAGTTTGTTTAAAAGAAAATAAAAAATTGCAAGAAATATGTTTCGTTTATACAAGATTTTTTTCTGTTTAATTAAAAAAAAAGATTAAGGAAATTTAAAATTTTTTTTAATTTCGATGCGATGTTTTTTTAGACCAAATGATTTTCCACTAAAATGGATTTTAACAAGCGATAGCGATTTAACAAATTCTGCTTTCAACAAATGTATGCATATCTGAATTTGGTTATATTTGCAACTATTGCAGAGCTCAGCAGATATGAGTCTATTGTTTTGGTGGCAATGCAGTATTTTTCAATGCAGTTGTACATATGTTTAGCTCATTGTAACATTTTGGGAGTGTCCAATTGTGCCGATATGTCAAATCTGGACTCTACACTTTATCATCATCTAGGTATAATATCTGAATGAGGTAGATCCATTTAAATGCCCGTAAGACACAGCCACAAAAACAATTATACCAAATTATCTCTACTCTGGAATGCAATGCATTACATTTGTTTCATACTTCTGACGAAGATTTTACACTACAACTGGCTCATTAATACATATATTAATATGATTTACAGTGGTTAATCACTTTATCGAGTCTTAGCTCGATTTTACTTCCTAACAATATTGAATTGAGAAAGATTTTATTGTGGTAAACCTGTAGGGATCAACATTTTTTATATACAGGAAAAGTGAAGTTAAAAATTTTTTAGTAGCGGTATATACTATGATTGTTTCATATTCGCTACGATGCTCATCAGTACGCCGATGTCTTTGAAACCAGGTAATGACTAATTGTGTACTGTTTTTAAGAAGCAGTTAAGTTTATGGACAGTTAAGTTTATTTAATTTTACTGATAGCATTCGTAAAAAATGTTGGATATCGATTTATATATATAATAATCGAACTAAAGCGATTTCAATAGTATTAAAACTACAACTGACATAGCAGCATATATAAATACACATGTGGCCGCTGCTTTTGTGAATGGTGTTTGAGATGTCTTCCAGCCAAATACAGTGAAGTTCGATAATAAAGCATAAATCAGTCTTTTGTATTTTTTGTTCTGAATTATTCTGCTTTCAAAGTTCTTTTTATCGACTTGGGAGCCAAATATTTATATACATATCCTAAGCCATATATGAAGACAATCTTCAGCAGAAGTAATTATTTACATTTACTTAATTTCATAACAAAGGTTTATATGCTTTTAACTATTTCTATTAAATAACTTTTCTACGATTGTGTAAATTAATATTGAAAAATTCCAAAACTCTGAATTTAACTCAGTTTAACCATTTTCAGTTTCAGCAATTGCGAAATGCCGAGACGTACTTTTTTCCCCCAGATTATTCCAAGAAAATATTTCACATTTTATTTAATCAATCTATTATTACTATTAATTTAAGTATTTTTTTTCTCATGTAATATCTGGTTGTTTTAAGAAATAATTAAATACTTGTATGCAAAATTTGCACAATTAGCAGTGACGTCTTTGGCATTTTAATACTATTAAAAAATTTGTTCTAAGTCATCAAGCTCTCACATGAACAGAAAAAGGTTGTAGTCGTCTTTGGTGATCGCAGCAAAACTTGTTATTTCTCATTGTTGCTTTTTTTAGTTTACCTGAAAAGCATACAGAGGGCTCGGGGCGTTGTCCTCTTGCAAGACACTGCTTGATTTTGGCCATTAAAAAATTTAAATAGATCTGTAAGCTTGTCAACACGAATATGACAGGAATTCCTGTACTTTTTCTGTCAATTCTGTGATATCATTTGTTTTACTTGGAAATGCTTCCTGAAAACGAATTTGTTTCAACTCCGCTATTAGCCTAAGTTATTTGACTTTACGTCTTTTCTTATCAATTTATTTTGAAATACTCGTATCCTATTACGCAGGTCTTTATTTTCCCTGAAGCCAAATTTCAATCAGTTATTTTTCATTAATAAGTATTTACTATTGAATATTTATTGAATAAAGGTTGTAAACTTTATGAATGATGGTTGTGTGTGATGACGTTGAATTTTGACTCAGACCGCCTTTTTTGTCATTGGCTTTTATGCAAAAATATTTTAATACTAGCAAGCGCACAACAAATACATATATTATTTCTTCAATTAAATGTTCTGGATACTCGTTCTTCGACCTTTTTATTTAGCTTTGTTAGATTTTATAAATGAGCTTAAGGTCACTCAATTCTCAATAAATATATTTTCTATTTATTGATACATTTTTTCGATATTTCGATACACAAAGGCGTATCGAAATATCGAAAAAATTTGTCAATAAATAGAAAATATATTTATTGAGAATTGAGTGACCTTAAGGTCATTTATAAAATCTAACAATTTCTTCAATTATATTAACTGCAATAAGTGATTGGTGCAGTGGAATAAAATAAGTAATACTAAAATTAAGCAGATAAGTCTGCTCTGCAAACGTTGCCTATCTGACTAAACTTTTCAATTCCCTTGCAAAATGAGAATTTTTTGGTGTAGGCACCACGATATTGTCGGGTGTATTCTTCAATCATGTAAACAAAAACAATTAGTTTTTCAAATCAATAAAAAAAATTTCATTGGGTTTTTGACGCTTTGTATGAGGAGTTTTTGAATTTGCTTTGATTACTTTATCTACATCCAGCTACATATACTCAAATAGCTTCAATTGCATACCGTTTTTAAGGAGAAGCACTTAGCCATCCTACTACCTCAGCTCTGCATAATTTACTATCTATTCTTAATTTTATTGATCATTTTTCAATTTCATGACTATGTTTTCCTGTTGATTGGAGCATATTTTCTATTCTCCCATCAACATCCAATTGATTTCTAATTGTTATGTTTGTCCCTATTAGAAAAAGTGATGACAATGCCTTGAAGCTTTGCACCAGCCCTAGCGATTATGAATAATTAACTTAAATTTACAGCCAAACTCTATGATATACATTTGCTTATTATTTTTTTAGGGCTTAAATTCGGTTTTACTTCCTCAGAGCTAAAAAGATTTTTTTAAGTTAAATTCTAGTGATCAGCGGTTTAAAGAAGACAAGAAAAGTGAAGTGTGACATTTCTTGGCTGACGAAGTAAAATTGAGTTATCGAATTTCTTTTTGCTTTTTGGAATCATTTGTTAGTGAAATAAGAATCCGATTTTTGTCCAAATTAAATTCGTAATAAAATTTGAATAAATTTATATTCTAATAACTCGGCCGAATTTTAAAATTACTTTTTTTTCGCGAAAGCGTTTGTAAGTTACACGGAAAAGTTTTTTTTTTGTTCAAAATTAATACACATAAGAATGCTTTAGAATTATTTCATGCAGCCGTTAAAACAGTACACCGTCTGGTCATATAGTGTATATACATATGGAGTAGTATTTGCTTTAATTCTTTTTTCATCCAGTTTTCCTTTACAAGACATGACCCGGAGACTCACTAAGACTATTTCTCGTTTTCTCATGCAATACCCGTCCCACGAAACAAACGCAACATGTCCACCTTTTGAACAGACCCCTAAGATAAGAAAAAAAATTTGAAGATCACAAAAAAGCTTTCAGCCAGCAACCTTCGACTCGTTTGGAGGTGGTCAGACACTCACTGGGTAGTTTAATAATCCAGCCTTTTCTTCTAACAGTTCCTGTTAATTGAAACCCCGTGAGTTTTGGTTTCACGGGTTGACGCCATTAAGTCTACAAAAACTTTTTCACATTTAATTAAATAAAATTTAATTTTCTGAAACAGGATAAAGAGTTAACAAAAAACGTATGTATATGTTTCATACGCTTAAAATTTTTCACAGCTTGTAAATTGACACTCGACTTGCTAAACAACTGCGGCATTATGACCAAAAAAGATAAATTTAAAAAAAATCACATAAACCGATAAAGGCCTCCATCGTAGACAAGGTGGCTGCCACTGCCGCTGCCGCTGCAGTTGCAACATAAAACTTAAAGCAAAAAAAAACTAATGCAGCACATTGAAAAGATCAACAAAACGGATCATAGACAAGCACCCATAAAAGAACAAAATACACCGAGTTGTTGTTATTTTTGCCAGCCAGAGCAACACTTGTGTCTGGGAACGATAAAATTGGTTCGAGTTAAATGCAAAGTCAGCATTTTGGCAAATGCTCTTACAACTGTTACATTCTATAAAACGCGATCGACTCTGGTGTCAATAATTGTGATGATAAAGTTGAAGTTAGTGGATGGACTACGCTGACACAGTAAAGTTCTCTGAAGAACTTTTTTTTAGAGAATGCTAACAAATACAAATTAAGCAAATTATACGTTTGAGTCGAGTCTGGAGTAAAGTATGTATGTGTTGTATTTGAAGTGATTTCAACAGGGGCACTTGTAAGTACCATTAATACATATTACATTGTTTCAATTGTGTTGCTGTGGTAATTTTAATAAAACCTATTGCCGGTACATGCGGCACGTTTTTCTATTGAAACTTGAGACGGCTTATTTATATAATAAAGCATAGAAACGGGTTTTATAAATGAGCTTCCACACCATGCAGCCAACAATTGGCAACTGGTTACATCTTCTTGCCGCAAGGAGAAGGAACATTTTGCGAAAAGACTCACCGAAAGTCATAAATGCGCCATGGTCAACTTGTAATGACTTTTCAAGTTTCATTTGGTACAAAAAGCAAACAATAAATGTTGGCTTTGAGTTACTCAAAGTGCAATTTTGAGATTTTGTTTGTTTTGATTTTTATTGGTTTTAGTAAAATGAGCAGCAACATGAACATGTTGTTGTACTCCCATTTAGTTGGCTGTTGTATAAACATATTTATGTTATTTGATACTTCATTTATTATTGTTCTTATGGTTACTTAAAATGTAGTAAAACTCATTTAGCCCACTTTACACCATAAAAATTAAAAGTCGTTTTTTGTTTGCTTCGAATGTGGAATAATTTGTGTTTTATTTTTTCTTCTTAATGCATGATTGAAGCTTGTTCGATAGACCAAAACACTTGATGCTGTTGCGCTTCAAAAAATATAATTAAAACTATAAGTATTTAATAGTTTTTTTTTTTTTATTTATCAGAATTTGTGAAAATTAATACGATACTGTATAAAAAATATGCAAAATATAACTTAGCAGAGCTGTGTCACCTAAAAGCTGATATAAGTTGTTGAGTCATTATGATATGAATGGTTTTGAAGAAGTGGGAATAATCTAAAAGCTAAGTTGAGGTTTGCTAGCTTACAAGGCTATTTGAATAGTAACATATACTTACGTCTTTGGCAAGAAGTGTCTAAAATAAAAAGTGGTTTTTTGCTGTAAATTTTAATTTTGTTATTGAACTTCTGTGTTGTAATACAAAAAGTGGTTTTGATGTTTGAAATGTAAAAAAATTCCCCATAGTCTGATAATTCTGCGCACACTTGAAATGTTTGATTAGCGAAAGTAATTCAAAATTAATTTTGTTTACAAATAATATACTATTTCATTATATTAGATTTTCCAAATGTTCTGCTGTGCCCAGCAACTGTAAAGTTAATAAATTTCTATTATTCGAACTTTTTCTTATATAATTATTTATGTATTAAGTTTATCAGCCTCAAGTTCTTTTCTATATTATCTTTGTGATTGATATTAATTAAATTAGACAAAGAAAACATCAAAGACATTTAGCAGGCTGGACATTTAGTTGTTTCGAAGCCGCCACACTTTCTCGTCAGCACCCGTCTTTGAACTCAGGGGCTCATGTTTCTAAAGCGACAACCATGCCACTCAGCCACCTAAGTTGTTGTATATTTTCTGTCTAAATTTTTAATTATATCAAACACACCATTCATTTCTATTTTTATTTGTTTATATTTACATTGCACCCGGTAAATATGCAATGTGGTCTGGTTCCACATTATACCCCAATCTTTACTTTGGAAATCACAGCCATACAAACAGCTATATTCAGACAATCTATCATCGATTAACACTATTATGAATACAAATATGAAATAATCGTTAATATTTTACACCCGAGAGCTTCTAAGGCGACATAAAACTACCAGACTGTTGTATAGTCCTGGTCATATAGGCATACGTGGTAACGAGTTTGCTGATAGCGCTGCAAAATAAGCGGTTAAATCAAGTTCTTTGAAGTTTAATAATTACACAAAAAGGATATTAGCAGATATATGAATAAAAAATCAAGGAAAACAAGAAGATCTTTACCAATCTTACACCAAACAGCCATTGCAAAACAATAAATCCAACAATCAGGGCGATATTATATCCACCTAAAATATCAAAATACCAGCAAAGAATTATAACCAGGCTTAGGCTGGGACATAGTAAACTTACTCACCAACATTAAATAAACAAAGCAAATGCTCCAACTGCACTAAATCCTCGGAAAAACTTACAATCCTTCATATGCTATCATGTTACAACAACTCATCTGTTCCAAGCAGCCTCCTAAATTCTGTTCAAATACTAGATTTCAATCTAATTGAAAAACATTTTCTAATTTATATTGTAAAAAAAATTATAAAAACGAAATATTTATATTTATGAAAGTGACGAAGGCCACAGCAGCCAGCTTCCGACAAGTGTAGTTATCAATATATAAATTTATTTTCTATTTTAATATAGAAAAATAGAAAACAAAACTTAATTCTTTAGAACAAAGTCCTGAGAAAAGTTATACACCTTAGTTTTGCAACTAATTGGCATGTGGAGGAATCGCATAAGCAGAGCTGACGAAATATCCACCTTTTTTCTAAAAGAGAACCAAACCAAAACTTAAGACATTAAAAAACAATAACTTCATATTGATTTGCTCTACTATAGAAATTCTGTATAGTATCTTGCAACTGGCTTTTGTCCTAACATGTGTACATTGATTTTAACCATTTTAAATTTCATGTTATTGTACTTTGTTTAATTTTTTCAGGGACTACTAAACGCGAAAAAAAATTAAACTGCCCATCTCTGTAAAAAGTCTCTGGAAAAAATCGTGTTAGTTGTCATTTTAATGTGTCTTGCCACTGCTAGTCATTATTTTTCTCTCTTGCAGCCAGTTGTTGTTACAGCAATAATCATAATAATAATAATGAAAATTAATAATCGTAATTTTTGCATGATTGACATTTTTCTCCACATGCATGAGCGCTGCAACTGAATTGTGGTACTCTGACTTGAAAGAACATTTGAGTGTGAATTAAAATGCAACGACAGACAGCCCAAGCCCAGCCTGTCCGCTTTATTACGCTTTGCTTATTTTGATTTTGCTGCTGTAATTGTTCGATAATAAACACCTGTTTCAGTGGCGGACGGCTGTTTGCAATAGTGGAGGAAAAATTATAAAAATATTTGTTTACTTTCAGATGCTTTATTGTGGAAGGCTGTGAATGTGCAAGAATGTAGGGCAGCGAACTAACAAATATGCTTGAATATACCACTTGCTCTTGGTTAATGTTATTGAATGAAAAAAACAAGGAATTCCTGGAAGCACCATTCAGGATGCAGCCTTAATGATATAGAAAATATATGGTCAGGGAATTCGATATGTGCCAATGTTAAGAAAATAGAAAAAAAGTGTTGGATATATTTTTTTTTTTAATTTTTCGACTTTATTTTTCTTACTATTTATTGTATGCTTCTTTTATCCATCAAAGTGTTGTTTTGACGCAATCATAAATCCTTTCATTCGTAAATGTATCAGCTGATAATGTAGGCATTCTATTTACCACCTTTAAAACTGCTGCGTCGAAGTAAATCAGCAGACCTCAAGCAAAATGAGATGCAAAGCAACTTAATAGGCGTTTAATCAGAAAATCTGTGTAATACCATAAAACTGTGCAAACATTTTGACAGGATCAAGGATTTTTTAGGTGCCCAAGAGTATGTTAAAAGCCTTGTTTTATTTGAAATAACAACTTCAATTGACCATAAAATCTAAAATTAGTTACGGTCAGAAAAGATGCAAGACATTAAGAAGTATAAAAACTGTTTTTTTTTTATTCTTAAGGAAAGAAACAAAACAATAAAAAAGTAAATCTGTGAATGAATATCCTACCAAGAAGTTGCACACTTTTATTTTTGCCGCTTTTGTGCCTGTTTTGTAATAAGAAAAAATGTGCAAACTCTCTCAATCATGGACCATGACATAAACAAGATTTCGTTTAACGATAAGTGAAATAAGTTGCTGTAATTGTCCTCATTTTCCGGAAGTAATTTATTTTATGAAAAACAAAATACTTTCAAGTTTTTTTCCTTTCTAACACACACACACATTATAATAGAGTTGTGTCTCTTGACATTTTTAATTTTTTATCATCAATAAGTTGGTTTGACACTTTTGTCGTTCTTTTATTGCACCAAGCAGCAGCATCAAAAGAATTGTTTACTGCTGCAGGGTAAATATTTCTTTATTACAACACAAAGAAAAAACACACAAGATGATTTTAAGGACTCCTACAATTTAATCAAAGTTATGCCGACTAATATTGTTGTAAAATTTCTTAGGAAAATATTTAAAGGATACTTTTTTTGGCCTTCACAAATTTTCTGGCTATTTACGGTTTTTTATTTTTGCTGCTTATATTTCTTAAGTATATTATGAAAACATGTTTTCCAGCTAAACAAAATTGTCAAAATATTTATTTGTAAAGGAGAAAATGATGCATATGAAAAAAATGATTATATTGCTCTACAGATAAATGTTTAACTTAACCTTTTAATTGAAATTAGAGTAACTGATTTTTAAGCAACCAACACAGTTTTTTTTGCTGATTTTGAAACGCATAAGCTCAATCAAATATACTGTTTGAAAGTTTCCCACCACACAAAAGTAACCAATAGTATATATAAAATCAAAAAGCAATACTAGGTAAGTTTGATGTAATTAAAAATTTAGATAGAAAATTTACCACAACTTAGAAGCATGAGCCCCCTGAGTTCAAGGATGGGTGTTGACAAGAAGCGTGGCGGCTTCGAAACAGCTATTTGCCCATAGTGCAAATTTTTTTGATGTTTTCTTTGTCTTATGTGAACAATATCGATCACAAAAATAATAGAGAAATCATTTGAGTCTGATAAACTTACTACAAAATAAAGATCAAGTTCTCCCCTGTGATCTTCACAAATTTCCCATTCAGCTAACATTTTGCACACTTCTGTTTATAGGCAAAGTGTTAACTTAATTCAAAGATCAATTTCCAAACACAATATTTTGGTCGAACGTTTTCTGCAAATTTTAGAAGGTTCCTCCTATCTACAAACTATTTTACAAATATTTGAGAACTTAGAAACCCGGTTTGTAATTGGAATAGTTACTTTAAAAAAAAATTCGTTCCATTTCATGCTGAAAAATAATTCCAAAAAGAAGAAGGAATTTAGAAAACCAATTTCTATAATTTCAAAAAAGAAAAAAAAGAAAAGAGTTCACAAGTGACGGAGCTGGTAAAAAGCTGTATTCACATGTTTCAGAGCTGCGTTTGGCAGCTTAGGAGGGACGCGAACATTAGATTCCGTTTTAGAATCCCAAAAAAAAAAAAAAAAAAAAATTAAACTGATCTAATAACTTCACCTGGTAATGAATTTGCCTTGGCTTGGATAGTAACCAAAGCAGATTCATATCAGGTAGGTGCACTAGAATACACCATACAACATTACAAACTAATGCCGTATTCGTTTCTACAGCAAAAGTCAACATTTTTAATTTGGCAAGGCAACCGAAATTCTGAAGGCCATTGACTTATTAAATTTCTTCAATTATTTTTGGTTTTGATGACATTTTCTTTTGATACTAGCTTCATTAAAATCCTAGCTTCATTAAAATTGGCATTTTATGAAAAAAGCTCAAAATAAATGCGTAATTTTGTTGTTATAGAGGCCATAACGGCATTAAACATACATGTTCTCAGTGCACATAGACTTTTGGTTGCCAAAATCTGAATTGGCTCAGCTGTGCTCAACTTCTATAGAGCTGAGTTCATGGAGTGTGTTCAGTTATTCATGGAGTGTATTCAGTTGCACAAAAACTGTGTGCAGCTGCTAAGAATCTGCGTTCAGTTTTGTTAAGAGTTGTGTTAAATATTTTGACTAACATTTTGCGAACATATTCCAGACAAAGAGAAAAACCTTGTCAGCGATGGTTGCTAAAAACCAAGAAGATGAAAATCCAACACCCTGGCTACAAAATTTAACCAATAAATGATATGCTTGAATTTTACTCTCAAACAAATAAATGCTTTGAGAAATTTTATTTCGACAGATTGAGACCTACGGGGCCAACTAGTAAGCAGTTTAAAGTTTTAAGCTACTGCCAAAAATGGAATTCAGATTTAATTTTCTCTTGGTGAATCGAAAATGCAATATAAAAATAAAATACTAGAAATATATAAATGCTAAAAATTTGTGTTATTCCAGAAATTTTATAGAATCCTCAAAGTCTCTGCATATCAAGATCTCAAGTCTGGGAATGCAAAATTATTTGCCGCACTCGGCGTTCCTAATTGTAACTGCTTAAATTTTTGTTAGAGCGAGTATTTTCATAATACTCAAACAAAATTTTGTAAGTAAAATTTATTGTTTGAAACCACAAAATAGTTAAAGGTTCACACTTAAGCAATTTAGTTGCTGATTCATGTTTATTGTTGAACATCAAAGATAACTTTGTATGTGTCAAAAATTAATTTGCCAATACTAGGCGTGTTTTTGCAATTATGCTATCCTGCATCAAGCCTTATGCCTTAAAGTATAATAAACCATCAGCTAAGAATACTATTTTACCAATAAAAGCATTAATTTGTTATTTCACAACTCGTACATTCTTATATTTGTATATATGAACATACACATATTCGTCATATATAAAAGTATGTATATGCAAACGGAAACAAAATCTTAATTTAAGAAAAACGAAAACATAATTAAATATCATTCACTTAAGAGTGTGATTTTAAATATTCTAGTACCAAACGAACACCTTTTAAGTCGTTTGTAGTTTCACAACAAGCACACAATTTGTATAATAAAACTTCTGAAAAACAGCATGTACAAAAGACAACAAAGCTCACCGGCAAACAGACGGCCGGACACAAAAACAAAATACCAAACAAAGATTTATACACATATTCTTATTCATCTCTTCTTTAGCAGATTAAATATGTGTTTATAGATTTTGTTTTATTTTACTTATTTTACCTTGTTTTGTATTTTGAGATTTACAAAGCGAACACAATGCGTGGTGTGTAGCTGACATATTTTGATGCTGGTGGAATCTGATCCATATTAAAAAAAAAAATGTGTTGATTCATCGATGAAGCACTCAGCAACAAGTCTTGAAGAAAAATTAATAAAATTTTAAAAACG
Organism: Sturmia bella; assembly: GCA_963662145.1. Classification (NCBI taxonomy): domain Eukaryota; kingdom Metazoa; phylum Arthropoda; class Insecta; order Diptera; family Tachinidae; genus Sturmia; species Sturmia bella. The sequence goes on from OY759170.1 coordinate 58,776,057, forward strand.
GAACTGATGTAGATTACCATGTTAAACAAAGCAACAAATGAAGAATTCATAATTGATTGAAATCTACACAAAAATACCCTACATGAATTAGACACAAGAAGAATAAACATAAGAAACTATCATGGAGGAAATTAAGATGACATCGATTTCCTACGAAGTCTGCATGAAAAACTTCGGCTCATATACAGACTTAAAATTAAAAAATAAAATACAAGCCTGCTAAAGACAAAAAATTTGATTGTTGTTAAGACTATATTAAGCAAAATGCAGATCTCAAGTGTAGTTTTGTAATAAGGGGGATTTTTTCGTATAAATGCACAATTTCAAGTTTTTTAATTATGTTAATTTAATTAAAGTGCTAATTATAATGAACAGGTAAACTCCCTTCATAAGAAACTACATATTTATATTAATTTCTGAGCAAGCCATTGTGTCTAAAAACAGATTTAGTTAAAATTATTCTTACTCTAATCAAATGTTTAATTGCTACTGCCAAAACGACTTATTTTGTTTTTCAAAAAAAAAAATAAAATTTTTTTTAATGAAATATTTAACCACTAAATTTTGTTCGAAAGACAATTTTATCAGTGTATTTGCGAGTATGAAAAATATGCCGCATAAACACTTAATACTTGTTTTCCATATTTTCTACTACTTTTGCTGTATTTAGGATATAATGACTGTTTAAAGTTAAAGGTCCGATATTAAATTTAAATTATACCTAAATGTCAAGTTTTTTGCTGCATTTTATTTAATATTTCTCAATTTCAGTCCACTTGAACCATGGAGAGCTACACAATGCAAGTAGGCGTTCAAATCAAAATCAAGCACTTCAGATCTTTTTCGGTCAATTTGAGGACTAATTCTAGAACAAACCCTGATGTTTAAGAGTCACCATGGAAATTTGGAAAACAAACTGGCAGGTTAACTGTATGGTCGCAATGTGGTACAAGTATTATCTTAAGTGGACGACAATGAGAGAAACAATTTTTTCTTTATTCATCTGCTATTAGTTTTCCGTTGAAGGATTAAATAAAAGTGTCTCAATTTAACACAAGTGTCGCTGAAGTTTTAGTTATTAAAAAAGCCTTAAGCTAATAAACTCTTATGGCAAATGCAAAAAAATGAAAATTTGTTAGATCACTTAACTATTACGCTTTGTCGTATCAATTGCCAATAGTTTTAAGTACGACTTCCATCAAAATGATCAAATCTGACATTCTTGGAATTCCACCCAAGCGTCAGTCCGCATGTGTTTAATTTGCATATACTCAAATATTTAATTGTCGCAAGGCAAACAACTTGCTCTGCTATTTGTGTATAATGTGTTATTTGATTACAGTATTTTTTTTTTATTATTATTTCCATTCAGTATACGACCACAGAAAACAAATGACGTCAAAAATTGTCGTACGCCACTTAGTGATTCATTCGTTTTCATAAAATTTCACATGAATTCATTAACAATATACAACACTTTATGATTTTATCATTTATATTTTATTATCTAAAAAAAATCATTTTATTTGAAGTTTTCAGGTTCCCTCTGCAGTTATGGGCATTTATTAATTTGATTATTTATCTTTTTGAATTGTGCTGGCTGAGCCCCTTCTTCGCAATTGATGATAATTATTTATAAATATGAGGCAATTGAAATTTGAAAGATTACGCATGTACATATGCCTATATTAGTGATAATATCTATAGTGGTAATCGGGTTCAACTGGAAGAATATTCGCTTGTTTTATGGTATTCGTATTGCTCAACTTCAAAGACATGCGTTAGCAATAGTATCATTTGTTTGTAGAAAAATTTATTTCATATATGCTATTAGAGCCGAGGTAAATTTATTATTTTGGATCCAAGTAGATGTTTTTAATTGTTTTCTGTCGTTTTTAGTAGTGTATATGCAGCTGGAATATGGTTGATGCTAATTAACTCATCAGTGGAACCAACAAAACTTAAAATAATGTTTGAGACCTAACTACTTATAAGAATATTAGAATAAGCAGTTACGTTTCTGTTTATTGAAGTGTTTCCGAATCTACTAACGATTTGAGTAGCATTGGCGGAATGCCGGTGGCATATAGACCGGCTAAAACTACCGCAAAAATTTCAAAAGATCTATTGAAAATTATGAAAAAAATTAAATGAAAACTTCGTACTGATTAGTGTGTTTGTAAATAAAAAATATTGACTTCAAATAACTGGTAGCTCATAGAAATATTCTCATCATATTGACATAATACAACTTTCATGAAATGTCTTATTAAAAAAGAGTTACTTAAAAAAAACAAATTTTTCTCAACTTTTACTTCTGTGTAGTTGCTTGCTATCATGTGCTTTAAAATTTATTGACAATTAATTAAAAAATTCATTTAATTTTTTTGCATTTAAAGTATTTTACCAAGTTGCCAATCTAGTTACCGGGTAATCCCGAACTTGTGTAGAATAAAAATTTTTCTCACATGTCTGAACTGTGACATTTTCACATGTGTAATTGAAATTATCTATTGAGGCTCTTCGTTGCTGACTGCTCAAGTGACAACTTTTTTAATTTATAATTTATTATTTTATTACGTACATAGTTTATTGTTGCTTTTTTGTAATGACGATAGATTTGTCATAGATGGGAATAATTTCCCAGATATAGCATTTTTTTGCAACCACGCGTTCTGCGACATATAGTACTTATATTTATCTATGAACACACATTACACGCAAGCAAAAAAAAAAAATCATAGTTATAAATATACACATATGTCTGTTGAAGAATTTGAACTGTGTCATTTATAGCAGCTGTGTGATTCATTATTTCAATGGCTGGCGCTTAAAGTAATTTGTTTCGCCATTTATTTTTAACTTCCAATTTTTATTAATCTAATAGCAGTTAGATAATATTAATCACTAAAAAGCCTCTTGCTTCACCATTAGACTTATTTTTATAATTAATCATCAAAATGAATTTTTTGTTTTATCGAGTATCAAATTGATGTTTATTCATTTTATTAAAACGGTCGAGGTATGTATTAAATATGTAATTACCACTTTTATTGTACAAGTCATTTAACAATCTTTACAAAATAGAAGCAACACGTATTTTATTATTTGTTTTTAAGCAGCACCTCACACAAAGCAAAAAGTTCCCCTACAAACCTATTTGTTTGTTTACTTAATTATCATAAAATGAGTCTTGTAAAATACTAAAGGCTTTATGAATGAGTACTTACGCCTCACAAGTTAACCCGTTAAGTAAAATACCCACAAATAAGCTAACTGATAAAAGGAATTGAGATATTGTTTTTACAATTTTAAAGTTTGATCTAAATCATCTTGTCTAGTGTTATTAGCAGGAGGGGATGACGGTAGAGCATGTGGGAAGTAGAGCGAGACATTGGAGCATATTTATGCCAATGCCTCATCTTCTAACGTCCGATATCTTGACTACGACACCTTTTTAGACATCTTAAATCCACGAAGAGCACAAAAAGCCTATACTGGCTAAGTGTATGTTAAACGACATGGACAAATATTCCTTAAAAAAAAATACTAAATGATGAACAAAGCTTTCATACGACTGTGAAACGTGTTGAGCTTATCTAACCTGTTCGGTTCCCAGTTCCAATAAAGAAAACGGCTTTGTATGCATCAGATCTGTTGCAAAAAAAAAAAAAAATGGAATCCAACTGCAAGAAATGCACGTAAAAATCTACTACGTTTCAGCTGGGGAAAGCACCTCCTTTTATGACCAGGCAGTGAATACCATCAGTTGCTCTGAGAAATGTGAACATTTTTTTCAAGCAAAAATCATTTGGAACTGAAATGGTAGTAAAAATTGAGAGTAATTATTCAAGAAGTTAACTATAGACCGAAAGAAAATCAAAGGATTTGAAAGTTCAAAATCAAAAATCGGGCGCTGGCGAGTATCGTGGCAGATAAATTAAATCTTTATTATTTACTTCACATATCTTCTTTTATGAATTAATACCTCCTTTGATTCATTACAAAAGTCGCTGTTAATTTGAATTTAAGCTCATTTATCACATTGATTAGTAATTGTTATTATTTTACTTCATCAAAATTGAGAGGGGTTTGTTGTGATAAAATTAAAGGGATGAATTTTTTTTTTGCTCGTGCAACCATTTGACATGTTTTCAATTAAGTATTAGTGCCCTGTTAATGTTTTCGAAGTTGTAGCGATATATAGGCAAAATAATAATTAAATTATTTGTACTAGACTCCGAGCTCAAGAAAAAATAAATATTGAATTTTTAATTGTTCAATGAAAGATCAAATAATTAGAAGATTAAAAAATAAAAATTTAATAATAGGTTAGGTTAGGCTAGGTTGATTGGAGCGGTTTATGAATATACATACATATATAGTAATATAAACTGTGAATATATAATAATAAACGAAATATAGTTATATTTTTGTAAAATAAGCCAGTAAACAAGCAAGTGTTCATCAATTACGGCTGCTTCCATTTCCAAAGGAGCTTTTCTTTCTTTTTCTTTATAGAGGATCACTAAAAACATGTCCGCTGTCATCAAACGTTTAACATTAAATTGTTCTACTTTCATCTTAGAACAAACAAAAAAAAAAAATAATGAACTAAAAATAATATAATATAATATAATAATATTATTTATAAAATCCCCAAAAATAAGAAAATGTTATATCAAAGCCTTCGTAGTGCTCACCCATTTTGCTATGTTTTTAATTTAGTTGGCTAGGATAAAAACTGAATTAATTCAGGTCCAAAAATGAACCTTTTCAAAAAATTAATTAATACATTTCAGTTGGCTCTTAAAGAAAATAAATAATTAAGTTCATATAAAAAATGAATTTTAAATAGAACACTCTAAATTTCTATTGCTGTTATATATGTATGTGAATATTGCTGTTCATACCACAACTTAAGTCAATATTATTGACCACATTTCAGCCCAAAAGTGGAATATCAGCGGATTCATAACGGTTTAATTGTTATATGCCTTTATTTGTTCATACGCACCTTAATGACACCACAATTTATAGCTTTACAGCACAGATTTGATTTAACAGTCCTTTGTTTATAAAGCGGTCTCTTTATTCAGTAGAAACGTAAGAGTTTTAAAAAAGAGAAACAAAGCGAAAACAACATTTTATTATTCTTTTTAATGCTAACTAAGCAAATTAAATCAACAAAGTGACAACAATTTAAGAAACGCAAGGGCAGATTTACATAATGAGATACGCTAGGTACAGATGTACTTCGATATAGTGAACTACAGCGACAGTAAATTATTCTCAAAATAACGATTATTCCACAACATTTGTAGTTGAAAATAGTGAATTTCACTTTTGAAAATAGTTTCTCTAAAAACGCATTCATTAAACTCGAAAGAAGAGTTGAGCAGTGCTTTGTTGGCCAAACTAAAAATAAAATCTTAAAATATTTATTTTATTTACATTTTTCTAAGGATTATACATTATCTTATTTAAAAACGAAATAATGTTTTATCATCTTTTAATTTTTGGCAAGTAAAAAAAAATAGCTAAGAAATCTCCCGCTAGAAAGCGACTTGTTTTATTAAAAAATTGGAGTATTATTAATTATATGCAAGAAGCTAGACCTATTTTCCTTATATATGTTTCATGAATAGATGTGGTGCGCTATTCAAAATTTTTGGATATTTTTTTTCGAAATTTATATGTTGCTAAAGTGACACAAGGCTATTTAAAGTTACCCCAGTTTTGTTTTTTTTTAATTTTAGTGGATCTTAACGTACTTTCAAAGAACAAGAAAAATATAATGCTTTCCTTGAGCAATATTTCCTAATTTACTGAGAAGATTGGTAAGTTTTTTGTAGGAAAAACTAAAATTTTTAAAACTCCTGTTTCTGCACTGCACTATAAACGATATTGATTTTAAATAAGTATCAACTTTCGTTGATACTACTCAGCTCAGCACTACACTCGAAAAAGCTTAAGAGAATGTTTGGAAACATTACCGCAAGGTCAAGGACAAGATCACTTCTGTTAAATATTTTTCTCACAATTTTAGTTTCGGCTGTTTTTCAAGTTTTGCCTATAAGTATATTAACATGATTTGTCCCAGTTACATCCGAATTTAAAATCAAACCCATATTTTATGTGTTGAAAAAAGGAGGGCTCCTGGGATTGAGCCTTGTGGCACTCCTCTGGACAGTTTTAAGGGATGCGATTGAAGTTTTACGATTGCCAGTGGTCGGGTAAACAAGACAAAATAAGGCAAATTGATGTACCCGAGAAATAAAAAAAAAAATTTAAGTATCTTTACAAGAAGACCGTTTCAACTGCTTTAAAATAATCGATGAGCACAAGAGATGCAGTTTCTTTTAGTGTCGTGTACTTTTTGTTACATCAATTAAGGCCGCAGTGCAGCTATGATGAGGCCTAAATTCTCACTGTTTGTTAGAGAAGAGTATAGTTTTAAATATTTGTAATTAAAATAAATACAGTTATTTAATTCCACAAAATTATATGCCAAGTTTTATATGGCAAGCACTTAGTGTAAAATAAAATTCCCCTCAAGATGGTAACAAATTAAAAACAAAATTTTAGAAATTTGATATTTTAATGGGAGCAGTAGAACCAAAACATAAAAATGTAAGCTAAAAAAATTGATTTTTGTAGTTTATGAAAAAACAGGACTCAAAATTGGTACAATTACTTCTATATTTCTATAAATTTCTAATACCCCAGCTTCACTGACACCATCTTCACAGACACCATCATGTATGTACGCCGCATAACGAAATATTTTTGAGTCCCCTTTAAATTTTTCATATCGAAGTTTATCTGTATTTTTTAAAAGGAATTTGCTTTTGAAGTTAATTTTTCATCCCATCTTTTAGTATAATTAATCTGCTTAAAGATTTCTTAGGGTTTATTCAAAAATTGTTAATAAATAATTTCACCTGGCGAATATTTATGTGTAAACAAAAAAGGTATGTTTTCAGCTTCAACACCTTGCATTTGTTGTCTTGTGTTATAGTTTTTACAACATTTTTATTTACTTATTGTCTTTGGCGCATGTTCTGCTGTTAATTTGATTGCTATTTTTGTAGTCATTTTTGTTACTTATAGATGTGTTGTTTTTTCAATCTTTTGTTGCCACAGTTTTCTTATTGTTCTATAAAATATTTTAAATTGCTCGTTGAAGTGGCCATTCAAGTGAGATCTTGGTTTGTTTTTTTTTTTCGTTTTTGTTGCTCGGCTCTTTACAACAGCAACCAGACACAACACCAGGTGCGCGGGCGTATATCCAAGTTTACCTTAATATGATAAAGATAGATAGATGGACAGACAGAGAGACATGCAGCCAGATGAAGAACACAGCTCTCATAGTGACAGCTGTGGCAAAAGAAATCCAATTGAAATTTCGACACTTAACAAGCGTTAACTTACTGACTGACTTAGTGATGGAATGCATGACAATGACTGACTGACAGTTTTGTGTCTATGACATGATCTTAGACACAATGTTCGAAAAAAAATTTTTATTTTCAATTATAAATAAATTATATTGAGTTTTATTTGTTTACATTAAGGGAAAGCAACACAAAGAAATAAGTTTATATTTGCAACCATTCCGACTACTGTAGATTAATCGACAAATTTCTTAACAGAATATCTTGGCAAATAAATAAGTTTTTAGTTGTTTTTATGGTTAACAATTTTTTTAAGATTATCCTTGCATTTGTTTATTTTTATTGTATATTTAATCTCCAGGTCTTTGAAAAATCGCTTTTGGAACGCCCTCAACTAATTTGCACCAGTTCAACTGTGTATTATTAAACGTTTCTCCTTTAAAAAGGATAAATGACAGCACATTACTTAAATTTTTATTCGTTGATTGCAAATTCCTGGGTTCATTCATTTTGAGTTTTTTTTTTAATAAAATTTAAATTGGCGCCTTGTATTTTTTTGTTTCTGACCAAAAGCTATAATTTTAAATTAGCGCCATAAAGAGATCATCATTCGACTGCAGAAAAATAAATAAATAAAAGCAAGAAAACAAAAAAAAAAAAAAAGCAAAAGAAAACAAAATTGAGCTGGGCTAATATTTATTTCACTGCTAAGCGATATTTAAAAGAGTAGTCTCGCGAATGTGTTTTCAAACGAAAAATACAAACATAGAAACTGTAGCTACGTTCTATGGAAGAGCCTTTTGTTACATGTATATTGATTTTTTCAAATATTTCAAGAAATTTTTAGTCATTTCATATACAAAACTTGAAGAAAATTCGTGAAAGAAAAAAGTATAACTAGAACAATTGAAAACCTAATTACCAAATATTTCTTCAAAGGCATATTTTTAGAAATTGCTGGTAGGTAAGGGTACGATTTTACGGTCCTTCTTTTGCAGTAAGTTCTCATACTTAAACCTCTAGATTCTAAAAAACATACAAAAATGTTTATACAAGAATCACCACCACATTTAAAGTTTCCAATAGCAAAATATTTTCCAATATCGGAAATCGTAATAATCAGCCTAAGCAAAAGAATAATGGTTTAAGATGTAATTCACTAATGTGGTCCGAGTCATTAAAGATATGGCCAATTAGATGTCAACAATTGACATGCGGCCAAAGTCATGGGTATTAATGGGTAATTATTTTGACAATTCAAAATGGACATTGATTATTCTATCATAGTTTTTAAAAATATTGAGACAATATATTTTGATTTTTTTTGCTTTGACAACCCTTTACAGAATCTGTAACATTGTTGCCATCGAATTAAAAATTATTTGTGTATCCTACGTAATGTTCCGCTTGGCTAACTTGTAGTAGAGTTAATATGAAATTACCTCGGAAGCAAAAATATCATACACTTTATGAGCCATATTCCGCTTACGAAGATGCTAATAACTGAGCAACTAGGGATTTTTTTTGTCTAGATTGATGATGTATATAATTAAATTTTAAAGGTGTTTATGGTTTCTACGACCAGCATCCAGGTATGGGCTGTTGCAAAGCACTTTTGTAAGGCATGACATTTTCTTAATGCTCATCAATATAAGACCTATTTTTGCTAGAGCTTACAAGCCATTGATATTTAAAATATGTCCCACTCTTATACCTTGACCTTTTCTAGTTTTATTCATTATATATTTTATTCATTATAGTCTTTATTCATTATAGTTTTATTCATTTATATTTAATTCATTTTAGTTTTATTTATTATCTATTCTTGTTTTATTCATTATTTCAATACGCTTCAATAAGAAGATACAAAATTCTACAGGGAGTTTTTGTCTTCTTGTTTTGTAAAACATCAAATTCAAAGAAATAAAACAGCAAAAGACGGACACCCTTTTTTTAATTTTTTCTTATGAAATATAATAGTTTAGTTTATACAAAGTGACCTTAAGGCTCAAGCAATTAAAATACTAAACAACAAAGGTCGAAGAATTAGCATCAAAAATATATTACACAAAAATATTGGCAATACTATTTTTTTAACTTTTTCTTCATATGTACAGCCGAAGTTCACACTTAAAATATTAGCATGCAAAAGAAATTAAAATCCATCAACGACTTAATATCTTTAGGACTCTGTTTTAAAATGGAACAACAAGGAAATGATCAAAATATATAGTTGAATCTGTATAAACATATGATCGTTAACACATCAAAAGCGGTATTTTTTTTAAGTTTTTTTTTCCATTTTGCTTACGTTGGTGCTGTTTTTGGTTTGTTTTTATGTGATCATAATTGGGTGCTCAGTTTAATGGTATTTAAATTGTGTTATCATAAGGTATTTAAATGCTTCAGATGGGATAAGGTGAAACAAAGCAACACGAGAAACCACAAATTGCTGTCTTGGGGTGACTGAAACAAGATAAGAGACATGTTTAACAATTAAATAAAAGAGATAAAAAAGAAAATGGATACAAGGATTTAATTAATTTTTGATCATGAGACATGAGGGAATGTGTAAGCTGAAGTTAAAAAGAGTATACTAATAATCAATTGAAATTGTATATAGAAATAATATTATTTACAGAAATATGCACGAATAGGGATAAAATATTTTAGATTGTGAAATTTGCTGTTGATTTCTTAAACACTTACTTAAAAGTACTTTTGATCATTTGGGGTTATAAGAAAGCAAGTGAATTACAAACACATTACTCACCTCATTTCTACATTCAGCGCTATTAAATAACACATGCAGGGAATTGTTAAGACTTAATCAAAGTGTTATACCTGAATAAAAATTAGTTTTTTTGCCAACGAAATAAATTATGAGTAGCATCACGTTTGCTTAGCAGTTCATTATGTGATTTAAGTAACGTCAATGTAAGACTTCGGCAATTGTGTGCTAAAATACTGAACGGAAAGCTTAAAAAAAATTAAGCAAAACCGCAATGATTACGGAAATGCCAAAGATATGATAAACATATTTTGTAGGTGGGTGGGATTTTTCGGTATTTATATCTTTTTCAAAGCATTTAATAGAAGAACACACGCTTTTAAATATGTATAATCAATTTTCGAAGCCAAAAACCTGATTTAGCATAGAAACAAAAGACTGAAGCAGCAAACCTTTTTTTTTTTGTAAAGCAAATTTGTAAGAAAACCGCAAAAGAACAATAAATTTATTTTACTATTCCGTTTATTGTTTATTATTTGTAGCAAAAGGTAGTATTTGTGTTTTTTTTTATATCATTATCCTTTTTGCACGTACTGCGGTGGTCTATTTATGAGCCGAATTATTTCTGTTTTTTTATGGTTGGTAAAATGCTAACAAGGTTGGCTTTTATTTATTTAAAGAACCAAAACTTCAAACCAAAAAGTGTCTTAAAACCGTGACTTCCTTTGCCTTAAGCTTAAATATGTGGTAAATTGTGAGAGCATTTCGGCGGTTAAGGCGGTGTAAACTTTACTAATATTTTTTGCTTAAGTTGTTTTGTTAAGACAAAATGACGGCTACGAGGATAACAAAAGAAAATCTTCCGCCGTATTATTAACTTATTTATAACAATAACAAGACACATCATACAACACAAGTCACAGCCCCTTGTAGTGAACAGAACGGGAAAGGATTGCAATAAAAAATAAAAAACAAATCATTCAAAACTTTTTCTTAAGCCAGCACGTACGTGCTATAAATGTTATGTTTACGTACGGCTGGCATATGATAAAGCACCAGCCTTATGTTATGGTATTACTTTGGCTGAGGTAGAGCATTTCCCACAGCTATTTAAGCTGCACAATAAAAAGCAAAAAAAAAAATTAAGAGAGATCTTTAGCACATCTTCAGCCATACCACAACAATATTATCAACTGTGTTAACTACTGCTTTATGAAATTTCAACCTGAAAGCCATTATCATCAACATCGCCGGTCGGTCTTGGTCATTATAGTTTTATAACAATTGTCTCTGGATTTTGGTGCAAAATTAGCTTCAAGTCCTTAGAGTGCCAGAATTCAGCACCATTTACTCTGCTCGTCACTAGTTGTAGAGTAAGCCAAGAACAAGCAGAACAGCAGCAGTCGAAACCGCAGACACACTAGCTAAGGCCGTAGTCATAATCATAATGAGAAACGTAAAGCCCTCTTTTTGACTGCGTCTTTGTTTAACTTGATTAAGGTAAGAAAAAAAGGAAATTAAATAAAAGAATATCTAGTTTTATTGTGTCTGCGCGCATGCGCCTCCTCGTATCTTTTACCACAATAGCAGAAGTTCTCACACATCACACTGTATGCGCCACTCAAACTGCATTGTGTGCTGATGGCAAACATTCATATACATTTTTGGTAGACTAAAATTTATTTATACTTTTCATTTTGGGCTTTGTAGATTTTTCTGATTTGAATTTAGCGGCAGGGTTGGCTTAATTCGGTTTCATTAATCATCCCAGTTTATGGAGATGAAATAAGCTCGGGGTTTTCTGCCGTAAAATAAAAAGTAAAAATCTCAGTTTGTGCACGGAACAGTGTAATGAGACAAAAATAACGAAAAAATTTATTTTATTTTTTTTGGCTTAATAATGATACAATGAGGCATAGTGAGGAAACTAGAATAAAATTCAAAAAGAAATTCGCTACTAAATTGCAACAAAAATTTTCCTTAGCAAAGCAAAGTTTACGAATAAGTTCTACGATAACTAATGCCTTAGATGGCCTTTATAATGAAAATATCAAAACTATGCACCACTTTTAGGTTTTCAAAGTCATAAAGCTAAAATTTGACGCTGTCGCTATCACCGACACGTGGTCACTATCACCATCTGTCTGTCACAGAGCTCGAGCAATTAATATAGAGAGGTGAAAGTTCCTGTGGCTTTTCTGCATAAAAGCAACCAAATTATTGTTTCATTCTATAAAATTCTAAAAATATTGCCAAAGTAGAGTGAAAAAATAGAAAGAAAGTGATTTTCATTTACACAAAACTTTTTGTGAAACACTATTGGGATGTATTCGTACTATTTTTTGATTCGAATAGGCTCATTTTTACTTAGGCGGCCTTGTAAACAAGCCAAACTGTCGTAACTGGACTCCAATAACCCAAACTTCTCGGTTTGAAAGTAAAAGATCATTAAATAGCTCAAGGGTAACAATTTGGTGTGCCTTATCCACGTATTTGTTTCTTAATTCTCCAGGCCAGGATTATGAAACTCGTTTTGCCGAACCTGCAAGCTCACCTATCCTCACACAAGTAGTTTTAACAGCTTAGTCTGAATGCATACACAGCCGAGCTCCGATTTGCTTCGGGAAAGTTTCCTCCAAAAACTGACCAGTCATTTTGGGGACTTCCCATAGGTCAGGCGAGCCTGCTCACATAGTTTTTTTATGGGACTCAGTCAAAGAGAGGGTTAGCAAGGACAATCTCCAACCTCTTGTGGCTCCAAAGGAAAATATTCGTACAGAAATTAGATCAATTAAATCTAGTTTACTGCAGCGAATGGCGCAAAGCACAATGCTACGATTTTAACAGTGTGTCACACTCGATGAAAGATATTTTGATAACATTCTGTTTAAAAAATTAGATCCGCATTTCCATTCTATCTTGGAGTGCTCTTAATAGAACTTTGTTTCTATTATTAAATTTTTTATTGTTAATAATTTTTGCAAGCTTGAGTTCGAGTTTTACTTCTTCAAAATTGGAAAAGATTTTCTTGTGTACAAAACTGGAGTGGTCAACATATTTAAAGAAGGTAAGAAAAGTAAACTTGAAGGCCTACATAACATTGCTGTTTCACAACCACCTCCACGCTGCAAACACAGGCCATAATTAATTTTACACTGTTTTTGAGCAGCAGAGCATAGTAACTCTATCGTCTGAGCTCTTCCTTACTGCCTGTTTATTAAGAATCTCATTGATTTATTTAAGTTTGAAAATATTAATATTAATTTGCTTTCAGACGCCCTGTAGAAGCAAACTGAAGCAGTAGTGATAAAAAGGGTCTGTGCATATTTTTGCAATCAAAAATATATAGAAAATGAAGCTCAAGAGGACGAATATGTTTTCACGTAATCTTTATGAATAGTTAATGTTCTAAAAACAGAATTATTCAAAGAACTTTTCAGCGAGTAATGTAATGTGGGATATGAGCCAATTTGCGGCAAACCTCAGACTTCAGAATCACTTATGTTAATATCTGTTCTTGAACCTAAAGCCCTACGTAAAGCTTTAAGTTTTGAATTCTAACTTGACCACTTTGTGTTTTTGTTTTACGTAACACTGTTTCTTTGATAAGAATTGAAACTGGGATGCCTGCGTCACATCATCGTCAACAATTTTTAATAAAATTAATAAATGGGTTACATTTCATTTCATACTCCTTTAAGATGTTTCTTCTGCTGCTGTTGTACGTTTTTTGCATTTTTTATACGATCTTTAATCCGTTTCTTAGTTTTGCTGGTTTTGTTTAGTACAAAAATAAAACCAACAAAAGTTTGTGAACCTCAATGCGGCTCCGGAAGGAGGATACTTTAAAATAAAAATGCAAAATAAAAAATAAATGTTGTTTTTGTATTTCTTCTTCGCATTTAGTTAAACTCGATAGTCTTTATTAGCAAATATTAAATCGATAAATGTGCGGCAGACATTTAATTAAATTATGTACTGAGTAGGTTCCAAAAAATTTCACACAAAGGTTTTTGAAAATTTTCTCCTTCACATTAAAAATAATTTCAGCTCAGTTAAATACAAAATGTTTGTTATCTAATATCTAAGTAGAAAAGGATAAAGCATCCTAAACTCTTTAAGAAAATTATTGAATTTGTAAAAAACCTTGGAAGATATTTATAAATAAAGAATTGAATTGAAAAAAATGTACTGAGTAGGAAGAGGGTGCTGTCATTAATTTTTTAATTTCTTTAATATACTTTTTTTTTGACTTCGTGATTATAAGTATTATGCTGTTTAGTCTTTTATGGTGTATAGTTAAGAGATTTGTGTTTGTGGTAAAACAGAATAATAAGATATAACTGTTGATAGGAAATACTTTAAGATACTCACACTAAGCATTTCTACACAAAGTTTGTAAGTTTTGCGATTATATATGTTGAAATTGTTGTTTGCAAATAAACTTAATTATAATTAAGTTTATGTTAGCAAGAAAATTTACTTTTTTTTATAAACTTTTAGTTATATTGATGTCTGATTTGCCCGTGTTTGTACTTCAAAGTCGACAACATCAAAAACGGTTCTATGCCTTCAATACATTTTAGCCAGCGTCACAAAATCTGTAATTATTCAAGTGTATTAAATGTTATTATTCTTTCAGCTCTAAGAAGCCTACAGCAGATTTAAGAACGTATTAAGCAATACTTTCATATTTTAATGACATGGACTAAAACCAAATAGTTTACATTTGTTGCAAACCATTTCTATTAGCCGGCTAATGGCTCTGACCATAACCATTCCCCGTTGGATTTATCACTGACATACCCTTCTCAGAGTCGTTGAAGAAACTGTATTTTAAAATTTATTTGGTCAATTTTGCTTTTCCTTGCTTAGAAGAAAACTTTTTGAGGTAATGCACTACATGTAGGAATGCAAATAAAAAATTTGTTATAGTTGATGATGATTTAACGGGCTTAAATTGGCTCTTGCCTTCCTTAGTTGATAAACACAATATTCTACTAACAGAACTTCATATTTATGTAAAATCTCTAATTCTCTAACTAAATTTGTTAAAAAGGGACATACAAAACAGGACTGAAATAACCCCTAATGAAAGTCCTATACAGTTCGCAATAAGTGCCAAAATGTTATAGAAGCAATATTTTTTATAAATCTTATATAAATTCTTTAACACTATAATCTTACATTTATCAAAAAAAAAAAAAAAAAATTCTTCTAAATTGGTCACTTTCACTGTTTCGAAGAAATTGTTCTACATTGAAAATACAGTCTTCGCAGAACCATGCTTTCAGACGTAAAGCTTTATCACTTCCGATCACAGAGATATAAATATGAATAAAATTTTATTACGATTATATTTTGTTTCAACACACACGTAAGTTATCTTGAGAACTTTTTTTGTGGGTGATATTGAGTGGTTGGAAAAATTTTGCTCGTGAGAAAAAATTGTCGTGCGTCAAAGGCGGTGAGGAAAATTATTCTGATCATGGGCGTGCATGACGTGAGCTTAAAAACAGTCAAGTGAATATCCCTAGTATATCCAGTAAACTCAAAACACATTCAAGAAAGAAGAAAAGGGGTAATTAATTTCTTAAATTTACTTTTTCTGAGTTTGTGCTGACATTTTTAATTTATTTGAATAAGCCGTCTTTAATACTAACAATATCCAATTGCGCATGACTCAATAAAATGCATTTTTGCAGCTTCACTAATTTGTTTTGATGTCTGGGTTGATTTTAAATTGAAGAAATAATCTGCTTGATTTTGAATTTGTAGATTAATTTAATACTAGGATATACAAAACATTATTTTAGAAGCTTTATTTTCAAAATTGCCAACACTAGTAGTTATAACACACAAAAAAAGAAAAAAGTGCCGACTAATACACCTTGTTGTTGAATTATAAATCTTATGAGAGTTTGCATCACAACAATTTGATTAAATTGTCGGATTATTGTTAAGGATTTAATTTGTATAGTTTATTTTAATATAAATTGTTAAATGAGTTAACATATGCACCTACACATTCATCCCGCAGGATTCCATTACCAAAGACAAAGTAAAAAAAAGAACTGAAAAAAAGAAGTGGCCATAATATTAATGCTTTTTATGAGATCACAGCGGTAGTCTACACTTTTAAGACCCAAAAAAAAAAAAAAAAATTGTGAGGCAACAACAAACACTACTCCTATATAAAGAAACATGAAATAAAATTTAACTTATACAACAAGTACTTACCTCCGGTGTCTTGGTCATGTTTGAACATAAAAGTTTATTTTAACCAATCCAAATTGACTTTTTTACGAAGAAACACAAAAAAGAATTGTACATTGTGTTTGAAAACATATTTATAAAAATTTGCATAGTATCACCTTTTCAGACCAAAAAAAAAAAAAAAAAAACAATATACAAAACGATGTAAAAACTTCTGCAGTTCATTGTTTAACAATGTGTTATTCTCTGCTGTGCCAAACCTACAGCAACAAATACATTTGTGTAAGTTGCAATATTCTCATATACATTTGCAACAAATTTCCATACACCGTACACTGCAGAGTTAACATGCTTATAAACTGTTTGCGTATGCATATCAACTATCAACGATCTTTAACAACAAGAAAAGGCAGTCAGTCATTCAGTGAGTGAGTGGCGGCGGTGTTGGGGTTTTGTTTCTTCAGCTTCACAAAAACAATAACAACAGCAACAGTTAAAAAAAGATGAGTGTTGCTTAAGCTTGTCAGAGGGCTTTATTGTGGCACCCCATGGCGCAAATACTTTAACCGATTACCCATCTTTTACTCTTGGCACTCACGTTACTGTTCGCTGATATTTTTAATACGCAATAAAACTAAACAAAAAATAAAATAAACACATGCAAAAAAATATATATATGTATGTATATAAAAATAAAAAGGAGCAACGAAATTGTTAAAGAATTTTTAAAATAAAACAGCGTTTTTTGCATTCCTTTGTTTAACCTATTGTTGAATTTTTTGCGAAAATTTTGCGGTGCCAGTGTGAGTGATAGTATAAGTGCAACGAAAGCTTTGCGACAAACACTAATAAGCTCTTACTTAATATTCATTCACGGAAAACATTTTTTTTCGAAAAATTTTTAAAGTTTTCCTTCAAAATATCTATCACTAAAAATTTGTTACAAAAATTGTTTACCCAGGAAATGTTATAAATATCGCTTCAGCTGAAAATTTTCCATATACTTTTTAAACCAAAATATCTGTAATTTTGTATTGATAATTTTTTCTTACGAGAAATTTTTCATTAAAAGGAGATATCGCAGATAATAGAATAGCTATGCTTTGGTGTTTTTAAAAAACTTCTTTTCTTTGTAGCAAGTCATGATTTGGGTTCGAAGCAACTTGGGTGCTGATGAGCGTAATAAAATATTCACCAGCCAGTGAGTCCTCAACTTTACTCTTTTCGTCTTCTTTAAAAATGTTGAACAATCACCATAAATTCTTTCTAAATTTTAAGAAAGTAAAATGACACTTAAACCTAATACAGATAATGGTAATTAACAAAGGATTTTTATTTTTTAGCGAAAACTATATTTGTGAAAAGAATTTTCCATGGAACCAGTCGAGTTGTTGAGAGCAAATGTAAATCTTCTACATATGTACTCAATGTTACATGTACATCGAATCGAATCATATCGAAAAATATTTTCAACGGTTGTCGGTTACATTGTTAAAATTTCTTTAACCCTAATTATATCTCCGGGACCTGAGTCCTGGGGTGAAACATAATTATGCTGAACTAGATCTTTAAAGCCTATTTTTAAAAAATAAAAGGATAGATTTTTAAATAACCAATAATTTTTAGTTTTTTTACTTAAACTTTTCTATCCCAAAAATATTCGACTTGTTTCTAATTCAATTATATATAAATAATTGTATAATTTTCACGAGAGCAGAAGCGATGAACACAATTTACAGCTGCCAGATTTTAGAAAGTTTAGTTTCAAAATACAGCCACTCCAGTTCAACTACCACTGACTGCTCACTGCTCGTTTTCCATTGAACAATATTTCACGCACTGTGTAGTAGTTCTTTTCGCTGCATGTTCAACTTCACATTTACATTGATGCTACAAATGTTATTGTCGTAAGTGCAAGTTGTTGTATTATGTGTTTGTATGCAAAACGGCACGTAATAATTGTTTGTTTATTATTGTCATTGTTGGTTCATTTGTTTGTTTTTTCCTTGTTTCATTTTCATTGTAGTTTATGAAAGAATATTTATATTTTAGTAGGCATGAGCCTTGTTGTTTGCTTGCAAGTCTCTACATGATTTTTTTTCTTTATATGTATGTACAATTTAAAAGAGTTTTCATTTGCCAGTGTTGTATTTTGCTGTTTAATAATACATTCGTATTAAGTTAAAATAAAAGAATATTGATTTTGAATAAAGTGAAACAAAACAAGCAAAAATTTACTTTATGAGTTTTAGGCAGACGAATCTTTTTTAACAAACACAAAACTGCGGAACTTTTGGTTTGTCTGCAGAAACGCCCAAAGCCTTTAGCAGGAATCGAAGCTGCGACCTCGGGGACTCTTAGTAAGACACTCTACCAATTCATCTATTGAGGCGCTCGAATATATTATAAATAAGCTTCAAAACTATACAAAACCCATTTATTTTATATTTAAGCAGTCTAGAAAGATACAACAAGCTA
Source organism: Sturmia bella (assembly GCA_963662145.1). NCBI lineage: Eukaryota > Metazoa > Arthropoda > Insecta > Diptera > Tachinidae > Sturmia > Sturmia bella. The sequence continues at coordinate 58,794,879 of OY759170.1, forward strand.
TCCTTGTTGAAATTAAGAAGTATTTTTAAGTTACTTTTTAGTAGAGTTACAGCTTAAACCTACACATTGTAAGAAAACTTATATATTTTTGGGAAAGAGATACTTTGGCTAAGAGTAAATTTAATAAATCCAGCGCTACATGAAAAAATATCAATCAAACCCGAATTTCTACAACACCGTTCTCTCTATGTTCTCATTTTTTTAATTTTGTATGAAGATTTTAATTGAATTCTAAGCTACTACAGATCTACTGTAGATTCAATTCGAATCATGATGAGAAAATACCAAGAAAAATACTTCTCCTAGTTATTTTGCGCTTAGACCTCTATTTCTTAGAACACCATGGTTTGGATAAAAAAACCTTAGCGATTGTTATTAATCTTAATAATCTTTGTTGGATAAATCTTCAAATTATAGGTTGAACTCGGAGTCGTCTGTGTTCTGTATAAAAATTAACAACCTACAAAATATTCTTGAAGGATATTTTGGCACCGGTAGTTTAAGAAAAAAAATTTATCATAAATAAAAATAGAATAAATTGTGCACTCTTGTGGAAGATCTGGGGGGCGACTTTTACTGAACAATACAAGTCCAATATCCTCAATGGCGGTCCCACTACGCTAGTCCATGCTTAACTGCTACATAAACATACCTAATATAATAAGAATGAGGAAAAAATTGTCGATACAACTAGATTTTGAAGATAAAATAATCATCTAATACATTAATTAAACAACAAACACAAAGAATTAAATTGGAATAAAAAAATTGAATCGATCCTAAAAAACGTTTCTTTATCATTTAAGCAGCATCTCAAGTATTTGATAAATTCCTGTCACGTACAAGAATTCATTCATTAAAACATTGAAAAAAAAAGAATAACCAAAGACGAGAAATGAACAAAATCTAACAAGCACAAACTTGCTCAATCAAGCAGAAATCCTCAAAAACAATGGTTGCATTATACAAAATATTGTCATGTATATTTCTTTTAAGGTGGCAACTAATCGCTTGCCACTTGTAACACTTTCATAGGTTTCATTAATAATCCCTGTATTCCTAAACAAGCTATAAAATAAAGTGATAGTCATAAAATTGAGTGTTGCCTTTTATTTTATATAAATGTAGTCCAAATTTTCCTCTTCCCACTTTTGTGTTGGAAGTAGTATATTTTTATTGAAAACACCAAATTGTCAGAATGAATCCACTTAGAAGCCGAAAAAATTCTCTGGAATTTAATCTTTTTTGAGAAGTAAACAATTTTTCCATTCGTTTTTTTTCTGAAACAGTTTGTGTGAGTTTTTAACTGTTGCCACCCTGATTGATACTAAGCCACAAATAGCAAGTAAAATTATTAGATTCAATTTGTGAACCAAAAGTATAAAGAAGTAAATAAAGGAAGAGAAAAGAAAAAGTAGCAACAGTGGTAATAAATATTTTCTATGTTTGCTTTGTTTTAACATTTTCCTTCCCACATTTTTACACGTAAATTGAAAAACACATTCAGCTGACAAACCTGAAAAGAAACTAAAGAAAGGCAACAACAAAAGCACACTACACTTTTATGTTAACAAAAGATTTGCCGACAATTTCTCTTCCATTTTAAGGCCAACTACAATGATGACCAGCTAAATATATCCTCTGAGGTCCTTATAAGAAAATAAAGACATTCACTCACTATTTAAGGTCTTAATGCCCTGAAATTCTATTTCGTGTATAAACGTATGTATGTATGTGTGTGTGTGTGTACAAAGGAACACTATGAATTATGTTCCATTATTCAATGAAGAAATTGTATCTTTTTTTCTGATCGTGCGTTGATATATTACAAAAGACTTACAGAACTAAAATAAAATAAAAATAACTGTTTAACTGGTTTAACACAGCAAGGATTATCAGTTTTTTATGGCATCTTCTTCAGCTCTGCCAATGAGAAACCTAAGAAGAAATGCAAGGACTAGTGTTGAAAAAAAACAAATAAAATAGAAGAAAGTGTAAATATTTTCCCAGGCTTAAGGAGTATTTTGACAGATTTATTTTTTCTTTTATTAGATCAGTTCATATGGTGTAAGTGTGCATTTGTTTTTTGTATCTATTTTCAAACATTTTTCTTTTCACTTAATTTTATGGACAGTTCTTGCAGCTCTGCTTAAGAAATGTGCTTTTAGGTCATAAAATTCAATGAATAGGAACATAAGCAATTTTGCAAATTGTTTTCGTTTAATCCAAACAAAAGATGAAAATTTAATGGTTTTCCTGGCGCCAGCCAAAGCCAGAACCATTTAATACTTTAACAATTGTTTTAATTCTGAACGAAAGACTTAGGACACCTACACGTTATTAGACATATTTTATATTTTTATTAAATTTGTTATTTGAGAGTTTTTACTATCGTTCTAATGTTCGAATAAAATGATTATTAATGTACAATTTTAACCAGCCAAATTGCATGCTCATAAAAAGTACGTTTTCTAAGGGGTTTTTTGCTCTTGGCTTCAAGAAAATTGTAAGCATATGCACACACCAAACACTTGCATAAAGTGCCTTAAATTTTATTTAATTGTACTAATCCAAAATATTTTTAATTATCCCAACGGATGCATTTTGTTATGCTGCATAATAAAAGTTTTTATATAATTAACCAATATTTTTATACACAATTTCACAACATTAGAAGGACTCACAAATTAACAAGCATATGGAAAGGCAAAATTTCAAGAATTATAGTTGCACAAAATTACTTTCTTCTAATTCTTCAATGATCTGAAGACGTTATTCGAACAAGAAGGAAGTTTTGACAAAACTTGACACAACCAATAGAAAAACAATACGGCAAAACTTATCGAAATTATGAAAAAGCCAGTTTGATCGCATTGCAGTCACCGAAACAAATGATAATACTTATTTTGCTGACAAACACTTCCGAAAACCCATACAAGTTTTAAAAATCTGCTCATAAGATTCCAAGTTCTTCAAAAGTCAATTGATGGTACAAGGTGATGATACAAGGTGGGCCAAAAGAAATCATTCTATTGGAAGTTGCTCTTATTTTTGCAAATGACGACTAATGTCTAATCTGTTTTTACGCTTGTGGTCTAGACAGCTGTAGAATATGGCTGCTTAATTTTTTAATTTAATGAGCGATGAGGCTCATTTACACCTCAGCGGGTACGTGAACAAGGAAAACTATTGCTTCTGGTGTGCCGAAAATCCACGAGTGATGCACGAGAAACCATAACAATCGCTCAAAATGACTGCAGGGTGCGCTGTTTTTGCTGGAGGTGTCATTTTGCCATTTTTTAAGGACTCCGCTTTTCAAACGGCAACGCGCTATAGAGCCATGCTAATCGAGTTTTTTGCAGCAATTGAACGAAATATGTCTGGAGAACATATGGTTCCAACAAGACGGAACAACGGTGCCTACTGTGCTAGCCACAACTGATATTTTGAAAACCAAACAACATAGTGTGATTTCTTTTGGCCAAATTGCTATAAATGTATATACTCATTGTACTGCAAACGCTTTGAAAAAATAAAAAGAATATAAAAATTAGTTTATTTGGTTTATTGAAATGGAAATACAAAATTGTTGAGTTTTTGGTCTAGTCATAGTCAAAACATCTGGACAAAATTTTATAACCATTTGCATGGCCACTTGGACCATTAGAGAATCACAACATGAAATTTTTAAAAAGAAAGATAAACAAAGATAAAGATAATAGAGAGATAAAGGTCCAGCAATTATTTTACTTAAGCATTCCGTCTGAAAAAAATAATTAGGAAAAAATCACTTGCTCTTTAAGTGTAAGTCTATGCACATGCCATTCACACTAAAACTGTTCAATGAATAAAATAATTGTCCATCTCAGAAGAAAAAAACTCAAAGATTCCAGACGTATTGAGAAAAAACCAACTAAATATTTGCTAAACTTGACACCAAACAAAAGAATTGAACCGAAAATATTTAAGAAAAAAGGATTTGAATGAATTAAAAACTAAAACTACAAAGGCTTGCAAATAACAATAAAGTACAAACAAAATGAGGAAACAAAACAAAAAACAAGCAGAAAACAAATCAAAGATTGAATGTCAAACAACATCGAAGAAGAGCGCCGAAGAATTTCAAATAAAATTGAAATAAACATAAAAAAGCCAACAACTAAACAACAAAATTTTTATGCGGACCAACTTCACACGACGATTAACAAAATTATAAAAAAAAACAAGCACAGACGAGCGCCTTGCGTATTCAAAAATGGGGGAAAAGTATAAATCACGGAGGTGGATGGCTGGGTAAATAGATGGTGCAAAATCATATAAAATATTTTTTGTTGCTCAAACAAAAGAGTTTTGGATCATGCCAGAACGCAACGCAAAGCAACAAAACAAACCTGAACCATTCAAAGTCATCAACAGCGCTTGAGTTATATTCATGAGCCACTACTGTCGGCAGCTTCATCCTTTGCAATTTCTGCAAGCCAACTTGAAGCACAAAAACAAGAATGAATAATAATAAAATGTAAGACTTAAGAAACGAACGTGAAATCACTTTTTGGTAACAACACAATACCAGCAACCAGCAGCAGCAACACAAATATCACACATCACACACCACAAAATCCAACACAACACAACACAACACTCCAATTTCATACGTATTATTATAGTGGTGAAACAGCGTCATCAGCAACGCCATCAATATTTGTACATGTCTGTTTGTGTACAACAAAACATCACCATAATCACCATTCATTATAACAATTGGTCGACAGTGGGACAGACCAATTTAAAATGTATTAATGATACAAGATACTACTCTTTTTTATTTACATATTTATTTATGTATTTATTTATTTATTTATTTATATATATATATATATATATATATATATATATATATATATATATATATATATATATATATATATATATATATATATATATATATATATATATATATATATATATATTATATATATATATAGATTGATTAATTATTTAATTAATTAATTAATTAATTAATTAATTAATTAATTAATTTATTTATTTATTTATTTATTTATTTATTTATTTATTTATTTATTTATTTATTTATTTATTTATTTATTTATTTATTTATTAATTTATTTATTTATTTATTTATTTATTTATTTATTTATTTATTTATTTATTTATTTATTTATTTATTTATTTATTTATTTATTTATTTATTTATTTATTTATTTATTTATTTATTTATTTATTTATTTATTTATTTATTTATTTATTTATTTATTTATTTATTTATTTATTTATTTATTTATTTATTTATTTATTTATTTATTTATTTATTTATTTATTTATTTATTTATTTATTTATTTATTTATTTATTTATTTATTTGTTTATTTATTTATTTATTTATTTATTTATTTATTTATTTATTTATTTATTTATTTATTTATTTATTTGTATATATTGATTAATTAATTAATTAATTAATTAATTTATTTATTTATTTACTTATTTATTTATTTATTCATTCATTCATTTAACTACTTATTTATTTTTTTATTTATTTGTTTATTTTAGTTTATGGAAAACTAGTTTCTTTTTCAGAAAACATTGCTATTATTGAACACAATAGCTTGCGAAGGAGGATGCATTTGTTGTCGTATGCGTTTGTAGTGGCTTATGTCCATGTACTTGGCCAAAACAAAAATTAATAAGCAAATAGTGGCCACGTGGTTTGTCGGCAAGTATTGGCAAAATTAAGCACACCATAAGACATTTTCAAAAGGGTTTGCAAGAATTTTGCATTATTTTTAATTTATTAAAATTTAGGTTGAATATATGTAGATGTTGCAAATATAAGTGGATACAAAACAAAATTTATATCAAGCTAAAGGATATCGTCTCGAATTCAGGCTCCCTTTTGGAATATCGAATAGCTCTTAAATAAACATAACACTAATCTAAGCAAATTGCTATGCTCAGCTGCTTTATTTCTTAGTTCTATTTTCTATATGCAGTCTTCGGTACCACTGTACTACTGTTCTTGTTAACACAGCCAGCACAAGCAACAGTTTTCCTGTAGCACAAACGCTCATACAAATTCACTTTTTATGGGGACGTACAAGGCAAGTAATAGCTCTAAATATTTCTTTTCTTTTTTTAATTTGTGTTGTTGGTATCTTTATGCCATACCTTCTTGTTTTCTTGGTTTAATCATGGATGGCGCTATCATATTTGATCTCATTTAATATATAAAAAGAAAAAAAAACCCAACTGAAAATAAGGAGCATCATAAAAACGAAAACAACGGCAGCCAAAGCAGAAGCAGAAGCTAAGCAAAGGCAGTAATAAAATTGACTGTGGTGATAAAGAGAACAGGCTGCTGCTGCTGCTGACAATGCTGCTTGTTAAGATTTCACAGCCACCAAAAACTCAGATACATATTCAAGAAAAAAAAAAAGGGATTTAATTTTGAAAATATTTGTTGTAATTTTTGCCAGTCTTATTCCCCAAATTTTCATCTAAATTTGGAGCCTTGGTATGCAGTGAACTTCCGGCGTGGAGGGGTTTTTTGTCATATTGGTATAGCGTCTTATTTAAAGCAGTTAATTATTAATTTTACGTGAAAATTTTCATTGGACAACATGTCGTAGTGGACCACAATGAAAAAGTTATGAAATGATTTATGCAAGTATACTTATCAAAATATAAGAAATTAATTTGGAAAATATTCTAGAAATTAGTTTAAAATTATTTTCATACGAGTATGATACAGATGCAGGACTAAGTCTATCAACAGACGTCATTTGAGAGTTACAGTTTCTGTAGACAAATACAAACAATTCTGACAGCATATCTATTCTGATATTCCACCACCACCACCATTGATTCGTGATATTTCAGCTCGGTAATGACCTCTTCAGGTAAGTAGTTAAACATATAAAATCTTGGCGGATTAGGTTTTGGAAGCGCTGTCGTTTTTTCGCATAGCCTATGAAGACAAGCTGGAACATGTACAAAAAAGGACATCGCTTAAAAAGTGCTGCCAATATATTTGTGTTTTCGTATTTTCTTTGTTTTTTTTCACCGCATTTTGTCATGACTATAGCAGCACGTAAGCACATTTTTCGTTTTTTGATCCACAAAAGTTATCGCAATATAAGTGTGTCCTTAAGGCCTGTAGAACAAAGACATTCCTGTTTGACAATGAAGGTATGTGAATTTTTTAGTTAATTTAAGGGAAAAAAATCTTTCTGAAATGTGAACTTTTTAAAGTATTCGATTTTATTTGCCAATGGAATGTGTTTGTCTTTCTTCGTTTTATTGTCCCAAAACTCATTTATAACATGCCAAACGTTTTTATTTATATGAAGAAGTAAAACAATAAAAGTGAAGCTCTTAAACCCTTATAATCCTTTGTAGCCAACAGCATCAAGCGGCACACATGGCTTTCATTCCAACACACAACCGCACGCACACAATTTTATACGCTAAGTTTTGCCAAAATCAAAATCTCAAGCTTAAATTCTTCAACATTGATCAGACTGAAAGGAATGAGTTTAAGGAAAGGAGCAAGGAATTTTGGAGTGCAACAAACACGGAGTATACTTACATACGAGTTTATATGAATGTGGAGTTACCGAAAACATGAATGAATATTGTACGTATTTATTGTTAGAGATCTTTTGTTTGTTGTTGTTTATTTTTTCAACCGTTGTTGTTTGTAGTTGTTGATGTTAAGGAGGTTTGGTGGTTGATGTTGCTGGTTTGATGTGTCTGCTTAACAATTTGATTTCACACATTCGCGCATTGTTGTCGTCATCAGCAGCAGCCTCCTCCCAGCCATTTTTTTTTTTTTTTTGTTTAGATGATGCTGTTCACATCGCGGAATTAGTTGTTGTGGTTAGTAAAACATGCAACAACATGACATACAAACTTTTGATTTTGTTTTTCTCTTGCTTTTTTTTATAATTCCATTGTCTGTCGTATGTCGCTTTTTTATGTTTATACCCTTGTTCTCTTGGCTTATTTTGCGGTTAATATTTATAACGTTTGTGGTCCAATTTTTATAAGCCTTTTTTTGTTGTTTGCTGTTCCAACACACTCATATACAAATTAACAAACTCGTGTTATTTTTTTTTTTTTTTTTTTTTGATATTCACTATGGCCTAACTTTTCACCAGGACCAAAAACTCAAATTATATATAAAAAAGATATTGAAGAAAGTTTACAAATCTGGAAAAAAGAACAATAATATATACAAAATTTCAGGGGCCGAATTACGGCTTTCGAGATCGAATGAATGCCAATACGTCTGCGGTGTATGTGTATGTGTTGTTTTTGTTTGACACTAATTTTAGCTAATAGTAGGTGGAGATTCCACCTACTTTCAATTCTTTTTTCTTTTGCATGATGTGCTATTGCTATTTCAAAGTATATTGCCTTTGAGTACAACAGAATTGGTGAGCTATTTTTTTAAATCGGTTGAATATTGGGTATTTTTCTATTAGTGTAGATTACTTATTATTTTACAACTGCGCAATCCCCCAACGCATTAAGCCGTAAAGGCATAAGTATTTAGTGGTATTTCAATTACGAGCCTGTGCTAGATACCAATAGAACAAGACACTATATTGGGGGAATAATAACATTAGTACTAATACCCAAGTAACAGGCCAACCCAAAATGAATACGCCTAGTCAAAGAGAAGGTTCTTTATTTACATTCGCTTCACTCACTTTCCGTTACTCTTTGTATCAAACAAAAAATAAAAATCTATAGAAAAAACTTATTTATTCTATTAGGTTTTCTTATAAATTATATACAGTAATAATTTCTCGTTGATTTCATTAATTTATCTTATTAGTTTTTTCAAAAGGATATTTCCTTACTGAGTTCCTTTGGCTTCCAATGATCATGTGTGGATCATGTGCACTATGCAGCTGCCTACAGCGACACTTGTTTGAGGGCGTACACAATGTTGGTATGAGCTTTATCTCTATTTGTGCCATTATACTATTATATTAATAGCATAATTAAATGTGATGGCTTGTTCAAATTTTTTCCACAGCTATTCAAAAAACCCCATTGTGTTCTCCTGATCTTTAAAGAAAAAAAAAACAAAACTTTTGATCGGAGGGAGAAAAAAATTTATCTGTTTATCTTGTCTTTAGCCTGTTTTTCACTTCTGATTATTCATTGCTGCTTATTCATGTTGTGACGGTTTTTTTCTGAATGGTTGTCTGTTTAGACGTTGAAATTTCATTCTTTTCTTATTTCTTAAAGTTTTTTTTTATATTTTGTAGAGTCCTGGCTATTCGGCTCAAAAAGCAAACCCTTAGAACAAAAAATTTTATATGCCCGACGTGACACTTGTTAACTGCATTTAACAGCCTTAAGTGCAAGCATGTTTGTTCTTGTTTATGAACGAGGATGAATAAATGTTTGAATATTGGACACAGGACAGAAGGAGACTGACTGTATACAAAAAGTACTGATAATGATTTTGTACTTTGGTTTTATGCAAATTTTTGGTTGTGTTTTTTTTAATGACCGCAAAAAAACCTTCCTTTTAAGCATCGTGAATTTTGAATGAAAAATGTTTCAGCGCTAAATTTAACTGCTTGTGTTTTTTCAGGTACTGATGTTCTCAAGTTTAGAAATATCAATTAAAAAATTTTGGAAGTTTTTAATGATATTTTCCTTGTTAAATTAAGAATATATTTTTTTAGTAATTGCAAGAAATTTTCAAAAGTGAATATTATTGTTTATTTGCTATAAGATCCAATTAAAGTGTATTATTTTAGGTCTAAAAATAAAATGTTTTTTAATGGCTTTCTGTGCTTTTTAGCCGCTTATATGTTTACTGACAAGTTGATTAGCATCACCGATGCTGTCTGCATACAGACAGAAAGACAGAAAACTATTAATAAGGTTTAGTTTTAGTACTAAAATAATACTTGGTGAAGAATTCGTATATCCATAATCATTTACTAGTTGCTCGAAAAAGACACTGCTTGAACATAATTTATAGCTCTGATTGAAATACATTAACAAAACAATATGAAAAAATTTCCATTCTAGTCGCGGAACTAAGAATATTTTTTTGGTAAATTAGTTACAATATTTTGGTAACAAACATTTCAGCAATATTTGCTTTGTAATTAAAACTTAATATATATGCCATCTATACCAACTATAGCTTGCACTAACTTTACATAATTTTTTAACTAAAACTGTTAAGAAGCTGCAAAACGATTTTGTTTCAGGTATCTAAAAAGTTAACAACATTCCAGTTGTTACTGAATTGCCTGAAAAATTAATAGCTTCGTTAAAACTTTATTTTATTGTCTTATTTTCATAAATACCTTTTATGAAAAAAATTGTTGTACTGTTAAAAATTTTGGATTTTTACAGGTTGTCTCTTATATATATCAAGTTTTATAAATAAAAACATTTATTAATACTGAGAAGTCATCCATTTGCTCCTAGCAAAATTACTTTTTTGTAAAAAGAAAACTATACCTCAAAATAAAAACAGTTGTGTATCAAAAAAAGGTGAAATTAGATTTAGTGTAGCAACGCAAATTTCTTGTTTTCTCATTATTTTTGCGATGACAATAAAATAAATGGTAAAGTTTAAAATAGTCTCTCTAGGTTTTTTCGATTCTACCGAACAGTTGAGGTTTCTTAATTATATTTCGGTTGCGTACAGATGGAGAAAGTGCAAAACTGCAAATAAAAAGGATGTTTATATTTAATACCCAAGATAAGAAGAAAATCTCTTTAATAGATATTTTTGAAAACTGATTTTGACTGAATACACTCAGTACTAGCTCTTATAACTAAAACTTCTGACCAGCAAATACAGTCTTAAGAACTCCAAATCAATGACAATAAGGAAGCCAATTCATACAAACCACTCTCTTCTCTTTTTTTTGCATCCAGCATAAACATTTTAATTTAGTTTTCCATGACATAAAAGAAATGATTTATTGTACGCAATTGTCTTCATAGATAAACTCCTCTACAAGCGGCATCTTTTAACTAAAGCAAACACAGCAACAACAAAACCAAATCAATTTTCTCAAATAGTAGAAAATAAGTCAAAAAATATCATCTGCAACCGACTCACAACAGACAGCACATGGCAATTAAAGACAAAATGTGAAACAGAAAACAAATCAGCTGTAATAAATTGGCATTTGTTGAAAATAAAGACTGGCAAGTAAAACTAAAGCAACAATTGGTATTAAATTAAAATTTTTTGTGTTAATTTTCTTTTTTTTTTTTTTGTATGGTCATGAAACTTATGTAATAGCAAAACAAATTATTACATTCCAGTTGTTGTTGGCCATTTTGCTGCAAACAGTCAATAATATTTTCTTATCTGTAGTATTTGTGTGCATGTTAAAGTTTTATTGCATACACACATTTTTTTATGGCTGTTAAAAATAACATCGCAAAAAAAGCTTGAAAAATAAAAAAAAGATCTAAATAAGCAATTGTCATAATTATATGTAAACACGTCAGATATGTAAGTATTAATATTTATGATTTGCGAGTTCCTCAATTGTAGCCAACAAATAAATCAAACAACTTCAATACGAATCTGGTGCAATACGAATAAATTTATCATTGCACTCGCACCGATGTCAGGTGCTGCAAGTAATGAATTCATTTGCCAACAAAAATAGCTGAGCAAAGTGAGTAGGGGAACGCAAGAGGTTGTTCTTGACATTTAAGCCGTTTTATATGAAATTAATAGAAATATTGTTAAAAATTTTATCAGGACCCTAAGTTCAATTTTTATTTGGTCAAAATTGAGAAAAAGTTTTTGTGATAAAATTGTAGTGATCAACACATTTTTAGAAGTAAAATTGAAGATTTACTGGCTGGGTTATATACTATGGTTCACAAGTGATTCACAGCTGCTCAACACCCATGGTACATACCCCAGTGCTTGTAAATCACTTCAATTTTATCACAAAAAATCTTTCTCAATTTTGAGGAAGTAAAAATCAGACTAGAAAGCCCGATAAAATTATAATGAAAAAATTATTAACACTTGTAAATCGTATACTTTGACTTTAAAAACTAGTGTAGTAGAAATATATTTAAAATTTCTTTCGTTTTATATGTACTTCGTTTTTATGCAAGTATTATTTTAGCTCTAAGTTTATATTTCTGTATACTTCACAAAAATTATATATACATATGTAATGTAGATATATCCAGGATCAGTATCAATACAAAAGTTTATTCAGCCAAATCCGTGTGTAGGCTGTAGTACAAAGGTTCTGAGAAAACTACTTGAACCAAAAAAATTATTTTAGTGCCGAAACTGTTTTTTTTTGGCATTTTTTTTATAAAATTTTTCCGTTTCTGAAAAAATTAGTTTGGTCAGAACAAAATTTTTGATGCCCCACCTTAAATTGAATCTCTTGTGAGTTCTAAAATGTGTTCATCAGTTTTATGCATCTTTTTATAATTCAACTTATTATGAAGAACGAACTCATTCCGAAGCATACCAGAAGAGTTTAATACAATTCTAATACATGTGACGAAATGAAAACTGGAATGAACTTGTATACAATTTCGCTTCCTACTCATTACCTTTTCCCAAAGTGGGGTTACTGTGGATCTACATAAAAAGAGCTGCTTTCTGTAAATTTATAATAAGAAAGAAGCCAGTTCTGATGAAAAACTCTTTTCAACTTAAATTATGTGTCCATATCGAAAGCTATTTAATTTTACTTTTCACTTCATGAAATTCTTTTAAGACTCTTTCTCAGTTTTAAGTATACAAAATAAAAGACTATATTAAATTCATTTGATCTTTCAATACAGCAGGTAATACTCGCGTACAAATACTCATATAGAGATATCACATCTGCAGTGGTTTTGATGTTAATTACCCTACATTATTCATACAAATTTATATGTAAAACATGATCACTTGATTTTTGCTTTACAAAAAATAAGGTAGAGACAAAAGCTCCATTTAAAGCTTATGAAAACAAAGCCAAACAATAACAGTCTAAGAGACCCCTTGTTTTTCTCCAAGCCAGACAAAAAAAAACAAAGTTTGACTATTTTATCATTTATAATTCGTAAAATATTCACTCAAAGCGGTATAAGAAAATTTTATACGAAGAACGAAACAATGCTACGATCTACAAATACATAAAGCGTTCAGATTTTGATAGAAAATATGCAGGTATGAGTTATAGATAAAAAGAAAGAAATGCGGTCGGGGGAAACCCGTTAGGAACGAAGTTCCTTACGTTTTTTCTTCATCTTCGAATGTAATACAAGGTGAAATCTGTATGTTTTATTTTGTGTTGTTTTTGAAATTTTTAAATTTTATATGCTTCTTAAAAATTTTGGAATGTTTTATTTTTTTACTTTCGATACCTGCAGTATTTTTTTGTCAATCTGCTACAAAACGAAGAAAATTTTTCAATATTACTGTTTTTTGTTGTGACATACTTTACTTTAGCGACATCTATCAACTGATAGTGTCCGTTTTCACAACTAATTAATATTTATTGGTAGGTGTCTCCGCTGTCTTCTACACAATTGTTTGTCGACAGATACACCAATACATATAAACAGCTCACACGCTTTCGTGATGATTTCTACTAATTTGCACCACCAGCAAGCCGCGTTAAGGAACTTCGTTCCAAAAAAATGATAACCATGCCAAAAAATTGCAAGCAGAACCATCACAAAAACGTAATTCTAAACATACTGTGATATGTGGGGAAAGAAGTCTTCAGAAATGGTGGTACTTTTTTTTCCCTAAAACCGATTAAGTTAAATCGATGAGCATGACTGGTGATTATTGTGATATTTTGCAGGAAGTCAAAACAGTGCAGCCATAAAAGTATGAATCCTTAACTGTATTTTCATTTTCTAATTTTAAAAAATTTTACATTATTCTTACCTCTGATATGGATATATCATATTTTTGTAGATTAGCCCCAATACCCATTTTAATCGTTTCAATATTTTGCGAAGATCAACAGTTTTCTATGGCAGATTTATTGGAACGTGATGAGAATATGTCTAAGCAATTTTGAGTTCATTCGTCGATTAAAAGCTTCTAGTTTGAAAGCCTTAATGCATTTTACGCTTTGATAGAACTTGACATAATCTACTCATATTCTTGCTAATATATTTGAACAAAATAAACAAATTCACAGTAGCAGTGCAATATTACATTTTGAACTATTCTGTCTGCAGAAGAAAAAATAATCATCAAACTTATATATAAAATTTACAAGTAGTAAATAAATAATGTTTCCTGGTCATAAAATTTAACTGTGACACTTTTGTTTCGCTTGCAATTTTGCACTCTACTTTTCCCAATAGTGTATTGTCCAAATCCTTATAACTAACAAAAAATAATATTTATACCACAAAAAGTGAATATTATTTCAAACCCAGTCAGGCTTCTAGTTCAAATGTTGCCGATAAGAAAAAATAATAAACAATAAAAAGTAAGATTATGACTTTAGTTGGTGAACAATGAACTGTTTCAAATCAGCAACACTTCTCATCAGCACCCATTTTGGTGCTTATGAGATAGAAAAGCTGTCTAAAATGCAGAAAAGATCTGATTGCATACATTTGAGATGATGAAAAAACAAAAATAGAAAACTACAAATTTATAGGCAAAATCATCTAAAGTCATACTTTTACAATTTAGTGTTTATTATTTTTTATTGTTGTGCATTAAAAGTAGTAGCCTGTCTACAAAGACAATAAAAATAAATTAACTAATTTAGCAAAGCATTTTGTTTATCCCTCTTTTTTACGATCGTTTCTCATGCTGCTTATAGTTAGCCTACTAATCGGCTGATTCTCACTTCCAATTTATGTGATGTATTTTTGAAAATATAAATATCTGCAATATAAATACCAGCAATTAACCACTAACCTAACGACCGGAATTGACGGCAATCATAACTTAATAATTATTTGCACATACAGGTACAAATGGACACGCATACATACATATGCAATAAAGTGCCCTCTTATTTGCCAGCTTGAAAAAATGTTTTGATATACCAGCATGAATTCTTTGTACTTTAGTGGATACTGCATTTGCAAACAATAGTTAAAAGATAATAATTAATTTTGAAATTATTAACCACAATACAAATTACGAGTATTTCTTCTATAAATTAATATTTTTAAAAGTTTTTTATGGCTATTAAATGTTTAAATTATCTGCAAATAAGCATTTAAATATTTTTTTTGGCCAGCCATTTGGTTGAGTTTATTTCAGGTTATGTCAAACATTTCAAAAATCTTTATAACATATTCACAATACAAAATATTTATTTCTTGAGCTTAGTTGTTTTGTGTTTTATAATTTTGGATTTTTGTGGCTGTTAAAGAAATAAACGTGACTTACCAGCATCCAGATAAATATTGCATACCAAACTTGCAATCACTAAAACAAAAAGAGAAAAAAAGAAAAAGTAAAAAATCTTACCCACCAGCAGGATATTTGAGATGCCCCAAAAGAGCATAAACCTCAACCTGAAGCTCAGTGCTGCTGATGACTATGATGATGACGACTAAGACGACAATAGTTGTGGCAATGTGAATGATAAAGACGATGCAAATAAAACAACGCCAACTGCAACATACTCAAGTAATTCTTCTACACATTCGTTTTTTAGCAACCATTTTTTTCAAATCCTCTACATTTCTGCTCTCATAGAGAACGGTATAAGTGGACTTATGGCCACACTTCCTTAATTTTGATGAATAATAATTGTCATTTTCCAAAATACATAGAATATTAAGGTGCAGGGAATATCATAAGGAAACTTTGTTTCAGTTATTGTCGAAATTTTTGATGGGGCATGGCTCTAGTTGGCATCTTAGTTTTTTGTATATTTTGGTAAATCCTATTTTGATTCTGTAGGGTAATTTGTTTTCAAGTCTTAGCAGCTCATATCATCATTTTGTATGTATGTAGTATGGAGCGCTCCACACATGGTTGTTACACTTTAATGGCAAAACTATAAAGCATGGTACCTTGAAGCAGAGTATTTCAGAAGGATGAGCTCTGATGAGAGGTGTCATCTTGCACATTTTTATGTAGTATCTCATTAAGAACTATACTGACTAGATTTTGGCTCCCGAAATAAATCAGCATCTTACGTCTCTCATCAGCATCCAAATTTGACTCGAACCCAGGCCATGGCAATTGTATAAAAACATTTTTATTAGAAGTTTTGCACACCGTTTTAAATAATTGTTATGCCAATCACGTACAACCACTACACTTCAGACGACGAAAGCGGGTTAACCTATTATCACCCGAAAAAACACGTATCGTCCCGTATGTCGTATGTGGGCCCGATCCCAGCTATCAGTTCCCAAAATGATCAAGCCATCGGAAACTGCTTTGTCACGATCTGAATCTGTATTGGAAGAGCCAGTTAAATATTTACCATTAAGAGAAGAAGGCTCCCAGTGAATGCATGTGGCCATTGCTACTAATACTAAAAGTATAGAGCTACACAAGAAAAATTTTAATGTTTCACAAGCAATTGCCTAAATTCGCTTGGCAACAAACTCGCTTGTCACAATGAATCTATTTTCTGTGGGTGTATCTTCAATGCTTTTGTCAGATTTTTGTAGAAATAAATATGACTGTTGCTACGCTATGTTTTAATAGTAACTCTAACGTGGCCACCTGCTTAATTTTACCATATTTAAGACGCTTGCAAACTAAAGGTATAAAAAGCTCCGCGATATATGTTTAGCAAATTGAAGGCCACATATCCTTCAGCATTGATTTCTTTTGCAGGAATGAAAGTCTCAAACGTAAACTTAATCTAAGAGCTGAGACGTTTTTTTGCCTTTCATTTTAGAACTACTCGGAGAAATTTTTTTTGGATCGCAAGTGAAATTACTAACTGTTATGGGGCAGTAAAAATTAAAAAAAAAATTTATACTCCCACTTTACTTCTTTATTATAGAAACAGCCATACACACTCAATATTAATAGTGAATGTGTGAATATTTTAGCTTTTTGTTATTATTTTGAATTGGATTTATGTTAAAGTAACTGGTAGTTAAGAGACAAACTCAGTATTTAAAGATAACTAAATGTAAGTTCGCACAGCAAAAGTTCAGAACTCTAAAAGGAGCATGAAAGAAAAAAATTTGCATATTTCATTGAGAAGCTCAATCAAAGCCACAAACACATATGGCAACCACCAGCCAACAACTAGAACGTACGACTTGAATCAATAAAGAGTTTAATGGTTAAACAAGTAAAAGGTTTAATGTTTCGTAGGCTCTAAATGGCTGATGATGATGCTGACGATGATGACGAAGGCAGGCTAGGTGATGCAAAAATTTGATTAAATTGAAAAAAATAACTCATTCATACGCAAAAATGAAGAAAAAATGTAAAAGAAGACAACGAGCCGACAAAAAACTTATCCTTACTAACAAAATAAAAATCCTACAGATGTGTGTGTGTGTGTGTGTGTGTGCATGTAAGAGTCTGTTGCTGACGAGGAAAAAACACTTTTTTTGGGTTGAGCCAAAGATTGTTTTGGGTTTTTGGATGAATGTTGTTAATCTTGTGAATGCCATCTCTCCAAAATTTATATATGAATAAAAAAAAAAATACAGAAGACACCGAAGAGACAAAGAAAATGAAAACGACAAAGATGATGATGATGATGATGATGATGCAGACATATTCCAAACTTTGGTGATGGCTATGAGTAGCAGAACGACAATGAAGATGACTCTGGAAAAAGTCCAGCCAAAAGAAACAAGAATGTGCACAAGGATATTTTTTTTCTTTTTGCTTTATAAACTAAAGCTATTGATGGTGGTGCCAAAAATGTGAACAAAAAAAAAAAAAAAAGAATCCACAAAGAAGCCTTAAATTGATATGATTGCAGGCGAGTACCTTTTTAATAAATATGGCCGTTGGCAAAGACCTCACTGAAGTTTATTTAAAAAAATTGTGGGAAGCTTTTTTAAATCATTTTTTTTTCTCCTTAGATTTCTACTTTGTGCTCATTTTGCATATGAAAACGTGTAGATTTTAAACAAATATGGCTTGATTAGCCCTAAAAATGGCGTTGTGTATGAAACTCTAATAAGGAGAAAATAAAAACTGAAAGGCATAAGACCAACATTTTATCAATTTGGTTATGGGTGGCTTTAAATTTCACTAAATACTCTACTGCACATACAAAAGCCTGCAAGAAAACTTGATATTTTTTGGCGCCATATCAGCAAATTAACACTTCATATAACAACATTATTATTTTTGTCAACACCAGCAACAGACACAGCAAAAGCAACTTTTTTTTTTAACAAACTACAAAAAATACAAGTATTTAAGCCATCTTTGGATGTACGACACACGAGATCAACACAATGGAATTAATTTGTAACGACATTAAGCCACGTGTGAAATTTCAAATATTAAATGACGCACACCATACGATCCTGAAGCACCATTTGTCTGAGGTAAGGTGCCATATTTTTGAAGTGTTGCAGAAACCCTCGAATGTTGTAATTATATGCACACATATTTAGTGTTGGGGAATATGAGGCTTTCAATTTGCTAAGCATGTATAGTTGAGGTTTGTATATTTTCAATTTCAATTAACCAGGTGGCCACGTTTGAATTACTGTTAAACTTGTTTTTGTAAAACCCTGTCGAAAGCATTGCAGACACATACACTGAAAAAACAGATTCATTGTGACAACCGGGCTTATTACCTAGCGAGTTTTGGCAGTTGCTTGTGAAACAGCAGCATTTTTCATAGATTAGGTTAGGTGCGTCTTGCGACATACACTTAAGACAGTATGATTTTTATATATACATCACATTTATATTAACTTTATACGATATAAGTTATCTTAAGTATTGATTTAAGCTAATTGACGCCATAACTAAATACATCCAATTTTCTATTGTCACTTTGGTGACAGTTGTAATAAAAATGGGTTTAAAAAGCCAGTATAGGCTTATTGTGCACATCCGTGGATTTAACGTTTAACAGTTTGATCCTTAGGTCTATGGGAACTCTGTGGAATTCACAAAAATTTTTACTTCCTCCAGAATATGCCTTACATTCATTCTCAGCATTTTTCATAAGCAGCACCATAATTTTGTTAGTAATAGCAACAGCCAATAAAACTAGTCAAGTGTATGGAATTGGAAATGTTGTGCATACTGTCAATTAAATGAATGTTAAAAATATTTTTTTCATTTGTTAACTTTTTGTTTTGCTCTTTTATCTTGGTTGATTGTATTTGCTTCTAACATATTTCGTGTTTAGGGTAGGTAAAATAAGGTTGGGTCGATTGAATGATGGTATGATGGCTCACGTCGATTCAAATATACTCAAGCTAATATATGTATGCTTGTTGTACTCTCTGTGGTCTCTAACAACTGTGGTCTCTAACAACTCCGTATCATTCACAAAGTTCTTTAATTTCCTCTAGCACGTGCCCCTTAATTAGGTTATGTCTGGTAATGGTAAGGTGTTTCTACCAAGATATCGCGGCCGTATTTGTGAGAAGGCGGGACACTGACATAAATGGTGACCCCCCCAACAATATGCTCTACCTTCATCACCCCTCGATATTCCTATGCGGTTAAGATGCCCCAGTAGTTGAGAGTTACCAGTAATAACTACTATCATTCAATATAAGTCCGGGTTGCCATATCTTATCGGTTCCACCGGTTTTTCGTCGCCTGGCTCCCCCCATAGAATTTTTCCGTTCATTAATACGCTTTCTCTAATCCAGACAGCTAAGGAGCTCTATAATCCCAATTCTTTAGCTCAGATCTAGCTGCATCCAAAGTTTTCGTTCATTATTTTACATTTTTCAATTTGCCTCTGACTTGGTTTGAACAGCAACTTTATCCACAATAACAAACATTTTGAGTAGAGTTAGGTTTTGATTACAAACTAAATATTCTCAAAATGTTTGTTATGGTGGATAAGGTTTATGTTCAAAGCCACCAAATAAACGTTATACCTAAAAGGAGGACACCATTAAGTTTTTTGTTCAAAACGGTAATGTGAATAGCTTAATTGATTAGGAGTATTCATTAAAATTTAACATAAACCTTTCACTTGCTGCTATAAACTATGGTAATAAAATAAGTAGAGTACTGCCGCAAAATGTTACTTTTCGTTATCTATTTGCTATTGGGAATATAAAAAATGCTCCAGGGCTTGAACTTGATGAGGAATTTTATAAAAACAGAAAAATGTTTTTATTAGCTTATATTTAGAAGACAAATTTGAAGCTGCTACTACAACTAATTGGTACTAAAGCTCAGAGAACGATATTTTATTCATAAAACAAATTAATTTATTAGTCAAGCCTAAAGCAGGCAATTGCTGGCTCCTAGCAATTTAAAGGTTATCAGAGTGGTACTTTTGTTGCAATGTTGACCTTTTGTTAATGATTACGGATTGGTTTCACATAAAATTGATGGCCTCAGCTCAAATAAAATCAACTTTACTAATATTTTATTCCACCTAACTATTTTCCAAGCAATTAATTGTTTTCCTGGGTGCACCGTTACACTTGTTAATATGCTATTTGATATTTATCGGTAAAAAAAATTATCTGCTGTAGTAGCGATCGGCCGTGGTATAATTTCACCGTGGACGGTATGTTGCTGTTTTCATGACAAATAAAGAACTCTTTTATTTTGAATTGCATGAAATATTTACAAAGTCACCCTTACAGTTGAATTATAAATCTCTTAAATGTTAAATTATGCTGCTCTTTATCGTAAATAGATTATTTTTTATTTATATTAGTTCACACAAGGAAATTCAAGATCAATTTTGTAGTAGCAAGAACAGATTAAGATCAAAACTTTAATTTATCATATTATTTACTCTGAGACGATCTACATCAAAACAAATGTAAGAGGCCTTGCTGAATATGTATTTACCGTCATACCTAAAAAGCTTCAGTTTTTATCTTTATGTATAAAAATATGCACTCATCTGGAGTTAACAGTGTAAACAAAAATATTAATAAAAAACATCATTTCATTCTTGAACAATAACTAAAAATGCACAATAATGACCTTCGCAGTATATGTATAAGACTGGCCATGACAATAAAAATTCGTCTGCAGAAATCTAAAAACGGTGTTAAATTTAAGAATACAGAATCTCAAAGCCAAGACCACACATTTTAAGTTTGTGTTGAATAAAACGAATGGCAATACTAATTGGACCACACACTAAAGCAATTATCAGCGTGAAAACATAATGTGGTATTTTGTGAACAGTTAAACTCATCTTATTTCATAGTTAAACGTTCTGTGAGAACAATTATTATAAACCTGGCATTTATTTTGAATGATTGTTCCTTTTTTGTAGTTTTCATTATTTTGTCATCTTCAAGTGTTCAATTACACCAAAAAGGGAAAATATTCAAGCACTCTTGTGTTAACAAAAGAAGAAAAAAAATTGTTTTCAAGACTGCAACAAGTGACCATCAGTAGAGAACACAAGGGGCATGACAGAAAATGTTGTTTCCTTGGGATTTCATTCAACACTTCAGTATATGTAACAGCAACAGGTACATAAAATCCAGTCGTAGTGCATTACGCACTCCTTTAAAGCAAAAAATTAAATGCTCAACATTCCTTTACATTTACCACATCAAAAATATGTTGTCTGTTATGAAATAAGAACAACAATAATACGCTTTCAAGTCTGGCTATTGGCAATCAGACCTCCCGCACCTGAATCAATGTACTGCTACTCGTGGTATGAAAAGATAAACAAAATATGAGGCATATTGCAGGACAGAATTTAAAGACAGAATTGAAGAAGTAAAAAATAACATGCCAATTCATAACTCTTTGTCCCGGTTTTTAATGTTCATGATTCAAACGCATGAAAAGGGTACAGCTCCATTCTTACTTGCCATTCTACTTCTTTTCGTTTTTCAAAATCTGACAGTTGATGAGACAATAAAAGACGATATGACAATCATCAAAAATACTGTTTTCGATGATGTTATCAAAAAATATTATTACACTCGCACACTCACGCGCGCACACACACACACACACACACACATATTACAAACTACACACACACACCCATATCGATGTTCAGACGCACAACTTATTGACATCTAAAAGAAACTTTAATAAGTGAATTGTCTGGGCATATACACATATGTATATGTATATGAAATATCATATTTTTATGTTGCCACTATTCGACAGCCAAGTGAAAAGGTAATAAGTAAAATATCCTACGTGCTTAAAACCATTGACCATAAAATTTATCATGTTGACATATTACCACAAAATCAATAAATATTTTTGACATATTCATTTAGTATTTTGAAGATTGAAATGAGATAAGAAATCATACACAAAATTCATGTATTCTCTCAAGCGAAGAACTTCATAAAAATAGAATGTTGTGCTGAAAAGTTTTCTATCACCAAAAAAGCCATACAAGTGAATTTTTCCTATTCGTGTGTACAAGTAAATGCTAATGAAATGAACTACCTTCTTTAGCACAGTACCTTTCGGATGTTGAGTAGTCGGCTACCAAAAAAATATAAAAAAATAGTTAACTTTAAAATAACTTTTTATGGACTGACTATAAGCTATAAGCTGAAAATCAATGCAGAACTGAGCCAAAGTCCAAGTAATACATACATGCTGAAATTTCCACGAACATTGCTTCTTGATGCATTACTTGTACCTGCTGCAATGGGTGACTGGGTATGGTGGCTATTCAACAGTTTTGACATTCACTAGTTCGAGTTGAAACTGCGGCTTGCAAGATACTTGTCTGTACCACAATACAATAATATGTGAATTATTAACATAAAAGGAAATAAGATAAATATATAATTTAAGAGCAAAAGGAATCGGCACCGCAAAATATAAGTCTCCAACTTTTGTTGGGGTACACTTCTTTCTGTTTGCACCAACGTTTAGGTAGTCAGCTTTGAGCTAGTTGAAAATTAATGTAGCGTTGGACAATAAACCACAGCTTAGGATGCCAAAATGCTAAAAAGTTGCTGTTTCCATTGCGAAGTAATCCAAGTGTCAACCAGTAGCTGTTGCGAAATAGGTGGTTTTGAGTTAGTTTTAAGTTAACTTGGTTTCCAACAGGTTAGCTAGAACTTCACGCCTTAAATACAATGCAATATTCACTTTTCTTAACATAAAGGTAGTTGCTTACTCTAATATGGATCCATAATTATTTATTTGCTTTAAGAGCCAATTGAAATGAATTAATGCAGGCTCAAAAAGAACGTGAGCAACTTCGATATTTTAATATAGTTTTAATAGGTTTTACATAACAAGATTGGTTTATCACTCGAATGGATCTATATTTATAGCGTCCTTTTAACATTTTAGAAAATTCTTCTGTTGAATCAATATTATCGTGTTGCTTAGCTCAATTAAATAGCACTCAAACAGTTGTATTATATTGCCCATAAGCATGTTTTTTCACTGAAAAATATATCTAGTAAATACATATGAGAAATAAACATAAATATGTAACACTGAATGGTAAAAAAGAGCATCAATCATTTTAAAAATCGTACTAAGCACGTACTCAAAGTTTTTTCTCGTGGAACAATTAAAAAATCACCAAAGCACCAAGTTGGCTACTCTAAAAATAATAAGTGAATTATCTAAATAATTATATATCTACTTACATACACGAAAACACACTCATGGAGAAAGTAAACTTATATTCAAGCACTAAATGAGTGGAAAGTATTTTTCAGAGTCCAAATATTGTGGTGAAATATTTTCTTCGCTTATTTCTTTGGAAACGAATTATTGGTATTCTATTTTTTACGTTAGCTAGCCAATAAGGTTTCTTATACTCTGTCCTCTTCTGTGAGATACAGCTAAAACGAAAAACTTTTTGCCTCTGTGGCGCCTGGATCTTTTTTTTAATTAAGCACAAAGAAAACGATTGATTGAAAACCTCTACATCGCCACTAACGTTGTCCTTTAGAGGTGTGTTGACTTTGGAGACACATAAGAAGCATTTGAGTTGAAACGGAAAAGGGGAAAAAATCAATGAAATACTCACGGTATCGGTGGTCGCAGTCGTATCGTTTATTTTGGTTTTTTCCCTTTTGTTAATTCTGAATTAATGGAAAATGTAGTCATAATTTAAGTTTTAATCTGATCGTATGAAAAACCAAAAATAAAAATGTTACATGTTTTATTTTGTCATTAAGCAGACAAACGAGCCAACAAACAATGCGGCAACACCTCGAACACAGGTACTCCTCAGTCGAATCGTTTTGGAAACAATCATTAAAATTATAAATGTAATAATTTAATTGAGACTCATTTATTAAAAACAATTCAAGACAAACGGCAATATGTTTATTCATACTCTGTACTTCAGGCAGGTAAATAAATGGTTGTATAAATGTAAATATTTTCACTTTGTATGGAGTGGCAAGTGTCAGTTTTTGTATATCGTTCTTAGTTTGTTGCTTTATGGGCTGCAATCCTGCACAAGCAAATCAATAAACAAACAAACAAACAAAAACAACACACATGTTTACGGGCAAATAACAATGACACCCATAAGACATCACCTTCTTTTGAAAGATTCCAACATTAATTAAGATTCGATTTTGGGTCTGGAATATTAAATTTTGTGCCAAACAAACGACATTTAGGAACCATTTTTTGTTGTATTTCATGCCAATAAAGAATGTTTCAAATTTAAAAAAAATTGTGTTTCTTTGATTCGGTTTGTTCTCTGTAGCGTTTCGAAGCTGCAACAAGAAGGATTATTTTATTATAAGAACAAGATCAGTATCAGCAGCTCAATATTTCTCTATGTATTCGATTTTATTTTTCAATCATCCACAGTGTACGAGGGTGCGAGCGTGTGTGTGTGTGTGTGTGTGTGTGTGTGTGTGTACTTGATCGATATCAAGCATCTGTAAATCATTTGAATTTAATTATTTTTATAAGATTTTATGTATCTTTTTGTCTCTGTTTCTGTACCGCACATCATACTTTTCAAAAGACCTTAATGTTTTGTTGCTATTGGCGGCACAAGATTAGTTGAGAGGATTAATGTCAACTCATTCATCAAAACAAAAGTGCTTAAATATTTTTTATTTCTCTTCTCACACAACAACAACAGCCATCATTCGAAATCATTTGATAAATGTTTGAATAAAAAATTTACACATTTTGATTGCCAACAGAAATTTTCAACATCATCATCATGATCGTGGTGTATTTTATAGTTTGTAACAGTTTAACAAGTACTTATATTTTTTGTTTGTTGTGTTGTTCGATTATTGGTTTGAAATCAATTATGTGACGCCGAAAAAATTAAAAATATAATCACTTCAACAATTAAGACACAAGTAAACGAGTTTCCCAAAGGACTATTACACTATTGTGCTTTATTTTGAGGGCAGTGTTGTACTGCAAAAGAAATCAAAGTTCAATGGTTATTTTATAATTTTAACAATATTTAACTCTTAATTACACGTATCACTTTCATATACTGTTGTCTATATTTAAAAAAATCTTTATGAGTAGTACATAAGTAAATTCGTAGAGTTTCTAAGAGAAAAACACATACAAGGTTAACAGAGTGCTTAACTAGATATTTGTAAGTTAGACCATATCAAGTATTTTGACAAGGCATTAGGCAGTTTAACCAAACATAAAAAATGTATATACCAAACGTAGGGGTCACCTTTTCGCAGTATATGTGAGTCCAATAAAGCCCAAAGCTCCCGACAAATCTTCAAATTTTCTCTGAGTATGTAGTAAAATATTTCCAGCATAAACATTATAAAGGGTCCGCCAAATAGTTTTTTTTTTAAATGGCATAAACGGTAGCGCCGTTCTTTTGAAACTAAATGTTGCCAATATCATCCTCTTCAATTTATGTGAACAAAAATTCGTTCAACATGGACCGATAACGATCGCCATAGACAACGGCCACTTCTTGCTCATTTTGGAAGAAAAACGGCCCAATTATGCCCCTGAACCAAAATCCGTACCAGACAGTGACCCGTTTTGAGTGAGTCGGCTTTTCAATGTATGAGTGCCGGTTTTCTTTGCATCAAGTGCGACAATTTTGCTTGTTTACATACCAGCCATGATCAAAGTGAGCTTCATCTGAAAAGATGATTTGTTTTGCATAGTCGGATCGCTGTAAATCGATCGCTGGCCCACTTAGCGAAGCGTATGTATATACAACCATATTCGCTCAGCGGAAGGATAAAACTAATTTTCTGTCAAATCAGACATGAGCTTAGTAATACCATTCACGAAATAACCACTTATTGAAAAAAAATTAGACAGCGGTCCCCTTACGTAACTGTAACTGGATCAAAATCAGTCCTCATGTTGTCTTATTTTTCACGGATACTCAGCCTTGAGACCACCTACTTGGGCCCTAGCAGGTCCCATTGCGCCAGCCAAAGAGGCTAAATCAGCCAGATGAAAGAATCCACCCTGTTTAGTTCGACTTCCCACACATCCGCTAGTCCATGTTAGAGAAAGCTGGACATCGGTAAAGGAAATGTTTAACCATCCTCTCCTCCTCATCAAGCAATGATCATCATTATATGCAGGAGTCATTATCACGAAGATTTAGTCTTTTCTCATGCACCATGTGACAGTATCCCGTCAGAATAGCCACCAGGATGTATAGCCTCTATCTTGGAAAATCCCACAAAGCCAAGGTTCTCTTGTAAGTATAGCTCGGTCATGTGAGCCCAGAAATTCCACAGGTTATCTCATTCAATCACTTATATTGCATAGTTCTTAACAGTTGTCATTGTATTAGCTGTTTGCTACTATTAAGGCCAACACCAACTAATTTGTCCCTGTCCTCCTGTTGCAAGCTGGCACAAAATCTTACCAGATTGTCCACCATTACCTTTCCGGACACATCGTTGTTGGCAGGTACGCAGAGAAGCTCCAGGTCTAAATGTTTCGCTATATAATTGAGAGATATTCTCTATTCATATATCAAACTCAATGCGTTTATGGTAGTCTTGCTGTCAGTGCAGATTTGGATAAGCTCCCTGTAGTACCTCATCTAGTTTATTACTTTCTTATCGAGGCAACTTCGGTGTAATAACATCAAACACAAAAAAATATATCTGCGCCGCTGATCTCCTTAGCTCAAAAGTACCAAGCCAAACAAACGCTACTCTTTGTGGATTTCATAGAATGCACTCAAGGTAATAGTAACAAACACAAAAAATATATTTAAATTGTTTTTTTCGTTGACTCAAAAGTAAAAGTAAATCAACCCTTGGTTGGTCACTTTTTCTATTAATATCAATTAAGTAAAGAAAAGTAAAATTTGATAGCTAGGTGAGCAACCGGCTTTTTCTGGATAGCAACCACCCACTTCATCAGCACCCTATTAACCTTAGACATGTTAAATTTTAACAATTTTAGCACTACCACTTAAAGCGCTCAGCAACCAAGTGACGTTCATTTAGATAAAAATATTACATCAAAGTAAGAGAACAAACAAATTACCACTTTTTTCACATATACCCCATTGTGCACTATCGTGTTTTGAAATCAAGCATTTGAATAAAAATCAGTTTATTAGCACACAAATATATTTTTAAATAGGTATTTAAAAATATATTTTATTTAAGAACTACTGTATAAATCAACTGAGGAAACAACCCAAATTGGTCTCGAGATATTTATCGTTTAATTTTAAATTATCAAAATCATAAATTTCATATATTTATAACCCATAAAACAGATGCGAACTTTTTCAACAAGATTGAGCACATACAAAAATGGTTTTTATTTCATTTTTATTGTTTGCGAAACGCGGATTGAAACAAAGTAAAAAAAAAAAACATCTCTCATAATTTTAATCATTTTGTATAAAAAAAATGGTTTGAGTTGAAAGCCTGAATGTTAAAAGAACACTCCAATGCGGCTGGATTGATGTTGGTAGAATGACAAGCGAAAATAAAATATGTTTGTATAAATATAATTAAATAAATAAGCTTAATTATTTATGACTCTAAATCTGGGCTTACATGATAGAAAAAAGTTTTTTTATGTCTTTGAGAAAATATGTTTGTGAAACAAACTCAAGTTATACATCTAACTTAAAATTATTTTATGAATGAAATAAATATGAAATTAGAGAAAGAAATTTGAATGAAATAATACGTATGTACTTTTAGCGAAAATAAAAGCTTAAAACGTTGAGAAATAAAACAAATTCATAACACGTTTTGTCAAAAGCTAAACAAAATTTTAATGATTAAAAACTTTTGTTAAATGATTTCTTGATTGGGAAAAATATTTGAGCAGCCAAAATATCCATAAGTCATAAGCAGTAAAAACTTAACTTATTTTATGTTAGGCGTATCGACATAAATAAATATATGAAAATATCGAAGTCATATATATTTGGTATAACTGATATTAAATAAGCAAGGCAAATAAAAGACCAACGACATTTATCTAAGGGAACAACTAACTATTTCGAGGCCATCACGTTTCTCGTCAGCACCAGTCTTTGAGCACAGAATATCATGGTGTCGAAAAGTGTGGCCCCATTACAAATACTTGGTATTTTTTCTGCCTTGTTTAATTAAAATCAAGTCAAAGAGTTGCAAAAGGAAAAAAATAATGTTTACTGTATTAAGGGTTTGTTTGAACATTTCTGATTCTTATTTTGTTCATGGGAATTATGGAATAAGTAGCTAAATTTGAAACATGCTTTTAAGAATTTTTCGAGTCTACTGATGAGTTGATTAGCATCAATGAAACGTCGGCATCATATAGGCGGCTGAAAAAGACAGAAAAGACAGTTTGTTTTCCAAAAATGCTACTACATATATAAAAAACTCAAAAGCCAATGAATATAATTACATTTGTACGCCTTTGCATGACCAGTACACAGTACTATTATTTTCCAGTTTTAGCGCTGGATCTTGTAGATCATGATATAATCTTAGAGAACCTCAAATATGAGGCAAAAACGACCGTTTTGCTTTTAAAGATCCCTACAACTGGTCGCCAATATGTTCTTTAAATGAAAAAACGCTTGTAAATTTAAGCATTTTTGTACGCTTAAGAAATCAATTGTGATGATTTCTGGAGTAACTGCAAAATAGTTTTGAACTTGTGAAGTATTTCATTGGTTCTAGAATAGTTCATCACTGCGTTGTAGCATACAACGAGCTGTTACGTTTGAGCTGGTATAAGGAAAAAATATTGTTTGTGAGCGCAAGAGGAACAACAAATGCATCTCCCCATTCTGTGTTTATTTCGCTTTCAGCTTTGTCTTAAATATTTTTGCTTACGTGTCACCGACGCTTTAAAAAGTGCTTAATAGCCTAACAATCGCTCACAAGTTAATTTACAGTTGATTTCATTTGTAGTCTTTTAAAATAAAATATGCATGCTCCTTAATGTGATCACTGGCCATTTTGCTTTTATTTATTCTAAGTTTCTCACAAGTATCACATTGCCAGTAAAATCCATGTTTCATTCAGAAACCTGTCTATTTTTTATCAAATGTTTGCTGAATCGGAATTAATATCAGCAAGATACCACGCACCATTACTGCAATTATTAAGCGCCATTGCAAAAAAAAAGTCTTATATTTCACGGAACATTTGCTGATATCAGTTGGCCACACAAATGTAGATGACAGACAACATTAAAAAATGTTTAAAAATTAAAAACATGTTATTAAACTAAACATGGTGAAAAATAAAATGAGAATAAAAAAATATCACTATTTCACCCTAAGTAGTGAAGGGTTAAAGACGACTGAAAAGCTGGACATGAAACAATTAAGGCTATCCTCATACAGCTCTTATGGGAACTATTTTCTTACAGAGATTAGATATTCAAAACAAACGAATAAGGATGACTACTTCAGAACCGGTATTTTTCGAGTATCGGAATATTTGCAAATAAGACAAATATATAAAAGGCAACTAAAGCTCAAAAACCTAAATAATATTAAACTAATAAAAAGGTCGAATAAACTTAACAATTAATAATAAACCAGTAAATCAATAAAAAGTTGGATTTAATATAAGTTGCAGTTTAGACTTTCATAGCTTTTTGACTATCCCTGACTAAAAACAGGACGTTCTTATGGTATAAGTTATAAAATGTCATCGTTACTTAAGTAGCTATTTTTTCCGCTATATAGTGATTCTAAAGTGTATGACTGATCTGCTTTAATTTACATTTTCTTGAATAGATACCATCATGTTTAGAACTCTAGCTAATATGTCTAAAGTAAAAGCATTGGAGGTAGCAGGATAGTGTGTTCAGAAGAAGTGGTGATGGTGAAACGTATGTAAAGGGGGCTTGGCCTTTAAGAGAGGAGTCAGCCAGCACCAGCCGCGAAGAGCTACGTCAAATCTACTTCTACTCCGAGCGCCCATATCAACATTTCCAAAAATAAAAATATATATATATGTATATATATGAATATAGTTTCTCGAAGTTCATTTTGATATGCAAACAACATGTTTCCATATTAATTTTAATTTTTCCTTTTTTTGCGTATAAAATATTTTAATGTCTTAAACTATTAATACCGCTGTTTTTTTAAAATTTCTTATAATGATCAAAGCATATCATCAAACCTCCCACTTTATGGAATACAACATACAATTGTCTGCAGAACGACTGCAGTACAACAAACAATATAAGAACGCCCTGTGCTTGCCCGTTTTCTTCTTTTTTGTTCGTATTTAAAGTAAGTGTCGATATCGGTGTCGGTCGGTACTTGACTGTGTTGTTGTCTGTAATTTTGCAGTCTTGTTGCCAGAATGACGTATATGAAGGTGTATATTTTTATGAAAAGTTCCACATTTTGATGTTCGCCGCTGCTGAAATAAGTACAGGTTAAGATTTCGGTATTTTCACTGTGAGAATGTGTTTTTAAATGAAGCTTTTGATTACTCTTCAATGATCCACACAGCCAGTTAGGCCAGAATATTGCGTTGCTGCCTTATGATAGACTTGTATTGTTGTTGGTATTGTTGTTGTTGTTTTTGTTGCTGCAGTTGGTGTGTGTGAAAGGATAACAAGTTAACAAGTTGATGTTTTAGGGGCTTTACTGATTTTATTGCCGATACAAGTTAACTTTTTGGATTGATTAGCAGAAGATGTGAATGCCACTGCCACTGCTAACTATTTTTTTTTTTTAGTTTCGAGTTTTTATTTTCATCATAATATATTGGTGCTAAAGTTGAATGCCACTGGCTGCTAATTCACATGAATATACACTCCTGCATATAAGCATTAATAAAACACGAAGTTTGTGAAAAAAAAATGTTTATAGCAACTTGCATTTTATTTTAGCCGTCTTTGCCTCCATTTCTTTTCCAGTTTTGTTTTCTTAATACTCTTTCTGTTCCCGCTACTCTAGTAAAAGTTGTTTTGTTTTCATTTTATTGCTTGTGGCTCTTTTTCCCTTCATTAAAAAAAAAGTATTATTCTTCCAGTATCAACATCAACATAACCATCACCATCAAAATCATCGTCTTCATTATTATCATCCTCTTTGTACTCTAGAGGCCTTGCTGCACATTAAGTGCAACACAAACTGATTGCCACAGCAGCCAACATGAGTGCAGAATTTGTTGTCTATAAGCTTTATATTTCGGTTTTTATTCGTACCGATATCAAGTAGTGAGAGCTGTGGTGCGCAAGTATTCTGTGGCACTGCTAATGCAAACATTCACACAATATGAATATTTTTGGTTGAAGACGATGTTGATGTTATTTGGTATACGTTGGCGCTTCGTTATGCCGGCAGGGGCGTTGCCAAATAATCATCACACGTTTTAATGCGCGCCCGTGCATTGTGTGCAACTTAATGGGAGTTCACAAGTGAAATTATCCACATAATGGGCAAATATTTTCTTACCACAAGCGTTAACAAATTTACACTTTAATGTTCATGCTGATGTTGTTGCTTCACTGGATAATGGTTCATGATTGGACAAACTTAAAATTTTATTCTCTTCAAAATACAGTGAAAACAATAAGGAATAAATACGGTTTTGTCTGCAATCCTTTTTTTTCAGTTATCGCATGGGAATTTACGATGTGATTAAAATAATTGGATTTATGTGAGTACAGAAGATACTTAGAGTGCAAGCACAAAAGCAGGACTACATACAGAGCCTTTGCGGCAATAGCGTCACAACTCAAAAAAGCTTGTTTTGCAGCAAATGCTTTGAAATCACACTCAACATGATGGTGAAAACTTAACTCTGCTATCAAGAACTGAGTATACAGGATACGTGCGTGGTATTTTACACAATATAAAATTAAATAATGATGGTTTCTGCACTATTTACTCAATAGCTGCATTTTTTGAGTTATGACGCTGATGCTGCTAACGCTGCATATGTTCGTATGAATGTGTAAATACATGTTGCAAAAGTCTAGTGTTTTGTGAGCAATCAAATAAATAATTGTAAAATTGTAGCGAGGAAGTACCTTATTTGTTTATTAGTCTACTGTATTTCTGTTTTTTATTTAAACATTTTAGGTTACATAACTTTTGCATTTAGAAGTTGGGAGATTTAAAATCTTGAACAACATTGTATGTGGCAAACAGTTGAGAATGTTTTCATGAGCAAATGGCACATCTTTTACAAAACAAATGCGTGGTAAAATGGTAAATTTTTCGAGCAATAACCACGAGCATAAAAACATGTATACAAGACTTTTCCCATTAAAATTTATAAACACATTAAGCCCCGGAAACTTTTGCTTAAAGGGGGTGAAGTAGAAGGTGGGACAAAAGAAATCAATCTCTTAAAAGTTCCTCTTATTTTGCAAATAGTGGCAAATGTCAAATTTGTTTTTACATTTGCGAACCAGACAGTTGTAGAATACAAATGAATAAGCCATGGAGCGATACACTCCCTTAGAATGAGGAATAGTCGTGTCTATGACGAAGTTGAGGATTTTTCGACCAAAATCATAATGAGCGATGAGGCTTATTTCCACCTCAGTGGGTACGTGAACAAGCAAAGCTCCACGAGTGATGCGAGAGGAGCCATTACAATATCATAGAGATAATTTTCTTAAAATGTATTAATCTATTTCTGTACCCCAGCTGAGGTCATAATTTGGCCTTAGTTACACTAATTAACTAATATCAGTCAAAACATTTGATTAATATTTAATCAAGAATAAACCCAAAATTCTTTAGCTACTGTATTTGTTAAAAATTTAATTAAAACGCTACAAAAAGATTATTGATTTACATCTCTGAAAAAAGAAATTGTGCTAAATGAGCTTTTATTTGACAAGCTTCTGTATAACATATGCCAGATAATCATTTAATAAACAACAAACATAAAAGCTAGTTAATACAAACTTAACAGTCTTATGAGTTTTTTAGAGAAAAAAATCTGGTATTAAAAAGTGTTTCTAATCATTTATAAACCAAAAATGTAAGCAACGTGATGAAATTATTTTTGCAACAACTGACACATGTTTCACCGATACAAAGTCCAATTAAGAAAGCCTAACCTGACTCAATAAAAAAAACTTATTTGCTTCTCTTTTCTGGTTTGTTTTATCTTTGGATTTTAACCATTTGAAAAAACGTTGCCACTGAGTATTTGTTGCTTATTTTAATTTTGTTTTACAGTATTTTTACTCGATATTGCCGTAATTTGGTCACAGTTTTCTATAGTTCTGATACATAAAAATTAGGATGATTTTGTAGGATTTGAATTAAAAAAATTTTAAATCATAAAAATATATAAATATAAGGAGCTAAAGTCCTTAAACGGCTCTAACAAGGTATTCGTGAAAAATAAATTCAAAGTATGCATCTATTATGGCTGGAAAATTAGTTGCTAAAAAAGCAATGCTTGAAAATTACGCTTCATCTTGCACTGGCCGCCAGAAAAGCGTATTCCTATGAAATCAATTTTATTGTTATTTAGATATTAAAAGTAGGGTTTTTTAAATATATCTTAAAACTATTCTATTTCAAAGTGCAAGTCAGTAACCAAAAAAATTTTTTTTCTGAATGTTTTCAATTTAGGTGATTTAAAAAGATCTTTTTCGTTTACATGGTCTCCACACATGAAAGTAGTTCAACGAAAGTTGGAATGTATGGACACTTTTTCACATTCATATTTTCGGCTTAATGAGAACTGTAGGTTCTGTTGACGTTTTTGTACATTTACAACAATTTTATGAAAGCAGTTTCCTTTGTGAATGAAGTTAAATATACATACATGTGATCTAGATTCATTAATATATTTTTAATTAATGAAATGAAACCAATTTATCCATGTAGCTTGAGAGTTATTAAGATCAGGATCTAAAACTCAATATTCTCAAATATTTTGAATAAAATTATTCGTGTTGAACAGCTACAAAAAAAATTTGTATTTTAAAATTTTTTTAACAAAATTTCAGCAGTTACTAATAATGTGTTGTTACCAAAAATATTTATGACTCATAATACATATGTACATATATTAAATGTATCTCTTTCAATTCTCTCAAAACTTTATTTGATTAAGAAAAAAAAAAACCAGCATATGTACATATGTATGTATATATTGGCCTACATTTATTTGCTACAAAACTCAAACAGATAAATTCAATACGGTTGTGCTCTTGATTAAAGCAAAGGCTAAACATACATAAACGTACTTTTGTGTTGATGAATGAAATTTTGCTTTTACGTAAAAAACAAACACAGTGTGGTTTATTATCTATTTGCTCACTCAGTGGTAGTTAGTTTTATATAAGAGAGCTGCAGAAATAATAAACGAGTTTATTGTTTGAGTTGAATTTCAAAAGAGAAAAATGCGTGGCCAAATGTTTTGATTTTTGCGGAAACAAGTGGGGCTACGTGAGAGAAACCGTATCACTCAAATTGAGATGTGCACATGCAGACGCCTGCTCTTCTTTGGCCGGCCAGACGTATGAGTAATAAAAGTTTCTGGTGAAATTCATGGGAAATTACATTCAATTTTAGGTGTTGTTGTTTTGGACTGGCAAGCAAATTCCAGTCATGCGACGACGACTATCTTGCGTATGATTCTTTTTTTGAATGAAACAAATACTGGAGGTCGGAAACATTGATACTAAATTGCAGTAATTCTTTATTGAAAAAAAGTTTGCATAAATACCATATTGACTACACTACGATTCTTTCTTTGGGTAGAAAAAGTTTTCTTGCAGTTTAGCAGAAATAATATTTAGGAAATCTACCGAACACATTGGCTGACACATAAAATGTACTGTGATTTCTGGTAAGTTTGTTAATATTTTCTCTGCTTTTTAATAGAAATTCAGCAGCATTATTGATGTTCTAAAAGTAAAATTGGGCTAAAAGAAGGTAAGCTCAAGCAAAAGTTTCCTTTTTTAAATATTATTATTTGTAACTAAAGAGTGTTGTGGTAT
Source organism: Sturmia bella (assembly GCA_963662145.1). Lineage (NCBI taxonomy): Eukaryota > Metazoa > Arthropoda > Insecta > Diptera > Tachinidae > Sturmia > Sturmia bella. The sequence goes on from OY759170.1 coordinate 58,830,369, forward strand.
ATATAAAATTTGCCTTTAATTTGAAATTGATTTTATAGAAAAAAAAAAAACAAACAGCCAAATTAGGTTGAGAGGAAGACAAAAGTGATTCGAGAAGAACAAAAATATATACATATTTGACATAATAGAAAACAACAACAGAAATTAATAGGCTTATGACCGAAATGTGTGCTGATGAGAAGCGTAAAGGGTTCGAAACGTCTTTACCATTAACCTTTTTTTATTTAGTACTTCTTATTATGTTAATTGTTTATTTTTAATGTAAATTATAGTAATATATTTAGCTAGAAGCCTGTCTACAAGTATAATAAAGCTCGTGAAGTATGTATATAGTCCACTAACACAAAATCAATTCTAAAAGGTTAAAAGTGAATAAATTAGCTATCACAAATTCCTATGATCGGATAGCACAGGATCTGATCACTGATGCTTTCCAAACCATTATGGGTTCATATTTGCAGCAAAGCCCCCGTTATTTCAATAAAAGTGAAAATTTTAGAAAAGATTTATCAACAGCCTCACAAATTGAAAAAGGTTTTAAAAAACATCCAAAAACGTCCTGTTTGTAATTTTTTCTTATTAGAATTATTCATACATACAAATATCTAAAAATATCTGAATAAAAACAAGCAGAATTTTACACTGGCAATGCTTTGCCATTCCCAAAAAAAAATTTTTTTGAAGAAGTTTTTATATTCCTGAACCTCCAGAAAATATTTTTATTTCAACCTGAAAAAGGAGTTTGATATGTGTCTGAACTTTTTAAAATTTGTGAGCTAAGTTGTACAGATTCCAGATGTTAAGCTTAAACTTAGTATCATCTCCTTTGTTACGGTATGAAATTGTAATGAAACCGGATACCAAGGTTGGAAACCACATATCTACTCTTCACTATTTTTTCTGAATTTTCCACTGTGAGCCTCAATGGAAGCGCTGGATCTCTCAAAAGATCTGTCTAAGTACTTCCAAGCTGCAAGCGAGGATAACACGGTCACAGATAAACTGCGCTTATCAAAGAGTTGCCGTTTTATGACTATAACCCGCAAAATATTAAAATTAATTCAAAAGTTTTGCCACGTGAATTATACGTATAGCTGGTGCAGAAAAATTTAGACCCGTGTGGATTCGTTCTGTACCAATGGAAAACTTGCATGGCCAGTTATAATCACTTTAGTGCCATAGCAAATTTTTCTGCTATGATTAAAATGAAATAACGCATTTTCAGCTGAACCAGATAGATGCACTACTGTGCAATATTGGTGCATTAGTGACATAACTCAAAAACTAATTTTTTGTGTTCATAATACATAACTAATTATCATATCATTTTTTATACTGTGTAAAAAATAATGCAAATATCACACTTTGGCCTTAGCAGAAGCATCAATTTATTATTTACAATTAAGTTGTATGTAATCACAAAACATTAAATCAGTTTTCTGCAAAATAAGCTTCTGTTAGATGTGACCCAAATGCAGCAAAGGATCCACATGTATACAGTAGGAGTGTTCTGCAGAACGGTAACTTAGCTCCCTGCACACAGGGCAGCTAATATAATACACAGTGCAGCACTAAAATCTTGAACCAATTGAGACCCCCAAAATCTGAAAGCCTATGATGGTAGAAGGAAACTCCTAGCTGTGTTTTGAATTATTATATATATTAGCTAAGGTTTTTTTTTTTGAATAATTTTTGAAGTTTTCGGCTGTAGGGTGGACTTTAGTACAATATTCAAAAAACATGTACTGATTCGTAAGTCTATATCTCGTGAACTATTCGAAATACTTTTTGTCTTCAACAAATTTTTACCTCTTAATTAGATCTGAAAATTTTGCGTTGAGATAAAATCAAAAAAACAACAACAGCGAATATATTCGCCACAAAATGACAAGCAGTACAGCTTACATGTGTATATTTTACCTAAATATAAATATACATAAATTAAAGTTCACATATGTGTATGTGCAGTAACTGAGTCAACTTGTACGTCACTCATGTCTAGCTGCTCGTTATCTCCAACAAGTATTTAATTAGTAAAATCAACCGCTACCTCTCTTCAATAAAGCAAAATAAAAGTGAGCAAAAAATTACACAAACCCCAATACTCATTCATAACAGCTGTTTTGTCCATGTCGTCATTATTATTTTGCCGGCATTTTTTCTACAATATTTTGTACACAGCGACAGCTGATGTGGTCTGAGTATGTATGAGTGATACTAGTAATTTCACGGACCCACCAAACCCAATACCATTGAATCGATACACTCATGAAAGACTTCTGATTCAGTAAAGCAATCAACGTAACAATTTAAATGAGATAATAAATACAAATAACGTATTGAACTACACTGAAAAAGAGTGTGGACGAGAACAATGATAAAGAAATCAGCTCAAAAGGCCTTTAAATTAGCGCTCTTTCTCTTATTTGTTGTTAGTTTACATATCATGTTTTTTTCGCAAAACAACAATTCTTGATTCACGATACTCACTCAAATACTGACTTTATGATATTGTTGCAAATATTTCAGTATCTTAAAAGTTATTGAGGTGTTAACAACGTTAAACAAAGATTGTTTATTGTTTCTATAAAAGTTTTAAACAATTCAACAGTATTTATTTATTTGTTAACCAACATCCAGTGAATTAAAAGATAACATTAAAACTGGAATTCAAGTGCGGACAAAAACGTTTGATTGTGCTGTGAACAAGAAAAAGTTCTCTCGTGTTTTTCAAATTCTTAAAAAAATTTAATTAAAGACAAAAGAGTGTCGTGACCACTATCTTTGTTCGTGTATATCAATTCCTTTTATGATTAACATATTTTTTTTCCTTAACTGTAATGGTAAGTTAAATTTTCGCATGTGCTAATTTGATTTTTGTGAAATTCTTTTTGTGTGGTTTTGTTTTGGTTGAATGTTCTTTTTTTTTTTTTGAAACTGGATGTAGAGATAAAAGTTACAGTATAGAAAAAATATTTGGGTACAGATAAGAATGTAAGGAAATATTTTTTAAATAAGTTGGATTTTCATAATATTGCAATAAAATATCAATTGCTCCAACGGGCTATGTTTGCTTTAGAAACGAAGGCGTGAAACAAAAATATGGTCTTGAAAATTTGTTAATCACAGAGTTTGTTAACTATTTTATTAAAACTTCCTTAACGCTTAGCTTTTACATTTATGTACAGTGACTAGCCACTTATTTGGTATAGTGCATAAATGTCTTAACTCTACAAAAACAATGCTGAATTAAAAAACAATGAAAAAATTGTGTTTTATGTAAAAGAGAACACTTTATAGCCTAGCCAACAAGAATTGCTGAAAAGATTACATTATTGTGTAATACGACTAGGGCCCCAAAACCCATTATCTTGTTCACCTCAGTGTTTGTTTGGTACAGCCAATTTCATCCGTTGTATTTTTCTGGCTAAATTTTTAACTTCTAGGAATTTTTTTAACAAAACATTAGTTGAATTTATGAGGTCAAGTAATAACCGGCAAAAATGTAAATCAACCCGAGCACAACGGTTGAACAGGTAGTGACCAAAGGCCTAAATAGTAAACGAGTATAAAAACTCTATAAAATTCTTTATCTCTAAGTCTAAGAAATGCACCAACTGAACAATTGGTGTGAGCAAGTCAAGCGCCATATTATGGTGTAATATTTGTCGTGTTTTGCTCTGACCCATTTGTCGAATCAAAAAATTTCTCCAAAGAGTATGCTTCCAAGGAGTCTGCAGTGTATAGTGCGACAAATGCTAGATCATGTCCGATGGCTTATAGGCAAACGTATAACAGTGGCGAGCCTGAAATTTTAAAAACATTTGCTCACAACGATTTATATTCTCTTGGCTAGCTAATCGACAGTCTCTCTCTCTCTCTCTCTCTCTCTCTCTCCTTCACTTTGTTTAAGCTATATGTGTATTTTAGGACATATTGTATTTTAGGACATATTGACGCTTATTGCAAATTGCTTGCAACTTTTGTAAAATATTAGTTAAAATTTGTTTTGTCTTTATCTTATTGCCAAATTTAGTTAGAGATGTGGAGATTTCATACAAATGTGTTAGTTTCGTTAGTAGAACTCTAACGTTTAGCACAAATCAACTTAGAGGGGTTGAGAACACAAATGTAAGTGATGTTAGGTCCAGCCTATAGTCGTAGACTAGGTTGATAGATCTAGAGCTAGATAAATAAAAAAAGTTCGGAAGTTTTTTTTTAACATACAGTGATAAAAACATATATGTGATATAGAACATCTAAATGTTATAAGCTTTATATAAACTTTCGGTATTTCAAACAAGATTCATTCCCAGATTGTCTAAAAGAATGACCAAGAAAGTTCTAACCAGTAAATCTTTAGAATTTTAAAAACATAAAATTTGTTTTCTGATTAGCCCTACAGTTTCAACGAAATTCTAACGGCCTAAAGACGGCTAGAAACCTCTCTCAAAAGATATTGCTTCATAATATTTGTAAAAATATTTTGTTAAAATTTTTCCACTAATACAGTAAAAATATTTGTCTTTCAAATAAGATTTCATACATGTAAGAGATGAATTTAATTAATCTAATAAATAAATTTATTGGTTCCATAAAGCCTAGCCATTACCAAAATTGTTTGCTTTTGTTAATATTACTCCTTGTATTTGCAATATATTCAATCTGGGTAATAAATCAATTGTATAAAATAATGGAAAATAACATCAGTTAATACATTTTTTTTAAGAAAACGAATATGAATCTACAAGAAAGCATTTTTTTTATCAATTAAATTATTCGTTATAAACGAAAAATATGTTTAATATGAAAGAAAAGTTATTTAGATATCGAGGTTATTTAGTTATTTAGATATCGAGGAGAAAGCCAAAGTGCTATCACTGCCCCTTCACGCTATCTATTCCTTCCAACCTATGGCACCTAATAAGACATATCTAAAATCAATTTGCTATCGCCAGAAAGTTAACTTTTTTGTAATGGCCTTTGAAAAAGAGTTGGTAGAATATTTAATTGCAATTTTAGTTAAGTTTACTTACAATACTACAAGGAAGAGATAAAAAAAACGGGTCAAGCGACTTTATGGTAAGAAATATGGCCACACCGTCGAAAATACAAAAATGTTATGGTTATGTTCAAACTTCATAACCTGTGGAACTTCCAGCTAATCTTGTAAATCGCACTCTTTGTTCGCATTATGACGATTTTCTTACTGAAATTACTTCTAATTGGCTTTTAAATTTTCATTCTTATCTACATTTAGAAATTTTTTAAGGCTTTCATGTGATTATTTGGACACTATTTTCAGAGCGCACACGAAACCCTACACTCAATTTCCTTTCACCTACTTCCGTTAACCACTATCAGCCACAAACTCACAAAGTCATAGTTTGAGCCGGGACTTAGAAAACTTTTTAAAGATTTGAATATTTATTTTATAAATCTATGTGTTTTCTAAGATAATTTTTATTGGTGGCAATGACGATTTAAGTTCTCGTTTTGATTTTGTTTATTTATTTTATTAGGGCTTTTTTTGGTTTTTTTTTTTGTAAATTTTACGTACTTTGCTTTGTCGTTTTCAGTTGATGGTTAAAATTTATTCAACAAAAATGACGTCACATTTTTTGAGAGCTCGTTGACAACTTTATTGTTTTTTCACAATTTGCTTTATTTTTTTGTATATTAAATAATTATTGTAATGTAAAGTTTTATCCAGGAATGTTTTATTAATTAGATTCATTAAAACGGTTAAAAGTAAACGATTTAAATGGATATTGACACTAGTAGGGATCTATAAAAATTAAACACAAAAATGATCTACTTGGTGACAGGTACCAAATTAATACGCATATTTCTGTTTAACCGATACAACTGGTACCAGAAGATATAATGAGATGATTCAAAATCTGGTTTATTAAACGTATAAATACGCACGTTGTCCAATTAAAAAAAAAATTTGGATAAGAGTGATTTACTTAATTTGAAAAACTAATTGCTTCGAGAATTTCTCTGTTATATCATTTTAAATTCAGAGCAATCGAGTTTAGCATATGAAACTCTTAACTTGCAGCATGGGTAATGGTTTGATAATATAATATAACAAATGAAATGCTTGACTATATTTAGTTGGACGCAGTACTAAGCTAGTTTTATCAGGATGTGTTAAAAGCCAGAATTGCCCCTTACCACGATTAAAAATTGATTCTGCATCAGCTGGTTTAACTATTGTCATTTGGCAGTATATTTGCAGGTGTAAAAGTTTTGTGCGAATAAATTTCAGGTAAATTTTAAATGGGTCAAGTTTTTTATTAGGGGATTTAAGCGTTTTATGGGCACTGCCGGAACTAGCGTATATATTTTGAAATGTGGGCTAAAAAATTAGATTAGTATCTACAATAAACATTAATGCTTGGAAAATTTGTTCAACAGTATGATTTGAAAGTTTTTTTTTTTTTTTTTTGACTATTTGTTTACAGTGACAACAACATTACTGTCTCGCTTCTGCAATACGTCAAAATCATGCCTCTAAGATATCGGTAAAAAGTTTTTCTCATAGTAATAGCTAAAAAAACAAAATTCTAACTTTGTTAATATTCATATAACATACATTAAATTCAATTAACAGTGAGTGAACTTTTAAAAAAATCTAACTGAAAATAAAATATTATAACAGCCAATAAATTATAATTGCAACCAACTCTCGAACACCACTCACTCATGCCAAGATCATCCGCAAATTACATGTGAAAACTATAAACAGATATTCAGCTAGAAAAAAAAAAATTGTAAACTCATTAAAAACAAACTATGGAAGCATTTAAATTAGTCAATTTAATGCGATAAATCTTGAACACAAAACGAAGCGCCAAACGCTAAAGTAAACAAAAAAATCCCCGTAGACTGGAAGACGGCTTTAGGTAGAGAATTTTAAAAACTTGTTTATTTAAATTTATTTGTAATGAACCAACAACAAATGTATTGCTTAATAACTGTTGATAACAATATCGTCATGATATCAGGTGTATGTGAATACGTACGTAAGTACATACTTATGAAGTTATTTATTTATATAAAAAAAATTTATTTAACAAATAAAATAAAAAAAAAACAAGTGGAAAAATCATGCATATAAAATCTCTTCTTTTGAAGCACTTCACCTTCCACTAATGCAGTAAGACATTCAATAGACTTATTGTATTCAAATACGAAAATCACTCAAAAATTTGTTTTTTCTATTCTTTCTTTTACTTTTGTTGTCTATTGATCTAATTTGCATTTTTGGTAAACAATAAATGCGAACATGATCGCATGATTACGTAGAAATTATATTTGGTATTTATTTAAATGAAAGCAAATTAAACGTGTTGAAAAAACCGCAGAATAAAATAATGCTGTCTAATTTTTGGAAAATCCAATTTTTTATAATTAGGGAATTTTTTCCTATTGTAACGTTTTTAAGCAAACAACTTTTTAGCCGTATTAATTTCAAGCTAAAGTTTAGCAAAAGCCAAGTCATTTTATTCCAAACAATTGCTGTCAATAGTATAATTCGAGTACATAATATAAAAGAAAGCAGTGCTTTACTGGAAATGAATTGACAGCTGGGCTCATGATGTCGTCTTGTTATCGTTCGTCATTACTCTGGTGGTCAGTGTAGGCTGTGTATGAGCTCTATGTCCAAGTTTATGTAGCAATTTCATGAATAAATTTCAACAGATCACTTCACGTCCTCTTAATAAGTTTCCTGATATTCAACATGTTAGCGAACTTTAACAAAAACCACATTCTGAGCCAGGCGGTGTAATTATGTATTTGTAACTAAACCAATGTACGGTTAAGCTATAAATATTATCTATCGATAATTTCTCTTTTTTTTCTTAGTTACTAAACAATCAATCTTGTGCAAAATTTATGGCAAAAAGTTTTTAAACTTTTCCATTAAGGAATTTTAATAAATGCATAATTTTTGGCATTTAAATCTTGGCCAGCATTAAACACAAAATCGCCAAGCAAAACCCATTTCACAACTTCGCAAAATAATTACATGTTTAAATATTTGCTAAAAATAAAGAAAACTAAAAACAGCAATAAATAATATTTGAAAGCTAACTAACACTCTTCTTTATTTGACAAAAAACAACAAAAACCAGGTGTTGGTTGCTTATCTTACGCAACTAACAGAGAGATATCAACAAAACGGCCAAACTAAAACAGCAATATTATCCGTTAGGCCAGCCGCTGCCACCAACACGGCCCCTACAAGTGCAACATATCAGTTTCCAACTCCAAAAAGAGCAGCGATCAAGGCAGCTTATTTCCACTGGCAGCTCAGCGAAACAACATCAGCGCCTTACTGTTCACAGTTGTCTTAATTGTCATTGTAGCTGCAGCCAAGTTTATAGCAGTCATCGCTGTGTCTGTTGCATGTCAACGCAAAGTTTTACGCATAAAAGCCACAAAATTACCATCTTAACAACAGACAGTTATAAACAACTATTTGTTTTGATTACCATGTTATTAACAGTATTAAGTGTACAGCCATTAACATTAACAATGGCAGCACCTTCGGAGCATAGCCAGCATAGTCATCACCAGCTTACGCCGCCCCACTCGCAGCTACACGTACAAAACCATAATTCACCATACGAAACAAATCATCACGCACAGATGCAGGAAATCTTGTTGGCTGAAAAACTGTCCGATAGACATGATCATCATCTGCGTCATAATTGCAAACAACATAATTATTATCATCTTCAGCCACAGCCTGAACAAATGGAGACTGATTTTCAATGGTCAGGAGAGGGTGATGAGGCAGAGAGACTACACAAACGCGAAATAAGCTGGCATGACTATTACAACAGCGTAATGCAATCTCAGGTCATTAATTGGTATAATCCTTGTGGTGGCATTTCAAAAATGGATGAAAAACCGGTTAAACGAAGAAGACCGCCACCAATCAAAAAGGTGAGTTTGAAAATTACTAAAGGAGTATTTTCCTGCAAACATTTAACCATCTCGTTGTGAGTTTTGTCAGAGTAGTTTACATATGTAAATATTCAAACAAAATGCTGCAGTTTTGTCCTAAAGAACTCTACTCTTTTTACTCAAGATATCACAAAGCGTTCTATTAAAAAAAAAAAATAATGCAAACTTCAGTTATAATTTAATTAAAGCTTTTCGTACAAAACTTTCTTGCAAAAAGTTCAAATGGATTAATTTTTTAAGGAAATATTTATTTGAGGTCTAAAAATAGACCTTATGAATAGTTTCCCGCCTTTATCAGCTGCCTATATGCCGCCGCTATTTCTTTGATGCTTATCAGTTTATGGGTAGACCTGAAAAAACTTCAAAGAATATTGGAATTACAAATGTTCAAACAAATCTTTAGTACAGAAAACAATTTTATCCTTTCGCAACACTTTTGCTTTTATAACTAATATAATACTTTCAATTGGCTCTTGTAGCAAATAAATAACTAGAATTATTTTGGAATAATTAAACTGAATTTAAAATGCCAATTGTAAATTCTTTATTGGTCTGTAGTTCGGTTTCGTTTTGATAATATTCTAGCAATCAGCATTTTTGGAGGCGAAAAAACAGGTAATTTTGAAAACTTATTAGCTGGGGAACTTGGAATATAAAAATTCAAAACAAAGATTTAATTTTTTATAATTTTAGGTCTAAAAAAAAGTTCGATTGGTATTAATAACAAGAACTTAATTCTCTCTTGTATGTATTTTCCATTTCAAAAGTTTTTTTTATTTTTACATTTATTTTTGGCCAATGGCGGGAATTATTATTATTAAAAAAGTTAGTATTTTAGGCTAATAATGTCTTCTTTCCCAGCCGCAAATAAAACAATTAAATTTTTTCAACAGATTAAAATAAAGAATAAAAATATATCTCCTATCGAAGAAACGTTGTGCGAAACTAACGATGAAATAAAATTGTTTTCATTTTACTGACATTTTAATTACATTGAACTATGGCGTTTGTAATACTTTTATATGAAATTACGTTTGCAGGCTCAACCTCAACCCTGAGTACACAACCGGCTGTTTTTGGGTAGCAAACACCCTTCATCAGCACCCTATTAACTTTGTACGTGTCAAATTTCAGAATTTTGACACAGTCGCTTTAATCACGCGACAACCAAAGCTCAAACAATTTTACTTTCTATTTATATACTTAAATAACATTAACCAAAGCAATGCTCTTTTTGGGCCTCTTGATAAAATATTCGATATATTTTCTAGATCAAAAACAATGTTATATAAAACTGCCAAATTAACAATCTCAGTGGCAGTGTTAAACAAAATCATCGCTAATTTCACTGCTCTTACAGTATTTGGTTTATTTTTCTTTTCATTGCAGGAATTAAAAAAACTTCAAAATAATATAGCAAAAAACTATAATTTAATCAAGGATACACTGCACGTCATAAATATACGCAATATGAAGCAGTGGGATTTAATGGACAAATACACATTTTTGCCGAAACTGAATACAAATTCCAGTGTAAGTATTCATTTTGTAGTGTTTGCCTTTTGAAATGCACAAAGTAACCACGTATGTTTTATACTCATTTTCATAATATTATAAAAAAAATTTCCAAAATTTGAAGTCATGACCCATAAGAATAAATAACGTGTACTGTGCAAATTGTATTTTATAGAAATACTCTTGTAAAGTTCCTCTGAATCCGTTACTCTAATATAGCGACCATACTGGAAAATGGGTTAGAAACTTTTGCCGCAGCAACTGTCAACTTTGACTGCTTTGGAATATGATCACATGTTCAGCAACTATTACTAGAAGTTATTGCCGAGCAAGAATCTGTTAATACAAGTTGCTAAATTAAAATTAAGTTTCCTTGCAACTGCTCTTGTTTTTAAAAAACTAAATTAAACAGAAGACCACATTTTAAAAATTAAATTTATAATATTTTTTTTTCTTGCAGGAGCTTTATGGTATTTTTTACCTCGACCTCCCAGAATTCCACTTGGATATTTATGTAAAAGAAACCTTTCTTAATTCGCAATGTCGTCTCAATGGCTTTATTTCTTGCATTAGGACTCAGGAGATTGTTCATCTGGTCTATATCCCATAAATAAACATGCTATCTTAGCTCATGTCCCTACATTTCTATGAGAAATTTAGCTGTAAACATTTCTCCATTCTTGTTTTATACATAAAACAATTATATTAGAGGGTCGATTTAGCAATCAATATTATGAAAAAAAAAAAAAAAACAATTGTTACGACGATACGTCAAGAAAGTCATTATCGGGGCCTTCGTTTCAAATTTATTTTCCTATTTTTGTATGGTAGCCCCCTAAGGAGGTCTGGTATGGGAAAGGCGTAATCAAAAAATATATTGGCGAGATACAGTTCTTGGGCAATAACTTGGCATAGTGATCCGATCCGCAATAATTTGTATTCCTATATATTCTTTGTGTACAGGGATCTCCCCTGAGGAGGCACTCTTTCCCCATGTCAAACCAATCGAAAAAACGAAGGCACGATATCGAAAAAAAAAATTTTTTTCATACAAGTTGATCCAGCCTATTTTATATAAATATATCTTATTGACCCAGTCACTCAAACTGTGACTTTTATTTCCTCTCAGTGGATGCCAGACGAGGAAGTAATATAGATCCCGCTAATTGAACAAGTATTGAAACTTGAATCTCTTTAAATAGATATTCAAAAAAGCCCCAAGTCTTAAAAAACAATCAAAATCTACTTTTAGATGGATTACAGTGGTTCGTATCAAATTAAATGTTGCTGCAAAGTTTTAACTTTACAATTAAAAACTGAAAATCTTAACAAAAATTTTGTAGAAACTTTAGTTTCAGCTCCCTTAGAACTGAATAATTGACTTCCGCTAAATTTGTCTCCATAAAAATGCAAGTGATTAACATACCAGACTGTATGAAATCACACCTTTCACTAAAAATAACAATGATCACTATTCCAGAGCTTTCAGTTTCTCCTGTAAAAAATGACATATGTTACTTTGGACTTTTAAGATTTGTGAATGAATTAAGTTAAATGAGTGATGCTCTGAAAAAAATAATTTTATATATTAACCACCTTAGAATTTTAATGAAACTACATTTAAGTACAATAACTATAGCTTGGGATATATATTTTCGAAATAATAAAGTAATTGAATTAAGACAAGCTGGAAGATAGCTAGAAGTTTCCGAGCCATTTTTTTTTTTTTTTTTTACTCAGAACTCAAACATAGACTTGCAATTAAAAAAAAAAAAACGAGTTTGTGCAGCATCTGTCAATCCACTAAGAAGAGAAAGCAAGAGAAAAATTAACTTCTGCCTGAGTTTGATACCTACCGTTGCTGCTTCGAAACGACTAATCGTCCATTAGCCTGCCTTAAGTTTAATTTTATGTCTTGTTCAATAAATATAAATCTGAAGAAATAATTTAAGCTGAGTATAAAATAAATTTTAATTTTAATACCATTGTCCGAGATGAAAAACAATTTCTTTTTATTATTATTTTTCTAATATTTTCACGTATTTCAGCGTTACAAACACTTTTGCACGTATTACTGAGCTTAGGAGAAATTGCTCTATTACATTGTTGGTGTGTGGGCCAGTTTCATTTTAAGTAGTATTTTTTCAAATGTGAAATTTACTGTCCTACTTTAGAAAGTTTAAAATTTTCCTCGACAGCTTTATCTGCTTTGCTAATTTATTGGCCACAAATGTTAAAAATAATTTTTATTACACATGCCATTCGTTTCTTGCTGGAATCTTCCTCAAAGAAAATGTAAGACAAAAAATCTTTCAGTCAATATTCTTGTTTTTCTTTGTTTAATGCAGATACAATGTTGTTCTTAAATTTATTTATTTTTTTAACTTTTTTTTTTCTGCCTTGCTAACCATAATTGTTGGCACGTTACCCTGGGGGCGTTGATTGAGTAGTTTATGAATTTATTCTTTCATTCTCTCTCAACATCATCATTTATCTTTAAATATACTCGAATATACAGACAGTCACAGCCACATCCGTGCAAACACACATGAACATCGTCGGTCTTGGTGGACAGGGTGCATGCGTTGTGCCGCTGTGCAGTTGGTTCTGTTTGGTGTTGTATGATTTAGGTGTCTTGTTAACCAGTTGTTAAAAATCTGTTTCTTTTCAGTTGTCCCTCATCCCTACTTTTTTTGTTAACGTCTTTAATGATGACAACGCTGGAGTTTTTCTTGTACAAATTTTGGCATATTTTAATGTTTGTTTTTATTTATTTTATTTTTATTTCACTTTTTTTAAATTCATTTTGGACATGTGAAGGATTCGCTTTTGTGTTTTATAATGTGAAAAGTTGTTTCTTAAGTAGTTCAAAATGTGTAGCTATAAACTTGTAAGAATGCCGCCATAAATAGTAGTCATTTAATTTTTGAAGGATATGTGCACAGACACACATACATACATTGTAGATATACATATATGTATGTTTGTATTTAAGTGCTTAAGTGTGTGTGTGTGTGAAATATTTGTAACAGAAATAATCTTATTTGAAGCCACTGGAAGTTTTGAGGCTGTAGCTTGACTTGATTTACAACAATAAACACTTACTATTGTATTTTCTCTATGTCTCTCTCCCTCTCTCTCTGAATGTAAAATAAAATAACTCAACAATTAACGCTTGTTTTCTCTGGGTTTTCCACTTGCAATTGATGGAAATAGAATTGACCTACAATCACTGCAAACAGTCACAATACAAATAAAATTCCAAAACAGCAGCAACCACAAAACGTGCTTCGTATTTATTTTGATTATATTTTAAGTACACATGCGAGTACTCATGTCAGTTGAGTGTTATTTAATGCCTAAAAATAAGTTTGATAATAATTTGTTTTTAAATATCGATGACAGTATAACAAATTTTAATAAAAAATAAATATTATTTTATCATGAACGAACAAGGCATGTCTGAGCAAAGCAAAAGTTCATTAGAAATAATCTAACAAACAATGATTCTAACACCAAAATTCACACAATTGGCTGATAATTTAAGCTCATAAACACTGAAGTGGAATTTCACAGGAATTCTAAAACACAAATTGACGTCAATTTCAAGCGTGTTCGCATAACCACAACAAAAATTGCCACTACGTAACTCCCGCAAGCAAATGAGCACTAATTCATAAGTACATATTTACATACATATTAATGACTGAATTCACAAGCCTAATTGTAACGCTTATAGCTGAGACAACGTCAAACGCAACCAATAAACTCACAAGTGAAATATGTGTACACTTTTTTCCGAGCGGTTTTGCTTGCAGTGGTACAACGTTAAGCGATACAACCAGGCCTGTGAACTCAACCGCTTCAAGTGTATTGAAATCTTACGACAACAATACTTAAAAATAAACATAAAATCCCAGTAATACATACACACATGTATGTAATATGTAATACATGTGCAAATACATATAGTATCTCTTCAATACAACCTGATAATGATTCATGCAAAAAATGTTTTTCTTTTTTTTTTTGTTTGTCTGAATGTGTAACACTTTCAGTACTTTTTTTAGTGGAATCCCCCGTCATGACAGGTAAGGGAGCTCGACGACAAATTCTTGCTTAATGTTATAGAAATGAAAATATTTCTGAACACGATTGAATTTCATAATGCTTTTTTTTCTTGTTTTGTGAGTTCAGAAAACTCAGCGAAATTACTATTAGCACTTTAATGACGCGCACAACTATCTCGTTTCTGTATTACTCGCATGTAAAAATTACTCACATGAAACAGCGGAATTAAGAGAAAATATATGCAAATGAAAAACAAAAAGCTGAATTGCTCCCACAACTATATCTAACTATATATGTGACCTTTATCACTGGTTTCCAAAAATATTGGAGAGATACGAATAAAACTGTTTCTGTATGTAAATTATTTGAGAAGTTTTCCGCTACAAGTGTCAAAGCAACAGAATTTGAAAACAGAATGCGAAAATAAAAACCATATGTTATTAACTTATGTAAACGACTTTTATAATTAATAGGAACTAAAAGAGCCAAAAATGAGTTTAATATTTGCTATAAGACCCAAGTAAAATTTATTATCTCAGATCGAAATATATCGTCTTAATTGTTTTCAGCCGACTTTTTATTATTTGTCGTTCACACAAAACCAGTTTAGCTTGATTTTATTTTATAAGTGCGAATTTAAAAGCTACTTTTACAAAAGGTGGTTTATATTAAGAGGCATTTTCTTAATTATAAAAAAGGGAATTTTATGAAAGGTACGTTTTATAAAAACTACTTGCATAATAAGTACTCATAAAAACGCAACTTTTATGAAAGGTGCTTTTTATAAAAAATGCTTTTATAAAAATTAATTTTTAAAAGAAATTTTTTATATATTTTTTCCTTGTTTCTGAATTCTAAATGACGCTCATTAAATCGGGAAACTACTGAAAGGAAAAGGTTTTAGGACTTATTTCTTTGCATACACTAAATTATTTTTCGGCAAAGTTTTGCGGCTGGATTTTAATTTTTTCGCTTCTAGTATTTTAATTCACTTCGCGATCGAATAAGAATTTTTCTTAAGAAGACTGGCAAACAAAGTCGTTGGTGTAAAGTAAATATAATTTATACTTTGTGTATGCATTTATTTATTGTTGTTAGCTAATTTATAACCTTGTCTCTCTTACCGTTTCTCCATCTCATTAACCTGGGGTGGCTCGTTGGTTTGATTGCCAGCGCGCCGCTCTCAAAAACGTCACTTATTATTCATTATTTATTGTTGTTAAAGTCGTTTACTTTGTTTTGAAATTCAAGATAAATGGCGATGATGACTACGACAACATTTTAAATATTTATTTTTCAAACTCATTACTGCAATAAAACATTTGAACAACACGTTTTCTCTTTATATAGTAGAACAGGCAGACGATTCCAATAATTAATGATTCCTCTTTTTATATCTTATAATTATTAATAAATACTTTGAAACTATACACGTGATTTTATTTTTTACAACAACCAATTTTTATAGCTTTAAATGCCTGAGTAGAACCAAGCAGTGAGTTGTAAAGTTTTTGAAACAGGTCACGTGACTGGATTTAGGGAATAAGAATGTCAAGATAACAAACTGTAAGGAAATCGCATAATCAGGATGAATAACTTAAAAAGCTTCTTTAAATTATGTGCTTCTGGGCTTTGACATTGACATTTGCATACACATTGCAAAATTTTGATTTGGAATAAATGTATAATGAATTGAAATATACATCCATACGACCTAAACAACTCGAGACCATGATGTGTTGAAAATAATCTAGATAAAATTCACTTTCATTTTTTTACAGATTTCCCTTCGACGCTGGCATCGTCAAATACAAATATATGTGGCTGCTTTTGAGTATCTTCGACGCGCTCAATTACATTACGATTACACAAAAGATAGCCAGCAGAGTGCAACGGCCCGTGAACTTTACGAACTAATGAAAGACGCCCGCAATATACTGTGCAACATAGAGCATACCATTAACAACACTACCACCCATAAAAGTGCTTCCACCATAGACTCACTATTCTTAAGTCGTACTAAAATGGAAGATATTCTAAAATTTAATACAAATATTAAATATATTTCACCTCTGAAATGGCCTCAGCTTAAAACAGATGATAAAAAATGGGCAGTTGATGTGTTTGATTTACGTTTCGCCAAGTCACAATATTTCACTTTTGTGAGAAAATTAATGAAAATCTTAAGAACGCATACCAAAAGACCAGGGCCCATTTATTTGGGTAAAAAACGAAATCAAATAAGCACTGGTCAAGAACGAAAACTACAGCGGCAGCTAAAGAAAGCAAAACGTGCTAGAAAAAATCTCGAATTCATTTCATCACAATCGTTTTCCGAAATATAAGAAATATTTATTAGCATTCACATTCGCAATAATTTCCCTATATTTTAGTCATGACTTTGTTTATATATACAGGTATTTGTAAGTTTTAATATTTATTTAGGGTTTTGAAATCGTTTATTTTCTTTTTATATTTAATTTATTTTAAAATCTCAAATATAAAATCGATCGTTTGGGTATTATTGTGTATCTAGGCTCTGCTTAACACTGTTCAATTAAAGTGTTAACGCTGGTAAAGTTATGACTCATGAAACAGATACAATTTTTTTAAATGTCTATTACTAAAGTAACGTATGGATTGTCTGTGGATCTATGGACTCTGGGCCAACCAGCTCTTGTGACAAAGATATATACAGCACCTTGAATATAATGAATGAGGTATTCTCTAAAAATGAGAAAATTATAGTATTTCTTAACGACGTGATTTCTTACATCAATTTATACATTATAATAAATAATAATAAAGCAAAAATAATAAGACTGTGATATAGTATTAAAAAACATACATTGTGAAATTGATATAAACATTATTATAAGTATTTATTTTTGTATTAATAAAACGAGAATAAAGAAAAGATAAAAAATGTTTTTGAATCTTATTCTATGTCAAGCTTTATCAGACTTTTTTTGATGAAAATCCGTGCATTCGATGGAACATTCAATCACGTTGTTCCAAGAAATTTACTATTTAGATAGTTGCGGATGTAGTGAGTATAAACCAGGGAAGGGAAAGTCACAACCTTAATTTGATGAAAAAATTATTGCAGACCAAAATGTGCGTACTTAGTAGCTCTAAGAAAAGGCAGACAAAATTGAATGGTGATACTGTTCCCCAAAAACTAAAACGGTGCCAAAGAGCGTGGCAAAAAAAATTGTTTTTTTTTTGCATCGTCTTTAACAAGTCTTTGACGCCAGTAGGTGATTGGCTGAACCTTTCTTCGAACCGCCTAATGTACATAACATTAAGAACTTTTCTTGGACCAAAACTCTCCCGTCTGCTTCTCAATTGCAGTTTCTATTTGTGAAACCCGATTCAACTTTTATTGTAGTGTTGTTAGTCGTCGGTCACCTGAATGTCGTTCGTTTTACAGCATACAATTTTTGACTTGTTTCTCCAACCTGCCATTTATTATTTCAACACGTATTTTTACGCCTTAACAACAAGTTGTTTGTCAATATTTGTACATTTCGATAGAGCATAATGCGATCAGTGGGTTAATGTTTATTTAAATTCTTAATAACGATCTGTCTTTACATATCGTATATTCTTGTTCACTCTTTTGTATGTACCTTGATCGCTATTTAATAACCTTTTTCACACATGTTATTGTTTGATCAAGAAAGAAATGGATAAGTGGATGTTTGTTTGTCTAAGGGAAACAAAACATAAAAGGGTAAAAATTTCCCTGCGTTAAAAGGACTTTGGCTCACCGCCTTTTTGGTTTTGTTGACATACATTCTTTTTCTTTTTTTGTTGGGCGTGTGTATGTGTATATTTTCTAAGACTTTATTGTTTGGATATCAAGAGATTAAAGTAGTTGTTTAAGTTGTTTTTTGTTCCCGATTTTTTTTTTTTTTTTTCAATCAAATTTATCACACTTAACAGGGAAATGTGATGAGTAAATAAGTTTCAAAAGGTTTAAGCAAACCAAATTGCTGTGTGAGTATTTTAATGTAATTTAATAAGACGCTTTCTGTTATATAAATTATATGGTAGATAATAGTTCTTTACATTAAAGAGGAAGAAGATCGTTTAAACATCCTCTTGATTTTAAATTGACACATCCGCACAGTGCCACATTTCATTCATAAATAACTCGTTACAGCGCCTTCACTCCACATGTTTTCCATATTCTATCAATAAATTTTTTCTAGGGAAATAAAGAAGAATATAATTCTTGCGTTACATACATATGTATGTAACGAAAGTTTTTCACCCTATATAAAACGAACTTGAGCCCGATCAGCTTAATACAAAACAAAGTTATGGAAAATCTTAATAACAGATAAAATCATTTTGAATAAAGAGAAACCCCAAAGCTGCCATTTTAAGTGTACTGATTTTTCTTCGGTGCTAATTTCAAGAGTCCTTGGAAATAAATTCGTTCATTGGTGTAAAAAAATCTTTATAAATCCTATCATAATTTTTAATAGAATAACGAAAACACATTAACTATTTTTTATAAAATTATTTCAATACAATAGCTCTGTTTCTTTACTCTACTTTGGGATCCCGAGGGATCCCAATTTGCACGAAAAGCGTTGCCGTACTTTAAAATTGGGCAAATGAGAGTATTTGTGAGAGAACATTATGCTTCTTCTTCTTGCACGAAAATGCCCGTAATTTTTCTTCGGGCCAGTTTGGGCAAGTAGTTCAGCTGTCATTTGTTTCAAAGAATAAACAATAACATAGAAGAAATATGTAAATGTTTTGCAGAAGCTAAAAGAAAAATTGGAAATTAGTGTGAAAAAATACTTTGAAGCATTCTCTAAAAAGTTTTTGATTGTTATATATGTAAATATATTTACGAATTCATTTATGTATATGAATTTATGAGTTCTGTTGTGTTTCTAAAAAGTTTTATGCATTTCATTCCTTTTAACCATTTAGGGAAAATTTTTTAAACACAAATTAAATAAAATACATAACATTTAGTTTAATAAATTCAACTGTCAGAACTCTGACGTTTTCTTTTGTGGCAAAATATTGGTTTTTAGTCGTTCCCGTACTTTTGTGCATTTTTGTCGCTTATTGAGAGAAATTATAGTTTACTCTCATTTTACCAAACTTTGCCCAAAAAGTAAAGAAACACAGCTATTATAATATTGCATTTGATACGAAGAAGAATTTGATAGGTTTGATGAAAGTTATAAACAATCAGCCCAACCATGAATATTCTCAAGGAATTTTATTCCTAAGGAAAATACGTTTCTCGAGAAAAAATTCCTCCAATCATAAATTACCTGAGAAACAAAAAAATAAAAGTTGGTAATATCGAAATTTTTTATAGGAAAAAAAACCTTTGTTGTTAAGATACCAATTTTTGCCTCCGCCAACTATTTTACCCCTTCTATGTTGCTAAAACTGGGAAGGTTAAAAAAAATTTCCTAAGGAATTTATCAACATAATAAGAGGAATGGGAAAAGAGAAAAAACTCTCACGGAATTATCATTCATGATTGGGTTGAATATGACTGGGTTAGAACCATCATCACCATCTGTAGTTAGCGAAGATATCTCATGCTGAAAATTTAACGTCTATCCAATATAAGCAACATAAGCACGTAAATCTACATAACTACGATTTTTTTTCCGTTAAAATATGTTTTGAGTTGGTACACTTGTAAGTAAATTCCTGCTGTTGCTGATGGCTCCACCGGGTGCAATTTTAATTTTAATTATTTCTTAGCAAAATATATAATTCACATGATTTTTTCTATATAGTTTTACAATTTTCTGAGGATCAATGAGTGAGAGTAAGTATTGTAGAAATATATATTAAGGTTCGTCCAATTTATTTGGTAATACTGGAATAAAAAATTTAGGCTTCCAATAAGAGCAAAAGACGTTTTAAGGTACAACATTTATGTTTTATTCGAAATAAAAACTCTTTAATTTTAGTAAAATAATGCAAAGGAAAAAACATTGATGGAATCATTGATCAGTGTTACTTTTTTTAATACACCCGAAGCAACCTAAACACGAAACATCAGTTTTCTATGAATCATTGTTGATGATACCACTACCAACTTATTGTAAGCGGACAAAAGACTTTCTCTAATTTCAATATTTTGTATTGCTGGTATTTTTTATGCCTGATAATTTCTCATATTTGTTGATTTCATTCATAGATTTTCTGTACGGTTCCTTTTCTCCTTGACTTACCAATTATTAGCTTAACTGCTCTGAATATGAAAGCAAAAGCGAAAGCAGAGTTATAGATATAGACGAAGGAACATGTAATAGAACATACAAAATATAAATGAAAATTATATTTTGTAAACTTGACTTTCTAGAGCCAACATTGCTATATAGGAAGAAACATTGAAAGCAAAATCGGTACGCTTCTTTTGGCATTGCTCAGTGTGTACTATGCACAAGGATAAAATGTTCTACTTTATTTCTTTTTTGCTTAAATCAAGTTAGTATCGCAAAGTTTAACGACCTTAGA
This sequence comes from Sturmia bella, assembly GCA_963662145.1. Classification (NCBI taxonomy): domain Eukaryota; kingdom Metazoa; phylum Arthropoda; class Insecta; order Diptera; family Tachinidae; genus Sturmia; species Sturmia bella. The sequence continues at coordinate 58,851,453 of OY759170.1, forward strand.
AAATTAAAAAAATAAAATTTTTTAAATAATTGTTTATTCAAATTTGTTTTTCTTGTCGCCAATAATGTTGGCCACTACAATATTACCAATAAAATCTTTCTCAAATTTGGAGAAAGTAAAACCGAACTTAGAAGCCTAATGAATAATGATCAAACCGAAAAAAACAAAGTTTTCGCTAAATTTTTTAGTATTTGTTACTTGCAACGTTATTCACATCGCTGTTTGCTATGCAATTAACTTCAATGGTTATCTCCAAAAGTATGCGTTTATTCTTCAGTTTCCCTTCGATCGCCTGCCATGCTTGTTGTGAACATAAAGTTACAGTAGATACTTTTCTCTATAATCACGCTTAGCAAGAAGAAAATTCTTAATACTTTTAGTTTTGATCACTGTTAATTTGTTCTTTTAATTTTAATCTCAGTCTTATATCTTTGGAGTGGTCTCGTTCAGCTGGCCATTTTTATAATACGTACTTAAGTTTTCATATTTAATAATTTAGAACAATTGTTTATTGGACAGATGCCGTTGCGTAATTTTTCGTTTATAAATAATTGTTGTAAGATGCAGTAACGAGTGAGTTGCTTGATATTTATATTACACCTAAAAACTATTTTGGCCACACAGGCGCCATAGGAAACACATGCACAAAAGAACACACACACACACAAAACAACAATCAAAAACAAATTCTCACAGTAAGCACTTACATGCATGTATACTAGATATACTATACATATGGACGTGTATATTTTATTTGTTCTTTGTTTTCAAGTGCCTCTTGTAAATGCTTGTTACCTCCACTCAATTGTTATCCTATTGAGTGTCTAATGAGCATTATAAATCTAAGTCCTGTATGTTTTCTAGTTGTATTCATTGACAATTAAAAATTATATTGTTGTTATTTTGTTATTATTGTTCGTAAGTAAAATTCAATTGAATTTATATGGGAGATATTAACTGTGTGTGATCGTGATTATCACGATCATCTGCTTAAAGAGGGGTTAGTACGTGCTGGGTATGACTAACAAAAACAAAAATCAAAAATTTTCGATTTTCGTTCCCTTTTCCAAGACAATTGTTTTTAAAGTGGTCAGTTACAAAACATTTACTAGAAAGGGAGAGTTGTTACTCTTTATTTATTTGTTTTTTTTTTTTTTTTTGCTTTTGATTGACATACATTTTTCACACCTTTGATGTTAAACCGCTATTGTGGATGAATTATGGACCTCTTTTGTGTGTATAAATTTGCAGCAAAATTAAAAGACATTTGTTAAAGAATTGACGAGTTAATACAAAGTTTCTATCTTGGGACTATACGCATTTATCCTCCAGAAGAAAAGTAATGTTTTTTCTGCATTTAATTTTGGAAAAATATTTATAGTTGACCTCGTCAAAAATATTGTCATATTATTTATGACGCATTAGTTCCCTCCAAAACAAACAGAAATTTTATGCATAATAAAAAAGATAGCCAAACATATATCGAGGGCTTATGTTCAAGAAGTGTAGCCTTTACACTCAAAATTTTAGTAAGGGACTACAGAAAATAGGGGCAAGGATTCACAATGAAGTCTTATGAACAAGAGTGGAATGCAAAGATATGTATCTGTAAATAATCTTATTTACAACAATTTTCCTGTTACTCTTATCTTGGAAGAAAATTCCGTTTTTTTCGCTGAAAAAAAATGAAAATGAAATGGGCCTGAAATGTCTTGTAACAACTCAAATAAATACCAAGCCTTACAACATGTAAAGCATTTCAAATAAATTTTGTGAAAACTAAATAAGTATTTTTTAAAAGAATAAAATTGTGCACTGAAATATTTTATAGCATATTTAAATTCGGAAATCAAATGAAACCTCCTCATAATATAATTATTAATTTTGAAAACAAACTGTCATATGTTAATAATTTTATCAAGCTTGAGATGGATGTGTGTTTCCCCAATGAAGAGTTTTTCGATAAAATTAGAGTGATAAAAATTTAAAAAAATGACAAAAAAGGTAAAGTCCTGAGGTACATACTACAGCTGTTGCACGAACGCCACTGCGCTCATCAGCACCCAAATTTGTTTCGAACCCAGGCCATGACAAATGCTTGAGAAACAATATAAAGTTAGTCATGACTTGAGTTCAAAGAAAATTTGTGTGCTGATGAGAGCCGTGGTGCTAGTAAAACAGCCATGGTATGTACCCCAGCCAGTAAGTCTTAAATTTTTTTTTAAAGTAGGTACCCAACACAAAACCTGCATTCCTTAAGGAGGTATTCCTTTTAAAAATCAGTTTATATAATTATTTTGTGTTACTGTAAATTTTAATTTTGTTATTGAACTTCTGTGTTGTAATACATTTATATTAAATTACTTTTTCAGGTTCAAGTTCAACCCTTGGGTTTTCACTACTTTTTAATCAATATCAATTAAGTAAAGAAAAGTAAAATTTATTTGCTAGGTGGACAACCGGCTGTTTCTGGATAGCAAACACCCTTCATGTGTTACGTTTATCGTTCTCAAGTTCTTTTTACTTTATTTTCGAAATTGAAATTAATTAAATAATTTTGAAAATAATTTTAGAAGATATTTGTTTAAAATTATTACAATAAAGCATAACAATGACTAAATGTTTGGCTCCATAAAGTCACTGCCCAAAAAAAAGATTCGATGAATTCTCCACTAAGAAAACCTTTCAGCAATCTGCTTTCATTTATTTCAATTATAGCAAATGATTTATGCAACAATCTGTTTCGTTTTTAATTAAAATAACTACTAAGACTTTACGAAATCTTAGTTATTTTTCATTGTAAACAAAATTTTGCTAACAGCACTGTATAAAAACAGTTTTGCGAGCTAAGCATTTCTTTCCATACCAATCGATATCGTTATTTCTTTCAAATTTATATTAAATGTGTCTAACAAAATCTTTAAAATTACTTTTGAATAAAGTAGCAAAGTACTTCAGTACTTAAGTGACTTGTCATTTTATCACTTCTTAGCGCCAATTTTGCTTTCGACAATTTATTTAAATATAAAATAAACAAAATATATTAAGCATTGAGCAGCTTATGGCACATAAACTATTTCCTACAAATATATATTTGAACTTTACTCAAGCAGATACAAATCTAAGCAATTAACATTTTAGAGAAACTGGATGATATCAGCAGTATCAGCAATTCAGATATTTCCACTCTAAATTAAGAATCATTTTTTGTCTTTGGAATGACATACATTATAATTTTGCTTCTGTTTGTTTTAAGTTTAAGAAAAAATTAACTAAGTTGTGATGAAAGTACAGTTTAAAAGTAGAAACCTTCGAATATATTTAACCTTTTTTATTTCTTAAAGCATAAAAGTGACTCAAAAAAGTTATGAATTGACTGCGCATGTGTATAGTTTTTTCTGGCATTTAATAGTTCAATCCTTAAAGAGCCACACATTTATTTTGTTTAAAATTCAAGATTGCCGCTTGTAAAGGATCTTTCATAAAACGATGTGTCTATGCATCTAAGTTAATACCGCAATTTTGAAATTTACAATGTAATGCCAGAATTAGAACATGGAAAAAGTAATACATTTTAAATTCTCACGAAAATACCTCTTACTGTATTGTATCACATTTTTGAACGCCACAAAAATTTGCTGCAAATATTTTGGAAAATATTTTTAAATTTTGTTTTTCGTATACATATGTTAATTGTTTTTCTAGCTTGTGATTTACAAAATCATGGCCTTAAACTGAAAAAGGTGCGTGTGATGTTATGAAAACTTATTTGTCTAAATGTCAGCCACTTCCCATGACTCCTGCACATCAATCTGGACTGCATTTGATCAATGGACCGCTGTGATTTGTGACTCATTCGCGTATTCGCTGTGCCTTAAAGAAACCGCATAACAAAATTCAAATCAGGTCAAGTCGCTTGACCTTGGAGAGCCAGTTCAAATCACCTCTCAAATGACTTGTTCGAAATAACCAAAATAACCTAGTTATGTATAATTTGTGTGCCAGATCTTAACATTCATTAAAAAATAAGTAATGGTAGGTAGTCATTGATGTCTAGCGCTCTCAAACGACAGTGATGGTATATATGACCAACTGCGTTTTCGTCGAACATTGACCTGTGCCGCCGCAAGCCCAATATCCCCACCAAAACAGTTACTTTTTGAGAATGATTTGGTATCTTTCGGATATTATGTGTACTGCTATTGTTCTAAATTCAAAAACTTTGTTTATTCAAGCGCCCTTTCTTCTAAAAGTGGCCTTCATCGCTGATAATGATTTTTTCAATCAAAGGTCAGCTGCCAAACATATATCATTTTCTATGGCTGTTTAGTTACAGTTTTTGATTAAATTAAGTTTTGTTCGGGTGAAATGAAGGCTCGAGTCGCAATGATTCTCCTATACAGTCGAGATTTTGTTGCACTTCGTTAGACAATGAGTGTTGGTGCAGTATTTACCGAGCTGGTGGACTATTGAGTGATTACGACGCTCATAAATTGCAAGAGGCTCTCCAACAAAAGTACTCCAACAGAACATCAATTTTTCTAAAACTATTTCGATATTTGCATATACTAATGAATGCAATATCCATTTATGGCGACTTATCAACACAGACCGAAGTAGTGGCTCTTAATTTGACAGATGGATCTTCATTATGATATCCAGAACATATGAGTAACTAACAGATAACTCATTATTACAAGGTTCTAAATACAGTACCTCTTACTTAATTTAGCCATGTAGATACTATGCAAGATCTTTAGTAGGGGCCGCAGACATCCAGATTTTTACCAAGGTGCATACATATGTATATGGAAAAGATATTTTTCAAGCTGCATAAGGAATAGCGCTGTCGATAGCTACGGTTTGATAACTAATAAATTCGAACTGTGTTGATATTTTTATTCATTAAAATTTGATATGTTGTCACGAATTATTGGTCAGCATTGCAGCATTCGTTATGGTTTTGAAGTCCACTTAAGAGTGAAACCTAAAAACCGTTACACATGGAACAAATGGAACAACATTTTATTTATTTACTTCTTCTTGTCTTGCAATGGATTGTACCAATCACAAGTAACCTAAACGAGGTACTTCATAAAAATAATTTATTTTGCGTTTTCATTAGCGATGAAAATCTTTTTTCAGCTTAATGCTCAGAGTTCAGAAATGGGACTAAACTCGTATTTAAATCAATTTTATAAAACGGAGTTCATTGATTCAGTGAATGTTATCGTTGGTCGGAAGTTAAGAATATTTTTCATTTTACTAATTTCGGAATTCATTATGCACAAAATCATTTCTGTATACTTGTAAACCTAAAAAAGGGAAATTTCTAATAGATTATAATAAAATTTTATATATTTATTTAAGCTTAAGGTCTTTTAGAATTTGAGTAATTATTTTTGTCAATATTTCGTTCTCCTTCGCATAGCTTCTTCAGGACAATAATAATGAAAAATGTTTTGATTGGTTTTTTTCAAAAACAAACATAACAACTAATCAAAACATTTTTCATTATTATTGTCCTGAAGAAGCTATCCGAAGGAGAACGAAATATTGACAAAAATAATTACTCAAATTCTAAAAGACCTTAAGCTCAAACAAATATATAAAATATAAGAAAAAAGGGGTCAAAATAACTAAATATTAGATTATAATAAAAGCTACAGTTTTCGCTGTCTTATAATGTATGTTAAAACCTCTGGCTCTCAAAAAACGAATTGAATATTGGTGTTCCTTTCGTTGTTTCGTGTACGATATGGCACACTGTTATCTTGGCTTCATGTGTCTCAGCATTATTTATTTTATTACAATCAAAGTGCTTCTTAATTTCGTTATAACAAGCAAATAGATTTTTTTAGTTTCAACTTTTTTTCTGTCATTTTGCAAGTTAAGTAGAATTTGTTTAAATTTATTTTATAAACAAAGCACAAATCAACATGAGAAAAATAATTATTTTAAGAAGCTTGCTATAAGTGGTGTTGAAATTTCCTAAGAATCATTATTTTTCCTTCATCTTTTTTGTTTTGCAAAGGTTTAAGGTTCTTATCTTTTACTTTCATGCTCTGTTTGCCATGAGAAGATTTAGTTTTCGTGGAACAGATTTGGGTCAATTAACTGATGATGCAATGTGAATAAAGTTTGTATTAGAAATGCTTATGCAATACGCTCACTGTTAAAAGTACTCTGTCAGGAAATTTTCTAATCAGGAAAGCTTTAGAAGTCAGTACAAAATTGATAACTGGCATTTGTGAAACCTTCAAAGCAAAATTATATGAATAACTTAAAATAAATGTTCATAGTTTGCTGATGAAGGGTGTTTGGTACCCAGAAGCAACCGTTGGTCCACCTAACTAACTATAAAAATTTTTCTTTTTCTTTACTTAATTGATATTGATTAAAAAGTGACAAGCTAAGGCTTGAGCTTGAGCCTGAAAAAGTAACTTAATATAAATGCATTAAAATAAAATATTTTTTTTTTAAGGTGGTAGCAACATTCTGTCGTTTTCCTTAGCCGTCTATTTGGTTAGCGCCACCCTATATATTAGAATTCTTGGACATTTTTTTCAAATTCTTTAAACATTTACTTCGTATTTTATTATCTTCGAAAATGTGAGATAAAATATTTTTCCAAATAAATTTCAATACAGAGATATATTTTTCATAATGCAAAATACTAATGAATACCGGTGGTATTCATAAAAAATAAGACATTGTTGAAATACATTTTAGAACAAATTTTTCATATCAAATTTCTTCTAAAATGTATTTGAACAACATTTTATTTTTTATGAATACCGGTGTTAATGTTTAATTAGTTTTCTATATTGCAATTTCCTTTTTTTGTATTGGACTGTAAAATAAATGTGCAAATATCTTTCAAAAATTTCCTGTTATGGAACTATAAGAAAATATAAACTTTAAATCGCAAAGCTAGAAAGTTTACATAATGAGAAACAAGTCTGCTTAAAAAACATTTTCTAACTGCTTCTTAACTAAAGTGACTACACCTTTTTGTATGGTTCACAAATGTAGATTTTCAAATTTGTTTAAAGAAATTGTTAACATGTCACAAATGGTTTTGTGTGGCAAATGTAATCACGTATATGTGACTAATGGAAAAGTTTTTGTAATAAAACATTTGAGATAAGCATCAAATCTGGACTAAACTAGATATGTATACATATGTATGTGCATTTTAAAATATGTATTCTTTTACTTTGCTGTGAATATACATATGTTAATTCATTTCTATGTGTAAACGACCAATAGAAGACCCAACAGAAAAAGGGTTCAATGAAGCGCCACCAGAAAAAATATAACATGAATTTTTCTTGTTTTCATAAATTTTAATTCTGGACCTTTAGAAGTTTTAAATGTTTCCGTAAATGTTTAAAATATTTTTTTTTTGTTAAATAGTTGGTTGTAATTAAGTAGCATATTATTTTACTTTACTAGAAAGGTTCGCTACACTAGATGGATAGTTTGTTTGTTTTTCCAACGTATTAAGTAAATCTGTGGCAATATGGAAGAATAGCTCAAGTGAAAATTAAAGTCTTGAGATATAATCAATTTTGTTAAGTTTTTATTCCGCTAGAGTTTTGCGAATAACTAATGAATAAATATATTGGTAACATGTTTATTAGAGAAGATGGATGAATATCTAAAAACAACATTTTTGAATGCAGAAGATGTTACGCATTTTCTACTTAAACGCTTTTTCGAAACTGAAATTTGCGTTGCACTGGACCGTAAGTAATTTAAGCGCTTCCGTTTAAATAAAAATTATGTATTGTGAAGTTTAATAAACATAAGAGGTTTTATTTAAGTTTATAAAAAGATATTAAAGACAATACGGTTATTGTTTACATGACAATATTTTTGTTTTTAACGAAAAATCAAAAATTCATGTAAACATATGTAAGTAGTTTGAAAATAATGAATTTATTTGTTCAAGGTTAACATTTATACAGCTTAAGTGAAGTTAAGCGATTCCTCTACATATGATCAATGTAAAATCTGAACATGTAAACAAAATTATGTTTTGATCAATGCATTGTTGATTCAAAAGACTTAAGTCAAAATATATATATATATATATATATATATATATATATATATATATATATATATATATATATATATATATATATATATATATATATATATATATATATGTATATATATATATATATACATATATATATATATATATATATATATATATATATATATATATATATATATATATATATGTATATATATATATATATATATATATATACATATATATATATATATATATATATATATATATATATATATATATATATATATACTTTTAACAACGATGCGACTACATTGGATGGTTGTTTTTAGCTACGCAAATATTTCATAGCATATTTGACATAAAAAGCAAAGGAATTTTGTGGCGCATACAAACAATGCAGTAAGTATTCGTTTAAAAAATTAGTTTTTTCCTCACAATCATATCATCTTATCGTATTATGGACTATTAAAATTCGACCAGTATGTACCGATAAAGAAAAAACTTATTCACTTTATTATTTTTGTTTTTAGAAGAAGTAAAGAAAACCAAAGCCATTTAATAATAAGTCACACACAAAAACGACATAAAGACAGAAAATAAAAAAATAAAACATAGATGAAGATACAATCATAAAAGCAGCATAAAATGATATTAAAGTTGTTGCAACAATAACACACAATTACATACACTTGTAACTGGCATATACATTTGTATTATACGTGCGTACGTGTGGCACCTTAAATACTGTAAATAAATTTATTATAAATACACGTACTTGAATGCACCACAAAAGGCTGAAGAAAAAAGCAAATGTTTTGTTGCATGAATAGAGGAGAGCAGAAGCAGCAAATAAAAAAAAAGAGTAATTTTCCGTTCCAGATTATTTATTTAGTTTTTTTTATCAATGATTTTGAAACTGTTCTCATTGTTGCTGTTGTTGCTGTAACAGACCAAATATTCGGTGCATCTTTTGTTACGATTTGTCATAGTGGTATGTTTATTTGGATTTGTGTGCATGTGAGCAGAGTTTTTGTACCCTGTGATAATCATCTTTATTTTATTTAATTTTTGTGTGGAGATTTTTTTTGTTGCTGTTGTGGTTTTTACTCCTCGCTGAAGAGTTGCCTCACTTGAATATTAAACATTTTAGCAGTTGTGGGTAAAATTTTTAAAGATTTGACTTTGAGCACCTTTTGGTCTCACAAGCTCCATCCGTGTAGTCAATGAAACGCAATGCAGTGAAATGAAGTAAACAGTTTATGATCGCATCTTGTTTAAATAAAAAAAAATCAGAAAAAAACTTAAATAATTTAAGTAACAATTGTTTGATTTTGAACAGATAAGAGCGCGTGCGTTCCTTTCTTTAACCTTTTAGTTTTTTTTTTTTTTGGTTTTTTTTTTCGTTGTTTGTTAAAGGTGTAGTTGCGCAGTTGTCGTTGTTGTTGCATTGGCATTAATATTACTAAACTCAATGGAATGCGACGAAATGGATTTTTGAATAGTTTCATAACTTCCAGTTTCAACTGCTAGAAACGCAACTAAATAACTTCTTTTTCATATGGCCAATTCTAATTAACCCGTTGAGGTGATATAAGCTTTTATATTTTTCTACGAGTTAAAAAGTGTTAAATCAGCTGTAGTATTTAAAGGAATTCATATAATGAAAGAAATCTGCTAGATAAAACAGCTTGTTTCAATATTAAATGTGATGGTGTTTATATACATGTGGGGGTCTAGAGCTCAAGGGGTTTTGATATTTTTTTGAAAAAGAGCTATTTAGGAAAATACTGCGAAAATTCGAAGAATGAAGTGCACAAAAAGTAAAAATGTAACATTCTTCTAGGAATTACTATGCTTTGAACATAGAAAGTGTAATTCTATATGTAAGCTATTATACCAGCACACCACTAATGGGTCTCAGAATAAGAGTATCTGATAAATGATACTCTTCTTTGGAACAATCTTCCCACACACAATCGGTCAACTGCAACGCTGTGCCTTCTAAAAAAATTCTATCTATTTTTTGGCAAATTAATTTAGTAAACTTCTATTTGCATAGTAGTATTATTTTCCAATTTTTATTATATTATATTATTTTTTTCTGAAGAAAACGTTGTAATTTTTATAAATTTGTTGTTATAAAAGAAAATTAATGAAATAAATAAAATAAGGCAAAAAAGCAAAAAACAGATCCACTCTTACTAAACGTCCACAAACATTCCTCAATTTCCCATCTCCTTCCTGCACTGGATGTAGATAAAAAATCCAGTTCTAAAGAAAGACACTTCAATTTGCTATATGTATACCTATACTTCTGATGAAAATTATTTGGTTTTCAAAAATCTTCGAACAAGTTACAATATTTTCATTGGCCAAATTATTTTCAAATTTTATTCGATCGAATATATGTATAATAAATGAGTATTTTTTGCAATAAAAACTTAAAAACACAAAATATTCTATTAATTTTAATTTTATAGTGAACTATATGATCTATAATTCTATCGGGCTTTCTAATTTTCTCAACTTTGGGGAAGAAGAAATTGAACTAGAAAGCCCGATAAAATTAATATCAATTGCAAATCTCTATACAAGTAAAATTAATGGTTTATAATCGCTGGGCCTGGCGAGAAGATTGAAACCGTTGTTATCTCTGATAAAATAACAGCAAACAAAAAAATCGATTGGAAATCAATTCGATGTTGGTGATAGAATATACAATTTATTCCAATCATCAGAAAAACACAGTGATAAATTGAAAAGTTAATCAATAACATTAAATGTAGAGAGTCAGTAATGAAGAGCTCAGGTGGTAGGATGGCTTAAAAACAGCATACAATTAGTTATGGCCTGGTTTCGAAGTAAAATTGGATGCTGATGAACGACATGGTGGTCGTGAAACAGCCATGGTATGCACTTCAGCCAATAAGTTTTAAGCTTTATTTTTCTCGTCTGCTTTCAAAATGTTGATCACTAAAATTTTAGCAGCAAAAAAGCTTTCTCAATTTTTAGAAAGTAAAAACATAACCAGAAGGCCGATAAAAATATTAACAATTACAATTTATAGTAAACTTAAGCTTGAAAGACAAAACTGGTAAGAAATTACTAAAGAAATAGAAAAAATCAAATTTAAGATTTCTCTGTTTGCTATTAATTCAGTTGTTTGTTCCGCTTAAACAAAATATGTAACATCACACCAAATAATAACATGTAAACTTGAAAAGTTCTTACAACAGGCTATTGCTCTCTTTTTATTAACTACGGAGAGAATTTCATAATATTTTCATCCCACAAAGTCGTTCTAACTTGTATTAGCGTGTAAACTGATCTTGGTACCGATCAACCATTCTTAATATTTAGTTTGATTCCTCACTACTTAGCGGCACCTCAAAGGGTTACAAATTTTAGTGACTTCAAACGAAGGGTTTACAAAAAGGATGACGACTCTTTTGATTAACTTTAATGATATACTTGCATGAACTGAAAATATAATATAAAGAAAAACTAAAAAAAAAAAATCTGATTATAACATTGAGATAAAATTTTATTAGTAAAAAATATTAAGGGACATACTTTTTTGCTCTGAACAAAAAAATATATATAACTGTATATACATATGTATGTATATACAGACAAGCAGTTTACAAAAGTAAAAGAGAGAAAAAAACAAAATAACTTTAAATTATTATCGTATCATAAAACTCAAAACATGTTTATTACTCCATATAAAACCATATAAAAACTTTTTCATATTTACAAAAATTAAAAGGGCTACTTTTTCAAATCACCATTTTTTAATTTTTTTTTTCGTTAATTTTCAGATGGCAACATCTTTTAAGCAGTCATAATAATACGATACTTAATGTCGTCCACACTTGATTTTATGCCATCAAGTGTTAATAATTAGATTTAATTTTTGTGGTTTTTGCACACGCCATATTGATTTATCGCAATCACAACCGTCGTCACCAGCACAACCACCATCTTCACATAAATGCAATTTGACACCAATTTGATGTTGTCGCTCATATTCTGACTCTCCTTGGTGGCAATTTAATATTTTTATTATAGCTGCACCAATCGGTGTGAGATCTTGAAGACAGCTAGCAACAAGTGGGACATAAATACATACATGTGTATGTATGTAGGTATTTGAAGTATGGTTTGCTTTCTAAGATGTATTAATAAAAGTTGGAAAATAAAGACATCTGCAAACGTTTTTTGCTTTAAGAAATTGCAGTATTATTATATTTTTGTAACTTGAAAAAAGTAAATTAATTCCTGGAAATATTTCTCAGCAGATGTTGAATAAAAGTCACGAGTAAAATGAAGCAATTGAAAAATTGGCATATTGACAAACGGTTTTTGGAATTTTTTTTTTTACAAAAAATAAATAATAGAATTTTAGGCCAAGTTTGATTTTGTAAGCTGAGAAGTGGAAACTAAATTATATCATATGTGTGCATATATTTTTAATTTTTTAGGCAAGAAGAAATTTCGCTATGATTTTTTTTCGTATGATTTCGTATGATTTTTGATGAAAGGTTACGCTAACCTAGCACGACTAGCAGTGCTGTCACTGTCATATGCTCTGTTCCGGGGACTATACTATCTACAAGAATTCTTCTACAATATAACTAAGAAACGTAATGAAATTTAGAACACATCAGCGAGAGCGAGACCAATTCTTGACTTTATGCTTTGTTTTTTTTTTTTTTCTTGTTTTAAGTGGGACCAGTACTCAGGGAATGACTCCATATACATATATGCATTGCATTATACTGGAACTAGGAAAATAGCCAAGAGGGATTAGTGATTGGAAAAACGAAAATGGGAAGTGCTTGTGGAAGTTTGATTAAGCAATAAGAATATAACATAAAAACAGAACATTTAGTTTTGCAAAGCTGATTAAGTCTGAATTAACCGTTGCTAATTTGTCTGTTTAGTGTCCAGTGTATGTATCTTTGACAACAATTAACGAAACCTCTCTAGTATTGCAAAACTTGGACTATACGGAGCAAAAAGACGACACAAAAACCAAAATAAGACCTTTTACGAATGTTTACTTTGTCGGACCTATTTTTAAAAATGTATTATGTTTATTAAGATCTAATTTGCTAAATATCTATACATAATTTGACAAATAAATGTTTAATAAATATGGAATAAAAAAAGCTTGCATTCATTTATTACAGCTATCGCAAAAAATACGTTCGCAAACGTTCAAAAATTTTTAAATGTGCAATTATCTTATTTTTAATCAGGGTATATTTAAATGCAGTGTCAGTTTTTCAATTAGTTACCTCAGAAATATGATAGAACATTTTCATTTCAAAATTTCATCAAAATCTATTTATTGTTTGAAAAAAATTACCTCGATACCAGGCAGCAGCATAACTACAACAATTTTGTTGGTAGAAATACTGTAATGCTGTCACCCACTTAATCGCGGTTGTGTTGTGTATTTTGTCAGTTCTTCAGGCGAAAAGCAGTAGTCAGCTGGGCTTGTAAGGCTTCCTGGTATCATTGGTAGCTTGCCAGCATCGAATTACTTTCCAGTCGGTTTTTGGATTTGTTGCTTTTGTAATAGTGACATCAACCGTGCAAAGTTTTCGCAGTGCCCAACAATGTTCAAGTCCTAATTTTAACTTTATTGTCTAGCTATCTATGGTTTCCAATCGTTATTAACTTTATGTTTCTCCATTGAAAATACAAAACCGCTACAAAGAGCACAATTTGTGTAAAAGTCATGTAAAATCTTGAAAAATTCAAAAAAGGTGAAAATGTTTTATATATTAAGATTTTATATATCCAATTTTTATATATAATTTATATACCCAAATTTATATACCCAATTTTAACTCATATCCCAATCATGAGAAACATTCATGATTTGCTTTGATTTAATTGTTACAGTTATTTCACAATTTGAAAAATGTATACTGCGTTAAAAGAAAGTGGCCACTATCAATCTATTTTTTGCGTCATGTACTTGCATTTCCACTGTTCGTTATGTATTTGCACTAAACAATTTTCCAGCACATGCATATTAATTAGATATTTTATAAAACCCTTAAACCCTGAAAGCTTAAAAAAAAACAAAAGATTTTAATAAAACTTCTATTTCCTGTCTTCTTTTGTTTATGTTCTTTTTTTCAATTTAAAACAAACACTTGTGAAATTAAACTGCTCAAAGAGGTAATTGAGTGCAGGGAGCTTGAAAATTGTTTACTATTTTTTTTTTTCAAAATATTTTTATGTACTTACGTGAAAAAATGAAAAGCGTTAAATGAAATTAAAAAAAAAACATGCATACAAGAAAAGTACACTTTGACATGATTCTTAAATAAACACACATGTATCAACGAACGGCTGCGATCAAAGTGGAGAATGAAAATAAAGGAATGAATGAAGTTCATTAAAAACTGATCAAATCTGTTAAGAAAACAATGCAGCTCTACAAGATTTTCTACACATTGATTCTGGTGATGCGAGAAAAAGGCAAATAAATAAGAACAACAGTAAAACAAGCAAGATGTTTTCTTAAACATTGAATGACATTCAGTCATTCATTGAACTGCGATGATGCAGCAAGCCAACCAACATTTATGGATGACTGCACACTCGAAAAAGATTTAACGACCATAAAATTTGTTTAGAGTCAAGAACAGTTCTTTGAGACCGCTCAAAATTCAAACAATTTTGTTAAAGATGTTCCCAAATTATTTGCTCTCGTGTAAAAGCTTATAAAAAGCATCCTGAAAATAATGTAACCACCAAGAAAGTAGTTTGAACAAGATTTTTCTTTTTTTATTAATAATTTTGAAGTTTGTAGTAAAAAATTATATTCTCTTTAGAATCAAGACTATATAAGGTTTAATTTTAGTTTAAATCTGTATTACAAAGATTCAAATGTATGTTCGTAAGCGTTTGATGAGTGCAGACGTGTTTTGTTTTGTGATTCTTTGCATAAAATGTGAAATCGTAGTAGGTGAACACGTGTTTGCTTACTGGCTTATTTGCAGTAATATTTCATGTTTATTAAACGCCCATCTCACAAATATTGTATAGATATCTTTCAAATAAGATAAATATGGAATATAGTTTTATTAATGAAATCATTAAAGTCATAGAAACTAAATTCGTAGTACTTCTTATCACAGCTCCTTTATAGTCTCTGTGTGTCTTCCACATATCCGATCCGGTTTTGCAATTTTGAAGAGAGTTGTGTTAACTGCTGTTGACTGGATATTGTTGAAGGTACAGTGGGTACTGAACAGCCAACGTGGCAGTAGCTAACTCTGGCTTCAACTTTGAAAATTAAATGCTCTGTATTATGTTGTACAATTTTTGTCTCTCAAACGTCCTCAAACACTCTCTATTTCTACTTCCTATTTTTCTAGTTCCAGTACAGTGCACTGCTTATGTATGAGTCAATCTCTGAGTACTGGTCCAAGATAAAACAAATTAAAAAAAAAAAATAACTGCTGCTATTTAATTTTCTTTATATCAGTAATGTGATTTTGAATGGCTCGGGCTCGTTCTATTTAATACTTATAATTGTCAGATCAACATAACTGACGTAAAGACTGTTTTCCAAAAAGACTGTTTCCACAGTTTCATGCAACTTTTCAACAGTATTTTTCCGGAGCTTGCTTTCTTTTAAACTTTTTTAAATATATTTAATATTCAGTGAATTTTTGGTAAATTTTCGCGATTTTCTATAGTTCTATTTATTTGAGTCTTCTCCTTTTTATAAGATATTTAAATCCTTTTACTTAATTTTGGCATTTTTGTGCGATTTTTTCTGGTATTTTCCACTTACATTTTCTTTTACGAGTTTTTTCGACATTTTACGAGCTTTCATGATATTTTCAGGTTTTGGCATTGCACCATCTAGACTATTTTTAAACTTTTCTCATTCCATTTTTGCTTTAAGATTTTTGCGAATTTTCCGTGTTAAGTATCATGCAAACTATTTTGAAATAGTTTGTAAAAATAGTTGCAGAAACTCTCAAAGTTTTGTTAACGAAAACAATAGGAATTTTGCAGGTTACAACTATTCGGTATAGAGATGATCTTGAGGGTCGATTTAGAAATATGTGTATTCTACAATATTCTAGGACCCACGTAAGCGGATCTCACGACTCGCAGCACGTGAATCATAATATATAATATATGAGAAAACGTATTGGAGTTCGCGTTGAAATGAATGTTTTGGTGGATTATTGCATCTTAGAAAATTTTTGACAAGATTGTTTGGAATCAATGCAAATTAGTGAACAAATAGGAAGAACGAATGCAGAATTTTACTCATAAAATAAAACGGCACAAAACTCAACTAATAAAAGTTTTTATCATATCGACTCACCTGACGAGTTCTGAAAATAAAGTATAGCACCAAATATTAACTTTCTAAAGCAACAAAACTGGCAGCAGCATCTTCTACTTATTTTCATTGCACTGTAAATAAAGGCCAACTGAAATAATATTAAAGACAGTGAGTTTTAATCTGCTGAATCTGTGGTGTGTGTCCTATTAAATGGTAAGCAACAAAACACAGTTAAAGTCCTTTTGTAATCTGTACAAATAAAAAATTCTCTTGTTGTTTAGAGCTGTTCAAAACAATTAACGACATTTCCTGATTTTTTTTTCAGTATCACAACATAGACTCATATTGATTATTTTATACAGAAGGTAGAAAAGGTCCATTGGAAAACGTTTTTTTTTTTTATTTTATAAGTTTTTTTTGTAATGTCATCATCTTTATCCAACAAACCAGCCTACACATGAATAAAGACGTTGGCAGTTGTTTAACACAATTATGCGCAGTTTTTTTGAAGTATTGTTTGTGTGATGTGAATGTTTCTTTGATATAAAATTTAGTCTTCAATAAGATCCTTTTGTATAGAGTTTACAGCAGTACAATAATCTTTTACTTACAATTACTTCCGGTACGTACAGAAATACTTTATTTCTAAGCTAGGCCACCAGAGTCAATTGTTTTTTGAAGGAAAAGAACAACATGTAGCGAGAAGTCCAGTATAGTTTCTTCCTTACTATAGACAACGTTTTTCCATAGCAAAATTGCTAAGTGTCCAGCTAGCTAAAGGCCCTTAATATTTTCTTTGTCTTGCTTAATTAATATCAATTATACAAAAATAATATAGAAAGAACTTGAGCCTTGAGATCCCCCGACTTCAACGAAGGATCAGTTTTAGGCTACGTGATGAGTGTAGCGTCATTCAGGCAGAAGTTGAGACAATAAGGAGAGAGGTAAAGTGCTTATACAACATATAGATTGATACATGAATGCCAGAAATCTCTAAAAGAGATAGCAAGACATTCAGACCTGGAGGTTTTTTGGGTACCTGGACACAAACGTGTGTCCAGAAATGTAACAGCGGATGAACGGCTAGATCTGGTACCCACTTACAACAGAACGACATGTCGAATATTGGAGCTTGTTTGTTGCATTTTCCGAGATAAAGCCTACATACCCTAGTGGCTGTTCTGACAGTTAACTGTCACAAGACAGTACAGGTGAGTTAAAAACTCGCTTCGTTATGCAAGCAAATAAACTGCACCTGTAAAACAGTTTCGTTCCATGTCTAGGAGAAAAATAAAAAAATATTACATTAAATACACTGTTTTACTTGTAGTGCCACAATATACATATATGAATGTTATTTGCCAGTGTATCTTCTTTCCTTTCACCATTGTGCATGCAATAGCTCACAATTTAATATTTTCTCCAGAGACCACCTTGATTTATTTGTTTCCTTTATTCTAGCTTTAAGTTTATGTCAATATTTAGAAAATATAAACGCATTCGTTGTTAAATTATGCATATGAAATTCCTTATGCAACCAGAATTATCATCATATAAAAATTTAAACACACACAAAATATTCAGCGCACACACATGCATACACACATTCTCAAAGAAGAAACGCAAGACCTCTTAGCAACTTTGTTATTAATGTTGTCAACTACAGAAACAACTGCAACAATATAACAACAACTTCACCGTCGTACCCCGACAAGCGAAATTTTGTCATATTGACAAAAAAAAA
The DNA here is from genome assembly GCA_963662145.1 of Sturmia bella. NCBI lineage: Eukaryota > Metazoa > Arthropoda > Insecta > Diptera > Tachinidae > Sturmia > Sturmia bella. The sequence continues at coordinate 58,869,579 of OY759170.1, forward strand.
AGCTGCTTCACACACATGTAACTCCACAAAAAAAAAAGTAAAAAATTAAACGGCTCATTAGAGAAAACCTTCCACCAACTATAACCTGCAAATAAACAAATACTGGGCCCACCAACCACAGTTCATTTAAAAGTCTATGTTTATGCGTTGCACAGTGGTGCACTTTAGAAAAGTCGTGGTGTAAATGTAAATTAATAAATTAATAAATTGTAACGAGGAAAAAAATGTTTATATGTACTTACCTCAAAGTTCCTTCTAAATACATTTCTGCTTGTTTAAAACTAAAACATCTCAGAACTTTTAGGTCGGGCAAGCATTTTGTAATAAAACTGCTACATCCCAAGGCAGTTTAATAAAAGATGTCATGAAAATACTGTATTCAGACAAGTTTTTCCTGGCTGATAAAAGAACAGAACTTTTTTTCTAAAACAGTTTACAACTAAGCACGGAGACATCGATATTTGAGTTTGTATTAAACAGCTTTGAAAGCTATTTTTTCAAAGTACCGTGTTGGAAACGAAGTTAACATTAAATTAACTTAAAGCTAACTGTTTGACAACAGGTACTGATTGACACTTAGACTACAGTTCAATGCAAACAATTAACTATTTTACCATTGCGATGTCCCAGGTGGTAGTCAGTTGCTCGGCGCAAGATTATGTTTCAACAAACTTGAAGTTAGCTGCTTAAATGTTAGTGCACTAGGAACAAGTCTTAAAAGTCATGGCTGGGTTTTGTGTTTTTCAGTAGTGATATTTTATTTTATTACTTTAAATTCTATTTGTTTCTAATATCCTTTTTTTAGTTTTGTTTTTGCACAGCCAAGTTGTTTTGCTAACCTCTGGCCGGATACGAACCAATGATTGCCGCGATCGATGAGCAACCGCTATACCCACCCATGCACCCATCTCACGAATTAAAACGTATACAACAAGAAACAATTTTTAGTAAGTAGTTAACCATGTAAGCCTTTGCATTACTTTTCAATTAACTTATAGTCAGTCTATAAAAAGTTAACTTAAAGTTAATTATTTTTGTAGTCGACTGTCCGACAGTGTGTAATGCTTAACAGTTTGTTTGCAAAATTTCTGTATGATTGCTCATTGTCCCCCTGCCTGTGTGAAAGTACAAAAGCCCTCTTAGAAAAGCACGCATATTGTTCATATGAGCTGGGCGTAACTGGTATCCATCGAATTCGCCTTGAATATTCAATTTTGTTGCCATGGTTATTGTATCGCCTACACTGGACAGTGTTAAGGGACATTTAACAGGCAAATCAACATTAACTAAAAGTAATCTAATCGCTTTACAAAAATTATCTCTAATTTTTAATATTTAATGTTGTTTTTCTTTTTATTTTTAATTTAATTTTTTATTCCGTCAAATGTCCAAAAAAAAAACAAACACTACATTCGTTCGCCTCTGCACAACTGTTTTTAAACCTTTTATCAAAATAGTGTATACAGAGATCTTTCGTAAATCAAATGTTTTCGCCCCTGTGACCTAATTTTTGAATTGATCTGTTATCAAAAATATTTTATCTTAGGGAATTGAAAATAGGATTTCAACCTACTGGGATAATGTTAAAAAACTACTGTCTTTGAAACTTTATTGTCTTTGAAAAGTTTTGGATTTTCACCAGCAGCATTCAGAATACCAGAGAGTTACACCACCGGCATGTTACCACCATAACTTTCTTTCAAAAACTTTCTTATTTTTGTGCACATCTTAACCGAATCACAAAAAATAGTTTTCTTTTAAACTCCTTTGGGAAAAGTTTTCTCAAATACAAGAAAAAACTTTCAGTTGCCGGACACCTTGGTAAAGGGTATTTAAAACCCGGCAGGGCCTAAAATACAATGCGCGTCCTATTATGATATGCCCAAGATAAAAAAAGTTATCACCTCCTGGCTTGTGGCAGCTAAAAGCAGGAGATCTTTGCCAAATTTTTGGAAGGTTCCCATGTTGATCAAATTTAAGTAACTACCGAAGCCTTCATCAAAGATTACGAATGGTAATTCGTCCAGTGCTCTCTTGCTCACCATCCATTGATCGATCGTAAATCAAACTGTGGGTAATTTTTGAGTTTTCTGGAGTTTTCGGTCCCACTTTTGGGAACTCAGATACTTTTCCGGTTATCAGTTTTTGTGAAACCAGACTTATAAGTGTCAGCAGAGCTCCTAGAAAGCTTTGTGTTTTTTCTGAATTTCGATGTGACTGTCACCAGCCAAATATCTGAATCCTAGCGGTCTGAAGAACCGCAACGCAGGATAAATTAGACAACTTCGCACCCTCAGCAGTAAGTTTTGCTACTGATTAAGATAAAGTAGTAAATAACTAGAGAGCCAAACAATTTCAAAAACTATTCGAGAAGTTTAGTGTGATGTGTGGCTTATATCAAGCGAATTTAACCCACCCAACGGTGCGGTCTCTTAGGCCAGTTACCGACGTAAATCCATTAAATTCAATCCATGCAAATTATACTTCCTCCTTCTATTAAAAAAGGGTAAATAGCTGACTTTAGAAATCCTCCATAATAATGCCTTAAAAGCAAAAAAAAAAAACAAACGCTGGAAAACTGACGCAGTGTTCTCTGCTTTAGCACAACGTGAAATGAAAATGAACTACCTAGTTAAGTACAGGTGTAAGTACTAAATCAAAACTTATGCAGAAGAGACTACAGTTCTTTGTTAAACATAATTAAATACTGCATTTTGGTCAAATATGTACTTACGATAAAAACGGTGTTTATTGTTTTAACACATTAGCAAAGTTGTATTACAAATAATTTCCATAAAAAAAAAAAAAAACAGAACATATGCTGGTCAAAGTGATATATTCCCAGCAGAATAATCAAAACGATCGTCTCCGCCATACCTGAAACGCATATACATACATACATACATACCTACCTGAACATGTATAAAAAAAATTGTTTGTCAAGCAGAGCTCACTTAGACGAGAATTCTTGTATTCGAGATATAAACTGAAACATACGTAAAGTAGTGTGTGTCTGTAACAGCGGCTTTAAAACTCTATATTAGCCGAACAAAAACCAAACATATGTACCTATATTAAACAAGAACGAAAATGTCTTATTTGAAACAAATTGTCACAGGAAGATAATATTAGCTTTTGTCATTAACTCAAAACAAAAAAACTGTCTAAAATAAGGTATAAAACAAATTATTAAAAGAAAAACAAAATTATTAAGATCAACGCTAAAAAATAAAGTTTGAACCACCAACAAACATGGTTCATGTTGAACATTAAACTTTTATCCGGTATCATTTTGTTAATATTTTTGTCATATGAGAATGATGGAATAAATATGGGTCTTTACATAACAGGTACAAAGATAATTACTAAGTTACTACATGCATGGAGAAAACAGATTCATTGTATCAACGGAATATGTTGCCCATGGAATTTTGGTGGTTGCATAAACTTTCACGAAATTCTTGTATAACAACAAATTATTCATGCTTAGTACCATATTTTTTTAATTACTGGCATCAAGCCTCTAATTACACCAGATATCATTCTGGAGTTGAACATATTTTCCTTACTATTTCCGATCCTTTAATTTCTTATCTATTTCCATTTTAAGTTTCATTTATTGTATTTTTGTAGTGGAAAGCAACTGACAGGACTGTCACACAGCCACACAGGGTCAACCTTAGATAAAGTTTTGATTAACAAACAAATGGTTAGCATTACTAAAGTGAGAACACGTTTATTTTATTTTTTTATGTGAACCATGCAAATGATTAAAAGCATCAAAAAAAGCTTTAACATGAAACATTCATTCGCTGCTAAAAGTTACTAATCACACTGATTAATTGGTTATGACAAGAAAAGGTAATCGGTTACTATAACCAATTTAATAGTTATTAGCATCAAATATTAATGTTGCGGCAATGAACATGGACGTTTTTGAGATTCAAAGCAAATTGATCGGATGAGTTGAAATATAGACAACGCAAGCAGCATTTTCTCTAATTGTTATGGAGATACTAAATGTTAATCAGTAACTCCAAGAATTATAGAAATATGCTTTATTAACGTTAGAGACAGAGAAAATACTTGAAAACGAAACAAGTCTGTTCATGTAGTAATTCATTTAAATGGTTACTGAGTGATGGTAATTGACACAACTTCGGAGATACAGGGAAACTTTATCTTAAAGTCTCAAATATATTTTTTTATTTCTTTCACAATTAAAAGAAATACTTTCCTAATTGAAAATTTCTTATTACTTTAATGTAGAACATAGTATTAAACGGCGGTAAAAAAGTATATTGTCATAATTCAGCGGTTGTGCGATTTCTTTTACATTCGCAAACCCTGAGTGACAGGTAAAAACGTTTTATTTTTCCTTTGTATAAATATAAGTCAGTATCTTTAATAAATGTAGTACTTAAATTTCTTGCGCTGAGTGTAATCTTTGTTATCAATAATCAGCACTAATTGCAAAATTTTTAAGCCGGCAATTTGATAAACTTTAATACCTCCAACAGAAATTTTGCTGCTTACTTAATTTGATTTTTATTTGGTGGTTTTAAATTTATAAACTTTGAAATGTGTTTCTGAATAACATTTTTTTTTTAATAAAACTTACACCGGTATTCATAAAAAATAAAACATTGTTGAAACACATTTTACGACAAATTTTTCATATAAATTTTTTTTAATGTGTTTGAGCAACTGTATACTTTAATTGATTAGAATTTAAAATTTTTAATTAGTTCAGTTTAATTTTTCTATACGTTTTTACTATGGAAAGCCCTCGAAACCTGAATTCATACAACTTAATGGGTGAGATAATTATAAGTTTGGAAATATTTTCATACAGAAACAAAAGGTACTTGTTAACAATATTTACAAAGAAAAAAAAACAAAAGGCAACACAGAAAATAAGACACTACAACATAATTTTTAAGCACTTAAACACTGCACTTAAAACAAAACTGGACCTTAAAACTGGCAACATAAAAAACACACACACAAAAACACACGCACATACACATACACAGACGCACCTTAAAAAATTAATAAAAATCAACAAACTCAAAAAAAAAAAAGAAAAAAATGTTAAATTGTTAAAAAAATATTTAAACGACATTTATGCCGTATGAGAACACTACAATGTTGTTGACCCAAACCACAGTACGAAATAAACCTTTTAGCAACTGACGTGAAGAAAACTTAACAAAAAAAAAAAAAAAAACCCGGTATCATTTGGATGTTTGCCTGTTTAAAGGCCAAAAGTAGAGAAAGAAAAACTGTCAGAGCAAAGGAACAGTTTTTTCATTTTGGAAAGACACGTTATCATTACAAGCGCCACCCTTTTAGGCTGCCAAGAAAGACATTGCTGAGAATCAGATCTCAAAAGTATCCATCAATATTTACGAACCCGGCCACAAATTTACAAAAAAGTCTTTGTATCGTTTTATACTTTTTTAAAGGCGTTTAAGAAAACAATAATTTTTCTTGTTATTTGCGTAAAAACAAACTGGCAAAAACAAAAAGGCCATCAACTTCAACATACATACATAAGTAAATAAAACAAAAAAATTTTTACTGTTACACGTACTGTAGACACACATATGTATGTATGTGGCATATGCAAACATATGTGCATAAGCACATGATATTTATATATATATATATATATATATATATATATATATATATATATATATATATATATATATATATATATATATATATATATATATATATATATATATATATATATATATATATATATATATATACATATATATATATATAAAACATGATAACGTAAAGGCACCAAATGAGGTGTTCAATAAAATTTCTAAGAAATTTACTTGAATTTCTCGCAATTTTATCAGAAATTCAATGAAATTTGTTGGCTTTGGTTTTTAAAATGTTGTATGTCTTATTAATATGTATGTATCACCACTCACCGGAAAAAAATTGGCTTTTAAACAGCTCATAATGTTGACGTATGAATGCACAAACTGATATTGGTGACTAGTTTCTTTTTTTTTATGAAACTTGGGGTAATAAAAAACACCTCGTAGCGCTTTTGAGTACAATTGTCGCTAGAAGTCTCATTCACATGTTGAAGAAACGTCATAATTTAATTGTTTTGCCTTTGTTATCATTTTGCTCTATCTCATTGTATAAACACAACGAGTTTGTTATCAGTTTTGTTTTTTTTTCACTATGAATGTACGTAAATACTCTTTGGTTTGTAGTAATCAATTTCATTCATAAAATCACTGGGCACACGTTAACAAACCAGCAATTTGTAATCAAAACCAATTAAATCATTCGCTTGTTCATTCAAGCATTTCCGCACAATAAAAATAAGATATGATTAAAGTGTGTGTGTAGATAGTAAGTTTGATCCTCAACTGTTGGCACGAATAAGTGTATATATGTATGTACGAACATAAGTTTATAGATATTTCCATATAAGTGTGTCTTTAAGGATGGCTGTGTTTGGTTTGTCTAGTTGTTCTTCGCAATGTTTTGACGATAATGATTTTTCAACGATAACTGTATTGCAGTCTCATAAATTTTCAATGCGCGGTTTCAAATCGAACACCATAATCAGTATTTAGATGTAATTGGAAAGAGTAAGGATATTTGTGAGTATCCTACATTGTTGCACAGTGGAAAACCATGGCTGATTAAGGGTATGAAAAATTATATAAGTTTTGATTTTATGTTCGTTTCAATCTTTTTTTTTTTTAATTGAGAATGTAAAACATACTAAACTATGATTTTATTATATGAAACTCAGCAAAAATTTGAATGCACACCTCTATTCTAATACCCATATTTTTTGTAGTTCTGGGGCATAATTGAGGGCACAGGTCGTTTATGTATCGAATTATCTTATATTTTTGCTCTTGACTTGTTTTTGGATTTTTGACATGAGCTCTTTCTTTTAAATATACTTTCGAATATATTTTTAATAATTTTTCAACAATATTTCAGTAATATTTTAATAAAGTTTTTCCTAATTTGATTTGAAGACCCGGTGGCCATTCTGGAAATAGGTCGATAAAATATTACTTGAGTTGCTTATATTTCTTCTGTGTTCAACGACTTTATTTCAATAAATTTAATGAATGTATATTGCCGACAAATCTTAAATTGGTTACAGCAGCTTTTGCACTTAGAAAACTTTGTTAACTGAAAACGCTCTTTAAGATAAATGACCTTCATTTAAAAACAATTACTTAATTTTAGTTTAACTGTTAAAAAATAGATGACATGCAACCGTTAAAAATTATGATTTTTCTTTTACTCTAACTGTCAAATAACTCATGCGTAATCGATTTGTAAAAATTTTCAGATATTATTTTTTGTTCAGTGGGGTTTTCTATTTTGTTTAATTGTGTTGTTCTATTACATTTGCTTCTGATTTGAGAGATTTGTGTCACAACAAATTTTAAATGATGTTCTTAAGGCCATTAGACAATCTATTGACCTTAATTTTAAATTATTCGATTTTTAACCATCTTTTCTTGTGCGGTATAGCAACTGAGCGAAATCGGAGTCAAAATTACTGAGATACAGACAAAAGGTAGATATTACTAAACGTGGATTTTTGGTTAATGAAATCATAGCTTACCATATTCAGGTATGTAAAAGTTGGTACAATTTAAAAATAAAGAAAGAAAAACTGCTATGAACGAATGCAACTATTAAGCCCGCCTTACGTTGGATTTTTTCTGTGAATGATTCGCTGGATTACTGATAAATACTGAAGCAAGTTTAAATGATTTTTCAGTGTATCTGTATTAAAATTTTATACCGCTCCTGCAATACCTTTTATTTAATTTTTAAAAAGTCTTAATATTTTTTTTTTTTATACAAATTATATATTCGTGTATCTTGTTGAACAAATGTTTTCATTTGCTTCCTAAAAACATTTATTTCCTTTCTTACCTTGTTTATATTAGAGTGTTATTCATTGTCTCTTTTTTCTTTACTTTTATCTTTTTAATTCGCTTATCTTTATTGTGTGTGTCATTTACTGCTGTTTTATTTATTTTGAAAGATTTTTAACACTGCATGTTACTCATTTTGAACGCAGCGTGTTCTGTGGATGACGATCAAGTTTGTGCCTCTTATTTTCTTTGGTCTTTCCTTCGGATTTTTGTTTTATATTTTTTGTGTGCAAGTGAGTGTTGCAACGCTGATCCATATTTCTTTGGGTGGTCTCAGTTGACCTCTACAGACTTTATGTCTTCTTTGGTTTTTGGGCAGTTTTATTTTTGGTCTTCACGTTCTTCATCACTGGTCAGTTTGGTTTTGCACTGTTAATTATTTCGAGTTTGAAATGATAATTTGAGCAATGCATTTATCAATGCGATTTTGGTTTTGGTTGTACTTAAAATTCAAGGACTGTTTCTTTTAATGCTTTTTTAGTAGTAATTCATTTAAGAGTTGTTACATTCAAGAAACGCGCAAGAAGTTATTTTGTTTTTAACAATATTACCCATAACCATCCCAATTTCGATGAAGAAGTCTTATATGTCATCTACACCTCTTCAACTCTGACGGTGTTAAGAAAGCGGCATATATTTCAATCTCGTCAACAGTGAAAAAATTGATGCCTTTCAGGCTAAAATTTTTTATCTAGAACACCACACCTATTTGTTGTACTGGTTGGTAATGGTTCAGATAACAATCACGATGACTACAATAAATGGGGGTATTTTGCAATTTAACCGGCCAAAGTATTTATTTATATTATATTTTTTAACTTCTTAGCATAGGTCATGCTAATAGAACCAATTAAGTATTTAAAATAATATCATGTCAACTGAATTGCTTTTCCATTAACATAATTGTAATCAGGCTCAAGTTCAACTCTTAAACTTTAAGAGAAGTTCCCATTTACATAATTTTTAATTGGGCTGAAGTTCAACCCTTAGATTTTAACAAGAGAAAAGTAAATTTTTTGTTACAAGGCGAACAAGCACCCACTACACTCTAAATGATTATAATGTAATTAATCTAGATGCAGCTTAATCAATACTTGTGCTCGTATATACCGAAAACTTTTATTATTGTAACCGAAAACCATTATTAAACTAAAAATTAAACAATGCCTGTTACAAAATATAATTAGTGTTGTTTTTTTAAAAACTTAAAAATACTCAAAAAACATTTTTTCCAAATTGGTAGACGCACAAGAAAACAGGATTTGACTCCTAGTGCTTTGTCCTCATATAGATAATTTGAAAAATTCGTATTTTGATTGTAGAAATACAAATCTTTATTGACTGGTACTGATTTAATATATAAAAACAGATGGGTCCACCTCCTCTTCACCCCTTTCTTTAAAAAAAATCGTTGTTATCTTAATTTTTTATTCATTCGTAAGTGCTTGCTCTGCGCTAAGCTTTGTGAAATTTTGTTGCACGAACACGCCCACCTCCCATGCAAGCCTAGCTCCCATACACGATTTTTCTCAAAACCGTACATCTTAGCTGTGTCTTTCAATACAATACATTGAAAACCTATAAAAATGTTTCTTCAATTTTGAATATTTTGTTCATCTTTAATTTAGTTTCAAGTCGTGTGATTACATGCGAACTCCCGTTTACAAAATTTTTTCAAAAATGCACTCAAAATTCACAAGATCAAATTTTTTTTATTTTCCTTCAGAAAATTTAATTTTTTTTCAACACTAAAAAAAACACTTTATTACTTTTAATTATGGATATTGGACAAAATATGATGCAACACTGGCTCACTAGCTACGAGTCCAAGTCGCCATGCTGTGAAATCGAAAATTCATGTACTGAACTAGAGCCAGATTTACGATATGCTGAGAAATCGCCAAATCTGACAAGCTTGAGAGCATTTTAAAAATTCACAATATTGGTTCCAGCTGTAAATGTGATTTTCTGTTCCCGCTTCTCCTTGTTCACATTGAAAAATTATCGCTTTGTGCATCATTGTGATTCTTCAAAGGAGAATATTAGTGCGAGATGAGGCGAATTAATACTTTGAGTTAATTTATAAACTGATAATAGTTTGTATTATAAAAATATCGAAATAAAACAGAATGTAAACAATGATGTAAACTACCTGTAAATTTAATAGGAAAAATTCACCTTAATCCGAAGTGTACTAGCTAATATCAGACAACTATGAATAATATTTCGTTTGTCAATCAGCTGCTTTTGCTTAACTGCGAGTTTAAGGAAAGTAAAATTCATAATTTTTAGCAAAAATATTCAAAGCAAAGCCCTTTATGCATTTATTTACGGCCGTGTGGCAGTTATTAATATACATATGTATTAAAGTCTTATTAATAGTATTATGCTTGGGATGGGCACAAACATTTCTAGTCCATTCAAATCCTCGTTTTTGCTATCATAAGGCTGTCAAATTTTATTAAGGTGTATTAATCAGTTCAATAGAAAAAAATAAAGCCATTCCAAGACGCAGCGTTCCCTGTGGTAGACAATTAGGGATGTAATTATTTTGCTTCGACGCCGCTGATAGTCAACGACACAATGAACTACATTAGCTCTTCTTTAAGTTTAGAAGGCGTTTTTGAAATATGACTTTAGTATGAGGCAATAGAAAAACCAACTGCTTTCCCTGAAATGCACTGATTTTCGGTTTGATAAATTAAATGTTTTCGATCCTCATCCTCATGATGTGGAATTAAGCAATACAAATTCAGACATTTTGTAAGTAAAAGATCTTTAAGGGCTTTCGCAGGTAAGCGTATCTAATTTATGAAATTTCCTTTTTGTTTAGGTTTACCAATGTAAAGAAAATTCGGGGAAATTCGCATGAACGACCTTTCGCGGAATTTATTACTGTGGCATAATAAAAAAGTGAATGTGAGTTGTGAACTCCCTCACAAATTTATTTCGTTCTTTTAGCCAAAATCAAATATTTACAATTATGAATTCAAGGCCAAATTAAAATTGTCATTGTTCAGAGAGACGCGAAAGAAAATCAAACGGCACACACATGAACAGACATTTGCTTCAAACAAAATATAATGTTTAAGAGTAAAAGTGCAACCTTTTAACACACTTTAACACTAACAATGTTGCAAAACTGAGCCACCAAGTAACGCCCTCTAAAAAAAGAAAAGAAAACATTAAACTCCGTGAAGAAATTCCGAAGCATGAAAAAAGGTACCCTCTGCAACAAAAGACGCTTGTAAAAGTAACAAAATTTGGGCTTTTTACATAAATATCTAAGTATGTTTATGGCAGTCATAAATTTGACAATTGGCAGATTATATTTAAAATTAGTCGTACCTACTTTGCAACTTTTTGACAAATGTTTTTGAGCACAAACCAAAAAAAAAAAAAAAAAAAAAAAAGAGAAAAAAGGATAAATTAGCATGTGTCCGTTTACACAAGATTGAAATATGATGGCTGGGTGAAATCTACTCTCGCAAACGTTTGATCTGCAACGAACTGTGTGTTTCAGTAGTAACGGTAGTGGCCAAAGGTATGCATGAGTAGTAAGTTGTATTTAACAATCTGTCAAGCATGACGGCCACATCATAAAATGTATAACGAAATGACTATATCGTTTTATAGCGGTTCAGATTAGTAAGTCTTTGCATACCTTCTTGGTTTTGTTTATGTTGAGGTCGCTGTCAGGCATGTTTCTCAACACCCAGATACACAATGTACATACATACATGTACGAGAAAAAAATAGGTGTACATCCTAGAAAAGATAAGTCTTTTGTTGCAATTGCCTTTTTTTTATAATTACATTGACATACCACGGGATCAACCAAGATCTTATGTTTATGACAGTGTTTTTCAATTGCTTTTAAAATAATAAACAATAAATAAACCGGTTTTTGGTTCGTGTGCATGTTTTGCTTAATTTTACAAGGTTGTATCACCACAAGACCGAACAAGTTTTGCTATTGATCGTAACCTTAGGCATAAACCTAATAGCTTAGGCATAAAACCTAACCCATGTTTTGCTAAATAATAAACTAAATTTTGGAGATAACACATTAATGGGGGTTTTGTAATGCTAGGCACCAGTTCACCCACTTGACAAAGTTTTTTCCTTTATTTTACCATCAAAGTTACTATGAAGATATGCATTTTCCTACCAAAGCGTTCCTTAAAATCCCCAAAAATTTTTCACACACTTCTTTTTTCTAAATATTTTCGAATTCAAAAATATATATGATGTTTCTAGCATTAATGGTTTTTTTTTAATAAACACAAAACTGCGTAGCTTTTGGCTTGTCTGCAGAAACACCCAAAGCCTGCGGCAGGAATCGAACCTGCGACCTCGGGAACTCCTAGTAGGACACTCTACCAATTCATCCATAGAGGAACAACGGCAGCCCTAAGTAAAACAAACAACAGCAAAAAACATCAAATTTGTCTTAGTAGTTGGCTAGATTTCAACAAAGCAGGAGTGTTACGGATATTTTTATGTTTTTGTTGTTGTACTTATTTATTCTCTATCTACTATTCACTGCTGAGGAGTTGAATCCACGGCAGTTATGGGCAATTTTATGGATTTCTTTACATTTTCCTTTAACTTGTGTGCCAATACTCCACTCCCTCTCCTTCTGCAAGCTACATAAAATTTTTCAGATTGTACTTATTTCCTAAATCTGACATATCTAAGGGGAGTTACTGTGCAATTTCTTTTTTTTTAATAAGGTTTACTCTAGTGGGGGAGACCTAAATGAAATGATTGCATGCGTGCTTGTGCAATTGTTCGGGCTTATTACTCAATACGTGAAACAGTTTGTAATAATTAAAATAAACTTTGTAGTGGAACTATATCATGTACAATTCTCAATAGTTTCATCAGGCTTGAGTTTGATTTCTATTTCCTCAAAATTGGGAGAGAATATTGGTGATAAATTTCGAGTGATCAATATTTTTAAAGAAGACAAGAAAGGAAAAGTTGATGACTTGCTGGTTGGGGTACTTTCCATAGCTGGCTCACGACCACTTCGTCGCTCACCAGCACCCAAATATGCTTCGAGCGTACTGTTTTCTGATCTCTTCATTACATAATCATGTGATTATATATATAGACAGTAAGCAATGTCGCAGAATGGATATGCTATGCTGCAATTAGTCATGGCTTGGGTTTGACTCTGGGAACTGGTGAGCAATGTGGTGGTAGTGAGTCAGCCATGGCATGTTTATATATTTTTATTATATATTTATAAAGATGCTGGTAACACAGTTTTAATATATACATATTTAGCAAAGCTACATATAAAAGAAGTAAAACAAAATTTCATTCATACATAAAATATGAAATAAAGTTGAATTGTGTGGCTAGGGAACCATGATACATGCAAATGGCTGTCAGTGTTTTCTGTTGTTTTGCTATTGCGTAGTGTAGTTTATAACATATGTATATTTGCAGGTAAAAATTTGTTTAGTGTAGAGTATTATTCACAGGTTCAAAAAACAGGTAAAAACTTATTCAGTGTATTTAAGATCGAATATTGTAATAAAATTAAATGAAATAATATTAAATCTAAAATTAACCATAAAAATATTTAAGCAATTCCCAGAACTGCAGTTTTACATATATGCCGTTCAACAGCATCCTGTCGTACTGTCACTTATACAAACATACATGCACAATCATGTTCAATGCACAAATTTGTTTACAAATAGTGCCATGACTATAGCTATGACTACCAAAAGATTTCTCTAATAAACTGGGTTTGGATGGTAGAATAAGCCAATTGATTTATGGCTTAAAGATCACTACGCTGTCACTGCGACTGCACTTCACACACTGCACCACACAGTATTTATCAAATAAACATAAACGAATTTTTTGTTGTTTTTGTTTTACCTGGAGCAAACGAGTGCTTTACATTTGTATTAAGTTGACCAAACGCGACAAGCATACTTAATGGTAAATAGTCAAAGGCATATATACATATGTACAAAAGTCGATGCGGGTAGAACGTGATGAAAGTGTGTAACACGTTTGACGCGCTTAAACAACAATGCGTGTTTTACTTTGTTCCAAGTTTACGTTGAAAGTAAAACAATAACACTCATGCAGTGTAAAGCAATCGCTCGCTTTTTGTTAGTGAACAGTATGTATGTCTATGCTCTGCTGCTCGGCTTCTCTTAGTTGTAACTTCCAACTTGTAAGTGTATGTGATGATTCCACGCGAAGCGATAATTCTATGAGCATGAAGAGGCAATTTTTATAGATTTCCGATTTGTCAATCTTATTAAAATGTTCGCTCAAAGTAATTGGCGAGAAAGGTCGATTTTTTTGGGTTTCGCTTTGCTTGCTTATCGCCTTGCTAATTAGCCAAACCATAAATATTTGATTTTATATATACATACGTATATTGCTTGCAGGCATCAGTGTCTTGTCTGTCTAAAAGTCTCTTAATCCCTTTTCAAGGCTCAAGTTTGCAGTTGCAAATTTTTATTGCCGTATTTGTCGCTAGTCGTACATCAAGTTGCTCACACCGAAACCACACGCTAGGTGTTCGCGTCTGGCCAGAGAAAATAAAATCAACAACCAACTTTGGCTCTTTACTTTCCATTCTACCAATGTCACATGTTTAGAACCCAGCCGACCATGTAATTGCAATTAGTTACGATAATCGTTGTCTTAATTAAAGCGTAACTGTTGGCCACATTGTGGCCTCCAGCGGGCGGCTAAGAAGATTCGTGGCATGATCTCTCAAACAATATAATGCGTATTTAAGATATTGTATGTTATTTCAATGTATCGCATTGACTGCTTGTCATAGTTAAAGTTGTTGAAGATTATTTCGTTTTTATAACTTAATATTCTGGGTTGATGGTGGTGTTGATGTTGTCACCTTCGCTTTGCTCAGCGGGATTATGTTTTGTGTTGAAATAAAAACGCGTTTTTGGCTTGCGGTCAAATATTTACTGTTCTTTTATTTATGCGTATTTTTTTTAACTTAATATTAATATTTCGTTTTATGGCTTTTATTTTTCAGATCTTCAAATGAAATTTTAACATATTAAAGAGTGAGCTGAATTGGTGTGATTTAATGTCAATGTTGCTTGGATGCCATGGAGGAAAAGTTATTTGATTGAAAACAGAAAAACTGTCTATTATAAGGGCCGCTTTAGGTTGATTTTGTGGTTTCATATTCATGGAGTGAAAATGGCAGTCCATTACTGAGACCACGCTGTCATTCTGTCCATTCCCCCAAATGCTGGAAGTTACAGAGCTGAAACTTTTACATAATATGTATCTGTCCTGTCGCTACAACAGCAAATACGGAGAATAACAGAAAACTGAACTGTTCTCATGCAACAAACTGTGAAATTCAGCTGTAACTTCAGCTGTATATGTAGTTACATGAAATCTACAAAAACATATAACAAAAACGTTAAAAGTGAAAGGTGCCCTTATAAAATAAACTAAAAATTAGCTATAACCGTAAGAGCTAGAGATTTGAAATTTGCATAGAATAGGCAGTTGCCTGAACTCTACAACAACAAATACCAAAATTAAAGTTGAAACCTAAGTAGTAGCAAAACTTTGATATAATTAAAATAGTATCCAAACATGGTGGCATCCCTTAATTTAAAAATGATCTGAAACTAATCAAGCGAAAGAAATAGAGCGAAAGAGAGAGAGAGAGAGAGAAATAGAGAGAAATGGAGAGAGAAAGTAGCTTAAAAATATGCACTGTACATCTATTTGTTTGGCCTCTATCACATCAAACACAAAACCTAACAAAAATCCATCATACCAAGGAGCATCTGTAGTTTGAAAATGAGCTGTAATTTTCCGTAAGAAAGTTACCACCGTAAGAGACCTAGATTTAAAATTCACTGGACACAAGGTTGCTCGGCCGCTATAAATAGTAAAAAAGAAGAGATATTAAAACCAACAAAAACGTAAAAACTAAAGACTGCTACATACAAGCTGCGCTCTTTATCTGATAAATGAAATGGTTTAAGCCATTGGCACGGTAGTAAGGAAACCTTGCTGTATGCGGTACTCTGTATTCATTTAAGAATTCAAAATTTGTCTGCACCACGAAATTTCGACAATAACCTTTTTCCCTCTTCTTTCGCTACCATTTTTGTTTATTCACAAAGAGTTTTTCTATATCAAGGATTGGATTTGCTCAAAAACTGTTCTTGTAAATTTGTAGTTGGAGCCCATGAACTTGTCTACTTGCTCAAAAAATCTTTCTCAATTTAACTAGAAAGCCCAATAAAATTATTAACAATTGTAAATCATATAGGTTACTATAAAACTAATTTATTGCGTATTCATTATTTATTTGCAATTTTAGCGAATTTCCAGAAAAACACTTTGTTCTATGCTGTGTACTTTTCCTCTAAAAAAAAATTATAACGTTTTGATATAAACTTTCAACAACATCGAAAATAATTAATTAAATTGCATTTACTTTTTGTCAACATAAAGTATTGTGAAAGATAAACATTTAAAGCAGCACTTGAAAAATGTTTGAAAATTTGTTTTAAAAACGCTTACATCTGAGCAAACTTCATGTTATGGCCGTTTGACTTGAAGTAGCAAATAAAAACTTTACAGCATGATGAAAAATTATGAATAACTGTGGGCTATTGGTAACGACCCACAGCAGCAACGAAGCTCAAGTATATACAAACCTACATAAATGTATGTAGTATAACAACAATACACAGAAAAAAAAACTTAAGAAAAATGCTTCACACAAATGCGACATGAAGCACTCAATGAATCTGGTGAAACAACATATTTTATCATCACAAATATGTGAATGTGAGCAGACTGCTTAAAATATATCATACAAGCTTACGGGCAGACCAACAACAGCAGACAGCCAGACCAACATTTACCCGAATAAATAAAGCAGCTTCTTTGCAAACGTTTGCTGTATGTAGCGAAAAGTCTACTGAGGAGATGGAGCACAGTGAGGGCACAGTGGAGCAGGTTGGTATCAACGGCAATATATAGTGAGTTTAAGTATGAGAAAGAAAGAAGAGAAAGACGAAAAGCATCATCCCTGGCAGCAGCAACAGTAACCGTAACAAGACAAATAAGGTAAGAAGTTAGTAAACGGTTGCCGCTAAAGTGGAGTGTTGAAAAGTAAAGAAGCTTTAACAAATTACCGCCCAGACGCACCACTAAAACCCAGCTTCATGCCAAGTGAGTAAATGAGTGAAGCATCAAAGGATGTGGTCTTGCGCAGCACATGACTACTTGGTGTAAATATTTTTCAAAATTTCTATGCACTCGAGTTTGTTTATGTCTGCTGCATGAAAGTTTAACTGGCGGCAGTAATGAATATATGAGCAAATGTTTAGTTCTCCTGATCATAACACACCAGACAACTAACTAACTAACGTCATAAAGAGCTACAAAAGGAGCAAGTAAGAAAAGATATATTTCTTAAGTGAAGCACAAAACGACGGACAGAATATTGTTCAGGTAAAGAGAGAGAAAAAAAAACTAGATGGTCAGACATTTGTATGTAAGTTTGTAAGAGTATGTGGTTACAATTTGCCCAACGGCATGACACTTCTTACAAACATACACACATTTAAACAGCCTCTTCGCAAATACAAAAAGCAAAACAAAAAGCCCAATGAAATCTTATAGAGAAATAACATTATTTATCCATGCAAAACCTGGCGGTGCGGTTGTGCATTTAGTTATGAATGCACATGTAGCAAACAACTTAAGTTGCTTCCTTGCTTTATGGTTTATTGCAACTTTTGCTTGTTTGTGTTAAATCGTTCTTGCTTTTGTGCATGCATTTGTGAGCGGCAAAGCCTGTGACTGAGTAATTGATGTCGATATTTATGCGAGGAAGCGTTTTATCAGCCAAGACTTATATGCATTATGTATGTGTATTAGAGTCGGTCGATTTGTAAGCAAAAAAATTCTTCGATATTGTGCCTACGATTTTTCATTAGCTTTTGCCACTAGCAAAAAAAAAATCCACCACGTCATTTCAAAAAAATCATTTTCAAGGCCTCACAGTTTCATTAATTATTTCAATTATTTTTATTATTTTTATCTAGGAGTCTCACTGTGGAGGAGTGTTACGGCGTCGGTATTCTAGCAAAACAATATTGGAGAGAATAAAACTCGACTTCGCTGACCGATTAGTGTGATAGGGTTCAATTAATATTGAAGAAAATATTAGTTGGGGCTTTTAACACTCATCAGTCCCAGGGTGTTGGCAGAGAAATTAAATGTGTGACCAAATTCCAGTAATTTGTTTCTGCTTCTGTATTTTCGAATAGGTCGAACCCGTACTATGGTACGATTTTTTTCATGTTGTGAGGAACTTTTTTTTTCGTCATGAGAAAACCTATCTCAAATCTGATGGCATAATATCGATTGCTAAATCGACCCACCTTAATGAGTTTCTCCGAGTACTATAGACACACAACTAATGCAATAAAAAAAACTGTAATAGCAGATAATCGCTGAAGAAATAGATTAACCTGTTGATGCTTATACTGCTGGCGGGCTTTGTGTTTTACAATGCAGGCATCGCCCTGCAGTTAAACTTGTAACCAGTTACTTTTTGAGACAGTTGTGTTTCTCGTTGCGATTAAATAAAAATAAAGTGACAAAATGCTGAATCCATCATGGCTGCGGCTCGCAGAGGTAATCAAAACTCGAGTCGTTGCGTGTTCGATACAATTAGAAGTCTTTAACTGGGAGAATATTAAAAAGATTATAAGGTTAAATTGAAAAAAAAATTGCGAAAGAAAATAACTCTTCATCCTCGTGCACAGAACTCAAGTTGTGTTAAGAATACTAATAATCCAACTAGTATGCATATGCACAAAAGAACTAGTTGGGCTCTCATAGTAACCGAATAGAAAAATATTCGATGTATGACAAAAAAAAAACGAATGTGTGAGCTTAAACTCAACAGCAACTAGAGTGTATTCGACCATAATTTTTGTCCGCAGGAAAATTATAAATTTGCATATGTATATATGCCTATTAAGCCTGGTCGATTTTTATAGACACAAATGTATCGATATTGTGACATCGATTTTTCTATAAGAAATTTTCCATTTTCAAAACGCCTCTATAAGAGCCCCTGGGTGCCAGTAGAGGAGTGAAATGCATGACCAATTGCCATATATTTTTTCAACAATGTCTTAATGCGGATCTGATACAAAAAGACTAAAATACTAGTTTGAAAAAAACCGAAGCAAAAATTAAAAACAAAAATAACTAAACGGGCAACAGGGAAAGCTAAAAGCGACCTCTGGTTTGAAAAAATTAAATTTTTACATTTTGTTGGCAATTCTTTCGTATGAAGTAAGCCGAAACTTTTTATAGTATGTTTCCATTACACACTGAATCACCCGCTTCGCTCTCTCAATTATATTCATGAATCACGCTGTTTATACGACTGGTCTATATGCTTCGGTTTGACTTTTGTTTTTAATAAGCCAACATAAATTATCTACTAATTTGGTGAAGCAAATTTTTCTTAATGGATAGAAAAATTAAGTGAATGTGTTGTCGCAAAAAACCACATTCGTATTTTTAATAAAAAAATAAGACAAAAAATATTCTAAAATGGCAAACTTTTCAACAATTTATCTAATATTCGGTTTTTTTAGGACCGAGAACTAGGTGTTAGGTTTAAAAAGTTCAGAATTGTTACTCCAATACACTGGAAGATCTTCTTAAAGTTGAATCAGTTTCGTTTTAAATTATTACTTTAAAATCCAAATTTCACTATTCCAAATTCAAAGCTTGACCTCAGAATTATAATTCCAAAATCCGTTGACTAACTATCTGATAATATTACGAAAATAATCTGCCTTATTACATCCATCCTCCCTTATGAGTTTTTAGAATCTTACACCTGATACTTAATTACCGCCCTAAAAACTCTCGAGTAACAGGCATTCAGGTGTATCAAACACAACTTGTTAAAATCAATGTGTTACTTTGTTCTCTCGCTATTAAAATGTTTTTTGCTCAGACGAGATCAGGGATCTTGTTCCCGAAGCTAGAATATTTTTTGCAATACAGTGTATCGTCAAGAGAACATCCGTTTGTAGTCAATTGGCCAAGGAATCGCACATCGCATTGCAGAGAGAATTCGTTTTTCAGCCGTACGGTTCGGCTATAGAACAATTTCCCTGCAGACATATTCCCCGCCAGCTACAATATAAAAGTCAAACGGATGCAAAACACTGCTCTCTCTTTCTTCCTACACAACACCTATTTTCCTAGTTCTAGTACGATGCGCATGCATAAAAAGGGCTCCACCCCTGAGTACGGTCAAAGTTAAAAAATACATATCAAAATTATTTTTCGCCATAATTTATTTTCTAACTATAGGCTCGTTTCAACTAGCATAAATTCCTTTAATTATTTTTCTTTTTTTTCAGTACCTGCTTCCCTAAACTAAAGGGTTAAACCAAACTTATGAATTGGCTGGCGATGAAAGTGTGTGTGACACAACGTGATAGTAGTTTGTTGTTGAGTTTGTTGCTGCGTTTACGGCATAATTGTTTGGCTTGATTTGTTTGTTGGTTTGACAGGCGTGAGTGAGTGTGTGTGTGTGTGTGTGTGTGTGTGTGTGTGTGTTATTGTGTGTGTGTGTGTGTGTGTTTGTGTGAGCACTTATTGTGATGGTTTGATGTTGATCTCCAATGACGAGACAGCAACAGCCGCGTTGATGATGAGACTCTTCTCTCATAGCAATGCATAACATCACATACAATAAAGCGGTGTATTTGCTGTCTTTTGGAATGTAAATCATTCGTTAAGTGCTCGATTTAGGTGACCGTATTTACGTACACGAGGCATTACCAAACAATCCAGCCAGTCGAGAGCATGTACGTGCGCATATGCGTAGATACGACAATTGCTGGTGCAATAGTAACAGCAGCAAGTGCACATGCTGTTGTTTTTCGTAAAGAGCACAAGCTCTATGACGAAAAGTAATGCTCTGCACATAACTCATCACACATAATGAGACTATAATAATTCATTGTATGACTGCTAAATCTTCGGTCGGGCTAAAACCACTACTTGTAATTCATCATTGCCTGGCAAAAGTTTCTTGTGGAAATTTAAAAGCAAATTGTCCATGTGAATACAATCGCATATTACCATGCAACATTATGAAGTAGTCTTGAGTTTTCCTGCCCGAATAGCCAAACAGCCAGCCAGCCAGCCATTCTTCCATCCATTCATTTATCTAGCGATCTTAAAATATGATGCATGCATCAAAGCCTTCTCAACTCTTTCTGTCAGACACACTTGAGGAAAATTTTTAGCTCTTGATTATTTTTTTTTTTGCAGTTTGTCTTGCAAAATCCTTGTATGTGCTTGCAGCTCTTAGCACAAGTTTTCTTTTTACTACTGATTCAGCTACAACTACTACAAACCATAATTAAATATAATGAGCATAATTGCTAATGCACTCGTATAAGTTTTATCGTACGGGTACGCTACGAAAGTATGGCTGCTGATCGCAGGCAAAACTACATCTGTGAATGTTTAACTTTTATTTTTCTTTCAGTTTCCTTCTCGTTTTGTTTTTGTATTTGTTTTTATTTATTGCAAAAAATTAAAATGTATGACAAAGTGCGTGCAGTTATTCCTTGTCAGCTAATGAGTCTCGACAATGTTGATATTTACGTACTAATTACACGCAATGAATGATATCGATACTTTAATTGAGCGCAAAAATTGTAGTAGTAAATTAATCTTGCAAATACTTGACGACCATTATTTACTTACGTACTTGTACAGCGAACGAAATGTGGTCGATGGTGGTGATCACATTGATAAAGAGAACGTCAAAGTATTATTTAATATGTGACCAACATAACTGATCATAATGCTACATTTAAAGATACAAATAAAGTAAGCAAGAACAAAGCGGAAATCCTTTATACTTTGGTTTTTTTTTTTTTTCTTTCTAAAAGGAATGAGAACTGAAGTTATTCTTGTTGTGTGGTATTTTAAAGGAACATTTTTTATAAAAAAAAAACTTGTCGCTTTTTGATCCAAGCACTAAAAAAAGCTTTATCAAAACAAGTGTAGAATAAATCTTAATTTATCAGAACTTGTGGCCTCAGATCTGCTTCAATTTTCAAAGCCAATTGAATTTTCATGACGACTTCTAACTTTAATCCAAATTTGGTAATAAAGAATACTTGAGTATTTTCTTTCAAATCATATTTATACATTTTTATTCAACAATCAATCGCTGAGCCAGACAGTTGAAAAATTAGCAAAAACTTATAAATATGTAAACTAAACTTAAATTTCTAGTTTTTATGCAACTTATAAATACTGTTTTAAGCTTAAAATTGTTTTAAATTTTATTCTAGCTAATTTGCTATTACTAGGAAATAATGTTTTTTTCATTGAACTCAGTGAAAAGAAATGTAGTTTCTACTACTTGGTTCCCCCCCAGCATGTAATAGCATCAGCTTCATCTTTGCACCCACTAGCTGAAACTACAAGCCAGGCTGAATAAAATTGGCAGCTTTCAGCTCTGAGTTTTTTGCTAAAATAAATTAACTTTGAGTAATTACTCGTTGCCAATTTATTAAATATAATTTACAAGGAGTAAATTATATTTGAGTTAGGGAAAGGAAAAATTAAAATTTCTAGTTAATTAATTTCCCTTTTAACTTAGGGTTTGAGTGGATAACTTTAGCTCTCCTTAGTTTAGTTTGTTGCCTTTAGCTCTCCTTAGGTTTGTTGCCTTGAAATTGGATTTGTACCTTGTCTTAAATAACTTAAGGTTTAATCATTTCAATTTAATACAAATTGAAATTAGAAGTTTATATCCAAATTGAGCTGGCGAAGGTTGATCAAAAAGTGACCCGAGGTTTTTTAATCCATAATGAGGAAAGTTATGACTCTTGGAAAACCCGCGCTTTTCATATGGAATTTTCTATTTGTCAAATCTAGCAACATTTAGTACAAAAGTTATATTCAAATCATTTCAAAACAGGTAGATAAAAGAATTCAGTGTTTAGCCAAAATTGAAATATTACATCATATATAAAAATTCATAAATACTTTCATATATGTATATATAAAAAAAAAATTTTTTAAAAAATAAGCTGTCCATGTATGTTTCAATTTTCATTACAGCATGAAAATATACCTGAACAGAATTAACACTAGAGAATTCAGAGTTATGTGCTAAATAAATTTAATTGATGTAACTCGTTTCGATTTTAGATAGATAGATTTTAGATAGATTTAAAATACATACGTTGGTACAAAATTTAAGACTTAGAAGCTGCTGTTAGCGGTAATGATATAAAATTAATTTCAAGAAAAAAAGTGATGCCCTTTGGAAAAGCCACGCTT
The DNA here is from genome assembly GCA_963662145.1 of Sturmia bella. NCBI lineage: Eukaryota > Metazoa > Arthropoda > Insecta > Diptera > Tachinidae > Sturmia > Sturmia bella. Next base: position 58,892,936 of record OY759170.1, read on the forward strand.
TTCATATGGAAATTACTATCTGTCAATGCCAGTAAGATTTAGTACAAATAATTAATTCAATAAATTCACAGTAGCCTAATTGTTGTTTCTGGTTCAGAGGACGTAGGCTAGTGATTTAATTGCCTCTATGATTGCGTTAGTTGGGACACTGGCTGATGATGCAGAGATTAGTGGAGGTGATGATGCCCCTTGTGAGGTTTTCTTATTTGCCTCCTGCCTTGTCCCTTTTTTCGGTGCTGTATCTAAACTCTCTGCAAAAACGGTGGACTGTAAGTCCATAGGTCATTGGTTCATATTCGGTTCGAAGGTCCATGAACATGCCTGCATAAACAAAAAGTAATTGCCCAAACTTATTTGGACAATACCAGATGTTATTTTTTTTTCGTTGAAATGTGGTTTTTGGTGGGGGCGTACTTTTACCCTCTTTTGTGTATTATCGAGAAAAATTCATGATTGCTCTCATTTTAGCGAACTTCACCAAAAAGTTCGATAACAATCTTTATATATGCTTGTATACAGAAAGAAAAAACTCATACTAAAATTAAGGTTTTTCTACTTGGGCTTAACGTAATTGAAAGTCTACGTATGGATAACACACAAATGTACCGAAGACAATCTGAATAGGGACTATTAAAGAGGTGTTAGGTATTAGAATGAATACAAAGTTTTGCTGTGTCTTTGTATTTTTTAGTTGTCGCTGCACCTGTATTAGTCGAGTAGCTCGACTCTCAGCAGTTCAGTTCCAGGTTCTAATCCACAAAGAGTCAACATAGTTTGTAAATAATTTTTTTTTTTTTTTTTTTTTTTGAGAAAGAAGAGTAGATTTTTGCGTGTACAGACTTAGGCTTAAACGGCCTTCAAAAATATTGAATGAAGTACATATATAATCACACTCAAAACAAATTCAACACTTTCGTACTTAAATCAAGCCCAATCAGTAATAAAAGTGCTGTGTACTTGTTTTCAAGTGGGAATTTTATCCATATTCAATCCAAGGGCGAGATTGAATATTATTAAGGTCAATTCGAAATCCGAACTAAATTGGGCTAAAATTAAGTATTTACTGCTGGAATAATCAGCACTTAAAACAAGTGCAACGTACTTGGTTTAAGGAAATCTGTATTTAACCTACTTCCGACCCCGCTGCGGATTGATGTACGTACGAATGGATTGAATTGTTCTCCCAGTGTATATTTATGACTACAATTCATTCATTTAATTAGCAAAACTTTGGGTAAATAAAGTCATACACTGCCAGGGGTAAAAACACAGCTCTCGTGGCCTTAAATTTGTTAATCTCACACATCTAATACTTGAATAATACCGGATATAGAAACAACACATTCTAGCTTACCAAAAATTTTTATAAAAGCCAGCGGCTTTGGTTCTCATTTTCTTACCGAAAAACAAATCCTTTATTTTCAATCAATCAATGAACACTTTTTCAGCCTGTAGACAAAAATTTAAATTTTTACGAGTCATGTTTCATTGGAAAGAACTGCTCAGCTCTCTATGATTGATTGTAGATATTAGAAAACAAAACTAAATAAAATTTGAAACAAAAAATCAAAATGAAGTTGCTGCAGCAAAGAAATGTATTGAAACGACTGAAAACGCAGCATAAAAGTTATTAAAAAAAATATTGCTAATCTTTTAAAAATGCACAGTTCGTACTCAATATTCGTATATCAAACAATTCAAGCCGGCCATTCAAACAAGCAATACAATTCAAATTGTTCAAGATTAAGACATTCAATACTAAAGCATTTAAGAAAAATTTTTTTTAATTGTCTATAGAAAAAACCAACAGAAGACAAATTATTTATGAAAAAAAAAAACAAATCTGTTTTTGAGTGACACTTGACACTTGCAACACAATTTCATATACACTGGACAACATAGAAACAGGTAAATGAATAGCTAAACAAACAGCACGAATAGTTTTGAAAAATGATCGAATCCTTAAATGAGGAAAATATGAAAAAAGTTTGTTGCTCAGATGCAAAAAAAGAAGCATTAAAGGTTTATGGCATTTCAAAAGATATTAATCCATTGTAATCAATAAAGGGCTTAACTGACTGACCAACCAAACAATGTTGTATTTCCTGTGTTACCTGTCTCCGAACAATAGTTTCTTTAACAAATTTATTTTATCGCCTCTAAAGTGCAAGCCTTCATTTTCCTTTTTTTTTTTGGGAAAAAAAGGACTAACAGCATTTTTGGGATTGCAATATACATGCATATAATCCTTTTTACAGTTCGAAAATGAGCAGTTATAAAATTATGTTTAGTCTTGCTTTCTATCGCCCAATGTTTTATCTCTGCTGCATATTAAATCAGGATAATCTGCTCATAGAAAAAAATCTCTTGTGTACCAGTAGCACGTACACTGAAATATTAAACTCTTATTTTGGCAACTTAGCACTTGCTTAACACAGACTTTAGCTCTCGATAAACTCCATCTGTTCTGTTACATCTTCTTAGACCGACTCAAACGAATGGCTGCAAATCTTTTGTTTTCCTCCGCAGACACAAATGGTGTTAAACATTGTTTGGACATGTGTAAAAAATTTGTAAAGTATTATCGCCGGTTTTCTCTGCTTCATATAATTGTTTGCCTTCTGTGTGTGTTGCAGGTTAAGCAACAAGTAAATTTACATACCCAAAACCTCACAGTGCACAGCAAATCAGTGAAACTTTTTGTATACCCAACATTCGTAACTTTAGGACTTGCACAATCCGGCTGTCTGTCTGTCTTTGTTCTAGATTGTTTTTGTGGCTGTTGTGTTTTAAGCTCTTTAAACGGGTTTTAATCATACAATTAGCAAAAAGATTTATCGATAATTAATTTTTGTTTTGTATTTACATTGGTTCAAAATCTACTTTGTGTATGGTCTAGACTGTTTTCGTCAGTGCTTCGTTGGCTGATTGTTTGCGTGAATAAAATATACTTTCGCTGTACACTTGACGCTTTTGTTCGCCATAAGTTGGTGTTTATTGTAAAAGGTTTAAATTGTTTTTACAACTGTTTGTATTTTGCTCTCAGTGAACAAAAAGATTTAGGAAGTATTGATCTCTAATGCTCACAACAAGGCTTAAGAGAATTAGACAAACTACAGCGCTCAGTTGGGATAAACTGTCAAAACACCTAAGGTCTAAAAGTGTTTTGACCAAGTATTTCGTAATTTTATTTATTATTGAAATATTGTGTACTACATGAAGTCTAGCGCCATCTGCCTGAAAGCTGCAAGTACAGTCAATAGAATCGATAATACTAGCGTTTAAATTTATTTAAAGAAAACTACTTAGAAATCATCAATTGTAATTAAAATTAGTTAGTTGTAGTTCAGAAAGTTGCAAATTGTAACTATTTTGCCCGTGACTAGAAACCAATCAGAGTTCCAAAAACATTCAGATTTGTGAATACAAATAGAACTTCTTTTTTTTTAACTAACATGAAACTGCGAGGCTGTTTGCAGGGCTGTTTGTCGGGGACTCCTAGTAGGACACTCTACCAACTCATCCAACTAGCGACGAGCTCGATACATATGCATAAACAGCATTTCACAATTTTCTCAAATAAATTATTGTCCCAGCTTCATGCATTATCAAAATGTTATTAGATTAATGAATTGTTAATTGCGCACAGCGCAAGTGCAACCAAAACAGCTATGCAGTTGAGACGTGCTCGTCTTTCGTCTCTACTTTCCTTCTGTATAGTCTCAGTTTTGCAATATTTAAGAAGTTGCGCTTTATAGTTTTTTGGCCATACCCGTCGTCTAATTGATATTTTTTAAATATGTAAAAATCAAATTAATTTTGTTTTTTGCACAGGTCTCCAGATATACATAATTTGGCTTTTACAGATTTAAAAAATATCAATCGGTCAACGAGTTATTGCCAGAAAACCATATAAACAATATGCTGAAAATCGGCATTTGACTGAAAACTTCAAAGGTCGGTTGAGAAAAAAAATCGAACTAACATGAACAAACGTCGCGATATTTAAACCTCAATAATTAAGCCTCAATTCTCACCCCTCACTCTCAGAATCGACCTAACTTTTGCTAACTTAAATTTGTTCCACAGTTTTATCGAACATAGATACAAGCAATAATTACCAGCGTTCTCTCCTATGCAACGTGTGATACTTAAAGCAATTACGTTTCAGCTGAACAGAATCCTCAACCAACTATTAAAAAGCGTGAACCAAAGTGTTGGAAGTATGGCAACACAAGGCTTTGTTTCAATACTACTTTTTAAAACAACTCATGAAATAAATTCCTTATCTTTTTCTGTCTGTAATAAAACTACCATCAAACAAAGCGGAACGGTTTTTTCATTGCGCAAACGAATTAAAACTAACACAAAGAACCACCCAGGGGCAACTGAGATCATTGAGATGTGTGTTGAAGATGTTGAAAATTGAAAAAAGCTGTTTACATTAAATTTTCAACATCTTTCATCTGTCAAATATTATTTCGCGTGTTTGAGCAAACTGAAAAACATTAAACAAAATGGAATTTAAAAATTGTGCAATTCTCGGATTAATTATTGCCCTTAGAGACCAAAACCAATTACAAATTCAATTTGCGAAATTATTAGAAATTATACAAGACGACGGCGACGATGCTTTATGCGCAACATGTTTCGAGTCCAAGACGCCTGTGGACATTTGTAGGAATTTTTAATAATTTATTAAGATTTAAACTAATAAAAAAATTACACCTTAGAATCGCAATGGCAATTTTTGGAAAGAGGATATTCATTGTAAAAAATTTTGACACTTGTATATTTTCTAGTGATGGTATGAATTTTTATCATTTCTTCTTCCCTTTAGCGGTGACATTAAAATAATCGAAAGATGTTGAATACAGCAAAATGCGAAATGAACATCTGGTAAAGGTGTTGAGAGATGTTGAGTTTTTTTCATCAGAGTAAGTGTAAAAAGCCTATTACCTTCGCTTGAGGGTTTAAGGGGCTGTTCACAAATTACGTAACGCAATTTTTGCAGATTTGTTCTTTTTAAAGCCAAAACTATATTATTTATTATTTTAGATGCCAATATATCGTTCTGTTTCGAATATTTTATTCCTAACAAACTTCGTTTAATAACTTACAAAAAAAAAAAAAAAATCATGCTCTAGAAAATATACAACTGTACTGTGACTTGTTTTATAATTAAGAAATACACTAATTTTAATGAGCAAAGAACAATAAATAAGAGATTGTAGCGAAACTAAAACTAATGTTATAAATTTATATTTATGCTATAACTCTTAAATCATCTGTATTGCGATGTGAGTAATAGACAACTTAAACTCAATAACTAAAATTTTAATCTTCACTAAAAACATTTATTTTATTATTCATCTTCTAACCTTTAATATAAAAAAAACATTTGATTTGAAACACAAAGAGGCTTGTAGTAAACCTAAAAAAAGAACAGTTTTTTAAACACAATGGTGGTGAACAAATCTCAAGTTCATTGCAGACAATTAAAATTATTTAACCGGTCAACAAGTTTTAATTACCGAATATTTAACTTCAGGAGTCCAAGAAGTAAAAGAGAGATAAAATAAAAAAACACATTAAAATATTTTGCCGGTAGATAAAAAAATTAAAACGCAGGAAAGTATAAATTTAAACATACAGTGATTCGATACATATGTATATGTGCGTGTACCCAACAGACAAAAGTTCTAACATATACAACAAATTTTCATACACTTTTTCTTTCTTGCAAACAGTCACGCAAAGCCCAACTAATTACGTTATTACAGGGGTCAAATCGTGGCATTCAAGATCGAACGAACTCTATAGTTTATGCTGTGTGTTTCTTGCTTATTTTAATGTTTATTTTACATTATTTTTACTCGATAGTTCATCTGATAACGAATGCATGTATCATAAGCAGACAAAACGTATAATTAATAATATTTAGCGAAGGCAAAAACTCTATTTAGAGTCCTAGCTCGCATTTCATAGCCATTTTGGTAAATACTATATGCCTCTGCAGTCAGCTTGCCCCTCAAGTTCAAATTAATAACAATGCAAACAAATTCAAATCTGCTACATTTCAGTATATTTCTTAAAATGCTTTTTTTAAATTCAAATTGTTAAAAGCATCCTCAATGTATCTTTTGTTTAGTTTATTGTATCCTTATCTTATTTTTTAATTAATATTATAATTTTTTTGTTCTGGTTTACTATTTTTTTTTTCAATTTTTTAATTTCATATATATTTTAAATTTTTTTTTAATATCTGTTTTGTTACTCAAATTTAACTGTTTCAAACGTCAAGTCTTCAAGCTTCATGTTTATACATGAAGAAAAGCACAATTCAATATGTTTGCTGGGTTTCGCAAACTAATGAGTACTTAGTGTGTGATAATAAAGAGATTTAAAGACATACTATTTTGTAAGTTTAAAGTTACTTGTTAGCACATTAAACTAACAATAGTTCAACGACATGTTTAAATGAATGAGACAAAACACACTCCTCACTATATACTTGAGCAAGTGTTTATGGGAAAATTTTACCAAAACCAAAAAATGTAGAAGAAGAACAACTTGGGTGTCGAGCGATCATATGTGATATAACTTTCAACCAAACTGGCTGTATTTAAAAGTACCCTTTTATATAAATTATAAAAAAAAGTGTAAGACACATAGTTTCAAGAGCACACATGTCATCAGCGTATAGAAATCAGGTCGTCAAATATATAATAATATTCATAACTTTATTTAGATAATGTTGAAAATATCTTGCTGTGCAAATGAATAAATCTAAAGAAAAATTTATATATGCACAGCACATAAAAAATTAGCAAAAAAAAAAAAAAAAAACAAATACCTCCTCAGAATTATCGTAAGTCCCTTAAATTCTATTCTTTTTTCGACCAGTATTCAATGCAGTATAACATGCTAGAACTAATGGTTAACAACAGCTTAATTTTTCAGTTCGTGTACCTTCAGAAATTGTTATGGTACAAAGGAATTCACAGTAGTGAATTATTCTTGCCCTAATTTCAAAGCAAAGATAAATAGTGATTGAATTGTGAGTCCCTCCTTCATCTTAATATCTCTTTGCCTCACTGTTTAGCAAATTGTCCCATAGAAATGTACACAATTGAGCAGTGCACTAAGACAGTAAAAGTTTTATGAACATGGGTCTTCATATGAAAATGTTTAATTGCTTAAATGCTTTTTTGGTGCGCACACTTACACTCCAGTGGGTTCATTAGCAAGCAAAATTGCCACATTTGGTCAAATTAGAGGTCACTAGTGATTCATCCACGAACAGTGACTGTTTGGCCTGGCTTATGGACTGAAAATATGGACCTGGACGAAATTTGGCTGCTAATCAGCTAACGAAACAATGGCTCTTTTGAGTTAGAAGTACAATGGCAGTGTGAAAACATGATTTTATCCCGCTGAAATTCTTTCTTTCGGGAAATTGAAGAGAAAAAGTGAAAGTCAATTTGCATTCTATTGCAATTCACTTACACACTTACATTTCAGAGTCACTGAACATATGGAATGTCGGCTGGAGATATTCCATCCAAGAATAGAATGTCAGAATAGCAAGATACTTGAGAAAAGCATATGTTTCCCAGTTTAGTGCGTAATCAGTTTATTTTATCACAAAATTACAAAATCAATGATTTACAAAAAAAAAAAAAAAACCGAAAAAGAATCGTGTTGGGGTTGATCTTGAGCCTGATTGATTGCCTTTATTACAGTTTGCCAATAGGTAAAATTAGATTTCTGTGGGACTCATTTCGCAATAACTTTTCATTATACAAAACTTCAGGTTCCTAGAGATCAAAAGTTGTGGTTATTCAAGAATCACTTCCATGTCAAAGTATTGTGACAAAATGCAGCCAACAAACCACCAACTAGCTATCGATGAGCTGTAATAATGATGCTAGAAGTTATGTAAATGTATTGTAAGACATGAGTTCAACATGGCATTTAGAAACTAAAGTGCAATTATTGTGTTTAGCGTGTTGCAGCGATATATCATTGGTCTCATATAGAAAGGCCCTATTTCACATTTTTTTTTAATTTTGGATTATTTTTTTTTTTTGATATTTCTATATAAGATCCGCCAATTAATCAATATATGCAAAAACACTGAGATTGAAACAAATGCGAATTATGCAATTTTTCTAAACGTGATGTGGTAAAAGTGTTATTTTATCCCTTAAATGCATGAATTTTTCAACTACACTGAAAAAAATATATACTATAGAATTTTACTTCATAATGTATAAAAAAAACTAAGAAATTTTTTTAAATTTTTATGGTAAAATTTATTTAAAAAAACGCTATGTTGCAAATTTGCAGCACTATTCATTTACATAAAACAAAAAATGAAAGTTTTTAAAACAATTTTTATCTCTAGTAAAGTAAAGAGCTACTTCACACTTTTCACATTTTGTTTGTGTGTATCCCTTACAGCCTGGCATTTTACAAAGATTTCGCACACAATTATTAGGCAACGAATATTAAATGCATAGTGTTGCAGTTTTACAACATTCCTGCCAAGCCATAAACTACACCAAGTACAATTCTTTTAATACAGAACGATGTGTAGTGAGTGAACTAATTCCATTTTGTGGTGAATTTAATGATATGTTGCAGAATTACAACAACATGCATTCAAGGGTTAAGTAGTGTGGCTCGAGGCGATTACCATAAAAATGTCATTGCACACTGAAAACATAATTTTGTATTTACTATACTGTTGCGACCCAACATTTTTAGAAAAAGTCGTAAAATTTTAAAGTCAGTGTATATTGGGAATACATTGTTTAGTGAAATATTACAATCCCAACTGGGATAAGATTCAAATTTATACCGTTCTTAGGTTACGTGAAGTCTTACGAATTGGATTTCCGATATTGTTGAAACAAACTTTATCATGATGTAATCACTACTTAATGACAACCTTTCCGTGGATTTTGGAATATATTTAAATTTTTTAAAAACGTTTAGTTTTCTGTGTTGCAACTTTGCTTAAACCCTTTTTGAGTTCGAATTTTTATTTTGTTTTCTCTAAATACAATCACTGAATTTGAAAGGCTAGACGTAAAGGATAGACTCCTACTTGGGAGTAATATGTCTATGAAATTGGTACTAATACCGTCAAAGAAACTACGTAGGAGAAACTACGTAGACAACTTTTTTTTTTCTCTTGATTTCATTGGAGCAGATTATATATAAAGAATGAATTCCTTTTATGGAAAGAATAATTTTTCAATATCAAGCTTTAGTCAGTCGTATGAAAATACATATGTATTTGTGTTTATGACTTACATACCTAGTGGGCCAGTTCTTGGAGGCATTTTACACGACGGGTACAAGTCAAAAAAAAAAAAAAAAAATCGTGGGAAACAGCTCAAATAATTCGTTGAGGAAATTTTCGCATATAGGGCACGGAATTCCTGCATGACCGCAAAAGCGGTCGCCGACGACTACATTAGCTACTATTTACTGCACTTTGTTGTTGATGATCACATAAGCGACATTTTCCTGCACTTTGTCGTCTACGTCTGGAAGATGTACACTAATATTTTTTTCATATTTTATGGCCTTTCATTTATTTGTCATTTTTAATACACATTCTAAGTATTTTATTTCTTACATTTGCTTATTTTTATGTATTTGCTTCTTTATTTATTCAATATATGTACATACTCAATTATGCTCCAAAATTATAGGTTTTCTAAAAATCTTTATAATTTTTGCAGTAGTTTACCTTGAGCTTTTCACATTCATTTTGCTTCGCAACGATCGTGATGACAACATTTTTAAGCACTATAATGATAACTATATAGATATATATGTGCATATATCACTTACCGTTTAATAACTATTTACGTATAATAAGTTTTTATACAGAATTGAACGTTCACGCACTGCTGTTAATATTCAACTGAATAAAAAAATGTTCTCAAATTGTTTACATTTTTGTTCAACTTTGTATGTAGGGTCCGGTTTTTTTGAATTCCTCACTTTTAATAAAAGAAAATGCTTTACATATAGAGTTTAACGACATCATCAAAGCCATTGTCACCCATCTTGTCACCCATATCTTTCAAAAACCTAAGTCCAAGAGGACAAGTCGTACATAAGTCATAGTAATAATGAATGTGGTGCCTGCAATGCAATCTCTGGTATAAGCGAAACATGTTAGAGGAGATGAAAGAAGAGAAGGATTTAATTCACCTAAGCTTTCTGAAGGAACATGAACAATTCACGCCAATGAAAGGTTTTCCCAATACTAGTTTTTAGTATCGAGAAGATAATCGAACAACTACTAAAATAAAACGGTTAAACTAAAAATCATTGAGTTGCGGCTCAACAGGAATTTAAAAATACATGGCTTCAGAATTTTGTGCGTATTGAAAAAAATTAATACACATTTGAAATTTTTATTGAAAATATGCATGGAAAATTTCAACATAATATATATTGAATTGAGTTATTAATTTTTCTTAATAAGTCCCTATTCCTATAAAGGTCTCCAAACTTTTCAACAGATTGCTCCGAACAGAAAAAATCACTGCTTTTTAATTTGCTAGAAACAGCTACATATTTAAATAAAAACACATTAAACACCTTAATTTCTTAATTTGACATTTAATTTTGTTTTCTAAGGCTTTTGATTGGTTTTTTACAGTGTCAAATTTTTTCAACTGCTACCTAAATAATTATAAATATAAAATTCTTAATACAACTATCTTAGGAGCTAAGCAATAATAAATTACAGGCCATCAGTATCATTAACATCATCGAAAATTTATTAAATTATTAAAAAAATATATATCCTTACAGTGTAAACTTAATTATAAAAACACTTAGAAAAAATATTTCATCATATTTTTAGACATAATATCACAGTTATTCAAAATCAATTTAATACAAATGTACACACATACACACACGAACAATTCTATAAGTACATTGTAAGTGTAGGAACCTGACTTAATATGTATAAATAAAATATGTTTTACAAAATAATACAGTTTAATACTGTTCGTATAATATATCAAATTCAAAGAAGATAAAAGAAAGGAAGACAAAATTTTCAAAACTATTTTATTAAAAAAAAAATATTAGTTCTTTTCGATCTTTAAATTGATTTGAGAGCAAAACTATTTTTATTTTTTTTTTCTTCTTAATATTTTTTTATTTTTAAATCTCTAAAAACCATTTAAAGGAAAATGAAAGCTTTTTAGCGGAAAATGTAATGACTAGATGGTATTCCAATGCATGTATGTATGTTAGGTGGGGAAATAAATATATTTAAATGTATGTATCTAAGTCTAAACTTGTGCAATGATTGAGAGAGTTAAACAAGCAAGTGTTTAAAATGGAAAAGGCGCATATTCTGTGTTTTATTAAGTTCGTTTTTCCTTAAGTGTTTTAAAATACTTTTACGTACACAAAAATTATGTTGTTCTTAAACTTTAAATTAAACTTCGTAATGATCAAGAATATATGTTTTCTGTATTAAGAAGCGACCAAGGAGAGAATATATTTAAGTTACTTAGCTGCCAAAGTTGTTTTGCTGAAAATCATATTATTATCTGCAATAATTCCATAAACAGATCACTTAAACGAGTAAATATAACACAATATTGATTTTCAAATTTTTAAAAACATTAAAAAAGTATTAATGTTCACATTAATAATTGGACTTGAGATGCTTCGTTTTTTTTGTATATAAGAAATCAGTAATCAACAATTTTTATACGGTACTGCGATCTAGCCAACAAAAATGGCAAAGAAAGAAAAAGGCCCTCGATGGTATAAAAAACATGCTTAATGTGCAGTTTCCACCACACCAACAAGAGACTCGTCTGAAAAATTTTGTAGAAATCACTCAAAAGTATGAATGCTTTGACAAAAAAGGCGAGACTTTTGGTTGTGCAGAAGTAGAAAGATTTACGTTAGTACCTGGCTGCAAGCGCTAACCGTCTGGTAGCAACATTATTCATATCCAATTGGTGGGTCAAATTAAATTACCTTTTATCAAGGGAGTTTGGGCTTTTTTCGTTGCCTACCCTAAACAAGTCAGCAAGAGGATATCGGCTGACTTACAAGGTACACCCAATACCTCCGACAATCTTATCTCGCACGCATAAGCTACACGGGATGTACCATCGAACCGTAATAAACTAAGCTCAAATCCTATACTGAAGCTATCAATAATAATCCTTAGGGTAAATTTACACGAGGTTAATGTTTCATACATTAACCTCATGCAAATTTAGGGCTTGTAATAATAGATGCTGAGCTCCCTAAATAATCGATCGTTTGCCACCTTTACTTGATGCATTATTGAAACGAAGCCACCACCAGTTTCAGTCAAAGTATACAGTTCAGCCATGACCAGCTGAATTGGCTTCGAAGAGGCATCCTTGGGCCACTGATACCCGTAGTACCAAATTTCGCTCGTCGCATGAGGGTTTCTAGGAGCTTGCTGTCTTATGGTCTTAGTCACCATCAACTGGGTACCCATCGACCTCTATCTGCCCCGGTGATACAGCATCAGACTGGTTACGATCAGTAAGATGCATTATGTGCCTTTGAGTTGAAAATTTATTCAATTATAGTACACAAGATAAATCAGATTTTGTTCATGTTAAATCAACAGCTGTGAACCATTGATAAATCAAAAAGTAAACTTGAACTCGCTAATTTGCTCTGAACAAAATGTTTATAAACAAGAAATAGTTTTTGAATGTTTTTGATGTCTCTGTTTTGGGAAAAAAAAGTGACTTTCAAGAAAACATATCAAAATATTTTCTGCGCACAATAATATTGTTCGAAAGAAACAGATGAAATCAGCTTAAGAATTAATCAAGTTGGAAATTTCAAGCCCAGCAGTTTCGTGGTCGTTGGCGTATTAAACAAATGCGTATGTGCAGTTTCTATAACGCAACTTTGCGATATCCCAAGAAATTTTATATGAGAAGAACTAAATTTTTGAACGACTTTCATCTAAAGTTTGCCGACAAGATATGTGCTAGTCTGCACAATCAAGTTTTTATAATGACCATCATAAAACATGATTTTATATATGTCTTTTAACACAAAAATATTATACAAAAAAGCTACTTTAAAAATTGAAGCATTTCCGAATTCAATTGCCCTTGCATATGTGCAAGGGCATTAATTACTTGAAAATCAACACTGGTATTTTTTTCGGTGTATGCACAATTTGTTGGACAATACGCAATAAAAACGAGTATCTATGTATATAAACTACATTTTAAGGTCATTTTCATAATAAACAAATATTAAGTTAAAGGCATATTTCACATTTTTTTCTGCATGTTGCACAAAACAGAAACTTGTTCCTCTAGTGAATTTACATTGAATGTAAATTTCTGAGTGATTTTTTTTTAATCGTTACTAGAAAATAATTTTCTATGGAATATTGTCTTTATGAAACAACGACCATTTCTTTAGGAGTACTTGTCTTTTATCATAATTTATCTTACCAACTAATTGCTTATTTCAACTTATTACCTACGTATTCCTTTTTTCTGCAATTTAAACTAGTTTATGTTTAGTTTTGGGGTTTTTTCTCCTTTTATTGCGTTTTGTTAAGCTCTTATCCACTTCATTGAAGTTTTTGCTATTGTTAGCTGGTTGTGGCACTTTATCCTGCTTTTGCTGCCCCACTTGTTTTCTGTGTCTAATGATTTTTGTTAAAAGCTGCCACATGTTTTTCAAATATTCAAAATAATAAAATTTGACAAATTTCAAATCTATAGAATCCGTTTCAGCCAAAATGTTGGCATTATCTCGGAAACGTTGTTTGGTGCGTAACTTTAGACGTTTGTCCATTTGTAAGCGAGTGATTTGCGGTATTTGCCGTTTCTTAGCGGGATAAGTTTTGTTAACAGCACTCTCCAATTCGCACAACATATTTCTTGAGCTCTTTAGTAGTTCTCTGAGTTCTTGTGAAGTGTTGGACTCTCTTTGGGACTTGGAGCGATCGTACTTGAATTGTATGCGATGTAAGTAGCCGAATGAGGCCACATAAGTTTGCATGTTGCGATACCAACGTTTAAGAGCGATCTAAAAGTAAAAGCAAAAGAAAAGAAAAATAATTTAAATTGTTTTAAAATATCGCTTAAGAAAATGAGTCATTTCTATAATAATTAAGTGGAAAAATTATATTATTATTTATTGTTACTGGCAGGAAATAGACAAAATATGATAAGATAATTTTAACACTAAGGCATAATGGCAAAAAAAAAAAAATACATAAACATATGTCTCTTAAGCAAAACTAAGCTTTTTTTTTGACTAACTGCTTTACACGTGAAAAACATATGGTTAAGGTGACCATATTCGAAATGAAACATCCCAAAATTCAGTCAGTTTGGTTAGAAAATCCCACCAGTAAGTTTATTTTAAGCCGAACGAACTGAACTGAACTTCAAAACTTGGAAACATAATTTAGTTTGCGTAGATTAATAAACAAAAGCATCTATTCTATGATATCAATAATATTTAACACACTGAAGTGATGAAAAATAAAGGGAAACCCCCTTTATTTTGGAACTTTTTGTTGTTTTTAGTAATTGTTGTTAGCCACATGTACTGTGAAAATTTTAGCTCTCTAGCTCTTACCGTTCGGTAAAATGGGGCTTGTGACACACACACACACGGACGCAGAAGTCTCAGTAATAGGGTTCTGGTGTTACTCTATGACCCTAAAATAGTAACAAATTGATTTTTCAATCGATATCATATATGTTATTGTCCAGATTTGCACTTTCAGTGCTCATATTAAATATATATTTTTTTAAATAACTTGCAACAATCATATTATTATCAAATTCAATCACAATATTGTCGCATTCAGTACTACTATTATAAAAATAGTTTTGCAAAACTAGTACATCTATCTATTTTAATTATAATACTGTCATACCAATTGATATATTTTCAAATCAGAATTATTAGTATTATCAAATTCATAGTATTGCCACAATCAGTAGTTTCGTTTAAAAGCAGATTCGCGGTTACAATATTAATATTGTTATATATTGTAATAATAATAGTTGTCGCTATAAGCTAAATTATTTTACAAATGAGTTTCTAGTAAATGGAAGTTTGGTCGTGAAATTGTCATATCTAGCCATACTATTATAGAAACGGATTTAGAGTAATAACAAATCAAATCATAATATAAACGCCTATTTTTAAGTGGTAAATTTAATGTACAAAAAATTTTATCCAGCAATATAATACCACACATAAATACAGAGATTTACTTTTTTTCCAATGTGCAACGCTCAGAGTCCCATACCAAATACATACCTGCTGCATAATGATTTGCAGCTTTAAAGCAGATGTTAAATCTCTATTTAGTTGAGCACATGTTAAACGTTTTATTAGTTGACTTTTGGTTCCGTTTTTTTCTAATTATTATTATTTTTTTTTTTTTTTTTGTTAAGCATCTCCCTGATGGTATGACTAATGTTTAATTTAACTAAAATATGCATTGTAATGGAATGTATTACTAAAACTCAACTATTGTTATTATTCAGCCATGCCTAACACAGACGACATATTTGTCACGGCTACAAAGTCCACTTCCACTTGTGGGAGATTTTGTTTTCTTTTTTAATATTTTATTGCATGTTAGCGCACATGCCAATGGAATTTCCGTTTATATCGAAATTAACAAATAAAAAAATAAAAAAGATACTTACACTTGAGTTCATTTTTAATTTCGGCAAAAATTTATAAGTTCCATTGTGTAGCCACCAAATTTCAATATTGCTTATATCAATATCTTGCTGATGGCTGCCATTTAAATAATTGAAATCATTTAAGGCTGTGTGCCTTAAGTTGTTATAAATCTGTAAAGAAAACACAAAAAATAGAAATTAATCACTGTATTTAAAACTTGGAGGCTTTTCGTAACATACTTAATAGAAATAATTGAAAAAGCTGAAATAAATAGTTTGAAACATTCAAAGCATAAAAACTTGTACAAAAACAGATCTTCACTAGCATTCAAACGAACATCGTGGTGCGTATAGACAAGTGGACTTTCTTAAAATTTCTTTATAGTTTTGAAACTTTCAAAATAAGTGTATGATCCAGTATATTTATGAAAGGAAAAGTTTATAATTTTTAGTTATCTACTAATTCTATGCAAAATTAATTGCAATATTTGTTTAAATTTACATTCAGCTTGCAGCCGGTTTATAGAACAAGAAATGGATTCCAAACACGTGGTTTTCGCAGTTTGTAACATGTGTTTATTCACGTGTATGTTCAAATAAGAAATCATTCTGTTTTCAAGATTTGCTTAAATCTTCACGAAAATGTGTTTTGCAGATTGTGCTATTTATTGAAATCATACCCTAACGATATTGGTAATAATTTTAGTTTAAAAAATAAATTTAATGTTCCGTTTCAGGGTCTAATAGAATTTATTGTTTTAGGTCTAAATATACCTTTTTCATTGTTCTTTATTTTTATTAGCAGTAACTTTGAGCCAACATTCTTTTAGCAGTCAACAAAATGTCATAAAGAAGCTGACGGAAACAGAAATCAAAAAAAAAAGGTTGATTTAGACCTAGATAAGTACAGGGTGTGCATCGGAAAGGTATACAAAATTGTTTTGCCGCCATTTGAGTAAACATACGACTTGGCAGTCGTAAAGACGAAACGGATCATATATTATTAATGAAAAATATTTGGTAAATCAAAGTGTTTTGATTGTTAAAACATTTTATCAAAATTAATCATCGATTACTGTGGTGAGAAAGTTCTGTGAAATGTTTAAGAGAAACAACGTGCCAACAAGACGCACTATTTATCGTGTAGTGAATATGGGCTGAAAACATTAAAGCTGCACGAGGAAATTTTCCAACAATCCATCAATCTCAACTTTTTCTTCAAGGAATAACTTTGGCCACAATTTCGCATTGTTATGAATATGTGCTAAAAAGGGATTGCATTTGTGAAGCTGACAGAGGCAGATGCTTATCTGATATTGTATTCCATATCTAATTACCGACATTAAATAAAACATTTATCAGTACAAACCCTTTTCCCTTTCATTTAATCAAAAGTTTCAAGCAAACAAAGTAGTAGATCTATCCGGCGAACAGCTTGTATTTTTTTTTTGTGCCTTGAAAATCACTTTACTCTCAGATCTACGACTATAACAAATTGGATACGAGTAATCTACTATAAATGGAACCAGCTCAGAAGCTTAAATTTGGTAGTTTCTTATGTCTGCTGTGATCATTAATCGTAAAGGTATTACAAACTTTTGCGCAAATAAGTTTGTAAAGAATTATACTCCTGACATCTGTTTTGGACATACAATGTACCTCGTGTATTCGTCAACCTGTTTCATTGAATTTAAGTGAAACATTTGGAGCTTGTAAGAAAGTAAAGGATATTAAAATAGTTATATCTTTTCCTTTGGTTTTACATCGTTTTTTGAGGAAAAATAAAAGGAAAAGATTTAAGTAATAATCTATAATTGATGGCAATACAAAAGAAGAATTAATAAAATGTTAATCTTTGTAGTTGAAAGGGAAAATCAATTTAAGCGCCAAAAGGTGTCTGCGGTGAAGATTTCTTTGGATACTTTGCTTTCTTCTCTTTCGGGTGGAATACGTTTTTCTATACGAAAATTTATACTACGCTAATGCTCAGACTTGCATGTTGCATAATTTTTTCTAATTCATATCATGATTATTTCCGAAATAACTTTCAGAAATAGAACGAATATGTCTTCTTTATGATTTCGAACGTTGAAACTTTAGTTGTCACATTTTCTTTTTCTTCTCGTAGTTGTTAATTAAAAGCTGCTCAAAGCTAAGAAAGTCTAATTTTTGACTGGATTCAAGAATAGTTTGCAAGACATTTACGAGATAAAAATGGAGTCAAAATATTATTATATATTGATTGCAAAGCCTTGTAAAAAGAATATTGGTCTGATTCACTTTATCACATTCAGATTTCTTGCATATTTTAACCTGAAGGACCTTAGATTGAAATAAGTTAAGCCTAGAATGTACAAAATCTTAGTGGGGGCCTTTTTGCATGAGGTCAGTGTCTAATAACAGTGTTTATCTTATTTTCTTTCGCATCCAATCAGAAATTAGAAAAATGTTGTAATTTAAACTGTTCTTTGCTAGCTTAAGCCCCATTTAAATTAAGCCGACATGGGAAAAAATGTCAAACAAGCTTGATATATTAACCAGAATAAATCACAAAACAAACAAACACTTTAAACATACAGTTCAGTTCTAATTATTACTTTGCTTGAAATCACACGATTTCAAAAACAAATCGTATCGAAATCCTGACTTTATGTTGATCTTTTAGGATTTTTCTCAAGTTAAGTATTTGAAAATGGTACTCCAGATACAATTTAGGATAAAGAATTTCATCTTGTGAAAACAGTCCTCATTTTGACTTCAGAAATTAGATTTGAAGGCTTAGAACATTATTTCATCGAAGGAAAATTATTTTTTTCTTCATAGCCCATATCGAAAAACTTGACGTCAGATAACTTTAATTAGAATACAAATACGTAACACAATTGACGAGTTTGCCAAATACGTTTTTAAGGTAAAAAAAAATCATCTCTATTTTGGAAGTGCCATAATGAGTATTGAGTTCAGCTACGACCATTTCCAAGGTCTTTCTGGGTGTAGTTAGCAAAACCCTTTTTTGATAAACACTCAAATTAGTCAGATATGAATTATACAAGAATTTCTGTTTGTCTTAAACTTATTTTTGCTGTAACAAAACTTTCACCTTCTTCGCTTCCAATGCGCGTTTTTAAAATTAAATTTCAATAGACAAAACGACTTAAAACTCGCAAGGTTGCATTTGAACACCACGGTACTACCAATTACTATTATCAAAAACTTGGCTTAACTTTGATCGATAACGAGTTACAGAATACCAAAAGCATTAAAATTATAAACTTCGAGTGAATGTCGCACTTGATTGGCTGCGGGAAGCAACCACAAGATATTACAATCCAAAATAAAAAGAAATTACTAAACACAAATACATGTGGTTTGTTTCATAGCTTCTTACGACAGATAACGTAACATTTAAGATGGAACTAAAACAAGGTCAACATTAAATTTATTAACAGCCAAACACAAGATATTTTTCTACGAAATAGAGATATAATAATTAAATAATACAATAAATATTATTAGGATTTGCCAATAACTAAATGTAGGATATTGTTGGCTGCATTTCGCAGCAATACCTTATAATTGGCAACTTTACACATGAGGGTGATTATGAAAAACCACAATTTTTTTTCTTTTAGGGTACTAAAGCTCTGAATTATGACAACCTTTTACTGGCTTGGACTCATAAAATTCTACCTTTAGCTATCGGCAAAATATAATAACGGTCTTGACTAAATTAGGCGAATTTTCTTATGGTCCTATTTGTAAAAGTTTTTTCAGGTTTAGCAAAATCTTACTCTACAAATGTCTATACAATAGTTGTAACTACAACAAACATCTAAGAAACAGGAAATTTCTTTTATAAATAAGCCAGTTAGTTTTTAAAATGCAACTTTAGATTTTGTTACAAAAATTAGTAGATATGGTTGACAGGAATTCCAAAGAAAATCCCGCATTTTGTAGCGCGTGTGTGACGATACATTTTGCTCTATATCAGCGAAATTAAAAAGACTATTAGCAAGACCTTTACCCATTTATTATTCAAGTTTATACTTCTTCTTTTAAAATATGTACAATACTTATAAATTGATCTTTTAATTTTATTGATATAAGGCAAAATGGGTCGTCGCTCAGGCACTGGAAAATGTCAACTTTTCAGTGGACATCGTGACATAATATTCCTGTACCACCTTTATCAAACATATCGGTTATTGACAGATTTTACTGAAGTCAAAAGAAACTACCCTATGCTGTCATCGAGTTATGTTTCAGAAGCCTTAAACTAAAAACTCCAAAGAGTATTTATTAGTGACTTCGTAGCAAAAATAATATTAAGCTGTTTATAAGCTTGTGTAAAAATATCTTTTCAAATAGGTTTTCCTTTATAGAATCATAATAAATAAAGTCAACTTGTGAACTATATAAGTTAATAAAGGTATACACAAAAATATTGCAATAATAGGCAATCCTTAAGGGCCAAATAATATCAGAAATTTCTTGTTTATACGAGTAGACTACAAAAAAAATCTTAACACTAACAATGATCATGTTTAATTGGCAGTGAAATAAAACCCACAGAAAAAAGCTCAGTGTCTGTTTTTCTAAATATATACTAATGAAATTTTTCTTTTGTATATTTGCATTAAAAACAACAAATTTGTGGTGTTCGTTAAAAATATCGGAAAGGAATCTCCGTTAGCACACAGGTGGTACACAAAATATTAATGCCCTGAAAAAAGCTATCGAAATTAGAGCGAAACATCACTAGGAACTAACATGAAGACCCTTATCTTGAAACAGGCAAATTATACCGAGAAACGAAAAATATATAAGCAAACATACTAAATAATGATTATAAATTATTAATTTTAAAATCTCTCAAAATTATGTAAAGAAATTTATTTCCAGTATTTTTCTTGTCGAGGTCTCAATTTTTGATTTAGTTAAAGAGCAAAAAAGAATGATTTCATTAAAGTTGTATTAATAACCTAAAAAATAAATAAATAAATTCCAAATGCAAAACGTTTTTCAGGCGGCAAAAATCTAAACTTGATTGCCGGTTTTTGTAAAACACTCAAAAATTTTCATTAGTGAATTTATATTTCAAGCAATAACAAAATGTTGAATTTATTTTTGTTTTCAATACAAATACACGTAACAATATTTATGCCCGTTTTAGAAAAAGCTGCAATTAGACTTATGCCGATGACTTTCTACAAAGGTGCAACATTTTCAATATTATTTTGCACCAAAAATGTAGATGAACATGATTTTTACTTATTCATAGTATTGATAAGCTGTATTTTTATCTCAATCACCCTTAACTAGAGGGGCCCTCATTTCCAGGTAAAAGTGCAAAATAAATGTATACTTTTTTCCAGAAAAGAGAACGGCATTGCTGGCTGTTTTGCTAAGTCCTAGCGCAGTTCTCATTAGCATATATGTTTAGAAAACAATAATGAAAATTAAAAAAAAAATTGTTCTTGTTTTCAAAACAATTCTGTGTGCGAAAACTTCGTTTGCGTTTATAGCAACAGGCAGTTAAATGGCAGATTTATTTGTATTAGAACATTCTTCCAAAACGTAATTTAATAACATGCTACACAAGTGCTAATGATACACAACTGTTTATTGAACTTACCCTTTTTTGTTCCTTACGGGTGGGCTTTTTGGGTTGCCTGGCATGAGGATTATATTCACCGCCACAGGGGTTTGACCATTCGAATATGCTTGAGTTTTCATTATAGGCGTAATAATCAAACCAAATGCTATGGCGCTTGCGATGACGTTTGCGCAAGCGTACATTATTCGCGAACTGCATTGAGGCTGGTGTTGGTTCACCTGTTGATGCTGTTATCGATAGTGTTGATGATAGAGCGGCGGAATGTAAATGCGTTTGTGTTAACTGTTGATTTATATCTTGAGCACTGTTAATCACACTTTGTGATAGTGAAGAGATGGGAGCAGAATTTACACCCATTATTACCACTAATAATTTAATGGATACTATTAAAATGTTTGAGCGAGGCATTTGTTGGCAAAGTAAGAAATTCATGTTTTTTCTTCTATTTATTATTATTTTGTTGTACACGTGACAAATTTCTTAGTCAACATGCGTTGTTTTGATTGCATTAAATTTTAATAACGCTTGTATATGTATGATAGTTACACAAATTGTTTTTATTGGTTATTTCTTTGTCACAAAATTAAACACTTTGGTTTTCTTTGAACCTCACTTGAATTGCTTAATTAAGAAAATTTGAAGTTGCGCTTAATTAAATGTTTAATAAATATTAGCGATTTTATATTTTGTCATTAAAAAAAATTAAATAAAAAAATGTAATGGAATGTTGTTTGCACGCCAAAGTTTAAAACTAGACTGAATTGTATGTTGCTTTAATTTTGACTACCTTTCTTTGTTGAGACGTTTTAATTTTTATTGTTTTTCTTTTTCCATCTGTAGCTGCTGCTTGCTGCCTGTGTGTAATTCTCCTCCTCTACATACACTGAAGCGACGTAAACTACCACCACTGCTGCAACAGCATACATACATATATTAGCCAGTAAAGAAAACAGGCAAAACACAACGGCCACAGAAACAAAAACAACAACCACAAAACCAAAAATTGATACGCTCTTGTTGTTTCCGCTTTTTGTGTAGTTGTTGTAAGCATGGTCAACGCCATCAGCAACACCAACAAGAACTGTATGCGCAGTGTTTGTTTGTATAATAAACCTTCATACTTGTTTATCGTCCATTCTCGTAAAAACAACAATACAAACAAAAACCATTACGAACCCCCGAAATACAATAACAACATGAATCGTCATGGTTAGTACGTCACCGTTGTGTTTGCTTTTTATTTATTTATTTACGTTTTTTGTTCTACCAACGAAAGTTTTCCATTGTTCGTGTTTGGAGAGCATACATTTTATTTCCCACTTGTACTCTCTTTCTCTTTCGACCAATGACTGGTATTTAGCTCAATTTTCCCCTGTATAGTAAATACATTTTTTGCTGAGCTTAAAGATGCATATTAAAATTTCTATGGGTCACATACACGCACACATACACATCGATGTAGGTACTAACCAAGCTGCGTAACTATGGATACATATTTTATCCACACTTGATTGTTGTTTGCATCGCATAAATACGATTTTAAGCTCTTAATTAGTATTTTATATGCAGATTTATATTTTATTACTGTCCTTGTTATACCTTTTTACCTGTTTTTGCACAAGACTTTTATTCTTGATTTACCTAAAGCACCATTGGCGTACAATATTTATGTACGTATCTATGCATTTAGATTTATGGCCTTAAGTACCTAATCAGATATCCCAACAAACAAAAAGTCGAGCGTGTTGAAGAACATAAATTGTGTGTCGTTTTAATTTAAAATATTAAGTTTTATTATTTAGTTACATTATAGTAGATAATCTGGCTTAAGATACTTTAATTAAAACAGCAGATAAAGGAAATATTAAAGGACTTTAGCTGGGGAACAACTACACTTGCAGTAAAAATTATAGATATAAATAAATACAGGTATGTTGATGACACAGAAAATATACAGCAACCTGGGTGCCTGAGTATGGCTTTAGAGACATAAACCTCTGAGTTTAAGAACCAGTGCTGACGAGGAGTGTAGTGACTTCGAAACAGCTATTTGTGTCCCAGCTAAAGCTCTTTGATGTTTTCTTGGTCTCTCTTATTTAAAATCAATCACAACAATAAGAATATAGCATGAGATTAAGTCCGATTAGCCAATACAACACAATTATAAAAGAAAAGTTCGAACGATAAGAACTAATTAGAATTATGGTCGAAATTTATGACAAAAAAATTTTTTATTAAACCGGCTATTGCGAACTTTTCAGACCGGCTTTATTTTTGCAAAACTGAGATAGATTTGTTTTTAGTAAAACTGCAACAATTAACATTTTTTAAAGCAGACAGGTACAGAAAGCAGTAATTTAGGCATGGAACATTTATGGTATGCTTTGCAGTTAATACGTCTTCTGACTTAATTTCTTGCCTTCTTTCAAGAGTGCTGATAGCTACAAAATACTTCTCAATTTTGATTAAGTAAGGTCCAATTTAAATGTGAAACAAGTTTATTTTCATCTCAATTTAAGTTCAATTTAAATAAAGTGTCAGTTTTTCAGTCATAAATAAGTGATCGCATTTAGTTCCATCAAAAGTTTGGTAGCATATTATCATTTCCAAATCTTATGGAAATATTTCCAATCAGCAGCTGCTTTTATTGGAGAAGAAAAATTATTTTTCATGAAAATAATTATTTAATATTGTGAAAACTAACAGTTTATTCTGGTTGAGTCAAAATCTCATACTTGCGTCTGCATGTGTGTTTTGTTTACTTTTCCTGCACAGAAGCAGCAAGAAACACTAAAAACCGTATGATTAATCTATGAAACATAAATGATCTTTAAATGGCCAGAGTTGTTCATTTAAGTTGCAATCAAATAAGTACTGAAAAAATAAATTTAATTTGAAAGGAAATTAATAGACAAATTCAAGAAAAACTACTCGGTTGAGTAAACTAACTAAGAGCGAAAAATGTTTATTACAAGCTCTAACTTTTGTGTTTGCTGGGATTTGATGAGTACCTTCGCGTGTATGTATGCATAACGTGGCTGCGTGCACGTCTTATTTAAGCGGCTGTTTTATGATAGGTGTGATTGTGTTTATGACTTTTAAAACCACATCGGTGTTCGCTAATTTTAACTTTTTATAACATTTATCAAAATTAGACACATGTTTGTTTTGAATGCACATTGTACATATGTACATATATATGTATTTACAAAATTATTTTCTAAACATTTAATTTTAGGGTTTAAAATGTTTAAACTTTTAAACATATACATATTTATATTGGTATCCATCTTTCAAAATAATTCTTACCTTGAACTTGGGTTTTCCAGCAAAGCTGGGCTCATATTCAAAAAGTGCACGCTCGCAATTTTACTGGAGGGGGCAGAAATCGGGGCCATTTTCTAACATAATGATTTATATTTAAATTATGTAAAATATTAATATTTATAAGCGACATATAAATTCTACTAATGTGGTTAACACTTGGTTATAGGTCTTTGAGATGGAGAAAACCAAAATTGTTCTCCCCTCAATGTGCAAAGATAGCACTTTTCGAAAATAAGCAGTAATCCTGATTAGAAGCGGTACTAAGATGGTAACGATACTTTTGTTCGAGACAGTTTCAGTTACAAAACACCGATACCCACTTTGTCAGTAATATAGCAATGATCTGAACAAGCTATCCAAAGGTGAGCTAAGAGGGAGCTAAAGCTTGAAAAAGTAAAATAATATTACAAAAGGGTGGAATAAATTTAATAGCCAACTAATAAATCATGTAATAATATTTAATATATTACACACACACATTTTTATTATAATTTCAAGTTTCTACAGGTTACGATTAAAAACCAAAAATCATTTTTAAAATAAAGGGTGCCCCCGTACAAAGCGCGACATTTGAATTTTCACTTTTTGCTACCTTTGGTATTTGATGTAGTGTAAGCTTGGTGACTGCTGACTGTACTGTTGTAGAACGTATGTATGTAACCACATATTCTATGCAAATTTCATGCCTCTCTATTTTACGATTCAAAAGTTATAGCTAGTTTTGCTAGTTTTCACTCTTTCTTGTATGGGGAGCCTGTTAAGTTTCTAGCTTTTTGTTAATCGTAGTATTCGCTGTTGTAGCGGCCGGGTAACCATATGTTCTGTGGAAATTGCAGCTTCCTATATGGCTCAAGAGATGCCGCTAACTGTAACTTTTCATTATATAGGGACACCCGGTAGTTTTCGACTTGTCGTTGTTTTTAGTATTTGTTGTTGTAGGGCATATGTGAATACATATGTATATTGTATACATTTCAACTCTCTGTCTCTTACAACTTGAGAGTTACGTTTAACTGTTACTTTACGTTGCATGGGGACACCTAGTAGTTTTCGACTTGTGGTTGTTGTAAGGCACTACTGGGACTACATACACTGTGCGAATTTCGATTATCTATCTCTTACGGTTCGAGAGTTACAGCTAGCTGTTACTTTACGCTGTAAAGGCACTCCCAGTAGTTTTAGAGTTGTTGCTGTTCTTAGCACTTGTTGTTATGGAGCATATGCGAATACATATATTATGCAAATTGCATCCCTCTGTCTGTCACGGTTCGAGAGTAACAGCTAATTGCTATTTTACGTTGCATGGGGACACCTGGTAGTTTCGACTTGTTGTTGTTTTTAGCATTTGCTATTGTAGGGCAGATGCAAATATATACACTGTTCCAATTTCAGCTCTCTATCCTTTACGGCTTGAGAGTCATAGCTAATTGTTACTTTACATTGCAGGGTGAATCCTCGTAATTATCGATTTGTTGTTGTTTTTAGTATATTTTGTTGTAGCGGCAAGGTACAACAACATTCTGTGAAAACTTCAGCTCTCTAGCTCTTACCTTTTTGAAGAAAGGACACTGTGACGCACGGACGGACGGACGGACGTAGAGGTCTCGGTAATAGCGTTCCGTTTCACTCTGATGAGTACGGAACCCTAACAACAGGGTTTTAGCTACCATAATGCTGCCCTCATATATCGGTACACTATGTGCAAAATAAAAGCAAATGAATAAAAAACGCACAAATTACTTTTATAGCTGTATTGTGTGGTCCCGACTGCAGCTTCTATATATTAATTGTCCTGATTTTGATTCTCATTTTTTCATTACTAATTATGCAAGTAAAAATTCACAGATACGAGTATTTTTTAACCGATGCCTACTTGGTACTTGATTTGAAGTATCGATGCTGAAGGTACTTGGTATTTTGAAAAAAAGTATCGCTTATGTGATCGCGTTTACTTACTACGACCGTTTCATCTATAATCTTGACATATTATTTTTCATTTTTAAAGAAAAGCAGATCACAAGTATGCTGCCTAAAATGTACCATCAATTCATTGCTCAAAAATTATGTATTTTACACATCCCTTTTACTTTATCCCAAATATCGAAATAATTGTTGCACCTAAATTAGTCAAATTTGTAAAGCGTTCGTTATATAGATGAATTCCTTTAACCTGTTTGTTTTTATAACAGACTTAATGTCTGTTTTAGCAATTAACACCTATACGCCTTTAAAACTGAAAACTCTTTTTTCTTCAACCGTTTAAAGTAAGAAAAAATAATGTAAATACTAAAAACAAAAAGAAAGGAAGGGAATAGAAATAAAAAAAATTTAGAACACAAGTTGGCCACATATTTTTGAAATCGGACGAATAAGTATTAGTTACGAGCGAATCAATTTAATTAGTTACGCCAATTCCTTATCGGCAAACAATCTTTTCACTACATTCATTTACTCTGGTACTCCTCTGGGAGGAAAACAAACGATTGCTGCTGCTGGTGGTGGCAACGAGAGAAAAGATTATTTATTGAAAATAAAAACATGAAAGAAAATATCAAAAGGCAAGAGAAGGAAAATTGAGCCAAGAAGGAAACATGACATAGCACTAATTCAAATAATGAACAAAAGGATACGCAACACTAAAAGGTTCTAAGTCTGTCACATGCAATTGGTGATTATGTGTGTTTGTGTGTTTAAGACAACTCTATTCTGTATTGGTATGTTTTACCAAAATATTTTATCCATAACGAATTGTTCAGAAAGGATATTATAATAACAGTTTGTATGATTTGTGTGTGCGTGAGCGAAGAACCACCGCCAAGATTTTTCATTATATAAATACATATACAAGTACAAGGGTGCATTTATGTACGTGTGTGTGTATATTTGTACGGTGTTCTTTGTGCCAAAAGAAAAACAGATCGTGTGGAGTTTGCGCACTTTTTGTATACCGACAACAGCAGCAGGAGCTCAATCAAATGTAATCAACATCGAAGGTGTTGCTGTTTTAACAACATTCCATACTTTGCTTGACTTTAACTAAAGAAAACAGACAGTGGTTTTGCGAGTTCATTAGAAGGTGTTGTTTTATTTATTTTTATTATTTTTATTTGTTTTTTCAGTATCTTATCTAATTTTACTTAAGGTATTTTTTAGTTTGTTTTATTTTTATTTCTGATCTATTTTGCTTTATTTTATTTCAAACATTTTATTTTATTGGCGGGGAAACCCATAGCATGATCATTTTATTTTTTTTATTTATTTATTTATTTATTTTTTGCTTTATTTTAATTTATTTGATTTTAAGTCAAAAATATACCTCATTAATATTTTCTGTCTTTTTTAACCGTCTCTATGCCGTCGGCATTTCGTTGATGCTAATTAACTAATCAGTAGAAATGTAGGCGTCATATAGACGGCTGAAAAATGCAGAAAACATGAATTAGGTCGATTTTTAGACCTTTCAATTGGCTCTTAAAGTAAGGAAGTTAATTTTTAAACATATCAACATTTTTATAAAAAAGGATCCTAAATCCCATCTTTCAAAGAATATGTGTTTACTTTGAATCTTTGAAAAGTGCTAGCTGATCATGCAATAATGTTTGAAGAAATCCTGGAGGAGAAGCCAGTCTTTAAGAACATAGAAATTTGTTATATCATATGGTGATCTACAGGGTGTTACAGACGACTACGTTGGTTGTGAAATAGTTTGTTCAGTTCATAGCTTTTGTAAATCTATATATATAAAATTAAGTGGCAAAACTTCCTGTTCGCATACTCCTCCTAGATGGCTTACCCGATTTCAATGAAATTTTCAGGGGTGATTGGGGTCTGTGTGGAGGGTGCACATAAAAATTTAATGTGTGTATCTTTGCGCGTTTTGCAGAAACAAAAAAAAAAAGCTTTAATCGATTTAGGTGTAGCGGAGCTCACCGGGTAAGATCTATTCTAGATCAAAACGATTTGTTTTTTAAAAAATTTATGTTATTATTGTATTCTATACTTTTCATTTCATACTTTGTTTAATATCCTAATTGCTTGAAATATCATGCAGGACAACTGTCTGTTATCACGATTTTACAACGGAAACAGATTTGCAGTCAAAATTAAATTTGAATGCAGAACAACGTTTGCCGGGCCAGCTAGTGTAATATAATTTTAAAAAATTTACATTTCATGGAAAGCCAATCGGCAAATACACAAAAGATATGTTGATATCATAAACAGATTGAAAGATATTTGGTTTTGGATTTTGAAATGATTATTTTTGGCCTGGACTATGTTTCTTGTTTTATAAATATCTCCGCTAATAGCACAACCAAAGTCCGCAAAATGCTACTCAACTATTTCTTAGATATAGTAAAATGCATAAGCGATGGTGCTTAAAAACTGTATGCAATTAGCTATGATCTGGCTTCAAAGTCATTTGGGTGGTAATGATCTTCATGGTGGGCTTTAAACAGTCATGGAGTGGCCCCAGCAAAGAAGTTTTTAACGTTACCTTTATTATCTTCTTCAAAAATGCTCATGAGTACAGAGGAAGCACAATCGAACTAAATGCCCAATGAAGTAATTAACAGTTTTGGATCATAAAATTCGATTATATATTTAAAGTAAATATGTAGTTTTAATTTATATTATTTTGTTTTGTTTAATTGTATGCAATCTCTTTATGTCACATTATTTTATTTCAATCTGTTTTGCTGCAAAATATACTATATTATTTTATATTATATCGTTTTTTCTTATTTGCTTTTGTAATTTTAATCCTACTTTAATGTCACACAAGTTTTGCTTTTGTTATTATAATATTGCAATAAGAAAAATTTGCTTATAACTTCCTGGGTCACTTAGCCCTTGTCCATATTTAATAGTTGCCAAAGTATTTTGTGGTCTAGCAAAGTGTGATGAAGTAATTTATTTTCCTTCCCTCAACTTCACTTAAAAAGTAAACAAAATTGGTTTGCTTATTCTGCCCTTGAAACCACTGTCTTTCGCAATTTGTTAATAGAGCTGTTTGCTATCCAGTGTTACTGAGTAACTGAGTGCGAAGTAGTAATAAAAATGTATAGAGTTCAATCTCGATGTGCGTATGAGCCTCCCAAAATCTCTTGGGTCGAGCAAAATCATGAAGAACGAGCTGTAAATGAAAATTTATTGTATTTTTTATTATTATATTAACAGTTGCTGCCAATATTGTTTCCATTGCAATTGTTTTATTGAATGATGTCCTTTTTATTTTGAGCCTACAGTGGGTGATATTTTCGTTTCTTTCTTTCTATGTTGGTCGGTAAATATCAAGCAGAATGTCCTGCTGTTTAAGACCAAAGAGAAAACTAGGCAAATGTGTGTGTGTGTGTCTAAACATTTTTCGTTTTTGAAGAATGTAGAATTATTGGGTTTTTGGCCAACATGGCCTGCCGAACAAAAACTATTAACCAATATATTGGTTTGACAGACGAGGAAACTGTTTTCATTTAATAAGAAGTTAAGTAATTTTTTCAGTGTAATTGATGATCGAAAAGAAAAATAAGAATAGCATACTCCTTCATTAAAGAAAAGAATTCGATGTTTTAAGATATATATGGTACCCAATACTACCTAATATTATTATATTCTATTGGTTATTAGGTTTATTCGACCTTTTTGTTAAAAATTTTTTTTTCGAACATTAGGTCCCTTTTATTCATTTGTTTTATTTGCCGATATTTTGCTCTAATTCAAATAGCTTTTGCCGGGCAATAATAAATTAACATCAAAAAAATTTTTATTATATTATTGCCCTGAAGAAGTTATCCGAAGGAAAGCGAAATATCGGCAAATAAAACATACAAGTAAAAGGCACCTAAGGCTCGAAAAAATAAAATATTCTATGTTATTTTAGACCGTTAAAAATATTTTTTTTTATTTAGAATAAATCAATATCCTGCAGTCGTTTAAGTGACCAAAATTGCAAGACCACCCAAATATGTGACGTTTTTATTTCAATTTGAGTTGCTACAGAATAAAAAACATTTTTGTTGCCGTTGCCCTGCTGTGTTTTGTAGAGGACAAAAAGTGAACTCATTATCTCTTTTTGCATTTGCTTAATTTAGTTAATGTTGCAAAATGTTTCTATTCAGCATTTTTTTTTTTTTTCAAAATTCACTTCTGTGTCTCACAAGCATTTGGTTGCACTACATTGATTTGTTTTTGTTGGACAACTCTATTTGCCAACGTTTGAAGTCATCGTCATGCAGTCATTTGGCTGGGATTTTGTTTACAAAATCATTCCGACTTTTTCTCACAGAATGTGGTCCAGTGAGAAAAATGAAATGTACGGTTGTTTGTTTTATCATATATTTTTTTCTTACTTTTGTTTGTAAATATTGTTTTACAATGTGTTAATAAGATAATACTAGATTTATGAAAGAAGAAATTTTGCAGAGTATAGTGTATTATCTATTTTGCAATAATTGTTGGTGCAGAAGTTTCTTTTTATCGTATGACTGAGAAATAATTAACAGTTCCCAACGCCATCGGTTGCAGTGTAGGAAAAGTTGATATCAAACAAAAAACGAAATAAAAAAAATAAGTAGCTGTGAGTTTTTCTCTAACTTAGGTCTAGTAGTCCTGTTATTGAATGCTAGTTTTAGTTAGAGGTCTTTCCTATTTAGCTCAAAACAGTGATTCATGTGAATGGCTTCATGCTCAGATGTAGGAGTTTAACTGTGTAAATTTAAAATGCTTGTACGTAAATGTTTTAATTTTAAAAGTGTTTTTTTTTATTTTTGACACTAACACTTATGTTAAAAGCCAATGGCGCAAAATATTCACCAGACCCAAAAAGTTGAAAACTATGTACTTTAGAAGCATGATTTTAAAGTAGCGAATATTTGACGTTTTTCTTGCATTGCAAATTCAAAATAAAATTATTCCACCATTTCACACGGACATAGCAAAGATACAGCAAAATGTGATAAATGTAAGAGCCAAACTTTCCGTTAAGTCAAAGATCTGATCATCTTCCTGATAACTTATTTCTCACTTTTATATTAAAGGGAAGTTGTACCAAAGCATGGCTTACCAGGCTAATATAGTTCCACCTTCAGCTATCGGTAAGTTCTGAAGACGAGCCTAGAACATATTGCCACAGTTATCCATAGTTAGACGTAGAATTTTGCCAGCTTTCATCATTTCTTATTTTCACAACTTTCTTTTAACATACAAATGAGCAACAAATTATTCTACAGATAATCCTAACTATGTCTTAACAAGAGGTTGGCTTTTGCATTTACCACATTTTGTTATGTCTTTACTATGGTTGGTTAGAGGGATAACTTTCGTTAATCATACCAATTAATTGTAATGTATTACCCGCCACTTGTGCATCTTATCGATAAAGTTGACGTTAACTGAAGGTAACTTAAGCAGAGCTCTTCGGTAACAGCTAACCGATAAGACAAAATCTATTTTTATCAAAGCGTGGAAAAACCTCTGAGAGGCTTAAGTCGGCTGAAAGAATAAATGCAAACGAACCAATGATCGAACCCATGACATTTAAATGGGTTTGGTCGCAATTCAGTTAGGTTCGAAAGATAAAGTCATTGTAATCAATACTTTTTTGAGAGAGTATAAAGTATATTCCAATCAATAGAAAAACACGGAGATAAAATAGAAGGTTTATTAAAATATGATTAAATATAGACAACCAGTAATAAGGATATCAAGTAGTAATAAGGATATGCTCTGCTTCTTAATTCAGTATACAATTGTTAATGGCCTGGGTTCGAACTAACATCAGGATTCTAGTTATGAGCACTGTCTCTTTTTAAAGACTACGATAGACAACTCTAACACTAATGTCTTACTAACTTCTGTAGAACTTGTGAAGATGAGGACAAGGAGAACACTGTGTTACAACTACCTATTTCTTGCTGGGAGAGCTTCGTCAATGATTTTTGTCCCATCGGAATTTGCAATGCTACATTTTGTTTTTTTACTGTGATGGCTGCGTTTAATCAGCGATAATCTTCGTTCCAATTCCACTGTTCTTATTTCGACCAGCTAAACCCAATATTTTTCTGTGTTTAATTTCCCCTCTCCCCTGTCTCTGCACCACTGTCTTTTTGACACTATCACAAAGGGAACGGCGTGGTATGCAGACACTTGGGCTGAGCATCCTTCTATTCACTTTCTGGCTGCCTGTTTACTTAACCTAAGCTAGTAAAATTGTATATAGCTCAGCCTCGCTGATTATTTTATTTTCTACAGTGCTTTTTTGCCATCACCCTCAATTCAGATTTTATTTCGCAAAAGTTCATGCTGTTTTGTAAACGGCTTAATTTGATTTGCAAACAAATTAAGTTAGATTTCAAATACATGCTACTGTTATTAATATATTTTGCAATGAAAAATTTCCATTGGAGCAAATCGCCGTGAAATAATATTTAAATCTTACTTAGTGTTCTTTATACACCACAAATTAAAAAGGGTGTTATCTTAATTCTATATACTACATGTATAAGTGCTTTGGAGTAACATCATTGGTCAGTTATTATATACAACAAAACCACTCACTCATGTGTGTTTGAGAAATGAGCTCATGCACAAACCCTCACATTTTATAAATGTACAACTGCAAAGTTTTCTCTTTGTTAGTAGGTAAGTATAAGAGAATTTCTTATAGATTTCAAATTAAAAGAGAATATTTAAGAGAAACAAAACCACAAATAATTAGTTTACTTAAAACAACTTATAAAATTTTTCCTAACGAAAATTTTTCCTATTAATTGATAACATAATCTTCTAAAACACGTTCTTACATACAAATATTTGTTTCGCAAAACAATGTCTCCAACCACTGTGACTAAAGTTTACATACAATAGACTAAAATGGATTTTTATGAAAATTATACACATTGTAAAGGTATTTGATTAAGCTCTTACATATTTTAACATATAATCTATTTAGTTATTAAGTTGACCACCTTTTCTATGACTTATGATACAACACAGCTTTAGCCTAATCTTGAAAAATTCCAGAATTTCACCAACTGTTCTTATTTTTTGTAAATTATATGAGGAAAATGATAGTATAGTTCAAAAACAAGCTATATTTTTATAACAAATAGTAGAATATGAATTTACGAAAGTTAAAACTGCAACTAATAGTAAAAGGAGTTAAATTCAAATAATATATGAACTTAATTCTTTCCTTTTAACTGCTTTACTAATGCCTAACATTTTTTTTTTATTTTGGACCAGTACCCAAGGCATCTACTCAATTGTCGTGGAACTAGAAATATAGGTGTTAGGAACGAAAAGATGAAAAAGAGAATGTTTAGGGACGTTGAATAAATAAAAAATGTATAACATAAAACAGAAAATTTAATTTTGCTCAGTTGAGTAAGCCAGAACTAGCTGCTTCTAATTTATTTCTTTAGTACCCAGTGTACATACCTTCTACACTATTCAGTCCGCTCTCTATTCAATACTGAAAAACTTCAAATATATGTATACAGGGAAAACAGAGCCAGCATAAGAAGAAAAGTTGATCAATAGGACTAAATATTGACAATTGGTAATTAAGAGCTCAGGTAGAAGAACGGCTAAGCACTGCTGCTTAAAAACAGTAAGAAATTAGTTATGAGCTACAGTCAGAAAACGTTGACAGTGAAATTAGCTGAAAACTTTCTTTGAAATAAATGAAACTTTATTTAAAACCCTTTTTACTTATTTTTCATATGAATCCACTAATTAGTTCATTGAAATTTAAATGTTAAGAAATCTACGGAACACAATCGCTAAAAATAATGATTTTCCTTATTCTAACAGTCAAATTATTAATGCGTAATCAACTTGTAAACATTGTTTTTCTTCGGTGGTGATTTTTTTTTACTTTATTTTATTTAATTATAGTTTTATATCTGTACTACCTCCTCAATCGTCAGTTCGAAGAATGTTATTTCAGAACGCACTATGCAAGTAATGAGCTTACATTTATGTAATAGTTTTACCCCACATTTAAATTTAAATTTTAATATTTCAATGTTTAAACTTTTATGCTTGTATGCTAAAAAATTTAATAATAGCATATTAAATTTTTTAGCATACAAGCATTATTGTTTCAATATTTTAATTAAGTTTTTAATTGTCAGTAATCTGTAAGAAATCAATTCTGTAGATGAATAAACTAAACTAAACAATTCGCTTATTTAATGTTTGTACTGGAAGGCCTCTGCTGAGATTCGAACAATCAAAATCTAGACTTAAAAGCAGATGCCATACCTTCTCACCTATGGCAATAATCAGAACGCATTCAACAACACTCAATTTAAATAAATAGTATATATACTAAAAATGATATAGAAACCAAATTACAAATGTTTATATACATATTAACAGCTTAGTTCCTTCATGGTTATGTAACATAAGTTACCACTGTCATTATTAACTGTAACCGAAAATTCCGTATTTATCTATAGTTAGTTTTTTAAACAACAGTACAAATCAGTTAAAATTAAAATTTCATTTATTAAATTTAAAAACAACAGCTACGGTCAGTTACTGCAAATATGTACATTCTGAGTGTAGGTTTAAAGCAATTTGGATGCTGATAAGCATCGTAATGGACTTGAAACTACCATGCCATGTACCCCAGCCAATAAGTCTAGTCCGTTTCTTTTTTTTTTTTTTTTTGCTTTAAAAACGCTCATCAGTACAATTTTACTACAATAGAAATCTTTCTCCATTCTAATTGAGTAAAATCGAACTAAAGCCTTATAGCATAATTAAGACGTGTAAATCATAAAGTTCGACTACGGGTATAAATTTTAATCAAAGAGTAGATAATTTGCTTAACAAAGCACACAAGCTTCTTCACCAAATTTTCTTCAAAATATTGAGACTTAAAAGTGCTGCAATAAATTATTATAAAATAAAAAGTTAATACTAGGTCGAAAAGCTTATAATGAAGACACATCAATTATATCAATAAACCATAAAAATAAAGCTCACGCGAACTTTAGTAAGTACGTACAATGCACACCATACTCACATATGTACACAAAGAATGTTGGCATACTTTCAAAATTATTATATTCCAATTATTTGACTAGTAATGACAAACTGCTAAATTTGTTTTTTTTTTTTTTTTTTTTTTTGTTACTATTTTGTGTCAAACTGACTGCATCCACAGGCATTTCCGTTGCATGTCCAAGTGTTAAAGTTGCATTATTTTGCGGATTTTTTGTTTTGAGCAAAACTCTTTTGCAAAGTTTCTTCGAGCGGAATTCAGACATCAGTGTTGCCACCTAACTAAAAAAAAAGTATATTTTTGAACTGAATAAAACTATTTTCTAAATTTATAACAATCCAAATTATGAAATCATCAAAAATTATTTGAACAATATTATATATTTTTGAAA
Source organism: Sturmia bella (assembly GCA_963662145.1). Lineage (NCBI taxonomy): Eukaryota > Metazoa > Arthropoda > Insecta > Diptera > Tachinidae > Sturmia > Sturmia bella. The sequence goes on from OY759170.1 coordinate 58,929,013, forward strand.
ACATTTCAATGCTATTTTAATACTGCTTTCCTCCTTGCTGATGGACAATTGGTGTTGTTTACTTTTAAATGTATCAGAACATATAACCAAAGAATATGTTATACAAACATTTAATTTTTCAAATAATGAAATTTGTCCATAGTTATCCTTATATTTATATATAAACAGTCATTGGCATTCTCTTTTTTTCCACAACAAAATTTTAGAAATTCATATCAGAATGCAATAGCGCCGCTATTTTAAACATAGTAATTGTATTTTATGCTGTTTTTATAATGTGTAATAGGGTTTATTGTAAAAATTATAAATATATTATAGGTACAAACATGGTTTAAAGAAGAATCATTTATAACTAAAATTATGACTAACAAATTGCTCAAAAATATTGATAAGAGGACAACTAAAACTAAAACATAAAATAAAGTTAAGGTCACACTTTAACGTATTAATTCAGGTCCAAAAATATAGAACTTTTTAAAAATGTTTTCTGTCTTAAAAAAAAAAAAAAAAAAATCTATATATTTTTTTAGCTGAATTAGTACATTTTAATTGGCTATAAAAGCAAATAAATAATTAAGTTCATGTCAAACTTTAACCTTTAACTTTTCACTGAAAAAACGGGACCACAACTTTCTTATCTACCATTATTTTAGGTATTTTCATGCATATATGTATATAGCACAAAGCATACATGCTAATACTTCCAGAAACAACAACAAAAAGGACAAACAGAAAAAAACATAAAATTTCAGAAAAGCATATTTGAATGTTTTATGGTCCAATGAGCAAGAATTTGTGTTTGCTCTTGCAAAGTTTTTGCTAGATTAAATAGTTATTCACTTAAAACTTTGCTTTAGTTCGTTTTACAAACAAAGCATTATAATATACTCATGTGAAAATTAGTTTTTGTATGTTTTCCCAAGATTTTTTCTATTCGTTTTTTGATATATACATACATACATATGTGTGTATATGTATTCTTAGGTGTTCGTATCCATGGCCTTGGCCAAGACAATAGTCAACAACAAAATGTAGTGGTCCTGTTGTTCTACGGCTTATGTTGGATAATCTGACCATATCATATCATACTTATTGATTTCCAGATGGTTGTGGATTTGATCAAAACCAAGTCGCAATAGCTCAGAGTGTCACGGCTCAAATCTACACTCATATATCACCATTTAATTGATAGTGAACAAAATAATTTATTAATTTGAGAACACAAAATTGTTGGCCTTATACTGTGAGAGCAATCTAACCAATCAAGATTTCTGTTCAACATATCTGCCGGTGTAAGGTGGCCTTAAGGCTGTATGCCTTACACAATTCTATGTAGGAATATAAGAGTTATTTACCATAATGGCATCGTTAAAAAATCTCAGAAATAGTGAGTTGCTAAGCACTACTACTATTTTACGTTATTTACTCTGTCGTCATTTTAACCTATTTTTACCTCGGAGCGTATGACTCCATTACCGTAAGTACAATTCGCAAAAGTCGAATTGATGACGAATATTAGTCGGCGAATAACAGTCGTTCAGTCTAGTTGTGCTACCAGCATAAAATTGCTTCAGTTTGTTGAATTTGTCAATTTAAACTACTATGCATTGGCTTACAAATTCTGTTTGATGTTGGAGATTTTCATTAATATGACAAGACGTACATACATGTGCCATACAGAGGTATTCTGGTATTTTATTTCGTACACGACACATAATTATTTTTTTCGATATTTTGTGCAATTTTATTTCTAATACACTTAATTGAAATGATATGAGACCCCATGAATAACACACAATATCCGTGCTCAAATATGTAACCTTAAATCTCCCTAAATACTATTATGGCTTTTCACATCACAAATTCTATGCTAAGGAAAAAATGTCCCAACATACAATGCCTAATTTGCAACACTGTATTTTGTAGATGCGTTTGAGTAGTCTTGTGAGTGTAATACCTAAAACCAGTTGGCCTTTTAATAATTTTAATTCAGTTTGTCATTTGAACATGACCAACACCTCAATTCCACCAGCCACTTTAGTTTAAAGCCAAACAAGTGTTTGCTTAATAAATTAATTCCCTTTTTTTATTTGGTGCTGTTAATGAGTTGGCTGGGGATATTTAAGATGATCATTTTATAGAGCGTGTCTCATGTCTGATAATATTGGTTTGCTAACGGCCACTATCTCATGTAACATAACGGTTCTGCGGTTCAACTGAGAAATGGCGCTTATGCATGTCATACATATTTATTATCATAATCGTCAGGTAAGATAAGTGTGTTAAAAATAAACAGTTACCAAACAAAAATAGCTGCTACAAAAATGCGAAAGTCTCAATAATTTGCACTATGAAAAAATGTTTTTAAAATATTCTTTAAGAAATTGAAAAAGCAAAAGAAATCGAAAAAAGAGACAAAAACAAATAGTTTTTAAACAATTATTCCAAATCTACATCGTGTATCAAGCAAATTTTAGCGGAATTTCCTTAGTATTCTGCCTTGTGTTAGTCAAGTGTTTACAAATAGTATTTTAAACTAGTTTTGAATCTTCAAAAATGTTTACCAAACTTCACGGCTTTTTGTCAAACTTCTCTCAAACAGAATACCACACTTTTACCACAAAAAATCTTTCTCAGTTCTGAAGAAGTAAAATAGTATTAAAGCCCGATAAAGTAATGAAAAGTTTACAAAGTTCAACTGAAAAGTTAAATTAACCACTGTTGATTTAAGAAAATCACCGAGCATGGCGCAAAGTTCGAAAGCATCAGTTGATACAATAGCAACAATCACAAAATTCAATCCGAAGCCAATCAGATGTTGGTGAGGGAATGTAAAATATATTCCAAAAAGAAAGCAGTGCTCACATTGAGAGTAAATCAATAGATTAAATAAAGAAACTCTCAATAATGAATAGCTCAGGAAGTAGGATGGCTAAGCACTGCTGCATAGAAACAGTATGCAATTCAATTGAAAGTATGCAATTAGTGATGACCTGGGCTTAAAGCCACTGCCATACAGAAAGCAAATTAACTCAAAGAATTTGTGACAATCATTAAATAAATTGTTGTATTAAATAATATTTTTTTGATTTTACATCTATCACCCATTCTTATTAATTTTTTTATTGAACTAATTAAAAACTTAGTTGCATCAATTAAATTTTTAAGGGATGTAGTTTTTTTCTGTGTAAGCTATGGAAAAAGAAAATAGTTTTGTTTCTATTGGTACCTGCAACAATTTTTTTTTAATTTCCTCTTAGCCTGCTTAGAAACTATAGTATGGCCCTTAAGGTGGAACAAAACTTTTGACAGGACCCTAGTTTTTTCCATTCTTTTTTTGAGGCAGATATATGCAGATATGGGGCAGATATGGAGATATGAAAAAACTTTGTTCTCAAGATTCTCACCTTGAATGGTTTTAAAGTTATATTTTATCCAGACAAATGAAAACTGAGCAGCAAATGGTAAAAAAATTTTCTAAATTTCTAAAAAAAATTTTACTTACATTGTTGTTCAAGTTTGTGAAAACAACAACTTTATTGCAATTGGTTGTAAGTAAATAAATAAAAATAGAAGTCAAGTGGTACAGTACTCGTACTAGTGCATTTTTTCCAAGTATGGGGTAGCTTTGATTTTGCAGACAAATTTCCCGATATAAGTGAGTTGTTCTGAGAAAAACTCTCCATAAAAATATTATGTTCGAAAATATCGACCAAAACATACAAATAAATTTTTTGTTCTAAAAGAATAGAAATTTTTAATAGAGAATTAATTTGTGTTAGGTGAGAAAAAGAATTCATCAGAATATTCATAACTGTGTTGAATGTTTGGCATTATCTTGTTGCAAGCGATAGAGCTGGAATCGAAAATGTTACAAAAATGTTAAACCTCAATAAATAAACATTGCAATATATCACGTTATTGTTTAACTGAACTTAACAACTCCAATGTGTAATTTGCACAGCACAAACAAGAGACCTGTCAGGACATTTTATAAAAAAGTTACTAAATTTTACGGGGGGTTTCTGTGAAAATATCCAAACAAATCCCTTGTTTGTGTTGTGTCAAATACACTGAAGAGACTTTTCAAGAAGTTTTGTTGATACGTCAAATATTTTCAATAAGAAGATTAAAAAACATTAAAAACTAAATAATTGCAGCGTTTTTAAATCTCTGCATGGTTAAGGTATTTTTCTTTTGGGTCCTTAGACCAAGCTGTAAAATGCGGGAAAAAGTCAAATTTGTGTAAAAAAGCATGAAATTAACTGTATTGTGTTACGAATGACGCAAGTAATTTTTTTTCTGCAACTTTACATCTATTAACTCACTGGAGCATCGTCGCAGTGTGGGGTGTGTTACACTGTTCTATCGCTATTACAACGGATTTTGCTCAGACGAGATCAGGGATCTTGTTCCCGAAACCCGCATATTTTTACGCAACACACGTGCATCGTTAAGAGCACATCCGTTGGTAGTCGATTGACCGGTGAACCGCACAACGCATTACAGAGAAAATTCATTTTTCAGCCGCACGGTTCGTCTGTGGAACAAATTGTCTGCAGACATATTCCCCGCCAGCTACAATGTAAAGAAGTTCAAATCAAATGTGCACAAACACTACTCCCTCTTTCCTCCTCCCCAAAACCTATTTTCCTAGTTCCGGTACGATGCGTATGCATAAATAGGGGTCGTCCCCTGAGTACTGGTCCAAGCTAAAAAAAAAAATCTAAAATATTTACAGAATCATCAGGTTCAAACTTTCCCAGCACGCTAGGAGATTTCCTATAACTAAAATAATATTATTTTTGGTCCAAAAAGGGGCGTTATTAATGTTTTCTGTCTTTTTCAGCACTCTGTATGCCGCCGATATTTTGCTGCTGCTAATTAATTGAAAAAAAAAAAACAGAAAACATGAATCAGGTCGATTTTCGGACCTAATTAATACTTTAAAATTGGCTCTTATTGGCCATCGTAAAATGAGCACGGCGCATGAATTTTTGCCAAGCAGAACACACACTTTGATGTTTTATTTTATCATCAGTAGCCGTTGCAGTTCGAACGATTCAATTTTAATTAAACACTCGTTAGCAATTCTCAAAGCCGCTATCAGAACACTCTGTATTCTAACTGGTGCAATAAAAGAAGTTATGTCTATTAAACACTTATTTCATAAACATTGTATGGAAATTTATTCCACTGACATCTAATAGACATATATATAAATTATGTCATAGAGAATATAAATAAAACAATATTCTATCGTTGTTATGTTCAATATTTTCCTTTAATATTACATTTTATGTAAGATATTTCTAATAGACAGTTATTTCATGTATGTGTTTTTTTTTCAAGTTAATTAAATTAACATCTGGAATAAAAAAATAAATAAAAAATATTCTCCATGCACGCATTTTTAAATAATTTTATTGCATAAAAACAAAACGTAAACATATAAATAAAACTAAATGACGGACATTTTCATATTGAAATATTTAAACAGAATTTGTTACAATACTTATTATAAATAATTTCATAGAAGAAAATAGCTTAAAGGGTTCATGATGTTTCAAAGTACTTTAAATTAAAAAGAATATGCGAAGACTATTCTAAGAAATCAAATGTAATCCCTCATCCTTGCAACTATAAGAAGTCTACCAAAAAATAAAAGCGGAAATAATTTGTTTATAAGTTTTTTTCTTCAAAAAAGCTTACAATTTGTATGGAATGTACCAAAACAATATTTAGCAAGCCATTTAATAGCATGGTTAGAAGCATTTCTAAGCAAAAAAAAAAAAATAAACAAAAAAATAGATAAAGTAAAATTGAGAATATATATAATTTTTTGTCTGAGAATAGACCTTATTAATATTTTGTGTAGACTCGAAAAATCTTAAAACAAATTTTGAATCCCAACCACACATTCCAAAATGTTGGAATATGCATTTGGGTTTTTTAAGATATTTCGAGTGTACTGATGTGTTGATTAACGTCATTGAAATGTCGGCGGTATATAGACGGCTGACAAAAGCAGAAAACATTAATAAGGTTTCTTTTTAAACACAAAATAAAAGATTTTAACTGGATTCTAATGCAAATAAATAATTAAGTTCATTTTTGAAAATAAATAATATTTTGATGCCTGTCTTTCTGCTTAAAAGCAAAGCGAAAGAAAACATTCTGCTCTCCCTTCTTGTTTAGATATGGCTGTTGGCAGCTTCAGCAATTATCGAGTTTAATGGAAAGAGAAAAAAGAGGATTGTCCAGTTTCATAAACACTCAAGCTCTCCTCTGTTCTCGAATTGCCTTTTTCCCAACTAAAGTTGTTTATCTGATCTCATTTTAACATTTTTCATTTCATGCTGATAAGTGACACTAGAAGGTTATGTAGCTTTTAAAACAAATCACAAGAGAAACGTTGAAATAATTTAAAAAATCAATAAGACGTGTTGTGCGGACAGGGACTAGAAGGCTTAAGCTCAACTTAGTTTTGATTAAACTATTCGACTAAATGGCAACCAAATAAATATACTTGCTAGCTATACCTAAACATGAACAGCAAACGTAACCTTTTCTTCCTGGATTGTCGTACCCAAACAAAAGCGGCAACGCCACTTAGCAACATTTTTATTTTTTATTTTATATATTTAACAGTACTACGAAGCACCTTCTCCAAATCAGAAATTTCTATTGCAAAGTGACGCCGTTGCGTTGTTTCGGTATATTACTCACAAGCTGGTTGGGGCATTAAAACCTTTTCTTATTTATTTACATATTTTTTTACAATTGTTTTTAACATTTTCAATTCCATTGCCCTAAAGAAGCTGTCTGAAGAACAGCGAAAGACGGACTAAAATATACCAAGAAGTATAAAAAATATATAACAAAAGACTTTAACCTCAAGAAAACACCTACATATATTAAATAAAATAGGAGTTCACATAAAACCAAATAAAAACTTATTTTTGAAAACACTATTAAACACCCTGTTAGATCGGGTTTTCTAAATACAAGGCGTAACTGTTGTGTTGCCACCAGGTTGCGTCGGTACGCTTCATACAAATTGTAGGGTCTTGAGAAATTTTCGAAAGAAAAAAGAGTGTTCCGCTTTTGTTTAGCTATGCTGGTGCGGTTTTTTTATTTTTCAAACACAGTCTAACGTTTGCCTTACTAAAATTGTGTAACGTATTATAGACATTAACACCGGAATTCATAAAAAAAAAACAATATTGTTGAAAAACATTTTACGACAAATTTTTCATATAAAATTTTTTCTAAAATATATTTGAGCAACGTTTTATTTTTTATGAAAACTGGTGTAAGCCTCTCGATTTAATATGGTCACGATGTTACGGTTAAATAAAGAATAAGTTCATTTTATGAAAAGAGTTTCGTTTGTAAGTTTAAAAACAAGTTACTGTATTTTAGTTTTTAGATTTCACTACAATCAAATAAATAATTAAAAATAAAACCAAAAAATATATTAAAAAAAAAATTAAGTAAAACATGCAGTACAAAAGCGTAAGTAACGAATAACTTAAGTATAGTTTCAAAATAAATAATGGAATAAACCAGATGAGGAGGTCAAAGGATGCAATTTTAATAAACAAAATGAAAGAAAGTGAAGCCTTATGATTGAGCAAAATGATGATGCGTTTAATAAATAAAATTTTTCTATGCTATGCAACATAATAAATAAATACATAAAATATATAAATAATACACTTTCAGAGGAGTTAAAAGAAAAAGTTGCTTAACTTAAAAATTTTGATTTAATTTAAATGTTTATTTTTCTTTAAACTCTAAACAGTACGTATAAACTATTAATAATACACACAACAATTTCAATAATAATAATAATGATATTTCTTATTTTAATTGTTTAAGTCAGCTGCTTATGAATAATGATCTAAAATGATGTTTGAATGCAATTATAAATAAAGATTTTTAAATACATAAAACTACTATTAACAAAATGAATGTCTGCTGTTTGCATGAAATGTTGTTTAATCTGACGTCAAACATTTTTGTTTTTTATTTTTTAAATTAATGAAATTTATATTTAAGGTAACTTTTTGTTTTAGATTTCATTCCAATAGTTTCCGTGTTGGGTCAGTTATTCGGTGTCATTTTCACAATAAATTTGCACCAAACGTAAAACATGTTCAAATTCTTCAATCAAATTTTTAATGATCAGAAAGTCACGAACCCTGCGCCCAATACTGGCATTGAAGGCCACGGTATTGTCTGCCAAATTCGGTTTCTCTATTTCCAAGATTTCCAATAAACTTTCGGCTTCCTGCATATTGAATTTGATTTCACCTTTGACAGCTTGAAGGAATTTTATGATTTTATCAATTGATATTTCTTCACCATGTTCGATTTGGGTTTTATTGTCGCTGGTATCTTGAGATGCCAAATCGATGAGCTGATCAAATGTATGAAGATTTAGATAGAAGTCGTGAATTTTTTTGTGCAGCTGGAATGGAAAATGTAAAAACATAATATTAATTAGATAAAATCAATAAGTATAATGGGCAGAAGTAATTTGAGGCTTAACGAAAAGTAGAATGAAACAGTGAACAGCATAAATTTTGTTTCGTGTTAGTCGTGTTGAAAACAAGCAAAAGTTTTCATATTTCTTTCTTAATTTCGAAAAAGGAAAAATCGAACCCAAGCCCTATAAAACTATTAGCAATTATAAATATAGTTACAAAAAGTTAATCCTTAAAACTTTACATATGTATTTTTTTTCATTGTTTTGAATATATATTTATTTTCTTGAGCTAAAGGTCTTTTTCATTAAAATATTTGATTATTTTTGTCGATATTTCGCTCTCCATCGGATAGCTTCTTCAGAACAATAACAATGAAAAAAGTTTTGATTGGTTTTCCTTTAAAAATCAAACATAACATCCAATCATACCTTTTTTCATTATTATTGTCCTGAAGAAGCTATCCGAAGGAGAGCGAAATAGCGACAAAAATAATTAAATATTTTAATAAAAAAAAGACCTTTAGCACAAGAAAATAAATATATTAAATATCAAAAGGGGTCGAAAAAAACCAAATTTTAAATTTATAATTACAAAATTTAAAATTTGAGTACGTTACAAAACTGGCAGTTAATCTGGCACAAAATATTTTTATTTTACATATGCAGTAACTTGCTACAAGTTGTGTGTACATACGAACAACCAATACATTGACAGAGGCACTGAAAGATGTTGCTACTTGCTTGTTTGCTTACGCAGGCAAATGCAAGCTCATTTTCAAATTGTTGTCACAAAAAAATGTTTACTTTACAAAATAAAAGAATTAAATGAAAACAATAATAATAACACTGAAAGAACTACACAATCACTGCTCCATTTGTCATTTATACGAATGGCTTTTTATCAAATAAATAGTAAATTTATATTACACACCGGCAAAAGCCATATTTTACTTAAATTTTTTATATTTGATCTTATTTTTCGGTATAATATAATAATGTGTTAAAAATAATGTGTTAAAAAAAAGATACCGGAAATCAAAACATCTTGCAAGTGAGTATGATGGTATTAGTAAAATATGTCAATGTATTGAGTTACTTCCACTTGCATGTGTAAATGGGGGGTTGTATTACAGTCATAATCAGGAAAACAATAACAAATAAGAAATTTTTTCTAAAATTTGTTGCTGCTTTCTACACGATTTTTAAAATTTCCAACGCCACAAAAAAACTATGCATTCATATATAGAGTTTGAAATTTATACTTGTGTACAAACTAACAACAAATGTATTAAATATTTTTAAATTTTCAAATATGAACTCAATTATTTATTTGCTTTAAGAGCCAATTGGGGCTCTTGTCCAGAAGGTTGCAAAGAAAAGTAGAAGTGTTGCAAAACGAAAAAAGAAATGATTGCTGTGTTAAAGGTTTGTTTGAACATTTCTGATTCTCATTTTGTTCATGAGAATTATAGAGTAAGTAGTTTAGTTTCAAACAAACTTTTAAGAATTTTTCAAGTCTACTGATGAGTTGATTAGCACCAATGAAATGTCGTCGGCATATAGACAGCTGGAAAAGACAGCAAATATTTTGTAAATTAGGTTCATTTTTGGACCTGAATTAAAATTTTTAAATTTATTATTTTCCATACAGAAGCTGACGTTGTGTTGTACACTACAAAATTACGATCCGATTTTTTAAAACATTTTTTTGCTTTATACTTAACTTAATATAAGTATTTTATTGAACTAAAGGTCATTTTATATTATATTTTTTATATTTATTTCAACATTTTGTCGATATTCCGCTTTCACTCGGATAGCTATTTTAGGATAATAATATTGCAAAATTTCTTTATTGTCCTAAAGGAACGCGAAATATCTACAAAAATACTCGAATAAATATAAGAAAATATATTTGATAAAAATAATTTTAGCTCAAAAAAATACTGATTCTAAATTAAAAAGGGGTCGAATAACACCAAATATTAGTTTTATACTTAAGTAGTTGCATGCTAACGATTATTTTTATTTAGTTTCAATCTTTCAATGAACCGAAGATTTTCCATAAAACTAAGCTCGTTTATCAAACGATTGCTTTGTGTGTTTGTGGGTATTTGTTCACAGGTTTGTATGAATAGATTTTACTGTATTATTTCAAAATTACCTCATTTTCGATGAAAACTTCCTTGCGATTGGGATTTCTGGCTTCCAAACTAATCAGCTTCCATGTTTCGGACATGTCCTCAAAAGTCTCATTGCCGCGATCTCTCAGCTGGAAAAAAAACAAAAAAATACAATAGTTAAACAATAAACATCAATTTACAATATTTATTCAGCTTAGCAAAATTAATTTTTGTTGGAAGTATATTATAAAAGGGGTTGCTGCACTCACTTGAGCCTCATAACTTGACACCTTAATATGCGTTTGTAAATATGCTTTTCTTGTAGATTTAAATAAATTTGTTTGAATTCAAAAGAAGGTACAACAAAAACCGTAGTTTATATAATATTTTATTAGACTCCAGCTCAACTTCTAGACTTCTATACCTTATGATCAATATTAATTAGAAAAAGTAGGCTAAGTTTGTGTCTTCTAATTTTTGAGATTTTCAACTATACACTTGTTTAATATTCAATTCAATGACCTATAATAATGTCCTTTTTGGATGATTTGTTGTCATCTCAGAAGACCGCTTCGTTGTGCAACTTTGTTTTGTTCATTTGTGTTAATTGCAAGTTTTTATTGTGCACGCTATTAATACTAGTTACCTTAACACTTGATCGGTGCCTTGCGGTATTTCCTAACATTTATTTTTTAGTTATATTGTAATACATTTAAATAATCTTTAATCGCACTCAACCTCAACCTATTATTCCTTATGATAAGTGTTGCATGAAGGACGAAAAGTAATTGTTTTTATCCAGGTAGCAATCGGCTGTTACGAAACCGCTACGTTCCTCATCACCAATCGCATTACATTTCTCTCTAATATTTATCATAAGGAATTTTCCAGGAATTAAACTTCAGTCAGAATAAAAATTACGTAAGTAGTTCAATATTGTTAAACAAGATAAGTGTAACAACACTCTAACAACCTTCCAGTCATGCCTAAGCGAGAACGAACAGCAAAACGATTTCTTTCGACTGGCTTTTACAAAAGCAGCAAAGCTGCACCATAACTTTATTTCCATTTATTTTGTTTACAATTATTTTTAATATTATTAAATGCTTTATCAAAATCGTTTCAATTTTTCAGTTGCCAAGCAATGAAGCCGCGTTGCTTCAGTCTACTCCATACAAATTGTATGAACATGAGCATTTTTGGCCACAAAACAAAGAAACGATTTTCGGGTTTGTTTAGCTCAAGGTACCTCGATACCAGGTACTGCTTTTAGCCTGAAGAACTGTCAAAATACACAACACAATCACATAAACACAAACAAATGGGTGACAGAATTACAGTATTTCTACCAATAAAATATGTACATGAAATGTTTGTTGGTATTGTGTTTGTTGTAGCCATGTGACTACCTGATATCGAGGTACCTTAGTTTAGCTATTCCTGTTGGTCACAAAAACTGCTTTAGGTTTATAAAGCTATTTTTGAAAAATTTTGTTAAATAGAGTTTTAATAATGATGTCTTAATATTTAATACTTTAATAATATACTTTAATACTTACATAACTTGCACACAACTGTTTGATGTACAGCATCGAAGCGTTCATTTGGTGATACAGATTTTGATAGATTTTATTGCCGCTGCACTGGCTCATTTTGTACTGATGGAAATAGTGATGAGGTGATGTACCAGGCGCAGCCCTTTGATGTAGATGATGATGATGGTGGGGCAGGGGCAGGGGTTGAGCAGGTCGTCTAGATATCGGTGAAAATATGTGATTTCTTTGTACTGGCTTTTGCTGTGGTGGCTGATAATGTGTGACTGGCTTTGAAGTTTCCAATTTTTTCAGCTGGTGCTTTTGTTGCTGGTGTTGCTGTTGCTGTTGCAGCCTTCGTTGCTCCTGTAATTGTAGTTGTATTAGCTGCTGTCTTTGATTGTGTTGCCTCTGTTCTTCCAATAACGTTTGATGATAATGTTCTCTGAAAACATTTGTATGTAAAATAAGCTTACGTCCTGACGTTGCAACACGACGCACTGGCAACGCTTGTGTTGTTTGTATAAATATGGCACACCAAATAAATAATAGGAAAAATATAAGTTCTGTAAAGAAATTTCAACAAAAATGCATTTCTATGAAAAAAGAAAAGAACATGTGGTATTTATAGAAAAATTATTTAAAAACGTTCCCAAAAACGTTGACCAAGTATCTTAAACGTTAGATTAAGGACTCTAAAGGTACGATCCGACTATCAAATGGCAGCTGCCAAATAATGGGACCGCTGTTCTCTTGTTTCGGCCAAGCACGTGGATACAAAGAACTAAAAATGCATATATGGAAACATCTACATACAAAAATGACAGCAAAAGCCGCTGAAAAAAATAAAACTATTAAATTTCCGAAAAGTATATTTTAAGGTTTTGTTTGATCAAGGAACGAGTACAAAATTTAGAGTGAACAATTAATTCATCTTTAGTTTTAATATCGAACTATATGGTTTACTCGTTAAGTAAATAAAACAATAAATGGGTCGGCTTTAGTATAATGGTACCAATTGCCCTAAAATGAAAAAGTGTGCTGCCAGATGCTTACAGATTTTGTACGCGAAGCCGGTGTTGGTTATACCATGGAGGAGAAAATCCCTTAGCCCGGCCGAACGCCGGCTGTCCAGAAAATTGTTTTCAATTTTATTGAAAAAATACGATTTTGGATGCTTGAAACCGTTTACTAATTCGCGATTTTATGTTCTGCGTAAACACTTTCCTCTGGCAACACTGTTCTACCAACATTTTCATACTTTTCTTAGTAAATTCCGCAACTTCAACATCGAATTATTAATAAACTAAAAGCCTGCGGCAGACTTTGACTTCTGTTTTGGTAGGTCCACGACCACCTCTACAAATCTATTTAACTCATTTCTTTCAAAGCCTGGCTCCGTACTCTAAAGTTTCCCCCAATAAATATGTAATGTTTTTACTTTTTTTCTGCCGTTTTCTGTTTGTTGTTGATGCATCTGTATGTATGTACTTACAGCTCTTGAAAAAAAAAAAAAGTTGTGGTTTCGTTTTTTCAGGCAAAAATTGCCAAACCAAAGCTTAAGTGTGACCGTACCTTAAGAAATATCTTTGACTATTTTTTTTTTTTTAACAAACAGCAATCAAAGATTTGTATGCAAGCAAAAACATGCAGGAACATAAAAACTGATGTACTACAAAATAATCTTCTAAATATTTATCGACAATAACTGGTACTAAAAAATCTTAATACGAATTTGTCTGTATATGCACAAAAAAGTTGATGTACTTAGCATATCTAATAGCAAACCTGGGTAAAAACCAACTTTTGTATCACCTGTTTAGCTTATTTAAAATCAGGCTTGCTATTCAAGTTTTAGTTAATTTTGAAAGCAGTTGTATTTGTTTGCGACTTAAATCCTACCCCACTAATAAACTTGTTATGTGGGGTCTATCTGTTGTGGCCATTGAATGAAATATTTTTGTCACGTCATCAACCAACCGATCAACATCATGATTTTCTTAATCATCATGATATTTATTTTTTCTGTTTTTTTTCTGCTTTAGCCAATTTTATCCAAGCAAAATGCGGTAATTAGTACAAAAACGTTCAATGCACATATGTTATTTTAGGAATTTTTTAATTTTTCATTCAGTTGACTGTTTTAGCGAACAACTGTTTGCTTTCAGACAATTCAATCGTGCCACATGCGTTGTTACTATTTCTTTGGTTTTAGCAAATGAGCTACCGGCCGGCTTTATGATATGGTTTTTTTTCACATCTGCTTCCTCAATTGTTTGAGGCTGTTAGTTGTTGCACAAAAATCAGTGAAGTTCAAGGTGTATTTTATTGTTTTTATTGAACATTTTTCTTCAAGTTTATTGTTAAGAGGTATGGGATATTACATGAAAAGTAAAATGTAGAAAATGATTTTAATATCTTTAAAAGTATTGTGCAACAAATTTTGAGGAGATGTTGTCTTAAACTTCAAAGGGATTTTAGTAAGAAAATTACGTAAAGAAAAGGCAATTCAGTAATCACCATACATACTTGTAATGATTACATGTTCGGTGGCTTGGCAATGAATCAAAAAGAGCAGTGTATGAATAATTGTATTTGAAATCGAACTCTGCATACATTTAGCAATGACATAGATAATATTTTTTGGCACTCAAGGAGTACAAATTTTTAATACTATATTCGAATATATAATTTGTAAAAAAATGCCTCAAAGTAAAGGTGTTATTTTTTTCCTGAGAACAATTTCATTCTCTTATTCGACCTTATGTTTTTCAAATAGTTGGTATAGTAGGTTGGACCTTGAGCCTGAAGCATAGAACCAACTATTTGAGCTTTTTCTTTTTTTTTTTGCTTAATGTAGCTTAGGCTACATTAAGGCTAATCTTCAACCAATTTTTTGTAAGCTTAAAAAATGACTGTCACGTAAAATTAAATTTACCAAATGTTGATTGTAAATCATAAAAAAGATTTATAAAAACAAATATATAATATATAATTATATCCCACTTAAACTGGATCTTTGAAGTACAAAAATAAAATAAATAAAACATCAGCAAGAAATAGTAAAGAAAAGCAACTGAATACAACAACCGGAAAGAATGAATTTTCATTTTGATTCCTTCTTACTCTATTGATATACATATTAAAATAACAAGAATTAAAACTGTTTTAGTGGTAAAGAGCCAGTTTTGACTAGAATTCAACTTCTATGAAGCAAAATGATCAGGGACAAATATAAAACTAAGCCGGAGGACAAGCGCCAGCAGCAGAACAAGCGACAACAATGAGCACAATAATGGATGAATTGGCAGACTGACCCACCAAGATTTATGCAGTTCTTTTAACTTAATTTCATTGCTAACACTTAGTAAATGACCACATTAGCTAACCAACCAGCCAGTCATGCAATCACCTATATGTTAACAAACTAAAAGAGTTGTAACAATTATCTTTGACAACAACTAAATACTGCTAAGCTACATGTGCAGTACATACCAAACCTACCGCAATGCAGGATTAAAATTAAATATGTATGTAACATATATAAAATATCTTCAAGTCTACATAAATGAAATTTTACCCGATAAGCATTAGAAATTCACTTAATTGCCAGCATAAAAGTCTACGTGTAGGTAAATATAACGAATAGTCAGACGCTTACACACATTGCTACGCACACAAGCAGCTCAAGTAATTAACAAGTTAATTTTTTCCTTTTGAAACGCGTATGCGTGTGGGCTTCTATAAGCTCTTCGACTTATTTGTAGCTGTGTTGGCGATGGATGAAAATAAAGTGAAAGGTTTTGTAAAATGTCAGCAAAATTTAATTACTGTTATAAATATTTAGAAAACAAACTGAGAATGAATAGAAACAGTAATATAAATTTATCTCATTAAATGCAAACATACATGTTCATGTACATATGTATGTACGCACAACATAGGTAATGAAATAAAAATATGTTATTGTAGTAGCAATTGCGTGACGTACTAGAAAAGTGCGAAGTGCAACAGGGCGTATGATTATTAAAGCTGAATCAAAGAAAGAAATAGAGAAAAAATAACATACACACGCACACGTATACCCGCTCAGGTATAAGATAATCGAAAACAGCAAATATATTGAAGAATAACTGAAACTAAAATTAGACCATATCATGTGGCAATCGAAATTAAAAGGACGAATAAATAGTGAACCATGGCTAATTTTAAATCAATTGCAAAACCGAGTGAAGTTGCAATTACGCAAAGTGAAAAATTTGATTTTATAATAACATTTAATTGGCTTCATCCAGAAGTAGTCCATTCGGAGCACTAAATTAAACCATTTATTTTAAAATATTTTATTTCCACATCTTTGCAAATTCTCCTCGAGCGACAAAAGGATAACAAACACAACACCAATTAAATATCTAAAACATAAATAGAAGAGCACACATGCACACACTCTTCAGATACGTGAGTTTTGCTAATTTTAATTAGTTGTTTCTCAATGACCTGTTCATTTCTGATTATTTTCCTCCTTCCTTTATGTAACTATAACAACAATAAACTATAGCAAAAACTATTTTTGTATAAATTGAAGATATTCCTAAAATAGTGAGTGAAGGTGTTGGAATAAAAACTAAACAATATGTTTTAGTGTGAGGTGAACTAACTGGCACGTGGAGCATTCATCTAATGATGATCTATTAAGTGTGAGCATTACTAAAGTATTTAGCGTCAAATAGAACAAGATGATAAAATCAAGAAAGGCAAAAGTTGCTAGTAGCTCGAGGTACTCTTACGATATAACTAGTACCCTTTTTTAGTATATCAAAGATATGTTATAGTTGAGTCCAAACTTTGGCAAATATGTACAATTCTTTTATCTTCACGCAGAGGAACTTTTCCTTAAGAAGCTGTTACGGATTGATTTTTATTTTCTAGCACTTTATTTTTTTTTTAATTTTAATTTAGGTTTTTAAGGAAACTTTAAAATAACCTCAGACTTTGATATTAATCTACAAAGATATTTCTGCAAAGATGGTTCTGTAACGGAATGCCCTTTATGTTGCATGACTTTAAGTTCACTGCTTTACTTTTGTTGTTGTTGGTGGTCGTTGAACTTAGGTTTTCGGAGTTTCTGCATATATGCTATAGTATCACTTCCAATTGAATACTAATAATATTAATTTTACTGTAATACATTTCAACAATAGTATGATATGTATATATCTATATATTTTTTCCAAGTCCACAGTTTTGCTAATTTGTTTTGTCCTGTTCGGGAGCATTGGTTTTCTTTCTATTATCATTTTTCTCAATTCAAATCTAAAGACAATTTCTTTTCTTATGAAAAATAATATTTATTTATGTTTTTTCCACATTTTTTCGCTCACTGCTCGTTGTCTTTACTGTCCTTTAATATCCGTTGTCTTTACAGACTTCCTTTAATGTCCTTTAATATCAGTTTTTCTCTAGATTATTCTTTAACGTGTTACAATATCATTGGTTAGTTTAGTTATCAGTGCTATCGCCAGGTCAGTATATCGCAGAAACGTCTTGCTCATGGAATTGGTTTACAGTTTTTCGTTCTTCTTGTTTTTCTATTATTTTATAATAATAATAAAAATTGTTTTTCTATATTATCTAAACAAAATATTATCTAAACAGTGATAACAGAATGGCAGTGCACATTCTTACGCAATTATATCTCTGACTGAATTATATCTTATTGTTATTTTTTAAATTGTATTTTCATACTATAATGTTTTGGTATTTGGGATTCGAAAATAATTCATTTAATATAGCAATAGCAGGATTATAGCCAGCAATAACCGGATCATTAAGAGAGTAGTTGATCTTTACTAAGTCACTTAACTAGGTAGAAGAAGAAATATGGCTGAGGATATTTCTTCTTTGTTTGCCGGAGCAATTTGGATGTAAAAATGAGGCTGTATTTGATTTAACTATCAATATTGTGTTATGGATTTTTTTGGTGGCCTTTGGCATGAGGAAAAAAAATTCCCCCAAGACATATCAAGAAATTCACTATTAGTTCTTCCCTTTTGTTTTTTGATTTTTAGTTTTTCATTTTTGGCATGGGAAGTCCCTAATCGGGTCGATGTGTTCGAAGAATATGTTGGGGAGCAAAAATTATTCGGGGTTGGTCGTACCATTGACTAAACTATGGGTAGCCTAGGGCAAGTTAGAGTGATGGTAGCAAATCTTCAGTTTCAAGAATTTATTCTAAAGTGAACTGTGGTAAAGTCAGGATTTGATATACCGTATAGTATAAAAGATGTCGCAAGAAAAGATAGAATTCAAAATACCGTAGTATAGTATAAAATCCTTAAACCTGGTCAAGGGCTGGCTATTTGATAAACCTTCGTCAGTGAGGTAAATATGCAATACATTGTATAAATAAGGTAGCGCACCAAAAATAATTTAGCGAAAAAATTTTCTTTTTTTAAGTTTGGGAACTTTGTTCACATAAACTAATTCCCCAAACAAACAAAATTTATAGTTTTCCCCAAATACGACGAAGGCGCTAGTGAGTATATTAGTAAGAAAAGAGATGCGAAAGAGTAAACTGCAAGTAAAAGTCTCATTACCCACTCAATCATAGAAACAGCAAGTAGAACATAATTTTTTTAATAAACTTCACTAGAAAATTTTCAAATAAGGACTATTGTATTTTAAAATGATTTGTACAGTTAAAAATTATAATATCAGGTAAAAATATAATAATGGACAAAATGATTTGTACAGGTAAAAACTGTAATATCAGCTTAAAATGCACAAAGTCTTAATTTTGTTTCGCTTTTGTAGTATTATTTTAAATTAGAACTTTTTCGGAATGAACTAAAAACGCTACCACTATTTTTAAGCCACTTTTTTCAGAAATTACGCGAATTTTTACTGGCATCCCTTCACTTCCTAAGCATACTATAAAATAGCTCAAGATGGCTTCCTATTAAAAAATCAAAAACCATTTAATGTGTTACAGAATCAAAATATGTCTCTCGATCAAGTGTAAAGGGCTCTTAGTTCATTCTAACTGTTAAAAAAATGTAGACCTGTAAAACTTCATGTTCTCAGAATGAGACCTTGTAGGACCCAAGTGAGCCGAACTCACGACTAGCAACCCTCGAAAAACTGCATGTCTGTTGTCTTATCTCTTTTTAAATATAGGGCTTTGATATTCCTGGAATTCATTTTTCCCTATATATTAATTTTTTAAGTCTTAATCCTATCTTGAATAGTTTTTAGAATTCCTGCGTTGAAAGTAAAATCAACTCATAAAAGCTGATGAGCTTTTCAACATGTATTTGAGGCTGTCTGAAAAATCATGGCATTGGTATATCTTTTCTTTCACTTGCAGTTATACAAAGTCTGAGTACAACTATTGCAAGTGAGCTCTCTCTGAGCATACTGCACAATATCTTTCTGGTTTGTTGAAACAGGAGAGATATGGGTTTGCCCCAGTCGTGACTTGGCGGGTGTGGAAATTTTAGCAGTTTTAATACTAATACAAATTAGGATTGCGTGATTCATGAATGTATCAATTCAACTGAAGGATGTTTGTATGTGAATGAATGAAATATTTCTGTAGTTGTTTTCTATCCCTTTCTCTTCACTCTCTTATTGCTTACATACACACATACAATAATTTTTAATATATCTTTATGTGTTTGATTTTATGAAATTTTATTTAATAAAAAAGTTTCCACATTCATTAACACTCAATTTTAAAAATATTCATAAAATTTTTAATTAATTTTAATTTTGGCGCTTTGCCATTTGTACAAATAATTAATGCCTGTAAGTCCACCTGGACCCTTGTTCAATATGATAAATTTGTATAAGTGCTTATTTTACTTGCATTACATATTTTACTCTTGTAAGTTTTGAAAAACAACGCCCGGTTATGAACTAGACATTTTCGTTTGCTTTCATCCTGAATTGTAAGATTCAAGAAGATTAAGTAAAAGTAAGAACTAATTTTCATTAGCTTTCTTTCACTCAAATGAAAGATCTGATAATAATAAAAAAAATCTCAATCGGGAGGATCTAAAGTTCTAAGAGCTATAGAAACTATAAGAATAACAAACTTCAACCTGAACTATCTGAGAAAATATTAAAATAATAAAAATAATAAACTGAATTCGAAAAGTCATTGCTTGCAGCTGAGTTTTCCAGAAACTGTAAAAATAAGTAGTACAAGATATCTTAGTCAGTTTCTTTGGCAACTATATTAATTTCGAACAGAACGAAGTTTTGCGTATAAATTTTACGCATTTAAAAGCATGTGTTTCTTATGAAATGTTTTGGTCAGAATTTACTTTCTAGTCCAAAGATAGTAAAAGGGATAAATAAGGAAAACTTTAAGAAAAGATACCGAAAAAATACAAAAAAAAAAACGGAGGAGTTGTTATGCAATTTCCTTCTTCTTCTTCTCATTTGTACCAAGGAAGTTTTATAGCTGAAAACCGCACTACTATGAAAAATATTGTGTAACACCAGCAAACACTTCTTGTACATATACCCAGCGGCGGCAAAAGGTAGTAAGCAGGCCATCTCAAGCCCCTATTTTGCAAACACTATGGCGTATTATCGCATCTCGTAACCATATAATTTTTACATGCAATATCCTACGTCGCTAAGGGACGCCATTACCTGGCCTTCTAGAAAGCCGGTTAAAGAAGGCAGTGTGTGAGTTCTTAATTGACTTATTTCGCTTATGAGCATGATTTGTTGTAGTCTATAAAAAAAAGGTAAAACATTTATTTTTATCCATTTGTTACATTTCGCAACGTACGTTGACTTCATGGAAAATCGCTCATACAACCGAGTAGAGGATCGAAGCTGATGAAGGTTCGTTTTAATTTTAATGGTTTGAACGCGCACTAGAAGAAGGTGGCAAAAAAGCCTTCAGGAAGACCTAATTTGGAAAGATCTACGAAAGTCCGACGCTGGGTATTGTTGTTAGAGGAAATCTATTATATATAGTTATTTTGACCCCTTTTTTCTTATATTTTATATATTTATTTGAGCTTAAGGTCTTTTGGAATTTGAGTATTTATTTTTGTCAATATTTTTTTCAAAAACCCAATCAAAACATTTTTCTTTATTATTGTCCTAAAGAAGCTATCCGAAGGAGAGCGAAATATTGACAAAAATAGGGCTCAAATTCCAAAAGACCTTAAGCTCAAATAAATATATAAAATATAGGAAATCTATTATTTGTCTCCCATTTACCTACACCTAAATGTTTGCTTTTTGCAGCCTGTACACAATATTTTTACATTTAATCGTACAGAAAAAAAAGTGTTACTTTGATTTCGTGTTGGCTTTTTTAATAGCTTTCAAATGGAGGAATCAGTTGAAAAACTCTGTTTTTTCAAGCATAACGAAAGGCTGAAGCAAATCTATATGCAAATATCGCTGTCTTTTGAGAAAATTAGCATGTCTCCAAAAAAAAATTGAACCCGACTCGGCACAACGCATTTAAAATTTTCAACGTAATAAGAGCTGATGAAACCTCTTTTACTATAATTTCGGTTTGAGTCGAAAAATAAGGCTGACATTTTTTGTACAGATAAAAGAAGTAGTAGAAACTAATTTTGCTTAAAAACGTTCACAAATTTCTTTCGAAAAAGACGTTTACAGTATTCTACATATCAGCTTTATAAAATGAATATAAAGAGGTTATTGATATAAGATCAGTTCAGGTTGAGATATACATAACTGTGAACCTTTTTGCAAATGTCTTTTTTTTTTTTGAAGAAACGCAGAGATTTTGATTTTTTTTAGATGTGACTATGTTACAGCAGAGGAACGGCATTATACAAAAATACATAGACAGGGCCTTGGCCCGCAATATATTAAGTCTATATTTATTTTTTTTAGAAATTGCAGCGCCGATCTATAATGTTTAACAATTTTTGTCTAAAATTTATAAATGTATTTATTGCACACAATAATTGATATACACATTGTGAAAGTTTTCTTCTTATGTCTATTCTGTTCCTATCATATTCAGTCGTTTTGTGTGTTTGTAATATTAACGGGAAAAATATAGTGAAACTTATAAATGGCTCATATTGCAAAGACTATTCGAAAAATTCAATACAGCTTTTTTGGTCATTAAGGAACTTCAGCGATCTAGTCTTAAATAAAACTTATTTCTAATGGTCATATTTGTAAGAAAATTAATTTAAGAATGGAATCGTGTTTTGCCCCCCGCATAGAATTTTCAAACCTTTTCATCCACAAGGCAATTTGGATGTATATCACGAATTAGACTTTGAACAATATTTCTTTCAATTTGCGAGCATACTCTTGACCATGTTTTCTTAAAATTCAAACCGATTTTTATTTTTTAATTTTTAATTAAGATCTGTTTATTAAAACCCAAATGTTTTTAATGTGCCTAGTTTTGGGCAATGTGGAAAATTTCATTCTTAGTTTGTGAGCTTAACATAAAGAGTAATCAGCCGATTGGGCGAAACAAAATTTCACAGGTTCGCTGTGATGTGTTGGTAGAACAACTGTCTTAAGCAGTCCGTAATTTCCTTGCTAACGAATCATAAAAACTTCTCTTGATTGACAAGCCAATTTTTTTTTACAAGACCGATTTTACTCAAAGAGCAATATTTTGATATCTTGTTTTACGGCTCTAAGTCTATTTTTTCTATCTAAACTTTATTCGAAGTTAGCAAGTGAATCTGGTGCAATGAAGTTGTTTTGGCAAAAATTATGGTCCAAAGTTTACATGGTGTTAACACACCAATTCAAGCGGTAAACTTTTTATGAAAAGTTTTCACAGACACATTTACAGCCAATTATTTTTTTTTATACTTTTTTTGTATACTTTGAATAAAAATTAGTTTTAAAAAATAAAACAACAATATGCTTTTGTTCAGGTACAAGAAGTTGTTCCAAAGAAAAACTTATTTTTCAAGACTTTCTTCAAAACATAGTAAAAGTTTTCTTATATGGCAAATTATTCTGATCCTTGTTTTGTGAAAGTAATGAAAAAATGTTTTCTATTCTGCCAATTGAAGCAACAATTTTACGATTAAAAAAAATTTAAGGATAAACGTGAAAAAAAAAGAAATTATTTACTCACTTGTCTTTTGTGATTTGTTTAAATAATTATTAATAAAACTAGCATTAAAATGGCAGGATTTTGAAATATTAACTAAAGTAGTCGATAACAGCGATGTTGAACTCGACGACAGTGATGACGTTTCTGGTAATAGAAGCGATGATAAAGATGAAGCAGATGTTGAAGATGTTGATGATGATTTTGAAATTGTTGGTTTTGTTAAATATTTGTAGGATGTATTTATTGTTGATGGGACTTTAGAACATTTACACGTATTTTTTATTATATCACAATTTTCAATGGATGTTGTGTTTAGTTTTGTTAGGGAATTTTGGCGAAAATCTTGCATATGATCTGAGGAAGATTCCAGGAAGTTTCTTTTATGTAACAGCACAGTGCGTGGATCAGCCTTTGGCTGGTTAAGAGCAATTTCAGGATAAATATCTTCCATTTTTATGTGTGTATATGTATGAGATTTTTTTCGAGAGAATTTGTTTTTAATACTTTTCTTAATACTTTTTGTTTTCTTAAAATTAAACAAAACAATAATACTGTGAGGAATTTTTTTTTTTTTTTTTTTTTTGTATTTAAAGCACTTTCTAAAATTTATGTTGTCTTAGAACAGTAGCAGTGCCATTTGTTTATGGAACGTTTTTTTTTTTTCGTTTAATTATATATTTATATCATTTGCGAACATTAATTTCTGTTATCTATTACAATTAATTCTTTATCTTTTATGTTTTATTTGCTTTAACTATATATATATTTTTTTTAATGGAGGTGTTTACTGTTTGACAACCAAATTGATATTAACACTAAAATGTTAGTAAACCCAGTCTTATAAAAGTCTTCGGCTAATGAGTATTGTTGGCAATACTAATCGTTTATATTTATATCTGTTTGCTGGTTGCTTATTTTTGTTTTTACTTCGGCTGCATTAATAATACTGTAGCGTTTATAACTGAGAGATAAATTAATAATAATTCCTATAACAAACCTAAAAGTACGACAACATCATATTCCAATACATCCATGCATCACCACCACTCACACTAACATCTACGCACTGTACACAAATACAAAAGCAAACGTGTAGAATCGTCTTAGCTTTATAACTGTATACAAAATTGAAATATTAATAACAAACAACAACAGTTGCAGCTTTTGAGCCAATCATATGATTGATTTGGCTGTGCTATCCACACCCATACAGATGAAAATACATGTACTGAATTGTAACTGAGTACATACATGTGCGAGTACTTGCACCAACGCACCCAAATACATGCTCACACATTGTTGGAAGAACGATCAAGTTTTTATTTTATCATTGATTAGTTTTCTCGGCGCTGTTGTCGCTCACTCACGCATTCTGAGAGATTGTACTCGGATTTGCTTTTTACAGTTTTTTGCAAACTTAATAACGAGGATGATGTTGCTGTTTAATAATATGGTGCAATTGAAATAACATTGCGAACTTGTAGAGAGAGCTCGGTCGAAGAGTCATCGTTTAAAAAAAGTGTATCAGCAATCCTCGTGTTAATCGTGCTTAACTACATGTTGGCAAGAGACAAGTTCATTAATAATATTGAAATACACACACTTGGAGCTGCTTTAGTAAATAAACAATTTTACACAAATATTGAATGAAAATTTAGTAACAACTTGTGACGTTAATTGCCAGAAGCGTGTCACTGATAAACGCGTGCTTTGCCGGCTGAATTTCTGATTTTGTGCTTTTCAGAAGAATTAATTCATTCATAAAATTGTGCACTAATTTACATTTCTGCAGTTTTTTATTTTCAAAGTAGAACAGCAAAATCATTGAGTATTTAAGTATGAGAAATTAGGGTAGCATAGTTCTGTTGTGTTTTCTTTGTCGATTTGAAACAGAAAATTTAGCAAAAAAAAATAATATGACTGCGGCTGGTCCTTTTCTTAGCTACTATGTTTAGACTAAAGTTGATAATAATATAATTGATTAGATGTCCACTCTTTAAAAATTTAACCCCTGATTTTTGACTTGGGATTTAAATACAAAATTAGTAAATTTTCCTTAAAATTTAAGTTGAATTTAAAATAGCTTTCTGTTTTACAGTCTAAAATTATTTTTGGTAATTAATTGTAATAAAAGTACGGCAGCACAATGTAAGTGTCAAAAAATTATCGATAACTCAATAAAAAACAGCTGTTTAAACAAATTTGGAAGCAAGTGAAATTGTGAAAAGTTTAGAAAATAATTAATTGTTTTGTAAAAATTATTAAAATGAGTAGCGAAAGTGATAAAAGGACTCCCAATTTCACTGCTACAGAAGTTTATTACCTTCTGGAAATAATAAAAAATCAAATTATGAAACAAAGAAAAAACATGTGCAATTTTCTTAATTTGCAGAACAAAACCAAACTGTCAAAATCATGTGGCAGTACGAAAAACTTAAATCAATTTTAAATGGGCACGGCAGGCCGTTTAAGTTTGATTTAAATAGCAACTGTTTGACTCAATTTTGTATTTAAATCAAATTTAAATTGAAATGGCATTTAAAATCCAAGTCAAAAATTGGGGGTAAGCATGTTATTATTAAATGTATAGTGTTATTATTAAATTTGGTAATAATATGATGATTCCAAATCTCGATTTGTAAGAATAAGGTTAAAAATGACAAAGATAGGATTGAATTTGACAGTAGCAGAAGGCAATTTTTATTAAAAAAAATTAGACAAGATAATATTATGATCATATTTTGCAACAATATTCGAACTGTAAATTGTTTTTAAATGGCCATACCATTAGGCATGACAATATTAGTATAAAACATAATAATAATGTGGTTACTGCTAATGTAATAAAAATGTGTTTGACCGTGGCTAAAAAACTCAGTCTTTAATACTATTCTTTCTTCGTGCTGAACGGCTACTTGTTTTTTAATTTTTTACACTCCTTCTGTTTTCCCCTTATTTCGCTTCAGTAGGGCATTTTTTCAATAATATGGTTTATGACTTTTTCAAAAATGATTATTGTTATGTATGTTTAATCATCAATATCAGCAAAAATATGTTTCTTGTCCAATATGGTCATCCCAACCACATGTTGGCTTGCGTGTAGTCTATCTACGCCAATTGAATTGTGTGGTTCCACTAAAGCTCTTTGTTTTAGGAACTTGTCTCCACAAAAAATTTTCCCGGCGAGATTTTTAAGGAAAAATTTTTTTTTTGCTGGAGATTTTTGAGGTTATCGTTATTTTATAATCCTTATTTGGGATTTGTTTTTTATTTATTTGGTCATTTATTTATTTATGGGACATTCTTAGTTTTCCTATGGGCGGTACAATAACAAATGTATTGTGCTATATACATATGAAAATACATTACAGTGGGTCAGTTTGCATGAAATAAAAAGTCTGCAGAGCAGTTATCAAAATTATAATCTACGATATGTAAATTAAAAAAATATACTGAGAGCACTGGGTTGTTGGAACGTGGGCGAGCATAAAAAATTGAAAGAACAACGAAAAAATAAATTAAGGAATATAAGCTCGAGGCTGTTGAGGCTGTGTTAAGGAGCTACCTGAATAGAATCATACAACTACACTGACATTAAAGTATTATCAGTGTCAATGCCTTGTGTTTTCGCAAACATGGTTTCACTAATTTAGTAGCGACATCTTGGCAGACATCAATTGCTCAAAAGGAATATTCTAGATTACGTTAGGATTCTGTGCTGACTCTAGAATTTAGCTAGACATATATTGTCAACATAGAGCCCCCAATAAACCAATTGTTCATCTCAGTTTAAAGCCGCTTATGAGTATAAAAACCCAGTGAACAAAATGGTGTTAAAATGAAAACGCATTTTCAACTCAGCTCACATTAAGAAATAAATTGCACTATCTGCCCAATTATCAATATTCTCATGGAATTTTTCTGGATAGGAAAACATTTTTCTTGACAAAAAATTTCTCCGATTCTAAGTTCCTTGGGAGCAAAACCATGAATTTAGCAACACCTCGTACTTTTCTTGTTTGTTTTATATTCTTAAATTTCTCTCTAATCAAGAAAATAACTTTTTTGAAAACTTATATTAAATGTCTCTGTATTTAATAAATAATTTAACTTTATAGTCGAACTATATGTTTTACAATTGTTAATTATGTTGTCGGGCTTAAGATTGATTTTCACTTCCTAAGAATTGAGAGAGATTTCTTTTGTGATAAAATTGTAGTGATCAACTATCTTTCTTTTTAAATAAAATAGAACTAAAGGTAAATACTGGGGTATAAACCATAGCTGTTTCATGTGCACTACGACACTCATCAACGAAACCAATAAAGCTTCAATTTAACTTTTCTTGTATTCTTAAAAAAAAAAAAATACTGGTTACTACAAATTTCTCATAACAAATCGTTCTGAATCCTGTGGAAGTCTATATAGATTTTAAGCCCTATCAAATAATTAACAACTGTCTTTGTAATTTTAAGCAAGATGTGCAGAAAAATTTCCCGAGATTTGTTAGTTTATGGTGTATACTTTTCCCGCTCGAATTATTCCCAACAGAAGCAATGAAAACGATGCATAAACTGTAATAGATTGGAGCTATTTTCTATTAATTTTCAAGAGATATTTATTAGTTTTGTTTACTTCATTTGAACTAAAAATAAGCTAAAATGGATTATTAAAACAAATTAATCCTGAACCCGGATTCCGGCAAAGGTAATCGAATGAATTTATGGTCGAGTGCTGTGCACTTGTTGCTTATTTTGCTTTTGCTTTACACTATTTTGACTATCGAGTTTAATCGATCACGAATGCCGGACTTTGGCCCCTGTAATGGCTTAAAACTAGTACAAAATTCGTATTTGTTTGTGTGTGCTTGTATTTGTATTGAATTTCGCTTCATGTTTTTAATTGTGGCTATAGCTGAATTGATTTGTTTGTGTAAGTGGTTTGACTTACAGTAAGTCCAGCTTCCAGGTTCAAATCCAAAAACACAAAATAACTTATAAACTAGTATTGAATTAAGGTGGTGTAGCGCATAATATAAACACAGGCTTGGTATTAAATGTGCTTTAAAAATATCGAAACAGTGACTAATCACTACCAAAACAAACTCAATTATACTACAGTTAAAATAAGCCCAATTGTAGTCGAAAGTTCGGATGTTCTTAAATCAAGAGGGGCATGTTTCAAGTGCGGATTTTAGCCATAGTCAATCAAAGACTGGAGTAGAATATAGCTAAGACCAATCTAAAATTGGTATTGAAAGTGTCTAAGAATACGTATTTAGCGCTTGTGCCTGATTTTAGCAACTCCTTGCTTGCCGTATCTCTGACACCGCTAGCGCTTGATGCAAGTACGAATGATTTAAATGGGCTTTTAAATGTAATCAATGACAATCAGAGAAAGCCAAATTCCTGAAAAATGATTTTATTTGTGTGAGTACTTGTATGAGAGTAAGAGAAAATTAAACATTCTTGTTTCTTATATTTATTTACTTCGTTATTATCGGTTGAAATTCAAAATCAAAAGAAATTGTGAATAATGAATCATTACTAACAGCGTTTAGGCCAACAGCAGCCTTGGAATACTCCCAAGAAATTGAAAAATAATCGTCATCGTATCGTTTATGTGCTGGGAATTTCCCAAAAATATATCGAAGAGCAGAATTAAATTAAATAAAATACTCGTACTGAACAATAACACAAACCAAACGTGATCAACAGATCAAAATAAACAATAAAAGCAAAATAAATTTATTTAAAATAAAAACCGGTGGCCACAAATCACAACAAAATACACTTGGAGGTATTTTGTGGTTGTTGTTGTTGTTGTGCTTAATGCTTTTGGAATTAACAAGTTGGTCTAGACTCAAATTCAAATAAATAATTCAAATTGTTTGAAACTGAATCAACTTCAATGTATGTATATTGCGAGTCATTGAAATGTTTTAAAGTAATTTACATAAACTGGCCTGGAAGCCAATAACAACAATAGATATACATATGACGTAGTGGCATTTTTTTAAATGAATTAAAAACAAAATCAATTTCATTGAAATTTATTACAAAATCTTTTTTTTTTCTTTGAGCTCAGCTTGAGGTTGAGCACACGTTAAGTCGACGATCAACACGTTTCTTCTCACGTTTTATAATTTAACATGTGCTTGTGTATTGATTATTGTTACTCCAGCTGGTTTAGTATTTTATTTTAGAGAAAACAACTTTTATTTATTTTGCTTTTGTAAGTGCTTATTTCGCTCCCTTCATTCATAATTATGCAGGCCATTTCGCGCTTTGTTTTCTTCCTCTTGCCTGGTTTATTTCGATTTTTGTTTTGTGTTTTCTTCTTTGTTTTTCATAATAATTTTGTTAAACATTTTGTTGCTTTTTTATATTCTTTTCGTACTAACAAAAAAATAAACGATGAACGTACTTACATACATACGTATCTACTTCCATTGAGCAAGTATGTATGTATGCACAAGCAACAGGTTGTTTATATGACATTCTGTGTAGTAGACTCGCAAAACGGAAGTAACTCCGCCGCCTTTGCGGCTACGACAACCGTCTGTATATTTGAATATGTACCTACGTCTCCATGAGTATTTACAAATACATACTGCATAGTAAATGCTAAAAAGTCACAACGCAAAATTTATAAAAATGTTTACGAATCAGGAACAAATATCTTGCGACTGAAAATATCTCCTTCGCTACTGCACGGTAGGAACAAACGAAAAACAAATTTACAATGAAAGTACTAAGCTTTTAAAATTAAAACTGGGTCATTTTGCAGCAACGCACTGCGATCTACAAATTGTGGAGAACTTTGTTGACCCAATAAGATTTGCACCTATAAATTTACATTTGTTGCAAAACTAATTAATAGATTCCAAAATAGTATTTCTTTAGTTGGCAATAATTTTTGACAAATGTTTGACTCTGAATTTATAATTCGTACACAGGTATTCATAAAAAATAAAATGTGGTTGAAATACATACATATTTCTTAAATAAAATTTGTTCTAAAACGGATCTCAGCAACATTTTAATTTTTATGAACTCTAGTGTTAGTTTTTGCTTTTGAGTTCCTAAACACTTCATGATCGAAATCTAAAACAAACTAGTATACAATATTTCATGCCCCACTGTACGTCGTATACATAATAAATTGGAGAAGTAACTTTAGTTTGAAAAGTCCGCACTTAAGCAATTCAATGCTGCTATTCACAAAGTATGTTTACATTTATGAGTTGTGTCATTTTAGCGTGTAGTGCACGATATGAATGTTTGCATGTGTGTATCATAGTTATCTACAATCTTGCTTCTCAATGAGTATAGAAGTTTTATTGTTCTTTCGTTTTTTTTTTTCTTTAAAAGGCTTCTTCCATAATTCATTCATAAAATTCTTCTAACACAGAACTTCAAATAATGAATGCATTATAAAATTAAACAACACTAGCGAGATGGAAATATTTTCAAAATTTAAACTTTTCAGGTGTAAACAGCGCTGATTAATACTTTTTTGTATTCTTCAGCAGTTTATAAGCCGACTACATTTCAGTTATGTTGTACAACTCGTCACTAGGTTCGAAAACCTTTACTAATTATTCCATTATTTTTTTTGAAAATAATGAGAACTTTAAATGTTTAAGCCACACTTTTATATAAAAAAAAAAACTTTTTACTTTTCTTAGCAACTTTTACACAATTAGCAACTCTTTTTTACCACTACTTGTATTTTGGGAAGTACTGAAAAGTAAAAGTAATATTTAAAAATTAATACAATATTTGCTGCAAGAGCCAATGGAAATTTAATATAGGTCTAAGCAGGTCTTATTAGTTAAGTATCAATTCAAATTCAGCAAGAGTTGAATATTTTTGCAAATGTTTAACACAAAAAAATCTTTATTCTCAACTTTAAGAAAGGAAAAATCGAACTTAAGCCCCATAAAATTATTAACAATTGTGATTCATATAGTTCGAATATAAATTTAAAATTAATGCTTAAATATCGCTGATACATTAGCAGCAAATACAAAAATCAATTGGAAATCAATTGGATGTTGGTGAGAGAACACAAAATATATTAAAATCAAAGAAAAATACAGTAACAAAACGGAAAACTAGTCAAGAAGATTATACTATATAGACAGTCGTTAACGAAGAGCTCAGGTTAGAGGATGTCTATATGCTGCTGCCTAAAAAAAACAGCTTAAAAAACAGTATACAATTGGTCATGGCCTGGGTTTGAAGCAACTTTATTGGTGCTGATTAGTGACGTGGTGGCCGTGGCCATGGAACAGGCATGGTATGTACTCCAGCCAGTATGTCTTCAACTTTACTTTTCTTTTTTTTATGTTGATCACTCGAATTTTATCACATATCTCACTAATCTTTTTCAACTTTGAGGAAGTATAAATTGAACTCAAGCCCTATAAAATTATTAACAATTGTAAATCATATAGTTCGACTATAAATTTAACGCATTTTGACAACTGTTAATAATTTTAGCCGGTTTGAGTCTAATTTTTACTTCGTTAAAATTGAGAGGAATGGTCTTCAACTTTACAGTTCTGGTAATGTTTAAAAATGTTGATCACTCCAGTTTTATCACTAAAAACTCTTTCTCAAGTTTGAGAAAGTAAAAAATGAAACTCCAGCTTTATTAAATTCACAAAATAAAAATTTCTGTAATATATTTATATTAAATTGCTTTTTCAGGCTCAAGTTCAACTCTTGGTTGGTCCACTTCTTTTTATTAATATTAATTAAGTAAAGAAAAATAAAATTTTATAGCTAGGTGGACAACCGGCTGTTTCTGGGTAGCAAACGCCAATTTTTTTTCAATTACCCTTACACCTTTGTAGATAAAAAGCACAAATTCCTTAATACCTCTTATATAAATACTTATTAAAGTAAATTCGTACCAGAGAAGTGCTTTTTGGTTGGCTGCTATTTTAAGCAAAAATAAGCACATAAAAAACGAAAAATAAGCAGATATACAGTTACACACAAAGAAACTATTAAAAAATACTTCTTGACATTCAGTTTAAAAATAGCAGGTTCTAGGTTGCATTTGTTTAACGAGTAAACAAAACCTTTTAAAGAAATTTTTATTTTTTCTCCTTGCTTATATATAAAACTAAATAATTGTTTGCTCTAAATCGATATACTATTTCACGGTGGAAGAAGCAAAATCTATAACCAATTATTTGATCTTACAAATAGCAGTAGCAAATAAAAATTTGAGATAAAGCGTTTTATTTACTGTTTACAACAGAACTTGAAAACTTGCTTTAAGCTCACTCGTTCGTTTTTACAGTTTTTGTTTTTTTTTTTGTTTTTGATGAACGTTCTTTTCGAAAACAAAGGTCTGCACAAATATAGTGGTCACACGCTTTTCAACAAATATCTGTTTAATATGTTCGCACCTTTGGTCTTTGGTTCTCACCAAATATAAACAAATTTCTTAATTTGTATGTTTTACTAAAAGAATATTTGATGTTTACTTTCAAATCTCATTTTATCTTCTTTTTTATTTTACACTCTTTATAACATTCCTTGAAAACGAGTGCACTCTTTTGTCACTCTGTCGTGTTGAGGGTGATTTATAAGCTCTTGTGTGGCATTTACAAGATAGATAGATCGCTGGACAGGTTGAAAGGGAAAAGTGTTAAATATTTGGTATTAGAAATACAGAATTGCAACAGCTTACAACACATGATTAATTGATGTTTTATGCAACGAAATTAATATTCATACAACAAGGAAGAGTAACAACCAAAATGACATGTTTATATTGATTTCTTTCTTATAGAGATTTTTTTTAGGTATAATTTTTTTAAATCCACTATTACAACATATTTTCACACAACTAAAATATTGTTTTTTTTTTTTAATTTTAAGCAATTTATTTGATACACTTTATTTTAGGGAAATGTTTATATATTATTTAACTCAATTTCCTCTTGTGTGTATTTATAAGCGAATTTTTTGCACACACAAATTATTCATTTTGCAATTTTTATTGAACACCTTTCTTAAACGATCATCGAAGTAAAACTAAAAATGCTTAAGAACTTGCAACCTTAATTGAGCAACAAGCAGCCAGCACTTCAACCACTGCCGTATCACGACAATCACCTACAACATGCCACAAATGACAACTCTGCATTTCCTACCAATTCCTATTCTTCTTCCTCATTAAATCGCACATGCATTCATATGTACAACAAAGAAACGGACAAATTTTGCAAAAAAAAAAAAAAATAATAAAAAAAAATGCTAATGAAAATTTGTAATGCAAATGTTTCAATAATCAACAAATCAACAGCTTACAAAAATAAGTTGGTATTTTAATATGAACTTATGGATTGGTCAACAGGTGTTCACACAAAAATGAAATTACTCTTTAAACTCGGCAACGATTTACTTGGGACTTCAGTGTAGTGTCCACCAAAGTCATTGTGCGGCTTTAGTTTTGTGTTTATAATTTTTAAATGCATTAAATTGTATGTATGTACATATTTACATACAAATTAATGTGCTTACTGTTTGAGTGTATAATTGCACGTACGCTATTCATTCACAATTTCATTTGATAAGTGCTTAACAATGAAAAAAAAGATAAAACTTTTATCGAGAGATTTTATATAAAATTGATGTGAACATGTCAGCTTGACAACAACAACAACAACAACAACTAGGAATGAAAGACTTTTAAAAATTGCTCTAAGCTTTCTCGGCATTTTTGTGTTTAGATCTAAAATTTTCGACACTAGAACTAAATTTGCTACAGAGAAATTAAATTCTACTCCATATGAATTCGTAAAATTCAAATAATTTTTTCAAAATTACCAAAATACAAAAATCAATTGAAAATTGAGAACCGATATTAAAATTAAACGTAATATAAAAAATAACAATTTATAAATTAATAACAACAATCTTTTTTATACTTGTATGCATCTATGGCGAACAGCTTCAATATTAAGATTTTGCAAAGATACGAGTCAAAGACGCTAAGATCAATTATTGGCGCTCCATTGTTTGTATCAAACAAGACAATATATATCAAGATCTTTGTATATTGAAAATTATGGATGATATTAAAGGGCACAGCGAACTGTATTTAGAAAGTTTAAGTCGTTATATCAACCCATTAGCAGTAGCTATACTGCTGGATGATACTGCAAAAATAAGTCTACTTAAGAGATACCAGATCCTGGATTTGCTATTCAAGAGTTAATAGATTTATGATTGGTCATTTCTCTAAAATAGTTTTTATGTATATTTTATTCTTTAAAAATTTTCATTACTGCAATTGTGTATTAAAAATGCGTTCTCAATCCTGAGGAAGTAAGCTGGAACTAAAGCCCCATAAAGTTCGATTACAAAGTACTGTTGTTTAAACTGAACTATTTTTATTTCAAATTTAGAGTAAAATCATTACTACAAATTTAAAATAGAAAACATCTCAAATGAAATGATAAACATAAGTTTAAAATTGAACAAGTACAAAAGAGAGTTTTCCGAGTTTATGCAATTCAATTTTAAATTGAGAAGCTTTAGCTACAAATTGAGACAACTTCTAACGAAGACATAAGTTTCTTTGGTTTATTAATTTAAGCTCAAGGTCACTTTTATTTATTTTTAAGAAAATATAAAATCAGAGTTTTAATTTTAAATTGGAAAACTTTTGAGTTAAATTGGGAGTTTTAATTTGTCATTGAGAAAATTCCAAATAGAGAATCTCGACTTGAAACAGAAACTAAACCAATTTGGCTTTAATTAAGTTTTTATTGCGAATTGCAAATATTAAAATTGTCAGTTTTTGATTGGAAAATTCTAAATTAAGTAGAAAGTTTCAGAGTGAAATCGCTTTAAAGTTATATAGTACACATTAAATATCAGTTGGCTTTAAAATTATGCAGATATAAATGGTCATACAAACTGTGTGAGAGAAACTTGTGCTTAAATGTCATATTACAACAGTATTAGTATGCATTTGAAATGCATTTAAAGTTAAGATTTTCCAATGTATTTCATAAACAGCAAAACTGACTTACGTGGTAAAGTACCTGTTCCAAAGTTTACAAGTAAACTACAAATACATTGTTTCGAAATTTCCAGTTGCTAAACATTATGAAATACCAATACGTTTTCGTTCCAATAAAAAATCCACATTTCAAGTAAACCCTACGTGTTAATACTACCAGCAATAAATGAAGCTGCAATTTAGTAACAAATGTCAGCAACAATTTCATCAATAACAATATCGTCATGAGAGTTTTCTAAAAATTAATAA
The DNA here is from genome assembly GCA_963662145.1 of Sturmia bella. Lineage (NCBI taxonomy): Eukaryota > Metazoa > Arthropoda > Insecta > Diptera > Tachinidae > Sturmia > Sturmia bella. The sequence goes on from OY759170.1 coordinate 58,964,560, forward strand.
GAAATTATCTAAAGTTTTCTTTATAAAATGAAAACAGTTTGCAAGAAAATATAATGTTTACTGATAAAACATTTTCTATTGTTTATTTATCTATTTCATGCTTGACAGAATAGTTCTAACATTTTTTTCATACAATTTAAATAATAGTTCCACGTGGCTTTATTTAATTTATCATCGATCGTTCAGTCACTCAATCATTCATTCATCAATTTGTTTTCATTTATATATTTATCACTTAATTAATTTTAAATGTGTACTTACTCGTATTATTTAATATTTTTTAAATAGAATTTTCAAAGCCAATCAGATGACGTTTAGTGGTTTATTATTCGTAATCTTTAAGCAGCAGCACAGTTTTAATGACTGTATAATGTGTTTTTTGTTTACTTGCCTAGACATTAGACTGCCGCGCGGGAGAAATCAAGTTTGCAAACCACTTTAAGAATTTAGATTTGTTTATAGAGATCTTACTATATAGTGGCATTGGCTAATAAAAATATTATCTTTTTCATTGTTTTATTGTTGACAAAATGTTATTTTAATTTTTATTCCTTAAGGCCTATCAACTGCATTCCGTTTGATTGACCATTCTCACCAAATAAAAATGTTCTTAAGGCCCTCCGAAAAGGCGTTGGTTTCATTTATTTCAAGGGTATGCTGAATAGAAAAGTAGCTTTTACCTAGAACCCTGATTTTTTGCACATATGTAAGTGCAGCTTAAATACTTGCAAAATCGGTCACTGATTTTCTGAGTTTAATCGCTGTACATGAATGACATGAAGCGCATTTCAAAAAGTCAGACCACTTCAGCGAATTCTAAAGATTTTTGTATGCCTTTGCCAATAGCAGTCAGCAGCTTTGACGGCAATTATTTCCAGCTCTGCTTAGGAATTGTGTTACCATTTTTTGTCCTAATTCGATCAAAGTGAAAGTCTTGCGTTATTTGCGCCATAACTGTGGCATTAAAGACTGCCTGGCATCCAATAAATCTTTCATTATTTGGGGGTATGGATTTTAAATATTAGTTCGACCTTCTTTGTGTTGAATATTAAAGAAATATATTACTTATAAATTTCTTCATTAAAAGAAGTCTTCGCAATTGCACTCGGAATATTTTTAAATGGGCTCTAAAATCGAATTGAATATATTGTGTCAAAGAGAATACATGTGTCAACTTTTTAGCTGAGCTACAACTTGTAATTATTTGTTCGTATCCACCCCTAGGCTCATCCACACTCTCGTGGAATGCAGGCTAATGATAGACATGCCCTATTAAGGTAAAACAGAAACAACTGTAGAAGAATTTTCATCTGTTATAATTTATTTAAATATTTAAAAACAAAATAATTTAATCAAATAATTTAAAAACAAAAATTGTTTTTGTTCTCCACGGTGAAATATAAAAAACAAAACATTACATTTTTGTAATTAAGGCAGGTATAACAAGTATATATAAATAAATATATTTACTTGAAGTATATGGGTGTATAAAGAAAAGACGCTACAATTTCGCACAATTTGTTTTTATGCTGAGCAAAACCAAGACAAAGTGTATGCAATCTATTGTAAGTTATATTCAAAATTTTTACCACAAAAATCTGCACAATCAAACAGTTGCCTTCAAGCATTACAAATATTTAGATTCATTATTGTAAATCTGATCCAATCGTTAAAAATGTTTAGGCAAACTTTCAAAAAACAAATTAAATAAGAGTCGAACTTACTTGCGTTTATCAGTATTTCAAAGTATTTCTAAACTCCCAGCAGCTGTGAAATTTCCCCCACAAGACATTTAAAATATTTCAAATAAAAATACAGTCATTCAGAAATTCTGCTTAAACATCAAATCACTATGATATGGGTGTAGGTCATGTGCAGGTTGCAAAATCACCATCAGCTTTTTAGCACGAAAATGTAACTTGTGACGTTGTAAATTTTTCTCTGAACTCTTCGTACGGCGGAAAGGCAATAATAATAATATGTCTGACGTTTACCATATACTGCAAAGGTGTTTGTTCTTCTTACCGATCGAAACTTCCAAGAACTATAAAACCTATTCCAGCGTAGAGCAAATACTAGATACATAAACACATGCATATGCATTTATACATATGTACATATGTATGTGATAAACATTAAACGCCTTTGGGAAATTTTATTTTAACTTTATTTATTTAGTAAAAATTAATCATGGAGGAGAACATATCTAAACTTAAAGTAACAGCTCACACACATGCCTCTTTGTTTTTATTTTGTTCATTGCGTTTAGAAAAATGTGTAAATAAAAATAAATTAGATAACCATAACAATGCTGCCCACCGTTTGCACTATGTTTAGTACACACATACATATGTACATTATTTGTTTATATGAAACGATGAAACGCTTAACTTTTTCATAATGTTGTTATTTTGCTGTTTTTATTTTTGGTAATTATTGCTGCTCATTTCTGCCGCTTATTAGTTTTTTTTTGAAGGCGCATGGCATCTACAATATTGACGGATTTCTATTTGTTATATCGTCACAAAAATAATGATGAGTTGGATATTTTTAAAACTACTAAATTTAACACATTTGTACACACCCTTCCACCAAAAACGTCATAAAATTGCTCAGGTCTTATGTATTGAAATCTAATAATATTCACCACGTTTTGATAACAAAATACAATGGAAAAAGTGGTGCTTTTAGCTTTTGACCAATGGCTTGTGTTCCGTTTTCTATTTAAGCTTCCGCTTATGCTTAATAAACATAATGACTAACAAGAATTTTGCAAAACAAAGAAGAAAAAAAATAGGTGAGAAATGTCTAATGCCCATAAAGTAATTCCTGTTTTCATATCCACCAAAAAATGTAAGTATTTCTACGTGACGTACCACACAGATAACGTATACCAAGTCACTTTTGGGTGTCATCTACAAGCACTATTTTATTTAATTTCTTTGTTTACTTGTAGGAAGAAGAATTAGTTGTGATGAGAGCGGAGGTGTTCTTTGTTCTTCACACCTTTGTATAAGGTGTGAAGATGTAATAGCTGAGGAGTTGCTTTTTTACTGGCTTACTGATGAAATATATTTCATGTTCAATATTTCACAGATTCTTGGAAGTAAGAACTTCATAAACATGAGATATTATTTACAAGTCTATAGTCTAGCAAGTGAATCTGAAATAGCTCTTATCGTGGTTAATGTGTCATTTCTGTTTCCCTTTTTTTTAACCTTGCAAATATTAATGCTTTATTCTTCCATTAACATTGTTTTCTTGTTTCAACAAATGCCTACAAATACTCCCTATTTTCCAATTCCCTCCCCCAGCCACAATTGATGATTACTATAATTTTACCAAAAAAAAAAAAAAAAAATCTCTCTCAATAAGTACAACAGAACTTCAATGTCCAATAAATGGCTTTCAAAGTATTGTTTTGTTTCTTTCCGTTGAGTAGCAATTCAATTCGAAAAAGGCAGAATCAGCTAGTTCAATCTGCAAATGTCTCCCAATAACCATTTATTGAGCACATTTTTGAACACAAGCGGAAAGCATTGTGCTTTTGGCACTTAGTATTTACGTTCAAGCTTGGTACTGAATGAGAGTGGCTGTGCGGAATCCATAGTGCATTTACATATGTATCTAATTTCATTTTTAGAATTATTTTCATCTACATTTTGAACTCGTCCTTGTTTTATATTTAAAACACGAGCTGATGGCCACTGTTGCTAGTGCTCTTTCTCTAAAATTTAATCTTAGAATTATATTCCTTAAGATTAAATAAATATAATAATAATAATATATTTAGAATATATTAATAGTGGTAGACCATCATTGAAAATGGAGACCAACCATGAAAAGCGAAGTAGAAAGCCTTCTAGGAAGACAAGCAAGCATGGCTGCTGGAAACAAAAAAAAAAGGCTTAAAATGTAAAATTAACCTCTGCCAATTTAACGTTTTTCCGGTGAGAGAAAATTTATAAAAAAAATTATTGGCCGCTTTAAATAACACCATACACCGTCTGGTTCATCTTTCGAAACCAAATTATTCTTAAGCTTAAAAAAGTCAAAACTCAAAAACAATAACGCAAAATTTAAAGCAGCAGCAAAAATAAAAAGAATCTCCAAATTATTACAGTCAACAAAGATAACTTTATTTGGGGACAAATCAAATGAAATGGGGATTTTTTTGGAGGACAACACAAAACGTTTTAATGCGTGATGCATATAGAAAAATGTAAGACTTTCACATCTTTCTTTTTTTTTTTCTTACTTACTTGAATCTGCAAGAGCTTGGGGAATTTGCTGCACAAATCTTTGTGTTTTCATTGACCACCATTGCTGAGTATGTATGTATCTTTGCAATATCTTTGTAGTTTTTTTGAAAGCAGTCAGAACTTTTTGCCCTTACGCACAAATATTTTTCTATTATATTTTGTTTGTCAAAGGTTTTACTAATTATAATCATTAGGACAAAAGCATCAAGTCTTTTGGTTTGTATCTTTCACTGTTAAATGATTTGATTTGCTTTCAATTTTATTCAAATAGATTTTACACTTTTGATTTGTTTATTATTTTAAAAAATATGTATGCACACTCACATACACATATGTATGTAGATATGTATGTATATAAACAAATTTTGAAGTTTTTGAATACAAAAAATTAACCCAGGTGTCTTTACGTCTTATATTAACCTAATTAATAAAAACAAGATCAACAAAAGTATAAAACTGAAATAACAGGGAGAGAAATGCTAGATAAGCTCTAGATATTTGCTTACGAAAAAGGTCTTGAAAAAAATAAATAAATAAATATAATTAAAATGCTACTTTCGGCTGGGCCGAATTTTAAATACCCTCCATAAATGTCACGTTTATATATGTATGTATATATATAGCGCTTGGCCGGGTAGCGAAACGTAAATTAAATTATTAATATCTTTTTCTACCACGAGAAAGACTTTTTCTGCATTATATATGTATGTATGTATATAAAGATCAACATTTTTAAGGAAGACAAGAAAATTAAAGTTGAAGACTTATTGGCTGGGGTACATACCATGGCTGGTTGATGTCCAACACTATGCTCATCAGCACCCAAGTAGCTTCGAACCCAGGTCATGACTAATTGCATGCTGTTTTTAAACCAGCAGCACTTAGCAGTGCTGCTGCTACCCGAGCTCCTCATTACTGACTGCCTATATTTTATCTTATTGATCAACTTCCAATTAATCGCTGGGGTATATTTCAACAACATCTAATTAGTTTCCAAATGATTTTTCTATTAGCTGTAAGTCTTCAAATCTACTTCTTTTGTCTTCTTTACAAATGCCGATCACTAAAATTGTAGCATAAAAACTTTCACAATTTGGGGCTATGAAACGAAGAAAATCGTGTATTTAATTATAGACATAAGACAATTAATTATAGATATGATAACTACTGCATATTCCTTATATCTAAGAGATTAATCAAAGTAGAAAAATTAAAAACTACTGTTAACTTAACTGCATGGCCAAACTTTTTGACTTCGATTTGTTTATTACTTTAGCTAGCCTTAGTTCGATTTTACTTTCTCAACATTGAGAAAGATCTTTTTATAGCAAAGTTGTAGTGATCTACATTTTCAAAGAAGGCAAGAAAAGTAAAGTTAAAGACTTATTGAACTGGGAAAATACCATGGATGTCATCCGTACGTAAGTGAGTTACAATTCCGGTTGCAACTATTTACATACTGTTTTATAAGCAATAGCGCTTAGACATCCTACCAACTGGATGTCTATGTTTTTCCGTTAATGGGAAAACAATGATGATCATCGTGGTGGACATAAAACAGCCATGACATGTTCTTCAGCGCATAACTCCTCAACTTAATTTTTTTTTATCTTCTTTAAAAATGTTGATCACTACAAAATAATATTTCTAAATTCTGGGGAAGTATAATAGAACTGTAGCCTGATATAATATTTAAAAATTGAAAAATTAATATACTTTAAGTTTAAACTCACCTTAATTTTTGTTTGTCATATTTGCTGGAATTAAATCTGGAAATAAATAAAAGAAGAAATTGTGTTAAGCAATATTTTCTCTTTACTTAATAAAAACATTTTTTCTTAAAGTCTGTCCAAGTTACCTCGATACCATGTAGCCTTACAAGCCCAGCTGACTACTGCTGCTAACCTGAAGAACTGTCAAAATTCACAACACAAACGCGAACAATTTAGTGACACAACACCAATAAACATACATACATGATATGTTTATTGGTGTTGTATTTTTTCTAGTTATGAGGCTACCTGGCATAGAGGTACCTTAAGTCTGTCTTTCAATTGAGTCAACAAATTTTATCTCAGAAAACTGAAAACCTAAAAAAATAACTGTGTGTTTTTCTAAATGAGAACGATATTTTTATTTGCGTACGTTTATTGAATACAAAACTAAAATATACAAAATGGTTACTGTTTTCAATATAAATATGCGAATTTAGAAAAGCAAGTAAGAAATCTATCTATTCCAAGGATCAAAATTGTCAACTTTAATTTTTTTTTTTTAAGTGTTATATATAACAGGTGGGCCAAAAAAGTCATTCGATTTTGTTTGCTTTTCAGAATATCGGTTGTGGCTAGCGCAGTGTGTGCCGTTGCTCCGTCCTCTTGGAATCACACAGGTCCTTCAGACCTAATGCGTTCTATTGCGACTGAAAAAACTCAGGTAACATGACCCTATAGCGCGTTGCCGTTTCACAGCAACGTCCTCGAAAGAAATGGCCCGAGGACTACTCTAGAGTGAACAGCGCAACATGCAGTCACTTTGAGCTGGCGTAATGGCTCCTCGTGCATCACTCATGGATTTCTGTTACCCCAGCTATAGTATAGCTTCATTGTTTTTTTTTTATGGGTACACGTAGAGGGGTTAAGTGCAGCACTAACCCCCAACAAGCCACGACTCCTTAGGTGCTCCCATACACACAAAAAATAAATAAATAAAAAAAATTAAGACCGGATGCTTCGAAAATGATATGTTGTAGTGGAACTTTTTTTTCTTCATACCAAAAACTATCGAAAAATCACCGAAACAGCAACTACGGACTAATTTATTATTAATTATTTAACAGAATTTACAAAATAAGGTAAAAATCACTACTTTTTACTGATGGAGTCCATCCTTTTTTTAAATATTAAATTCAATTGAATTAATAAATACCTTTAAGTGAACATAAGTAGAATGGGTTCGAGAAGAAATTTCATTTGTTTTAAAGAGCGATTTCCGCTAATTTTAGGAACGTTTTCTGAGTGTACAAGCAAGCCCAATTGTACATTTCTCGCTGATATTTCATCTGCATGCACAGTCTCCTATGATACAACTAATAAGGTAGCCTTTTCCCTGGGAACAAATGCAATAAAAATAACATACATTTTGTTATTGTACAATTTCTGAAAACTGTCAAAAAGAGGCCACTTCTACATTTGCAGAAGAGAGATGAACAGAGCTTACGCTCATTTGCTAACTCGTTTTAGCGGCTTAATCTCTGTACTCTCTTGACAGTCTTATGTTGTCAGGTGATTAACGTTTCAGGTGATGAGGCTACCTTATTATTTATAGGTATTAAGCTGTCGCCTTTTTCTCAGCATCTAACGATGTTTACAACGATTGTTCACATTTGCTGTGGCAACAGCTTTACTTAATATTATTAGTGGTAAATAAGGTAGCTTGAAGGGATCCCCAGGCTTTAGGTTATTCTAATAAGAATAAAAAATGTTTCCATACAAAAATTAGTCGCCAAAATAACCAAACTGAGTAGGTATAAGGTTTTACTACAACTGCTTTTTTGCACTGTGTAATTAATTTATTTAAGATTAATAAGCATTGAAAAATACGAAATAAAAAAAAACACAAAAACAAAATATTAATACCCACCAGACCAGCAATTAAACAACAATCGTTTGCGGTCAAATTAAAACTCATTTACATTTGGGTGATACATTTATCAGGAATTTCGGTCCCATAACATTTTTTTTTTTTTTCTTTTTACTAAACTTCATATTTGACAAAGTAGAGTACGAGAGTGGTGAATTGTGTTTACTTCGCTGTTTTAATAAATATTTAATTACTCATGCAATGAGTATTCGCGAGGTTTGGACAACTAACATTATTCCGCATCTTAAACTTTTGTAATTCGAACAGATTTTGGTAAAATTCAATATAACAACAAGAATTCATTGAAATCTGTTTGGTAAAATTTCCCAAGCAGATGTGAGAAAAAGTGTGACGTCGTTCCAGTGAGTCAACTGGCTTCCTATCTGCCAAACAATGAACTTTGATTCTTTTTGCTGAAAAAAAAAAATCTCCCAAAGATGACATCACAAGGTCTTTTATTAATTGGCGGAAATAACAACAATAACAAGCACTTTCATTTTTAAAGCTTTTTGAATAAAACTAAGCATGCTTTGAGGCATCCAGCGCAGAGAACAGAGCAAAGACAACAACCAACATAAAAGTTGTGTGTAGTATCGTTATCGTTTAAACTAAGGAGTAAAAATATTGTGAAACAAAATAAACAACAAACACGCGTCGCATAAGCGACGGAATTCGTTCGATCATGAATGCGACGATTCGGCCCCAGGACTATTTATGTTTGGAAGTCATAGGTACTTATATTACAAACAATAACAACTTTTGTAATTCTATTTTTGTTTTCCATACAAGTATGTGGAGTCAAAGAAAAGTTGGCTCGCATTTAAAGGATTAGGCAGTAATTCGCAAACAGTACTATTTTTGTTAAACTGGACTTGACAGAAAATTTGAAAATTATTTAAAAATAAAATGATTTAGCAATCGATATTGCGCTTTCGCTTTTTCGATAGATTTTAATATGAGGAAAGAAAAGTTTCACACGAAATATAAGAAATAATCATTTGTGAGACTTCCAAAATTTCAGTTTTTTCCCCTTTTTGTACGGTAACACCCCCTAAGAAGGTGTGGATCGCGATCAATATGCTGGAAAAAAAAGTTGAAGTTAAAAAAAAAAAGTTTAAAAGTTTAATTAAGAAAAATTATTGAATAGTGCTGGATCGATTTCAATGCGATTTTGCACAGATATGTAAATATGTCCAACTGAAAATAGAGGCTATATATTATTTACTTTTTTTTGAAACTAAATTCGAAAACGAATAAACCGTTCGTCAGAAAAATAAGTAGGTACATAAATAAACTAATCGCAAAATATTGCTTTTTAACTAACTCGGTCATTTGTAAGCTGATCTTTAAAATGATCTTTGAAAGTGGTTCACAGTTAAATGAATAATACTTATTACTTTAAAAATGAAAATTTTTTGAACTTAAAAAAGACTGATAACGTTTGTTTTTCAACAAAAATTTTAACTTGATATTATTTGAAATTGTTATAAGAGACACAACAAAGCGTGGACGGTCAATTAGTAAATTAGTCTATAAGTTTACGAACTGATCCATTCTTATCACAAGTACGTAAGAATTTTTCGAAGAGCATAGTCACCATCTAAGATTAAAGTTCAGTGAAGACGTTTCAAAGGAAAGTCTGAATTTCCAATGGTTATGCCTCACTATTTGTAGTCTGGCCACTAAAGTTTGCGTACACTTGCTTATGCCTCTTTAAGACTAATATTTTTATCTCTAATAGTTTTTGGCTCTGACGACCAATTAATATTGTGACTTTCCCATCCCTGGTTTCTAATCACCAAAAGGTCCATTATTTGTAAACATAAAGAAAGACACTAATTAATTAATTTAAGTAATTAATTAATTAATTTAATTAATTAATAAAAACAAATCGAAATTCATATACCTACATACGTAGGTATAATCAAAAGATCACAAAAGAGAATTAACATGTGTGAAAGAAAAAAATTCTCAACTTCAATTTGATGTCAGAGACAAAAATTTTAACAATTGGACCTCGAATGGCAACACAGTATCTACCAAATTAAACGCCGAATGCCAAAAGGCAAGTTTTTTATTTACCTTAACATCCTTCATTGTTGTTGGTCGTATTAAAGAAGTTTTACTGTAATTTTGTTGCCAAATACATATATTTCGCAAGAGAAAAGAAAACCTGTGAAATTTATATATTTGACAAATAGTTCAAATGATACTTTATACATCTGAGACTAGCTGGCTGCTGCTGATGTTGGCATCAGCATGGAAGTAGTGACTCAGCCTGATACAGATAAGGCTAAAGTTTTATTTTTACTCGTTCTTAGTCTTGTTTTTTTTTTTTTTTGTTGTTAAGATGTTGATTTTTATGAATAAAGCAAACACAACTTTGCACACTTAAATAAAAATAAAAAAACCAAGAAGCGAAAAAAATAACATTAAACTATGGAACACATGTGTTGAAATAAATCAACACCAACCACAGGTTATCTAAGTAAACAAAGTTATTTGTTTATTTTTCAAAACATATACAAAATAATTACACCTAACGCTACAAAGCGAACAGCGCTTGTCAGGCAATGAACTTTTAGTTGGAAAAACATTCACCGAAAATTCTTCTGCTTCCACATTTTGTTCACTTAAATATAAACGAATATAAAACTAGCTTGCCAAATCTATCACTATACTTACTTTTGTATCATGTAGGTCTATCCCATCACACAACTTTCGCCTAACGCTTTTCGTTATAACTGTAATTCAACTTTTTTTAAACGTTTATGAGCTTTTATTTTGCCTTTTCGTGTGAGTTTTCGATATTTTTAATTTCTTTTAGCATCATTTTTTCATTATTAGCAAATTTGTTTTTTATTTGTGAGGTTTCTTTAAGTGCCAGCACACAAATATGTGGACGGACACATGTGCATTCACACAAAATTATTCTTTTTTTTTTTATATACACAGCAACCGATAAGGTTTACAACCCAAGCAATACTGATTGGCAAAAGTGTCTTGCGTTGCTGCTCGCCATTTCAAATTCATCTTTTTCTCTCATTTAAATATACTCTAGTAGGTCTGCATTTATTTGTTTCTTATTTTAATTTTATGTTTAGATTTTTGTTTTATTTCTTTTTATTTTGGCTATTAATTTCTATTTAGAAATAATATAAAACTAAGGCCTTAGAGAACACACACTGGCGAGCAAAAGTGGTCGCATAACTGGAAATTATAAAACTACTTCAAATAAATATATCTTTTTGATATTTAATACCTATTTGAAATATATGTATATTAATAAAAATGTTTCATACCAAAAAAAGTGTATTCATCATTTTCTTCGAGTGTATATTTTTCCTTCTATTTTTTCGTTATTTCTGCCACGATTAATCCATAATTTTTGTACCGTTTGTTTTTAGTCATTGGAAGTCCATTATTATTATTTTAACTCAATTATTTATTGCGTATTATGTACCCCAGCCAGTAAGTATTCAACTTTACTTTTCTTGTCTTCTTTAAAAATGTTCAGCTCCGCAATGTTATCACAAAATTTTTTTCTTCATTTGGAGGAGGTAAAGTTTAACTGAAGTCTGATAAAAATTAAAAAAAAAACAGTTGCAAATCATAAAAATCTACAATAAAATCAATATTAAAGCCTAAAAATCGCTAGGCACGGCGAAAAGTTTTAAGCCGTTGTTATCACTGATTCAATAGAAATAAACATAAAATTAAATTGGAAATCAATCGGACGTTGATGAGAGAATATAAAATATATTCCAAACAAAAAAAAAAAAAAAAAAAAAACAAAACACGTGATGAAATGTGAATAGTGTTGGTTAATAAGATTAAATATAGACAGCCTGTAATTAAGAGCTCAAGAGCTCAAGGAATGATATGAACTGCTGCTTAAAAACAGTATATTATTGCTCATGACCTGGATTCGAAGAGATTTGGTATGTATATACCCCAGACTATAAGTCTTAGACCTTACTTTTCGTGTCTTCTTCAAAAATGTTGATCACTTCAATTTTATGACAAAAAAAATCTTTCTCAATTTTGAGGAACTAAAATCGAACTCCGACTTGATAAAATTCTTAACAGTATGTATTACTTTTTTAAATTATTTTTCACCTTGTCGACTTGCTAATTTAATGGTGCGAAAATGTATATATACGCTCACTGACTAATTTTTATGAGGCTTTAGTTTCATCGAATTACATATATATTAAAACACAAAAATTATTATGCATAATAATTCATACGTGATTTTCTATTTATTTTTGATTTTGCTCACTGTCTGCTTTAAGATGAGAGTGAGAAAACAAGCGAAAAGCAGAAGAGATCAGACAAATAAATATTCCTAACTGTTTTATTGTCAATTAGCTCTTCATCAATATTTTGACTGCATTTTAGTTAATTTAGAGGTTTTTATTGATTGACACGATGATCTGATACATATGTTCACTAGGGTGAACCTTAGCTATGTGGGGATTTTTTTTCAAATTAATTTTGATCAAAAAATCATAGTGATAAAAATTATATGCTAATCGGTTGGTGTTAAGACGTGCCCGTTTAATATTTCGTAAAACCAAATATCATAACCTTTTGCCTTATAAATTCAAAACATTGGATTAACAAAAAAACACAACATGTGAGAGAAACTTGTTGCTTAACATTCTTTAACTTCAGTATACTCTGAAAGAAAAAGCTTCATAAATAAACTTTTTTTTTACGTTAATGCTATGAAAAATGTCATTGGTTTAGATCCAATGTTTCCAGTGCTTTATTCGTTTAATGAAACATGTTTCGTTAAATCCAATATTGTCGTAACTATAACAAAAATATTACGTTAACATTTGACATTGCTACTACGAAAAAAAAATTTTGTTTCGGCGAGGAAAGAGTTTCGTTTGTAGAATGAAACTTTTTCATTAATATGATGAAGAAATGTCATTAAGGCAACTACAATTTTTAATTAAGGTACTAAATAAAACTAATCTTCATTGTTTATAGAACGAAACATTGTCGGTTTTACTATGAACAATTTACTTGGATGAAATGATAATTTTACATGCCACCAACGGAAGTTTTTGTTAATATAAAACGAATCTATTTCATACCAGCAACGTAATGTTACATTGTTGTAATGACAATTAATCATTATTGAAATGAAGCTACTAATTTGAAAATAAAAGGTTTTTTATTTTGTTTATAAAAAGTTTATTGATTTCATAATTTTCTGCAATAAATAAAAATAAATAAAACATATTTTATATACATATATGTACATGTATGAATGTAGAAAAGCTATGCGAGAGTGTAGCTTCTTTATAGCAGGACCCGTTTGCGTTAGGCCCACTCATTTTTTTAAGGTTTGGGGAAAATGAGCCAAAAAATTAGCGGTTTTAGCTGAGGGCAAGTGTCGAAAAGAAACCAGTTGGAGTCAGTCGAACACTTGACTTCTTTAGAATTTTCATGGCACTGGTTTGGAAGGTGGCTGAAAAATATTCGGAGAATTTTATATGGAAGTTGCCCTAACAAGGGGAGATAAAGAATGGCTGTGCTCTGCAAAACTGCTTAAGAACATAATTTAGAGCATATAAGTATGTATTTAACTAGTCCAGAATCCCTCTGGCGCTATTTGAGATAATGGGAAAAGTGCATACCTTAATCTCATTCTGTATAGAAGCCGTCGAAGAGGACCTATAAAATAATGGTTGTTCCGAAAAATGTTGATAAAAAAATTAATGTGGTTCGGCCATATTTTTCGTAGCTCTGGTTCCAGAGCTGCGAAATCTGAAACTGAAATGGGAAACAATTTTATAACAAATTTTTGGTTTGGGAGCTTCCCTACGGAAAAAGGGTACAGAGTGGGTATGCTCTGGATAAATGTCAGGAAGAAAAAATTAAAGAGGGTGGGTTATGTCATTAACCTCCTCCAGAAGTATCCGGGGGCCAGTTATGATCATGAACCATTTTTGTATGGGAGCGTGAACAAATTTTGACGTAAAAAATTGATGGTGGTCGCTCGTATATTTTACTTTTCGAGGAACTAAGGAGGAACGTGTTAAGGGTGGATACAAGACTTTACATGACTTTTTAGTACTGTTTTGCTGACTTTGACCTCGATAAGGCACGTAATAACTTCTAGCGACTTAGCTGTTTTTTACTTCTAGCGACTTAGCATTTTTCATCAAAAACTGCTATATTAGAGGGTAAGAGTCAGCAAAATCAAATTTTGTTTGTCAAAACAGAATTTGTTAATGAGTTCAAAATAAAACAGCTTGTCATTTAGATATTGGTTTGCCTTACAATATTGTACTACTCGTTTGTATTTCTCGTTTACAGTACTTTAAAACTTAATTTTGTTTATACAGTATGTATAATAAGGTTTGTAGATTGGCTAAATAAAATACGCAGTGCGTCTCAAACTGGAAGTCGTGAGAAGCTTAACTAAATAGAAATTAGTACAGCACAGAATCAAACAATAAAATATTTTTTGACAACACAAGTGCTGCCAAGCTAATTCGAAATTATTCCAAGTGATTTTATTCAAACAAAATCTTGGTTGGCTTGAGAACAACATTTGTCAGCAAAAATGCATGAAAGTGTAAAAAAATGTAAATTCGTGCTTCAGATGTCAATGACCATACACTAGTAGTGATTGGAGACGTTAGTAAAAGGCTGCAGTGTCCACAAAAAATATATAAACACATTTCAACTAGAGATGTGAGCGATTAAGCGTTTTTTGGTTCACGTCCCCCACGATCAATATCAGAATAATATTAAAAATGAATTTATAATATTAAAAAATTAACTTAATTATTTATTTTATAATTGAAATGTGTTATTTTAAGTGTACAACCAGAGCTCATCATCTCTTCAGTAGACTCGAAAAATTCTTAAAAGAATGTTTGAAACTCAACCACTTATTCCAAAATTCCGAGGAACACAATGAGAATCAGACATGTTCAAACCAACTTTTAATACAGAAAACATATCTGCAAAAGCCGGAAACCATTAATAAGGTTTTCTCTTAGACCCAAAATAATACGTTCTGACGTATTTATAAAGTCTTGAACGAAGTTTCATAGCTATACTCCATACAGCACCGATCACTGCGCGCTAGTTACCTGTTAATCAGAGTAAAACACGTGCTGAAAATTGCTTAAAATAAAAACTATAGAAAAAGTATTACCAAGTAAAATTACTATATGCCACTTGATCGAATCTTTCATGCCCTTCATAACAGTCACAATGGTTTGTCAGTTGTAGTTAATTTATGATGAAAGGTAAAATATGTTTAGCTCATTATAAAATATTTGTTTGCACAATAAAATGACCTAAGACAGAGTCGAACGTTATAATGCCTAACAGCTTCTTTTGAAATAAATAGACAAACTAAAAGTTTGTATCCACAAAATCATAAAATTATGACCTTATAGATATTAGTTTTTGAGCATAAATAAATGAAATGTAAAAGTATTTTAAGGCTTCACTGAAAACACGGAATGCCTTGTGCCATCATTTAATGTAAACACCTTTAATTTCAAGCCCAATTTTACCAGCAGCATTTTTCCAATACAACGATTTCTTCAGCTGAAAAATATTAAAAGAGCTCCAGAAGTGTCTACACACTCGTATGCACTCACATACACTTCAAAAATAGAACTCAATATCACATACATACTTGGCGCGAGTAGCTGTAAGTGCTTTGGGAAGTGTCTATGTATGTTTATATTTACCTAAGCAGACATAATTACATACAATGTATGTATATTAAAATACAGAAAATTTTCATATGGAGCAATTTGGAGTATGTGTGTGTGTGTGTGTGGATGTGTGGCTGTGATTGCGGTTACGATGAAGATGTTGATGATAATTAGTTACAAGACTACAGTTTCAGATTTCTTAAATAAATTTTGATTTATTTGGTGTTTTATAATACTGTTTCATAAACACAAGAAACTATTTGGATATATTTTGTATGAGTACGTATCATGTTGAGCAAGTTGTTGCATATGTAAAGTAAACCTTCATTAAAATGCCACTTTAAGTTTGTGCATCAAATCCTTGTGAGCGTCGAGTTAGCAGGCATGTGTGTTGGATAAGAATTCGTCGTAAAAAAGGGAATAAACAACAATTCAAAATTATATTTGGAGAAGGCGTTACCAGAGTGTTGACAGTTTAATTGGTATTTATTGCTACTTAAAATTCAAGGATCTTGTTAAGAATTTTCACCTCATATATTATGGTTTAGGTTTAAATTGAGAAGGACTTTTAATTATGGAAGAGCAGATTTGGAAAGCATACCAACTTTTTAGGTATACATATTTATAAAGTGCACATACATGTTTGCTTCATTTTTATAAACACTGCCAAAAGGGAATATTGTATAATGGATTTGTTTCGCGAACACACATTTTAAACGTTGTTTTTTTTTTAAGTCACTACAGAATTTGTTGTCCTTAATTATCAATTACTGGATTCTTAACGATCTCTTTTTACGTCTTAGTGAAAAAGAGCAAAATCTGTTTTAAAATTACATTGAGTTATAGCACAAATAAATTACTACTATCTGTTGTTTTTTTGCACAAGAATTTAGGTTCTTTTATTATATGTTTGTTTCGCATGTTCAGGTATGTAAAAGTGTTTACAATTCAACTTAACACAATTTGGAAGCAGAATAGGAAAAAGTTCTTTTATTGGATTCAGCTAATAAGTCTTCGAATTTCCTTTTTCTCTCTTTTGTAAACATGTTGTTTGCTTTAATTTATCAGAAGAAAGTTATCCAAATTTTCTAGGAATAATACTGAACTGAAGAGTATTTAATATGTAATCAACAGCAGTTATAATATTTTCTACGACGGTGTAAGTCAACCTTAGAAAAAAATGTCGCTTTGAAAAGAAATAAACTCAAAGCTTACATTACCAGAAATATTTCCAAATAGAAAAAAGAAATGCGGTCGGGGGACCCCCGTTAGGAACGAAGTTCCTTGCGTTTCTTCTTAATCTTCGAATGTAATAAAAGGTGAAATCTGTATGTATTTTTGTCAATCTGCTACAAAACGAAGAAAAGCAACTATTGGTAAATTTTTCAATATTGCTGTTTTTTGTTGTGACATACATATGTACATTACTTTAACGACATCTAGCAACAGTTTTCACAACTAATTAATATTTATTGGTAGGTGTCTCCGCTGACAACGGCGGAGACACCTACACAATTGTTTGTCGACAGATAACCAATACATATAAACAGCTCACACGCTTTCGTGACGATTTCTAGTATTTTTCACTACCAGCAAGCCGCGTTAAGGAACTTCGTTCCAAAACTTTGTCCTTGTTTACAGTTTTCGTAGGAAATTAAATAAAAAAGAGTGGTGATCATTAAACTCCTTTCACTCTTCCTACGACTAATGTATGCAAAATTTGCAATATATTCTAGTAAACGTACTTTTTTCGCCAGTTATTTCATTACCTTCCTTTTAAATTTTTAGTTAATATAAATATAATACAAATTGACTAAAGGTAGAGCTACAGAGCACGCTTTGCCGCGTTCTCGCTTCATACGCTTTATATGAGTTGTACGCTCGACCAGCTCCAAGTTACAAGGACGCCTTATAAATTTTTTTTTCTCAATCAGCCTATCAAAATAATTAATAACTTTTTAGCATTGTTTTACGCGCCTATTTACTGGTTTTACATAATTAAAAGTTTATATTTTGTTTTTACACATTTAAAATTTTATATTTTGTCATCCCTGCAATTATTTTTTTAAACATTTTTATATTGATTTTCTTATTGATCAAATGTCAAACGCATATCAAACGCTAAAACATTGAAAGTTGCTTAGCGTCATGCATTATGCGCGTTGAAAGCTTGCCTTATGAAAACATACCATTTTAGCCTTTTTCGCAGAGACGTGTTGACGTCTTGAAAGCGTTTTGTGTGCTCTGGGCTAAAAGGTTAAACTTAAGTCTGATTAAGAATTATATAAATGTATTATACAGCACAGTTAAATTTAACTCAGACAAAGCAAATGTTCATAAATGTACTTCAAAGTACCGGGAAATTAATCTAAAAAGCAAACAGAACTCAAAATTAAACAAACCGATACAACAAAGTTGTATAAAGCAACAGTTTTCAGAGGTGGCAAATATCCTCCGAAAAACACAATAATGAATGGAAGATCAACATGTATTAGCTTTGGCAGACAGGCGGGTTAAACAGTGGTGCTAAAATTGCGAAACTCAGCAAGACCAAAGTTCATATGGTAGCTGATGACAAGTGTGGCAGCTTCGAAACAGTCATTGGTCCCCCTAAATAGAAAATTTAGTTTTCTTCCTCTAACCAATATTAATCGTGAGTAATTGTCTAGTGGTTAAAATTTAGCCTGATTAAGAATTATATAAATAATAAAAATAACTGAATGCGAAAATTTTTTTTGGAAATTTTCTTCCCTCTGCCCTTAAACGAGTTCCGAATAATCGCTAATGAAACTTCAAACAGTAAATGCTCACTCATTCATTCACTCATTGCCTTTGATAATTTTTAATGGCGTACAGTAGCAAAACACACCCAATTTCTTACAAGTTTTTCAGCGCCCAGCCAATCAAACTGTTGGAATTGTGTTTGATTCCCTCAAATTGCATTTCTTACTAACTAAGAACAAGAAAAAGTTGAAATCATTTTAAAACAAAATGATCTTATATTCAACCGCAAGCAGAGAGAAGAGCACCACACAATATATCAGATCGGCTATAAAAAGATCGCTATCATGACGTGCGGCAAGGAGCTTGTACCCGGCCACATGTGAAATATACAAATACTTTAATGTGATGTGAACTGAACTGAACCGAACGTTTCTGAATACGAGAAAAGATGAAACAGACAAAACACCAACCAGCAACAATTACCTACAACAGATAAACAATCTGTGAAGAGAAAAAATGAATTGAGGATGATTCTTTTTTCTGCTGATACTGTTTTAAGAATTCTTTTTTTGTTGTGTACTTTTGAAAATAATTTTAGTAGTCAGTTGACTTTAGTATAGTTTAGTATTGCGTTAACAATTAACTTAATTAACTTAATTGTGTATTTTGCTAATTGCTAATTGAATTAGCTTCGGTGTGGAGTAAAACGTAAAAAGGAAAAGCAAAAACTTTTAGAAAAAAATAGAACAAAAGACAGAAAAGGCTCTTAAAAAAGCATGCAACACAACAATCAAAGCAACTAAAAAAAATGTGCTCAACCTAAACATTCAGTCAGTGTGAAAAATATGTTTTCGCATGCACATACATACATACAAAACGATAAGAAATTGAAATTAAAGAGGTGTTGACGCTGATGATTTTGTAGATAAAAATATATTCATTTATACCGTCAGCCGTCCAATGCTTTTAATGTGTGTCTGTGCCAATAGAAACGAACAAATATCACGGTGACAATTTCTTTAATTAATTGGTACATAATTAAGTTATTTCCGAAAAAAATCTACACTAATTTGTTAATTTGAAAAATTAAATTCAAATAATACTCAAAAGCTGTGACTTTCACTGATTTATTCAAATAAGCACCGAACGTTTGTTAGAAAAAAAGCAAAATAAATTAAATTTGAACAGATTAGAAATGCTAAACTATCATCACTCACAGCATCAGCGTCAGGAGCCAATGGCGACAACAAGTGTGGCCACAGCAGCAACAACCAAAACGGCATCATCAAACAATTCAACAGCGACATCCGTTTCGCTTTCTTCGACGGCGGAAAACAATGCCATGCCATTGGGTTTTTACTCCACTTCCCAACATGACAATCATCATAGCAATCACCAACAACAACAGCAACACCATCATCAGTTATCGCCTATTCTGATTAGCAATAGTGTTACAGCCACCTGTTCCTCATCTCTGCAACATTTGCATGCATTAGCCAACAACAACAACAACAACAGCAACAATTATATTTCGACCACTTCAGTGTCAGCATCAGCCTTGCACAAATCTGCAGTTCCGTATCAAAATCAAATATGCACAAAATTATCATCGCCAGCTTTAGCATCAGATGCATCATCTACTTCATTATCCACAACGAAAATTTCGCCAAATCTCATTTCTGCCTCCACAGCCTCCACTGCAACACCCACCATACCGTCGGCAACAGCATTTCTGTTCGAAAAAGGTTCGGAAAATGTTAAACGTTTTTCTGTCAATAATTTATTAGAATTGGCAGCAGTTCAGCAGGATTATCACCAACAACCCCATTCACAAGCCAACAGTCACAGTTCCCATCACCAACACATCACAAATAGACTACAAATGCATCATCAGCTGCAACAAGACCAGAACCAGCAACTGCACTCACATTTGTCACATGGGAATAATTTGGGTAAGTCCACTTGTTCACTGGTCATTAGTGAAATGTTCGAAAACACAAATTAAATTGCTGCTTTTGCAACAACATTTACATATGTATATGTTTGTCGATTAGGGTTTTGAAGATTGAATTCAAAAGAAATAATTTCAAATGATATTATGGCTTCCAAACAGTCACCGTACACTACAAAATATGCCGCTGGAGTTTTGAAGAGAAAAAAAATTTATTATTTCGGGATTTCATTTTTGATAAGAGAACATTTCAAATAATTGCCAGAAATAAATCAAGATAGAAATGAAGTCAAAAGACCAGCCAGTTACTTGCGCTAAGCATCGCTGCAAAATACAGAGTGTGTTCACCATGAGCCTGTGTTTGAGCACTTTAACTTTTAAATATATGAATTGGTGTGAATGCCCAAAGTGTCAGAGCAAGTTTGTTGCTTTAATTTACATTTAAACTAGTTGAACTTTAAGTCAGTGAATATTTAAACAACATTTAAACGAATAAAATGCAGTGTTTGAATCTTGAACTGTTTGATATTTTATTCAACGTTGCCAAATTTCTATTTCTAAAAACATTCAATAAGAAATGGTTGACTGGGCTGCTACATTATAATTTAAGTTGCAAGTAAATCGCAGAAAAGCTTTGCTAAAGTTTAGTTTTAGCTTATATTAGTATTTTCTTGAGCTATAGGTCTTTATATTGTTGTAGAATTTCACTCTCTTTCGAATAGCTTCTTCAATCGATTCTGAAGAGATTGACATTTTTGACAAAATTTTCACACAAGGTGGACTATAGCCTTGTGTATTGTGCTAAAATGAAGAATTTAAAGAGTCAAAGAATTAAAATTAGAATCCATCGATTTTGAAGAGATTGACATTTTTAACAAATTTTTCACACAAGGCTAGGAGAACGAAATATCGACAAAAATATTCGAAGAAATACATATAAAAAATAAATATAACGCAAGGACTTCAACTCAAAAAATACTAATATCAAATAGAAGGAATCGAATAAAAACATATATTAAATATATAGTTTTACTGATTTTTTGGACATAAGAGTCTCGGAGGTCGCAGGTTTGATTCCTGCCGAAGACTGTGGGTGTTTCTGCAGGAAACCAAAAGGCTTTCGTAGGCTTGTGTTTTCTTAAAATTTTTTTAGATAATTACACATACATACAAATGTATGTACGGCACTTGACATACTCTCCAATCAAGAATGGAAAAAAGTGATTTTGTATACATGAAAAATGCTGGGGGACAGCCCACGAATTTCCAAAATTAAATTTTTTGTCTTAATTAAATATTTACCACCGCGCTGTAAAAACAATTATCCATTTATCCACAATGTAAAAAACCAAATTCGTCTGTAAGTACAGATTTTCTAATTCAATCCTGATTTTAAATTGAATATAGTGAAAATGCGTGCTTAACAACAAGAACGCCGTTCTTGATTTAAGAATATTGGTGCTTGCCATACTTTTAACACCGTTTGGGATTGATTTAAGCGTAGAGGAATTGAATTAGTTTTGAGTGTGATGCTTAATTATGTATTTGATTCGATGTTTACGAAGCCTATTTAATTCCAAATTCGCACCTGAAATATTTCGCTTTACTTCCTTAATTTAATAATAATTTATAAACTATTTTGTCTCTTTGCCGCCTTGAATCTAGGACCTAACTACTGCCAGTCCAGCCACTTCAGCCACTATACCAATTCAGCCATCGTATCAATTAAACAATTTAAACAAAATTCAATACTTATGCAAGCGCACACAAATACAAATATACCCAAGAATTTATGTGTGTGAAGATAAACACGTATTTAACTTCCGGGACTCAAACCACAATTTTTAGCAAAGCCACATTTTGAAGTTAGCAGAGCACTGTTAACGAGCTAACAGCGCTATTTTTGTAACAGATGACAATTGTGGAGAAGATGACTTCTGCGAAGTACTGACCATATGGAAATGGTGGTCCGGAGGGTTGGCTATCACCTCTGGTACTCATGGAAAAATGAGGATGGTATAGCATATTTGTCAAATTAGAACTTATAAGGGAAAATTCTGACAAATCTGCAAATGCAGATCGTTTTGTAGTCTTCTTCTCTAAATATTTCCTTTTTCAAATTTTGTACACAAGAAATATTTTAGAAAATACAGTAGAAACAAGTTGTGCATTTAGGGAAGAAGAATACAAAACGATCTGCATTTGCAGATTTGTCAGAATTTTCCCGTGTAAGTTGTAATTTGACAAATATGCCATACCATCCTCATTTTTCCATGAGACCACTCATCTTCTCCAGAAATTTCATAAATGGAGTGTTTTTAAAAGTCACTTTGTGGGACTCCAAAGATAATTTAAGACATCCCAGGTACTAGAAGTCATAGCTAACCCTCCAGACCACCATTTCCATATGTTCAGTACTTCGCAGAAGTCCTAATTTTTCCATAAAACCCACTCATCTTCTACACAATTGTCATCTTTTATAAAAATAGCGAGCGCTGTTAACTCGTTAACAGTGCTCTGCTAACTTCAAAATGTGGCTTTGCTAAAAATTGTGGTTTGAGTCCCGGAACTTAAATACGTATTTATCTTCACACACATCAAGAATTTCGTACTCATTTTAAACCTTAACAGGATTGAATCCCTTTTCGGCTTGTTTTAAGTAAACTTGTTTGTTATCCATACTTAAATTTTTAAAATTTACTTCGTACTGAAATCAAGTAGAATATACTTAAATGTAGAACCAGCTTTCGCCTTCTGTGTAAGGGCCGTTTATGTTTTCTTTACCTTGCTTAAAATTTTAATCACTAAAATTATATAGGAACTTGATAAACGGAGCCTGATCCATGTAAGAAAGAAAAGTAGTAATGGAAGAAAGTTCGAATAATAAAAATTAGTTAGTGAAACATTTTTTTAATAATATTTTTTTAGTGAAATTTAATTGTTAAACGCCTTAAAAAAATTCTTAAGCGCCTTGTTAAAATTGGGTTTTTAAATCGCAAAGCATTGCCGTTGCGTTGTTTAGCCATGCACCAGCATACAAATTTTATGGGCATGAGAACTGTTGTGAACGAAAACAAAAAAAAATATGACTTTTTCACTTTCATTTCGATATGCTTGCTATTAATGTTTTTTTTTCATTTTTATGTATAAAAATTTTGGCATCAGAGGCCAAACAAGATGATTCAAAGTAAACCTGAACGGGAAGAGTAATATTACAAAAATATTTATTGCAAGTCTAGATGGAGGTGAGACCTACAATCATTGGTAAAGCAAATAGAAATTGCAAACACAAAGCTTATGTTGTTTGTTTGACAAAGCCTTCTTGGCATTGTTTTTTTTTTGCATTAGAATGTTATTAATCTAAGACCATGTTCAAATTTTTTCCTCGCTGTACATTTTAGGTGTCTTGTGAATTGTTTGAAACTTTTACATTTCTGTCTATTTTCGTTTAAAAATAAAATTTTAAATAAGAAAAGAGCAGCATAAAGTCAAGATGATTGTCAATGAAATAAATCTGTCGTACTACAACTGATAGCAATTTGTCAACAGTCATCAATTGCCAACCCTCTCGATAAAAAACTCAATGAATAAATCTCACACATATTGGATGGACTAAAAAAATGTCTCTAACAGAAAAACTGCCTCTGGAGAATTTGTTAAAAAAACGAATCTGTTTATTTTTTTTATTCGGTGAAAAGTGGAACTGAACTCTTTAATTTATAATCAGAAGAAAAACGCACCAACCAACGGCAAACATTTTAACAGCGCACAACATCTTTAAAGAAAACACTTTCATTGCAATTTTAAAACATGGAAAAGATTTCATAAAAGTTTTATTTTGAAAAGGATACGCCATGAGCTGCATGACTGCACATGCTTTGCTTGGCTCAACTAAATTAAGATCGACATTGGAAATACAACAAGATTTTAACAACTCTCATGGGGCTGTGACAGTCACGAAAGCAACGGAAAAAACAATATCAGAGGCTGTTGCGTAAAATCGTGTACGACTTTAATTGTTTTTCTTTTTTTTTTGTTGCATGAACTCGCGTCTCTGAGATTGTGTTCACGTGAATTTCTGTGAAATTTTTACTTCAGTACTTTCAGTATTTTTTGAAAATAGAATTTTTGTAATCATCGAGCAAATGTTCATACGTGCGTGCACATAAACGAGCATAAGTTTATGTACCCAGCAAACATTTTGTATCATATAACCATTGTTATATCTTCTTGGAGTACTTATTCTAGTGCCCAAGTGATAAATTGGAAGCTCACTATTTGATCATATGGAAGCATCATAAGTGAGTTCTGTTCCTTTGTCGCAAATATGAAATTAAGGAACAATGTGAAATGTTATGATACACCGTATCATCTCATACATATTTCTTTTGGGTCTCTTTAAAAAGCTCAAACAAAATAAATAATATAATTATCCCTACCCTGCTCACGCGTATAAAAACAATTTGATGAAAAAAAAAAATTAGGGATTGCAAGTAGGGATTTAAAAAAATCTGTATGACCATTATGACGATCTTTGAATCACCATATTTGAAGCCTTTTCTAATCCATCAAGTGATAAACTAGTTGTTAGGCATTAAAACTATTTAAAAATTCAGTTGGATGTAGCCATATATATTCTTGAAAGAGAGTACATTGCTAGACTCTTGTCTAGAGTTGATAGAGAGTATATTGCTAGAGAGTGTACATAGGTAATAATCTCGTGGATTATCTTTGATAAAGAACAACGTACCAGACAATGTCTTTACTATAGTTGCGCATAAGCTATAATAGAGAGAATTGGTCGTGCTGTTGTACATAGACTTCAATTTAGGGCGTCTTTTACGACAATGCTGCTCACGCAGTCATTCATATTCGTTAGTAGAGGATATGGTTATGTTGTCGTCACTACGCTTTAATAACAGACATTTCGAACGACAATGTCGGTTATGTAGTCGTACATATCAATTGATAGTGGATACCTTACCGGAGAGCATCAATGATACTATCATGGATAGATGAATAGATACACTGCAATATAGCTCATTGATAAGGGATATCTTGCAAGACAACGACATTCATGTTGTTGTAGATAAAGTTTGATACCGGACAGCTTACACGATAATGTCGTTCATCTAGTCGTACAAATAGATTAATAGAGGATACCCGGTAATATCAACCATCTAGTCGTATACATAAATTGATAGAGCATGCCCCATAGATTAATATCGGTAATGGTTTTATACATAGACTGTGATGAAGACCGTCTTACACTACAACGTATACATGGGCAGATCATGCTCTACAAGATAATATCGCGGACAATATCTGTCCACGATAACATAACATCATTCTAGTTGTCGCTTATAAACAGCTATGGATTACTCCACATTAGGCAATGAGGAGCATTTCGCCTTGCAATGAATTTTCTTTAACAATGTCTTTTAGAAATCATTAACCATTTTGTCGATCGTCGACGCCAGTTTTGCCAACAGAGAAATTGTTAGCTGGGTATTTACGTACACATGTGTTCGCTGTTGTGTGTGTTTAAGTGCACACTTAAAACTATATTTTTTTTTTTAATAGTTCTTTTTTTTTTTCTTTGTAAGATATCATAAGTTTTTTCGACTTTTCCTGCAACTCACGTTCCTGTGTGCGGCCGCCACTGTCAACACAAATTAACATAATGTCATGTTGCCGCTGTCGGGACTGTCATGAAAACCAAAATTACTTGACGTTTGTATTATGCTCGTTTTTTGAATCTTTTCCTTCATTTGAAGTTGAGGGATTGAAAAATTGGATGATATGCACTGCTTGCATCTTTATTTATTTATTTTGGGAAATAATATTTTAGAGTTCAAATACATGGAGTATGAATGAAAGAAAGGGGGGTGGATTGTAATCAAACAACAAACACAGTGATAATATTTCAAGGTCGTAATTTATGCCCATATGGAAGTAAAAAACACAATCATTGATCGTCACCAAATACTAAAAAAAAATGCAACAATAAAGTATCATGTTCATATTTGCCATTCTAAGTGGTTGCAAATTAAACACTTTAATGATTTTGTAACTTATTTTCACAATTTTAGAATTTAAGCACTGGAAATATTTGATAGTTTTGCTTTGCAAAATAATAGTTTAATAATGAGCAAATTAAATTAGCAACTTCTACATATCTTTATTGTTTCAAATAAAAGCGAGTATGTAAAATGATTGAGAAGGCGTGTTCAAATTGAAAAACAGACAAGAAATGTATTATATTTAGGGGCATTTCCATGAATATGTCAACCACTACTTAAAAATCAGTTCCTTTGAATTTTCTAGCAAACGGGATTTAAGAGAGGAAAAAACAAATCAGTCAAACAACTGGGACATTTGAGGCATTTAGAAGTATCTTAAATTTTTTTTTTTTTAACATTGGATTCATTCAGAAAACAAGTTATATTTTTATATGTATGCACATATATGCATCATATGTATGCACAGATGTCTATATGTATACATAAAGAAACACAAAGAACCAAGAATTACGCATTTTACTTCTGTTTTTTCATCCGCACATTTATGTATCTATCCAACACAAAATTTTCAAACTAAATGAGGTTTTTTCTGCCGCTTAATAGTGGAGACATACGCCAAAAAAGGTTTCAACCAAAATATTAAAAACTTTTGATTTTTTTTTCTTTTTCGCGTGTACATGTAGCCGAACAAGCACGATGGCATGTACTAAATCAAATGAGTGACGAGCTTGTTGCACATATCCTGGGCACTTTATTACTTTAAAGTGTGCATATAAATCCACACGCATACATAAACATAAATATGTGAATGGTATAGCTACCTGCATAAATTATTGGAGTACATGATCCGTTTTAAGTAAAAAGCAATAGTTACAACATGGCTCGATATAGTGCAAACATGGGCCATGATGAATGCAAAAAAAATGTTAGGCAATACTTGCAACACATGATTACCGTAGTGACATGAGGTAATAGTGTGCGGAATAGTTACTGGGACTAGTCTTTGGATAACTCAGACGTAATGTTTTTTTTTTTTATTTTGGATTACATGGTCCTCTCCTAGGACATTGTAATGTTGTAATGGAGCATGTTTTTCCCAGATATTTGGATTACGTTTAGACTAGTCCTAGCCCCTTATGGTACCTCACACGCATGTAACCCCCCATTTACGCACGCAAGCACAAGTGCAAGTAACTATATATTGGTGTTTTTTTTTTTTGCTAATATCATCATAGTTCTGAGCTCACTGGCAAGAGATTTTGATTGTCAGTAATTTTTTTTACTTGCATGTCGGTAACATGACAAAAAGCAAAAACAGTGTTACCTTATAAGGTTCATATTTTAATTTTAATAGATAACTTGCGAGGAATGATTTTTTTTTTTGATCTTACATACCGAAAAATAAACTAAAATATAAAAAAGTTGAAGTGAAATATGGCTTTTATGGATTCATAATATAAGTTTACTATTTATTTGATAAAAAAGCTATTCGTATAATTTGCTTCGCCATAACAATTGTCGTATGACAATTCTTTGGCAACCCCGCCATTAAAGGTCATGTAGAGGGACAGACAAAAACGGAAAAAATAATCACAAAAAATGTAAAATATAAAAAATGGAACAGTGATTTTGTAGTTTTTTTCCGCATAATTGTTTTATTATTATTGCTTTCAGTTAATTTTTTTATTTTATAAAGTAAAGCAATTTTCTTTAAGACCATTTTCTTTGACGACTTTTTAAAAATGAGCTGGCACTTGCCTGTGTAAACAATCAAGCAAGTAGCAACAGCTTTTCTTGTCTCTGTCAGTGTATTGGTTGTTAATATGTATACACAACTTGCAACAAGTTACTTGCATGTGTAAATGGGGGGTAAGGAATAGGTCCGATTTCTGCAGGACTATTTTGCTTAGACTTTCAGATATACGCTTGCATGTTTATACTTGAATTTTCAATTTTAGTTATAGTGGTGACATACCTCATTTCATATATTACGAAGAAAAAATATATTAAGTTCATTCTGATTTGGCAACTTGAGTCTATCCGGTTAAACACTTCGTGATGTATATATATTAGCTGTAATATCTTAATTTTCTAGGGTTCCCTGCTCTTTCCCTACCGTATTCAAATCCTATTCCTTTTTCCTTTGTATAAGCATTTGAATTTTTATTTTGCCAAATCTCATTTTTGCTTTATGCTGTCAGTCATACGAGCAGTGATGCTGTATGTCAAGAAATCAAGATAAAATGCTCATCATATTTTGTTTGTTTGTTTCCTAACAACAAAAAATGCCGCCTTTTTTCAGGTTCCGTCAGTCACTCTCTCATACTTTTACACACAAATTGCCCACATATGGTGCAGAATTGTGTTACAATTTATCATAATTTTACTTTACAGAAGCAAAAGATGTAAAAGGAACATGCCTACATACATACATGTGTATTCATGTATGAACGTCTATAAAACTGCGTTTGACTTTGTGTGGAACATGCTGTCCCCTGCCGGCAACTCAGTTAACTAATAATGAATTACAAGCTAACTTTTTTACAACTGGTGGTGGTTGACACTTAGATTATTTTCAATGGAGATGACTGACTATTTTAACATTACGATGTCCTAGGAGGTAGTCAATTGTCCGACGCTGCATTACTTTTCAACTAATTTCAAGTTAACTACTTCAAAGTCAGTACATACAGAAAAAAATGTACAAATCAAGGCTGATTTTACAATTTTCGGTGGTAATAATTATTATATTTTATTAAATTAAATTTCATCACACTTTTGTTTTTTTTTTTTTGTTAGCCTCTGGTGGGATTCGAACCACAAAGCCTCAAGACTGGTGAGCAGCCACCTTAACCCATTCAGCCATCGCTACATTTAAAACGAATGCGACAATAGGCAATTTAATTCAAGAGTTATTTATCGTGTATGTGTGTATGTTAGTATTTGAATTTTGAGTGAACTCTGCACTACGTTTCGATTGTATTGTAGCTAATTTGAAGCTAGTCCATAAAAGTTAACGTGAAGTTAATTATTTTAGTAGTCGACTACCAATTTGCTGGCAGGGTCAGTACTCGTGTCTTTGTATACTTGTTGTGTGTGTGTGTGTGTGCTTCTTTGAGCGAGTACGCTGGTTGTACCAGGGGAGGAAGCAAATTCTACACAACATGAAATCAAATAGTATCGTCAGTAGAGTTTTAAGTAGTTGGTGTCTGTTTTGTTTTTTTTTTTTTTTTCTTTATTTTAGAGTTGTTGTCGTCGTTACCCTTGTCGTTGCGGTAACATTAACAGCCACTTAAATGAATAATTATATTTTAAAGAGGCTGTAAATTTACACCTAATTATAAATTATTTGCTTGGCTTTTATTGCGTTTGTTAGGAAAACACAACTCGTACCACAAAGCAATCGCATGCATTCTCAGTTAATGCATAATTTTATGAGCTGTCAACCATTAAGAGAGGAATGTGTCAAACGGGAATGGTAACTAAACATTAGTGCATGGGCTTTGAAAATTAATTTTTCTTCTTCTAGTTTTTTTTCCTCCTTTCAATTGATTAATGATAACATATTTTATGAGTTTTCTTTCTTTGAACATTTAATAGTTCTGGGAAATTTGCGGTCTCAGATTGATTGGACTCCTAATGTCTTACTTAATGCTTTTATTTAATTTGTTCCGCAATTTGATGTAGAACAATTTAAGTTTTCTAAATCATCTTAAAGCCATTTGTTTTCCTTCCCAACTCCCAACTTAGTTTTGTTGCTAAACTTTTACTTCCAATCAATTAAATGTCCATTATTATTAAAATGCAAACATCATCATTATTATTATCTGATCATTTGGCAGTCTATTGACAACAATAAATTGACATTTTTATAACTTGAGCCCGAAGGCCAGCACTCACAAAGATGTGTATGTACATACATTTGCTAAAATTGTCTTTAGTATTGTCAAGCCATTAAAGATGACATAAAATTATCCCTTTTCTTCACCTTCGGCAGAGAGCTAAATAAAGTCAAACAGCCAACCAGTGTGCATTTGTTTGTGTAAATGCCCTGCTAAAAATTCTATATATAATTTATATTGAAGAGACAATCGTAACGCCAGCAGTAAATCATTATTTTATTGATTTTTAATACGTTATACCAGAAAAGTGATATATAAAACATGCAGTTACATTTAAAAATGCCCATTGGGTGTCATTTGTGAATATTTTAGAAGAGAAAGCAATAATATTTTCTCTCATGATACAAACCAATAAAAATGTAAATTTACATTAGGGTGAAGCGAATAAGAAATAAAATATCTGTTTTACTTAGTAGCAATATAAAATTGCTTTTCAATGGAAAACTTAAAGATGCAGAAGATTATTTATGTGTGCTCATAGAGTGTAAACGGAGCCCTATTACTGGGAATTTACTGTTCGCCACAGCGCTCTCTTCTCCGAAACTAAATATAAGAGCTAGAACTCAATGATTCAAACCAGGGGCCGGATTCTGGCATTCGTGATCGAATATACTCGATAATAAAAACAATGTAGAGCAACAACAAAAAGAGCAACAAACACACAGCATTCTATAACGAAATCGTTCAGTCACGAGTGCCAGAATTTGGCCCCAGAACATGTATGAAAAAGCACTCATTTAAAGAGCAAACAACAGTCTTCTGAGATGATAAAAAATCATGCATTAAACGGACTACAAAAAATATAATGGGTTTAGTTAATGTTAGTTAAGTATGTAAGTAGAAAGTAAAATTGCGTGAACTTTGGTTGCCGAGTGGTTAAAGCGGCTGTGCGAAAATTGTGAAATTTGACCCGTCCAAAGTTCACAGGGTGCTGATGAAGGGTGTTTGCTACCCAGAAGCAGCCGGTTGTCCACCTAGCTATTCAAATTTTACTTTTCTTTACTTAATTGATATTGATTAAAAGTAGTGACAAACCAAGGGTTGGACTTGAGCCTGAAAAAGTAATTTAATATAAATGTATTCAAATATTACGCATTGTGCAAATGTTGTGTCGCCCACACATTTATGTACCTGTCCACCATGAAATTTCAAAGCAAATGAGATTTTTTCTGTAGCGCAATAGTAGACACGCAAGGAAAAAATTGCTTCAATAAAAATATCGAAAACTTTTGATTTTTGCTTCAGAGTCGATCGCATATACGTGTAGCTGGAAAAGCACAACTGCAAGCATAACATCAAACTACTGACAAGTTTAGTACATAAGTCCTGGGCACTTTACCATTCTTGATGACACTTAAGTTATGCCGAAATTCTCTACCGACCTTTGTCATCAGTTTTTTTTTTTTAAATCATAGATGCCGTTTTACATAATATTGAAGTCAAAATTCTGATGTTACCCTGTCATCAGCATGAAGATACGTTTTTCTTTGAGGGTGTCAGCGACAGACACTTTTTTTTCGCATGATGTATAAATCTTATTCATGCAACCACAAGTTCAGAATCAGGTGCGACAGACCAATAAATATATGTACATGTGACTGGGAAGGATTAAAGATTAAGAAAAGATGTCACAGCATATCTAATTACGATAACTCCCTGTTTTTTCCCTTACAACTGAATATAGAAACTAAATTGAAACCACAATTTCCATCTCCATCTCTGTGTGTGACATGTATTGTTTTTCTATTTGGCAAATAATTAACAAGTTCATTATTTGAATATGTTATTGTTTAAAACTGCCCTGTAATAAAACATGCACACAATACTTCAAATAAGGCCACCTAATACCCACATACATATATTTCACTACGTACATGTACATAGAAAATTACCAATCTCGACGTACACGTGATATTTTCCGCTTGTTTCTATATTAATTTTAAGTTTTTGTTTCCGTCTTTTGCAGATGACACATTTACAAACGAGTTTTCTTCATCCACAAATGGTATTATAGCTGACCATTCATCATCTTCACCGCATTCTGGTCGTAAGCCACGTCGCAATCGTACCACATTCTCTTCGGGACAATTGACGGCATTAGAAAAAGTATTTGAGCGCACCCACTATCCTGACGCTTTTGTGCGTGAGGAATTGGCCACAAAAGTGGGTTTGAGTGAGGCGCGCGTACAAGTATGGTTTCAGAATAGACGTGCTAAGTTTAGACGCAATGAACGCAGTTCAACCACAGGACGGCCATTGATTACAACCACCCCACAGCCTGTACCGCCAATTACAACAGCGCATAAATTTTCACCCGACAAAAGTACGGCATTTTTACAACAGCAAATGGATTTGGCACATCCTCACCATCCGCATCATCATGCTGCCGCCGCTGCAGCTGCATACTCGTTAAGTTTTCCCTCATTGGGAATGTATGCGGCGTCCACAAAAAATTATGTAAGTTCTTCATACAATACATTTGCAACAGCGAATGCCAGCACAACAAGTGAAACATTAGCAGGACCCTGTGGATTTTTTGCATCATCCAATTACTGTGGTCCCAATTATCAGCCAAATTATTCAGCGTTACGTTATAAAACGGCTCAAGGCTTCTCAGGCTTATGAGCAGTAAACAAAATAACAAAATATTTACAAATGTTTTACAATGAAGTGCAATTTAGTCAAATTTTATTTAAAGCAAAAGATTATTGAAATTATATAACCTTTTCTCAAACACAATTATATAATTACCGTCTAATTCATAAAAATTATAACAGGCTTATAAAGCTCTTATTTGACAGATTTTCCATACAAATATGTCAAATAACAGTCTTATAAGCCTGTTATAATTTTTATGAATTAGGGGGTTATGTTTTATTTGAAATTTCTATTTATTACTTGTTTAGGGAAAAATCTATTAGCTCGAATTTGATAAAATAAATTTAGATTTAAATAGCAAAAGATTACAGTGGAACAGCGGCCACACATGAAGACAATTTCATCTGAAGGTAATTTTTAAACGTGCGATAAACAATTACCCAGCAACAAAACAATATTAAAAAAAAAACAACTATCCTGCATAAAACTATGAACTACCGCGCTACTACTAAGTGATAGACAAAGGGTACCCTGGTAATGTGGTCTCCTAGGGTTTTCAGCTTCTTATTGATTTTAGTATCTGTAGAGGCCAGGCAATTATGTGCGCCAAGCCACATATCAAGCCACTTTGTCTTACGGTACAACAGTTCTAGCTAATTCAAATATGAACTTGATTATTTATTTGCTTTAAGAGCCAATTGATATGCATTAATTTAGGTCCAAAAATGAAAAATTAAAAGAGTTGCAAAATGAAAAGAAATGTTTACTGGGTTAAAGGTTTGTTTGAACATTTCTGATTCTCATTTTGTTCATGGGAATTATGGAATAAGTAGGTAAGTTTCAAACAAACTTTTGAGACTTTTTCAAGTCTACTGATGAGTTGATTAGCACCAACGAAATGTCGTCGTCATATAGACAGCTGGAAAAGACAGTACATGTTTTGAAAAGGTTCATTTTTTGACCTGAATTAATACAGTTCTACCTAATTATCAAACTTAAGGGTGTCCCCATGTATGATGGGGACCAATTAGTGTGTAAATTGTTGCTATTTTTGGTATTTGTTGTTGTAGCGGCTTGTCAGTTACATACATACATACATATACTGTGAAAATTTCTAATATCTAGCTTTCACATTTCAAAAATTAAAATCAATAATCAGATTAAAGGGTGTCCCCATACAGGCGGCAACATAAAAAATTTTAATTTTTTTGTTAATTTTGGTACATGATGTTGTATAGGCCTGGCAACTGCAGATCCTGTACAAAATTTCAAGTCTCTATCTCTTATGGTTCAAGAGTTACATCTTATTTACGTTTCTTGCATGGGAGCGCACTTTAGTTCGTAACTTTTTGTTTTTTTTCTTGTTAATTATTGTTGTAAACCATGTAACCATATATCCTATGGCAATTACAAGTCTCTATCTCCTTTAGTGTTCAACTTTTTATTGTGGCTGCGGAGTAAAAAGATGTTCTGTTAAAATTTCAGCTCTGTAGTCTGCGATGGATGGGCGGAAAGACTGTGAAGTGTCAGTAATGGAGCTCCGTTTTCACTCTATGAGTGCGGAACCCTTAATAAGCACCAAAACGAGTGGATGCAATATTATGCTTACCTTCTCACATACAGCTGCTTAAGAAGTATGAAAGAAGTACTTAATGTTACTCACAATTTAAAAAAGAAATATTGCAGAGAATAGTTTCCCTCTAGAGCATTAGGCAAGTAATAAAATAAGGCGAATTTAAACGAAATGCCCGAGTCTATTGCTTTAAGGTGGCTCATTTCAAACGAAAAGGATGCCCTATAAAATGAGCAATTGAAGAGCTTTAAATTGGAGTCTCCTCTACAAAATTGTGTCCTGGAAAAAGCTTCTTTACACTGTAATACAAAGTAGAACGACTCTGTGAGATGAATATATTACGAAATTTTTTCGATATTTAAGAAACAAAGTGTGTTTAAATACTTTTTATTTTGTGTTTTGTTAAAAAAAAAAAAAAAAATTCCGGCCACGGTCAATATACAGAGATCCAGCAAAAAGGTATAATATTTTGTTCTGCAGCCGTTTTGGTAAAGATTACTACTGACAGTTTATCTTTTTCAGTTGGAAAGTAGAGATGTGTAAAATTTATTATGGAAAAATATTTGGTAAGCCCACGTGCTTTAATTGTTAAAACATATTATCAAAATCAATTATCGATTACTGTAACGATGAGAAGGTTACTGGGAATTTTCCGGAGAAACAATGTGCCAACAAGACGCAATATCTCATGATTCAGTTTATCATGATTTCCAAGAAAGAGGGACTGTAGCTGATAAGCGCCAGCAGTTACGTTCGCTTGCTTAAGCTCAAGTGCAGGTCTAATTCCTTGAGAAATTGGTTTTCGCTATATCTCTGCTATATGTCGACCGCTGTCGTCACAGTAATCGATTACTGCTTTTGATAAAATGTTTTAACGATTAATTTACTTTGGTTAAACGAATTTTTTTCCATAACAAATTTGCCACGTCTCTACTTTATGACTGCCATATATGAACTGTCAAGATTAATGCCTACTGAAACGGTGGCAAAACAACATAGTGTACCATTCCTGTTGTCATCCATTTTCATTTCCAATCCCATAAACTATATACATATTCATAATATGGAACACAACTACCAGTCAATCTTTTGCTTGAAGAAACCGCTGAACTTGGCAACTTCTTTTTCGTCTCAAACAAATATGTTGCAATAGCGCTCCAAGTATAAAAATTTGATATTTTTCTAACGTAAAGTGACCAGGACATGTGCAAAAAAGTCGTCACGCACATTTTATTGTATGCGTGTCGTTTATATTAATAATTTGTTGCAGACGTGCAATAAAAATCGGCAAACATCATAATTTTTGTGACTTGCTAGCGTTCATTTCTGTTATGCCTTTGGGGTGGTGAATTAGTTTTGCTTTGTATCGCACAAAGATAGTTTTCAATAAACTATAAAATTATCTTTTTTTTTCGCTCACGAACTTTTCCATCACTTCGACAATTGCGTACCAAATGTCATCTTTTCATCATAAGGGCTGCAGAAAAAATTCTGATTTTGCTTCAATCAACGCCAAAGAAAAGAGAAAGGCTCGATTGATTTTGCATCCTGGAATGCATTTTTCCATGTTCATGTATATTTTTAAAATATTTGTTTTATTAAGTTCTCCTGTAGTGAGCTGAAGAAGAGCATCTAAAAGGCAGCAAAAATATTGTAATGAATTGTCCATGAAACAATGAATCTACACATTTCTGTTATCACAACGTCAATAGCCAATACTCACTTGAAATTTTTATAGTAAATATTATTTTCAAGAACTGTCAGTAGTGCAACTGACTCAATCATAAATTACTGCAGTCACATTTCCTGCAGGTTACAAACGAAATTTCTATATATGGGTGTTTCCATGGTTACGCACGTGACATTTGTACACGTTTAATTGTTTTGAATATTATAAAAATATAAATGGGTTGGAATTTTTGAATGGAATTTTGCCATTGTTACATTTAATGTGATGAGTTCCTTCCAAAAAGTATATCTATTGGAAAATTAAGCACTGGGTACCCAAGTTCCATGCGATCAAAGTTGACTTACTCACGTGACAAAAAACGTAAGTGCCTTTTAAAGCAGCATGGAATATTGTAAAAGTAGGCGAATTGTAGAAGATTTTTATTTCGGAAAAAATGTTTTTATAAAGGTTATTAATGGACCTTTATAATCATGGTTTGTTGAGAAACAAGTGTGCATGGGTTGGCTAAGAAAAAAAATTTTTTTGATTACGCACGTTACATTACGCACGTGACACTTTTTACCTTCATACATATTTTTGTAATTTAACATATATTTTCAGAAGTAAAAACTTCTATTAAAGTAAAAACTTCATTTAAAATTACTATAAGTTAACATTTTTTCTTACATAATAAAATGTCAATAGTTTTTTTTTTCAATTTTCTGTGCTTAAAAAAAATTGTGCGAGCGTTTTGATTTTTTAACTAACGGTGGACCGTTTCATGGAAATACCCGTATGCATAAATTAACACACAGAAGTAAATATTATGCATTTAGCTTCTGTTTTTTCATCCGCACATATGTGTTTCTATCTACCACGAAATTTCAAACCAAATGAGGCATAAGAAGAGAAATTACTTCAATAAAAGTACCAAAATCTTTTGATTTTGCCAAAGGCAGCTTGGTACCAGGTAATCGCATAACTACACCAGACACAACAACAACAAACACTGCATGTATTTTGTTGGAAGAAAAACTGTATTACTGCCATCCGCTTGTTCGCGTATGTGTGTTTGTGTTGTGCATTTTGACAGTTATACAAGCTAAAAGCAATAGTCATCTGGACTTGTAAGGCTACCTGGTATCGAGCTGCCTTGATTTTGCCTTCAACCAGAGTCGACCGCATGTACGTGTAGCCGCACGTACGAAATCAAATGAGTGACGATTTTATTGCACATGCTCTAGGCACTTAAAACCTTACGCAAAATAGTTAATAACTTAATTTTCTATTAATTAAATATTTAAAAATAAAAAATGTATGTATATATTTTTTTTTATATTTCTATAACTTACCTGGGAACAGAAGACCACTTCTCATAAGAAACAATTGGCTTTAATACATTTTCTGGTTTTATTTACACACATAATAGAGAGAATAGATAATATGTATATATTAGTTAATTATGTTAATTTATGTTTGTTTGTCATTCATATATGTACTATTGTGTTGGGGAGCAACATGAACTTTAACCTTTGTAATTTAATGTACAACATATTTCGTTAGTTATTTACTTAAACCTTAATATGTATATTATTTGCTAACAATTATTTTTCTATTAACACCTTAATGCAACGATATTTTTATGGTATAATTTTTTTTAAATATATTCTTATGTATTTAAAATGTGTGTTTTATCTCTTATGTTTGTTAATTAAATGGTAATATGCGTATTTTCCCTTTTCCCCCTTTTTATTGAACTTTTCAAGCTGCTGTTTCTTTAATTTTTCTTTTCTTTTTTCTTCGAAAATATTTTACCAGCCAAAAATTTTGTATTGAATCAAAAGGTTGTTTTATTTAATGCTACAATATTATATGTATATGTATGTATGTATGTATATATTTGCTTTTTCAACATTTATATTGAAAACATTTTTAAAGTTTTTTTTTTTCATATAAAGGTTTTAATTTGCTTTTTTCAAGGTACAGTGGGCTCAAGAGGTAAACTTTTGTTAAAAGGTCAATAGCTTATATGATTTGTATTTCTAAATAGTTGAAAGTGAAATTTAGTTATTTTACGATGATAATAATAAGAACTATTGCGTATAAAATTTTATTGAAAGAGGATTAATGTTTATTTTACTCTACAACCAAATAAAAGTTTTACGAACTTACAAAGTTTTGCGAACGCCGAACTAAGATTAAAGCGAATTCATTGAAAATGTTGTTGAATTTATTTCACTTAAGTTGCAATGGGCTTCCATGCTTTGGAGATAATTTAAGGTGAACGTGTTGTGAAAAGTTTTCAGGCATCAAATTTTTTCACAAAACTGTATCTGTCTCGAGGTGGATCATAAAATGTTATGCTTACCAGGGTGGCCAGTAAATTAGATTTTATCTGTAGCTTCGCTGGAAATCGCCATATTTGTCATAAATTAAGTTATTTGACAACTTTTAAGACTATGGAAAATCTATCAGACTGGCATCAATTAATGCTTTTGACATATTGCAAGATTTCAGTGTCATAAAATTAGTTTCTGTGAAGTGTTTGAAAACGCAAACTGGTTTATAAGGCAAGTGCACTATGTTTAAGTGCATTTTTCTATTGCACCGTAGTATTTTTAAGCAGATTCTAAAGAAAGTAACAGTTGCCTCTTAACAGGTACGGGGTAGATTTTAGGAGATTTTGTACAAACCTAATCTTACAAGAGATTTTATAAGAAAAATCTCGTCAAAATTGTCAGATTTGGCTAAAGCTTCGTATAGACGGTTGTCAGATCTTACAATATTGTAAGACCTAACAACGTGCTGGCAATCTGCTGGAAATACAAAATTGTCAGCATTAAGAAAATTATCAGTTCAGACAATTGTAAGAAAATCTTACAATCTCATTGCCAGACAATTGCCTGGCAATAAATTTAGCTACCATCGAAAATGGTCAGCTTACACGTATGTAAGATTTTCTACGTTTCAAAAATTGCCAGCCAATTGTCATTATCAAAATACACACACACACACACATGTCATTATTCATTCTTTATTTTCCTCGCTCAATAACCATGTTTTTAATTTTTTTATTTTCTTTTCTGCAACTCTTTACCTCTCGTATTCACACTTTTACTATTCTCTTGTTTTTTCTCTCCCTTTCGTACACACACATTTTTCTTTAATATTCTTTGTCATTACTCTGACAATGACGCCATTGTAATGTGTTGAGAATTTATCCAGCTTACAATATGCCAATGCCTGACAATATACCAGTTCAGACGATTGACAGTTAACTGACAATTAATTGTTAGGTAGGTGGCCTGCCAATGCTTTTGCTTGCAATATTGTCAGGAAGAAATTGTAAGTACTCACGATTGGTTAAAAATATTCTAAACACTTTCTGACAATATTGTAAGATCTTACAATCGTCTATACCCAGTTTAGGTTTTGCGTAGATATAATTTGGCTGACAACTCAAAAGTCTAACAAATAAAGTTCATATAAGTCAATAACTGACTGATTTTTTCCATCAAAAATCCGGTATAATGTTTGAAATTCCCTGTGGAATGAAGTCAGAATACATTTAAAAAAACACATTTAAATGAATCAGGACAAAATGATGAATGTAGAGCATGTGGGGAGGTGAGCGAGACATTATTGACACTATTTATGCCAATGATGCGCGTTCTTACAAAGACGGCTCTGATATCTTGGGATAGATACTTTATCCGACATAACCTCATTACGGGGCATATGCTAGAGGTAATTAAGGAACCTTTTGAACTACACGCAGATCCCATAGACCTATGCGTAAAATTTTTATGGTTAAATAATCGGAGCGCAAAACAAGCTTGGACTAGCTTAAGTGTATGTCGCACGACCTGGGATAACAAACCCCTCCAATCAACCTAGCCTAATCAAATGCAGCAAACCCGTTTTCTGTGGGACTATGTGAAGGCGCTGGTCTACGCCAAGGCCCAAACTGATTCAGCACTGGAAGAACAACATGCATTGCGTTTTTAAAGACAAAGTGGCACAAGTGTTGTCAAACATTCATTTAAAATTAGACCTACAGATCTTCTTACTATGCGGCCAGAAGTCGTATTCAATTATATTGAAAGGAGGTTATCATTACAATAAAGCAAATTTGTTGTCAGTTTATAAAATCTATCTTCACTTAATTACATTTTAAAGTTCTCTATCCCTTAGAAAAAAAAGCCACCCGTTACAATCTA
The DNA here is from genome assembly GCA_963662145.1 of Sturmia bella. NCBI lineage: Eukaryota > Metazoa > Arthropoda > Insecta > Diptera > Tachinidae > Sturmia > Sturmia bella. The sequence goes on from OY759170.1 coordinate 59,004,824, forward strand.
TCACCTGCTGATTACATTTACTATTTTTAGACAATATTCATCCAAAGTGAGATGATAACGTATATACAGATGAAGCCAATTCCGCATGAAAAGTGATGTGCATTTTTTAGTTAAGGCCAAGGCAAATCCATTACACGTGGCCGCATTCCAGCTCGCTTCAATATTTTCGGACGATTTCTTGCGTTGTGAAAACTCCTGGCATATGACAGCGAAACGTACGGCAACTCATGGAGAAATTTTGAAGCATGCAGAGCCACTTGCAATGGATTTGCCTTGGATAAAACAACGTTCTTAGCAATACGGCCTCTGATTCCTGATTTCTTACCCATCATATATAAATGCAAACCTTTTAAAAGGGAAATGGCCTCAACTGAATCATCAATTCGTTAAGTTAAACTCTTGGGGTCTTATTCATAATAATTATTTTAGGTTTATTAAACTCTTATTTGACAAATTTGCGATACAGATATGTCAAATAAGAGCCTTATAGCCTGAAATATTTTTTGTGAATAAGGGTGTTGGTGTCCTAATTATATTAACACAGAAACATGAACCCCTAATTGGCAATATTTGACACTTTGGACTGGCTTTTGAATTGGTATATGAATCCTCTTCTTCTCTATTCTCATAAACTAGCTACGAGTGATTAGTTAGAAGCCAATACTCCATACACAACTTTTAAAAGTAAGAGCGTATGTGCTCGAAACTGGTCCAAAAACGGATTGCCAGCATATCGTAAAAAAGAAGCAGTAGGGGATAAAACGGAAGACACCGAAAATTATAAAAACATCTTCCTTTTCTTTTTCCACCATATTGAATGAAAACATAATTTGCTAAATTAATTAAGGAAAGAATATTCTCAGGATTTATAATGTCAATTTGAAGAGATTATTTTACCAATATTACATTTTAAAAATAGTATTTTTGAAATTTACACAGCAAGAAATTTGGGAAAAGTATGTACGTTTGGTATTGTCTTGGTTTTTTTGTATTGAACGAACTTCTATCGCTGAACGTATATAATTTTATATATTTGCTTTACGATATTTCTAACAGATAAAGTACATTTTTCAACATTCATGTATAAATATTTGCGCTTTAATATTTATAAAGTCTTAGTTAAATAACATAAAAATGTTGCTAACAGTTTTCTTAAATTACTTAATTAATGCTTCAAGGTGGTTATTTAAATATTTGTGGTTGTAACATTTTTTAGTTAACTTTACATTACATTTGATTGATTCTTATAAATATAAATTTTTATTATTAATTATAATCGTTTGTAGTAATTGAAGTAATCAATGTTTGCCACTTTTTATGTGTTTGTTAAAATTGTTTCAAAAAGAGTCAAACAAGAAAAATTAATTTTAAGCGAAAAGTTTTAAAATTTTTAACTGGATTCTATTTTGTGGTGTAAGGATTTTTGGGCTCAGCAGTCATTATATCTCTCCATGATCTTTGCTACAAACAGCATCACTTAAGAAATATTAACAATTTTTGTGTAATCCTTTTTCTTTTTGTTTTCTTAATATTGTTAACAAACGTTCACATCGAGATATTAATTGTGTTTTTTTATCAAACGACGAACATGTTTTACAAACATTGAGCAGAAAAAATGTGGTTTTACTTTGATATATTCCTTTGCTAGCAAACATTGAGATATACAAAATTGTTGTGTACTTCTTGCTTAAAACTATTTAATTTTATTGTAACAATATTGCTATAAGAGATTCATTTGGTAAACCGGTGTCACCACTTGACGGCCAAATGTGTTTATGTACATACATATCTAACAAACGTTTAAAACTGGTATAAAAAATGTATGTTTAAAATCATACTGTGGACACAATTTTGGCTGCTTAAGGTACGGTCATAATAGCTAATGTTCGCCATCAAACAATAAGACCACTACTCTCTTGTAGATTTCTTTTTCGGCAAGTTGTTTGGATGCAAACAACTAAAAATGTGAATGTGTACATATGGATACGTGAACAAACGTCAACGAATGGAAAATCCAAGAAAAGCGGCGGTATTAAATTTCAAAGAACATATTTTAAGGTTATGTTTGCATTTATGCAAACATCTGTTTGCGTTTATGAAACATCTGCCCCTTTTCGTTCTTTTTTTTTTTTTTTTTGATGTATACATGTCAATGTTTGTTCATTTTCAGTTGTTTGTACCCCTGAATTTGACCAAAATAAATTCTTTAAAAAAAAGTAGTGGTCACGTTTCTTTCTCGTTTATAAAAAATGGGTAAAAAAAAAACTTTTCCAGATGCTACTGTACCCTTCGACTCCACATTCTTGCATACATACGTACTTATAAAAGCTCTGCTCAATGTTTATTTGAGCATTCTGAGCAACAAAAAAATGAGTGGTCATGAAAATTCATATTTAAATACATATTTATTTTATTTTTATCAAATTAATTTCTTGGCATTTGTTTGAATAAACTTTGTTCAGGCTGCAATTTGTGTATGGCTGCAGCCTGCTATCAGAGTTGTTGGCCTCCAAATTCGGGGCCAAATCATCGCATTCGTGGTCGAACGAACTCCTTCACTTATTTTTTTATTTTCTTCTACATTATATTTTACTCAATTTGATTTATTTGATTACAAATGCAGTGATTTGGCCACTGATTCATAGAGTGATTTTTGGAGAAAAATGAGGATAACGCAATCCAAATTAAACAGTAGAACGACAATAACAGGTTGAGTAACTATTGAGTTTTGACAAAGGGAAGGAGCAAGCAACTGCTCTAGAGAGCAAAATCAGATTAAATTTTTAAAATTTATTTGCAATCATACAATAAACTATGCCTGAGCCACACTCTTTTGTGTAACAAACTAAATTGGAATTTTGAAGTTAAAAACCTTTTAAGTATTAACGACAAATAGTGATGATTCCTAATATATTGCGTTTTTTACTTTTAAGTGAATCTGGCGTCCCTTAAAAAATTCACAACATTCCTTTTAGACCCGAATGCAGCCACAGCCTTTCTAATCATGAAGAATTCCGCTCCACTCAAATGGTTGTAATATTTTTAAAGCAATTCTAATTTAAAATTTTTGCCCACATCATTACGTAATGTTTTTTTAACGAAGCAAATGATCTGAAAAGCCAGCAAGTATTCAATTTGCTATCGACATTTATGAACAAACAATTTTTTATCGTGATAATAAAAATAAAATGAACATCAATGGACGTAAACAAAACTATTTGAAATGAAACAAGGATCTCCCCGGTAATTATTTAACGAACAAATCTTTCAAAGTTGAACAAAGTGAAGTATCGCAGCTATCCTTGGAATCATCTTCGTCGCCTTTGCCGAACCAGTTGAGTGTAGAGCGTACAGCGCTGGCAGCTTGTGCTTGGGGAGTACGTGAGCGCCGCGAAGAGCCATAATCTTTGGGTAGGATGCCTTTAGTTGACTTCGAGCGGGAGCTGGAGGCCGGCTCACCGCCTGCTGGTCCCGCAGAGGATCCTTTACGCAAGAATCCCTCAATAGCTGACCCAATTGCAGTTGTATCCACTATGGTACCTTTAGTGTGATCTGTCCAATTTTTTTGCTTGCTACGTGGTACTAATTTTGGTTTGCTTTCCCTCAAAGGATCTTTGCTTTGTAGTTTTTCGAGCATATCCTTGGACAAAGCCATAGCTGTGCTTTTGCTTCTTATGCTCTTTTTGCGTGCCATTGGCTCATGTCGTTGAGCAAACCAACCTGAAATCGCAGCTGAACTATTATCCTGAGCATCACTTACCATTTGTTTTGCATTGTTGAGTATGGACACATCGAAACTATTCGAACGTGTTGAGCGCCCCGCATTGGGATCGAGGAGATTGGAACTACTCACCGCTGGCTTAGTTGTGCTAAGATTATTTTTTGATTTGACACTGACCGAAGTTGCCGAAGCAGGAGGAGTGTCATCACATTTACTTATCTCCATGGCAGACGATGTCAAGGAACTGAAAATAGAAGTTATATCCGTTTTGTTGCCCAATAAGCCGGTGCTTTTTTTACGTTTCATAGAAGAACGATTGCTCGTGGGCTGTGTAATACAGGGCGAAATAGTGGCGGGATATTCAGAGGCTCTACGGTAGTTGGGCGATGGTGTAGCTTGAGCTGAAACACATTCAGAGTAGCGACGATTCGTGTAACGCTGTGGTGTTATGCCGCCCTCGATAAGAGTTTCTACTTCACAAACCTTTTCATTGCTCGTTGTCCAAAGCTTCAATCGTGCTTTGCGTGACTGTACGATATCATCCATGATGTCCAGTTGTAAATTATGAATGCTGCCTATGGGATCAGTGGATGGTGGGCCTGTAGAAGTATTGCTCTCTCGTCTGGAGCCCAGAATACGACTGGTGAGATGGAAAAAAGGTTGAGATATATAAACATTGGTAATAAAGCCAAATAAAAAACCAACCAACCCCCTTCCCCAACTCACTTGTTTGTAGGAAATGCTGCCACCGATTCCCTTCGTGCGCGTCCAAATATGTTTGTTGGCACCTTTGAGATGGTCACCACAGAATGTCGCCTGCCTGAGGGAGCTGGCGCCTGTGAAAGCGTTGCCAAGAAAGCGGCCTCTTTTGGTGAGGGTCCAGAGCCTTCACCCCCTCTCTCCGACAGACGTCTCACCTGACTGGCTGTTATACCCTCGGTCACCTGCTGGGATGGCAGAGAATGTTTACGTGATTCTCGTGGATCACGCCATGGTGAAAGCAAATATGGGTTGACAGGCGAATCTATATCTAAGCTGGCCTTATTCGATGGTGTCTCCGAACTTTCCTGGTCATCTTCTTCGGCGATTTGGGACTCGTCGACAACAATGAGTGGTTCGTTCTTGCTCATGGATCCAAAACGGGTTATAGATGAGCGTCTAAACCGAAACGTATCTGTAACAAAAATAATGTTTCGTTTAAAATCATTAATTTTAGATTTGAAACTAAGAAAAGTTCACAAATGGAGATCTTTATCTGAGTAAAATAAATGCATATCGGAAGAACGCATTTTTTTTTTTTTTTAAATACTGTATGAATAAAGTTCAATAGAAAGAAAAAAACAATCATCAAAAATCAACTTTTACACAAACACGATGATGTCGTTTTATTGAGTCGGCATCCCACAGCAGCACTAGTAAGCTAAAAGTTTACTACCACGAAAATCAGCTGTACTGGCTTTAAACTGTAAAATTTCCAACACTATATTAATTCTCCACCAGTAAAATTACTGGGGTAACATTGGTACTACATGGGCTCTAGTACAATTAATTCCGGTTGGATACTGACGCTAGATAGGAGCTATTATGGCATTTTAGAACTTCTGAGTAGCCATCAACATTTCTGTCCACTTACTGAGTAATACGTTTTTAGCAAACTTCTGCTTTTCGAAGCTGATTTTTGATTTGTAAACAGTAGGAACTTGGTGATGGAAGTCTTCTAAGCTTGAGTGTTTTTCCCAGCAGCATTTCTATAGATAGTGGCACAGCGATGCGATCTTGATACAAAAGTGATAAGGTGCCAGCAAAACTTCTTAGGTACTTGTTTTGAATAAAAAATTTCTAACTGTAACTTGCTGAGCAATTGGGTAATTCTATTTCAGCATTAATTTTAACTTTATAGTCAAAGTATATGATTTACAATTGTTATCAATTTGATGGGGCTTCAGATCGATTTCAACTTCCTCTAAATTAAGAAAGATTTTTTGTGATAACATTGGAGTGATCAACATATTTAAAGAAGACAAGAAAAATAAGATTGAAGATTTACTGGCTGGGGTACAAAGCATGGAAGTAATAAGGTTTCAAATATTAATTTGATTCTTTTTTAAGTCCTGTTGCATTGTGTAGCATCATTGAATGACCACCGAGAAAAAAGGCATAGTCTTTATGCCTGAAAAACTGCTTAGACTAAAAAAAACAAAACTTAATTAAATCTAAGACAAGAATTTAATGTTCGAAAGAAGTTTTATTTCATAAAAGATATTATCAATTATTTCCTGTCTTTTTTCAGCCGTCTATATGTCACTGAAGTTACACAATTCCTGAAAAAACTCAAAAAACTTAACAGTGTATTTGAAACTTTGCTACTTTTCCGTAGTCTTCTAGTTTTTTTTCTTTTCTTAATAATAATAGAACACAAAGTAAGGCATTTTTTAAGCTTTTTCGAGTCTACTAAAGAGTTAAGTAGTATCAAGGATGTGACGGTTTCAGACGTACAACAAATATTTAACAAGGTCCACTTAGATCTAGAATAACACATTTCAATCACCTTTTATAGCAAATAATAATTTTATTTATTCTTGAATATTCAAGTAACCTTCACAATTTTTCTTAAAAGATGCTTCGACTGTGCCTTCAAATTAGTATACATAAATTCCCTAGAGTCAATATTTTGAGTTATGCCTATCATTACAAATTTCTTGCTGTTCTAATCTAATCGGATCTGCCATAAAAAGTTATAGAATGTGAAAAATATTTCACATAATGTTATTAGTTTTTAAATTGAAAGCTTAAAATTTGATTGTATACATTTTTTCAACTCACCCATTTTATAAGTTTATCCTTGCGCCTTCTCACAATTATTCAACAAATCTGCAAGAAAACAATAAATTGCGTTTATGTCTGGTATATTTTTATTTAATAAGATGTATTAAATGTTTGCTTATATGAACCACGAAAGAAGTAAATCATAAAAGAACTCAATATTTGCTGTTAAAGCTAAATAAAAATTCATACACTAAGTCTGTAAAGATCAATTCAAAAATTGCTTTTCATAAAGCTTTTCAGCCGCTTATATGGCAGATGTCATTAAGTCCATCAGTAGACTATTTATACCATAAAATACTGTTTAAAAGTTTAATACATATTGTTTTGTTTTAAAGAGAACAATGAGAATTGAAAAGTAAAATGTTCAAATAAAAGTTCTTTGCAAAAAATGGTTTAATCTGTACACTTGTTTTACCAACTTTTATGCAATGAACAAATGTTGATCACCACGATTTGTATTTTTGAAAGTATTTAGGTTAAAAAGACAAAATTGCATAAGAGCATATTTTAAAGTAATGCTGATTCAATAAGCAATTGCACAATTTACTTTGCCAGGGAAATAACTTAGTCTATATGTTGTATTGTATGAATTGAATTTAGTCTATATGTTGTATTATCTCCTTGAGCAAGCATAACCTTAATATATGATCTTGTGAAATTTAATGCATATACACTCAGAATGTTTTTGCAGTAATTGTTCGAAGTTTTTTATAAAATTAATCAGTGCAGTTAGTTTTAAATGACAAAACGTTTAAAAATGAATGAAATTTTAATTTCAACTGATTTGTACAGTCACTTTAAAAACTAACTATAGATAAATACGGAGTTTTGCTCACAGTTAATAATGACAGTAGTAACTTATGTTACACTTACATGAAGGAACCAAGCTATAAATATGTATATAAATGTGTATAATTTGGTATCTACATACATTTGTAGCATTAAGACTCTTTGCTTAAATTGATTGTTATTGAATTTGTTCTGATTGTTGCGATGGCTGAGTAGGTATGCCAGTTGATGTTGGATGTTCGAATGTCGGGAGAGGCTTTGCAGACCAAAAATTAAGAAAGTAAATTGCAAAAGGAACTAATATAGATAGAAAACCACAGCAAAATAAAAGGAAGTAAGAAAATCACCACCGAAGAAAATGTAAAAAATATTTTACAAGTTGATTACGCATTAATTATTAGACAGTTAAAACAAAGTAAAAATCATTATTTTTACCGATAGGGTTTCGTAGATGTTTTTAACATTCATATTCAAACGAAGTCATTATAAAATTTAAATGAGAAATAAATAGAACGGTTTTTAAATGAAATTTCATTTATGTCAAACATTTTTTTCACCTAATTTTACTGACAAAGTTTTCTGAGTGTACGATTTATTCCCGCTTTTTGTGTTTGATGTTCATTGTGGCTTCGGAGTGGGTATACATATGTATGTATATGAATATTTAGTTTAGTATTTACCTAAACTAAAAGTCAGCCATTAAGTGGTGGTCACGTTTTTTTCTTTTTGTATAAAAATGGGCAAATGTATGTGATTGCACGTTCAGTGATGTCCTTTACATTTATAAAAAAATTAACTAAAACTAAATTTTGCTCTCTCTTCAGAAAAAATGTTCTTGTTTGTTTTTAAATGACACAAAATAAAATAAATATGATGTAGACATTTGTTTCCTTTTGCTCAGGAGTAAAATTAAAAATATTATATTGTTGTTTATTTTTTCGCAGGCAATTAGTGTGAGCTTGGATTTTCTTAGCAAAAAAATTAAATAATTATTTTTGCTAATTTGTTTGAAGGTTGCCACTATTCATTAGTATACATTGTATCTGCAAAATGTAATAAAACCAGTGGGCAAAACGCTCAAAATTATGTTTAAAATCTGGCAGACGGAAAATTTTTTTTATTATTGTTAATTTTATTTGAAAATATTTGTAAATGCTTTATGATAAAGTTTGCTTTCGGGCGTGAGTGGCAGAGGAATATGTAAATTGTAAACAATATTACAATTGTATTTAATGTAACGCAGTGCCCTTCATAAATAGGTAAATAAATAAATGCGCGCACGCTACTCTTAGCATTTAGGTAAGTTCAATTAAAGAAGCGATATGTAAAATTTTTGTTTTTTACCCTCCAGTCCGTAGAACGGAATGCTCAACCACAGGGTGAAATTCTGTTTCTAAAACTGATGTCATACATTATGTTCATATTCAGCATAGAAAATTGTTCTCGGCAGAACTTTAGAATAAGAGGCCAGGCCTTGAAAGAAATGAGATCTATGGGTTTGTATAGGAAGTTGTAAATAAAGGTTGCGGGAAATTTGAAGTTTTGTCAATACCTTGATGTTAAAGTTATAAAATTACCTAAGAAATATATAAAAATATTAAGGAAAGCCTTTGCCCAGACCGTAACATTGAGATTTCAAAAGCGGCTTAAAACATTCAAAATAGTATTTATTAAAGTTCAGCTGATAAAATTTTTCATGTTTAGGCAAAACTTGTTTTTCCTCTGTGGTATAAGCAACACCGGCTGCCCGTACGAAATCAATACACTTTTTTTTATTTTACGGCAATTGATACCACTGCACTAAGGCCGCTCCATGCTCTCTACCCACCACTAACAAAGCGATATCATTTTGCTTAAATTTTCTTGGTTCAGAAAGATCATTCGTCAGAGCTCAATTTGAAATAATTCACGGCGATAGCCTATGTTGTTGGTGCTTTAGCCTCAAGATTTATTGTAATTTTAATTGCAATAAATATAAAATAAAAAATTACAACAAAAAAGTAATTGTTGGCTACAAACATGCATCAGCACGATAATGCTTGTCCGAATTTGTTATACTCCTTCCGTCTAATTCATAAAAATTATAACAGGTTTATAAAGCTCTTATTTGACAGATTTTCCATACAAATATGTCAAATAGCAGTCTTATAAGCCTGTTATAATTTTTATGAATTAGAGGGTTTATGTATATCTTTGCTTCGGGTGTACTAGTCGCTTTTAGAGTCACTTTCTAAAATACAGCTTGTGAATTTAGTCAATTACTATAGACAAAGGCGAACAAATCAACCAAAATACTAGTGCAATATTTACATATGTATTAAATTTTCGAAATTTCTCAATTTGCTTTTTAAAGTCGTTCATGACCAGCATAAATAGCAACAAAAAGGTCTTATCGCTCTATTAAGTGAACTAAAAATAAATAAATAAAAACGCCCACACACATGATTTCAATTTTTTTCTACAATCCACATAAGCGTAAATCATTTCTACAAGAGTCACACAATAGTAAACAAGTCTTGCATTAAATAAGAATGCTTTCAAGATTAACTATAGCAGCAATATTTATTGTCGAAGGTATACTTTTTATTTAAAATTTAAAAAAAAAACTTTCTCCAGATATAATAGCTTTTCCTTTCATTGTCCAGGAATACTTGCACAAAATTGCCAATTAAATGCCACTTACATGGATAGAAAATGGATTTATGCAACAAAACCAACCGAAAGCAGCTGGGACATTTTACATACAAATTATGTAAAAGATCAAACTTCATTATACTTGATATGTAGTAATACCAGCAATGGCAGAGAAATGTTTTGTAATCGAGGTCGCTGGCAAGAGAGAAATGCAATAAGTGGCACCTCTGCCTGCTCTGCGCGCATCAGGGCTGAAACTGTTTTGATGACAAATGAGAACTCCTGCCGCCACCAGGGTGGTGAGTTTTATCAGGTGCGTTACACTTTGCCCGGTGGCAGTATTGTGCCTCTCTATGAGGTCTGTTACAGTAAACTAAGTGAGCAACCTTTGTACACGCGACACAAGTCTTATGGTTTCAATATAACAGCCTCGACATATAACAGGCCTACCTTCAGCCGGGGCAGAATAGTGTCTAGGGCTCGTGAGCTTTCGTTTCAAGCTGCAAGAGTATACAACACATTTGTAAGTCTACTCGGAGTTAATCAAACTTTTGTGCCCAATAACAAAACCTTAGTGTTGGACCGTGGCCATTTGGTCAATTCACAGGACTTTCCCACATACGATCAAATAGATGAAACCTTTAAGTACGTCAACGTAGTGCCACAATTTCGCGGCAGCAATCGCAGTAATTGGAAGAGAATTGAAAACTGGATACGAAATTTGCCAGCCAGTGATACGTATGCTAAAGTTGTTACAGGCACCATTGGTGTCCTTAGTTTGCCACATTCGGCAAGCGGTCTTGAAACTCCCATGTATTTAATGCTGGGCAGGAGAAATCCCATACCAATGTGGTTGTACAAGGTAGTGCAATATGCTGGCAACTGTCACGTTTTTGTTACGTTGAATAATGATTTCAACACAAATCCCCAAATCAACACAGGTGCCTGTTCTGTTGTAACATGTCCAGATGGTCTGCAATTCAGCACGGCAGCAAACAGTGGAGTTTCCTACTGCTGCAATTATTATTATTTTGTACGTTTTGTTGGAAGACATGCGGTTTTGTGTTAAAATTGTGATGGCTTTGCTTTTGATTCGAGAAGTATTTATGTGGTTTGTAAATAAATGTGAATGATATTAAATAAATGTGCAAAAATATTTATATTTAAATTTTCAATTTCATTTTTTTCCTCCAGTCAAGTTTTCAATAATTACTTATTTATTCGAGATAATCATATTCCAGGTGTTTGTTATTGTCATAAATTGTATTTGTGTAATTAAAAACCGTGAAAGCTTAATCTGCCAAGTGCCACACTTATAAAAGGTTTAATACTTGAGTTTTCAATTAATTAATTTCAAGAACACACCTTTAAGGATTTAATGAAGTTTATCTTCAAAGAAATAAAACTTACATGATTCATCAAAAAATGCCCCTGAAAAAGTTTTTTTTTTACTAAAAAAAAAAAACAACCCACGAAATTTTTAATTCTACAACACTTGATGGAAATATTGTTGAGGTGCCCATATTCAAACAGCAACATACTATTGCTGAAATTAATGCTCACACCCAGGAAATAACAAAGACGAACCAACCTTGAAAGCAATTGGCAAGTAATACCATGTTCAAGTAGACCACCTTACTGCTATTATCGCAATAAGTATCGCTATTGAACTCAATATTCCATCCAAAAAGTCAATAAGTACAAAATTTACTACGATGGCACCTGAAGCTCTCATAATTATGATTTTGGTCGAAAACTCGACCACTTCATCATTTTTGGGTAGTTTATCGTTCCACGGTAAACTGGTTCACTTGTATTCCACAGCAAGTTCGCAAGTGTAAAAATATATTTGACATTGGCTGCCATTTGCAAAAATAAGATCAACTTGCAAGAGGGTGATTTGTTTTGGTCCATCAGTTACAATCATAGTAACAAGTGGACCAGGTGGTTTTCTTTAAATTTTTTTTAATGGAGACAGTGAAATGATCAAAATTTAAGCACAAATTTTGTTTACCACGTTTTAAATAAATATATTTTGTTTGCCACAACTTTACACATTGTATTGAAGAGCATAATGTAATGGCAACCATATTTGCAAATGCTTTTTCTTTAAGTGTACATAGCCACAATTCTTTGCTTTTGTTAATAAAAAGTTATGTTCTAATATGAGTTTTTAAAATAAGCTAAACAAAAAATTGATAATTTATTTCTCGAACATTTGCTTATTATTTCTCTGCAAAGAACGTTAATTTGCTGTTCCCTCTTGGTATTATGAGCATAAATTATTGTGTTCGCTGCAAAACAATCTTTTAAACAATACCCTTAAGCGAAAAGCAACTGGAAAGATACAATTTATAAAACTTTGCCAACACATTTTTCAAACTTTCTTTTATGCTAAATAAGTGCGCAGAGCAAGAGACAAACGACATATTTGCAAACATTAGAAAATTTAGATTTATGAATTTGTATGCTCGGCACATGCCCTTCAGCACATTACTTTGATTGAAATGATTTCGTTAAATTGAACGGGGGGTAAGAGAAACTCAGTGATAGCCTGCCAGCTTTGCATACCTTGAGTTTAGACAACGAAGGTGGAGGCAAATATTTACATACTTCTTTTTTTTTTACAACAAAAATTGTCTTCTTTGAGAGCATTTGATAAACGTTTTTTCCACGAGTTGTTATTTCATTCTGCTTCATCTTTGTGTTTGCCTTAGAATTTAATACACAATATATTGTGACTGAAAACTTGAAAAAGTTGTACATAAAAAAACCAGATTTCTAATTAAACCTACTCCTGCAGGTGTTACTTTCACACAAAAGCAGAAGCCGTTAAAATGAGATTTAAATTTTCGCTACACTTTATTAAGACTTGCTAACAGCATTAAGCAAATGGTTAATAATTCAACAACGAACACGTAGAAAAAATCACACAAGAGCAGTAAAATATTGTGGAATTATATGAGTGCTGCTAAAACAATTACGCTGTTATGCAAAAAAGAAAATGCCTGTTTCAAGTGCACGTTGGAATAAATTGTATATGACAAATGTAACGTGTACTTCAAGTAGATATTAATTGTTTTCCACGCCCACGTTCTTTTGCAAGCAATACCTTGAAATATATGATATAATTATCAACATCTAGATGCTTAGTAAAAGATGTGTTTACCTTAAATAATTTTAAGCGTTCATTTTAGCTTTACAATCGAACTATATGATATACAATTGTTAATAACTGTATTGAGCTTGAGTTCGATTTTTACTTCCTCCAAAGAGATTTTGTGGTAATTTGGGAGTGATGATCACTTTGCTCATCAGCACCCAAATTTGCTTCGAACCCAGACCATGACTAATTGTATACAGCTTTTAAGCTGCAGTGTATTGCCATCCTACCACCTGAGCTCTTAATTGCTGACTGTCTACATTTAATCATGTTGATCAACTTTCCATTTCAGCACTAAATTTTTCTACTGATTGGAACATATTTTATATTCTCTCACCATTATCCACTTGATTTTTGTTTTTGTTGCTATTGTATCAGCGATATCTTTTCTTCGTTAAAAATATTTATAGCTTCAAAACTATCACAAGAAATCTTTATTAACTTGGAAGAAGTAAAACTCGAACTCAAGCCCGATAAAATTATTAACAATTAAACGATTTTATTTAAACTAAGGTTACGTTAAATTGAATATCAAAGATTATAATTCAATACGAACAGCTTGTTTTCCGGAGGTATTCAAAGCTGACCGAAACCGGACCAAGCTTGACGATTAGGTACTGTTTTTTGTGTTACCGGACACAGTCCGGTTTGTTCGTTGTACATTATCTATGGCACTATACAGGCACAACCTCTTCAATACTTTGGAATTTGAGTACAAGAATGGAAAAAATAGTGACGATACAATAACCACAGCAAGACACTTATGATGACTTTAGATTTTAGCGGTCTTGGTAATAAAAAAAAAAAAGTTTATGTTTTTTTAATTCTTAGATTGATACATTTAAGCCAGTGTAGCCTTGTTGTGCCCTGCTTGTATTTAACCACAAAAAGTTTGAAGCATAGGTCTATAATAACTCTGTGTGATTCAAAAAGGCTGGTGACAAAAAAAATTCATCAGCCTCGAAATTGAATTATGACTCGTAATTGTATTATGACTGGTAAAGTGTCTGTTCCAAGATGTCGGGACAGTATTTTTGAGATGGCGGGGCACCGGCATAAATAGTGCTCTAATTTCTCACTATTCTCCCCGCATGCTCTACATTCATCTCTTACCGCTATTCCTATAGGAATACGCACATATGCTGTTAAGATGTGCCAGGCGCTGGTAGTGACCTGTCATAACTCCCACTATCCTACTTAATTCGGACTTGCAAAATCTTAGCAGCTGCCCTGTTTTGTTTTCCTCGCCTAGTCGCCCTCATATAATTCTAGCATTTATTTTCACAGCTTCATTATTCCAGAGAGTTAAATGAACTGTATGTGTTCAATTCTTTATCACAAACAACTTAATAAAAAAAATAAATAAAAAAAAGTGCAGTTTTATGTGTGAGGAAAGCTTTTTTGTGCTATTCGCCAGTAGACTTCAAATGCGAAAATAGTTTGCCAAATATGCTGCTTTCATCACAAATCAGATAAGAATTGGAAAGTTAATGACCGAATTCATTGACTTAATAAAATTGTTCATTAACTTGATGAAATGTTTCATAAATTCAATGATATTTTTTAACGAATAATTTTATTATATCTATGAAAACTGTAAGTGGATTAATGAAATCAATTAATTAGATTTATGAACAAGCATTCGTTCAGTATAGGTTTAACAATTCAGCAAAACAAAATTCATTGACTGTTCTGGCCGCGCTTTTAAGTGAAAAGTGAGTCTTGTGTTTGATGATTAAATTCATTTTTACTGCTCACTGGTCTAAACTTCATAATATTCTTACTTTTTATTGAAAACTAATATAAAATAAATATATCGTCTTCCATAATTTTTAAGTTCTCAAAGATCTTCAACTGGAAAAATCGCACGGAAATGAAAATTTACTCATTCAAAATTACTTAATGCTTTTTACTAAAAGTTGTTGAAATTCTGGGAACACAATTTTTGCAAACATTTTCTGTGCTAATTAGCATTAACAGTACTGCATACAATTTGAGTTCTCTAATACACGTCTTAACAATAAATTTTAAAATTTTAGTATAAAGAAAATAAAACTTTTTTGCCAAAAAAAAAAAGGTAGTGCAAATTTTTTAATTTATGCATTTAGAGCTGAGCTAAATTCCTGGTGTTTAATTTCTTAAAAAGTTTTATCAGAGTGCTCTTAAAATGCTATACTGGGAGCTTAAGAAAAACAAAATAAGGCAGCAGGTGCAAAGTGAAACTTTAATTTTGCTAAAAATTTTAAGCAGAATATTCCAGCAGGATAATATAAATATACTAAAAAGTTTTAGTATTGTTGACAGCCAACTCAACTTTTGTTTTAAAGAACTGAATGCACGATTTTAGTAACGTTTCACTTAATCGTAACACAAACAGCAGTTTGTAAATTGTGATGAGTTCTATGGAATTTAAGCACGAAGAGGGTTCTTCTTAAAGCAAGAGATACAAAAATGTTTCTTAAGGCCCTGCTCTGAAAATATTTAATAATTCTTAAAACCAAAGTGCTATAACAATAATTAAATAAATTCAATTAGAAGGAAGGTTTTTCTCAAGTTTCTTAAATGTTTGCACACTTACCTAAAACGTAATTTCAGTTAAACATTTGTGCAATTTTCCAAAAATCTGAAATGAGAGCAAAAAAATATCTTTTAGTTAAAGAGAAAAATTTTAGTTTCTTTTCAAAATTTTAATGATTTAAAACATTTCCTAACAACTTTTCGATGAATATCTATTTATGGCTGGAAATCAAATATTTTTATGGTTGTTCATAAGCGCATCAAAATATAAGTTTTTCTTTTTTTTAAATTGAATATTAAAAAAAACACACAACATCATTTTTAAGAATAGTTGAAAAAATATTTATGCATAAGTCTCAATTATTTACATAGCAAACAACCTGTTTTTTTTTTATTATATGAAATTATTACATACTTTTGTGGCATTCAATATTATTCTGTGTTGAAAATGTGCTTTCATTAAAATTGATGCAATTAAATAAATAAAAGATATTGGTTTTATATATTTTTCAATTACAAATTCCTAAAGCACAAGTGCTCAACAATAGCATTAAAAATAGAACGATAATTTATGTAATTAAATAACTTGAAAAAAAACCCCATAAATCGCTTGGGGATATTTTCAACAAAGTATGCAGTAAGAACAAGTATCCTTGAGAAACAATTTAAAACCATGAACATCAGGGTTGCCGTATTCATCTTGAAGTATTTTTATACCGGATCTGCAATGGGTAATTAAAAACTGTTCTATTGGATATACAGCATCCAAATTGCTGCACTGTAATATTTTGTCATTTTACAGGGCAAAATAATCAAAAACACAGCAATCTGGTGCATTACCTTTAACTTATCTTCATTTAAAATGCTGGTCACGGTCACTGTAATTTTGTCACAAAAAATTCTTCTCAATTCTCAGGAAGTCAAATCGACTAAAGCCCTATAAAATTGAAAGTTATAGCATACTTCGCATACTTTTTGTTAAACAAAAACAGCGTTTAATTAGCAACATTGTACTTATTACCATCTTTGATTTGTATTTTGTTCCAATTGATGACGTATTGCAGATATATTGGTTTATTTTTTTTTTTATGTACAATTAATTGCTGAGCCATCTCATATTTTATAATATCATTACCACTGTATTTACCTTACTTCTTTTGCAACCTTTTGCTAATAAATACTTATAGAACTTTCCACTAAGGACTGTTCAACAAAACTACTAAAATAGTTTTGTTGAAAATAAACGATATGTTCAACACAGTTCTACAGCTCTAATGTGGGAAGCGTCTAGCAGAGTAAGGTGGTAGATTTGTTAGATTAAAGCTTAGCAAACGAAAGCTAGAAACTGGACTTGCACTGATTTGATGGCATCGGACTGCATTTTATATAGGAGATTTCATATTATAAAACCGTATTCCGACACAGGACTTACGAGTAGTTTATAGAGATTTTTCGTGACATACTCACTGATCCTTAAACTCTTTAGTCCAGCGCTTTACAAAACCAAGAATACATATAGCATATAGCATTTACCATCATTGTGAAATGAGAGATAAAATTTAGTTTTGAGTCTAGCAAAATGACCAGGTTGACAGTTTCTTATCAACTATCTCCAACTAATAATTATCTAAAAAGTAGAGTGCATTTAAAGGTGTTTAAACTACTTTATTCAAATTTATGTGACTCCATTTGAATGTTGTTAATAATCACAACCCTGAATTTTATACCTATTGTGATTTTTGTGAAGTAATAACGATTTTTTAGTAACGATTTTTTGTGACACAACTTGACGATTTGTTGATGAAAGTAAAACCATTTTTTAAACTGAAAAGCGCGGACTTCTGACTTCCATTTTAGCCACTCAAGCGATCAGAAGTATCCAAGAAGCTCTCGTCCAAGAATCGTTCAGTAACCCCTAATTACACTTTTTTTTAAGTAAATTGGATTAATAATGTGAGTAACCAGTATTGAAATTAATAATTATTTTATATTATTTTTGGTAATATAATTAAAATTGAGTCAGACTTCCCTTCCGTTCCACTCAATTAACACCTAAGCCCCCCTAGGTGATCCCCTTCAAATCTTCGCACCATAAGAGTAAGACTATTTAATTTTGGTTTAATTATTCACGCCAAAAAAAAAACAACAGGATTACATCTAAGAAAACGCATGTATTTGCATTTAATTAAATAAGGGTTTATAAGGTTTACTGATTTTAAGTGCTCTTGGAGAAGTTGTAATTCGGAAATTTGCCTATAACTACGAATAATCGTTTGCGTGCATCAAGACTTTTGAATGTATAACTTTAGATAGATCATTGATGAATAATCAAAAGAGAAGACGCCCTAATCGACTTCTCTGTGGTACAGCAGACAGAAAATTTATGCATTTAGAAATCGAGTCGAACAAGTTCTTTTGTATTACTTATTTCGCTAAATGCAATTAATTGCGGCTTAATCATCAAAAGTCGATGTTTGAATTTATCAAAGTCAAACCTTCCTGAAATCAGTATAAATCGGTATAAATAAAAAATAAACATCAATTGTAAGATGAAGAAGATTTGTTGTTAAGGAGCATCTTTTTTGAAACCCTTGCTGATAGAAGTATATCAAATTTATCATTTTTTCAGAAACTTTGGGCAGTACCGCGATAATTTTTAATCTCAGCTTTATTTCGTGATTCATAAAAAAGCATAGTAAACGCGCTCTTGCAAACATTAAGAAAATGGCTTTATTTAATTGAAGCGTTGAGCAGACGTTCTAAGCCAACAGCACAGCTATCATCACAAATTATCAAAATGTTATTTGGAATATTATCACGACAAGAGTAAAGAAAGTTTTAACATATCGTATTGACATTGTTATAATCGAATTTGTTAAAAAAACAGTTTTCATGTGTACCTCCATACTTTAAGCTGCTACCATTTAGCCAATAGTTGCAACGACATATAAAGTTAGCCAATAGTCCAGAATTCAAAATATTTTATTTAATATCTTAAAATATATTTTTTTTTCTCTTATATTATTTAGCTGTATTTCTTGTCTTTTTTCTTTTCATAATTCGTTTATTTTTGTGCTGACTTTCATTTGCCTTTGATAGGATTCGAACCGCAACCTCAAGACTGCTGATCAGCAACCATACTCTCTCATACCACTTACCACAATAATAAGAACAAATTGAAACAATAAACATTTTGGGTAAAATTGATTTAAAATTAGGACACCAAACGTTGAGAATTTTATAAAACTAAAACAAGATAAAAAGTCAAAAAAGCACAGAAATTAAAATTTGAACATGCTTAATGAAATAAATATAGATAGTCGGTAATGAAGAGCTCAGGTAGTAGAATGGCTATGCCCTGCTGTTTAAAACAGTATATAATTAATAATGACCTCAGCTCGAAGCAACCCTAATGAGCGTTGTGATGGTCATGAAGCAGCCATAGTAAGTCTTCAACTTTACTGTTTTTTTTGTCTTCTTTGAAAGTGGTAATCACTACAGTTTTACAAAAAAAATATTTCTCAATTCCGATGAAATAATTAACAAAAGTCATATAGTCTTATATTTTTGTGATCCTGTTTTAGTTGCTAATACCAATAATTGTTAGTACAAATTTTTAATATTTTAATCCCAAGTTCTCATCATGTTCATTAATTAGTCACGAAAGTCGATTGCTTCAACCAACTTAAGAGTTGTCGTAATCATTTATTAATTACAACCGAAAGTTTTTGTTACTGAGCATGAATTGGTTGGAATATTTATTTTGGAATATAAAGTAGAAGTTTGAAATATAAAGTAGTACTTTCCACCCAATTTTTTTCTGGCTGCAGTAAACACTGGGTGACACCAATTATTTAATTTAAATTGTTAGATAAGTACCGCTGAGCATTTATCCTTGACATTGATGGTCTAGTCATCTTCGTTCTTGAAGAATTAAAAATGTCGATGCTTCCATTCGCATCCACAACTCATAGAATCGCCATCAAATTTCAAGCATTCCCAAGCTCATGGGGCAAACACTTAATGGTGTATATAGTTGTGTTCCTTCCACTCTGGAATCAGTTAAGTATTGTATGGTAACAGACATATATGTAAGAACGCGCATGAAATTTAATATATTTAATTTCCTGCTATGAGCTATGATAATAAAATCAACCACTATTTAGTACCAGCAACCAAAAAATTATTTTTGCCAACTTATGCTTACAACGACATATTCTTGAGTTGTTAATACTAATAATTGGCACCAAAGCCCAATTTATAATGTTTTATTTTATTAGTGAGAAAAGTAGGCAATCGGTTGCTCTATTAAGTTTAAGAATTGCCAGAATCATATATTTATTACAATTATAATTTTATGCTAACGAGCTTGGAATGTTGAGTTGAAGTGTGGTCACACCAATTAATATTTCATCAACCTAAACATTTTTCAAGTATTATATTTCCTGCATATATGCAAGGATATTTATTTATTGATGATAAAAAATTTTCAATATATTGCATTAAATTTGATTTTCTTTTCAATTTAAAATGCAAATACTAATTTAATTTTATATGTAAATACTTTTCTGCCGCAGGAAATGAAGAAAACGTCTGCGAATTATTTGATTTAATCTTTAGACATAATTTTAAATTAAAGAAATACTTTTTTTAAGCGTAAATATAAACATTTGTAGCAAACCTAATAAGAGTATTAGGCAAATCCATGTTATTTCTGCAATCACAATTTCTTAAATAAATATCAACAGTTTCCATTGTTAGTACTCTTATAAAAGCTTCTATTTTGCACTCATTGCAGAATTTCCTTTTACACAAAGAGGCCTTGAAGCATATCGATTCTGAGGCAAACAAATAAATAAAACCATATATTTTCTAACATGTTGTTTCATTTAGTGTGTGTGTTTTATAATTCAAATATGATTGACATTTGGCAACCATTGTGTTGCTATAAAAAGAAAATGAAAGAAAAAAAAATTAAAAGAAAAAGAAGTTAAGGAATGATTAAAACATTTTTCAATGTTTCTATTTCATTACGGCAACGTCGTAAAATCGATTAGCTGCAACAACTCTGAATATAAGTTTCGAAAAAATAACGAAATAATATAGTTTCCCTACTTTAAGGCAGATTATGAGAACAGTTTCATGGACACGTGTTGAGTAATAAATTATATGCATCAGGGTGCCTCGCAAAAAACAAATCGCCATACACCACCGAATATAAAGCATCGTTGCAATAGGGTTGCGAAAAAAAAAATGTTTATGCCGAACGTAGGGGTCGCCAAAATACATTTTTCGTTATATCTTCGTTACTTACAGTCGGATCTTAAAGTGTGTGGTATAGCGATGTTTTTGCTTCGAGGAGACCAATGTTTATCTTCAACATTCATTGAGCTCAAACATACCGTTATAGTATTTAGCCACCAGATCACAGTTGCTACCACCCTAATGTACCCCCTAATAACAGAAGATTGAAGCTCACAAAAAATCATTGACCGTTTGCTAACGAAGTATTTCGATAATTCCAGCGAAAATATTCAAAATTTTGATTCATGTTTTTTTTTTTGTCGAGTGTAGGGGTTGAACGCATTCCAATGGGAGATATGCCAGCAGGTATAGAAGGCTGAAATGTTCAACTCGTGACTAACACAGCGCGTTGGCTAACAACAGCGTCTCGAATTCTCCGCTTTTATGTGGTGTGCACGCAGCACTCGATTATATTCAAACAGCTGGCTGAGTTCATTGTGATATTTTATGCGCCATTCAGGTTTCTGATGAAAAGTCAAATGCTAGCGATTCACGGAAGTCGCTGCATTATTACATAAATTTAAAAACTTTATCTAAGGACCGGTTCAAGCAAAATGCACAGTGCCAACTACAAATAAAACAAAAAACTTTCAGAGAATTACTTTGTAATAAAACAGAAAACAAAATATGTGGCAAATGCTCATTACGGCTTCAATCGCATATCTTCACTCAATTCTCCAAATTTTCATCTCTATATTGTGATTTCTACTAACCGATGTACATATTGGTGGCTATTCTGACCCGCCAAAAAAGTGAAACTTTGGATGGTAAACAAAAAAGCTGTGAGGAATTGTTCGTGCTTTTAATACGTTGCAAGAATCAAATTAAGTAGTCAATTAACCATACGTACACTTAACCTGAAAAATGTTTTTAACGCAACCATGTGCTTAATAAATGAGACGTTGGCTGTGCAAAAACCTCAAAAGCCCTAAGCTCTCAGAAAATACTGGTGTATTTTGTACAAACATACACACATGGTAAACAACTTGAGCCAAAATGTCAATGTTGGTTTGATTACATCAGGTACGATAAATGGCAATAAAAACATTGTAGTAAATGCAGTAAAAAGATTTCTAATGTTCTATGTATCTATACGAAATAGTATTTAATGTTGCTGCATGAAGGCGCATTTTTATAACATTTTACCAATTTTTCTTTTGCAATTTTCGTTTATACGTACTCAAAATGTTTTGACATACAAACGCTATTTTTTCGTTGTTTTCAGTAACTTGTTATGCTTTATTTTATTAATCCTACCGGTTGCGCCATTTATGTTATGTATTTTTTTTATTAATGTTATACTTTATTCAGAATTATCCTTGGGGGGTTCCTTAGGAATCGCAGGATACTCTTCATTTTTATTATACTGCCTGGAAGGCTCCGTAGAGATCGCAGGCAGAATTACCAGTCAGCACTTAAGTAAAACAAACTTATGACCAAATTATTAATAAGTTAAATTATGCGAGGGTGACTGGCAACAAACTTAAAAAATTGACCGCAGCACAAAAATGCTAATTTTGAGTGGATCACAACGATTTGTTTGCCAGTTATCTTCCAAGGAATCAGGAAACCAAACGCCGAAGACGGATCGCTCTTCACCTCGACAATGTGACCTCTCGCACATCATTTCAAATAGTTGCAATAGTACTGACTTTGACACCGGATGACTTCTTTTTATTCTTGTACGTAAAAAATACGAACTGAGAGGTCAACGTTTTCTAACACCTCACTCTGGACTGGATCGCAAAATTTTTGGCATAAAGTCGAAATTTTCATGGAAATATTTGTTCATTTTAACTATATTTTCTTAAAGTGCATACCCTAGGTACAACATTTCAGTAAATAAAAGTTATATGATGGTAACCCTGAATTTTTACAAGGGGTACAAACTCCAATCTATACGTCAGCTGTTGGTTTTCACAAAAAAGCAGAAAAAGTTAGCTCAGCTTTATAATAACCGAAAGCGACTGCCGGCAAATTTATGCAAAATTTGGGTATATTAAATAGTTGTAACGCACGTTTTGGGCCCATATGTAAGGAAGGCGTTGTCGGATTGGTCCAAAATTTTTCACAACTGCTACGCATACTATAAATATCAAATGTATTAAGTTTCAATTCTGTAACTCTATTTTTAGGCTTTATGCCAAAAATTTGGCGATTCAGCCCAGTGTGCACCTGTAGAAGCAGTTGCTGCATTGAGAACGCATTTTTTGGAGATACCTCAAACAAAGTGGAAAAAGTGATTCAGCAGTGGATTTAAGCGCATGCAGAAGTATGTAAAACTTTCTGCCAAATATTTTGAAAAAAAAAAATAAAGTGCTTTTCAATGACTAATATTTGGTTTTATTCTCTAATCCAGAAATATGTATAATAAGGCAGCCCTCGTACAACAATAATTATTTTTTATTTACTATCATCAATTGGGGGCAACTATGCATCTTGACCGAAAAGATCTCTTTTACACATTGAAATGTTTGCTTACTTACAGACATTTAAATCATGGGCAGAAAGAAATGTACTAATAGATAAACGAATAGATACATAAAATCTGTATTATGTTGCCCGTCGCCTTGGCGCACTGATGTTAACACAACAGCGTATGAATTTAGCACAATTAATGTTGATGAATACTGAAATAACCAAAAATGAATTATTTGTCCATTTTATCAATCAAACTTTAGTCTTTAAAATGAAAAACACTAATAAAATAGTAATAATTTTTGCAAAAATTTGTACAAAAAAAAATCTCCTTTTTAAAAACATATTCCTTAAAAACAAATAATTAAAGCTAAAAATAGCATAAAGCCGTAAAAGTAATAACTAGATTCGTTTATTATTTTTACTAAATATTTTTAAATAAAAAGAAGAACCTTTTCTGAAATTTCAAGCTGAGCACTGTATCACTTTTGATGGTCACAAAACCTCAGACAAGTGAAGTGTACAAATTTTATCATCCCTGTGTTAAATTAACAATCACATACAGTGTTACACACACTTTATTCAACACAAATAGCAGTGGGTATAGATAACCTTTACGATTTTTGCTTGCTACAAAATGTTTTCGGCAACTCAGTTAATGTAATTTGATGAAGATTTACGTTTTTCGGTCAAATGGCTTACAAATGAAATTTTCATACTTCATTGGTTCTGTGTCAGGCTCTTTTTCCTTTTTACACAGACCTCAGAAGATCTCCGTTAAATGAATTCGAAAGCAGAGAACAGAGCCAGTAGCATGTATTACTTTAAGTTTTTTTGAAATATATAAAGGAAATATATAAAGGTCAACTAATTATGAGTTAAAAAAAAAAAATTATTAAAGATTTGGAGTGAGTGCAAAAAAATTAGTTTTACTCATACACATTTATTCATTAAACACTTGATTCAAGCGTATGGCAGAGATATAAATCATTAAGGTATTTGACCCCTTTTTTAATTAAATATTACTTAACTTTTTCGAGCTATAGGTACCTCTTTTAATTTATTTATAGGTCCCTCTATCTATTGATTTTATTTGCCGATATTATGCTCTTTTTCGGATAGCTTCTTCAGGGCAATTAAAGTAACTATGCGAAGTAGCGCAAAATATCGGCAAATAAAATGAAAAAATAGAGAAACCTATAGCTCGAAGGAATAAAAAAATATTAAAGCAGAGATATAAAATTTCAAAAATAGTTAAGATATTAATTTTAACAATTTTGACTTTATTCTATAAAAGACGAATTTAAAAACTCCTTAGTTGTTTTGTAAAGCAAAACTAAAAACACTTGCAAAAAAGAACAGACTCTTCCTAATATGAAGACAGCATTAAAGCAGTTAGTTTTAATGTTGGGCTTATAACTTTGTCATTGGTTGTAACAGCAGAGATGAGATGCAATGAAGTTTAGTCAAATCCATTAAGCAAAAAAACTAAAAGAGACAAAAAATGGATAAGAAACTTAAGGTAGGATCACATACGTAATTGCAGCAATGCATCGATTTTCACAAATCTGTGTGCCCCAATCCTACGATTGCATAACTAATCCAATAAAGGCACCACTCATATTGAGTGGTGCAATAAAAATGGCAAAAATTTACCAATATTTATTGCTTTCTTGTCAGTTTTAGAGAAATTATGTTTAATCCCTGGAAGACAAACCAAAACCGAAACCGAAACAGATGATTTTGGGTGCTGCTGCCAAATAGAGCACTAGCTGACTGGGTTGTAGCAATTATTGCCAATGAATGATATATCCCAATTTTGCGGCATTAAAATTTGCATCAAACATGTGACTGCAGAATATTTGACCATATCAATCTCATTATGTGGCAATTTAGCATAAGAAAATAGGGAAGGATTGATTGATTTGCAGCAGTCATGTGATCCTAGCCTTGGAAAAAACACAATAATTTGTGCCTATTCTTTCTGATAGTCCACTAGCTCTAAAAGCGTCAACATCTCCTTTATTCCAGTGAAGGCTGGTTGGAGAATGTTACGAACTCCTTCAGGCTCTATCCTTGGGCAACAGATTAGTCATCATAAGGATAGCGGGTCACGAAGGAAAAGAAGGCAACGCAAGGGTGGACTGCTTAGCCAAAGTGGCGCAATAAGGCCCTTTATAGTTCCTGAATCCTTTTGCGGGCTCAAGAAAAGTTTAAAGGACGGTAATGAAAAGAATAGAAAAGAAATGATTATTAGAGAGCTGAAAGCACCATGCGGCAGACAAAAGTCTGCTGAATCTCAGGAGAGTGAAGTCCAATCGTAGTGTACACCTCAGCAGAAGAGATGTTGGATTACATACAGGGATAACGACACTATACCATATGATTAATTACACTGTGCTAGTTGAAAAAACTAACAAACGGGGCACCCAGTGACTAAACCTAATTCGGGTACGCTGAATTCAGTGGTGCTATCCGTTTTTCTAGGTTAGCTCGCGTTTTCGAGATTTACCGTTATTTTAAAAATGGAGGAGGTTGCACTACATGTATTGAACTAACTAAAAAAAATTTTCATTTATTGAACTTTAGTAAAAAACCGAAATTCTGCAATAAAATAAACTTTAATCTGATATATAATTTATTACAAAAATTCTTTTTTGCAAATTCTTGAAATTTTGTGATCTTTAAAACTGCATAAAAAATTGAAAAATTAAGCTATGCCAACAAATTTTCCCGTGTATATAAAAAATTATGTTTAAAACAAAACGAGCTTTAAATGACCAAAATCTGTGGGCAACTTTTGATTTTATTCACAAAAGATGAAAAATTGCAGTTTTAACCTGTTACCAGACGAAGCCTCAAAAATTGAAAAAAATATTTTCTTGTTAATTAAAGTACATTTCTGCATGTTCATATAAAAAGTTTTTTGTAATTATCTAACATTAAGATGTGTTAAAAAAGTGTTATGAAACCCTTTTGCATAATTTGTACTATTATGCAAAATTTATTTTTTTATTGCGGAATTTCGGTTTTTTACTAAAGTTCAATAAACGAAAATTTTTTTTAGTTAGTTCAATACATGTAGTGCAACCTCCTCCATTTTTAAAATAACAATAAATCTCGAAAATGCGAGCTAACCTAGAAAAACGGATAGCACCACTGAATTCAGCGTACCTGAATTAGGTTTAGTCACTGGGTGCCCCGTTTGTCGGCAAAAAAAAGTTCCAAATTCAAGGACAGTGTTATCATCCCAAAAAACTTAAATTGATAAACAATGATTCCTGCAGACTCTTGAATGAGCAGAAATAAATGGCGGAACGTGTCTTTTGTGAACGTAACGCTGCACATAGATACATAAACAAATGCCTGGGCGCTGAATTTTTGGATGCCTGGCGCCTTGGTAAAATCAAACCTACGGCAGTAGCGAGATTTGCATAGTCTAGTTATTGTTTTTTGTAGGGCATACATATGTGAGTACATATAATGTGCACATTTCATCTCTCTGTCTCTTGGAGTTTGGGAGTTACGGCTAATTTTTACTTTATGTTGTATAGGGAGACCTGATAGTTTTCGACCTGTTGCTAGTTTTAACATTTGTTGTTGTAGAGCAACTGTAAATACATACACTTTCCGAGATTCAGCTCTGTATCTTTTACGGTTCGAGAGTTATAGGTAATTGTTGTTAAGGGACACCTGATAGTTTTAGAGTTGTTGTTTTTAGCATTTGTTGTTGTGAAGCATATGTGAATACATATATTATGCAAATCTCATCCCTCTCTCTCTCACGATTCGATAGTAACGGCAAATTGTTACTTTACGTTGTATGGGGACACCTGGTAGCTTTTGACTTTTTGTTGTTTTCAGCATTTGTCATTATAGAGCATACATACACTGTGCGAATTTCAGCTCATGGGCACACCTGGTAGCTTTCAATTTTTTGTTGTTTTCATTATTTGTTGTTGTAGCAGCAAGATACAACAACATTCTGTGAAAATTTCAGCTCTCTAGCTCTTACCGTTTTGCAGAATGGACGCTGTGACGGACGGACGGACGGACGGACGTAGAAGTCTCGGTAATAGGGTTCCATTTCACTCTGATGAGTACGGAACCCTAAAAAGAAAAGTAACACAAATGTTTAACTGAAAAACTGTAGCGTACTACCAAACTCCAATTGATTACAAAATTATAATGTTGGTATGAGAAAAAAAAATTTTACTTGAATTATAGGTTGAAATAAATAGAATATATACTTGAAGGAGACATTACTATGTTGCGAGACAATACTTACCGTCTAATTCATAAAAATTATAACAGGTTTATAAAGCTCTTATTTGACAGATTTTCCATACAAATATGTCAAATAACAGTCTTATAAGCCTGTTATAATTTTTATGAATTAGGGGGTTAATATTTAACATATAAAATTAAATTAAATGTTATTTATTAAAAACTAAGCTCTTGCTAGTTTTATTCCAAGCAGCTACTTTTTCATAACAATTGAATGCGGCTTCTATGAAATTCTCTACCCAGCTTTAAGAGCAATATATAGGGTACAAAAGTTTATGACAACCACTTTTTATTGAAATTACAAACAAAAATAAATTAATATTAAATATCTCATAAGAATGTGACAGACATTTCAATAAATATAAAAGTGCTGTCTCATTAACTGGGGAAAAGCAACAGCAATAAATTCTGTCCAAAGTAATGACGCCTGAGCTTGAAAGAGCAATAAAACTTTTGCTTAATAAATGGCCAGAGGTGCTATAAACATGAAAACAGAAACTTTTGACTTTAATGAGAATTATATTAGATTTGTAATATAAAAAGTCAGCAAGAAATTTGAGCGAAAAAAATACAAAATCTTTTGTAAAATAAAATATTCTTGAAAACAAAACAGCATCAATATTCAAGTTGTCAAAACATCTGCAGAAAATGTAGAAATTGAGGAGAGCTTTAAATTCTATGCAAGTCTGCTAAAAGCCCATTAATTAAGAAGCCCATAAAGAACTCTGTGACGGTGGTACCAACTTTCAAAATAGGCAACATGAGCAAACAAGTGAAAATAATTATTTGAAGTAATGGAATAGAACAAAAACGAGCAAATCAGGTTTCATAATAGAAGATAACTGCAATAAGCATGTAACGTAATTTGCTTTCCACTAGCCGGAGTGGAAGGGAGCCTGTGCAGGGCATTATCAAGGTGTGCTTCTCAGTAAGAAAAGGTACGGTCACACTTAAGCTTTTGTTTGGCCATTTTTGCTTAGAAAAACAGATATACAACTTTTTTGTTTACAGTTATTTAGAGCAAACACATACATATCAACAACTTAAAATGCATAAACAGATACATACATCAACAACGAACAGAAAAAGGCAGAAAAAAGAAGTAAAAATATTCAACTTCACAACAGCATATTATATTGTTTTATTTGCTTAAGGAGTACAAATAAAATTTAGAACAAATTTGTGTTTGCTCTTGCAAAGTTTTTTTAAGATCAAATAATTGTTCACTACAAATTTTGTTTTCGTTCCTTGATTGAAATACAATTGTGAAATTCAATTTTGTTGCTCTATATTCATTGACTTTTGTTTTCGTTCTTGTTTGTTGATGTATCCATCCATATGCTTGACCAGAACAACAGAGCAGCGGTCCTGTTATTCGACGTCTCATATTTGATAGTCTGACCGTACTTTAAGAAAACATTGATGTTAGGGCTGTTTTGAAGCTGCCATATTACTCGTCAGCGACCATCCTTTGAAACCGCTAATTTACATCCAGCTAAAAATGTTTGATATTTCATTGTCTTGTGCGATTAATAACAATAGTAGCAATAATATAAAATAAACTTAGCCCCAAAAGGGCCTTTCTGTATTAATGTAATGAATTGTCAATTGATGAAAAATATTATTTGCTTGCTTCAAAGCTAATGGTTGCAATTACATTTCCTTAATATATCTCTTTAATAACTATCATGAACATGTGTATTTCAAACATACGAGTATGCCTCATCGGTGACCTGGCATTTCATACAATGGCAAACATTTATTCATTTTTGTTGTTTTATCAATAACTTTACTTATTTATGCTTCATATACTTGTGCTTTAAAAGATATAAATACACAGCGGTCGGTCCAAATACTATTCCAATTTCATAAAAACAGAGAACAAATATTATCGCACTTTGCATAATTTACCTCTTAAATCTTTGCTATTGTTTTTAGTATTATTTTTTTATTTTTTTTTTCATATAGAAGAATGAAGAAAAAGAAAATTATTAAGTCTGCTTCTATTGTGTCAAAACTTTTGAAAGAAAAGGACAAAAAAAGAAATTGTTTTCCATTATTCAAGTTTCTCTGCCTTTGAATTCATTTTTCATGCTGCCAACAATTTGTGTTGGTATTGTGAATAATTAACTGTGAGACTTCAAAACTTATCAAGTGTTTAAAAAGGAATTTGAATATAAAATACTTAAAAATACATTAAGAAATTCGTAAAATTATAAAATGAAAAGGCCTGTCAAAAACTGACTATCAAATTAAAATAAAAGTATTTTATTAATAAGTATTGTTTTAGTGCTTTCAAGAAATAAAATAAATCGAACAGCTTGTAAAATTTCACACACACAAAGAGACGCATTTGGTAGCTGCTTATTTCTGTTCATTTATAAGGCTTAGTCATAATACTTGTTAAGGCACTCTATCACTTTGTATTACGGTATCAAATTTGTTTTTAAAAGAATAATTCCAATACTTGTCAAATTGAGAGCAAAAAAATTGAACTATATTTCAACAATAGTTGATAGATATTTATTTCGGTATTAGACCACCTCTTTCTTTCCTCTGTGCAGTGCTTGAACAAATACGAGCTGATGAAAAGTTGCCTAAACATATTTCATCAACAAAGATGTAATTAGAAGTAATCAATCATTTGTTTTAGTTGATATAAAGCAAAAAGTGCTAATCTAACAATTTCAACATAAAAATTACAAATAAAGAAAAATGAGGAGTTAAGCACCCAAGTGTATTAAGTAATGCTGAAAATGCAAATATTAAATGCAAAAAAAATTCCAAGCCAAATAATACCAGTATAATTAATAACAAAATAAAAATGGTTTAACATTAGCTTGTCTTGTTAGAATGTTGATCTTATATTTTTTAATCACATATTATTATGGCCCAAGATTGGCTCCAATTAAAGTAATAAAGTAAATTAAAGAATCAAAAACCAATCAACATTTCTGCTTCATTCAATCGCCCAGTATCGAATGAAATTAACACACCGTTCAGGTACTAAACAAATAATTGCCTCGTTGAAATTTGTACAAATAAAAAATAATTTTGAATGCTTTGCTATTCTGTACATTTTCATTTCATTTTTAATATTTGTGCTGGCGCTTATTTAATGCCCCTTTAATGAGGAAATTTAAGTGTAAAAAACAGTCTACAATTTGACACACATACATATGTAAATAACGACATTTTTAGAATAATTGCTATATACAAGGTTAGCTTTGAAGACCGTGTGAAGGAAACTATTTGCATCGGCTTTATATCGGTATTTGCATGTATTACCTGGTTGTGGCTCAAGTGCGTAAACAAATTCGCCAGTTTTCGCCCATTTGAATATATTATTCACTTCTAAGAGACAGACTCATACAACACGGGACCCGTACTGCTGTACCAGTGACCTAACGCTTAGTTTTTAGTATTTCTTTGATTTTTAGCATCTGCGGGTAGTAGTAGCGGGCAGGCTACGCTTTATCTAAGAAAATCGCAACCAAATGTTTTCAAATGTTTTTCACTGCGTGTATAAAAGCACTATTTAGGTGTTAACTTTTTATTGTTTGTGGTATTGTGGAAGACCTCGTGTAAAGATGTATTCTTCTATGGCTTGGAAGCTTTTGTATTGAGCCATTGCCTCATAAGTATATGACAGAACTCGTCGTGGTAGACGTGTAACAGCCATGGTAATTGTTGTTATTAGTTATTGCAGGAACCATATATACCACAAACCACAAATATTCGGATTGAATATCAAAAATAAACATTGGACTTCTAAATGCATACTTCTTAATACATACTTGTAAGTGAAAATGACTATCGTTATTAATAGTGGCCCTTAATCATTTTTTTAATTGAGTTAAATACTTGAATAACATATTTTTTCGAAATATTTCCTGCAATACATATAATTTTTTATCAAAATTAGGAATATAATTAACATAAAAAATGTTATTACTTGCCTTTATGTACTAAAATTACTTCGTAAGACTGCGGTAAATAGAAATAAACTTTATGTCGCACTATGTTAAGAATAATTTTGCTAAAATAAATGCACTTGCTTACATTAAAAGTTTAAGTGTAAGACAACATCAAGACAGGATAAAGTTTGCAATAAAACACAAACATGATAATTATTAATTAGGCTTTTAAATTCGGTTTTACTTCTTCCAAAGTATAAAAAATTTTTAAGCAGCTGCCCAAGAACAGTATGCAATGAGTCATAACCTGGATTCGACGAAGCAATTGGCGTGTTAATGAGTGACGTGGCGGCCGTGAGAGAGCCATGCCATGTTCACCAGCCCATGTCATCGACTTTATATTTCCGAAATTCGTTAGAACTTTTAATAACTACAGTTTCAGTCCAAGAAAGTATATCTCAGTTCCGAGAAAGTGAAATTGAGCTAATACCCGATAAAAGTTATAAAAAATTTTAACAAATAATGCAATAAAAAGAAGAAAAAAAATTTTAAGAAAAATTTATATAACATTTATATTCATCAAATTTAATTTCCTAATGCAATTGAGGTGTTTTTACCTTGCGCTGGTAATGACAATAAAATTTTTAACAAAGGTATTTGTACTCCTATTTGGTGCATATTCGTACTGGTATTTGTATCTTCGCAACTCTAAATTAGATATCCAGAACTTCGCTAATCCACATAAATAAATATGTATGTATATGCGTTTGAGCGTATACATTAACACTCATATGCAACTGTGTCCGATGACCTTAATGCATAAAAAATCGATGTAAACTCTTTTTAGTACTCAAATAACAGTTTATTATTTACTATTAAAGGCAGAGTAAATTTGGAAAAAACCCAAAAAGCTTAAAGCTGTTTTCATACCTAAAAAGTATATCCGAGGGAAACTCATTGTATGAAAGTTGCTAAGAAAAATAATATATATGTAGCAATACGATTGAACCGCACTCTGTTCTTCTGAAATTGAGATCCTACATTTTTTTTTTGATTATCATTAACTGCTTACAAGTAATTAAACATGAAGCCGAATGACTGCAAAAATATGCTTAAGTGATTTCAAGTCTACGGACGAGTTGGTTGGCACCAACGAAACGTCGACGGCACTGAGGCATGCTGAAAACATAAAACCAGGACCAAGCTTTTGGGCTCTTGCGAACGCTTTTGGCAATTGCTTTAATTTAAAATTTACCTTGTCAATACATAGAACTTTAGCGGAATTTTATTGATTATAGTTAGAGCTATATTTTGTTATAATTAGTTTTTACACGATTCTTGCCAATGGCCTTTGGGCATTCGAAATTAATTAAAAAAGATTCAATATCTACATTCCAATTTGATATACTAAGTATAGATAAATTGAACTTTGATATAACAATTTGTAAAAAAAAAGTTTTAAATGTTATTAAAAACTTTTTTCTTAAATCGCATTTTTTGCAGCTTTTCTTTATTCCCATTTCTTGTAGCCATACGATTTTTCTAACTAAATTTGCACTTTGGTTTATGCATGTAATTGCTTTTATTCATTCTCCATCTCTGCATGAGCTTAAGATGTATTTTGTTGCAAGTGTGTCATTGAGTTATTTGCTTTAACAGTAATAGTGTTTACTGAAGCTCTTTTTCATTAATTTATTTCCATGCATGTTCAACGAACAATGAGTGAAATATATACATGTGTTTACTTGCTACAGTGGTGTGGTGTGCAAGCGTGTGTATGTGTGTTTTTTGTTTGCTCGTTTGTGTACTCCACTATACATATGTTTCATTATTTGGCGCTAGAGATCACGTCATTTCGTTGTCTTATAACTAAAAAAGACGCATATATACACAAGTAGTAGTTTTCACAAAAACTGTCTTTAATTACACTTTAAAAGGTTTGAAATTATTAAAGTGTTGGTATAGAAACTAAGGTTAGGTTGACAAGAAGAATATATTTATTAGCCCATGTTTTTCGACATACACTTAAGTATCATTGGCATTTCCATTGTTTTTTCAATACAGGGTAGTACAGGGTAACTTTTTTTTTTCTTTCACCACAATCCACTAAATTAAGGCGCTGGTCGGGGAAGAATTAGATATTTTTTGTTAATACCCCACGCAGAAGTACTGCCAGAGATTAATTCTGATTACTGCAATCAATCGAGTATCATTGGAAATAATTCAGAAAAAATTTCTTCAGTTACTATTTTAAGTGTAAAAATACACTTTATTTATTACTTTCTGTCTGTTTTAGTAATTTATAGGCCACTGAAGGTGGCATTTCGTTGATGCTTCTCCACTCGTCAAAAGACTCGTAAGAACTTCAAAGAATGTTTGCACATTTACTACTCATTCAATTATTTCTGTAAATACAATGAGAATCACAAATTTCCATAGAAACGTTTAATACAAAAAACAATTTTATCGTCTGGCAACTGTTTTGCTTTTCTTTATAACCCTCATAAAACGAGTTACCATTGGTTATTACGATTGGTATTCTTAAAAATATCAAAAAGTAAAAGATTTTTTTGAATATTAAAAAATGAATATAAGAAAGAGTTCTTAAAGCAAATAAATAATTAGAATAATTAGTTTATATGAACAGCTGCAACAACGCGAACCACCTCACTTAAATACTAAATTATACAAACTGGGAAAAAGTTGTGGGAAAAATTTAATTCAAACCGATATATCCGTTGGAGAAAGGTGGATTAATTTCCAATATTTTTTCAAAGCCCCCAACGTGCGATTTACCAAATCGTGCACATAATATTTTGTTTGTATGGCTGAACAAAGTTAATCCATGTGTATTATATTTTCACTTCGCTTATATGACAAGAGTTTAATATTGTTGTTTGTTTGTCTGCACGAAATGAACACAAACTGAAACAGCTTTGTTGAAGGCACTCAAACAAAGAAACCCTGCAGTTCTTCCCAACAGTTTCAGCAGGTTTGATCGAATAATTTTACTTGGTTTTATAAATTACTTGCACAGAACCAATCACAAACTTTTTTACTCCTTAATTTGCCTTATACTAAAAATCATCAAAATGTTGAAAAATTGTAAAAATTTAAGCCATTTGCTTGTATGCTGTTATTAAGTTTTTTAGCATACAATCAATTGTCACCACTAATACAGTCGCAAAAAATACAGAAATTAATTGGAAGTTGATTGAATGTTAGTGAAACCATATAAAATATATTCCAAGCAACATCACTGATACAATAGTGATGATATTGCATCATCACTGATACAACAGTAACAAATGCAAAAATCAATTGGAAATCAATTAGATGTAAGTGAAACAATATAAAATATATTCCAAGCAACAGAAAAACATATTGACAAAATTGAAAGCTGACCGACGGCACTAAATATAGATAGTCAGTAATAAAAGGATCAGGTGGTAGAATGAAAGCGGTGCTGCTTAAAAACATTATGCAATTAGTTAGAAGCTGAAATTGGAATCACTTGGGCGGTGATGATCGCCGTGGTGCAGTGGAAACAGCCATGTTATGTTCCCATCTAACAAGTGTTCAATTTTATTTTTTTTACACCTTTTAAAAAATTTGGTTACTACAATCTTACCACCGAAAAATTTGACTCAATTTGGAAAAAGTAAAGCCGAACTAAATAATTTTTTTTTTTGCTTTACGAATTGAAAATTCATAAGATTTAAATTTTTTTGTTTTAATATCTCCACTGTTTCCATGTTTAAAACCCTGACTTTTCTTAATGCAAACAACATTGTGTATAAAAGGTACATAGTTGTATGAAATAAATTTTTAGCTACATGTCTCTGCTGCCTTGTAAGGAGGGCCCCTTTAGAAGGCCTCTTTACTCCTTGATATTACCGTGAATATTCTTCTGTCCTTAAATGTGTTGATTGTATTCAAGGCAATATTGTTTTAATTTATGTAGTTTTTGCACATCCAGTAATCTACTTTAATGGTTTAAGGATTAAGCAAATGAAATCTAGATTAATATTTCTCTTATTTTCAAAACAATTAATTTTTATGAAACATTTGCTCTCAAATGCTTCGTAAGTTATGGGATTAACTATAATGTACAATAAAAAATAATTTGAAGTATATTGTAGCCAAAGCAAAGCTTGACCAGGGGAAATTTATTTGTGATAGTTTATAATGTTTGCTAATATGAAATGTATAAACAAGAACAGAAGCTGATTCCGATCACTGTTTTTGAATCCAAACTGGAAAAGATAGTTTATTATAGATTGGATGGAAACCCGTTTAAACAAAAACCGATGGTTCAAACAAAAACTAAAAAATATTTTTGAATCAGTCCAAACTGATGATATTCTAAAACGGAGCCAAATATGTGAAAAACCACCTTTAAGGTTATAGTAAAGACTCGAAAAGAATAAAAAAGTAATCTGATTTGTGATTTAATATACTATATCTTCCAAAGTAGTGTACAGGTTTTTTTGCTAAACACAATCCCAAAATGTAATGCAAACACCAACTAATTGGGAGTTCAATTCAAATATGATCCGTGTTGTTTTTGGAAATTTTTAAAAAGCTGTTTTAGAAAAATATCGATAAAGTTGCACTCGTTTTAATTTATAAAAGTACAACCTCTAACAAAAAAATACACTGCAAAAAATTAGGAAAGCGATTTCTGTTTTTTTATTTCTAGAAATTTTTGGTATATTTTTTTTTTATTAATTTTATTGTGTTTTTTATGGGCAATAGGCTCTAGAGTTGAATGTTTAAACATTTTTTCAAAACTTTCCATGTCTACTTGAAAGTTGCACGGCATCAGCGAAATGTCGTCGTAAAGACAACTACAAAACGTAAAAGAAACAAGGTTAACTTTTTGATTTGTATTAATTCAATACCTGTTGAATAATACACCCATATGGTTAATCTACTTTTTAGAAATATATGTTTTTATGCGAAAAAAATAACGTCTACTTGAAGTGTTTGTCAAAGGCAAATCAAATAAACGTTTAATAAACATGGAATATTTTTTCCAAATAAATGAATACAAAAAGCCCGCGTTCACGTATTACGACTACATATCAAAAAAAAAAACACGTCCGCTCTGATCAAAAATTTGCAACACGAGGGTTGTCTTTACTATTTCGTTATAACAGAACAAAAACAAATATTAATCATCGAAAATCACTCTTTTCAAAATCATCTGCTTTTCAAAATATTCTAATGAGGATTTATACACTTTTGTATGTGTCTGCACCAAGTTTTGAAACACTTTTGCCACTCTAGTTGAGGAATAAATCTTCAAAACAGACATTCTAAATGCAGCAACCACTTTTTCAGGTGTCGAAAAAAGTTGACTTCTCAGTTTGCTATTTACGTACGGGGCAGAAAAAAAGTCATAAGGGGCCTAGTCAGGATTATGACGCGGATGACTCATCAAATTGATGTGCGAGAGCTCACATTGTTGTGGTGAAGATTGATTGGCCTTTGAAGATTGGTTTTGCTGATCTCTCGGCAGATAACTAGCGAATTAATCGTTGTGACCCACTCAAAACTAACTGTTCTACATTGTTCTAATGGTTCCGACATGTCCAGTTTTTCGAAAAATTTCATTGGAAGTTCTTGGTGCGCCAACTATTTTTGTTGGATTTTGTTCAGCTTGAAACTTCCATCGGTACACCGCGATCGTATTTTTTGAGCATTTCTTGCGGCCAACCGACACGAGTTGTATTTAGAGCGACTAATAAAGCGTGTGGGATCCAATGCTAATAAATTTGTTTACCAGTCAAATGCCCAAAATTGTCTAAAGCTCACGATAGGTCACATGACGAACTTGCAATATCAGTTTTTGGAACAACAACTGATTTTGGACGACCTTCATGCAATTCGTCTTGGACTGAACTACGACTATGATTGGGTTCGCCATACCATTGATAAACACTGGTCCTTAATGGAGCTTCATCGCCAAAAATTTAATTAAGCTAATCCGCGCACTGTTGCTTAGTTAACTCACATCGAAAGTTGTAAAAAATAATCGTTAGAAAATGTTCATCATTAAATTTTGTTTTTGGGCTGAAATGAAAATGCTGAACTTCACGATAGAGCTTTCGGTTGTTACATTGCCACACTAGGGTCTGAGAACCCTGCCACTAGTGCAGCAGTGGTAGTACATACGATGAATACAAATGTTTTGTGCTTTCAATTGGTATCTCAAAAAAAAAAATCGCCAGAGTTTTCTCATAAATATAAAATATTCCTTACACAGTTTTGTAGCTCCTTGTTTGCTGAAGGCTTGAAAAATTCTTATACTCCAAAAATATACATTCAGTTCAATGGCAGACACACGCTTTGAGTTGCATACCAATAAAATATTAAAGAACTAATAAAACATTTACTTCAGAAAGTGCAAAAGAATGTCGCTGCAGTACATCACTTTTTGTTTTGACACTTCCACTTGAAACTTGCATTCTTTTCGTATTACTCTCATAGTTTATATATTTGTTTATCAGCAATATGAATAATAATAAAAAAAAACACGTTTAACCCCAAAACCACATTAACCGAAATGCATTTTCTTCATACTTAAAACAAAATTAGTTCAAACGAATATAACAAACTTTAATGTTGGCAACACAAACAACCTTGCCGTATTTATGTAATAAGCAATAATATAAAAATAAAACTTTCCGACAAGTTTAATACAAGGGTTAAAGTTTTCTCTTACTATTTCGTGGTATCTGTCTATTTGTGTGTGCTGTTATCTATAGCTAGAATACAAAAACAAAGTGTTTTAAAAATTTCTATTTCAATGTTTTAAAGTATTCATGCCACAGTTTGTATGCCTTTGCAAATTTACCAGGAGCTACGATTATTTTTGGAAAGCTTTTATATTTGTTTCAACAGTCTTCTTTGACCTTGCTATCGTAACATTTAGCCGCAGAGAAACGTGCTTGTTTACTTGCATAAATAATTGAATCAAACTACCTGCGAGATGTGAACGGAAATAAAAATTTGTTGCATGTTCACAGCCAATGAGGATGTTCAGCAAAAAAAAAAAAAAAACGATAGTTTTTAAAAGTTTATGTAAAAAAAAATAATAGAATTTACAAAAAAAAAAAAAAAATAATGCAAATGAGGAAATATCATGCGAAATCAACAATCACTTAATTGTTGGAGTCTCTGTTAAATAAAGTGTGTAAATGGACAATCAAAGAAAAAACCAAAGTAAGAAAATTTAGCCGTAATAACAAAAAAGAGTTAAGTTTAAAAACAGAAGCGCGGCGGCTTCAAGCCAGGTAGTTGTACCCCAGCTACAATCTTGCTTGTAAAACTAATCTTGAGAATGATTTAGTTGGTTTGATTGTTGTACTCTCTATTAAATAAAGTGTGTAAATGGGCAATCAAAGAAAAAACCAAAGTAACAAAATTTATCCGAAATAACAAAAAAGAAAGAAGCGAGGCGGGTTCAAGCCAGGTAGTTGTACCCCAGCTGCAATCTTACTTGTACAACTGATCTTGAGCATGATTTAGTAATTTAAATATGAAAGCATTAAAATTTCATTCTACATTTGATTATTTTAAAGAAACCCTTTTGAGTGTATTTTGTCAGTGTTCCCACAATAATAGTGACGCTCATATGACCGACCGACATTGATGAAGAAATGCCCATCATCGTGTATAAAAAAAAAATTCCATTATTCTCTAAAGGCTTATGTGAACAATCTGATAATACTTTTCCAGTATATATCATTGATGCAATACTGCTGTCTAATATAAGGAATATTTTTAGCAACTACAGAGCACATCGACTGAAAATGAAGCCCTTTTACTGAGACTTTGCGGTCCTTCCACCACTGGCCCCATTCTCTTAAACGGAAAAATCTAGAAAGCTAAAATTTGCAGAGAACATGTGGATAACCAACAGCAAATACCAAAAATAACAAACAAAAATTAAAAGCCAAAAGACTTTGAAAAGCTTTTGAATCACTAGAGATAAAAGACTTGAAATTTGCACAGTATATGTATGTGATTACACAGGCACTAATGAATAGCCAAATTGTTTGAATATTTCTGATTCTCATTTTGTTTCTGAGAATTTTTGAATAAGTAGTTGGGTTTCAAACGTTCTTTTTAGTTTTTTCGAGTCTGCTGATTAGTTGATTAGAATCAATGAAATGTCGGCGTCATATAAAGGACATTAAGGTCTATTTTTAGACCTAAAATAATACATTTCAATTGGCTCCTTTAGGAAAGAAATAATAAAGCTCATTTTTAAAAAATGGAAAAACGTTAAAATTTAATTGAAGCTTGAAGCTATAACTTTGAACTTTAAGAGATAGAGACTTTGCACAGGATATGCAGTTGCCAGGTCTATATAATAAAAAATATCAAAAATTACAAAACCAAACACTTCAAATGTTGCCCTGCTCACAGGATGCCCTTTTGTTTGAAAATTAGCTGTAACTAAAACTAGAGTTGCAAAAGATAAATGCTTGTATGCTAAAAAACTTAATAACAGCATATTAAAAATTTTGTATGGAAATTTCCATACAAAATTTTTAATATGCTGTTATTAAGTTTTTTAGCATACAAGCAAAAGACATCATCATATTTGTATTATAAATACAAATATGATGATAATAATAATGATAATGACCTTACACATAAAGTCGTCCCCATTGTCATTTCTGTCAATATTATATATACCTGTTATTGTTAAGAAATTATGTTTTTCTGTATAAAACTGCTTTTAATTCCATTCAATGTATCTTTTGTTAGTCTTTTTTTCTTTCTTTTTTGAAACATCATAAAACCAGACTTATATTTTCTTTTTTTTTCTGACAGGCTCACCTCAAAAAACAAAAATATCACAATTTCTTACCTTTCAATTTGTTTATTTT
The DNA here is from genome assembly GCA_963662145.1 of Sturmia bella. Taxonomy (NCBI): domain Eukaryota; kingdom Metazoa; phylum Arthropoda; class Insecta; order Diptera; family Tachinidae; genus Sturmia; species Sturmia bella. The sequence goes on from OY759170.1 coordinate 59,045,306, forward strand.
TTCAAAAAGAACAAAAAAAAACACGAAGAGAAGAAAATTCTTTATGTGATTTGCATAAAATTTAAAACAAATGAAAAAATTTCATGTGTGCTGGCTTTTGCCAGAAGAAGACTTAATCCTCCCCATCACACTAACTTCTCCCAGGGTGACAGGAGTCAAATGTATGACTAATAATCAGCATTCGTTAGGAGCTCCCTATGGAAATTTCAGAGCCTCCAAAGAGGAGCTAATACACAAATATATAAAAAAAGGTAGTGCGCAACTCAAAAATTATTATTTTTTAAACGTCGTAGTGGAACTCCTTTTTCCTCTTGCTAAGGGCTAAGTAAAATTTTATGGCACAATGTCTACAAGTTTCTGCCCATCGAACCAACCTCATGTTCCACTATTTTTCTTTGACGAATTCTGAAGATATCAACACCTGTGTTTGATTAGTCAAATTGAATTGACATTATGTTTATCTTTCCCAGAAAATCATATTGTTTTAATCAGTTCCAAAAACAAAACCTCTACTGTTGATGTAATACCAAAAAAAAAATCTGATAACTCTCATGCTGTCTTAAGGCGTCATTGTTTCTGGAATTGTTATTGCTGAAACCCCAGTTACATATTTATTTCTCTACTTTTGTTGTTATCACTCAATTATTATGAATACAAACATGATGATAATAATAATGATAATGACCTTACACCTAAAGTCGTCCCCATTGTCGTTTCTGTCAATATAATATGTACCTGTTATTGTTAAGAAAAACATAAAGTGTATAAAACTGCTTTTAATTCCATTCAATGTATCTTTTGTTTGTCTTTTTTTCTTTCTTTTTTGAAACATCATAAAACCAGACTTATATTTTCTTTTTTACTGACAGGTTCACCTCAAAATACAAAAATATCACAAGTTCTAACCTTTCAATTTGTTTACTTTTTCGAAAAGTAAAAAAAAAATAACGAAGAAAAGAAAATTCTTTGTGATTTGCATAAAATTTAAAACAAATGAAAAAGTTTCATCTGTGCTGGCTTTTCCCAGAAGAAGAGTTAATGCAGCAGACAATATACAAAAGCAATAACCATGTTTGAAGTAAGAAAATTGAAAATAAATACATGTTATCAGGCAAGAATAAAGCTGTTCTCGAAAGTGTACAAAAAAACGAACAAAATAAAATTTAAAAAAAAAAACAAAAGACGAGACTAATCAAAGTTTTTAAGGAACAGTCATTTGAGTTAGTAAATATTTTTGCTTAGGGCACAGAAGTAGTGGAAATCTGTAAGAATTGCTAACAAGCTTTCTGCTGCCTCAATCTAAAGAAGAAAATCATTCCTTGGTTAAATTAAAGTAAATTATTGTGAAATTAATTCCCTCAAATTATTCATTGTTTGCAATGCTTGCAAAACCTGCAACTTCTGACATTTTTTTTTACAAGTTTTCCAGAAGACATTAATAAAATTTTAAGGCACCAAATTTTTCTATAAAAATTTTATAAATCAACTTTTTCAATTAGAGGTTCTAACACATGTTGATAGGACTACAATGAGGACGAATGTGTCTTTAGCCCCAAAAATATATGGACTATCTAAGATTAATAAGGAAAATTTCCCATTGCGGCCAATTTATTCATCGATTAACTTTCCGTCATATGATCTTTGTAAATATATACCTAATATACTTAAGAAAATTACAAATATTTCTAAATATAATATAGGGAATTTAACAAGACAGGAGAATGACAGATTAATTTCACTGGATGTGGTTTCTTTGTCACCAAGTGTTTCTGTTGATTTAGTTATTGAAACTATAGAGAAGATTTGGGGAGAATTTCGGAATTAACGGTTATTGATAGGAATTTATTTTTGCGCAATACTAAATTTTGTATTATTGACAATAGGTATTTTCAGTAGGATCTAAGAAGAAATTTTTACAACAAAAACTACTTCCTATGGGCTCTCTAGCATCTCCTGTTGTGGCAGATATTGTCATGGAGAAATTATCAGACACATGTTTAGAAAAAATGGTTGTCAAAAAAAAACTTATCACGAAATATGTTGATGATTTCTTTTGTATCATAGATGATAACGAACTAAATGCATTGTTTAATACTTTTGATCAGAATATTAAATTCACAATCAGAATAAGACTTTTCAATTTCATATTTGGAAACTATGGTCATGGGAAAGAATAATAGCTTGATTGGGAGATTGGCGCCAAAAGCCAACTTCTTCAGGTAGAATTTTAAATTACACTGTGCTTGAATTTGGAACTTTTTTTTTGCCGACAAACGGGGCACCCAGTGACTAAACCTGATTCGGATACGCTGAATTCAGTGGTGCTATCCGTTTTTCTAGGTTAGCTCGCGTTTTCGAGATTTACCGTTATTTTAAAAATGGAGGAGGTTGCACTACATGTAATGAACTAACTAAAAAAATTTTTCGTTTATTGAACTTTAGTAAAAAACCGAAATTCCGCAATAAAATAACCTTTAATTTGATATATAATTTAATAAAAAAAAATTTTTTTTGTTTTTAAAAAATTATTTTTTGCAAATTCTTGAAATTTTGTGATCTTTAAAACTGCATAAAAAATTGAAAAATTAAGCTTTGCTATATTTTGCATAATAGTACAAATTATGCAAAAGGGTTTCATAACACTTTTTTAACACATCTTAATGTTAGATAATTACAAAAAACTTTTTATATGAACATGCAGAAATGTACTTTAATTAACAAGAAAATAATTTTTTTCAATTTTTGAGGCTTCGTCTGGTAACAGGTTGAAACTTCAATTTTTCATCTTTTGTGAATAAAATCAAAAGTTGCCCACAGGTTTTGGTCACTTAAAGCTCGTTTTGTTTCAAACATAATTTTTTATATATACGGGAAAATTTGTTGGCATAGCTTAATTTTTCAATTTTTTATGCAGTTTTAAAGATCACAAAATTTCAAGAATTTGCAAAAAATAATTTTTTTTTTTCAATAAAAAAATTTTTTTTTCTAAAAGCTGAAATTTTTTTTAATAAATTATATATCAGATTAAAGGTTTTTTATTGCGGATTTTCGGTTTTTTACTAAAGTTCAATAAATGAAAAATTTTTTTAGTTAGTTCAATACATGTAGTGCAACCTCCTCCATTTTTAAAATAACGGTAAATCTCGAAAACGCGAGCTAACCTAGAAAAACGGATAGCACCACTGAATTTAGCGTACCCGAATTAGGTTTAGTCACTGGGTGCCCCGTTTGTCGGTTTTTTCAACTAGCACAGTGTTATTTTTCTTGGCATCCGAAAAGGGTAATTATTAATATGATAGATAAAATTTTAAGTGATAAGTGATTATAAGTTTCATAGAAAGAATAAAAATATAATAAGAGCTATATTAGAATATAACATTGTGCTTGAATTTTAAACTTTTTTTCCGACAGTCGGGGCACTCAGTGGGTAAACCTGATTCGGGTGCGCTGAGTTTAGTCGTGTTAACCGTTCTTTTTTTAGGTTAGCTCTTGTTTTTGTGGTATATCGTTATTTTAAAAATGGAGGAGACAGGACAACATAAATTTGCTTATTTTTATATGAACTCCAATATTGTAGTGTGATTTATAAAAAAAATAAGGAGCTAAATTTTTTGTATTTCTGAAACAATCTGAAGTTTCAAAAGTTAAAGGTATTTTATTAAAAAAAAAAACTACAAAAGTTTATTGGTTTTTCAGGAATATTTTCAGGACGAGAAATTCCAGCTATACCCCCTTCTTATTTCCCTTTCACTTTTTTGTCTTATTTTGTTAAATAACGACCACAGCCAATAACTTGAAAGTAAACTTAAACTCGAATAAAAAATAAAAATAAATTCTTGAAACAGTTTTTTTTACATACAAAAATAAAATTTATGCAAAGGTTCTGATTATAAAAGTTCAACAAGTACTTTGTCAAACACCAAAACTTTTATGTCCAAAAAAAAAAAATGAGGGAAAAGTAAAAAGGTCGCAAAATCAGTCGCTCCATCACCCTCAAACCACCAAAAAACGGCATATTGTAACTTAAGTCGACTAGCGGTAACGCGGTTTACTGCTGCTGAATTGAATATTGTTGTTGGCGCTTTATACTCGTATCATAGTATCTATTTTCACACAACGTATTTCTTCTAGAAACCATTATTCTTCAAATAATGGCTCAGAATCAGCAGGATGTGGTATTCCCACAGCCTTTTTTATTAGTTTTCCAGCAATGAAAACATCCTGCCTCAAATAGTAATTTATATATCTATGTAGATATGAATGAATTTATGTAGGTGGATATGCATACATATGTACATGTATACACATACATACATACATATTTATATGTAACAACTGCTGAAACTTGGGTGTTTAAAATCCCCTCAAGCAAAATGGAATCAAAATAAATTTTTGTTTGAAACAAAATTCTTGTTTTGTTTCTGCTTGCGTTTTTCGTCGCAAAAACATGACTGCAATACGAGGAAAGAATGAAATAAATTAATACACTTGTGGATTATGTTTGAACTACAAAAAGGTTCGTTAAATTTACACTCTGCTTAAACAAATATAGAAACAGCAACAAATTCGTAAGAAGTTCTTCATTTTTGAAATCAATTTGGAAATTTCCTAAGCTGTTGTCACATTGGGAAAATATTACAAGAAATTATTCAGACATATATTTAGATTAGATCAGTTGAGGGAAATTGCCAAAGAAGAAACATTTTGTAATTAGCGAGGCAATGTAATAAATGTTTGTGGAAGAAAATGTTACAAAAAATAAAAAGAATAAAAAGAAATATGCCAAGTAAGATAATATATTCCTTTAGCTTCAATAGTAAATATGAAATTAATTTTTAAAAGCTCATACAAATAACATTGGAAAAATGTTAGATTTCAAACAGAAAAGCATAAAGCAAATTCTTGTACATGAATTTATTACATTACAATTAATCACTATAATTGATTATTTCATTTCTTTGTTTTTTGATTTATAGTTTATTATTAATATGAAAATAATATTTTTTATTCTTGAAAATAAATCTTTTGAGTTCACACACAAAACTTTGTTCGGCTCATTTCAAAATTTATTAAGCATTAAAGTATTTATTATAAGGGCTATATATACCCTTATACTAATTTTCGCTGTCAAACTCGTCAAAATTTTTTTTCTTTTTTGGTTTTAAATCAAACCTGCGACATTAAAAAAAACGAAAATTTTTAATTGAAAAATTTCCTATAATAGATTTTAACAGCTTTTTAGCTAAAATGCTTATCTGTAGAGTGGTTACGCTCCTCTAAACATTTACTAGATTTCCTCATTCAAACATATGAGATGTACTTACGCTAATAATAGCAAAAGGATTTATTTTGTTTTTTTAATCTTGTTTTATTTATAAACATTTTCCTTTCTGAATAAAATGTTCTTAGTTGTGCTTACACAAACATTTATTTTGCCTTAAAAGATTTATGTGAACTAAAGTTTATTCATTCACTTATTAGCTTTTCTTAAGAAAACAGCTTTTGCCAGAATTTATTTTAAAGTACGTTTTGCTACACTATAGCAAATAATTCGGTGGGAAAGGGTGTTTTTCTTTTTCGATGTATAGAACTTTCAGTTGGCATTACTTGGTCGAGTGATTTATTCTCAGTTTGGTTTGGCAGTTCATCATGAATAGACTCACTGCTGAACAACGCACGTAGATTCGTCGAATGGGCCCAAAACGAGATTGCCGTTGTTCCCGATTTTCATAAGCGAATTTTGTTTAGCGATGAAGCGAACTTCTGGTTAAATGTCTATGTCAACAAAAAAAAAACTGCCGCATTTGGAGTGAAACTAGTCCGCAAGTGTATGTCGAGCGTGGCTGAGTGGCATGGTTGCCGCTTTAGAAACATGAGCCCCTGAGTTCAAAGACGGGTGCTGACGAGAAAGTGTGGCAGCTTCGAAACAACTAGTTGTCCACCCTGCTAAATGTCTTTGATGTCTTCTTTGTCTAATTTAATTAATATCAATCATAAGGATAATATAGAAAGAACTTGGAAAGAACTTGAGCCTGATAAACTTAATACAGAAATAATTATGTAAGAAAAAGTTCGAACAATAGAAATTAATTAACTTTAGTGTTTGACTATAATTAAGGCCCATAGAAATTTTCATTCTTCAATCTATATTCAAAACAAACAAAAATAAGACAATTTTTTTGTTTCTTTTCAACACAATTACACGAAATAAAATGTATGCACGTTAAAAGAAAAACAGCAATTAATCTAGCCATATCTACTAATCATTAAATAACCTGCTGAATTTCAGTAGTTCCCATTAAATGTTCCCTCTGCAAGCTATACCACTAGCTCAAGGAAGACGAAAAATTTTGAAATCATGACCTACGGACGTTATTACATTAAACGCAAACACAAATGTGTTTGTATGTTCGGTTCAACCCCCGTACAATGACAACATCCGATTTCCTTAAAAGCTTATTATGTACACCAGGCAAAGACCAGTAATACAGGAATTTTAACTACAACCACAAAGTGGAGTACATTCATTCATGATAATGATAAGTAATAAATTCATATAGAAGTCATAAAGCGTGACGCAAATGTAAGCACGTAAGCCAACGTGGTTTGTGATTTATTTCCGCCAATTTCTTCAGCAAGTAGTTTTAGCAAAATTCGCAGAATGAGTGCACACTGCCCTTGAAAATTATTCAACCTTTTTATCCATGAGATAAAATGAATGAAATACGCATTTAAACATGTATTTAAAAAGGTTTTGCATGCAATCATATTTAAATAAAACTTTATGTGCAACAAAAGGGAAAAAAGCTCATAAATATGGCTTAATTTACTGCATTTACGTTTGCGAATATTTTTTATATATGTATATAAAATTGCTTAAAGGATCAAATTTGTGGTCATTAGCTAGTCAATAGTTAATTCAATTATACAATAAAAATATGCTTGTCAGCAATCGTGCTCTAACTAATTGGGTTGCGTGGAGTGAGTTAAACTGTTTTATTGCCATTTCAATGAATTATGATATGACCATGTCAGGAGACTTCTTCCCGCAATCCGCATATTCTTAGGCAATACATACGTAGCGCCCAGAGCACATCAATTTGCAATAGATTGGCTAGTGGATTCCCATTTCCGGTTTATAGGACGTATTTGCCAAATTAAATGTAACAAAGCAATACCCTTGGACCCATTGGCCCATAAAGCAAATAAACAATTAAGAAAATAAATTATTTTAAATATTTGTTTTTAACGGTTGCGGTTTTGCAAATATTATGAACATATTCTTGATGCTAATTGTTCGAGCCTTTAGGTCACTTGTTTTTTTTTAACTGTTTATTAAATTCCATACATATTTCGATATCACAATGCATATCTTCTTCAGGAATATTTTGATGTTTTTTAAAAAAAATTTTTTTTTTTTTAGTTTTTGATTATTATTATTTTTTTATTATTAAATCCGATATTTCGATATCACAATGGATATCTTCTTCAGAAAAAAAAAAAATTTTTTTTTTTTTTTGAATAAACATCTAAACATTCCTGAAGAAGATATTCATTGTGATATCGAAATATCGAATTTAATAAACATTTATAAAAAAAAACAAGTGACCTAAAGGCCCGAACATTTAAAATATTAAAGGCCATATTCATAATAATTATTGTAAATTTATTGAGCTCTTAATTGACGTATTTCGACGGAATATTTGTCAAATAAACGTGTAATAAACCTTCAATAGTTTTTATAAATATGATTGTAATATTATGAACAATTAAAATTTAACCAGCATTTCCACATTTCTCTCTATTAATTGCTTATATAAAAGAATACTTACTTGATTTTAGTTTAATACTATTGCAATGGTTTTTAGAAAACATGAACTGAAAATAGAAAAAAATAAATTTTCTCGTAAAATGAGATATGTTGTTTTATTACAAGAACTTTAAAAGCTAAATTTGGAAAAACTTAACAGCTGAATTCAATAGACTATTATAGGACAAGCTCCTGCATCAATACAATGTTATAAGGAGGAGAAAACTTGACTTTCATTGCTGAAGAAATCAAAGGAAAATGCATTTTTTCGTATTAAAAAGTATTTTATTTTTATTAACACATATTTTTCATAAATTTACTACAAGAGAAATATGATACAGTTGAATTCTGGGAAGAGAAAAAACAAAATAGCAGGAAATTTCGTTTGCTAGTTCAAGTTCTACTTTTAAACCCATTTCAGTTACACGTGATCTCATTAGAAAAAATTATTAGTGATTTTCACTACAAAACGGAGCTTTAAAAAAAAATAATAAAAAAATTATTTCTATTTCAGTTTCATAGACAAATGAAAAGTTATTTTCATACGTTCGCGTTTATTTTAAAATAAAATATAATTCATTGCAATACACAAGATATTTCCTCAATGGAAGGTAGATTGGCCGCTTTCCCTTCGTATAAAATAGATTTGTTATCAAACAGAATTTTTTATACTTCAACGGATTTGAGCTAAAATGCGAAATGTGAAAACAAGAATATGCAATGTGTATTAAAGAAAAATATAAAGTCAATGCAAGCATAGCTTTCTGCGTAAGATTTTCCATAGTTCCTTACTAAAGCACTCATTGGACACTGTATGGTATTTCTGTCAATTCCGGTGTTAGCCCAATTTTGTCCACTTTCAAAATCTTGAAAGGCTTTTGAATATTTTTGGGGTCTTTTCATTAATATTCAATATCCCTTAAGTACACGAAGCTTTAAGCCGTTTAGATAATTTGGTTTAGCATTACGACTAATCGCTGTGTCCTGCCAATAACTAACTCACAGACCGTTTGTTTTGTTTATCAAACTGATTGATTTATTCTTCAACTTAAACAAAATATTTTTAATATATTGATTGCTTTACTATATCCAATTGGCTCTTAAAGTAAATAAATAATTAAGTTCATATTTGAATATTCAAAAACTTTTACTTTTTGATACTTTCAAAAATACAAATCGTAGTAACCAATGATGACTCGTTGTATAGAAGTTTGCAAAGAAAAGTAGAAGTGTTGCAAAACGAAAAAAGAAATGTTTGCTGTGTTAAAGGTTTGTTTGAACATTTCTGATTCTCATTCTGTTCATGGGAATTATGGAATAAGTAGATAAGTTTCAAACAAACTTTTAAGAATTTTTCAAGGCTACTGATGAGTTGATTAGCACCAACGAAATGTCGTCGGCATATAGACAGCTGAAAAATACAACAAACATTTTTTGAAAAGGTTCATTTTTGGATCTGAATTAATAAATGTATTTTCTTTATTAAAGAAATTATTGAAAATGTTTTCCTCTAAGCTTTGTTGATTGATTCAGCACAATTTAACAAATTAATCTAAGTCTATTAAAATCTCATTAAGCTTATTCGTTGCCAAGAATACCTTTTAAATGAAACATAACTTTTTCTTTACTTCTATGAAAATATTAACTTAAAAATTTTTTATAAAAGCCACATTTCTTGGCAAAAGATGTTTTTGCGACTATCAAAAATATATTCACGCACAAATTGCCTACCTTCACTTTGTTTGAACTTTGTTAAAACTAAAATGTCTTCTTACTCCTTAAACATATTGGACAAAAATTAACTAGGTTTCTTTCTCTTCGTAGAGTTCCCTTTTATACCAAAAAAAACAGAAAATGTGTTTACTTCTACAAGTAAGCCTTCACTTTGTTTTTTGCCTGTAATAAAATAATACTAATAATAGTTCTAGAACAAGTAAATTTTTCTACAACATGTCATTCCATAACTCAAAAAAAGTAATTTTATAAATTATTTAGTAAAACTGTATTTTTTACTATTGATTTGAATAATTTTTTTTTTGCAAAGCTTACATAAAATTTTGCTTTCTGTTTATTATTCAATAATTCAAAATTTAATTAAAATCTCTAGGAAATGTTTAATTTAATATAGAATTTTATATTTATTGTTTTTAATGGTTGACAGGTTTTCATTTCCTGTCCACATTTCCACACACACACACACACGCTATATGCACTTATGCAGATGTGTATGTATGAAAGCTGCAAACGAATCTCTTTCCCCTTATCCTGTGCTCTCTGTAAATCCATTTAACTCGTAAAAACGTCCAACATGTCATGTACGTATGAAAAATGGGGACAAAAATACTAAACAAATTTCACTTGTGTCGTCCTACTGGCAGACAGTTTTATGAGAATTGTTGAGCGTTAAGATGTGATAACTCACTCACTCCTACGCAAATAAATTGGTGTCACTCAAATAAAACCCTGTGTAATACTGTATAATAATACCATATTTGCTTAATTAAATGACACGTAATAAGAAAGACTAAGATATTTTAAACAGGCCTTGCAATACAAAAATGTTGTACTGAGGTTTTATTGACAGTGCTATGTCTTTTTAAATCGGCAAACTAAAATTAAAAATCTATTCTTTTTTTCCGGCAAACTCTTGTAAAAGGTGAGTGGAAGTTGAGTTAGGTTAGGTTAAGTTAGGTTAGGTTAGTTAGACAGCCTGAAATACAAAGACACCATGCCCACGCGGATTCATTATACGACAATAACTTTGTCATAATTTGCAAGAAGAGTGTTAGAAGAGGACGAGAAGAGCGAGAACGTTGCAACTGGTTTTTATTAATGGCGTTGAGACCGATGTAGCTGTTTAAGCATTTAAATAAGGCTAAGATTTTGACTTAATTACAACATGTTTGAAAATATTTATTTAGACTATCGCAAACCCTTTTAAATTTTGGAAAAGTAAGCCGGGCTTTATGCCGCCTATTAAGTAAGTTCTTGACTTCTTTAGCAAAAGTGTATACTATGTGATTTACTTTTACACTGGTTTAAAATTCCTAAAGCTTTTTCACATTTAAAAAAAAAATTACAAACTTTTTCATAATTTTACGTATGTATATTCTTTTTCAATTTAAGCTTAGTACAAGTTTTCTCAATTTAAAATCAATACAAATTTATTCTGCTAAGCAAATAATAAATATCAAATGCATGCAGTTCATTAAATCAATATTAATTGCATTGAAAGCCTTGCAAATCTCGTTTTAATTAAAATTAAATGCATGCATATTGTTATACTACAGACACATTCATTTTTACTGTAAAAAAATATTTTAGCCAGCAGGATGAAACTGGTTGGTATTGATTGAATCTCATTTTTCTATCGCTTATCTGACACACTGCTCAGACTTAACGAATGTAAAAGTATTTTTAGGTAATAATCTGAAATTTCTTACTGTTTGGTTTTCAAAGTAGAACAAAATTATGGTATTACAAACTGAAAATTCAAAAAGGTCGATGCCAAGCATGTGAAAAGAAAATGGTAGAAATTAAATAAACATCAATCTGTGTAAGCGATTATCCTGCTAAGTAGAGCAAAAGATAAATAAAAAGCATACACTCCTGTCATGCATGTTAATCCGCTTGACCTTGCGTTGCTGCGCATTATTACATGTGCTTAAAGTTAAATTACTTTTAAGATAAAAAAAATTCTGACAAACAGCTTTGAGCCTTAATTAAAAATCTTAGGATAAAAAGAAATGTGTAGGGTTCTTAAAAGATTAGTTTTCATCAAAACAAGTAACACGACTTTTTCATTCTGTTCAAGATTATGTAGGCATTGATAAATTTTAGTTAATTTTTTATTTAACACTGGCTAATTTTTTATTAAATAAAACTAGTAAAATAAAAGTGTTATTCAACTGATAGTAAACGAAATGTTGTTATGCTTGCTTACTTGTTTTATATAAAATTTCATAATACCTTTCATTTCAAAAACTAATACAACAACAATTCTAACACATGAAATCCAATTAAAATATAACACCATTGCACAAATGTTATTAGTCGTGACATACACACATCACTCACTACTTTATCACGATTAACTCATCAAAAAACAACAAAACTAAGCACTTACTAAAATACGAGGGCTAAAGGGAAATTGAACACCTTCGGAGGCACAATTGTTGCAAGTACAGCAGACTTAATTCAAATCTTTTCACAGACATGTATATACTGCATTAGGTAAAAATTTCCGTAAAAATATTTCAAAAGCGCAAGAAATAAATAGAAGCGGAAGATATTAAGAGAAAAAAAATTATATTATTTTATTGGATTAAATTAAAAAAAAAAAGATTTTTAGATGCAGCCAGAAAATAGTTTAATTGATCAAAAAACTTACAAGTTTTCGCAGAAAAACAAAAAGCAGGTCGTCATTAAAAATGTTGGCCACTTCGATTTAAATTCGAACTTAAGCCCGATTAAAATAAATAACAATTATAAATCATATAGTTCGAATATAAAGTTGAATTAAGGCCTAAAAATATGAATATATACCCAATGCGTTTCCATACAGCTCATAAAATTGTTGTATCACTCATACGCATCAGTCGTGTGAGATCGATGCATATGTATGCCGCACGACTGGTGCGTATGATTGATACATATGGTATGGAGAACATTTTTCACAGTTTGTTGAATACTACCGATGCCGCTTAATTTAAAGTTCTTAAGCAATTTTACTGGTTCGTGCATTTTGAAGCTATTTTTGATACTGTTCCAAGCATTTGTACTATTTTTTACTTTTTAGCTTGTAATTATTTTTAATCACAAAGATTTGCTGTTCCCCCAATGGTTTTAATATTTGTGTAAGTTAATTTTTGCATTTACTTTAATAGGTATTCAGGGGACGAGCCTTCTGTGTGCATTACATTGTACTCGAAATAGGAAAGTAGAGAAGAAAGGAAAATAGAGCGTCTAAGTAAATGTTGAACTAAACAAAAAAAATTTTAGAAGTTCAAAAAACTTACAGGTATTCTAGATTGCATGCAAGAACAAAACAAGTGTTACTCATTGGATACTCCACAGTTGCAAGAAGAATTTTTTTTAACAAACACAAAACTGCGAAGCTTTTGGCTTGTCTGGAGAAACACCCAAAGCCTTCGGCAGGAATCGAACCTGCGACCTCGGAGACTCTTAGTAGGACACTCTACCAATTCATCCATCGAGGTGCTCGATAAGTACAATAAGCAAACCTCCCTGAAGTATTACTGGTAGCCACGAAAATAGCATCAATGATATTTGCTATTTCAGCTCATAAAGTACTCTACCCAAGAATGATTCACCTAATTTGCTTTACCCCCGGTATACATCGCATTGCCAAATATGTTCCGAGTTTAATTTGATAAATGGTACTATTTTCAGCATAAAACTTTTGCTTTTTAAGCTATAGTTTCATCAAGCAACGATAAAATACTTCAGATACAAAACCTTCACGGTCTATGAAGGGTCACTGCAAAAGGCTTTTATTAGCAATATGTCTAATATGTTTGTTTATAAGCCCAAAATCGGGCAGATTAAAACAAAAACTTATCAAGAAAAAACCATTTCAAGTATTAAATAAGTAAAAATATTTAAAACATTTTCTAATTCGAAGCCCTCTTAAACTTTGAGAGCTAGAAGTGCATACTGTATATCAAATTGAAACCTGATTCATTACCTAATATTGAATATTATACTTTAATTCATTTAGTTGCAAAAAGATATTGAGCTTTGAATCTAAATCACAAAAAAAAAAGCTGTGCAAAAAAATTGCGAAAAAAAAACAATATAAGCTAATCAATTCTCAATTGACGCATCTTAACCATGAAGTAATGAGCTTAGAGCGTGTGGAGAGAAAAGTAAGGCATTAGAGCACTATTTATGCCAGTGCACCGCCTTTTCAGAAATATGGTCCCTATATCTTGGGACAGACACTTTACTAGACATAACGTCATTACGGAATATATGCTGCAAGAAATTAAGGAGCTTTATCAATGACATGTGCTTTTTATAGACCTATGCGTCGAACCTTTTGTGGTTAAATACACAGAGCGCAAAACAAGTTTACACTGGCTTAAGTGTATGCCTCATGACATAGGCCAACATACCCCTCCAGTCATCCCTGCCATACCCAATCAGATATCTTATAATATGCTCAGGCCCAAAGTTGAAACAAATCTTTAAAATCTGATTTTACCATATAAAATTATTTTGTTAAAACCATTGTTAAACATTTTTTGAATGGGTCTAAAATTGAAACGAAACATTGTGTCCAACGAACGAAATTAAGCCCTACTAAGAAAATTATCGGCAGTCTAAATATGGTATAAAATTATTTTTGTATTAAATTTATCAGGCTCAAGTTCTTTCTTTATTAATTTTGTGATTGATATTAATTAAACAAGACAAAGAAGATAACAAAGACGTTTAGCAGGGTGGACAACTAGTTATTTCAAAGCCGCCCCACTTTCTCGTCAGCACCCGCTTTATGTTAGTAGCTCCATAACTTTTAAATAAACATACATTTGCGGTTTGTCAAATGCAAGAAAAATAACTTTTGTACAAAGGATTATTGTATTTTAACAAAACATGTTATTACACAAACTGTGATTTAAAAACTGATTTTATTCAGTTTGTAGTGTGAACATAAAATCACCTGCTTATGGTTTTAACATTAAAACCAGATTCTAACTTTAGGTGCTACAGCCCTACTGGCGATGCGGCAGTCAACCCAAACGAATAAAATATGATGGCTGTTCGCTTAAGTTATTTGTTTGCTGCAGGAAAAGCAATTAATTTTTTGCTTTTAAATGGCATACAAATTTTTAACTTTTTTTTTTTTTTGCTTTTTCTTAAAAAAGTAAAACAAAAGAAAATATATTTTATAATTATATTTCGAGCACGATGCTATTGATCACAATTAATTAAAAGTTTTCATATTCATCAGTATATTAAAAACATTTCCATTCGCTCTTTTTAACCAACAAGCAACAAGTTGTTGAAAGGCAATTGCATATATTGGAAAGCAGAATTTAAACTTATAAAGCACGAATACTATTAAAATCAATAACCACATGTTGGGAACCCAACAGTGGGCAGCAAGAGTGTACTGTTACTACAAACTGAGAAACGCAAGAGAAGTTATTGGAGAGTCGCTGTCTTTTAATAAAGCTAATTTTGTTTGCTTCCGGTATGAAGCCCCATTGTTTACTCAGTGGCAGTTTTGAAAATAATACATTCCACTCGAAACTCCCTGAAAAAATTATCTCATGAAAATTTTTTGTTAAAAAGGTGGTTGATGTAGGAAAGATCATGTTTTTCCACTCGTTAAAATTTCATAATTTACTTTTAGTAATACTGAAACAACAAGTTCTGTGGTCACCAAATAAATTACAGAATTTATACATGTAGGTTACGGAAAAGTTTTGATTTCAAAAGTCTAACAAATAGCGGCTAATTGAAATTTTTCTAGTTTTAAAATTTATTTCTACGGTTTGTTTTGTAGCTCAACATTTATTGAATTTCTTTTGTTGTTTATTTTGCGTTTAGTTTTGTTATTCCATATTTATAAAATTTCTTTAGTTGTTTATTTGTATTGAACAAACCAAGGCTTTTTTGTTGATTTTTCCGGCATTTTTAAGTTCTTTAACCTTTTTTTCTATACTGAAAATTGTTCGTTCTACACATTGGGGATGCTTTAATTCAATACATAATGCCCACTTAAACAAACATTTTCACCATGAATGGCATTAGTTAGTCAAAGGTGGTACTGCGTTTTATACATCTTAATTAGAAATTAGCTTTTCTATTCAAGAAATTTAATATCGTTTCCCGACTAAAGTAATTTGAAGAAATGGTCTTATACAACAAGCATTTGTGTATTTAGTTTAAAGATTTTTCTGCACTGAAATTGCTTTGCTGGTCGTGAAACAGCCAGGGCATATACCCCATTGGGTAAGTCTTCAGCATTTATTTTCTTGTCGTGTTTATAAACGTTGATCACTACTGTTTTAACACTACATAAAAATTTAAATTCTATTTTTGTGCAAACACATCCTCCGTAACAACCCCATGTCACCGAAATTATCTTTATTTTAATTCATTTCAAGCAACATTTTTTCACTCATGATAAAGCTTTCCTTTTCTCATGCAAAAAAAACACAATTTTAAATTCAACCCTCGTTTTGTTTGCTTATAATTTTTATTTAATGAAATCAAACAGCAACAGCTGCTAAATTAAGACAAACACATTATTTATAAATAAAGCAAAAAAAGAATTGGATAAAAATTAAGCAAATTAAATTGTGTTTAAAAATGTTTAACACATGCTTAAAGTAAAATGAGATTCAGCGCTAATGAAGTTCAATTTGAAGGGGTGTTAAATTGTATAAAATTATTTATATATCTGGTTTTTATTATTTTAATAGAAGAGATTAAGGTCCTTGGTTTTTATAAGCCATTTAGTAATTAATGTATCCTTTTTCAGTGGTTTGTCTTTCAAGCATTAATTTAAAGTCGAACTATTTGATTTAGAATTGTTAATTATTTAATAGAGGTTGAGACCGATTTTTACTTTCTTAGAATTGAGAAAGACTATTTTGGTAACAAAACTAAAATAATCAAGATTTCGAAAAAAAAACAAGAACAGTAAACGTAAAGACTTATTATCTGGGATATATACCATGACTGTTTTACGACGAGTATGGCGCTCATCAGCACTCAAATTTGCTTCGCACAATTGTAAACTGTTTCTTAAGCAGCAGCGCATAACCATCCTACCACCAGAGCTCTTCCGGCATATCAAAAAAATCATCTTCAAGCGGTCTGAGCTCAATTTGTTTGTACTTTTGTGTGGGATTCCCCTGAAGAAGACGTGGCGCTATTGACTTTTCGGTTGCTTTTAACAAGGAGAAAAAAGTATCGCTATGAAATTTCAAACAAATCATTTTCGGCGGTCCAAATGTCAATTTTTATGGTTTTTCTATTTATGTAAAGAAGTTCCTCTACAAAGCCTTAGTAGGTGGTCAGCGTACTTGTAAACATTGCAGAGAAAAATAGATATTGAAGGTTGCTCATATGTTGGACTTTTCCATCAGCACTATGAAACTTTAAACAGTCTAGAATGCTTTTGCTTTTTGTGAAGGAAACAATCCATTTTTTACCATGTTTTCTACTCAGCACACATCAGTTAAAACGGTTTTTTTTTAAACAGTTCTCAATGAAAGAAATTTCTCACTAATTGTTTTCTATCATTTTATTATGTTCTTTTTATTAATGTTTTCATGCTCAAAACCACTTTCTGTTCGAATCAATTTGTGCTGAAGTATCATTGTATGTGGCATATATATTTAGAAATATAGTACACACCAACTAATATACATATACATATGTATTACCTAGTTTTCTCCATCGAAATAACAAATATCTATAATACGATTTATAAGCAAAGTTATTTCATGTTTTCGGGAACATGTGGGAAGAACAACACAAATATTGACCTGTCATGGCATACAAATACAGGAAACAGCAGCTTCAGCAAATATGTATAAAATTTAATAACGAAATCTCATTTAACAAATTATGCCTTTCCACTTGTAGCTGCTAAATTAAAACTCAATCGTGATCAATAATGAAAATAATTTGGAAAATTATGTTTTTGTATGTGCTCATGTGTAATTACAAAACAAATCTGCGGAAAATTTA
Organism: Sturmia bella; assembly: GCA_963662145.1. Classification (NCBI taxonomy): domain Eukaryota; kingdom Metazoa; phylum Arthropoda; class Insecta; order Diptera; family Tachinidae; genus Sturmia; species Sturmia bella. The sequence continues at coordinate 59,062,848 of OY759170.1, forward strand.
AACAAAACGAATTATTAAAGGTAATTGAAGGGGTAAATAGAGTTGTTTGGGAAAGAGTTGATATGCATAACAAATTATAAATTGCAATTCGGTTTCGCATTAAATTTAATATTTCATTTTAAGATATTTGTTTGTTTAAATTATTACAGTTTTAATTAACTTGCCGTTTTTCAAATTAACTTTAATATTAAAGTATTTTATAACCCAAGACTTATTAATTGGAAATAATTTAGAGTTAAAAGCAAAATTTGTCATACTATTTACTTATTTACACTCGAAAAATCTTAAAAGAATGTTTGAACCCCGTTAGAGGTTTTATAGGTGTGTTTGAATATTTCTAGTTCTGTTTTTGTTTATGGGAATTTTGGAATAAGTAGAAGGGTTTTAAATATTCCTTTAATTGAAAAATTTGCTTTTGTGTTGCCTCGCCTTGATACATTAAACAAAACTGCATTCCTTTTTTATGGTCTATATATTTCGAGCCATTTTATAGTTCAGCTTCACGATTTGTTTTCTATGTGTGTTTTTATATGAATATATTTTTTATGAATGAACATTTTTTAAGATATTAAGAGTTGATGAGCAACTACGAAATGTCGGCAGCATATAAAAGTTTTCAGCCAGACAGAAAACATTAATAAAATCTACTTTTAGACCGAAAATAATACATTTTAATAAGCTCGTCAGGTAAATACTTAAATTCATTTTTGTACAAAGCAACATTCATTTTCTATCTATTTCGTGAAATTATTAAATTAATTATTCAAGCTTTAGCATCTTCAGGCAAATAATATTTTCCTGATGACGCTAACAAATTGTTGGCGCAATATTGAAAATAAATAAATATAATTGTTTCTGTTAATTGGCAACACATTATGCGTAGATATTTGTATTTGCTCTGAACACCCTAAAATACTTTAACACATACTTTAATCTATTTATTTTAAATGTTAATTTTTCTTTTACTGTCAAATATGCAAAAATATGTACAGTTTCAAATTATTTTTTATAAAAAACAAAGATCTAAAGCTTGAATAATTAATTTAACAATCTCAAGATTGTTAAAGCTGTCAAAAGTTTGACAGATGTTGCGTTCCAGTCCTATACTTTTGAAACCACGAAATGGATAACCCGATTATTGAAAATAGTTTTACAAAAACTAGATTTTCTATCTGTCTTATTCTTGATTAAACTAGCTGAAGTAAATAATTAAAAAAAAAATTAGAATAAATAATTATTGAAAACCTCCTCTCTTCGAATATCTGCGCTATTTAACATTTTTGTAAACCATATTTTCTCTCGTATGCTTGCATAAGATGTGGAGTGTAGGATCTGTTCCACATCTGTAATGCATATTTATGGAAAAAATACACAAAACAAGTGGCTTGTCTGCGTAAAATTTCCTGTTGCATGTGGAAGGAAATTAGTTGACTTCCGCTCTCAGCAGCATTCAAGAGTTTGTTTAACAAACGCACAAATGCTGGCATAGATTTTGCCAGCAGTAAAAGTAGCACGCAGTGAATGACACTCAAACAAAATTGCATAAAATTTTATTTCTTCCCTTAAGAACACATGTGTACGTTAATTTATTACAGTGAAGGTGTTTTCTTTTCTTTTTTCTGTTTTACCTGGTATACACGATTTCAGTAAGACTTGACATGTTTGAAATTGCACATGGCTGTGTTTAAAACTATGAAGTAAATTAATTTTTCAGTTTATTCGGGTGGTTGAAAAAAAATATTTGCAATTCATTAAGTCTGGAAAATATGTTCATCTAGAGAAGATATTTTTATCGGGAAACTTTCTGCAATGTAATTTTTGTCAGCATAAAAGTATTCAATTTAAATTCTTGTTTAATTTATTTTTATTCATGGCTAATGAAGGGTCAAGTTGACCACAAATGGCATTGCCAAGAGAGCAGGCATATTTTGGCTCTTTTTCTTTATTACTCCCTATTCGACTTGTTTTCAGAACACTCGTGCATTTCATACCGAAATCAATTAAACAAAACTTCAATTTAGTAGAAGCTCTTTCCTTCTGTGTAGATATTTTTTTTTTTACTTTAACAAGCTGAAATACTTGCTAATCAAGTTTAATGAATAAATTTTAGCCACTGATTTTATGTTTCCTTTTACGGCTGCTGATTTTGATGGCAGAGGGGTCTGCATATTATTATCTCAGATGTGTTCTGATTATAAGTCGCAATTATGTTTCTAAAAACCTTAATTACTTTGGGATTGTATTTTTATTTTCTTGCCAATTATGCTCCTGTATTTTTTTTTCCTTTCTGTAAAAGTTTGTTTTTCTTTTCTCTAATAAACTCAGATTTGTTCGGGTCTTTTTGGCCAAAAAGAAATCCTTTGCAAACTTTCTTGTTAATATTTGCGGCTTTAGTTTAAATAAAAACCAAGCGAGACACAAGTTAAATATATTTTTATCAAAAAAAAAGTTGAAATTTGGGTGCACACCAAAATTTATTGCCTCAGGTTTTGCAAAGACTTATAATACAGTTTGACCTTACGGCAACCTTTTCAATCTTTTTGTATAAAAAATAAATTGTTTAAAAATAATTTTTCCTGGAATAATTCAAGGAATACCAGAAAGTATTGGTTGGGAAAAATGTTTGACTAAAGTTTTGCAAGTTACTTTTATTTCGTTAATGATTAATAAGCATGTTTAAGAATTTATGGATTTATGGATTGCAGCATTTCGGCATTAAAATGTACAATATCGTATTTATTGGTGGTAAAACTTATTTTTAATTATAACGTCAAAGATATGCCTTGCATTACTTTGAAAGCCATGCTCTTAAACATTTTATGGCCATTTGTGGTACCGACCGATTGACTTGGCGTGGTTGCCCACTACATCATCCTCATTTTTTCCCCAGGCGGTTCTAACCCTTCCCTCCAGCCGCGTATCTGCACATACAAAAACATTAAGCCTTGGGACATAAACTTACACTGAAACGCATTATTGAATCACGTCACTTAATTGCCAGAGATTCGGTGTTACTCTCTGCCTTGCCATCTAAACCTTGTCACGGTGTCACTGCACCAGCCAATTCTATTTACGAATTTGCTGTTTTCACATGTATGGCCAATAGAGGTATTAGAAAAATTTGTGAATAGTAACTAAAGGCATCCGGAAAACTTAACGAGTACTTTATGTTTCTTTTGCCCTCTGTACCTTGTGTACCCCAAACATAAGTTCAATCCCTTACTTTTTGTGCAAGGTCTGGTACAATGAGCGCAATCAGATATTTCTCTCAATAATAGACAAAAACCCACAAAAGTACACGAAGACTACAAACCACATTTTAGGTTGAATCGGAAAGGGGTTAAAACGGGTAAAAAGAGGGTAAATTCGGTATTTCCAGACTTTATCAAGCTATCACAAAAAATTCTGAGGGTAAGATAAATATAAATGGACACGTGCCTGGTACTTTTTTAAAATTTTGGATGTATTATTTTAGTTTAAAAATACATCATGTTAATTACCTATTCAATTTTCTCTTATACACAGCCTGTGTTTTGCCGCCTTGCTATTTCAGAGAGTTTTGCACTGCAGTAGTAAAAAATGTCAAACAACACTTTTAGTAGTCTGGTGTTACTTTTCTGTCATCAAACATCTAAAACACTCAGAAGTGGTGTGTTGAAATTTCTTTCGTAACGATTGCCAACTAAATTTTTTGTTTATTAGTTTAACTTCTTTTGTTGTTTTTTTCTGACTTCACTTTGTTTACAGGAGAAAGCTTCATGCTCCAAGCTTAAAATTATTATCAGTTTCTACAGTTTTCTAATAAAATTTCTCAGCATTCGATAGTCAGCTTATAAACTGAATTATCTTACCAGACTTAAGTGGGCACATTCCCACTCCTTCTTCTACACTCCTGTTCACGTTTCTGCTTGCCTTTATGGGTGCAACATAAAGTAGGAGACGACAACCCCAATCAACAAAATTATATATAAAAAGTTATTTGTTTATATTGCTTTGTATTTGTGCTCTTCTTTTTTTTATTTTTATTTTCAAGAAAATATACAAAAAAACGGAATGTAACAAGGCCAAAAAAAAACAATTGAATTAGAATGGTAAAAGAAAATACTTTTCTGCACAACCCGAAACATACAAAATAAATGACTGTAATCGTAAAATTAAATTTAGCTGGAATTGGCAAATAAAATAACATCAGCTTCATTACTGTAATCATTATTACCTTAAAACGCTGCCACCTTCATGGTCCTAAAATGTTCCTTGTGATAAAGATAAGCAAGTTTTGAAGTAATTTCTTCTTATTGTCAGAAACAGAGGAAGTTGACTTTTTTTTAAAAAGTATCAAAGACCTGTGAGGTTACTGCTACTAAAATAAAAAGGAAAAACATTTTTCTGTCCTTTCTACCAAAAAAAAAATCCCCTTTTTTTCTTGCTTTTGTTATTGTAAATGAAGAGGTGCTAAAATAAAGTGTTGTAGATATAATGTTATGAACAAGGATATCTTTTCACAAAAAACCTCTAGCTACTTTGTCGTGTACCACATTTTGAAGTCCCTTCTTGTATCGGTTCGTATGTACACTTGTATATCGGAAACTAGTTTTTAAAGAAATTTCAGCTTAAGCCATCTTTGTCGAGCACAAAACCTATCTGATGGTGAGAGAAGATTATTAAGATTCAATTAACTTGTTTTCCAATGTCAGTTTGTATATTTAAACGTTATATACCAAGAGCAGGCTTCTTAAGAAATTGCATTTAATCAGTTTTAGTCTGGACTAAAAGTGTATATGTGTAAAAAACTTTTTGACGAGACTGTCCGATTTGACAATCTTTTGAAAATGTTCAAAATCTATAATTTTCTATGCAATGAGATTGGAATTTTAAAAGTTTTTTACAAAACCGTGGCCACTTTAATGCGACATTTTAATGCAGAACAGAGTTCTATCAGATTTATGTAACAATTTTTAGTAAACGAATCATACAGTTATAAAGGATAGTGAACCACAGCCTTTAGTAGTTAATAAAGATAATCTTAAAGTAAAAAATGTTTTCTCGACATTGCTCCAAGTTTAGCAGAGATAAGACGCAAACTGATTTTCGAAGAAATTGCAAGCGAACTCCATTAATTGTTTGCGTGTCACATGGTAGAAAAACCGCTAAACATTTACTTGCACATTTTTCTCTTTTTCACTTACCAAACCGCAATATTTTTATTTATTTTTTTTTTTTTTTTTTTTTTGATGAGCAGCTGTCGAAGGAGTAATGCAGATCTTTTTTTTACGAAATCAAGATATGTACTCTGCCAGATTATTGCACATTTCTGCAGACGGAAGTGCGAGCAATAACAGAGTGTATTAGCGAACTGAACGAAATGGGAAGAGGGCCCATGAATATGTTGAGGGACATATGCATATGGCCACTAAAGCAATCCCATCCTAGGGGACTACGTCATGGACAGTTTGGAATTCGATCCATGGTGAACTATGCATCATACGAGTGCCAGGTCATGCGAGAATAACTAAAAATTAGATAGCAAATTCACTTACTTTAAGATCAAGAGATTTAAGTAACATAAATTTGAAGTACGAAAACATAAATCTGAGCTAAAGAAGAGGAAACGCACAGCTCCCCCAAATCTCTAGAATACTGAAAACATGGAACGTAATACAAGAATCCTACGGTGAGATCCAGGCGAGAATAAAACGAAAGGGCTACTAAGAATCAGCAAAGCCCGAATTGAGTACACTAATAACAGTTATGACAGATCACTCTCAACTAATGGGATATCGTAAACGCATGAGAATAGCGGAAGTAGCTGAATGTAGGGCATGTGGGGGAGGATAATAAGAAATTGTAGTACTGATGAAGCCAATGTCCTACTTTCTCACGAATACGGTGTCGCCATCTAGCGAGCTGAAACTCACCGCGCATAAGCCTGAGGAATATGCTGGCAAAATCTAAATACTCTAAGAGAAAAAGCTTCTTTCCTGATATGATTTTCATTATCCCGCAGATGAATGTTTTTTTTATAACGAGCTAATGAAGCATTTCATTATATTAATGAAGAATGTTTCACTGATATGAAATTGATTTCTGACACAGGTAAAACCTAAATAAAATCAAATTTTTTTCTATTCTTCTTCCTCTAGTTTCCCCTTCTTTAGTTTTTCTTTTTCTTATTTACCACCACACTCAGTTTAGTTTTTTTTTTATTGATTCCTCTTCTTGCCCTTTTTCAAAATTCTATCTTCAGGCTCGCAGCAAGCCTGGTCAAGCTTCGAGCCTAGAAACCGTACACTTCTTAAGTCAGTCACTCTACCAATTCAACCATGGCATTAATTTTAAATAACAGAATAGCAAGCTATTTGAAAATCTTTGAAGTTTGACACTAAATGACAAAATTAGGAAATCAATGAAGTAAAAATAAAAATTCTATTTTCAATTCAATTCAATTTGTTTCATATTTAATATGTTACATCTCAATTTTATATAATTAGTTATAAAGAGTTAAAGATTAGTATCTTCTTCAGCTTAAGTATAATATTCGATTAGTTAATTTATACATTGACAAAATCGTATTGGAAGTAAAACTTCAGCAAAAACCTATTTAGACCTTTATTTTTATAAAAACACTTACTAAAACTAACAGAAACTTAAAAATGTTTTTCTTTTCTAAATTAATAAAAACCTATTAAGCCACGCGAGGCTTAAACTTGGCCGATTGAGAAGAACATATGTGTATTATAATACTCTTAATCACGCCAAGTTCAACCCCTCCATTAGTCCTTATGTCAATATGTAAATTAAAGAAATAAAAGTAAAATCTTCAATTAAAACATATTTTAATTTATGCTTTTACTTATTTATGTGCGTTAAATAATTCATCATTCAATTTCACAACATCAACGGAAACTATTTACTGAATGCAATGAAATCAATATGAAGCTGAAAGAGAAGCCGAAGTAGAAAAGTTCCTTTTGTGAATGATATTTTTTTATTGAGCAGTCAAGAACATTCCACAAAGCCCTTTCATTACCCGAATGAATGAATTTTCTCTTAGTATAGATTTGTGCATGACACCGAATTCCTATAGACCTGTGAGTCATAACTATTAAATTTAAATCCGTGCAGCGCACAGATACGGACTATCATCTCAGCCCACCCCACTCCACCCCCTTCACCAACAACCTGACGAAAACTTGACAACAGAACTGAAATTCAGCGAATTCGAGAACATCTTCTAGAGAGATACGATAACTATGACCTTTCACATGTAAAATCACATTTCTAAAAAAACACACCTGATTCTCTTATGCCTTAGGTAATCGTATGTAAATCACTTAATCCTCTTTTGCAGTTACTCAAAATATCGATTGTCTTACGTTATTTTCTACTTACTGGGAATCCTTAATTAAACCTTAAAAAAAAAAAGAATATGTTTTCTGCTCCAATCAACCATGCACTCATTCGTTTACCCAACGTCATTTGCAGTCATTCAGTTTTTATGTGGTTTGTATGACGTTCTCCTTAAAAATTCATGGCAAATAACTATAATTTTTCACTTCAAAGTAAATCGTGCATAACATTGACTTAAACGTGTAGAGGACAAAGAGAAATAGGAAAAAGCAAATCTTCACAAAAAAACTGATGCAGCAAGGAAGCTGGAAATACAAAACAAAACTATAGAGCTTAGCAAACTTGTTATGGACGTACGTATGCACATAAGTATAAATGTCTGCAATAGAAAGTGAACAGAATTCTTTATGGTCTGTCATAGTTCACGTGGTACATATGCTATTCATTTTTAAAAACATTTTTTTTTCTTCCTTGGCTTTCCAATGAAATGAATCGTTGTAGCCAACATTAAGCACTCTCACCGATGTTAAACGAAATAACTGAATTACTCCCACAGCTTCACTGATTATTTTCTTTTCTCTATAGCAGTTCGTTCTAAAAAGTTGACTGCCAACACAAAAACTCGGAACAATTTTCTACCTCTTGGTTTTTGCAAAACAAATCATAAGCCATAAGATAAATTACTTTTCTGAGGAAAAATATACTTATGAGAGATGCAAGTAAAAGGATATAAATATCGCTGATTTGATGCAATATCGCCGTGACATGAAAAATTAGATATTTTTAGCAAAAAAAACTAATATCTCCGTGGCATAAATGATGCTCTCAGCAGGTAAATTTTGCTACATTTATTTCAAAAATAGTTTAAGGATTTAGAAGACTTAAAATGGGAATTTCTCAGAATTAATTTTAATTTTTAATGGCACCAGATTAGTGGTAAAAACAGATGAAATGATTGCAAATATTTCAGAAAACAAAATACAAGTAAATTAACAATTCCATCGAACGTTAAGCACCCGGTAAGCTGAGCATTTTGCTGACATGGTGGCCCCTTTAAAAAGGTCAGCTTAGCGGATAGCGGGCTGTCACGCCAAAACTTGTTTATTGACCCTATATAGAAACTAATAGGAAAAAAATTATTATTTTTTCTAGAAAAAATTCTATATCTATAGATAACCTCTTTTATAGAGAAAAGAAATTTTTTCTCCGACAATCAGGATTAAGGCCTCATCATAGCTGCACTTCGGCCTTAATTGATGTAACAGAAAACATTCATGTGAGCTAAACAATAATAAAACTACCTTTCTAGTGCTTTTTAACCATTCGAAAGCATTTGATATGGTTGTTCATAGTATTCTTGTAAAGAAACTTAAACACTTTTTTAACTTCTCGGATACATTACTTCACCTAAATTTTACCTACTTAACCAACCGCTGGAAATCAGTTTCCGCTAATAATCTTCAATCGCAACCCTTAAAACTATCCAGAGGAATGCCACAAGGCTCAATCATAGGACCTCCGCTTTTTTCAATATATATTAATGACTGCCCTAGATGTTTTTCATATTGCCACGTTCATATGTATGCAGATGACGTACAGTTTTATTTGAGTAGTTCTTCGCAATCAGTTGCCCAAGATGTTGCAAAACTAAATTTTGATCTGGACAACATCTTCCGATCCGTTAAAATCTACGCCATTTACAATAGAAATACAAACCCCGTTCACAACGTTGCCATACGCGTAAATGGAGAACATGTTTAAGTTAAAATCACTGCTAAAAATCTTGCTTTGATCATCAATTCCAATCTTACTTGGGCAAGGCAAAACTTACGCTAATTTAAGGTCACTTTGGCCTACCCAGTTTTATACAGATCTTTACTCATAAGAGAACTCATTGCCAAAACCTTTTTGGTGCCTTGCCTGTTTTATGGCTGCGAAATCTTTTCAAGTTGCGACTCTGCTAAGCGTAAGCGTAAACGCAAATGTTTTATACAATATTATTTTGAGGTAGCTGTATGGCCTACGAAAGCATGACCGTATATGTAATTTTTCTTCAAAACTTTACGGCGTATCCCTAGATAGTCTACTTAAAATTCGTGTACTCATATTTCTTCATAAGGTTACACTGTACAACATATGTATTCGGGACTCAATTCTGATAATTGTTTATGAAAGTAGCCCCAAAAAGAAAAACTTCTGCATCATTCGTTTGGTCTTGGTACCTCAAATAATAACTTAAAAATTAGTTTGAAATTGGTAAGTATCGTGTAGGGGAGTTTGTCAAGTTTTAGGCTCTTTTGTTTATCATAACTCGAGAACCACTAGTCTGAATAAGCTGAAATAAATTTAAAAAAATTAAGAACTACAATTCCTTTAATCTTTTCATACAACGTTTCGTTACATAAGCAAAAGTTTCGCAGTTATAAATAAATGTATGAAGAAGAAGAATATTTTTTGCCTAAAAAAATTAGATTTTTTTAATTTTTAATTTATAAAAAATCCAAAACGGTAAAAAAGTGTCTATTCCTATTACTTTCGCCTAAAGTCGCATAACCAATGAACAAAATGAGACATAAATCATAAAAATCGATGGACACATTTGGGGTTTATTCACAATTAAGTAAAGGTATGAATTTGGAAAAAATATTGAAAACTTTTTTTATTGATGCTTTATTTTGCATGAAAATAAACATTCCGATTTATATTAAAACTATTCTTACACAGAAAATCCAGGACAAGAATTTATGCATGCGTAGCACCTGGATTCGTCATGTCCCGCTAAGTCTTCCACCCAAATTACTGGCTTCATAAAAGAAAACTGTCCACCTTTTCCATGTATCCACATTATAAGGGTATTATAACAGTTTTTGCAAACTGTGTTCGGCGTAAAATTTGCACCACTTAAATTTGTTTCATCAAAACAATAACAATACGCTGTTTTAAATTCCTCAGTAAACAATTTTTTTTCGATGCAGTCGCTTTCTTTTTGGGACGATATACTGTATTTTTTAACTTGTTTAGTTTTAATTTATATAACAAAGATATTTTCTCCAGTGATGGCTAAAACTAGCTGTGCTCCTTGAACGTATTTCCTAACTTTAAATGTAAGTGAAATCTTTGTACAGGAAATGGAAATAAATAAATCACAAAAATAAAAAAATAAAAATAAATTTTACAAAAATTGAATTCAACTACATAAAAAACAAATAGGAAATGAAAAAGTTTTATAGAAATAAAAAAACAGAACTTGTGCTCGTCAACTTTATTTGTGAAAGTCACATAAAACACTTTGCATTTGAATTATTCGAAATATTTTAATTTGTTTTAATTAGCAGCACCTTAAAAACATTTCCTGACCTTCTTCTAAGCAAACACAAACAAAAGTATAAAATAACTTACACACAATGTAAACTTATTTAATGGCATACATGAAGTCCAATTTCTTTTTAATTGCATAACTTTATAATGTTGGTTACTTGTTTAATCAGACAAAACATTGTAGCAAGACCACAAAAATAATTTAAGGTTTCGTATGAATACTTAAAATCAAATGTGTAATGAAACCCCTGCGATAGCAAATAAGAATTGCACAAACAGTTTTTGCAAAATTCACTTACAAACTTTCAACTGAAAACACATTTACATCCTTGGTGTTAAACATACCGGATGACAACTAACTTTATAACAAAAACTAAACTTTGCACACAGCCACATAATTTTTGTATAAATAATAATATGTACTTTAGGGTGGGTCGTTTTAGCTTTGAATTTTAAGCCATAGATTTTTTGATAGATTTTGGCAGAAGTTTCGCTACGACATATCAAACAAATAATTTTCGAGAAGCCTGAATTTGATTTCCTTTTATTTTTGTATGATAACCGTGATATGATAGCTGGTAGGTTCAAAAAAATATTGGAAAAAAAATTACTGATCTTTGTACCTCTCGAAAACAGAATGTTCAAACTATTTTCTGAACACAGAAAGAAAAACCCCGTTCTACATTTAAGTTTTTCTTACTTGATTGTAGTACAAAGCGTTCCTGAAAATTTAAGTACGAATAAGGCAAAAATGTACTCAAAACAAGCCGAATATGGAATACTAAAGAGAATCAATCCTGCTAAGGCTTCAAATGAGTAAGAAGTTCTTGGATGTCCTTGTAACTAGCATTTGTCTAGTACGGTGAGCACCAATGTGCTTAAATCAAGAACGGCTTTCTTGTTCTTAACCATAAATCTAAGCTATATTCAATCCGAAAACAGGATTGAATATGTTTAAAATCAATCTGAAACTGGAATTGAAAATGGCTAAAATTTAGTACGTAGTCCTTGAAAAATCCGTGCACAACCTAACTGATCTAAAAAAATACGTACTTACCAATTTTTTAACACCGCTGGGGAACGAATTAAGTACAGATTGATTAAATTGTTTTTTCAGTGTATTCAAAGCTTGATTGAATATTTGTAATTTTCATTGTGTTCATGGAATAAGTAATAGATTTTATTTTCGAGTCTGCTGACAATTAATAATTTAATAATTTCATATACATATAAGAACCATAGTATCTGACAGAAACTCGTTGTCGCTGAGAAAAGTATTAGATATATGCAAAATAGGATTGAACCGTACATTGTTTTTCTACGAAATTTTGTGCTTACATTTCTGAAGTTCTCATTAACTACTTCCAATATACATATGCTAAGAATTTGAAATTAGCTCTAAGCTATTTTTGCTATTTCTTTCACCTTAAAAAGGAATTGAATATTTGCTATAAGAACTAAATGGGAATTTATTATTTGAGTCTAAACATACCTTTTTAATTTTTTTCTCTTTCTTTTTTTAGCAGCCTCAACAAAACGTCGGGCGATATAGGCACGGCTGCAAAAGACAGAAAACAACTGTAATGGTTATCACATGGTTTCTTTATACGAAGTGATACCGTTAGAATAAAATTGTTTTTTCCAAAAAATATATTTTTACAAAGGCATTTCTGCTAGCGTAGTTACTTTTATAGCAAATGACACCATTTGAACATTTACGGGTTTTCTTGTAAACATAAATACCCATGTTTATTTAACTGCAAAATTTATGGCCTTCACAGGTTTGAAACAAACAAAAAACATCAATAAAAACCAAAATGATTCACGTGCCACAGTAAATCTCCAAGAAGTTTGTGTATTTTAGCCCAAGGAGCAAATGACTTATTAAATAAATATGTACAGTGCATCTGAAATGAGCCAAATGTTAGGGGCCAAGAGTCAACGTAGCAACAAGTGATGCTGCTCAAGCAAAAAATATTTGCTCGTAAATATTATGATTTAATAAATTTAATAATTAACTCAATGAAAATGTTTGAAATGCCATAAAAAATAGAAAGCAAAAGAAATTTGCTGGTGCCAGGTGGCGTATGAGTAACGCTACGATTTTCTTGCGGAAGGCATCAAATCCATTTGGGTTTTATATTCATTCGTTAATGGCAGCGGATTTTGTATCTAACATTTTATTTATTTTATTTTTATTTATTTTACTTTGGAGTGGGTAGATTTGCATGGACAAAACAATTTCGATATTGTGCCATCGATGTTTCGATATGTTTTACTATGAGAATAAAAAAATCCGACATGACCAAATGAAAGAGATGTGTGGTTCGGAGTACGAGCGTTAAAAAAATAATTTGGAAAAAATAATTATTGGGGATTGGTCATTCACCTGCCTCCTCGTATTTGTTCTCCGCGATAATCAAAATTTACACCTATCACACTAATGCCCCCGCCCCTAGGCCCCCTATAGAGGAGCACCACCATGGATAAATTAAAAGAATTCCCGGGGTAGCAGGTTCAAATAATGTCGAAGGCTCTGGGTATTTCTGCTAATAAAAAAAATCTTTACAGTTTTGTGTTTGTTAAAAAAACATTACAGTAGAATTTCTATAGTTTACATTTGTTAATGATTAACAAAAATAAAACAGTAAGACCATGCTTCAATAAATCTTTCTCTCCAATAAGTTTTTCGAACATACCAGCCTTGTACCATACGCGCTTAAGGGGACTTCCATGAAAAAATACCACAAGTTATTATTATTTACTTATTAATTAGTTTAAACTTATGAATAAACTCTAAAATTAAGAAAGTTGTTCTGAGCGCTAGCACGAGAAAAAAAATTTTAAATGGCATGCTTCACTGATGATGTTCCGCAAACCTGCAGACGAACATTTTTTCCTTATTCCAAAAGTTATTTCAATTAAAAAGTTATATAAATTGAACAACCTTAATACGTATCTACTGATTAGAGTGAGTGGATATAAATGTGCAAGAGGATGGGTAAACTTAGCAGTCGATATAGCAATAGAAATAAAAATTTAGGTGTGACCACAATCAATTTAGAGGCGCCCCACTTTTAATTTTTTGTAACATTTTATGCGAATCCCTTTAAGCGGCGCGGTAAGAGATTGAAAAAGTCGGAAAAATATTGGAGGGACAAAATTATTGGGGTTTGTTCATGTATTTGATTTCTTTGCTGGCACCTTTTTTTTCTACCTAAAACTTTTGTTTTGTTAACATACCGCGCCCCCGTTCCACGCTTCCGGAGGGGGATTCTCTCACAAAAAACACCAAATATTTTAATCTGGTTAATTCGAAAGTTAATTTTTTGACAAGTCCTTCTTATACTGAAGGCTGTTTAACAATGATGGCACAATATTGACAAACTCAAATATTTTTAAATCATTAGCTTTTTTTTATTGACAGTTTGTCCATTTCAGAAGCTAAAAACAAAAATACTTACCATTTTACTGGCTTGGCGTAAATGTTCAAGTTGTATCAATAAATGAGCATCTAGATCTCAATGATACCAACAAGAACATGTATGAAAAAGCTCTCATATGAAGAACAAATAACATTCTTCTGAGATGACAAAAAATAATCCATAACAGACTGCAAAAGTATTATTGCTTTGGTTAATGTTGATTAAGTACATAAATCGAAAGTAAAATTGTGTGAGCTTTGGTTGCCGAGTGGTTAAAGCGGCTGTGCCAAAAATTGTGAAATTTGCCACGTCCAAAGTTCATAGGATGCTAATGAAGGGTATTTGCTACCCAGAAACAGCCGCTTGTCCACTTAACTATAAAAAATTTTACTTTTCTTTACTTAATTAATATTGATTTAAAAGTGACAAACTAAGCATTGAACTTGAGCCTGAAAAAGTAATTTAATACAAATGTAAACAAAAAATCTTAAATTTATAAGTATTTAAAAACGAAACAACTTTATTTCTGCCTTTTTTATAGTTATAGTTAGTTGTATATTCTTGTGTCCTATAGTTTGGCTTAAAAGTTATGGTCACTATAAGAAAAGTAACTTTTTCATACACAGTTGCTCTTCTTCTGCCATTTATACTTCTGCGAAAAATATAAAATTTATATGAAAGATACTCAAAGCAGCTTGATTTTATGCTTCATTTTTTTTGTATCCTGTAACTTTGTAAATGAAATGGGAATAAAAACTTAAAAAAAAATAATGAACGACATTGTTGTCATGTCTGTTCTTTAAGTTGAAGTGTTCTTTTGTGCAGCACAATATTTATCTTTAAGCAAACAATACCAAACAAATAAATAAAACAACGAATAATGAACGAATATGTGAAAACGGATTGAAAAATCAGTACTTCGCAATAACAACAAGTAACTACAACGCAGCAACCGGCCACATGTTGATTTTGAGAGTTTATGATTTTGTTAAAACTGAAGTCCTTGTGGTCGAAAATCGAACAAAGTTATAATTAAAATTATCTTAATTTTTGTACATGCTTTACTACTTAGCAGACTCAACTACACATAAGCTAAGAAAAAAGAAAAATATTTATATGTATGTATGTATATTCATATCTGGAAAAATATGTTTTAAGAGAGAAATCAGTGCATACACAAAAGCAAAACAACTACACTCAAAATCAAATCAAGAAAAAATGCAGTGTTTCGGGTATAAAAACATAAATAATGACGTGTGCCAGTTCTTCTGTTCTATAGGCATAGCAAAGAATGCTGTTGTAGAACACAATACGTCTTACTAAAGTTACAGTTACACAACTGGCTTTCGACGCATCTACGCTTTTTATGCTTATCATACTCACAATCTATGTGCTGTACGCTTTTCACTCTCCAAGTTTTATGCAACGCCTTCTACACGCCATGTTCAACAAATATATGCAAAAGAATTTTTAACCAAAACAGGAAGTCAAAGATAGACTTAAAAGAGTATAAAAGAACTCTAACATTGCTTTCTTGTATAATACATCTTTTAATACGTTATTAAATTACATTGTCAAATTGTTATTATATTATAGCTCTTGAGTTCGACTTAAATTTTTCCGAATTGAGAAAAAAAAATTCTGGCTTAACTCTGCTGCTCAGAAATATTACACAATTAGTCATGTCCTGGGTCGAAGCCATTTCTATGCTGATGCGCATGATGCTGGACTTGAAACAGAAATGGTATATACCACCGCCAAAAATTATTCAAATTTACTCTTCTTGTCTTCTTTATACTACAATTTTATGCCAAATTTGTCGTCTAGACAAATACGTTTGCGTTTCTGTTTTATAATTTTGTTTTTGTACCTTCAAAAAAATGTTTGAAAATCTACTCTGCATAAATCATTTCAATATAATTTTTTAATATTTAATGCGCACTTGTAAAATACTATTTACCATTTAAAATGTGCAATAAATGCATTGCCATGCCAAGGGCTTAAGTTCTCAAGCCATAAGAAAAAACTATAACTACATTAAATCATCTAGAAATATTTGTATAACTAAGCTTGGAACGCTAATTAAATATTTATATTAAAGAAATAAACAATAAAACAAAACTGTGCAAATAATAAACGACCATGATGGCAGATTATGTCGACCATGATGATTTTGATTATTAGGAAAAAATAAAACAGTTGAAGGGATAAAAAGTATTGCTGATAGCAGAACTTACATGACCTTGAAATTATTTTCTTCCATTCTGTTCAAACTCACGTTATCTCATAAATAACTAATGGCAGTACACTTAAATAGCATTATTGGCTGAAAATCTCTCTGCCAGAGGAGCATGAAAACAAAATGTTTTATAACGAAGTTCGTATTAAATAAGATTAATTATCTTAAGAAGGCTCAATTTTAAGGGAAGTCTTTATTGATATTTTCTTAGAAGTAATTTCATAAGAGGCCATTACGGAGCTCAAAGCATTTTAATTAAGTTTCTATTATTTTTCTTGCTTAGAACTTCTTAATTATAAATAACAACAGGCATAATTATGACTCTTTCATAATTAACTTTCTTTATCACTTAGTTTAGCAATTCATCATCAAAAAGTTCGCGTGCGGAAAAATGTCAAAAATGTTTCACTGCTTCCCCTTAATCTCCTTAATCTCTTTAAAATAACTTTAGCATGAAATGTGTAAAGTTATTTTTTTTTTGTCTTAACTAAAATCTGAAACAAAAACACATGCATTTTGCATATCGATCTAAGTTTTCATTGACGACCTCCTGCAGAAAAACGTCCTTGTGAGAATTGAAACAAACATCTGGTGAAAAAGAGTTAGAGAAAGAAGAATAACCCTGAAAACGACTTTAAAATAATTGACAGCTCTGTTGCACACAGCAAGGTAGAGAGAAAAAATAAAAAAACAAGAAAAACTATTAGAGCTTATTTAAAAATATTTGCTCATGTTTTAACTTGAGCATACACGTATTGGGCATGAAATTACACAGGGCAAACCATATACTTGCTGCTTTTAAATCGTTTCAACTTAAGGTTGAAAGCTACAACCAGGAGAAATATTCTAAAACAAGCAAATAAAACGTTTATTGCAATAACATCAGATATTTTGTGTGCTCTTGCTATTGATTGAAAACATATTTCAAAATATGAGGGTAAGAGTTATACGACAGATTTTTCAATGATTCGAACAAAACTAGCATAAACCATCCCTGATCTAGAGGTGTGTGACGGATTTTTAAAAATTTTTAAAAACCAAAGCACAAACCATGATACCGCCAAAGTTTTCATAGGTATTTTAACCCCCGTAAAATGTAAAAATTATGTGACAGATTTTTTCCGAGTTTCAATGATTCGAAAAGAAAGCAAAAACCATCCCTGATCTAATAGTGTGTGACGGTTTTTTGAAAATTTTCAAAAACCAAAAGCCATGTGGCTGCCAGACTTTCATACGTATTTTAACTCCCGTAAGACATGCTTAAGTATGTCTTACATAAAATATTAGAGGTTAATACCATCCAGAGGAGTGCCACAAGGCTCAGTCATGGCACCTCTGCTTTTTTCAATATATATTTATGACTAATGCATTTTTATCGACGAGTCATAGGCTGTAAGCCACTGGGACCGTAGTAAAGTTTGAAAGCATTGTGATCACTGCCGAAAAAAAACAGCATGCAGTTGGCTATGGTCTGGTTCGAGGTAATTTGGGTGCTGATGAGCATCGTAGTGAACGTTACAGCGCCATGGTATTTACCCCAGCCAGTAAGTTTTCAACTTTACTTTTCTTGTCTTGCTTAAAAATGTTGATCACTCCAGTTTTATCACAAAAAATTGTTTTGAATTTTGTCCAAAGTAAAAAATCAAATTAAAACCCGATAAAATTATTGTAATCATATAGTTCGATTATAAAGTTGAAATCTTATTCAACTCTGTGGAACAATTTCAAATCAAAGAGCTCAACTATAAGTTAAAACTTATTGAAAACAGCTTTTTTTATAGATATTTTGCCAGCAAACTTTTTTATTTCTACTGAAAATCAATGAAGTTGAAATATGCAATTTTATATATAATGTGTTTTCAAGGTCACATATGACACCTCACACTGTATAGAGAACAATCGAACGGCCTTACCAGAAATATCGTGGGCCTTTGTTCTTAGAGCAGCGACAAACAACTTTTACAAGCTCAATACTTTGCAGTACAGTAACAATATAAAATTCGAAATGTATAAAATCTGTCTCAGCTTATTATTAGAATTCAAAAAATAGTTATGCAAAATGAGGTAGATATACTGCAATATCTCGTCTATTTATTTTATTCTATTTAATGCTCCACGAGCATGGAAATGCTTATATGATTTTCTTAGCAACTGCACTGAGCTGCTAGTTTATAAAAAAATATTTTTACAATAAACTAAAAACACATTACCCCTAGTCTTTACTAGGCAATTTTCCAAGTCATCAGCCGTGTTTCTGGGTTCCGGTTTCTAAAGTTTTTTTGTTATATATTTAATTTAAGAACGAAACACCTGCCTCACGAGCCACGTACAAACAAGCACATAAATATCTAAAACGTGATGTAAATAAAACACATATTTTATACGAACGCCTTACAAATAATATCAATGAAAACCAAGTTGTAACAGAAATAAACTTTTTTCATTTATTACTTTCTAAAAGTCAAGAAACAGATGCTTACTCAAAAATTGCTCCGCATATTTTTTCTGCACTGTCTGTCAATGTAGTAGAAAACACCGTTTAAAAAGATAAAAGAACGCCCTTTGTAATGGGCGTACATATACAGTGGTATAATAACTAAACAAAAGCGTTCACAATCAATTTAGCCGTCCATATGATAAAATACACTTTGGTTGTAAGGTCCTCAACAATAGCACAAAAGGGCATATTCTACTCTTGAGTTGTGCTTCTTCCCAATCTCCTGTAGCTAAATAATAATAATGAATAAAATAAATATAAAACATTTTTAATCATGGTTTGAAGGCGGATTTAATAAAGTGAAATTACTTGAAGTTAAATTACCAAAATGTATTTCTGCTGTTTTTTACTTTTATATTTGCTGACCGTGATACCATGTTTTGGTACTAATCATGAGCAGAAGAATCACAAACGGTTATTATTACTAAAGATTTTGATATAATAAAATTTTCTTGAGTTTTGGCCATACTGCATCAGTTTTAAAAATGTTAAGCAAATCCAATAAGTTGAGTTGTTTAACGTTGTAAATTAATTATTCAAGCTTCTGATCTTTAATTTTTTATAAAGAAAAATTTTTTTTTTAATTTTATAATTATTTTCCTGAAGATGCCAACAAATTGTTGGTGAAATATTGAAAATAAATAAATAATCGTTTAAAATTATATTTTATGCAAAACCAAAGATCAAAAGCTTGAATAATTAATTAAACAATCTAAAGTTGTTTAATCCTTTTAAAACCTGTTCTCAGTTTACTTTTGAACTCTGAAATTTCTCATGAATTTTTACTTTCATAGAATTTTTAAATTTCACGAATTTTTATACTTTTGCTTCAAAGCTCTGCCACTGTTCAAGGTTTTTAAAATCCATTTATAACATCCTTTGAATTTTTTGCGAATTGTCATACTTTAACATACATTAGTTACGTTGCCTGCAACTCTCTCGCTTTGAAAATATAATTTTAGTATATTTTTGCTTAACGCTTTTAAAAACCATTTATTGCAAATAATATTTTTTAATTTTTCAAAGTATTCGTGAATTTTTGGGGCTTTTACACCAATGTTGTTTTTGGCAACTGTTTAGCACTTTTCAAATATACTCCTTCCTAGACTAGTTTTGCATAGGAGACAATATGACACCGTCGGAATTCCTCAAATATTTGTAAATATTTCCACATATTTCAAATGTGGTGGTTACAAGTGACACCTAGTAAATGATTTGTAGAGCTTCTTTAAAATTTAAAAAGTATTGCAAAATGTGGTACATGTGGAATTACTTTTATTATTATTTTTGATAGGTAAGAAAAAAATGTACGAAAAAACTGTATTTCCATTTAGCTTTACAGACCACAAAAGTGTTGCATCAATCATACGTCTCGGTCGTCGTGCGATATGCATATGTATAGCGCACAACAATGGCGTATGATTAATACAACTTGTAGGGAGAGTTGAGTAGCTAAACACTAACACCCATATTCATAAAAACTATTGAAGGTTTATTACACGTTTATTTGACAAATATTTCGTAGAAATACGTCAAATAAGAGCTTACAATAATTATTATGAATATGGCCTTAAATTTAATCTAATATCCCCTTTTTATGTCACTCAAGGGTTGAAGAAAATATTCCGATTAATGGAGGAGAATACTCAATTTGCAAAAGGCATTAGCACAAAAGTTTACTACACACTTGAACATGTCCGAATATGTACATTTCCGTTTCAAGATGTTGGAACCATCAAGCCTCTACTTCTATCCAATTTCATCAATTCTTTAGCATCAATTTATTACTTAAAATAAATTTGCAAAGAAATAACTTCTAATAATCAACAAAACTCAGTTCGTGAGATCTATCTATAAAGAATAATCCATATAAGAGGAGTTCACAATAGTGTTTGTACATCGAATAGCCGTAATAATAGCAAATTAAAATTCGTTTGATAAACTTCTGGTACAGAAAAAAACGATTTATAAATACAAGAAATTTGTTTGTAAATACTACAATATATTTGTTTGACATTGAGCCAACGACGATTTTGGGTAAGCACATCTTTGTAACTCCAAAAAAAAAAAATCAACTCATTTTTTTGTCAATCAAAATTTTTTTTGATCTAAATATATTTTTGTCCTTCGACAATTGTTGAAGATTGAATCTTGCTCATAATAAGGCCCTTATGGGATTTTAGTTGCCAAGTACTCGTCGTGGACCTATTAATTATTTGCTATTAAACGTACAATTTATTCATACTAATTTTTTTAAACACAAATATGGCCTCCTTAGCAGGTTGATTAAATCGTTGATAAACAATTGAATAAAAAACTATTTATGAAAAAGACAATACGAAGAAACTAACTGTTTCTTGCTGGAATAATTATGTTTATGCGAAAGTTATGAATTTTGTTGAGCTAGTCATAAATTTAAAAAACTTCATACACAGCGAAAAACTTCGCAAAATGGCGATCACAAGCCTGCAGCTTTTATTTCACTTAGATCTTTGATGTGTATTTTATCAATTTTTATATACAAAATTTTTTTCTGCTGTAGTTTCTTTAACTTACTACCTCCGCAGAATAGAAAACTTCTTTGCTGAGACAACGTTAAACACCACATTTAACTCCTGTTTTATTTTTTAAGATGTTTAAAAATCTTAAGCAAACCACAAGCCACCACACAAGCTGCTTAGCCAAAGAAAGAAGATTAAAATCAAAGATTTGCAATAGACTGTAATGTTTCTAAAAGTTCATTGAAGCATAAGTTCTTGAACTTGGGACTCTACACGAGAGAATTCAAAATAAAATAATGAACGAATGTAATGGGGAGCATTAGGACTTTTTGTTATTCTTTAGTTTGTGGTACTGTGATATCATATTCTATATTTTTAAATCACAATAATGAAAGAAAAAACTAAACTGAAATTTCCATAAGTATGGATAAATATTTGTTTGTTTGTCTTGACGATGGTAGTAGCACTTTGCAGAGTTTAATATCAGATTTCTTTTTTGCTTGAGAAACTTTTCATAGATGACATTCGAACAAAATGGTTCAGAGCTTTTTATTTACTTCCTGTATTTGTTTTCTTCTATACTTGGTTCCTTCTCTAATGCAAAGAAACAATCATATACATGCAATTAAACCGACTAATGTTTGCGTGACATATGGAAAATTTGTTAGTAAAACGAACTCTGTAAAACTTATCTTCGACATTAAGATACACTAAAATTGAGAAAAAAAAACACAACGGTATACAGACTGAAAAAAAAACAATTCAATCCGTTTTAACTTAAGTAAGAATTTCCTTAAATCAAAGCTCACAGCTATAAAATTCTACTACCGACAGCTAATGATGTGGCTTGGGCCGCAAAAACATTGTTTTTTTAGACTGCAACCAGTAACCAGAGGATGACCCCTGTATATGCATTGCATTGTGATGAAACTGAGCAAATAGTAAAGAGGAATTGGTGGCTGAAAAAATTAAAATTGGCAGCGTTTGCGGACGTTTTAGCATGCAAACAGAACATTAATTTTTACAAAGCTGAGTAAGACAAGACTAAATGTTGCTGATTCTTCTACTTAGTGTCCAGTGTCACGTTACTTTTGACACTAACCAGTTAACGACATTTAAAGAAACCTCTTCAACACTGCAAAACGTTGACTATACAAAACAAAAGGAGGACACAATAACCACGATAAAGCCTATTACGACCGTATACTTTAACAGATTTATTTTTTTAAATATATCAGGCTTATTAACATCTCATAATTAGCCAAATATAGGTTTAATAAACATGGAATGAGCGAATAAAAAAGCACGCGTTCAGCTTTTGCAACTACACATCACAAGAAAAAAACGTCCGCTCTGATCACGAGTTCACAAGCAGGTGAACTTTTATTTGCAAATAAACGATGGTTAAATATCGTTATCATATCAGAACAGCAAACTCCGTTCAGAGTAATTGCCTGACCGGCCTCATGATGCTGCCAGACCGCTGCTGGACAAATCCACTGTAATGAAAATGTGCCTCATCACTGAATATGATTTTTTTCGAAAATTGATTACCCGCTGCTGCCATTTCTTGCCACCATTCTGACCATTCGTGATGCTTGAAATAGTCCAGAGGCTTTATTTGTTGAGCACATTGCACCTTGTAAGCGTGTAAATGCAAGTCTGTATGCACAATGTTTATCAACGACGAGCGTCAGAGGTGCAATTGTTGGGCACGACAACGAGTTGAGGTGGTCGGCTCTTCAGCCACACTATCGCGAACAGCAGCAGTATTTTCTGCAGTATGACCTGTACTAGCTGTACGAGCATGAACTGGTGTTTTCACATCTCCTACAGATTCGGTTTGCTCAAAGTTTTGCCCCCTACGGACAATTAAATTGGCCGACGATTAAAGTGCACGATATGCCTTTTGATTTAAACACCCATGTTTGTAATAAGTCTGAATTACTTTAGAACATTACTTGATTGCTTTCCATAGCTCCAACTGAAGTAGTCTTAAATTGGGAAATGTCAAATGACATGCAAAAAAAAACTTGACGTGTTATTGTGGTTCACGTTCAATATCGGCCCCTTAAAACTTAACCACCCTTTGTTTATACACAACAACTTGAGGGGCTGAGTGCCATGAGTGTCGCTTCAGAAATATGCACCCCTGAGTTTAAGAACGGATACTGATGAGAAGGGTGGCGAATACTTAAGGGCTGGTTATCCCTTGCTTAAGGTCTTTGATGTTTCTTTTTTTAATTAGTATCAACTACAACAGCAGTGTTGGCGAGGTATTTGCCTTGTTGGCTTCCACTATAGATTATAAACGCGCAAGTCTAATATATTTACAATTCTTTATTTCAATTTTAATTCAATTAAAATGGTCCTGGGACTTCATTGAGCGCCTCGATGGATGAATTGGTAGAGTGTCCTAGTAAGAGTCCCCGAGGTCGCAGCTTCGATTCCTGCCGAAGGCTTCGGGTATTTCTGCAGAAAAGCAAAAAGCTTCGCAATTTTGTGTTTGTTATTATAAAACAAAACTACTTATGCGTTAAAATTCTTTTTGGTGTAGTCACCGCTTTAGAAGATTTCTCAGCTAAAAATTACTGATTTCCAACCCTTTTATCTGCACTTCGATCAGAAAATCCGCGTGGAATTCCTTTGGATTTTTATGATCGCGTAATAAAATATAAAGTCACTCAACCAATACAAACAAATAATTTGACATTTAGTAGAGCTGTGTTTACAGAACAAATTATGTACGTGAAGCTAGCAATCCTTTGATAAAGCAGCATAGAACGAGTTTAAGTCCTATAAACGTAATATATAATGTTATAATGTACACAATGATTATAAAATTCACTTATAAAAAAAAACTTATTGTTGATTTAAAATATATTTAAATTTACTATATACTTAGATTTCACATTCTTAAAGACATTAATTTTGCCAGCTAACCTCTAATAGGCTTTTTAGACTTACTCACATCTTTCATCATTTTGGCAAGATGTTAACATCTTCCTATACAAATTCTATATGAAAAAAACTCAACATCTCTCAACATGTTTACAAGATGTTCATTTGTAATTTTGCTGTATTCAACATTTTTCGATTATTTTAATGTCATCACTACAAAGAAGTTAAAAAAATTATGAAACTTCATACCATCACTACAAAATATATAAATGTCAAAAATTTTTACAATGAGCGTGAACAAACAATGTAATTAAATTTTAACTAAATTAAAAATAATATAAAATTAGTAATGCAATATTATTTATTTTTAGTAAAAAAGAATAAAATAATGTTTTTTTGTTTGTGCGTGTAATGTTTTTTAGTTTGCTCAAACACGTGAAATAATATTTGACAGATGAGAGATGTTGAAAATGTAATGTAAACAGCTTTTTTCAATTTTCAACATCTTCGACACACATCTCAAAGATGTGAGTAAATGTAAATCCGCTACAAAATGTCAATTTGGCGCTGAGGTATCAATTTCTTTATTGTTATAAGTACATACATAAGTTATGAAAATAAAAAAAAGTAAAAAACAACAATTATAGAAGAAGAGCTCGAACAATAAAAGTAACTTCACTTAAAAGCCAAAATAGTCCATTTCGAAAAATTAACACTAACGTGACTTAAAAAAACACAATGGTATCTACCCTGACAAAATAATTGAATCCTTTTGTACTAAAACCAATACCAATCTGACACCAATGGTGTCAGAAGTACAGTGTGTACGGATTTCCTTAAGTACGTTGTGCTTAACTTAAGTGCCGATTATTCATGCGCTAAATAATTAATTTTCGGAATGGGTTTCAGTACGGAAGGAATGAATTGGTTCTGAGCGTGATGATTATGCACTTGACTTGATGTTTCTGAAGCCTATTTAATCCCAAGTTTGTACATTAAATATAATTCGTTCTACTTCCTTGTTTTAAAAATAATTTATAAACTTCTTTCACTCTTTGCTGTCTAGCCAGCAGCAATTAAAAAAGGAAACAAAATTTAGTACTTAAGCAAGCACACACAAACGTTGCTTACAAACGTAAACAGAAATGTCGTGTTCATTTTAAGCCGTAGCACAATTGATTCTCTTTCATAATCCCTATTCTGTTTGTTTTATTTAGTACAGTTGTGTATTACGCGTACTTAAATTTTCAAGTATGTTTCGTAGTAAATTTAAATAAAAAACTTAAATTTAGTACTTACTAGTTGTTTCTTACTGTGTACGCACGTATTAAAGCATTGCATAACGACACTATTACGCACATGATTCCTTAAAGGAAATCATAGGCAATGCCAGCACAAACTTACTCCATATTTCTTACTTGAAATAAAGCGATAATCGCAGTATCTAATCTAAAGTCCAGTTGATTGTTAGAGGAACGTTTGTGAAGCTTAAGAAAGTTACGATTATTATTTTGTCTCTATCTCTCTCTCTCTCTTTGCTGTTGTTAAGTCCATTTGTCCTTAAAGAAAGACACATTCAGGCCCCTGAAGCAATTTAATGCAATAATATTTACTTGGCTGCTACAAGAAATTTCCCTTGGTAATTTTGTCTCACTATATTTCACAAAGAAAACTAATTTATTTTGCAAAACAGTAGTAAACTTTTTCTTATTAATAAAAGCGCGTTTTATACATTAAAAAAAAGGAGAAAAAATTGCCGTTACATCAAAAAAGCAATACATACTTTTAGTTTGAATACTTAAGGCAAACTTTTGTTCGCCCACAGTGTAGCAAGATTTAGAATCTGTTCTAAAACAAAAACTTGTCAAAGTTTTGATATAAATTACTTTTCTCTAACATTCTTTTAGTGCTGGGCGAAATTGTAAAGTTTGAATTTGTTAATATTCGTTTATTTTGTTTTCATTAGAGTCCGAAAAAAAAAATATTCAATTCTGTAAACTTATTCTTCTTTGCTTTTTCTCATAAAACAATCAAGTAATCTTGATCTTTAAAAACAAAAGAAAATAAGGACTTTTTAAACAGAGTGAGTATAGCTCTAAAAGTAATACGTAATTACTTCAAACTCTAAAAACTTCATTAAAGTTTTTGTAAAAAAAAAAAGAAGAATTTTTTTCCAAACAAACATTTAAAATTAAATAAATTCTAAATAGTTCCCCCATTAGAAATTCATTTTCATAACATTTTTTTTATGCCCTGTGTCTGCTTGTGTAATTGATGCGACACAAAAAATCTTTTAAACGTGTAACAAAGTCTGAAAAGTAGCACTGCTTGACTTTGAAATGTAGGCTTGAAAAAAAAAACAAAATAAATATTAAAAAAAAATTCTACAACAATTTTTTTACATTGTTTTCTAAGAAATGGTTTTATCATTTTTAAAAGCAACAGGTCGCTATTTGTATTTACAAAGGAACGTTACTCTGCGATTGTGGAAATATTATGCTCTAAGAGACTTTAGGTAAATTCTCATTCCAAGTGGAATCTTTTTTCTGCTGTAAAAATTGTACAATTTTTCTTGGCCCAGCCTTAAAAGTCTGGGCAAAACTTAAGATCAACTAAAGTTCCTTTAACCAACGTAACAGCACAGGGTGGTATGAACCAAAAAAAAAGAAATGGTAATAAGTGTAAAACTTTGAAACTGTTAAATGGATTTTACAGAGAATTGCAAAATTAAAGAAAACAAGTTGATTTTTTAAAATAAATGTATACGTGAGAAAGAACCAGTAAATAACGGGTTATCCATTTCATGGTTTCAAAAGTATAGGATTGGAATTCGACATCTGTCAAAGTAAGTTGTTAAACCAATTTTTTTCTTCTCAGCTGAAAGGAAGTCGGACTGCTGCTTAAATATACCAGGTGCCGCAAAATAATCCTTCTATCAGAAAATGCTATAAATTTTGCGATTGGCTCCTAATGTCAATTTTGACATTTATGTAGTTAACACATGCGAAATACACGTTAATAAACAATGTTACGCTACACTGCTCCAGAACGCGTTATATTGGTGACTATTTATTTGACCAATAATCGATCGGTGACTTTGGCTGAGGGATGAGGCCCATTTCCATCTTAGCGGGTACGAAAATAAGCAAAATTTACGCTTCTGGGGCACTAATAATCCGCGTGTAACCCACCAAGAGCCACTACACCCGCTCAAAGTAACTGTATGGTGTGCTGTTTTCGCTGGAGGAGTCATCGGACCTTTTTTCTTCGAAGATGTCGCGGGCCAAACGGTTACTGTGAATGGTGAGCGCTACAGAGCAATGATCAACGATTTCTTTTTGCCGCAACTTGATGAATTGGAATTGGAAAACATGTGGTTTCAACAGGATGGTGCTACGGCACACACTGCACGTGCCACAACCGATATGCTGAAGGATGCATTTCCCGGGCGCCTAATCTCCCGTTTTGGCGATTTGCATTGGCCAACAAGATCGCCTGATTTGACCGCTGCAGATTTCTTTTTGTGGGGCTTTTTGAAGTCGCGGGTTTATGTTAACAAGCCTCAGACTCTTGCAGCTCTTAAAGACAATATCCGTCTCGAATGTGAAAACCTATCGCCGGAAGTGTTGGCCAATGTGATGGAATATGCTCAAATGAAAAAGGGCTCAAATTACAATCAACTGTGGCGGCGGCCATTTATATGACATCATATTCTCAACTAGATGTAAAAAAAATTAAAAAACCAAATAAAAATAATCCACAAGAAAAATCAAAGTTTTTCAATTTTTTTTTTTATTACATCCAAAAAACATCGGAAGGTTATTTTTGCACCACCCTGTATGTACTGACCAGAGTTCACTCAAAAAGTTTTACATTGAGTTAAAATTAAAGGAATTTTAGGTTTTTTTTTAGCAAGAAAACCATATTTCAACTTTCGAGGTATGTTGTTTAAAGAACAAATTACGAAATACTGATGATTTTCTATTCAATTAAAAAAAAATAATTTGTTTTCGTTTGTCCTAAAAAAAAGAAATCATTTGCAAATACTCTACTGAATTTTGATAGTTATTTAAAAAACAAGTCAGAGATAAGCCCAACTACAGAATGTAAAGTTCTGACGAGTTTTCCAATTACGAAGCCATCAAAGGTATCAAAAAATTATGGGGGCAAAAAAATGGTAAGAAAATAGATTTTCATTTGTAGCGTACTGTTATCATTAAACAATGATAAATCTTCCATTGTTTAGCAATAACGCAGGAGTTGCAAATGGCTTAATAATCCCCCAGTTATCAATACCATGACATGCCAATTTTAAACTACGCCATGAACTCGAAGATATTAGCTTACTCTTATCATTAAACATTTTTTGCGCTCACAATCCTATTTTGCTGTTTGTGTGTGTGTTTTTTCTATTCTGTTTTATTTTCAGATATTAAAAAAACTCTTGACTTTTTGCTGACAACCACTTTAACTGCCCCAATTAGTCTGCTTATTTCATTGAGTTCCATCGCAAATAAGGATTTTTCTTCTAAAACCATAAAGGCAACAATCAGTCAATGTCAATAAAGGGTTCAACTAAATGGTATATTAAAATGGAAACGAACTTTTCAATAATCACAAAACTGTTTTCCAAAAGCAAATATTGGCAAAATTTAAGGTTATGCTAAAACAAACAACAACAAAGAGTAATAGAATTGTGAGTAGTAAATGAAAAAGCACATAGAATTCTTTAAAGGGGAATACAGTCAGTTGAACTGAGAATAAGAACATTTGTAATGTTTTTTCACCCACCAAACCCACTTTCCTATTTGCCCAGTTCCACCACAATGCAATGCATATGTATATAGGGGTCATCTCCTGAGTACTGGTCCCAGTCTAAAACGAACAAAAAATTAAAATAAATTAAATACAGATTGGTTTTGTACTGAAAGCGGATTTCAGTTACAATTTTGTTTTATGCAGAAAAATAGGTTAAAACCATAATAAAAATTACTAAGCTAAGTCTCTGAAAAACTTCGATTTATTTACAATTTATATCATGCGTTTTGCTTAGACCACCTCTTAATTAACAGCAGACTTTTTTATTTCATATTTATTACAAAAATGACAGTAAGTGAAATTATTGAAAATTAATTTATACATCAAGTCATGGTTTCAGTTGTTGCTGATTTTGCTTTCATGTTGAAATAAATAGCACATGAATTTAAATTAACATTGCCAAGTTATGATCATATTTTCATTTTTAATTTCAATTGCTGTAATTGGCAGCTTAGAGTTAAAAGTAATATGCTATCTACATATGTGTAGGCATGTATTTCCGCTTCGCGTGCGTGTTATATTTGAACACATGAACTCTTATTTCGTTTCATCTAAATGTGCATTTTTAGTAGTTGCAATTTTTTCTGATTTAATGTCAATACAAATACAATTCTCATGTTTATTTCAATAATTTTTTCTATACATTGTGATTTCGATTTCAGTTATTCATGTATATGCAAGTGCAGTTAGAAAATCACTGCTGTAAAATATTAAAATCTTTTTTTAGCTGAGAGTAAAGTATAAACTCTGTAATCGGACAAAAAACGGAATGAAACAAGCGAGTATATAGAGAGAGTGCGAGAGAGAGAGAGAAAGAAGACACTAATTTTTACAGGTTTGACAAAAATATAATCAATCAATGAGCCAATATATAGCAGGTTATTTATGCTGGCATAAAGTGGCAGCTTAAAGGCACTTTCGGTGGGGGAAGTCGTTTTAGCAAAAATATCGGTTTATCTGTCAGCAAGATTGTTGGCGAGAGATTATAAGCTACCACTTTCTAACCTGCTTCGGCATTACATGAATTTTATTCCCAATTTCCCACCTGTTAGGTCTCTAATATTAGCTTGTTTCAAATATTATCTTATTTCAAACTACCATACAAGCATAAATGTCATATGTACTAATATTATTCCATATTTATATTAGTGTATCGCCTCTCGATTGTTTCAGCACCCTCATAAGCAAACGACAATGCACTGTGTAGGCTAATGAGATAAATTTGATTCTAAATGAATATATGAATTCCGTGATTAGCATCCAGGGCTACGCTCCAGTGAGACAGTTTTCTAAGACATAAATATGTTTTATTGCTTACTAATGTGAAACGTATTTTTGCTGCATTTATATGATAAATTTGGAAAGCACATGAAGACACATATAACCACAGTGTGTTTGACAGCTCCACAAATGCGTTGAGCTGATTTTATTTGACAATCTTTTTTATTAACGCTAAATATTATATATAAAATTTATTTCCAATTTTAGCTAATCAAGCAGTATGCAGGACACTAAATTGCCATTCGCTTGTTTTTAAAAAATTTTCACTGTTTTAGGTTCGCTTTGGAGAAAACCACAAATTTTTTTACATTTCACTTCGTGCTTAAAATTTATTTAAAATAAATTCTTGTACACCTCTGCTCTTATCTTAATGTTCGAGAACAAAACGTAAAGCATTTAATAAAATTTTAATTATAATTGCCGTCACGTTTTGCTAACGCTGTATGTTGTGTAAATAAATACTACTAAAAACCAATTAAAACAAGATTAAAAATTAAATTAAAAAAACTGAATATCGTGAATAGAATTTCATTTTCAATATTCAATTAGAAGAAAATTTAAAATAGAAATATTCTGCAAAAAATAATTTGGCAATTTATAACTAACTAAATAGCCAACAACTGACACCAGTGTTACCAATTTAGCAAAAACAGTTTTTCTTAATTTGTACAATTTATTTGAACAAAGCATTATATTTACTTTTCTCTTAATACAGCAGTGTTTTTTTATGACCCTAAAGTGCAAAGTACCGGGTAGACCGAGTTTAACTCGCATTTCGAGACAAATCTCAAACTTCTCATGTAGCTAAGTCTGCATTTTTCGAAGAAATTCAAAAATTTCAACCAAAAAATATTTTGTTTTCCTCTTTGATCAACCTAAAATTCAGAATTTCAAAATCGGACACACTTGTCCGATTGTTTCTATTAGGTTTTCAGACCCTCCCAGAGTCGTTGTGCAACTTGTATTAAAGTCGGAGAGACGGGATTACTGTTTTCGCTTTTTTTTTTTGCCACCTAAATCTTTAAAATGTAAAAAAATTGCATAGTGCATTAGAAATATTTTTCTCAGAAGTCTTGTTTCTTCAGCTCCCATCTGTCTATGCAAATCAAAAAGGTACCAAATATCTGTTTTTACCTTTTATTTTCCCCTAGAGTTCGGAATTTCAACAAAAATCTAGAGGAATGCGCAGAATAATAGGCTGTCAGGCATTTTTAGAAATTTTTTTGGTACTTCTATAAAGCTCGGAGATAAAGAATTACCGATTTTAACCTTTTTACCCCCTAAATGCCCAAATTTAAAAAAAATGAGAAAGCGCATTTGAGATTTTTTTTTGAGAACAGCTCAACTTAGTTTTTACTTTTTTCCTGTTCCTACTTGTTTTGTAGATAAATGCAATTCAAAAAAGTATCGAAATTCAGTTTTTTCCCGTCCTATCCCATTAGTGCTCAAAATATCAAAAAGTACTAAGCACGTGTCTATTTATTTTTATCATACATTCAGGTCCTTGAATTTTTGCACTAACCCAATAAAGTTCGGAGATATTGAGCTTATGATTTTACCCTCTTTTTACCCGTTTTTACTCTTTTTTGGTTTAACCGCAAGTCTGGCTAAATCAACTTTGAAAAAAAAACTTTCACTTGCAAACACTCACCTTGTACTCTATTACTTTTAGGAAAATCACTTAAGCCCAAAAATATTCAAACAAACCAAATACTGCCTTAAAAGCCACATCCTGTTAATTTTTAATTGACTCATTATTCTGTTTATTGACATATTTATTGCCCTGTTTACACATATAAAATTTAATTAGCTCTATATCTATTTTCCGGTTGACAAGAAAATCTTCCTACACTTGAGTTGTCAAAATTTCAAAACCTTTACATAAAAAAAAAACGGAAATAAAAATAACTTGAGAATTCACAGGGCTTCACTTGCCATTGTAGTAAATGTTTGCTCCCTAAAAAATGCTAAAATATCTAAAAACTCACTTTTGCAGTGTTGCATTATAATTTAACGTAATTTTTGAACAAATTTTTTACTAATTGGGCAATAACTCATTGACTATGCTCAATATGGGATATTGAGCTCATTCAAGGCATTTATTGCCATAATCACAACAAAAGTTTCTATCTGAGTACACTATAAGTGTAGCAAGAGTTTTGTTTTGAATTTTTTCTTTTCATAATTTGAACACTGTACAAGTGTAACACCACTATTTCATATTTATTTTACCTTCAATGTATGTATATGGATTTTGAAAATATTTGCCACAGAAAATAGAAAAAAGCAGCAGGCTTAAAAATCATATTCTAAACTGAAAACAAAAACAAACACTAAATGCCCCGCACGTGTCAGTATTTTGCCGCGGGGAGGCTTTGAAAGATCAAACAGCAGCATTTGTTTGTTATTATTGAACAGGATTTAAATGCAAATTACTTGCTGTTTTTGAGTATTGATTTTACTATAATGATTTTTTTTTGCTCTTGCCTTTCAGTTGTATGTTTGCAACTCTACGTACAGACATACATACACTTGTATTCACATACCCATGTCTGTATTGTTGGTTTCATGTAGAAAGGCCCCGATTCGCATTTCTTCTGCAAATTGCTTTTTTTTTGCATGTTTTCGACACAAACAATTGTTATTCTTGAAAAAAGTATGAACATTAGAAGAATGATTCTTTAACTTACCCATTTGATACTGTGTACTTTTAATACAATTAAATTTTCCAAATTTTGTTGCCACAATAAAATAAATCTGCAAGAAAACAAACAGAATTAAATAAATAATTTTTATTACGATTGATGGTTTCTTAACATTATTTTATGAAGTGTGTACATCTGCTAACAATTTGCTTTTATCATTGCATTGTGTATGTTGTCACAAATAATTGACAACAACACAAAGAAAAATAAAGAAGGGAAAGAAATGAAATAAAATAAAATTCTTGTGAATTCCGACTTTTTGAAAACAGCCCAAAATAACCCACCCTAAACGTCAATGCCATTTAGAATGACAGAACTTACTGCCTGAGTTGCATTGTAGCTGTCGTAATCTGTACTATTAAATGCGCATTGGAGAAGATGTCTCAATCGTGCGAATCAAGAATAAAATATGACCTTAAGCTCGCTGATCATCATTGCTTATATTAGTTCAAAAGATCGGAAAAATAAATAACTCCTCCTAGTGAAAACCCATCTCTAATGAGATGACTCTCAGATATTATGTATGAATGTAAGCACACACACACACACACTTCATGTAAGATTGTATTAATAAGTAAATAAAAAACATCAAAACAAATTTAATAGAAGTAAAATTTTAAAGATAATTCTGATTAATAATATCTATTAACAATATTTAATTTAATTATCTAATGTAAAAAAAATAATACATTTAAAACTTTTTTCCATTAAAATTGATATTAGTTTGATCAGAGCTGCTGCAGTTAAATAGGTTAAAAACAACTTCTGCTGGCTTTGAGTTTAACTGGCTGTTGAAGTCGTGAAATTGTTTAGGGTTCCTCTATGATGTTCTTTTATTCGAACTATGACTCGATTGACAAGTCGAAAAGGTGTAAATGTTTTCATACAAAATCCAATTTTTCTATTTCGATCATGTCGTCAGCACTACAAACACAAAAGTCAAAATCAATCACTTGCTTTTCTACTATTGAGTGGGAGATTTAAAAAAAAAATTATTATATTGTTTGTTAAACAACTGGAAAATATAACTAGAAATATATTAAAGTAAATATATTAACTTAATTATTTATTTGCTTCAAAAGCCAATTGAAATGTATTAAAGTCAGGTCCAAAAATTAACCTTTTTGAAAAAAAACATTTGCTGTCTTTTCCAGCTGTCTATATGCCGATGATATTTCGTTGGTGCTAATTAACTCATCAGTAGACTTGAAAAATTCTTAAAAAATTGTTTGAAACTTAACTACTTATTCCATAATGCCCATGAACAAAATGAGAATCAGAAATGTTCAAGCAAACCTTTAGCACAGCAAACATTTCTTTTCGTTTTGCAACTCTTTTACTTTTCATTGCAACCTTCTATACAACGAGTTACCATCGGTTAATATGATTTGTATGTTTGAAAGTATCAAAAATATATTAAACAATTTAATAAATATATCAAATAATTATCATATGTATCTATATGGTTTTAATAAACAGTCCACTTTTTCGCTGGATGGAAGAAGATCCTGATTTTGGCAGAGGAAACCCGTGTTCAGTGCGCAAACGTACTTATTAAATGTCTATAAAAAAAATACTTTTAAACTTTAAAACACCACAAAAGCGATTTGCACACTTTCAAAAGGTTTTATTTTGTACTTATTTATGTACATATGTATGTAGTTGCTGCTTTGGCTTGTCAGTTACAGCTGACCAGATTTAGTAGTTTTTGTCAATACTAAAAATCAACCAAAACTTTAATTTGCCAATCTGGTAAAGAATATGGGAAAAATTTTATGACGTACGCCCATGCGAACGCAAGCTTTCGAAATAGAGGAATCCAAATTGATTCGACATCGAGCGACTTCGATCACTTATTTTTTCTTGCGACATTGAGGAATAGGCAGTAGGTGACCAGGACATGTGCAATAAAATCATCACTCAGTTAATGTTGTACGTGTGGTTTTGCTCGTTTAGCTACACGTACACGCGATCGGCTTTGCTTCAAGTAGAAATCAAAAAGTTTTGATATTTTATTTGAAGCCTTTTTTTGTATGTGAAATGTCGTGGAGATAGATTCGTTAATGTGCGGATGAAAAAACAGAAGCAAAATTTAATACTCAAGCGAAGCATTTTATTCATCTCTTCTTTTTTTTACCCAGCAAGTCAAGTGTGTTCATAAAAATTTCTTTAATGAAAGGTGTTCTCAAAAACTAAATCACAAGCACGTTTTAACAACATGCTTGTCACTTTCACTTCTTTGTTTTTCTTTATGCCTGCAAATAAATATAAGCGCATGAATATGAGTCAGTTGTACTACTGACAATTCCAGAAAACCATATTTAATATAAAAATTTTAAATCTAAGAGTTATTAATTATTGACTATTGACGTTGTAATCACAAAAATGTGGATTCATTGTTTCAGGGACAATTCATTACATCTTGCTGCCTTGTAGATACCTTCAGTTTACTACAGGGGAACCTAATTTTCAAAAATATACAAAAACATGAAAAAATGCACTCCAGTATGGAAAATCAATCGAGAACTCTCTTTTCTGCGGCTTTGATTGAAGCAAAATCCAAAATGTTAAAGTTTTTATTTGTATATGAAGCATTCATGATAAAAAAAAGTCATTTGTGGAAGTGAATGAAGAAAAGTACGCGGTTGAAAAAAAGTTAATTTTACGAATTATTGAAAACTGTTCTTTGTGCGATACAAAACAACACAAGGCAAAAATAGCTCATCACCCGATGGCATAACAGAAACGAACGCTACAAAGTCACAAAAATTATGATGCTTGTGTATTTTATTGAGTGTCTGCAGCAAATTATTGAAATAAACGACAACCAAACGTGAGTGAGGAGTTTTTGCACAGGTCCTGGGCACTTTAGAAAAGACTTTTGTAGCTTTACACTGTTTCTTGTCTATAGCAAAGACAAAAACTTACTTTTATTTAGCAATGACTTAAGATTGCTTAAAGCATACTTTTTCGGTATCTATAGCTATTGCCTGATATTTTTCAAAAAAAATTTCTACAATTTTCTATAATTATTTGCAAATTTGCTCACCGCTTAGTAACTGATTTCTTGAATTTATTGCATGTATTTTTCGCTTAAGTTAAATAAATAAAAGAAAAACAAAATGAATTAAAAGTAAATACAAGTTTTAATACTTTATTGCAAAGACCTTGATTTTCCGCTACAGCGATCAAAAGAACTTCTATACACAACTTGCTTTAAAAACGTCTGCTCTCGTCACATTCGTTATTTTTGTAATTTATTAATACAAGATAATAATCTACCAACTATCCAGTGAACAACTTCCCTTTGTCTTTGGCATCCGGTTGTGAAAACAGGATTGTGATTTAGCTTTGAGAAAACCTTTCATTAAAGAAATTTTTATGAATACACTTGACTTGCTGGGTGAAAAAAAGAAGAGATAAATAAAATGCTTCGTTTGAGTATTAAATTTTCTGGCATCTTTCAACAACGAAAACAACAAAAACATCAACAAGTAGCTAATGGAATACATTTGAAAATAAACAAATCAGCAGCAGCAAGCAAAAGGCTTTAATAAATTTCATTATTTATTACTGCTTTGTGTTTGTTTTCCATTAAAAATGGAAATGTTGAAAATCAGGCAGGTTCTTTGAAACCACAAATGAAATTTGAATATATTCAAAATAATCCTGTTGCCAGGCTAAAAAAGGTAATAAACCGACAAAAAAAAAATATCAGGCGGAAAGGGTGAAGAACAGCAATGTGTTCAAAATGAGAAGCAGTCTATGGAGAAAGTTCTTTTTGTTCTTTAAGCGATATATCACAAGCTTCAATGACCTTATTAGCACTCTAATATCAATACACTACAAGCTGAACCCCAGGCAAACAGCTCAAGTGGGAAGAAGATTAGCAGTGTGGCATGTTTAAAGCCCGTATGATACTACATTTTTCTTGTATTCTTTAAGTTTTGGAGTACAATGCAAATTAAATGTAATAGTAGAATTTAGTATGTGCAAAGAGTTCAGCTATATTAAAATAAATGCAAAACTGTCAACATTTTTGTTGAAGTTATCGATAAAAAATCAAATTATGTAAAAAAATTGGAAAAATTTTCAACTTAAAATTGATATTTCAAAGTTGAATATTGCTGTGTCAGCGGTTTATTTACAATTTTTGCTATTTAACGCTTCTTTTTGTGAACATTTTTATATCCTAGCGCTTTCGTGAAATAAAAAGAATACAACACTTACAAAAAATATGTCAGTTTTATTTACGTTTTGTTTGGTTCTTTTTCTGTATTGGCATAATGTTGCCTTGCAACCTCTAAAAGAACTATAATTGAGATAATCTTCGAATCTGATTAAAAGCTTGGAAGCCAGACCTCACGGTCTTCGAATCAACTCTGTGAGAAGTGAGAATTGCTACTTGAACAGTGCCAGCAAGGAGTTGTGCTACGCCTTGATGGATGAATTGGTAGAGTGCCTTGTGAAGAGTCTCCGAGGTCGCAGGTTCGGTTCCTGCCTCAGGTTCCTAGTTTTTCTGCAGATAAGCAACACGCTTTGCAGTGTTGCGTTTGTTTATAAAAAAAAAATGTTCTCTGGGTGGTTGGATTTTGTCCCACACTTAGAAAATTTTATCAAAATTCTTTATCTCAAAATTTAATTAAAGAAACATTATACCTTGTTCATACATGTATTTCTAATTGAGATAATATTCAGTTTATTGACATAATATTTTTTGCGTTCATACATAGAAATATTGCGCTAACTCAATTAGTATTTGACAGCTGGAAAAAAGTTGTTGTTTTTGTTTTGGTAGTGAGAAAAAAAGTGAAAAATATTTTCCAATAAGAAAAATTGAAGAAAAACTGTCTTTTATGAAAAAGATTTTAGTGTTGCACAAAAAAAATATGGAACTTGTACAAGTAGTGCGTTCATGTTATGACTCCAAAGCAGCAGTAATAAAAAGAAAGAGAAATAAAAATTTGGAAATGCTGCAATGTTTTTATTTTTATTTATTTATTTTTATTATTTTGTTTTGTTTGCTTTTGTTTACATTTATCACGTCATTCATTTCGCATTGTATACTTTTGCTTATTAAACACATCTTTTACAGTGTTGTGTTCCATCTTTTTCTCAATATTGAAAGCAATATAGAGTTTATTGAGCTTTATTGACTTTTTGCATGGAATATTGAGCTCAATAATGGACTTTGTTGCGATTACCTCAATAAAGGCGCATGTATGAACATGGTATTAACTTGATAAATACGATTAAACTATTTTTCTGATTCACATATTGTATTGCATCAGCTAATAGAACTTTCTCATCTCTACTGAAGAAGTTCAATTCTACCAATTTTGCCCACCTGAACATGCAGGCCAATACCATAACAAAAAAATTTTAAATTATTACGAAAAAGAACAACTTATTTTTTCTATATCTCAGTCACTTCAAACCCAATTGTACCCAGTTTTAATACCCTACAAGAAGAGATAGTACTGCAAAAAATAAAAATAATAACATTAAAAAAAAACAGATGGGAATACACAACTTTTGGTGAAAGTTTTTCTTTATCAATTATAGAATGATAACTTCACCATGCATCGATGTTGTTGTAGCAAAAATTATCCATCTAAGTATGTAGTTCAAAGAAAACTTAAAACCACTTTTGCACCCCATAAACTCCTAATAATAACTTTGTTCCATACAGTGAGCACTGACTTAGCTGTAGCTTAGTTGTACAGAAAATCATTTTGCTTCGCATAATAGAACCATTAGAGAAAAATATTGTGATTTGCTGGCATTTGAGGCTAAATTTTTGCAAAAATTAAAGCCAAACAAACAACGTAAGAGCTGCCACCTCTGCCAGTGGGCTAAAGCACAAACTTAAATCGTTCATATGAAAAAAAAAACCTAAGAATGTGTATCTGAATACTATTAACAAGACATCTGTGCCCATCTCCGCTGCGTGGCGCTCACGCACGCACTCAGGGTGTATAATTTTTAGGGAATTAAGTAAGCAAATATTTAACAGCCAGTTGTTACAGTCAGTATTTGCAGCAAAAATACATAAATAAAGAAAAAGCCTGGCAAATGAGTTTGAATGGTAAACATTTGGCATAAAATCATACACATACATACATACGTATGTGTGTTTGTAAATAAATACAGTCGAACTTCGTTATAGTGAACTTCTATACAATGAAGTTCTCCTTAGCAGGAATTAAAATCAAGTACACAGCTTTTTCGTGCCACTTTCAATGTATTTTAATCTCTGTACAATGAAAAAAATACATTTTAAGTGTGTTTTTGTCTCCATATAGTGAACCACTATTTTTATCAGCTTTATTTTACACTTGTTAGCAACACTATTTATAAAGAAAATAGGTTATCAAATGTGTTATTAATAGCGACCTTTTTAAATTAGATCAACTGATTCCTTTTATGGTGTCCAACCAAAATGGGCTTTCAAGGTCCTTAGTTTATCTTTTCATTTAAAAGAAAAATTACATTTTTTCATTTAAATTGTTCACGACGTTTCGTTGGTCTATTTCCAACTTCTTCAGGGGTAAATTTTTTATTTAGTGTAATCTGGCAACATGATTAAAAAAAATGAAAAACAATCTTAACCAACAACAATAGATTTTAGCAATGTAATAGGACAAACTAATAACAAAAAATTAGTTACACTTACTTTTCTTCAAATTAATGATCTCACATTATTTAAATTGTACAAGCATGTAATATATCACAGTTTTGCATTGTAAACTGGACAATCACAAACACGAAAATAAATAATTGGTAAAATAACTAATTATCACAAGAAAATATCACAGGTAACCAATTTCACTAATGTCAACTAACTTTTTTTTTCTTTTTTTTTAATCATGTTGTCAGATTGCACTAAATAAAAATTTATCCCTGAAGAAGTTGGAAATAAACCAACGAAACGTCGGGAACAATTTAAATGCAAAAATTTAATTTTTCTTTTAAATGAAAAGACAAACTAAGGACCTTGAAAGCCCATTTGGGTTGGACACCATAAAAGGAATCAAGCTTATCATTTTACTGAAATTTATATTCATTGAACTATGATAATTTTACATACATTCATATTAAATTACCTTTTCACACTCAAGTTTAACCCTTGCTTTGTCACTTTTAAATCAATATTAATTAAGTAATGATTAAGTAAGATAAATAAGTTATATTTTTGGGATTCCCAAAGTAATGAAAATGATTTAGTTCATGATTTGACGTTTAACATTGACCGATTTAAGTGAACGAAAGTGATGCACCGTAGTAGTATTTCTCATGAAAAAAAAGTTATTAGTAATTAATAGAGTTGAAGAAGGGACATCAAAGAAAAAAGATGTAGCTAAAGAGTACTTCCCAGTACTTTATTAAATATTTTATAAAACAAGTCAGTTATTCAGTTGTCAAGCGTAAGAGACTTCTTACTTGCCTTTTCGAAGACATTGAGGAAGCAATGCTCAACTGGGTTACGACCTCTCGTTTTAGGAATCTTCCCGTATCTGAAGTATTATTGATAAAGAAAAATGTAGTAAAAATCAATCAAGTAAAAATACCTGATTATTTTAAATAAATACAAAATTTAAAATAAATATTTCTGTATAATAAAGTTTCTATATAGTGAAATAATTTTCTGTCCCCGTAGAGATTCACTATAGGGAAGTTCGACTGTAATAAAAGGCAAAATTGGGATAAGCTCTATTTGTATAGTTATGAGGATTATGTGTATTGAGATTTATATTGTACACATTCCGCATACAAAAGATATCATATTTGTATGTACATACGCGTAAGTACCACAAAATATAACTAAATTTGTATGGCAGGCTAAAATAATATTGCACACTATAAGCATCTATTTCATTTTAATTTTCTATTTAAATTCATTAGATTTTATCTGGTGTTGAAATAGGCAGGAAATCTTTTTTTTTATTGTTATGCATACATTGCTACATTTTATATAATTTAGTAGATGGATATAATTCAATACACAACTATTGAGAAATTCACCCACATATCAGCAACTTACTCATATCAAAGATAAAACTCAAAGCAAAAAACCAACATTTCACATTAGGTGGAAAGCTACAGGAGAAAACTATCAGTCCAATGTTTACCTGCTAGGAGTTTATTAAGTAGAATGTGATTTTCGTTAAAAGTCGTTGGGGTCCGGCATACTAAAATATCTTTACTTAAACTCAAAACATCCTTGCTAAGAATTTTTTCGTATGTGAAAAGGCGGATGGACGAGAAGCGTAAGCCAATCCGTCACTAGAACTAAAGATCAATTTTTTATTAATCCAACCATACTTTAAAGTAATTAAAAACTTTAAAAAAATAAGTATTGTTTACACCAAAATTGCAGGCGGCTTCTATTTTCTTCAAATAAATGCATTTTTTGTGCTTAGAAACCTGGAATGGCAAAGTCATAACTTCAGTTTAGCGTGAAAGCGAAAAATTACTACTTGCGCCTTAATTACTACGTGCTGCTTAAATCACCAGTGTACAAAATTTAATAATCGGACCACAAACCTAAATAAAAGATTTCAAAATATTCATTTCGTTGACACTTCGTTGATGCTAATCAACTCATCAGTAGACATGAAAAATCTTAAAAGAATGTTTTCAACTGAACCACCTATTCATTTTGTTCATGGTGTAGTGTTGTTGTGGTTATTGTTTGGCAGGATCGCCACGTAGTGTTGGGTTTCGGGGTTGGGCAGAGAATATTTGAATTAAAATAATAATAGCAAAGAAATGATCAGATGATTTGGACTCGTTCCGGCGCCTGAGACGCCTGGCAAAAGTGGTAGTAGTGTTGAGGCAGTATTAATGCCTATAATTTAAAAGAAACAGCCGATCTAAAGGATTGTAATAGATCGTCCTTTATTTTCAAAAATCATCTTTATAAACTAAAATAACGGTAATCCTAAAAATAAACCTTAAACTATTTGTTGTTGCATTTCATTGCAATTTCTTTCCAATTGAGTGATATTTGAGTGACATAAATGAAAGTAAAAAGAAAGTGATAATGGAGCAGTGAAAGTATATTAGTGATAAAGTACATTAGTGATAATATGCGGATTTTAAAGTACACTACAATGGTAATTTTGGAATAAGTAGTGGAGTTTCAAACAATCTTGTAATATTTTTGGAGTCTACTGATGAGCTGGTTAGCATCAACGAAATGCCGGCGGCATATGCATGGCTGAAAAAGGCTGAAAGCATTAATAGGATCTATGTGTTATACCTAAAATAACAGTCGATCAATATTATTATATAAAGGCTGTCAGTAGTGAAGAGCTCAGCTAGTAGATTGGAGCATACATTTAGGTATACAAGTAGTCATGACCTGTTGTGGAAACCATATAGGTGCTAATTAGAGTTGTCGTAGACATAAAATAACCATGGTATGTACCCCAGCCAATAAGTATTCGAATTCTTTTTCCCCTTAAAAATGCTGATCACTGCAGATTTATCACCAAAAACTCTTTCTCAAATCGAAGGCAAGTCTGATAATATTGATTAATAATTGAAAATAATTTAATTTGATTGATGAAACTGTTTCATTCGGCTAATGAAATTTGTTCACTAAAGCAATCACTATAGTTACATTGCATTGATGACTAAGAAACTTTTAAATATAAAGAAGTATTATTCATTAACTTAATTAACTCACTTGTAATGACAAATTTTAATAGCTGAATGAAAAAATTCCTTATTTGAGCGAAAATCTTCCTTTCAGTGTAATAAACTGTCTACAACTGCTGTCAAAATCTTTTTGATATTTATATAAATTATGCAAAAAAAATTTTCATTTTGCGCTTTATTAATATACTGTAATTTTATTGAAATTATTTTGGTTCCCATTATTTCTGCAACATGACTGATTTTTTTTCTGTGCGTTTTTAGGGTTCCGTACTCATCAGAGTGAAACGGAACCCTATTACGGAGACAAGTACGTCCGTCCGTCCGTCACAGCGTCCATTCTCCGAAACGGTAAGAGCTAGAGAGCTGAAATTTTCACAGAATGTTTTTGTAGCTTGCCGCTACAAGAACAAATACTAAAAACAACAACAAGTCAAAAACTACCAGGTGTCCCCATACAACGAAAAGTTGCAA
The DNA here is from genome assembly GCA_963662145.1 of Sturmia bella. Classification (NCBI taxonomy): domain Eukaryota; kingdom Metazoa; phylum Arthropoda; class Insecta; order Diptera; family Tachinidae; genus Sturmia; species Sturmia bella. The sequence goes on from OY759170.1 coordinate 59,106,017, forward strand.
TTAGCTATAACTCTCGAACCGTAAAAGATAGAAAGCTGAAATTTGATTAGTGTATGTATTTATAGATGCTTTACAACAATAAATGCTAAAGACAACAACAAGCTAAAAACTACCAGATGTCCCAATACAACCTAAAGTAACAATTAGCCGTAGCTGCTAAACTGTAAAAGACAAAGAGCTGAAATTCGCAGAATATATGTGTTTACATATGCCCTACAACAACAATTGCTAAAAACAACAATATGTCAAAAACTACCAGGTGTCCCTATACAACGTATAAAAAAACATTAGCCGTAACTTTCAAACTGTAAGAGACAGAGAGATGAAACGTGAACAATATATGTACTCGCATGTGGCCTACAATAACAAATGCTAAAAACAACAACAAGTCGAAAATTACCAGGTGTCCCTATACAACGTAAAGTAACAACTAGTCGTTACTCTCGACGCGTGAGAGACAGAGGGATGAAATTTGCACAATATGTGTATTGACATATGCTCCACAACAACACTTGCTAAAAACAACAACAACTGTAAAACTACCAGGTGTCCCCTTACAACGTAGAGTAATAGCTATAACTCTCGAACCGTAAGAGATAGATAGTCGAAATTCGCACAGTGTATGTATTCCCAGATGCCTTACAACAACAAATTACAACAACAACAAGTGGAAAATTACGAGGTGTCCCCATACAACATAAAGTAGCTTTAAAAACAGAGAGATAAAATTTATAAAATATACATATGTATTCACATACGCCATTCCGTACATACATTACATACTAAGAGTGCGAGCCAGCCTCGTACTTGACTTAATTTATTTCTATTTGAGAATTTCTTGTTAAGGAATGAAAATCTCAAAGTATTTTCGTATTAAGATGTTTCAAAATCGTCAAACACAACAACAGCCTTAAGGTGAAAATAACTGTAAATGGAAAAAATTATGAAGGCAATTCATATAAATTTTCCACAATATCAACACATTTTACAAAGATATGTACGTGTATGTATGTGTGTATTTTTGTGGTGAAAATTATCACGGCACCAGCAGTAAAAGAATGATAACGAAAAAATACATTTATTTAAATTTACAAAATTCTTTATTAGTACATGCCCTAAAGCGCATTAAAATGATTTGAGTGCCAGGCTTAATTGAATGTGTGCTTCAAATATTCAATGCTTGGCTGCCTGGCTTCCCCGCTACCCGCCTTCCAGCCAAAAAGTCAGATCATAAAGAAAAAACAACTTTAAAAACTCACTTCAACATTATCATTAGGTGATGTTGTGTAATGAATAAATATAAATTACGGTCACACACACTGCATTATAATTCTGAACATTTTTGTAGCGTACTAAAGTATTTTGTTACTTTTTTAATTTTTAGTTTTGCACAAAATAATTTAAAAAAAACTAAGGTGATGTTTAAAAGCAATTAGTAAATAAACTCTTTGGTAACATTGCATTAAATAAAAACCTGAGAAGTGGGAAATACCCCAACGAAACGTCGGGAATAATTTTTAAAATTATAAAAAAGAATATTCTTAATGCTAATTTTTCGACATTTGTTGTTTAAGAATTTAACTCAATAGTTCGAGCTTGAGGTTACTTGTTTTTTTGTTACTTTTATATTTCTATTTAACTCAATATTTCGATACCTCAATGGGGGGTATCTTCTTCAGGAATTTTTTATAGGTTTGATGTTTTTTCAAAAATAATTTTTTGAACAATTTCACAAAAACAAATGTAGTTTTGTCTTTTAATGAATGAAGATTATCAAATGACTTAAAAAGCCCAGTGGGTTTGACAACAAAAAAAAAGATAATATTTATTAAGTTTTGCATGGTAAAATAAAATATACCTAAGCCAAACTCATTAATTTGCAAATATTTTGCTTCAAACTGTAACCATGTTGATTGCAAAATTTTTGCTTTATCTCCCATTTTTTTTGGTTTTTTTTTTTTTTTTTTGATTGAAGCACAATTGTCACAATGTTAATTAAGAAGTTAAACCTGTAATTTCAAATGAACTGTGCTCTTACTGTATATACAATTTGTTGGCAGGAAATTGTTTTAAAATATTTTATAAATTTTAACTTGATGCTGAACAGCTGAAAATGAAAATCATTTAATTTTTTATCTCTGAATACTGAAATATTTTTGCCTGTTTTATTTTCCATTATTTATGATAAAATTTATGTTAATTAACATGTTAAAAACTGATGTCAGGGGAGATGTAATTATTTCACTTTAAATACTGTTTTAATAAATGACAATGCAAATCATGCCTACATATGCACACATACATTCACACATGCACACGTACTGGCACACATGTATGTATACGTGCAACCAACCAGCAAAATATTTTTACGGTAATTGAACCAGGTTTGTAGCTCAGATTTATCTACGTCTAACGGTTTCGTATATGTCAAGTTTATGTTGCTTAAGTTTTATGCTCTTAAAACAAATGAATCTGCTAACTCTTTCCCAGCTCTTCTCGCATGTCCAGGCCACCATGTGTTGCGTAGTTTACCATGCGTTGAGTAACTGTTTATTACGTTTTTGCAATGCGAAACTTTCTATGATTTAGTCCGCTTAGCTGACATCGCTTTAGTGGCTACCTAATTGTCCGTCAATATATTTACGGGCCCCAGCCTTCCCATTTCATTAAATAGTGCACACCCTTATACCATGTTCATACATGCGCCTTTATTGAGATAATCGCAATAAAGTCCATTATTGAGCTCAATATTCCATACAAAAAGTCAATAAAGTTATTGCTTAATAAACTCAAAATTGCTTTGAATATTGAGAAAAAGATGAAACACAACACTATAAAAGATGTGTTTAATAAGCAAAAGTACACAATGCGAGATGAATGACGAGATAAATGTCAGCAAATGCAAACAAACAAAATAAATTATTTGAAACTATTTTTCACTTTTTCTTTCTCACTACCAAAACAAAAACAACAACTTTTTTCCAGCTTTCAAATACTAATTGAGTTAGCGCAATATTTGTATATATGAACGCAAAAAATATTATGTCAATAAACTGAATATTATCTCAATTAGAAATGCATGTATGAACAAGGTATTATTGCCCTAACTTCCGTCTCCAGAACTGTGCAATAATGTGGCAGACGACATAACAACTCTATATTTGTATTCTCCATATACCGAGTCCCGTTTTTCCCTTCGCAATTGATCCATCCATGTAGCAACATACCTCTATGGGGATAAATGAGAGAAATCAATGTTTGGCAATTAGCCTGATGTCCATTATGTGATGTGTCATCACATCGTCCGGTATCAAACCGTCTATGGCTGTAAAACTACGTGTCCCTCGTCGGTCCACTCACCCATCACTTTTAGTCGCTTCAGCGTGAACGCCGTTTCATATTTTAATTAAGCCTCAATCTTGTGACTATGGCTCATTTACCGATTCACCAGGATATATGAGGAATTAAAGTAGGTTATCATAAGACCATAAAGCTCCGAATTGACGGTGTCAGTCGTTCCATCATCGTTTTCGAAGAAGTAAGGTCCAATCATACCTTCGAACCAAAGAGTGCACCAGACAGTGACTTTTTCTGGATGCAATGGCCTCTCTTCAATTACTTGAGGATTGTCAGATCGCCAAATGCGACGCTTATACGACGTTGTGGATGGTCAGCTGGCTTCAGTTAATGTGTGAGGTGTACTTTATATGGATGTTGGTATAGATCGAAATGCAAAATACGCCATAATGTGCCGTAAGACAGTCCTAATTCCTCAGAACGACGAGCCATCGACACATTCGGGTCTTCGGCAACACAACAGCGATATTTTCAGCGGAACGAGCGACAAGTTGATGCACGATGCACAGGCCTAATAATAATGGTAACCGCTCCAGTCCCTTCAAATTTCTTTACAATTTTGCCAATTGCTTGCGTAGTTGGACGATTATGTAAACCATAATCTCCTCTTAAAGCACAATATGTGGCTGTGGCAGAATCACCATTATTGTAGTAGGTTTTGATAGTTTGTATGCGTTGTGTGATAGTTAAGCGATCCATTTTCGTCAATGTCAAACTTTCAACTGAGAAGAAAAAAATTGGTTTAACAACTTAGTTTGATGTGATGCCAAAACATTTGTGTTTGCTGAAGTATTACTTGTATTACAGCAATTACTACTGAACTTTCTGCCTAAAATTTACTCACTAAAAATCAATAAGTTAGCCATTCGCAATGGATCTGTTGACTTTAAAATAGCAAAGTTATAGCCACTGCTCGAGCTAAGAATTTTGTATAATTTTATTGGCTGGGTTATTTATTATACACATAATTCTGAGAATATGTACAAGGTGGGCCAAACCAAATCACCCTACTAGAAGTGGCTCCTATTTTTGCGAATGGCGGCTAATGTCAAATCTGTTTTTATATTTGTAAACTAGACAGCTGTGGAATACAAGTGAACAGGTCACGGAGCGATACACTCCCCAAGAACGTAGAGTAATCGTGTCTATGACGAAGTGGATGATTTTTCCATCAAAATCATAATAAGTGAGGAGGATCACTTCCACCTAAGCGGGTACGTGAAAAAGCAAAATTATCGCTTCCAAAATCCACGAGAGCTTCATCAGGAGCCATTACATCTGCTCAAAATGACTGCACGGTCCGCTGTTCACATTGCAGGAGTCATCAGGCCACTTTCTTTGTAGGACGCCACTGGTCAAATGACAACGTGCTATAGGGCCATGTTAACAGATGTTTTTCTGTCGCAATTGAAAGCCAAGCAACCCCGGATGACTTCTTTTGGTCCACCTGCCACATTTGCTGTCATATGTATGCAAGTAATTGAAATGCATTTAATTACATGTTTTATTTCATTCCTGGCGCTTTTTTTTTTTTTGTAAATGCAAAGAGACAGTATTTATGTGCAATTTACAACAGCATATTTATCGATTAAAATTTTAATTTACCTCAAGCATAATTATTACTTTATTCAATCTCAGCTGAAAAACTCTGGCAATAGCTATAAAAGGAATAAATTATTGCTAAATATATATTTCCATTTGCATTGCTGTGGAAAGAAAGGGACATACATAAAATTCTTGTTGTACGCTTTAGAGGGATGCTTCTAGCAAATAATCAGTTTTCTAGCTACATGTGCTTGAACTAAAAATAGTTTAAAGAAACACGAAGAGCACTTCTTTAAACATCATAATAAAGTTTTAGTAGGAAAATGTTTTTAAAAATAAAGTAACGTGAAATAAAATGCAGTCAAATAGAAATAAATTACCAAACAATTACACTGGGGCCATGTAATGGTTTTTGATATTTCATTTGGAAATTGCGGGTTCTTGGAGATCACTAATGGCAGTTTTGCTTGCTCAAGTGGCCGTTTAAGTAAAACGAAGCCTCGTTGCTGCAAAAAATGTCATTTACAGCGAAAAACTGCTATAACATGGTTTCTCAAAAATATTTACGTAAACCAAACTCACTTTCTTTAAGTTCTTGAGCGATTTGAATTTAACAGGGATAGAACTTCAAATTCTTTTTTAAAACTTCATGCATATTCGCCCTTTGTCCCAGTGAAGCAGGTATTTTATGTATTGAAACATGTGGATTTTCATGTAAACAGGAAGCCAATTTCATGTTTTTGGAAGTAGTTGAAGATCGAGTGGTCTCTGGCCATGGGACATGCGTGGCCGAAACAGTTGCGCGGAATCTCTACACATGCAAACTAAAATTACACTTACACTCCATCATGTATTCGCTGAATATCGTATTTTAAACAAAATGGTCGACGAGCTGTTGCGTACGCATCATTACTCTTAAAAAATGTCTCCCCAGCGAATGGGCGATGCTCACTGAATCACTGCAATATTGTGACTGACAAGTCCACACAATCGTTAACTCCAACGTTCCGCTCTGCTTATCACTTTTTCAATAAATCGTATTCATAAGTATAAATTTGCCACCATACATTCTGTATTTTTTTTCCCCAATTCTAAGCTCTTCACTTTATTTTTTGCAGTAATAAAAGGAATTGTCTTTGCAAGGTATATATTCATATTTGTTTCGCTTAAACGCCTGCGCTATTAACAGATAATGCTTTTTCACTTATGTAGTTAATAGTGCTTTTATTCCCCTCAAAAGCGAAAGTTTTTGGTAAAATTGTAAGCACATTATAAGTGGAGAAGTAGCTGAAATATGTCGGACATTTTTTGATAATAAAAAATAGACCTTAATGTTTTCTGTCTTTCTCAACAGTCTACAAAACCCCGCCATTTCATTTCATGCTAACCAACTCCTCAATAGACTCGAAAAATTTTAAAAGAATGTTTGTAACTCAACCACTTATTCGAAAATTCTCATGAACACAATCAGAATCAATTGGCTCTTAAAGCAATTGTGTAGATAAGTTCATTTTTCATGAATTTTATTTCTATTTTAGATCTTCACAGTGAAGAGAGCAAAACTGAAAGCATTTTTTTCTTTAAGGAACTAATGGCACATGTTTCATTTATTGCCAAGATTTTGGATAGCAATTATACTCAATATTTTTATTTCATATTTTACCTTCACATTAATTTTTTATCACCTGCAAAATGCTTACAAAACACTGTGATACTTCTTTGCACATACAATTATAAATTTAAGTGAATTTTTCTTCATCATTTTTACTTTGAATTTAATCAGATGAATAACACATTGTGTCTTTGTGAAAAATGTACTTATTGTATCCAAAATTAATTTTATGCCTGTCATATGTCAGTTAAACAAATTTAATAATAGTGCTTTCAAAACAAAAATGGAAAAAGAAGAGCACGTATACAAATACATATTTAGTCTGTCTGAAAACACACTTTTACCTGCAGCCCAGAGAATATTGATTAGAATGTCAGTCCCAGATAAGGTTCATTACAAAGGAAAATGTATAGAGATTTTTATTGTAAACACACATCGAAGGCACGTTGTCTGCAAGCACTATGGAACTTATAAATTTAATTAATTAATTAAATGATAAGCAAAAAGTCCAACAAATTATTTCATATTCTTAAAATATTAGCCACTTTAAAATATGAAAACAAAGCGTAGGTAAAGATTTATAATGTGATACATATGCATGTATTCACTACTCACAGATTCCCCACGTATACATATAAATGTTTATGTATACGATACAAGTTTGCTAAACCCTGTATGACAAATAATTTAGTAATACATTGTAAGCCTTTTACTCTTTAATTTATTGAATATTTCCAAAGCCAACGTGAAAGAAGCCCCCAAGGATAAGAACTTCCAGCCTTACTGCCAGTTCCACTCCATTATGTAGTGGTTCAAAGAAACTTGTAGCTCACACAAACACTTGCAATAATGCTGTTAATGGATGAACGATTTTCAATAGATTATAACCTGACAAACTCTCAACCACAAGTATGTACATGTACATGTACATACATAAACAACTTTGAGAAATACTTGTTGTTCTTTGTTGCCAAATACTTAAACAATCTTGTGCGTAGTATGTAATATGAGTCAAGATGACAATATTGATACACCTTAACATTGTAGAGGCAGAGAGAAAGAAGCACAACAGATGCCTTCTAGAAGACTTGTTGTGCATAGAGTTGCCGTTGAAAATTTTCAAAAATGGCCCCAATGTGATGAAGATTTCCAAGAAAAAAAAATTGCCACAAAAAGTGAGAGTCCTAACAAAAAGAAACCATAACTTAATTTATTCAATGTTTGATGCTGATGAGCCCATTAAGCCTGCTGGTTGAAAATTTAATGAAATATACTATTAAGTTTCAATCACAAATTCTTACAGTTTACGTGTAAAAAAGAAACTGCTATGCTTCAGATGTTGGCCTTCTAGAATGCCTTGCTTGTCACTTATACAAAAATAATGCTTAAATAAGAAGAATACATAAGCAGACCTTCAATAAGGCCTGAAGTGAGAAGGTCTTTTGAGTTTTCCCTCTGAAACATTCAACAACACTCCGACACCTGTACACAGTTGCACATTCTTTTATTTAATAAATATCCATCTATTGAAATATCTGTTTTGTGTTAAGTGATTTTCACAATCTTGTTAATGTCGTATCTCAGAGATTAACTTTTATCAGTCAATTTGTTTACAAATAACCTTTTTTCCCTTCATTAGTTGTAGTTACAATTCATATTTGCTTTCCATCTCCAACTAAAAATCTAAGCAAAATTTTATTCAATTAGAATTTCAAATTTTTGTGCAGGTTGAAAGGTAATAGTGGCATTTATTTTATACTATTTAAAATGCTTCAGAACCCCCTTGTGTGAAAACCCCCTTTCATTTTGAACTTTTTGTTGTTCTTAGTAACAGGTGGGTCAAAAGAAATCATCCGATGTTGTTTGTCTTTCAGGTTGTGACTGGCGCTGTGTGTACCATTGCTCCGTCCTGTTAGAAGCACACATTTTCCAGGCATATTTCGTTCAATTGCGGTACAAAAAACTCGATTAACATGGCCCTATAAAGCGTTGTCGTTTAATCAGTGGCGTCCTCGAAAACAATAGTAACTTCTTCCGGTAACTCCTCCAGTGCAATCACTTTCAGCAGGTATAATGACTCCTCGTGCAAAACTTCTGGATTTTCTGTGTCCCAAAAGCGATAGTTTTACTTGTTCACGTACCCGCTGTGCTGGAAATAAGCATCATCGCTCATTATGATTTTGGTCGAAAAACTGCAGACTTCATCATAGACACGAATATCCTTGGGGCGTATATCGCTTCATGGTTTGTTCACTTCTATTCAACAGCTGTCTATCTCACAAATATAAAAACAGATTTGACATTGGCCGCCATTGGCAAAAATAAGAGCATTTTCCTCTTACGTGATTTTTTTGGTCCACCTTGTTATTGTTGTTGTAGCGGCCGAGAAACGAAATGCACTGTAAAAATCGCATTTCTCTAGCTCTAACCGTTTGAGAGAATGGGTGTTGTGTAGGACAAACGTACTGGCCTCAGTAACAGTTTTCCCTTTTTCACTCTATGGAGTACGGAAAAACTATGAAAAATCGGATATATGCAATAAAAAAAAGGACCGACGAACAACTTAAAAAACATAACAAGCATATAAAGAAAAAAAGCTTCGAATAATATAATCAATAATTAAGAATATTTTTTATAAAAAAAAAGTTTCATTCCCATAAATGCAGAAGTATGAAAAGCTATGAAGACTATTATGGTTTTAGCAACTTTGATTTAAAAACACGATCCTGAATTTAAAAGTTTTTTTGCATACTGAAGCAAATTTTCGAGGCTATAACAAAGCTGCACTTCAGTTTGAGTCTTAGTTTTAATATGTCATATTATTTCGTTAATATTAAAACTAACTTGGGCCTAAAAAATGAGTTAAGACAAAAAATTTCAATGTGATCAAGTAATGCAAGTGATTTTTTTCATATTTGTTGTAATAAAACTAATATTTTCGAAGTGTACTTAATGGCAATTTATTTGCTCAGCGTAATAATTCACCAAGTGTGTAAAAGTAGTTAAGAAACAAAAGTTTATGACTTTAACTCTTAATAACATGAAAAAGAAAAGTAATGAAAATAATATAATGTTTAGCTCATACTTATAAGGTATATAAGTATGTGCGAAATATTAAGTGAGAAAAGTGACAATAATAAAATTTTACTGTGTAATTTTATGGAGCTAGATAAAGCAAATTTAAGTAGAAAAGTTTCAAAAACTTGGGTGGGGTTTCATAAAATTTAAACTAGAGAATTGTGCGATAATGAATGGTATTTATAACATAAGCAGTCATTCTTGTATAATTTGAATGCGAGCAAACTTTTAAAAAATTTCGTTACTTAGAGCAGGCATCGTATAAAATACTAGACGATGAAAATAATAAGTCAGCTGTGACGAACATAGATTTTGCTCAATATAAAACTAACAATGAATTCAATATGTGTTAATGAAGCCAAAGGATATTTATTATTTCAGATCTTAAAGAACCTCTTTAATTGTTTGTATTCAGATTTTTAGAGGCCTATATAATGCCATTGATGCAGTTTAATTTCTTAGGAGAGTGGAAAAACAATCAAAGGTTTTCCTTGTCTTAACACACAGCATTCATACCATCATCGCATTTGCACGTACTATTTAAGATTTTGACAAGCACTAATATTAATCATACGCACTAGAGGCTGCACTGCCTTCGGTGCGTATGAGTTATATTTTGTCCCAGTTCAGCTGCATAGTTTCTTTTTACATTAAATAGCATTATTAGATATAATATTGCACAAAGCTATGAGATGTGAATTATTTTCTTTTTCGCATTTAAATTACATCTTCCAAATGAGAGTGCAATTATTTGAGTAAAAAGTTGAAATGCATTTGTATGCTTTTATAGTAATGTGATAACGAAGCATAGAAATATAAGTCACTAAGCAAATAAGACAACAATGAACAACTATAGGATTCAAGAGTAATTGTTATAATGTAGTAATCAAGCTAAAGTTAAAATCATAGAGAAAAATCCAGTACTATTTATAAATTTATAAAAAAGACGATAAAATTTGTTTGCAAGCAGCTCGTTTCGTGCTCTGAACATGATGCAAGTTCAATACCATACGGATGATGACGAGAGACTTTAGCTCTGCGAAACGGCTATGCGAATGTATACATAATTTTCCAAGGCTATAAAATGTTAAAAATACAATTATATAAACAATTCACAATTGCTAAAAATATTAACAGGTTTCAGCTCGAGTTTACTTCCTATAAAATTATAAAGATTTTTTAGCGACAAAAAATAAATTATAGTTTTTGTTTTAATTTCATAAATCCGAAAAACAAATTCACTGTAACAACCGCAATTTGACGCCATTCGAATTTTGGAGGCTGCCTTTAATGGCAGCTATTAGTAAATACGGTCAATTAAATTAGTCAACTAACTGAAGCTCAAAATTTTGTCCTTTAATTTAAGTTTTTAGTCAAACTGTCTAATTAACAATTGGTAATTATTTAACCGGGCTTGAGCTCGATTTCACTTCTCCAGAGAAGAAGCTCTTCTTGTGATAGAACTGTACTAATCAGCAATTTTAAGGAAGATAAGAAAAGTAAAATTGAAGACTTACTGACTACCAGGGCTGTTTCACGTCATCAGCATTCAAATTGCTTCGATCTCAGATTTTTTTTGTTGTTTATTATATTTAAATTTTCTTTTTTTCTTTTATCTTACTTAATTATGTTTCCTATTTATTTATTTTCTTTCTATGTTTCGTTTATTTTCTATTATTGTTTGCCTCAGACATGATTCAAATCCCAAATCACCAGGTGTTGAGCAGGCACCCACTGAGCCAGCGCTCCAGTTGCCATGAATAAAACAGCAAACATTTTAGGTAAAATAAATTATAAAGTGTATCATATATAAATGATCCGCATGACTGACTAAAATGAGAGCATCATAAATTTCCTTTATATTGATTACATCGCTTAATTGATTAAGAGTATCCATAAAACCTTATTAAATAACTTTAAGTTAATGGTTAACAGCATTCACAGCATGGTATGAAAATCAAGCACAAAAGAGTTAAAACGTATTTATTAAAAAAGTAATAAGAATAAGAACTCTTCCCGGGATTCAATTTTACCGTATGAAGAATCTTATAAATATTAAAATTTTGTTATTGCTTTGTTTTTATAAATATAAATTTTTAGTTAATAATACCAATAATTGTTACCAAGATCTAATGGAGAATATTTTATTTAGCATTTGTCATCACATTAGTTAATTAGTACTGACATAAGAAGGTACTCGAGTACCCCGCCTAATGTAAGAAATATCGGAATCGCCCCGATGAATGATTTTGCAGAATTCACCCCGAAGGTACTTCAAAATTGAAGATTCAAACCCAGCCAAAAGATCTGGATGTTTCTAGTGACAAACTCTTAACTTCGCAATTTTATTTTGGTTAAAATAATCCCCGTGTTCGTCATCTTAACGTAACGAATGTGGCCTATAAAAAATTGATAGCCTGAGTTAAAACATAGTATAATCACCTCATAATTTATCGACTTAACTATTTTGCAATAGATGTTTTTTTCTGGGTGCACAACTCATGACCTTTTAAAAATTTAATTTTTTTTTTAAAGTAAATTTTTTCTGAATGCGAAATACAATCATACCATATAAAAATCGTATTCAGAACATATTTATACCTTTTTATTAAACAACAAAAAAATAAAACTCATTAAAATGAATGGCCCTTACAGTGGTTTTTGTTTCATTTTTGTAATTTCTACTGCAAAAAAGTTTTGTTTTTTTTTTACTAGGGTTTTTAGATGCTTAAATAAAGAAAAAAGCTAAAAACATCCATTAAAATAAAGCTTACGTTGTTAATAAAATAATAAAAATAGCCTTAAAATCATCATATTTTTGCACTTTCATGCGGTCAAAAAACCCATCAAAGGCCCTAAAAGCATTCAAAGGAATATTAAAAAAAACATAACAAAAATAGATGAACACATTTATTTATGGAGGCCAAATGGCAAGACCACCTTATAAATCGAAATTATATTTTAGCAGAGTCAGCTGTGACAATTTTCAGGTATTAATTTTCATATTTGCCAGCTTTTGTTAGTGCGAATAATAATTATCTAAAACAGACAAATTAGCACCAATGTTGGCATTTAAAACACGATTTATATCTGTGTTTGTTTGTTTGTTTGTTTGTTGCAAGATGGAAAATTATTTTTAAAGAAACTTTTACCCAAAAACTACGTTTAAGAAAAACAAAGCAAGCAAAAAGTACAGAAAATTTGCTACATCTTTATGCATTCAATTTAATAAAAACTAAATTTGGCAGGATAGACTGAACTTTTTTTATATTCCACCTAAGATGATACGGTCAAATACCGCAGATATGTACTATAACATTTCTGCTCATATTTATTGAAGTTAATGTTTGATTCAATAATATTTAATATGTTGTACTTGTTTAATTTATGAACATAGGATGTTATTATTTTATATACAAAAACTATTTGATCGATTGTATATTTGTTTCTTCACTCAATAAAAACTTTTACATACAAAACTATTTTCTGTATCTGCTTAAAAACTTTATGATCACGCCACTGTGCTAATTGGGAAATTAGCATTTCCATTGTGTTTTTTTTAATTTATCCCTAGACAATATGAAATTGAATTATGATACAAAAATATCGAAAATGGCTAATTGGTGGCTACCTTTTTTTAATTTAAAAATAAAACTTTTTTTTGTTTGTTTATTCTCTCTTCTCAAAATCTATATGATTACAATACATTTATTTCTTGCTAGAGCTACGCTAATGCTAGTGGCCTTGACTTATTTCACTACTCCTTGAGTGAGTGAGTGAATGTTTATTCAGACTCGAATATCCTAATAAAAATCAGAGAACCTGTAAGTTTCGGATGTTAATTAGGGATTTCTATCGCTGTTTGCTGTTAATACTGGCGGGGTAGAAGTTTATCTAGCTGGCCTAAATTATTCTCTGGTCTTATGTTGTTCTGTTATATAGTTTATACGGTGATTTCTAAGATCATGTCATTTTTATATTGCATTTCACAGTTGCTTACTAAATCACCTTTTTCTCATTCTTGTTATTGAAAAATCCCCACCTAAACAATTTATCTCTTCCTTGCACATAAAAGAAACCAGGATTTGAACATCTCAATATCATCACGCAATATGTTATCTTTCACGGACTGCTAGTCGTCAGACTGGCCCGCTCCTGTTGTCCTACCCGAAAAAGGCGGTAGATTAAACAGCCCTACACACTACCTACTGGCTCTGCCTTAAACCAATTATATAAGCGGATGAAAGCCTTTAATTCACATTCCAGCACATCCGCCCTTTCAAGTACTGTCGGTCTGCCCAAGTAATTCGCTCTCTTGTTGGAAAGACCTGAACATCAGCAGAGACAGTGCTCGATACTCTCCTCCTCATGAAGTCATTATATGGAAGATTTAGTATTTTTGCATGCGCAGTATCCTGTTAGAACAGCCACTAGGATGTGTAGTCCTAGTGATTTCATTCGACCATCTGTTCTTGACACCTGAGCATTGTATAAGCTATTAACGAAAATACTAACGTGCACTTCCATGTCCTCCTGTTGTAAACGGGCACCAGGTCTCGCCAGTTTATCCGCCACTACATTGCCGGACACACTGTTGTCTCTGTAGACCCAGAGAAACTCCAGTTCTCAATGTCTTGCTATCTAATTTAGAGATATCCGGCCAACCTAGACATTGTGTAAGCCCCTGCCAGCATGTTTATGGCAGCCTGACTGCCAGTCTAAATAAGAATATGCTCCCCCTTTATCCTATAAAACCTCATCCAGCCTGAATGATGCTAAACTCATTGCATAACCTAAATCTGATCCTCCGTTGAAGTTGGCGCCCACCGAACTCTGTATTCGACTTGGAGGGCTCCGTAAAACCACAATTGCATCCTCTAAATGACCTATTTCGAGACTAGCTAAGGACGCGTTAGACGGATTTGCCCTCAATCCCTCAAGAAGGTCAAGTAGCTTTGCAATCATCGAAGCAACGCTAACACCGCGTACTTCCACGTGCCACCTGCCTTCAGCCGTATTTATAATTCAGCCGTATTTATAATAGTTTTAAGATAACAAATTTTCGACCTTCAATTTAAATATTAATAATGATTTCTTTAGCTTGGGGTCATTGTTTTCAGTTCTACTTTATTTGACGTAATTTTCAATATCTCGGTACGCAGTTGTGTACCTTCATCAGAAAAATTAAAACGAAAACACTTTTCGTGACGAAGCTGCACAAAGGGACTCCGAAATATTGAAAATTACGCCAAATAAAAAAAAAACTGAAAACAGTAAGCTCAAGCTCAAGAAATCATTATTAAAATTTTTTATTTTAAAATAGTAGTGTCCTAAAGAAGCTATCCCAAGGATAGTAAAACATCGGCAAAAATAAATAGTTAAATATAAAAAGATCTTCAGCTCAAACAATAGAACAATAAATAAACTGATCGAATATTTATTTATTTATGCACTTAACCATGTTGCATATGGCTGTGGGACGCACTTTAATAAATATTTTTTATGTGTTTTAAATTCCAAACACTGTGGAATTTCTTATTTAAGACTTTGTGATCATCATTATTAAAAGCCGTAAAATAAAACACACTTTTAGCTCTGCCTGCAAAAGACTATAATATAATTCATTTAATGGCATCTTAAAGCAAGTGGCAAGGACATTTTTAGCTGCTACAAGTGTCGTCAATGTTACACAAACAAAAATTACAATGACCCGCCAATGTGCTGCTCAGAGAGAACATTCGCAAGAATGTGTGTTAGAAAAGCACTTGTTGATTTGTTTGTTCGTTTTCAATGTCAAAAGCATGTGGTTGAAAAGTCGATAGAAATAAATTGAAATAAAATATTGTATTACATTCTACACAAGAAATGCGCACTATGTGGTTTTTAAGCAAAGCATAAACGTTTAAAAACTCGCTTGCAAGGCAACAGGTGCAAATTGGTGGATACGAAAATACTTTTAAATACATTTACTCGCACTAGTGTTCTACTGTTATTCTGGCAAAGCAATTCCAACAACAATAGCCACTGATGAATGGAATTTTATTGCAATAATATGATTTATCAACCCATTTTTCAATAAACTGGCTGTTTCTAAGCAACGGCCATGGTGCACTATTCTACTCAAACGTACGATTCACTCACGGAAAATACTAGATAAATTGGGGAAACTTAGGAATGAGGAATCAGACTTTGAAAGAAAGAAAGGGTGTCGTAGAACTCTGAAGTCAAAGTCTGCCAGAGGTTTGTTGTTTGTTAATAATTCGATATTCAAGTTGCGGATTTTGCTAGGGAAAATATGAACAACATACTGGTAAAATAGTGCTATCAGAAGAAAATTTCTACACAGAGCGTAAAATGTCGAATTATAAAAGGCTTTCAGGAGCCAAAAACGTATTTTTTTAATTTCAGTTCAGAATGTTTTTCATAGGTATGCACAACTTGTTCTTGACACTCCTTTTTCGGACTCCGAAGCCAGCAAAACTAAGAAAATCGTTTTCGATTGTTTGGAAGCACTTTAATAAGCGCAAAAACAAACAATGTGCGAAACGTCTTTCTTTTTGTAAAGAAATCATATAAAACTAGTGAAAATACGCGAATTCCATGAATCACAGAAATCGCTCTTATGCTCTATTGCTAGAATAATACCAGCGAAATTATGCAACATACTGTGAGAAAGCACAATAGTATCTTTGCCATATCGATAGTCTGTTTATGCCTTAAAATATTAGAACTGATACATCGATATATGTTTATAAACTATTAAAAAAAATGTACGAATATGACACTTCTTCTATTTCCCAAACCTCTACCACTATGATTCTGGCAACACTGGTTGCAGCGTTTGCTGACTAATCTCCATGTTAGTGATACATTTCTATTTATCTCATTTGTTTTCTTACTTAACAAGACGAGTCTTATATTTATAGTGTAATGACTGTATTCGTATAAAAAGTGAACAGCATTTGAAAGACATTTTAGGGAATTTTTTATGAAACTGTATTTAGAAATGAATTTTAAGCTAAACTGTTCATTTCAACGTCTCTTTAAATCAACTGTTTTTAAAATTGCTGGCACCCATTTAGGCAATTTTATAATGACATTTGTGTTCCTTGTTGTTTGTCTGTTTACATTTTAAATTGTGTATTCAGAAATTTAATATTTTCACACACATTATAATATACAAATATATGTATACCTTATCTTCCTCATTCCAGGAATGGAAAGGAGAGAAAGGCAGGAGGCATTTTTCTTGTTTTCCATTTTTAATTAATTATATTTAATGTTCAAAAATTTTCCTTCTTAAAAATTGTTGTAATGAATTCAATAGTGATATAAAAACAGATAAAAATAAATAAACTAAAACTCGTTATTCGACTAATTTTTTTAACTCATAAAAATTATTTGAACAATTTACTTACATTTAACTTTTAATATGTTTTATTTCCTTTTAACGACTTTTAATAAATTTTTCAAATCATTTAACAAATATTTTTTCTTAAATGTAATACAAACGTTGTGTATTCGGTTATTGTTGAAAAACAGTAATTATTGGGTCGCATCATTTACACTAAAATAACAGGTAAAAATAATGGTGCTGTCGGATCATATGGAATAAATTCCATAAAATAAAGTTTTTAGTTCAACAACTGATTATGAAAGCAGTTTTTGATAAACTACTTTTTAATAAATAAAATCATTTTACCTAAAAAGTTGTTAAAATCATTATTAAGATTTTATTATGAATACAGCACTAAGAATATTATCGCAAATTCTTAAAAAATTATAATGTTGGTTAAGAAATCAAATTGATGTGATAAAATATTTAAAGTGCAAGTAAAATGTTTTTATGGATATAAGTCTTCAAAAATGAACTTTATTATTTATTTGCTATAAGCGACAATTCAAATGTATTATTTAAGGTCTAAAAGTTGGCCTTATCTGCTTTTTCAGCCGTCTATATGCTGCCGACATTTCACTGATGATAGATAATCACCTAATCAGTAGACACAAAAATTCTTAAAAGAATATTTGAAACTTAACTACTTCATAATTTCCCTGAACAAAATGAGTAACAGAAATATTCAAACAAACCTTTAACACAGTAAACATTTTTTTTGTTTTGATTGGCATCAACGAAATTTC
The DNA here is from genome assembly GCA_963662145.1 of Sturmia bella. NCBI lineage: Eukaryota > Metazoa > Arthropoda > Insecta > Diptera > Tachinidae > Sturmia > Sturmia bella. The sequence goes on from OY759170.1 coordinate 59,123,751, forward strand.
GGAGGCCTGAAAAAGACAGAAAACAATAATACGGTCTATTTTTGTATCTAAAATAATAAATTTCGATTGGCTCGTAATGGAAATAAATAATTAAGTTCAGTTTTGAATATTCAAAGTAAATTACTTGTTGATACTTTCAAAAATACAAATCCTAGTAAGCGATGATAATTCGTTGTACAGAAAGATGTAAAAAAAGTTAAAAAAATTAAAAACGAAAAAAATGTTTAGTGTGTTAAAGGTTTGTTTGAGCTTTTGTGATTCTCATTATGTTCATGGTTATTATGGAATAAGTAGTTTCAAACATTCTTTTAAGAACTTTTCAAGTCTACTGATGAGTTGATTAGCAACAACGAAATGGCGGCGGCTAAAAGGACAGAAAACATTGATAAGGTGTATTGTTGGACCTAAAATAAAATATAAGTACTGTGATCGGGCAAAAACTATCAGCCGATTTTTGAAAAGGTATAATTTTTGCATCTTTTTATTTCGAGGAAAACCCGCCGGTGGTAAAATTGTGTTGAAAAAATGCATTAACTATTCAAGTAAAAGTGGAAGAATAATCTAAAAAAAATTTTTTGCCAACTGCACTAGATTTTCTAGCCTGAAAAGACAAGAGAACATCTTGTTGTTGTGTTAGGCAGGTAAAGTGAAAGCTCGACTGAATTCAATTTATATTTCGGTGTGTCACCAGCATGGGGCTATCAAAGGAGCTGCCACAGAGCGGGGGTATATTGGTGAATGCTTTGCTTACTTCATTTGCATCGGCAAACACAAATTTTTCAGTGCTGGAGCTTTCCATATTCGTCTGGTGCCAAGAACCAGCCTAAGCCTAGTGTTGTAATTCACTTTTTGCCATTTTAATCAGATTACTTAACTTGTTCCATGCTAGTCACATAACACAAACCTAATTTAATTTTAATACCAACTATGCCATAAACATAAATTTTAGGTGACACTTGAACTTTTAGCAGTCCCTTTTTCTGTAAAACTGGATGTCGACGTCGACGTCGACGTCAACATCTCATGCGCCCTGTATAACTTCCAGTTCACAACAGTTGAAGCTCTTGTCTGATTCTATTCTCAAGGTTGCAGCAATGACAAGTGGCTGATAAACGCTATCAATTTTTATTGAAAACGGGTACACAAGCACTAATTTTGCGCTGTTGAATTGACTCAATACAAAAACACCGAATTTCTTCATCCAATGAACAATGAAGAGGAATTGAATTATCGTTTGAATGACACAAGTATATTTTCAACATGCATAAATTGTATACATACATAAAATAAAATCTAAAATCATTAAAATGTCTCTTTTGTTTGTTTCTTCAACTCATTTCCAATTTATTCCATATTCTACATTTAAAAAGCCAAACAAGATGTAATAATAAGGGCTTCTGAGAAATTTATGTTGACATCCTTTCAGCAAACTTACAGGGGAAGAAGAGAAATTGAAAAATCAGAGAATTTAACAATTTTTACATTTTTATTAAGGCATCACTTGGAAGCGAAAGCGCTTAACTGAATGTATGGTTGTATACCTACATATTCAAGTATACAGTCGAACCTCCATAACTCGAATCACCATTATCGCAAAAAAAAAAAACTTCGACCTACGGAGACTTCGAGTTACAGAATTTTTTGTCAAAATAGAATAAAAGGTTTTTGTATCATGTATTTTTATTTAAAATAGCCTCTAATGGAAAACTACATACTTAAAAATATAAAAGAACAAGCATATGTACTCATATACGTATGTATTTAAAAATTTACAGCTAAGTAAAATATTCTGAAATAAGTGACTGAGCAAAAATAGCATATAAAGTATACAAACCAGCTCAAGCAACCAAAGAGAGTAAAACAAACCAACCAAAGCTAAAACAAAAAACCAATTTAACAAGCAAAATTCTTCGAGTTATAGAGTTCATGTGTATGTTTTTTGTTCGAGTTATGGAGAACTTCGACTTATGGCAGTTCGAGTTATGGAAGGAAAATTGTATGTGATTTGTTCTTTTAACGCTACTGCCAACAAAATTAGTTCGAGTTAGAGAAGTTCGAATTATGGAAGTTCGACTGTATTCTATACATATGTATATGTATGTATTTATATGCTTAATATAATGTATAAATTATGAAGGCTCTTTGCTTAGAAATAGCTTTCTTACACTGATTTGACACGGTTTAATTTTAATTCAACCCTGTGATTGCAAAAACATCACAACCTTTGCTGCACACAAGTAAACAAGTGCTGGCAAAGCGGCAGGAGCAAGGAGTTCTTTTTCTGTTTATAATTTTTTCCTTGAAGCGCATAATAATCAAACGTTCTTATTTGTATTCAATTAGTTATAACTGCAACAAGAAATTAACCAGAAAATCATAATAAAACAATTGCCCAATTCACAAGCTGGTCGTATCGTTGTTAAGTTGTATCGTGAGAGAAAATTTCAAACACAATTCTTAAAGACAAACATAAATTATTTGAAAATTTATTTGAATTTAAAAAGTTGTGTTCGAAATTGCCTCTCCAAATACGACTTAACAACAATACGACCAGCTTGTGAATTGGGCAAATATATTTATGTACAAATATTTGGAAGCACTAAATTCAATTTCATTTTGAGAAGTCAGTTGACATGACAGGCAGTCATCAAAAATTTTTTAATTTCTTTGTTTTTTTGTTTTCTTAATAAAAATGCCCGATTTATACGGGAGTTCAACCCTAATTTTTTAATAAGAATTTTTAGACTCATAACATGCCACGCAATTTACATCGTTTACAGTGCCTGTGGTAGTTTCAAATTCACAAGAGATGTATTAATTTCTCGCTTCCTATTGATTACCTTTTCCCGCTGGAAAGTTTGTCTCGACAAAAACCCATTAGTAGATTTTTAACACACTTTTCGTAAGATTTTTTAATATTTGGCACGAAATTCTACACATTTCAACAGTATAGTTTTGTTACACAGAAAGAAAAAGTTTTTGAGTTTTTTTCCACCTGATTTTAGTACAAAGCGCACTTGAAAAAAACAAAATTACTTAAAACAAGCCTGTTAGGGCTTAAAATGAGTACAAAGTTATTGGGTGTATTTGTAACCAGCAGTTGGGTGTATTGAATTTTATTTTACTTTTTAATTGCTACAGGGGCTGAATTGCTAGAGTGGCTGGTGGACTGGCAGTAGTTAGATTCCAGGTTGCAATCGTTAAAGAAATAAAATAATTTCTAAATTATTATTAAATTAAGGAAAAAGAGCGGAATATTTGCGCTTCAAAAACAACGAATCAAGTGCCTAATCAATTACCACACTCAAATTAAATTCAATCCTTCCATACTTAAATCAAACCCAAACGGTGTCAAAAGTATGGTAACTACCAATGTTCTTAAATCTTAATCTTGGGCATGGATTTGAGCTATATTCCATCCGAAACCAGGATTTAATAGGGCTAAAATCAATCGGAAACTGCGATTGAATATGGCTTAAATAAAGTATTTAGTGCACAACGTACTTGATTTAAGAAAATCCATACTTATAGAACTTCTGACAACGCATGGTATTGACTTAAGTACAAATGGATTGCATCGTTTTTTTCAGTGTATATGATAATCAAAACTGTTGTAACTTCCCACCCTCCAAATAAACACAATATTGACCACACGTACATATGTATAAAAATAAAACTTTCCAGCAACATGCCATCGAAGTTTCATAAGAATATAATTAAAAACTTATATGCTTAGAGGTTTAAAATGCGCATATTTTAAGCCGTACCAAAACAAGTCTTATCACTGCGTGCTGGTTAAGGATGTGTAGAATATTTTTAATACTTACTCGTGCTGCCACTCACTGTACAATTGTTTGTTCAAACTTACATATGTATGTACATTATGGAATTTAAATATTCAAAGGTTTTAGTTTTTACAACGGGCTTATGAGGATTTATCATTGCTGAGCTGGTACGCTGTTTGCCAAACTACCCACTCACATTCATGCCAAGATTTAAATTGAAAGCTTGCGGTACGGTACGCAGCAAGTTAAATTATAAAAAATTATTGTTCATAAATGGATCCTAAATGAGTTCTTTTTATACTTTTCTCTTCCTTTATTATTCTTTTTAATTTAGTATATACAATATTCTTGTAAATACAAATAAATTTTGATAGTCCTTTATTTCGTAATGGGGAAGTGTGTGATTTATTAAAAGACGTACAAATTTTTAAGGCTGCATAAAACCACGCGCTTTCAGGCTATTATATAAAAGTATGTACATACATGAAAGCATACATACATTAATATCCATTATTCACCAAAAAAAAAAAAAAACACAAAACACAAAACAAAATTATGAGGAGTGTCAGTTGATGAAAACGAAGGTGAGCATTTCCATTAACACATCTCCTGTTAACAGGAATATTTTGCTATGGCAGCACCCATTTCTTTAAGGCCCTTTTATTTTTAATGCTTTTTTAGATTTGTTTTTTATATTTCCAAATTTAGCTCTTCATAAGTGGCCCTCCAAAACAATATATCATCCTTATTATGCACGAGTAAAATTTTCGTTTCTGCGCGTTAATTTTCTGCGAAGTAACTAATGATTTTAATATTTTTCGTAGAGGATTAAAAACGTACATATATACATACATATTACAATAAAAAAAATTGTACATGAATAACTTTATAATTTTATTTCCATTTAACTTTCCCCTGGAAAGTATTTAGTATTTCGTTGTAAAATGTTTAGACATCAATAATTTTAGGTTAGATTAGATTAGATTAGATTAGATTAGATTAGATTAGATTAGATTAGATTAGATTAGATTAGATTAGATTAGATTAGATTAGATTAGATTAGATTAGATTAGATTAGATTAGATTAGATTAGATTAGATTAGATTAGATTAGATTAGATTAGATTAGATTAGATTAGATTAGATTAGATTAGATTAGATTAGATTAGATTAGATTAGATTAGATTAGATTAGATTAGATTAGATTAGATTAGATTAGATTAGATTAGATTAGATTAGATTAGATTAGATTAGATTAGATTAGATTAGATTAGATTAGATTAGATTAGATTAGATTAGATTAGATTAGATTAGATTAGATTAGATTAGATTAGATTAGATTAGATTAGATTAGATTAGATTAGATTAGATTAGATTAGATTAGATTAGATTAGATTAGATTAGATTAGATTAGATTAGATTAGATTAGATTAGATTAGATTAGATTAGATTAGATTAGATTAGATTAGATTAGATTAGATTAGATTAGATTAGATTAGATTAGATTAGATTAGATTAGATTAGATTAGATTAGATTAGATTAGATTGGGTTAGCCGATCTCAGTTACAAAATAATTTGTTCGCTGATGCTCAAATCGCTACTGAACATGAATCGCTGTGAATAAAATTTGAAAATTAACTATAAAATAAAACAAAATATATGTATATAAACATCAAAAACCTCCGCTTAAGATAATCGTAGAGGAGTTCTATTTAAAGTAGTGTAATAAAAGTTTTAAGAGTTAAGAAAAAATTCTTAATGATTTGTCCAACAAGAGGACTTCGTGAACGCTTATATTCAATGTCTAGTTTTTTTAAAAACCATTAAAAAACTTCATAAATGTACAAAAAAAAGAGAAAATTTTTTATGAAAACCCGATTGATTAACAGGGAAACCGGCTTTATGCCAAATGATACACGTAAAAATGAGGTAACCATATTCGACCAGAATCATAGTTATGTTGTAATATATGATTACAAGCTAATAATAAAATAAATCATGCACAATGCTATCCGGAATTCTTCAAAAAAAAAAAAAAAAAAAGTTATCGATCTGCCCCAAAAAATTTTAATAATTTTTTTGGTGTTTTCTTGTATTTTTTTATTGAAAACTGAATTTAAATATTAAAGAAAACCACTTTGCATCATTTACATTATAATATTTTCTTGGATTTATTTTGAGAAAAGATCAAAAACTATACATTCATCAGTAACAAAAACACGAACAAGTTGGAAACATCGCGTTTTGAAAGCAGCCCTTTTGAGGAGCTGTAATTCAAGGGTTTACTTTTTTTTGCGTTTTTTTTTTTGTTTCATTGTTAAATTTGTTCTTAATTCTTAATAATTGTGCATTTGATAATATTTTAACTGCTAACGCCAGTGTTCGTATAAAGGCAAATGTTACTGAAATACATTTTAAAGCAAATTTTTTCTCATAAAATTTGTTCTGAAACGCATTTCAAAAATATCTTCATTTTTATGAATAGCGGTGTAAAAATGTATATACTTAGATCTGCTTGAATTTGAAATTTGTTTCCGACGGATGGGGCACCCAGTGACCAAACCTAATCCGGGTGCGCTAAATTCAGTGGTTCTAGCCGGTTTTTTAGTTTAGCTCTTGTTTTTGAGATATACCGTTATTTTAAGAGGAGGTAGGACAACATATATTCCCTTACCTCAAAAACGATTTCAAATCTTAAAAAAAACACAAAAACCGAACTTTGGCAATAAAATTATCTTTCAACAACTGTAAAAATATTTTCAATTAATTCTGTAGTTTAGAAAACACAAATTGTTTTCGATGAAAAAAATTAAATTTTTTGCAAAAGTTCGAAATTTTTTGTTTTCTAAAACAACATAAAAAATCTAAAAATAATGTTATGCTGATGAATTTTCACCTCTTCATAACAAAAAAAGTTTCAAACAAAAAAAAAACCTTCAATGACTAAAATCGGTTTTCAACTTTGGAAGTTATTCACAAAAAATCAAAAATTGCAGTTCCAAACAGTCACCAGACGAAACCTCGAAAATTAAAAAAAAAATTTTGGAACGAAGTTCCTTAACGCGGCTTGCTGGTGGTGCAAATTAGTAGAAATCGTCACGAAAGCGTGTGAGCTGTTTATATGTATTGGTGTCGCTGTCGATAAACAATTGTGTATGATGGGCGGTGACACCTACCAATAAATAATATTAATTAGTTGTGAAAACGGTCGCAACAAAAAACAGCAATATTTAAAAATTAACCAACAGTTGCTTTTCTTGGTTTTGCAGCAGATTGACAAAAAAAAATACTGCATGTGTCAAAAGTAAAAAATATGAAACGTTCCAAAAATTTAAAGAAGCATATAAAATTTCAAAATTTCAAAAACAACACAAAATAACACACAGATTTCACCTTGTATTACATTCGAAGATAAAGAATAAACGTAAGGAACTTCGTTCCTAACGGGGGTCCCCCGACCGCATTTCTTTCTTTTTTTTTATTAAATGAAAGTAGTATATGGCAAGAAACTTGACTCGCTTTTAGGGGACATATGTTGGAATCTGCAGGAGGAAGAAGAATGACTTTCTAAACACACATTTCCAACACTTCGAGTTACCAGTCTACCGAATAATAAATCAAAATATATTGCAAAACGCAGTTATTAACAAAATATAAAATTGTACGTGTATATTTTTCTACTAATTCTGCGTGTTTCATAAATAAACTATAGAAAAGCCAATGTTGTATAATTTGTTAGTTATGGAATTTTGTCTTTTGGCTATCGATATGTAATATGATACTTTCAAAAATACAAATCGTAGTTACCAATGTTACGATTTAGATGAAGAAGAAATATAAGAACCGTTAAAAATGAATAGCAACTGTTCTCCTTTGCCAGGAAGCAGCAAACGGTTAGATGGAGGTGGTTATTGGCCAGTAGTTGACAAGTTGAAGACGGCAAGAGCGTGCCGTTCTCAACACTGCAATAGTCGCACACGAACAAGGTGCGAAAAATGTAATGTATATTTGTGTCTTCCTTCAGAGAAGAACTGTTTTAAAACATTTCACACTGTGATGTAATTTTTAAAAATATTTTTAAGAGAAGCACTGAATTGTTTTTGTTTTGTTCCTTTTATTTTGCTGTTATTTTTAATTATTTAAATGTTATTTTTATTTATTTTCTAATATGAAATAAAAAGTTTGTTTTTTTTTTTTTTGTACATAAAAAAAAATTTTTTTTGCCAAGTAAAATCCCATGATACACATATGAGTATGTCCTGTTTTGAAGGACTTATAATGCTTATGAACATAAAAAATCCATTTTTCTGTTTTTTTTCAACGAAATAACCTCATACCGAAAATTTCATTGAAATCCGACAACTTTGAAATTGCTGGGGACTGAAAGGGGTATAGAAGTTGTTACAAAAAAATAAAAGTGTTGCAAGGAGAAAAAATGTTTTCTGTATTAAAAGTTTGTTTGAACATTTCTGATTTTCATTTGGGTCATGGAAATTTTAGAATAAGTGGATGAGTTTGAAACATTCTTTTAAGAATTTTTTCGAGTCTACTGACAAGTTGATTGGCATCAGCGGAATGTTGTCCGCATATAGACACGGCTGAAGAAGTATATTTTTAGACCTCAAATAATACATTTCAATTGGCCCTTAAGGCAATTGCTCCTTTTTGTATTTCTAGTTTTGTATGTTTCTGTAATTTTAAAGTGTAGCTAGAGCAATTTAATCATGTTATTAATTTATAATATACATATTCTTCCCCGGGAATTTTCTTCTCTAGGTAAATTCGTAATAAAAGAGAAAGGAAGAAAAAAAGCTCTCAAGGGGTTTTCACTCAAAATTGGGCTGCTTAACTTTCTACATTAAATAGTTATAACTTAAGGCAGTTACTCAGTGGAATTTTATAAGATTTTCAATTAATACGATTAAAAAAAATAATAGCATCTTTCAATGGCTGTTTTCTGTTCTTTTAAACCTTTGCTTTCAAACTTTCTGGCCTATACCTCATCAACATTTTAAAATGTTTTGTGATAAAATTACTCTGAACTGAGAACAAAATACTTTGTTTTTTAAATGGCCAACTAAGCAGATGCAAAAAAAACAAGTACAAAAACACCTGGCTCAAACACTGTTACCTCCCTAATGCGCTTGGTGGTTACATTTGAATGAGGTAATCAAATTTTGAACATTTAATGGCTAGTTATTTATGATAATACCATTAAGGTATTTTCTGTAAGCTAAAAGGAATATGAATCACATTTATGTACCAAAAGTTAAAAAGACAAAATCTAAGTTGCAAAACAAAAAGAATTTAATACGAATACATCAGGTATAACCGGAAGGCTATCAGTAAATTTTTATTACAGCAGATAAGCCGGATGAAGAAGTAGCAAGTTTTCCTCAGCTCAGTGAAACTCAAAACCATAAAAACTCAAACAAATTTATGATGTGAAATAATGAAACGAGTTAATGGGAAAGGAAATAAAGTACAACAATTTGTATTCATGACGTCAATTGTGTGCAAATAAAACAATATCAAATATTTATTTTGTCTTAAAAATGGGAAAATTTTCTATGGAAAAAATTACCAACATCAAAGTTTGTATTTTAGGAATAAAAAATACTTATAAGTAAATGAAAATACTGTGTGGCTGTTGAGCTTTCCTCAGACGGTTGCCAGATATGGCAATGTGTTAGCATTTGCCTGGTAATGCAAAGCTTGCAATACATTGTTGGTTGTCAGCTTGAATCGTTGTCAGATGTTTGTCAGAAAAGATGTCAGATGAAATGCAAAACAAATGTTCAATAATGGCATTGTGAGACAATATTGTCAGCTTATTGTGTCAGGTTATCAGATCTACGACACAGTAAAAGGTAACACCCAATTTTCACAAAAATAATCAACTCCAACGCCTATCACAACACATTATATTACTCTTGTCATTTTTCTTTTAAGAAGTGCGTACATTAACATTATCATTAATTTTTACTTATCTCTTCTTTGATGGCTGCAAAAAAAAAAAAACATTGCATTTCTTTAAACTAAAGTAAGCCCCTTAGAAAGTTCATGACATCTCGCAGTTATTTTATTTTTTATGAAACGTGTATACATATATTTGTAAAACTAAAGAATGTATTATACGACTTGCATGTAATAAAAATAAACTTTATTCTACATTACTGAAAACAATCCTATACAATATTATAAATTAAATTTTTTTCTATATCAAACTGAAATCGTTGTCTTTGTGCAGCTTTTGACATTATAGTCTCCCAATATATCTGCATGCATACAACTAAACTAAAATAAAAGAATATAATAAAATTAATACACTTGTGGATTACTAAACACAAAACAAATTCCATTTTATTTATACGCAGCGCTCAAAGTAGAAAATAAAAAAACATAAACAAATTCCTGCTAAAGCAGTAATAAAACTTGGTTGATCACAAGAACCCAAAGTCTACGGGCAGCATTTTTCCATTGCTATATACATACGTATGTATTTAAAGGTTGTGAAAATGTTATTAGAGGATATAATCTTAAGGCAGTTTTCTTCTTTTCTAAGTTAGATCTTATTTATAGGCCAAGATGCTGATATTGCGTTTTCAGAACGGTCTTTAAGCCATAATAATAATAAACATAAATTTGCTAATGCAGGGCGTTTTTACACGCAAAGAAAAGAGAGTTTTTTATATTATAATGTAACATACACATGTGCATGGCTATTATTATATTATTGTTGCCAAATATGTCTAAAAGAGGTATTGCTATTGGACGGATAAAAGACAGACAGACAGACAGACAGACTGACGAAGTGTAACACAGTTTGGCTGTTGGTCAGAGTATGGTGCACAAATCTCTGTGCCAGACAAATTCATTTGTTGTTATAGTTTTCATGTTGTTGCTTTAAGCTGCCAATACACGACAGCCGTACGCACAGACAAAACATTTAACAATGTGGTTGCTACAACAATATTATGTTGTCTATAACGATGCGAAGGGTTGTGGCAAACAAAATATTTTTATTAAAAATGCCGTAAATAATTGTTGGTCACCTCAAAAACACTTTCACCATTTTATTGCCTCCATCCGGGAAAATTAAAATACGGTTATGTTCATTAGCAAAAACCAATACCTGGACATTTGAGGAAGGTTTTTTGTATTTGTATGAATTCTATTAAAAAAAATAGTTCATTTACAACAGGTTTGTCGCAGCGCCCAAAGGCATTGTTGAGGCGAGTTGGCAAAATTTCAGATTTCTTAAAATTTACACATCTTAATACAATTACAAATATTAATACCCCTATTCATAAAAACTATTGAAGATTTATTACACGTTTATTTGACAAATATTCCGTAGAAATACGTCAAACAGGAGCGTATTAAACTTACAATAATTATTATGAATATGGTCTTTATAGGAAAATAATACAGTCGAACTTCCATAACTCGAACTTCTCTAACTCGAATTTTCTCTAGGTAAGGTTAGGTTGAATGGAGGAGTTCTTCTGCCCCTGCCCCTCCAGCATACGCCCAGTAATTGGGTTATGTCTGGTAAGGTGTCTCTCCCAAAATGTAGGGATCGTATTTGTGAGAAAGCGGGGCACTGATATAAATTGTGCTCCAATGTTTCGCTTTCCTCCCCACAAGCTCTACATTCACCTCCTTCCGCTATTCCTATGCGGCTAAGATGTGAAAGTAGTTGAGAGTGGCCTGTCAGAACTCCCATTAATCTACTTAATTCGGGCTTGCTAAGTCTTAGCAATACCCCCGAATTTTCTCTAACTCGTACTAATTTTGTTGGCAGAAGCGTTAAAAGAACAAATCACATACAATTTTCCTTCGGTAACTCGAACTGTCATAAGTCAAAGTTCTCCATAACTCGAATAAACAATATACAGATGAACTATATAACTCAAAGAATTTTGCTTGTTAAATTGAATTTTTGTTTTTGTTTTACTCTCTTTGGTTGCTTGAGCTGGTTTGTATACTTTACATGCTATTTTTGCTCAGTCACTTATTTCAGAATATTTTACTTAACTGTAAATTTTTAAATACATACGTATATGAGTACATATGCTTGTTCTTTTATATTCTTAAGTATGTAGTTTTCCATTAGAGGCTATTTTAAATAAAACTACATGATCTAAAAACCTTTTATTCTATTTTGACAAAAAAAATTCTGTAACTCGAAGTCTCCGTACGTCGAAGTTTTTTTTTTGCGATAATGGTGATTCAAGTTATGGAAGTTCGACTGTATATGGCTATGAAAAGATGTATTTTGATTTTTAGATAATAATATAATAAGAGTTCATTTATGCGCTGAAGAATATATTGCTTTAAGAGTCTTTTAAATACCGAAATTATATTTTCATTTTTTAAGTTTTGAGGCAAATCATTGTACTCACGACTACCGATAAATTTAATGCGCTGCTTTATTGCTTCCAGTCTGCAGAAGGCAACTTTTAAATTTCCAATACTGCTCGTATTTATCGCATGATTAATCATGGTAATGTTTATGTGTAACATAAACATAGTGTCGTGGCGTATGTACTTTAAATATCTACCGCAGGCGCTTATTCGAGTGGGCCTAATATCATCATACTCTCTCTGCAATACATCGGTCGACATATTACGAATAAATTTTTCAGTAATGGCTTGCAGCAGCTCATCCATTTGATTCTCCAAAATCTGACTTTTACATTGTTATTGGCTGCTACAATTATTATTTTTATTATTTTACCAATCACTTTAAAGTAACAATTTCATTTTAATTATTTAAACGCAATGGGATACGTACATTCATGCAAATATCAAACATAAATTTAAAGTGAATTTCAATAAAACTTTTCTACAACATATGTATTTTAATTAAAACTTATTTCAAATTCAACTTAGTTTTCATGCATAAAACCAAATAAAAGTAAATCTTATTGTTTAAGCCCATAAAATTTAATTGCTTATTTGATTCATTGACTCTTAATAAAATAAAAAAATATTTATGTATGGGAAACGAGCCAGCAAAAAAATATCTTTTAAATATTTATTTATATTTTCAAAGTAAAAAAGATTTGATTGCAAAATATTTTCATTTTAATTTCATATTTTATTTATTTTATACTAGTTTTCCCCTAAACTAAAATTTCTGTTTAAATAAATAAAATACCGAGTGGGAAAATCCATATGAAATCAACAAACAACATGAAAAACTGCTGCTGCTGCTGCTGCTAATGGGGTTAGAATCTGTTTTAAAGTTGCCAGTAACATTTTTCATAAGCTCAAAGGAGCAAAGTTTGCAAAATTAAGAGAGCAAACAAAATATCGAATTATACAAATGCAGAGACCGTATTTTAAGGCCATCGTTTTTGTTTCTTCATCAAAAAAAAAAAAAAAAAACACTTTTCACCGAATAAAAACATTTCTGTATAGTAAAACCATGTGGCAGGCAAAACTCTTGAAAGCAAAACAGCAATATAATTAGATATTCCTGTACTTACTTTGAAGAAGTTTGGTAAAAATCTATTAATAATAGGCAGCTGCACAAAATATGATGACGAAAGCACACACGCAGAGAAAAAACATTTTAAAATCTGGTTGCTATAACAACATAATGTTCTTTATAACAATGTGTAAAGTTGTGGCAAACACGTTATTTTCTTTTAAAATGCAGTAAACATGCTTTCGATTTGTTTTAGCAGAAAATAAGATCAAAAGAAAATGTCACCAAAACAATCAGTAATTAAAGAAAATTAATAAAACAAAGCCCTTCATAATTTTGATTGATTTAAAGTGATGCCCTTTGCTGTAGAAACGAAAACGGCAGAAAATATAGTCCATTGAAAATCACATTCACAATTCACACCAGAAACTTATTATGCAAAATAAGTTCTCTCTCTCTCTCTGTCTCATCACTCTCTATTTTACCATGTAGAGGAAATGAGATTCTGCTGGTTCTTTAAACAATATATACTGTTATTGAGGCATAAACTTCAAAAAAAAATTTTTCGCTTAAAATTTTTACAGAAGTCAATTGAAACTTGAAGCTAAAAACGCAAAATTTATGTAATCAATTCAATCAAAAATAAACCCCTCCAATCAACCAAACCTTACCTAATCCTACCATGCTTTTGAAACCGTTTGGGATTAATTTAGGTACGGAAGGATTGAATTTGTTTTAAGTGTGATGATTGATTATGAACTTGATTTTTCTGAAGCCTATTTAATGCCAAATTTTGCACCTCCAAAATTCCACTCTACTTTCTCAATTTAATAATATTTTATAAATTAATTTGTCTCTTTTGCCGATTTGAACCTGCAACCCAACTACTGCCGGTCCAACAACTCTAATTCAGCCATTGCGGCAATTAATAATTGAAACAAAACTCAATATTTAGACAAGCAAATACAAGGAATTTCGTACTCATTAAATATACTTAAATTTTCAAGTATGCTGCATACTAAAATCAAGTTAAAAAAAACTTCAATTTAGAACGAGCTTTTTCTTTCTGTGTATATATATTTTTTTCAATCATTTTTTTTCAATATTGATTAGAATATTCCGTAAACATTAATGGCTTTAAGCACCTTTCAAAAAAAATACAAAAAATACCTTCAGCTCGAAACGGAATAATATTTAATATATTTTAATAAGACATAGCAACATTAAATTCCTTTCAACAAATTAGGACATGGAAAATATCTGTATTTCCAAGCAAAATCTCAATCACTTTAAATTCATATTTTCGCATGGAATTTCCCACATCAAAAGTTTGTGAAATAAATTTGAGTAAACTTTTTGCATTCAGTGGTTTTGCAAAACAAAATACGACTACAACACAAAATTGATGAATTGGAAAAAGTATATTGAATAGAATTTCAATTTAGCATTGTGTTTGCAACAACACCTCTGTAATACTTTTTATCACAATAAAAAACAAAACGCTGTTTCAATAAAGGTGTATTATTTAAAATCAGACTTTCTCTCCAGAACACTTGCAAAGGTTGCAAAAAAAAGTTTGAGAGCAATAACGGGCATTAAAAGCAAGACGTAGAGATTGGTGAGAAGCGCTGCTGCTTTGAAGCAGCTGACTTGACTTTAAGTGTTTATCTCACTCACTAAATACTAATTACCGATAAGAACTCAAATTAAACTTGAGCTCAAACAAATTTTAAGTAAGTTACAATAGAGATAATGAAGTTCAAATAATAAAGTTTTAAACTTTTCAACAACTGCATGAAGTTGTCTTAACAAACAAGTAGAACTAAGAATAATAAAAAAAGTTTTAAAAGAGCAACTTACATGATTTCAGTTTGAGAGACATGCAAATAGATCAGCTGAAAATGAGAAAGATGAAAAATTAAACACAGCATTCAATTGGTAGATGTCATTGGATTCTTATTTTAACGCACAACTGGTATTCAATCAATATAACTCCCAATTTTTGGCTTAGATTTTAAATGCCATTTCAATTTAAATTCGATTTAAATACAAAATTGAGTCAAACAGTTGCTATTTAAATCAAACTTAAACGGCCAGCCGTGCCCATTTAAAATCGATTTAAGTTTTTCGTATTGCCATATGATTTTGACAGTTTGGTTTTGTTCTGCAAATTAAAAAAATTGCACATGTTTTTTTTTTTTTTTTTGTTTCATAATTTGATTATTTATTATTTCCAGAAGGTGATCAACTTCTGTGGCAGTGAAGTTGGAAGTCTTTTTATCACTTTTGCTACTTATTTTAATAATTTATACAAAACAATTTATTATTTTCTAAACTTTTCACAATTTCACTTGCTTCCAAATTTGTTTAAACAGCTGTTTTTTATTGAGTTATCGACAGCCTTGACAGACCACCGTCCTAACAATTAATTGTCAGTTAACTGTCAATCGTCTTTGGCATTATCATTGCTAGTACATTGTCAGACATGGGCATATTGCAAGATGCATAAATTCTCCATGGCTTACAATGGCTTCATTATCAGAGTAATAACAAGGAATACTAAAGAAAAATGTCTGCTTACGAGAGGGCGAAAAAAAGAGAATAGTTGAAAATTGAGTACGGGAGACAAAAAGTTGCAGAAAAGAGAAAGAAAAAAATTGAAAACATAGTTTTGAGCCAGAACAATAAAGAATGAAGGGCGACATGTGTGTGTGTGTCTTTTGGTAATGACAATTGCCTGACAATTTTTGCTAGGTAGAAAATCTTGCATCCGTGTAAGCTGACAACTTTCGTTGATAGCTAAATTTATTGCCAGGCAATTGTCTGGCAATGAGATTGTAAGATTTTCTTGCAATTCTCTCAACTGATAATTTTCTTAATGCTGAAAATTTTGTATTTCCAGTAGATTGCCAGCACGTTGTTAGATCTTACAATATTGTAAGATCTGACAACCATCTACGTGAAGCTTTATCATTGCTTAGCAGTTATTCCACATTCTTGCAAACACACTAGCAAATTCTTGAAAAATTCTGTCCACGTACTTTATTGCAACTCTCCCGAACTGAAAGTAATTGAGCGTAAATTTGATATTTTTCTCCAACACAAAGCTGCTGCTTAAATATTGCTGCAGAAATACAGAAAAAGCAAATTTTAAAATCCGCTTTGACAAATTTTTTAAGCTAAAAGTTTTGCATCGTATTGTTACTGACTTCTTTATATTAAACCAACCATAAGCCAATACATACTCACAAAACACAATCAATACTGCTTTAAGTAGCGAACTAAAAATGTCCTTGTTTCTTTAAAGCATCTTAGAACTGTGAAAGGAAATCAATATGGAATGTGTATACTTTTTAAAAATAAACAGCTAAATGCCAGCATGTGTTATAGTTTGATAAACACACCCACAGGCACATACGTAATTAAAAGGAACTAGCCTGGTCTACACAATTTCCACACTTGTACAAACAATCTTAATAATTGTACAATTTTTCCATGGATAAACTCATCAAGTCTGAACAAAATGATTAAATTTTTATGTTGAAAGATTTAACTGTTACACGCATTTAACACTGGGAGTTTTCAATGAGAAAAAGTAATTGGAACAAAGTATACCGTTGGAAAACGTCTAAGCTGGCAAAAAAAAAAAAATTCATAAGTGATTTATCGTAAGCAAACATATTTTTGTTATAATTTTTGTACATCACTAAATTGTACAAAAAAGGTTAAAAAGAAATTCACTAGAAATTTTAAATAATTATTTTTTGTGTAGGGCAAAGAAACACTAGGGAGAGAGTGATACAGATATACAGCTTTCATTTCCAAACATTAATTTGTTTCACAATATCCTGATTCGTCTCAAATTCAAGCTAATAAAACTTTCTAACAAGTAAAAAACTTTTTTTTGATGTATTATATTTGTCTAAGCAAAAAAATAAGTTTTTTTCTTGGCATTTTTTTTTTCAAAAGTGAACGTAAATAAAACACATATAAAATTATTTTTTTCATGATATTTCTTTTTTATACCCTCGGCCAAAAGGGTACATATAGATTTGTCATATAATACCTATTTTCGGGCAACGATTGTGAAGCCACCAGACAACTTATTGATCTAAATCTCACTTTAATCATTTTAGAAACGTCCCCTCTAGTTGGGATTGAAAATGAACAAAATCGGATTTATAATTACTGAGATATAGACAAAAAAAAAAAATTTTAAATTTTTTTTACCACATTTGTTCTATTATAATAAATAGAAAAACTAAAAAAGCAAACAATTAATAATATACATACATACATTATAATATACATACATACATTATATACATATAAGTTACATGTAAAAAATAATCTTGCCAACTCGCCTCAATAATGCCTTTAGGAGCTGAGGCAATTTATTGTATTGAATTAAATTAAATTTATGTACATGTTGTTACAAATTTGGTCGTGAACGGACCGATTGTGATTGTTCTAGAACGTACTGAATCATCGTTATTTTTATGTGCTTATATTGTCTTGTTATTATTTGTAAATGAACACAGGAGGTATATACACACATGCATACATAGAAACTTGTTGACAAACAAAGCGGCAGCACAGCGAGTGTGCACATACTGACACACATGTGTAGATAAATAGACACGACAGCGGAATAAAAGAAACCACCACCGCACGATACAATATTCGTGTGTGCATGTATGTGCGCGGCTCATTTGCTTAAGTTTCACTGCCGCGTGTATGTATATCGGTGTGTGTGTATATCTCTTATTCATTATTAGTCATCGCACATCGCACTAAAGATGTGGCGTGATTAGCTTCTGTAAACGTCTAGAATGTTCGAGTAATGATCATTGAGAGGTATAAAAGCAGCTGAGCTTCACACTGAGTAAGACAGTCGATTTTTAGCTGTGCTAACGTGTAAAGTGTCTTAAGTAATAAAAAGTGAATAATTGAAGGTGTTGTTCTTTTAGTAAAGTGTTTGAAAAGGTGAAAACGTAACAATATGTATATAAAAATAAAAAAAAAAAAAAACAACAAGAACTCGAACCAGCAGCATGCAGGTTGATAAGCAGCTAATACTACCACTGAGCCATCGCCGGTTGTTGATGAGGATGGCATTTTAGATGTACCCCCCTTTTCTTATAGGTTTGATTTTTTTGTTAAACAAAGGCAGGTTCTATGCTCTAACACATACACACAGAGATTCGAGTCTCGAAATGATCATCGTCTGTCTCATGTGTGTATGTGTTGTAAATAGTGATGCCAGTGAACTGTTCTCAAAAACATAATTTTTGGCAAAAAATCGGCAAATTGAAAACTGAAAGATTAAAAATAAATTTCTTTGTTGATGAGAGCCTGTGTATTAATTTGAAGAAAAAAATTATTTAAAGGAACAATTTATTATAAGTAACTAATGTTTATGATACGCATAAAATAATAAAAGTTTTATACAAAAGGTTGTAGTTTGTACTTTAGGATAATTTCTTTTAACAACACTTGGTAGTTTATGCAAACTGAAAAAATACGGTTTTCACATCCGTATTTAACGTTTTCATTGAATCAGTTTGAATATCCCCACCAAAACAACTTCAGCTATTAAATTTTAAATATTCTTTCAGAGAAATACTTATTTTTAAAACATTGATTTTGCAAGGAGCCTCTAAATTTTGTGTTGCTTAAGTTGATTTAATATTATTATTTAGATTAGCAGTTTTCACACTTTGTATTATATTCAAAATACTTTTAAATATAATATTTTTTTAAACTTCTAAGTGTGAGCGACTTTTTGTTTGGTATTGTAAAAAAGTTGAAAGAGCTGACTTTTGTTTAGATATTTTACCTATTATTTTATCTATAATTTTTAACCTTTATTGTTAAAATTGACAACACTATTTTTAAAAGCTTTAGGTCTTTATATTTTTCTTTCCTTTCTATTAATCAATATTTCGCTAACAATTTGTTAGAATCGTCAGGAATCTTTAATTGTTTTTTTTTTCGATTAATAAAGAAAGAAAAATATAAAGACCTAAAGCTTTAAAAAATAGTGTTGTCAATTTTAGATATTTTACCGCCAAAAGTACACAAAAGAATTTTTCAATTGGTGTATCAAGAGAAATAAAATCTAAAAAATGCCTAAGGAAACCGTGAACGAAAAAATTATTAACTATTTAGTTCACAATGCCATTGATCAAATCGAAATTAATGAAATGATGAAGTGCAAAGGTACATACAAATATTTTTTTATTAACAAAAAGTAAATGTATGCATAACCAATCTGTCAGCTGTTTTATACTTGTAAATAAACCAACTTACTACATTTAGTAAATCTACTACTGCTTTTGGCATTGTAGAGGTTTTAATTCCGTAAATTAAAAATTTATAAGATTAGTTGTTGCCGAGTTTTAAATTTTTGAAGATTTATTAAATTTAAAATATCTCCAAGATCTACAATAGTATTTTGATACGAAGCGTGAAAACCGCCATTATTATTTTCTAGATCTGAAGGTATTTTTATTATATGTATTATTTACTTCGCTCTCAATCGGATAGCTTCTTCAGGACAATGAAGCAAAACATCGCCAAAAATATTTAGATAACTAAGTAATGCATTACACTTTTTCAATGTGTACTTAAAATAAAACCTCTAGTTTTATGCTTACAAAAGTGATCGAAATCATTACTCTTGAGGAATATAAAAATACTTCCAAAAATTTTTTTTGGAGTAATTGTTTTTATTGATTTTTTAATCTTCTACCTTATTTTTATCAGGTTGGTCGAGTGTTTAACAAATAAAAGTCAGACCCTTATATTTTTAAACAGTTAATTTAATAAAAGTATTTATTGAAATAAAAATAAATGAATTCAATTCAATTAAACAATATTTGACTCCGTTGTACAAATGATGTGTTGTGCACTCTTGGGCGATACGATAATGTTTGCTGTCTTTAGCAGCCGTCTTTATGCCGCCAACATTTTGTTGATGCTAATCAACTCATCAGTGTGCTCAAAAAATTCCTAAAAGCATATTCGAAACTCAACTACTTATTCATGGGAATTGTATCGTAACTTTACTATCACCTTTATAGAGCAGTAAAAGTACAAATAATAACTTGACTGGGTTTGATTGCTGTTTTTCTCACAGTTGTAGCTACCAATTTAGGATGCAATAATTCTTGTTGAAAAGTATTTCCCATTCTCAACTGCTACTTTTAGACACGATTATCATGATGCTAAGCACCAAAATATATAAAATATTTTTTTCTCTTTCCATCCAGTTGGCAATAAAAACATTCATGAATTCTGCTGAATTATGCCATGCAATAAATAATCGAATATTTGCCAAACAGAAAAGGTATTTGCTGTCGTTCAGTCATTCCCTTTAAACCACTCATTAACAAATACACAACATTATCAGGAATATATATATTGCCATGGCAGCAGGGGCGTATGATAAATAAAAATTATATTCTACATGCGCCACTTTAGCAGACGCTTTTGTACGAATTGTGAAGCTTTAGTAATGATTACTCATTTGCTCGTTCTCCAATTCATGAATTGATGCCATTATTTGTTGAACAAAAATAATAACAGAACCTAATTAAGATTTAAATTTAAATGACGATAATTTTAAATATATTATTTGTTAATTATTTACCACTTCAAGAAATACAATGCTAATTTCTAAAAAGAAATAAGCCTAAAAGAATTTTAATATTCTATATGTTGTAATGGCAACTTATTAAGTTTTGCACTAATTGAGGCAAATCATATTGTTTGAAGAGTTTGTGAGTGTGTGCGTGTGGGTATATGTAATGCTTATCTGTTTTCATTTGAAGCAGAATTTTCTATTTTCCAACAGATTTTCACTTACAAAAGCATTCAGTCCGTTTACTTCGAAGTAATTACATCAAGGGTCTTACAAATCTCATTTTAATTGAAATTAAACACATTCGTTTTGCAACACTTCAGCAACAGCAAAGATCTTTTTCTATATGATTAAGTTCAACAGCATTGCCAGCTTGAAGAGTTCTCAAATAACTCTACAAATACATCAACAATTTGTGTGGGCGATTTAAGGTCTTCATTAATTTAACTTAATTAAAATTAATTTTTCAATTTTTGAGTAGATTTTTGTAAGTAACTGCAGTGAATACCATTCTAAGCTAACAGTAATAGTAAGAACAAAGTTTGAAGGTGAAATGTAGACGCCAACAAAAGCGCATCCAACATGGCAACCAGCAGTATCCAATTGACTGCAATCTGCAGCTCAAGGTAAAAGTACACAGCAGCACAGCATTATGAGCAATGCACAAAACTCAAGAAAACACTGTATTGCCGATAGTTAAAAAAGTAATGCTATAACGACCTCTTAAAGCCCTGTACAACATCTAGACTGTATTAAGCTTTCATAAGCAAAATGTCTAAAAAGTGTATTCATAAACACAAAATTGCCAAAATTTTTATAAACACTCGTCAATGACAAGAACTTTAGTAAATACTAGTTTGAGCATTTCTGATTCTCGTTTTGTTTATGAGAATTTTGGAATAAGTAGTTGGGCTTCAAACATTCTTTTTAGATTTTTCGATATAGACGGTTGAAAAAAGACAGAAAGCATCAGGGTCTATTTTTACACCTAAAGTATTAAACGTTTTATTTTAGGTCTAAAAATAGTCCTTATTAATGTTTTCTGTATTTCTCAGCCGTGCATATGCCGTCAACGTTTCGTTGATGCTTATCACCTTATCAGCAGATGAGTTCAGTTCAATCGCCTCTCAAAGCAAATAAATAGTTCAGTACATTTTTAATATTCAACAAACTTTTCCTTTTTTAATACTTTCCAAAATACAAATCGTGGTAACCAATGGTAACTCATTGTGTAGAAGTTGCTGGGAAAAGTCAAAGTTTTGTAAGACGAAAAACTGTTTTCTGTATTAAAGGTTCCGTTGAAATTTTCCGACTAACGTTTTGTTTATGGGAATTTCGGAATAAGAAGTTGGGTTTTAAACCTCCTTTTAAGATTTTTGAAACTACTGACTTAGGTCTATTTTAGACCTAAAATAATACCTTCCAATGGGCTATAAAGCGAAATTTTGTAGATTATATAAATGTTTTGAATAAATGCCAAAATGTCTAATAAATAACCAAACTGCCACGCACGCAGTTACCATATATTTGCTGAGTTGTTTACTAAAAGCGTCGTTCTTTATACATTAGTTTCTTACCACTGAAAAACACAAATCTTTATGTTAAAATTTAATTTTTGGTATATACCAAATATTTCATTTGTGGCAACACTGTTTTTTATACAAAATGCAAGACAATTGATTATATTTTATTTCCTAGCGTAACATTGAATTTCTGCACATGTTCTATGGGGCTAAGCAAATACAAAAACTTTAAATTTATGCAGATGTGTGGTCATCTGTTGGCAAAAAAGAAAATTACATTTGTATGTTTGTATTGAACATTTTATGACATTAATAAATAATAGACGTAATTATTGTGGACTTTCGGAATAATTAATTCGTAAAGTGTACATTTATGTACATGAGAAATGCTACAGCCAAGAAAAAAGGATATTTGATTACTCAAACTTAATTTAATGCTTTTACATTTGCACGAGTGATAATTGTGCTTAATGTTTTGCCGTCATGCATGTCTATTCATGTCCAGGCATGACCATTTGCCGTAATACGGAATTAATGAGAAAAATTATAAAAGATCTTAAAACTACATAAATATGTGAACACAAATTAAGAAAATTAAAGTTATTTTTAGAGCAACACGAAATGTCTTAAAAAAAGAAAATTTTTATTTTTGTTACACGCACTAAGTCTTGTAAAAGTGGTGCTGGTAGAAAAAAGTCAAAGATTTCCACAACAACTCAAATATATACAAAATATAATACTAAAGCTGTCTTCGTAAATTGCGTTAAACTACAGTCACATTTTCCAAATTTTGCCACCAAATAACGCGACCACTGCTCTATTTTTTTGGTACCAGCAACTAAAAAATCATAAATTCGCTGTTTTAAAGCTTTCCATGACTCAAATATTTATCAATTTACTTTCTTAACTGATGCCTGACCGCTAGTGTGAGAAGCAGAATATGAAAATTTTTCGTTGCTTGCATATTTTTATACAATGTAAAACTCTACTGGACACATTCTCTTAAAATTCTTTAGCTTATTTATTTTTCTAGCACCATTTTTGCATCGTTGTCTTTCACTACCTCATTTCATCACGCATTTTTACCTTGAAAAATGCTGTTAAAGATAATTTAAATACTGGCTTTCTTTGAGTCAAACTTTTTGCAGTACAAAAATGGAAAAGCAAAAACGTTTTTATCCAGCCTGCACAGTTTTGTTTGCGACAATTTTTTTCTCTACGAAGAAAAGCCACTGCAGCTGCTAAATAAGCAAAAACTCATTTCTAAAGAGTTGAACAAAACAAAGACAAAAAACTGAACTGAATAAATTAAATGGTGTTTGAAATGTTAAACATCAGATGAAAGTTAAACAAAATTCAGTGATAATAATGAGTTTCAGGAAAAGCGGAAGTGTTAATTATTATTAAATTTAATGAAACAGCAGTCGCTGCTATTGAAAGTTTCTTGAATTGTTTCAGTTTGACAGTGAAAATTGAATAAAACTTATTATTTAATGAGCTGTAAAAAGGATAAAATGTGGTGAAAATTGAGCAGAAAGAAAAGTTATTTATCGGCATGTACTATGATTTTGCAATTAAAAAGAACACTAGCTTTAAATAAAAGCATTTTTTAATTAAAAAAAAGCTTCATTTGTGCTGTAAGGTCAAACCAAAAGATAGTTCAGTAAGTAAAACTATAAAGTTTTGTCACACAAAATATCTTTCTAAAGGGTCCGCCAAATAACTTTTTTTTTGAAAACGGCGTAAAACATCCAGTGTAGCTTTGGCTGTGTGGCACGTAGCGCCGTCCTGTTGAAACCAAAAATGTTGCCAATATCCTCCTCTTCAATTTTAGTGAACAAAAATTTGTTCCATATGGCCCAATAACGATCGCCATTGACTGTAACGGCCACTGCTTGCTCATTTTCGAAGAAAAATTGTCTAATTAGACCAAAATCTGCACTAAACAGTGACTGGCTGCGTCGGCTTTTCAATGTATGCATGCGGGTTTTCTGTGAACCAAATGCGACAATTTTGCTTGTTTGCATATCCGCCAAGATCAAAATGAGCTTCATCTGAAAATATGATTTTTTTTTGGCAAATTCGGCATCTTCTGTAAGTCGTTCGCAGGCCCACTTAGCGAAGCATATACAGAATTATATTCTTTTAGCGGAAGGATAAAACTAATTATCTGTCAAATCAGACATGAGCTTAATGTTACCATTCACAAAATAAGCACTAGTTGAAAAAAAGTGTTAGATGGTGGACCCTTTATCTACATTCCATCCAATTCCTATCCAATAGCCACTAACACCATCAAACCAAAATCAATCAATGCTTAAAAATCGCTGGGCCTGGCGAAAAGTTTGAAACACTTGTTATCACTGCTACAATAGCAGAAAAACACAAAAAGCAATTGGAACTCAATTGGATATTGGTGAGAGAATATAAAATATAATCCAATTAACAGAAAAATACAGTGATAAATTGGAAACTTGATCAATAAGATTAGATGGTAGGATGGCCATGCACTGCTGCTTAAAAAAATGAATACAATCTGTCATGGCCCGGGTTCGAAGCAAATTTGGCTGCAGATGAGTGACGTGGTGGTGTACCCCAGTCATCAACTTTACTTTTCTTGTATTCTTTAAAAATATTTATCACTCCCATTTCATTACAACAAAAAAAATTTTTCTCAATTTTGAGGAAGTAAAAATCGAACTAGAAAGCCCGATAAAACGATTATCAACAACAATATTAATTTTTATAACATTGACAACACTATTTTTTAAAACTTTAGGCCTTTATATTTTTCTTTCTTTATTATTCGATATTTCGCTAACAATTTTTTAGCATCGTCAGGAATCTTTAATTGATTTTGGCTTCTATTATTTTGTTTAAAATTTTTTTAAACAACAAAATTCTACAAATGCATACAAACATACATACCTACATTCAATGTTTTGAAAAAATGATTTCAACAAACACAAACAATTGAGTTTGTGTTTGTTCAAAAATCCCAATAAGCAGTTTGGCTGGAATTCAAGTGGAATTACATTTGAAATGCAGTCACAATTTCCAATTTCCAGTGTTGAATTACAGTTGAAACACTGTTGAATTCAATAGCGAATCCAGCAAAATTAACCATTGAATTACAGTCGAACAAAACAGCACCTTTACACTGTAATTCCAGCCTTGAATAACAGTGTGATGCAAGTGGAAGCGAACCTGTTTTTACCATAAATAACATATGATTCAAACAAATTTGTTGTTGTTTTTTAACAAAATTCAAACGGAAAGAGGATGGATTTTAAATGTAATTCAAGCTTGGACTCGCACTGGAATTTCAATAAAAAAATTTGTGCTTATTGGGATTAGAAATTATCCCAAATATACAAACAATTATACATATACAAACATTCATAAATTTTACAAAATGAAAAAATATTTTGTCATATAAGACTTAGCAAATAGTTTTATATAGGATATTGAAAAAAAATTTTGTGGTTGAAAACTTTAATATAAACAGTTTTACACCATATGATTTATATCATTGTGCATTTGATAATTTTGAACAAAAAGAATGTTGCTTAAAACATATACTTATTAAAACTGAATAAGTGTGACAAAAAGTACAGGGAGCCACCAAAATTTTAAGATTTTGAGTTTTCTCCCAGAAATTTGGTTTAGCAAAAAATTTGTAATCCATTCGTCTCTATTTGTAATAAGATAAGTTTTCTTCTTTTGCTTGTCAGCGTTCGTTTTCTGTTTCTTTTTTTTACCCATTCAAATGCACTTAAAATATAACAAGTTTTTGTATATATGCCTAGATCTGGCGTGCTGCTTTATATTTTCTCACTTTGTCTGTCAAGCATGTAGATTTATATATTTAACGAATTAAGTTTGTATAAAAATTAAAAATTAAAGTAAAAAGTAATTAAAGTGAATTTTTTTTTAATTGAGATTACAAAAAGTATTTGCTTTTCTTTGTTAAACACTTAACAGGGTCTTTCATTTGCAAACAATTCATTTCATTAACAAATGTGTGTTTTTGCCGCGTTTTAAGTTTTTAATTACTCAAATTCCAGCAGATGCTGATGAGTGCTGGTACACCAAGGAAGACATATAAAGAGAAAAAACAAAGTTACACATTACAATTTACATTAAACCTTACACTAGTGTGTAAATTACATGCACTCTTGCAGGGCAGTTTTATGCTTGACATTTTTTTGTTCGACTATTATAATGAAGCTGAACAAACGCAGGCCACAGCACCAAAAGCTGAACTAAATTTTCTTACTGAATCAATTCATCTTGAAATTTTCAAACTGTTTTTTTAAGTAATAATATTCATTTAACTTTATAATTTACAACTGTTATATATTTTGCAGAACTTTTAGTTCGATTTTACGTACTCAGAATTCAGAAAGATTTTTTGTGGCAAAAAAAAAAAAAAATTTAAGAAAACAAGAAAAGTAAAGTTTATAGATTTATGGACACTTTCACGTCCACCACGAAGCTCATCAGCACTCAAATGTCTTCCTACTCAGATCATAACTAATTGCATACTGTCTTTAAAAAGCAATGCTTAGCCATCCCACTACCTGAGCTCTTCCTTACTAGCTGTCCGTATTTTATCCTGCTGATCAACTTTCAATTTTATTACTGTGTTTTTGGAATATATTTCGTATTCCCTAAACAACATTCAATAAAATTGTGTGCAAAGTACTTGCACAAAAATATTTTTTTATTTCTTAATTTTGCTTAATGTAAAACTAAAATTAATATAAATTAGCCATTGTATTAGATAAACTTAATTTACCATCGAATCTTATTGAGAAGTCTGATTTAGATTCGCCAATACATTTAAAATTGAATTTGAATGAATCAATAAAATAATTATATAGATTATTTTAAGTGCAAAGTTTACAGGAAACCCGATCAAAAGAAATTCATTTGACATTTCTCACGAACACTCATGCAACTCAATTGCCTTATTCTTTGAATTTTATTTAAGTTTTATATTATTTTTATAATATCGTGCCATTGTGCTGAGTGCGTCATTTTAGCTCAACAAAAACCTGAAATTAAATTTCATTGTAAGAATTATGCCGCTGAACAACTCAAACAAATCACTTTCAAATTTAACGACTGTTTTGTTAACGAATTATTGGTAGCAGCATTTCCTAGGAATTACAAGAAAATAAACTCGTGTATACGAATTCTATTTTTTGCCATTTAACACAATTATCAATAAATTTATGAAATGTTTTGTGAATATTTTTGTCATAAAATTTGTATTAAAATTTTAATGAGTTTGCCATGTCATTTATTAAACGGCCTTTTGTCATAAATACAAGGAAGTGAACAGTGTTTGTTCATAAGAAAGTTTCAATTGGGGATTTTTATTTAATTGTTCTATCTTAGATAGCAATGAGGAGCGACCAGTGTGGCCAAATTTTAAAGACTAAATGTGGAATAAAATGGTTTGGAAAAAAATGCAAAAAAAAAGTACGAGTGTTATAAACAGCGAACACGCATACACACTTGCGGTGAAAAACACAAAGCTGCTGAATAAAAATATTAGATATTAAATTTAACAAACTGATCATAAGCCATTATAATTTACAGCATGATCGTTTTTCAGTATTTTCTGACATTTTTTCTCTCTCTAAGACTCAAGTTATTTAAATTTGAAATATGATTGTAATTCACTACTTTCTGAAATCTGTGTCTATGCAATAAAATTATGTTTAGCTCTAGTTTCATAATATCTATGAAACTATACTTATAATATATCAAAGTCTGGTTTTTATCTATTTCTGCAAAGCTATTTTCATAAAAGGATCTAATACAGCTGTTTAAGACCAGAGCAAGTCAATAGGTAAATTGTTAATAATTTTGTCGGGCTTGAGTTCAATTGGTTATTCCCTTAATATTGAAAGAGAGTTTTTTTATGATGTAATTGGACAAAAAAAATCTTTCTAAGTTTAGAGCAAGAAAACAATCGAACTTAAGACCGATAAAGTCATTTACAATTGTAAATCATATAGTTCGACTATGAAGTCAAATTTAATGCTCGCGAATTGCTGGGCCCAACGAAAATTGGAAACTGTTTTTATCACTGATACAATAGCAATAAACACAAAAATCAAATGGTTACAAATTGATTACAGAATACAAAATATATTCCAATCAACGGAAAAGCACAGTGATAAAATATAAAATTGATCACTAAGATTAAATATAAACAGTCAGTAACGAAGAGCTGAGGTGGTGATATTGCTATGCACTGCTGCTTAAAAACAGTATACAATCAGTCCTGGCCTGGGTTTCGAAGGTGCTGCTCAGCGACGTGGTGGTCGTGAAACAGTCATGGTATGTACCCTAGCCAACAAGTCTTCAGCTTTACTCTTCTTGTCTCTTTTTAAAAATGTTGATCGCTCTCATATTATCACAAAAAAATCCTTCTTAATTTTGAGGAAGTAAAAATCGAATTGAAGCCCGCTAAAATTATTAACAATCGTAAAAAATATATAGTTCGACTATAATGCTTAATATGTAAATAATGAGCAAAATTCTCTACACAAGTTAATAACAATACACATCACACATCTACCACTATACAAAGAACTTCGTCAAGATGAGAACTTAGGGCCTATTTCTCATCTGCGAACGTTGTCGTTCGTTCGCATAATTACATTGAAAGCAAAAACAAAATATTGAATATTGTTTCTACTTTCAATGTAATTGTGCGAACGAACGACAGCGTTCGCAGGTGAGAAATAGGCCCTTAAAATAACCAAATGCCCATATTTTTTGCCTCTTTCAAGAATATTGTTCATTTCATTAAACAAGAATGTATTGGTCTATTATTTTATTTGCATCTACTTCTCTATGTGTATACGTAACAAACCCATAACTCTCTTGCCAAATATCACTCATACGCAACTGCTTTTATCATCTCATTCTTCAATCAGTAGGGGTTAAAACTCTAACTTAATAAAACGTGTCTGTTACTTAATTGCTGTTTAAATTTGACTGTACTAAATCAGTCAATCGTTTATTATTAATTGCTTTTGGAAATAGAAATTTGGCAACGTTGCAAAAACGCCAAACAGTTGATATTTTGTACTAGAATTTGGCATCAAAGTGTAAATTCAAAATATTTTTTTAAAATTTAAAGATTTACTAGTTTAAACTAAATTTGAATTTTCACTGATTTTTCTAGTTTAACTATAGTTTAAGCAATTTAAATAACCAAGAGACCTCATAATTCGATATGTCAAACTATTTGGGGGCTGGTGAGAGTCCTGCTGGACGACAAAATGCTATTGTATGTACCCCAACCAATAGATCTTCAACTTTAGTTTTTTTGTCTTCTGTAAAAGTATTGATCATCTTAATTTAGTAACAAAAAATTGTTTTCCATTCTTCGGAAGCCCAATAAAGTAGTAAGCAATTGTAAATCATATAGTTCCACCACAAAGTCGAATTAGTCCTTAAAAATCAGTACGCTCAGCGCAAAATTTGGCAGCGTTTTCAATATGTTACAACAGCTTCAAACAGAAAAATCAATTAGAAATCCAGAGTTGATCTGAGAATATAAAATATATGCCAATCAAGTAAAAATAACCCAAGTCATAATATTTAACATTGATCAATATCATTAAATACAGGCAGCAATAAAGAGCTCAGGTTGAAGAACTCCTAAGCGCTGCACAATATATAATAAGTTATGACCTAATCTCGAAGCACTATGGGTCCCAATGAGCACAGTGGTAGACGTAAAACGGCCATGACTGTAGCTCAGCCAAAAAGTGTTCATCTTTTCTTGTCTTCTTTAAACATGTTGATCAGTACAACTCTATTACAAAAAAAATCTTTCTCTCTCCCGAAAAAAGTAATTAAAAATTTTAAATCACATAATTCGACTATAAAGTTAAAGTATTGTTCAAATATGATTTTAATTGCTTGTTTGCTATAAGAGCCAAGTGAAATTTTTTTATTTTAGGTCTAAATATAGGCCTTGTTAATATATCAATTGGCTAATAGCAAATAAATAATTAAATTCATTTTGGAATATTCAAGAAACTGTTACTTTTTGATACTTTCAAGAATACAAATCGTAGTAACCATGATAACTCGTTGTATAGAAATTGTTAGGAAAAGTAAAAGTGTTACAAGATGAAAAAATGTTTTCTGTATTAAAAATTTTTTTTTTTTACATTTCTGATTTTCATTTTGTTCATGAGAATTTTCAAACTAGAAGTTGGGTTTTAAACATCCTTTTAATTTTTTAAGATTTTTGCAGTCTATTGATGAGTTGATAAGCACCAAAGAAATGTCGGTGGCATATAGACATTTGAAGCAGACAGAAATCTTTAATAAGTTATATTTTGAGACGTAAAACATATATCATATACTGTTAAATTACAGTTAAATTATTGTTTAAAAACTATTTACAACTTGTTGGCATTTTCTTTTAGCAATAATTGCAATGGTTGCAGCGCAAGCCATCAGCTTCAGTTTAAAAAGAAACTTAAGTTAAACTGGTATTTAAAGCGAATTAATATTCAGAATTCAAGACATTTTCATCGCCTGTTGAATAAACTCCAAATTAAACTTATGCAAAATTTCTTTTTCACTATATTTCTCTCAATTTTCTGCACTTTCAATTATTACACTATTATTGTTCTAACAAAGATATTCAATTACTAGGATTTGCCAAAAAACAAAAAAGGAAGAGTTCTAATGTAATTTACTTTCAACATCTCGTTAAATAAATAAACATCATAATTTAGTACAAAATATAATGTGTGCATGTGCCTGTTGAAAACCACTTCTTCATAAGCCCTTCGCAGAAGCAAACAAGAAAAAACTCAACAGTTTAAAAATAAAAAATCTCCCTTAAATATGAATGAATATGAATCGGGTAAGTGTAGTATGATGATGTGCATTTTAGGCACTCATGAATGATTTGAAGTCCAATTCTGTTTCCCTGCTTCCTCTTGCTGTATTATTCAGTTCCGCATGCACATCCTCATTATACGAGTATGTGGATGTAAAGACTCCTTAAAACGAAATTGCTTTATAAATGGTTGAGTTATTTTTATGGTTTTATGCCCACATGAGCATTTATTTAACTTTTGAACGTTGATGCCCATATTTATAGTCACATGGAAGTATTTTTTATTTAAGTGTCTATAAGGGCAATCTAAGAAGTTTCTTTAACATTTTATTGGCTACTAAGTAATATTTTATTTCAGAGAAAAAGGGAGAATATTAAACGCCAAATAGATCGCAATAGATCTAGTCAAAATCAAATTTATTGTAAATATGTTCTATATACAATGTGAAAAGCTTTCAAGTGTATTTCTGAAAATATTTGCAAAACAAATATACCACTTCATTATTTGTTACAATTCCCATAAAAGAGGGAAAGGCGCTAAGCAATATATATATATATATATATATATATATATATATATATATATATATATATATATATATATATATATTGCATTTTTATACCCACTCTAATCCTGCAGACAAAAACAACTATCAGACAAAAATGCATTTGTTTTTGAGCATTAATTTTAAATTTATAGTCGAACTATAAGACTGATAATTTTATTGGGCTTTCTAGTTCGATTTTTACTTCCTCCAAATTCAGAAAGATTTTTTCTGTGATGAAATTGGAATGACCAACATTTTCAAAAAAGACACAGAAAAAGTAAAGTTGAACACTTACTAAATGAAACGATTCCTTAAATATAGGAATTTAAATCAAAATTATATTTCAATTGGCTCTTAAAGCAAATAAATAGTTAAGTTCATATTTGAATATTTAACAAACTCTAACCGATGGTGACTCGTTGTATAGAAGGTTGCAAAGAAAAGTAAAAGAGTTGCAAAATGAAAACAAAAATGTTTGCTGTGTTAAAGGTTTGTTTAAACATTTCTGATTCTCATTTTTGTCATGGGAATTATGAAATAAGTAGTTAAGTTTCAAACAAACTTTTAACAATTTTTTGAGTATGCTGAAGAGTTGATTAGCATCAATGAAATGATGACTGAAAAAGACAGAAATAGGTGTCAGGTCTATGTTTTAACCTGAATTAATATATAATTATTTTTTTGACGATGCTAATAAATTTATTGACACAAAATCGAAAATAAATAAATTTAATTATTTCTATGCATTTTCTATAAATATCTTTAATGGTTTCAAAAGCACAACTTGAAGTTAATTAGACCATTAAGCAGGCACAATGAACTTGGCCATACAAATGCACTTTAAAGTGCGACTTCTTTCTTTAATATACATACATACATACATACATATAAAAGTGTTGGACACTATAATATTCATATACATACATATATGACAGTTTTTATGCGAAGATGTAAAAGGTTGTTTTTATCATCTGCCATAGAATTTGTAGTATTTTTGTTTTTGCTTCCTTTGGAAATAAAAAACAAAAAAAAAACCTGTGACATTTTGAGAAATGATGGGTTTAAGGAAAATATTTACATTCCCCACAGTGAATGATATGGCATTTCTGGTTCATTTGCTTTTATGAGTAATTTTATAAATTGTTGCCATGGATGATTGTTTTAAAACTGTTATTTGGTTAAATTTTATAATGCTTGTTTTCAGAAAACAACTGCTAACATTTCCTGTTTCCGTTTTAAACATTAAATGCTCGTAAATACACATACTTGCTCACAGGAACTAAAACACTTGTAATACACACATACTCACCCATAAGCAGGCGTGATAGAGCGTGTGCTATAGAAAAACAAGAAAATTGTTACGGACATGTCCAGATATTCAATTTAACACAAAATAATGAAAAAAGTAGGTGTAAAATCATGAAATATGTATGTGTTTGTGTTCAACTGTTTACATGCCGCACAACTGAGAGGCAGAGCGCTGTACACCAAAGCCTGGTCAATTTGATATTTTATTTGTAAGCATTTCACTTTTATATTGTTTTTAATTCCGACCTGTTTTCTACTTTTTTCTTTGTGCTTAAGCAGTCAGCCAAAGTCTGATTGCCGACACAATACAAAAGGCAAATTACGAAAGCCCAGCAAACATTTTATAAAATAATGCTTGTAGTACAAAAGTCAGCTGCCTCTCAGAGCGTTTTGCATTTTAGGGTAAATGTGAAGAGCTGTGTAAAAAGCGTTTATTGATGTTTAAAGTATACATGTATAATGGAAGTAACTCTACAAGCATTTTTGTTTTCCCATTGCAATATCTGTTAGTACTACTATCTGATGTACACATGCTGTGCTATAGAAATAATGATGAGTGTCTATATGATGAAATATTTAACGTCTTGCCCATAAAAACTTCTTTATTCAATTGAATATCAACGATACGGAATTTTGCTTTTTGGTTATCGATATGTAAATTATTGCTTACTTCTGTCAATTGAATTTACACAAAATGTTTCTTCCACACTACTTTCATTTCATAATTTTTTTTTTTAATTTTTGAGAATTCGCCTAGTGACCGGTTGAAACTGCAGTTTTTGATTTTTTGTGAATAACTTCCAAAATTGTTTACCAGTACTTGCCAGTTTGTTTGCCAGTATAGCGAACTAAAGCCCGCATGTTTGCTGGGACAGGCCGTTTTAATGCTGCGTGGGATCAGGTGTGTGTATGCAATTGTCTTTCACTGCACGATTTAATTGTACTTTACAGGCTCCGTATCTGTCTGTTTCTGCAGTAAAATTGTTGTGGTTTTGCTACTTTTAGCAATTCTTTGAAATGATTTTAATTAAATTTGTATTTTATTTATCATGTGCACAAACGTCGTGCTCTTTAATAATCCAACGCATTTACGTATAACGTGATGTCGAAAAACAAACTTAATTTGTATTTAAATTGAACAGAAATTTCCCAAACTTTCGAAGTAAAACATGCAAATTTCATGTGTCAAGGAGAAATACTTACGTAAAAAAATTGTAGCCAGGCCCTAAATTGTCGTATTCTATATCGAATGAACTAACAAGCGAGTAAAAATAATGTAAAACAACAACAAACACACATCATAAATGGCGGAATTCGTTGAATAAAGGTTAACTCCAAGGTATTTTTTTACCTTGATTTAACTTTTGACAAGTTTTATAATTTATAATTTATTAAATATATAATATTTATTTGATCTTTTTAATTATTTGAAAAACTATTTAATACAGCTTCAGATCGTTTTTATAAAAAAAATTTTATTAACAATATTATTCAATATTTCGATAACAATTTGTTATCATCTTCAAGATAATATTTGTAATTACAATTTTTATATAAAAACGATCTGAAGCTGTATTAAATAGTTTTTCAAATTTATAATTTGTTGTTATTTATTGGGCTTTTACAAAAAAAGAAGGCAAGGGCCTCACCCAATCTACTGGGAACAAGTTCCCGGAGCTCTGGATCCCGTACTACCAAATACAGGTTGTGTTCAGCCTTTGTAGCTCAAAGCAGAACTACTACCAGATTTTAGACCCCAAACGGTCCCGGAGGTTGGTTGCTCCCCGCTACATAGGAAAAAACGCCAGCACACAATATACACGAAAACAAAAACAATAACATCACTAACAATTAACAACCATCCTCACGGGTAGTTTGTTAGCAGGCAAACAGGACTCTCCATGGAGGCCTTTACTCTTCGACAACGCAGAAAAATGAAACTGCACGAATGAAACGATACCAGCAAGGACAAAAAAGAACAAATTTCAAAGGACAACAATAAACGGGACTCTCCATGGAGGCCTTTACTCTTCGACAACGCAGAAGAATGAATGGTATGTAGGTCTTATAGAAAAGTAGGTTCGCTAAGAAAATGTATATAAAAAAACTAAAGAAATTAAAATTTTATAAATCTCTGCTTGCCGCTATGAAGTTTAAAAAGAAATGTAAATGGAATATTTTGCTACTACAGTTAACTATATTATAACTATGGGTGGAGAGCTTTTTCCATCGACTCAAATTTAATATTCATACATTTATTTGGCTATAGAATTTTGAATAATTAACTTGCTGCTATTGAAAAATATTATAAAATAAAATAGATAAAGATGTTTCTGAAGAATATTGACAAGATGAAAAAATGGACGTGTAACAAACTTTTACACATAAACATTGTTATTCTCTAATTTCCTTTAGACCTCCATAACGGCCTTGAGCAAAGAAGTTAAAAAGCTTTTAAAATAATTAAAACTCACATGCAATGCAATCAAAAGATCATATATGGCAACACGTTGTTGTTTGTTTTTCTTGATAAATTTGCTGTTGCTGTTGCCGGCCATTAATTAAGCAGAGCAGGGATGGAAAGTTTGGCACATTCTTCACTAAGGTGAATGTAAGTAATTATTGAACTGATTCATTAAGAACTCTATGGACGTTTCCGCAAGCCAAATGGCAGCTAATAAAATTCATGACAACAAGTAGCATACATACATATAAGTAGCCAAATAAGTTGCTTTCTCTATCAAAATATTAATTAGGCCTTAATAAATTATAAATAACAGCAAAAATAATATATAATAATAATTGCTAAAAAAAAATTGTTTTTCATAAATTACGAAACACAAACAGATAACTAATAACTAATAAATATTAGTTTTCAAGGGGAATTCAGTGTGGCCGTCATCCCTACAATAACTCCTAAACCAAGTTTAAACTAATATTTGAAATAAATAACAAAAGACACATAATTTTATTATTATGCAAATTACCATAACGAATTGTTTGTCCCGAAACATCTCCCTTGTTTGTCATAAACACATTAAGTGTCATTAAAATTTTTTACGTGTTATTTGTGCTACAAATATTTAAAGTAATTATGTCTTTATTTTCTTGCTAATTAAGTTAAATAACTTTACAGAAAATTCACCAATTAAACTCATGTTAAAGCTTTGCAAATTTCACAAAAGAAAAAATATTTCATTTCAAACTTTTATTTTCTGCCAGCATCCGTAAAAAACATCAGAAAACACAACACAATTTGATAATGGCAGCAATTAAGCAGAAAAACAACAATAAATGCCGACGGCATTTCAAACGCCCAGCACACAGTTTGACCTTTCAACAACCTTTCCAAATATTTTGCTAAAAAAAAAATATGATATTGTTCTAAGCCAAAAAAAAAAAAAAAAAAAATACAAAGAATGAGATAATAAGTACAAGAAAGTCTAAAGGTAGGATATCTGTCTAATATTCTGAATGGCAGCATAATAAGAGAATACGAAAACGGAAACGTGAAACGTGAAACGAAACACTGTGGAAAGACTAATTTATGGATTCTAATCAGCTTAGAATGCCTTTATTGGTGATAATTGATGGCATCAAACTTTTGCTGGTGGCACGTAGTTTAATTGACATAAAATGTTAAATGAAAAAGTTTGCCTCATTAGTATTATTGTTTAAAAGACATGGACAACTACATGGCAGTACCACATCAAGTGCTGCTGCTAATAATCGCCACCCCATACAAGAAACTGTGAAAAATAGCAAATATAACCGTAACTTTTGAATCCTAAGAGATAGAATTTTAAAATTTGCATAAAAAATGTGGTTACATAGATTCTACAACAACAAATATCAAACACATCAAAAATTTAGCAACTAAGGGGTGCCTCCATACAAGAAACTGAAACTCCAAGTAGCGACTTTTGAATCGTAAGAGATAGAGACTTGAAATTTGCAAGGTACATGCAGTCACCAGGTCTACACAACAACAAATACCAGAGACCGCAAAAAGTGAAAAATTCAAATGTTGCCCTTTGTATGGGGACACTCTTCAAGTTGAATATTGATCATGAAAGAAAGAGATTTAACATTTTCACAGCAGATGTAGTTTGCAGGCCTCTACAACAACAAATGCCAAAAATTGCAAAAACTTAAAATGTAATTGGTATTCATACCGGGTCACAGTGGACCATTTTGCGAGATAGCGCTCAAAAATCTATAACTTTTGATCGGATTGGAATTTTCACAAGCTCATGGAAAGTGTGTTGGAAAGAGCACGAATATGCGAAGCAGAAAACGACTACCACTTGAGAGACATTAGTTTTCATAACTAAACTAAACACATTCCCTATTTATATATTGTATTAAAAAAATTATAATAATAATAATAATTATGGATTTAATATTTGGATCCCTTTTTTAAATTTTATATACATATATACATTTTTTTCTTCCTGAAGAAGCTATCCGAAGGAGACCGAAATGTCAGAAAAACTAATAAAATATTTTAATAAAAAAAGACCTTTAGCTCAAGAAATTAAATACAGTCGAACTTCCGTAACTCGAATTTTCTCTAACTCGAACTAATTTTGTTGGCAGTAGCGTTAAAAGAACAAATCACATACAATTTTCCTTCCGTAACTCGAACTGCCATAAGTCAAAGTTCTCCATAACTCGAATAAACGATATACACATGAACTATATAACTTGAACTATAACTCGAAGAATTTTGCTTGTTAAATTGAATTTTTGTTTTTGTTTCAGTTTTGGTTTGTTTGTTTTACTCTCTTTGGTTGCTTGAGCTGGTTTGTATACTTTACATGCTATTTTTGCTCAGTCACTTATTTCAGAATATTTTACTTAACTGTAAATTTTTAAATACATACGTATATGAGTACATATGCTTGTTTTTTTATATTCCTAAGTATGTAGTTTTCCATTAGAGGCTGTTTTAAAAAAAAATACATGATACAAAAACATTTTATTATATTTGGACGAAAAATTCTGTAACTCGAAGTCTCCGTAAGTCGAAGTTTTTTTTTTTTTGGATAATGGTGATTCGAGTTATGGAAGTTCGACTGTATATAAAATAATAATTATGTTTTAAATGAAAGAGTTGTAAGCAATTCAAACCTCTTCGTTAATCTTGGGTCTACATATTTTTACTCAAAACACAACCAAAAAGTGTTATTTTACAAAACAGTGTATTTTGAAAGTCAACAACAATGTCGGAGGACTTGCTTTACACTTGGTTTTTTTGGCAAAATTTGTTTCTTGAACTGTCATTAAGGAACGTCAATTTTAAAGCCATTAGACAGCTTTTTGAACTGAATTTTGAATGGATCGATTTTTAATAAACTCTTTTTTGAAGATGGGTAAAACCAGGCCTAAGATTACGCATTACTGAGATCACATTTAAATACAGCAGCCCCGAATCAGTGAAGCTCAGTGCTAAAGTTTCATGTTATACAATGCCTGTCTGTTCCCTGGTGTGTAATCACTGACAGCATCTACATGCTCTTGAAAGGAATACGCGCTGTTTTATGTGTTGTTAGCTTCAGTGCTCCAAATCCCCTCATTCTGATGGTGGGTGTAGTGGCATTTGACAGCTGGTTGTGCTGGTGGTTTTTGGTATGGCGTTTGTTCGTGGTGGTCATCTGGTTGTTGCTGACAATTACTTTTATGATACTCTTGCTTCTGTTGCACAACAATTGCTTACAAACAGCAAAACTAACAATAAATAATAATCATTGTGGATATTTTTCATGGCAACAACATTTACTACGTGCGTAATGTCATGTCATTGAGTTGAGCTGACAATTTTCCGTATTTATTTCATGAAGTCCCCCAGTCCATTTAGAGTGTGTTTTTGCAATGCCAAACAACAAAATATATTTATAATAGTTTTGTTAGTATTAGTACATGTTGGTAATAGCATTTAGTTGTATGTTTAAAAAACAAAAGTTTCTCTTTGTTTTTCTTGCCATTATAATAAATTGTTTGACTGACACATCGCAGTGTAAATTGTAAAGTTGAGATAGAACAACATTTGTTCGTAAAGTATTTATGTTGAAGTTTGTGAAAACTTTTGTTCCTTAACATAAACAGTATATTGTTAACCAACATTTACAGCAAGGTGGCATTGAATGCACTAAATTTTACTTAAAACAAAGCTTGTGTGTCTTTAGAATTGAATATGATTTCCGTAGTTTCACTCAAGCAAAACTTCTTAAGTTTTGCTAAAATCTATTTTAGGAATTTTTTTTCCATTAGGAATTTATGAAATATTTCTTGAGTTAGTAAATTATCATCTGTAGAGCTCATAAACCTTAATTTAATTCTTAGAATGCTGATATCTATTGGGGTCAATTCAGTTAAATTATCTGTGAACAAAATTCAAATGTAAT
The DNA here is from genome assembly GCA_963662145.1 of Sturmia bella. NCBI lineage: Eukaryota > Metazoa > Arthropoda > Insecta > Diptera > Tachinidae > Sturmia > Sturmia bella. The sequence continues at coordinate 59,163,296 of OY759170.1, forward strand.
TTTCTTGTCATCGGCGTTAAAAAGAACTTTTTTAATTTCAGTTGAAAAGTAATTCGTTATAAGAACAGAGAACACTTTTTTTTATCGAACGAGCATTTAAATGTTACTGACAGCTTTTACACACAATTCTTTACGACAGGACGCGATAAGAAGTTATTTGGATGTTGAAGTTTGACAGCGACACAAATGAATAAAATTAACGCAGCCATTTTAAAGAGGAATTGTCTATTTAACAAGGACAAGTGGGAATAAATAATACTTGTGAAAAGTTGTATCTTAAGGCCCCTTTTGTACTTTATGTATTTTGTATTAAAATTTCTTACTTAACGTTGCATTTGTAGCTGTATTTTCATTTGAAATTCTCAATTGTTTCCCTTTTTTGTAAACATAATATAAGCTGCTTTATTTGAGACCGCTTTTTTATTGTCGCTAATAAATTAATATCATAAAAAAATGTTGTTTCTCCGGCATAAACCTGCTGCATACTCTACCATACGAGGGTTTCCTTTCATATTTCGGGGCTAGAGAAGAAAAGAAAAAGTATTAGTCACCGAATATCACTTTATTGTATTCCCCATGAAGATCTAGATACTTTTACATGCGTTGCACCAATAGTCAAAGCACTTTTACCACCCCAATTGAGGTATTTCCATAACATGCATACTGAATACAGCAACAGCTTCTGTGTTCAGTATGGGAAGAAAAAGAAGTCATTCGGTACCACGTCAGGACTTTATGGGGGATGACCCATCGAATCGATGTTTTGGGTGCTCAAAAATGCAGTTGTTTGAGCTGATGTGTGAGAAAATTATTTGGCGGTGGCTGACTGTTTTTCTCAGGACACCCTTCTGTACACCGCATAATGGGATATTGTTCTTTTTTTGAGAATATATACATAGTTTGACAAAAAGTCATACTATGTATGGCCTACAGCAAACAGAAAATAATTAAAAACGTATATTTAGACCTAAAATAATAAATATGTATAACTTAAACCAACTATTAATTTCAAGTCTGAGCAAAAGTTTAGCAACTTCACTGAATAAAATTTCATTAAAATGTTCTTGCCAAACTCAACTTAAGATTTCATTGTTTCAGTCACGGTTGGCTCACCATCCTTAACTTTTACTCTTAATTTTTATATTATCCTTAATTTTTCGGGTTTTCTTCTCTTTTCCGTTTGCATTTTCTATTTAATCGCAGCCAGGAAGAACATGCTTAAAGAAAAATAAAATTCAAAAAGTCTTTTAGCATTAAATGTGGTCAAATTGAATTGGAACTGTATGAGAAAAAAAAACACTTTATAGCAGAACTTGAAAAATAAATAAAATACCAACTTATCAAATTTGGCTAAAATTGATAAATGCTATTAAGTTAACATCATTATTATCATCATTATTGCCTTGAAGCGTCAGCTTCATCATCATCATCATCAAAATGATATTCAAAGTACACTTGTTGGAGTGATGGCAGCTAACAGACACATATACTAGTGCTGCTTGTAATCGTATTCGATTACACGAATGCGTGGCTTTTTTTTAAATAATTTACAATTTTTTATTTCAAATTTTTGGAAAAAGAATCTCAAAGAAAACATATTAACAGAGTCTGGAATGATGATGATTTTTGTGGTTTGGAGGTGATTAAAAATCGTTATATTTTTTGTGCTGTTGCATAGTGTTATAAGTAGAACACATATATGTAAAAAGAGCATATATGTATATGTTAACTTTTTGTCAGAGCGGACGTGTTTTATTTATATGTAGTCGTAATGCATTTTTTTTTCTTTTCTTTTATTGGCTTATTTAAAAAAAATATTCCATGTTTACTAAATGTTTGTTTGGCAAATTATGTACGAATATTTGCCAAATGAGATCTTAACAAACCTGATATACATATGTATTTTTAAAAATAAGTCCCTCAAAGTATATATTTGTTATAGTTCTTATCGTTGTTATTGTGACGTCATGACGTTATTGTGATACACGAAGAGCAATTATATTCGCTGACAGTGACTGCATGGTACGCTGTTCACGCTTTAGAGGTCATCGGGGCATTTTTTTCCGAAGACGCCGCTGATCAAACGGCAAGGCGCTATAGGGCCTTGTTAATTGAGTTTGTTCTCTACTGCAGTTGAACGAATTAGGTCTGGAGGACATGTGGTAGCAACAGAACGGAGCAACGGCACACACTACATGAGCCACAGTCGATATTCTGCAAGCCAAACAACATCGGGCGAATTCTTTGGGCCCTCCTGTTATCAAAAATAGTGTAAGGGATTCTGTTGAACTTATTGTTATAGGTACAGTGGGACAATTATTTCCAAATATATTTTTCGCATTTATTTAGTTTGCATATGAAAATTATGCACTCGTGTACTTCAACAGACAAATACATAGTTTAAGATGCACTATCCTATAAAGAGCTGTACCGAATATCGCAAAGTTCGCAAACATCAACAATTAACATTCATTGCATCACTAACACGTGCATACTCATACGCGCTTATACATTTGCAGTCGCAAGTTGTACTTACTTGATTGAATTGTAGGACTGTGCTTCCAAACAAATTGAAATTTGAAGAAAAGAAAAAACAATTTCACTTGGTGACAGAATCAACAGAAGTGAAAAGGAAATTGTCATGTTCTGTGAAATTTATTACAGAGTGTGCAACCAATAAAATGAAGAAAAAATTATGTTTTAGCTGTCGTTGCGAGCACATGGTTAACGCAACGAGAAAAAAAAACTTGCAAAAATCTAATATAAATTTAAATTGTCTCAAACTGAAAACGGAATCAAAGAAGAAGCACAAAACTTGCAGCAGACTTCGGATATGAGAATTTTGAAAGTGACTGTAAATGTATAAAATAACAAGTGCAAAAGTCAGACTCCCTTCAGCTGCAGAAATCACAACGAGGTATTTTCTGGCCACATACAAACATAAATCGTTTAATATTATGATAAATCAGGCTCCATATATGCAATAAACTATTAATTATTAAGTTCACTTGGCTCTTTTAGAGTTTCGTAGTCATAGAGTGAAAACGGAATCCTATTACTAATACTTCTTAAGGGCAATTCAGACTATTATACTGTGTATTAATACCTACCAAAAATTCAAATAATACGTGCAAGTGTGATGGTGTGAATACAATGTGTTATGAAAACGAGAAATAATACGATAAAAAATTGACATCCCATAAGACTTCTACCGTTTTTTGAAAATTTTCTAAACGATAATACATTTCATTCGATCAGGGTTGTTTTTTAACACAAGCAGCTGTTGAAAAATTTACTAGCCAGTTGTTTCACAGGCGATGGCGTGCCGTCACTGATGGTATTTGATTTAGTTATATAAGGGTTCGAAATTTGAAATTTGGTTACCGTATAAAAATGTATTTTGCACTAGCTGTATTTAGAAGATAAAATATTTTTGTATTATTCAATTTGGTTCTGTTTTACATAACTATTATTTTAGCTGCTGAATATTTTTTAGTGCCAGCACGTCCACCGCCAACATGAAATTGCTCTTCTGCCGCCGTGTACAGTTTTATGTTGGCACGTTTATTCTGTGATTAAACGTATGTGTGATTAACGTATGTACATACATACATATGCAACAGCTGTTTTCTTTTCCACTCAAATTTTTTATTTTATTTCAAGTGTGATGGTGTGAATGTAAAATGTAATTTTTTGACAGTCGCAAGAAATCTAATTATACTTTCATTTCACAAAACTCGATAAAAGTATTTATTCTTGTATAATAGTCTGAATTGCCCTCCCCAACGGTGAGTGCTAGAGAAATGAAATTCTCACGGTACATGGAGTTACACCCAGCAACTGTTTTTAAGCTGCTACGCTTCTCATCAGCAACCATTTTGGCCATAAACTTATTACTTTAGCTTTGCGTTTTAATATAATAAATATATTATTAAATCATATTTTTGCGCTTTTGGAATTGTTTTTTGTGGTTTCATGTCATCAGCCTGCAATTATATTTGCAACTGATTGTCTGTTCAATTATGTAAACTGCTCTGCGATAGCAAAATTTTACTCTGTACTGCTTATTATTCATTATTTAGTATTTGTATCAATTATAGCAATCATCTGATGAACTAAAGCACTATAAATATTAAATGATATTCATTTCATTAAAATAAAAATAGTTTAACTAAGCTCGCATTTAATTAGCTTTGTTTTTCTATACACTCTCTACTGATTTAAATAATGTAATGCAACCCTCTAATTACCCCCATTTTTGTTATGATGACTGACTGAAAGACTTTATAGGCCTCAGCTTTGAAATGCAGAGTGAAATCACAAATTAAAACAAAAATCGACATAAGCAAGGTAATGATAAAACGCCCGCAATCATGGCATGAAGCAAACTCAGCAAGTAACACACTCAAAGCGTCAGAAATAATTATGCAATTGCACATGCAACAAGTGAAACCCAGTTGCCTCCATAATGGAAATATATTTTTATATGCGCTAAGAAACATTCTGCAAAAACAAAACTGCTAACGTAGAAATTTTTGCATGCAGAGCAGGCAGAAAAATTACAATTGTTTTAAACAGAAAATTTTTGCAATTTAATATCAAAGACGATAGTTAATTTTGCATTATTTTGAAAAGCGATTAGGGGCTTAAAAAAAACGCCTAATAACATTTTACTGATATTTTAATTACATTAAACTATTATTACTTTAGGTCTAAAAAATAGACCTTAATGCTTTCTGTCTTTTTTCAGCCGCCTGTATGCCGCCGATATTTCCTTGCTGCGAAACAAATCACCAGTAGACTTGAAAAATCTAAAAAGAATGTTTGAAGTCAAACTACCAAAAGATCACCCAGTTTTCGCAAATTCACATTTTAATCAAGCTCACCATTTCTGAAGTTGAAGGTTTTATCTCTTATGAAAAACTGTCTAACAACACTGACTAAAAAAATTGGACTAAACTCTTTTTTAGTTTTTGTCTCTGTTTTTTTTTTTTTCTTCAAATATCTGTTTAACTTTAAAATTTTATATATAAAATAAATCTGCAAAATTTAAATTTTTTTATTTTATTTTTATTTATTTTATTTTATTATTAAGTGAAAATCTAGCACAATCTTATAAATGGGAGTGCTAGTAAAAAGAACAAATTAACAATTATATTTAGATTAAGTTGTTATAAGCGTTGAAAAATAATTTTAGTTAAAAAAAAAATATTAAAATTATTTTAGTTAAACAAACGAAGAAAACATAATAATCTATCATTAAAATAACCTCCTAAAAGTCGTTATTGTTACTTGTATAAACTGATTTTTGGGGGATTGTTTCTTGGCGACGCTGATGCCACTCAACTCACCACTAGACTCGAAACAGTTAAAAATACCGACTTGGACCCAAAACAATGAATTTTAGTTGACCAAGGCTAAATTTGTTTTCTTACTAATAAACTATGTATTTTTTTCAACTTGAAAAAAAAAACTGTTTAGCCTCAACAAAAAGAAAAAACTAGCATGGTTCATGTTAGTTAAGTACATAAACAGTAAATAAAATTGCGTCAGCTTTGGTGGTTGAGTCATTTATGGTTTTTTTTTTTTTTTTGTTTTAAACTTTAAAATGTATAAAAATGTATCAGCATAACTTCATTTATAGATTTTTTATGCTGTTTTAAAATAACAAAAAATTTCGAGCTTTTGCAAATGTTGGTAAAAAGCTACACAACTCTAGCAACCCAAATGCATACAACGTTGTAACTACTAGAATTTATTAAAGCTGTCATTTTTGACTGATAAGTATCTTTCCTTTTCCTGTTAACTTTCAACATGAACACATCGTTTTTCCATTTATAATAAACTTATTTGAATTATATTCAATTGAATTGAAACAAAGTGTTTTAATTAGAACGTTGGCATCGAGTTCTTGAGAACTTCCACTGGTTTATAAAAGAAATCTGCAACAGCAAAAAAATTTAATTTTCTTTTATCGAAAAACTAGGTCTAAAGTAGACCTAAAGTAATAAATTTCAATTGGCTCTTATGGCGTATAAATAATTAAGTTCATTGTTGAATATTCAAAAACTTTTACTTTTTTATACTTTCAAGAATACAAGTTGTTGGTAACCAAAGGTCACCTGTTGTAAGGAAGTGCTATAAGGAGTAAAGGTGTTGCAAGACGTAAAATGCTTTCTGTATAAAAAGTTTGTTTGAGCATTTCTGATTCTCATTTTGTTCATGAGAATTTTGGAATAAGTAGTTGAACTTCAAACATTCTTTTTGGCTTTTTCACGTCTACTGATGAGTTGTTTAGCAGCAACGAAATGTCGGCGGCATATAGACGGCTGAGAAAGACAGAAAGCATTAAGGTCTATTTTTTTAGACCTAAAGTAATGAAAAACATTTATATTTTCTAAACTAAGCTAAATTCGACAAATGTGCTTAAGTGTGAATGTACGTTTAGCTATAAATTGGCTGCATATTTATGTATCCATATGCAAAGGTTTGTCACACTTTTCCAGTAACAATGTAACACTATTCCCTTGAAGTAAGAACAAAACTCCTGAGCAAGAGACGAATGATAAAGTTCGAACCATAAATCGTCAAAACATCAACGTTGCTCTTTCTTCGCTGCAAATCGTTCTAACTCACACATCTGGCAACTGCCTGCTTTCGATTCACATAAAAAATTATTACTTAACGTTTGGGCGAATTTTTACGGTACGTACATATATGTATGTATGTATGTATGTGTGAAAGTTAGTCTTTATTTATTTAATAAAAAATGTGTGGTCTGTAACACACCTTGTTGCACAAATAACGGGGAAGAAAATAACTTCTGTTCGGTGACCCGCTTCGTTATGGTTTATTATATTTCTTAACAATAATTGATTTAATTTTAATGATATTTATTTGATAACCACAGCAGATTAGACAGCTCAGCCCGTAAAAAAAGAGAACTCATTTCAGGTTTAGTTACAAAGTTTTGACATAAATAATACATAGTCAAATAAATTATACAAGTTTTTGGAAAACAAAATAAGGTTTAAAATTAAGCAAACAAAAATAGCAGCCATAAATTAAAATAAATTACCTTTCTGACCCACTTTCCTTGGGATTAAGACCGCCCCGCCCGCCTTCAAAAGCTTTGTGTATAATTTCAGACAAGTTTTTGTCCTCTTTTCTTTATTTGCAGAGCTTTTGAATTAAATTTTCGTGGCGGCTTTTTATTCTGAATCTAAATTAATTTCTATTTAAGCATTATTTATTATGAGTTTGTAGGTATTTAGCAGAAATTTGTGTAACTTCTTAATTTGCTGTTCAAAATGAGTCAACGGTTTTTTTTTCTACCTTTTTAATTTACGTAAATGCTAATGTAATGGCACTCCTTTTAGGCTGATATCAAAAAAAAAAAAAAAAGATTTTAAGCGAACAAGTTTAAACTTTTGACAACGCAGCTAGCAGCTAGTACATCCGTCATTTCAATTGACTAATTTTATAGAGTTTTCGTTTCTCAAAGAAATTTTAAATTATAAATAAGTGAACGATTTCACAATATGCCCAAACATTAGCATTGCGGTGTCTGTATTGTAATTAGAATCAAGATGAAATAACTATCGATTTAAAAGTGTTTATACTTGCCCAGCCGAATCTCAAATTCACTTATTTGTTTATTAATTAAATACTTGTTTGTTTCTTTGCTTTAATAAGTTTTAAAACGAAAATTATTTCGCAGAGAAGCTTAAATATTTCTATGCGGTTGTATTAATTTCAACAATTTCAAAATTGTCTGTCTGCCGCTCTAATAGATATCTTTTACTAACAATACAACTTTTCTTTTACTTGGTAGCTTTGTGGCATTAAATACCCCTCACTTCAATATATTTGCGGCTTTGTGTTTTAATTGCTGTTGGTTGTTTGATAATCTTTAGTTTTTGTTTTGTAAAACAAAAATGTCTATAATTGTGGCAATTTTCATTCAAAAGATTTAGAAGAAAAGAAGTAAAAGGATTTATAAAGTTTAGAGTTTAAGCAACAAAAATTTAAATTAAACTTTTTAAAGTCTACTAAAATTAAGCTGGAAGAAATAACAAATTGCAATTGCAGACAATGCTTGCCTCTGGCAGAGATAGAAAATTAGAAAAGAATGTTATTGAGCTTTCTTATCACTAAGAAAGTAAGTACGCAATAGCTTACAAAGGCACTGGAAATCCTGTCTTGTGGGTGATAACTTTTTGGGTACTGATAAGTGTGGTGATAGACATGCAACAGTCATAGTGTATACCCCAGCCAGTAAATCTTCAACTTTACTTTTGTTGTCTTCTTTTTTTTTAACATTACTAATTCTTATTTTCTTCATAGGAATTATGGAATAAGTAGTTCAGTTTCAAACATTATTTTAAGAATTTTTTTCAAATCAACTGATGAGTTGAATAGCATCAACGAAATACCGGCGGCATATAAACAATTGAACACGACAGAAAACATTAATGAGATAGATCTATCTTTAGACCTAAACTAATAACTTTAAGTTTATTTAGTATAAAAATTTTATTGCTATTAAGATTTAATTATAAAAATTTAGTATAGACATAAGAGCCTAACAAGAAAAAAAGCAAAATAATTTTTGTAGATAAGACCGTAAGTATGTAAAATTTCTTGAGTAATATAAAAAAATTACTCTGTTTTTTTCTCTATATATAGAAACAAAGCAAAACAGAGAAACGGACTTAAGCAACACTTTCAACATAACGAGTCAGACTACTTTAATAACATCCGGTAGGCCAAGATACCACTATATTTTAACACCAGGCCCAACATGTCACTCGCCATCGTTCCGAAAAACATTGAAAATAACAACAATACTTTTAAATGTTTATTGTTTTACATCAAACTGAGCCAATTATCGATGTCGAGTTACTTGGGGGCCTGGTGGTTTTTTATGACGATATCTCTTTTTTAAAAAATACTAATTGATTTTGCACTGTTTTCGGAAAATGCGAGTGTTAGCGCTTACACCCAAATTAATGATTTGATTTTATAATAAGTCTGCCATCGCCAAATTATAATTTTCTGATTGTATTATGTTTCCAAATAATGAAAATATTTAAAGTCAGCTCAAGAATATGCGTCTTTTTGCAGCCATCTTTTTTCTGTAATCAGAAATCATACGTGATGGTTGCGCATAGTTCTTCAGAGCCAAATTTAGGAATTCCGTAATACAATAAATTTTGTAATTTTCTGAATTTTATTCTGGTGATTCTCACACCGCAAAGTATGTATCACAATTTATTAATTAATTGTTAATATCTTTATATTATTTGATTTTTATATTGTTATATTAATTATTCAAGCTCTTGATCTTTGGTTTTTTTTTATAAAAAATAATATTAAACAATTATTTATTTATTTTCAATATTTCGCAAACAATTTGTTGGCATCTTCAAGAAAATAATTATAAAATTCAAAAACAAAAACAAATTATTAACTGTTAATAATTATATTCTCTTACATTATTTGAATTTAATGTAGAAATTTAAATATAAATACATATCGCAACTTGGATTGTGTGTTTTATAAATAAAACAAATTAATAAAAACCAAGGTCGTCTACATTTTTTTTTTGAGGAAAACAATATTGAAAATGTTGTACCCTTGCATAATACTGCAGTTACACGACCAAGTTTTTCTATCAAGTTTTTTTGACATACTGCTTGTCAAAATTCAATAAAACTGATAGCTGTAACGTAGGCTGCACGCAATTTCATAACAATTCGTTTTCAAGATGCCGTCAAGAAGAAAATTAAAAATAGCTTCTTGCATATTCTGCTAAAAAGATTAAAGCAAAACCTCCTCTTCTATATTCCACATTAAACCCAGAAACTAATTCAGATTCTAAATCAACATTTTTTTTTAAACTATTTAAATAGTGTAATCATAATATACAAATATCTCTTTTTAAAATTAATAAATTTAATGGAAATCAATGTAAAAATAAAAGTAAAAAAATTTTTGGTTTTGCGCGTCAACATTTTTATTTCTATTTTTAAGCTTGAATCTGTTTAATTTTTATCACTTTTAATTGCAACTTTCAAACAAAACAAAAAAATATTTGCAGACAGAACGAAAAAAAGTTGTTGTCAGCTATTTTGTCGATTGTGACTTGATACTCTCTATGGAAAGCAAAAATTGTCATCAAGTTTGCATCAATTTTCAAAATTGCGAGTGTATTAGTAAAAAAGTGTGAATGTATTAAAACTTGAAAGGCAGAACTTGATCGTGTAACCTCCAAGTAAAAGCAAACATTATTAGTTCATTGCAACATTGCGTATGAGTATTACTTGTGGAAAATTTTTAGTATTATTACGTATACGCAGGAGGGTTACAAAAATTAGGTTTTCATTCGTTTCAAAATAAGTAAATGATTTATACATTTATATTAAATTACTTTTTCAGGCTTAAGTTCAACCCTTGCTTTGTCACTACTTTTAATTAATATCAATTAAAATTGCGTGAGCTTTGGTTGCCGAGTGGTTAAAGCGGCTGTGCCAAAATTGTGAAATTTGACACGTCCAAAGTTCATAGGGTGCTGATAAAGGGTGTTTGCTACCCAGAAACAGCCGGTTGTCCACCTAGCTACTAAATTTTACTTTTCTTTACTTAATTGATATTAATTAAAAGTAGTGACAAGCCAAGGGTTGAACTTAAGCCTGAAAAAGTAATTTAATATAAATGTATTACAGCACAGAAGTTCAATAACAAAATTAAAATTTACAGTTAAATGATTTATTGTTAAACGCAATTTTTGTTTCCTTTCGATTAAATTAAATAAATAAATTAAATAAACCTCCTGATTTTCAATTATACACTACTTTATCTTTACTTTCGTTCAATTTTACTGAATCGAATTTGAGAAAAATATTTTTTTTTTTTTGTAAAATTATATTTATTTAATTGTTATTGATAAAAAAGTGACCGACCTAGGGTTGAACTTGAGCCTGTTAAAAAGTAATTTAACGATATCATAGCTCAATGTAACTAAAATTTCAGTTAAATATTGACAATGCTTAAGTTTAGTTTACATTTGACTAATCTGGAACGTAACTTCTACACACTCGAACATTTCATAGGCCAATATTTTTGTATAAATAATAAGAGTTAGAAACCTGTTCAATTGATATCCCACCAAAAAATAACAAAAGTACTTTTACTTTTTTCAAATCTGGCATTTATTGTGTTTTTAGGCTCGCCAGCTAGAGATATCTCTTCTTTTCGCCACGGTAAACACAAAATTAAATGACTTTGCGGAATGAAAATATTGTGAAATTCTTTCCGTATTCAAGAAAAAGAGAGCAGAAATATGTTGTAAGTGTATTTCGTATTTACGTGATAATGTTTTATGTGAAGCTACATATTTTATTTTAGTGGCGCGAAAAGCTGACAAACAGAACTTTGAGTTTCTCTATTCCTTTAATAATATCTTCTTATTCTAATTAATTTTTCTAATTTAAGTTTACCATAAGCTATAATTATTTTGCTGTTTTTTTTTTTTTTGTTGCTTGTTTGTTTGGCCGATGCGAATTGCCATCAGTTTAATTCAGTACTGCACTGTTTGCAAAAACAACCTGAACATGGCCTGAATTGATGATGGCTGTTTTTGTAATTATTGTGCACAAATATTAACACTTTCAGTCCATGATGGTGGATGCTGCCAACCTTTACTTTAATATTTACCTGTGATGTGATGAGTTCATATAAGATTTAATGAAGATATACCGACCGCTTATCAAATTTTGTATCTGCATTCTGTCTTAATCAACACATTTTGCTTTTACATGATACGATTTTTTCCAACATGCAAAACATTTCCACATGTTGTAATACAAAATATTACCATTTAGACTTAGGAAGTCAAATCAAACAAAGTAATCAACACTTTTAAATCATAAAGTGCGACCATAAGCTATATCTATATATAATATAAAATCGATGGCGGGACGCAAACTTTGCCAGTGTTCTGATCGCTTGATAAAATAGCAACAAACCACAAAACTCAATTGGAAGTTAAAATGTTTACAACACAAAAATCTTTTTCAATTCTGATATAAAGTTTTCGACAAAACAAATTTAGCATCATTTATGGCATTTAGCACAAAACGAAATCTCATTATTTTTTTAGAACACCTACCAAAAAGTTGGAGTTAAGGAAAAGAATAAAAAAAATTGGATGGAGGCTTCTTAAAATATACCGGGTAATTGAACAACAACCGTTTCTAGACATACTTCACGAAATTCGTCTTGGAGTGATTCTTGATGGGGCTTTATCGTCAAAAATTCAATTAAGTTCATCCATGCACTATTGCTGAGTTAATCGACTTTCGAGAGGAATCTTTTCAATATCGCGCTCGTATATCAAAACGGTCTGAGTCCCTATGACCTCAAAAATGTGCTTATTGGCGACATATGTAGCTATCAGATGCAACATCTCAGAACTTAAAAAGCAACCTTAATAAAATGTAATATGCCAAAGTAGAGAGTTAATCAGGTTTCCATGTGATATGCAGCACAGACTCCAAGCTCTCAAACTCCTAAACGATTTCGAGTTAGAAAATGTTGCTTTAAATATTTAAATTTAAATATTAAATCAAATATATTAATTTAGGTCCATAAATGAACCTTTTTAAAAAATATATGCTGTCCTTTTCAGCTGTTTATATGCCGACAACATTTCCGTGGTGTTAATCAACTCATCAGTAGAGTTGAAAAATTCTTTAAAGTTTGTTTGAAACTTAACTACTTATTCCATAATTCCCATGAACAAAATGAGAATCAGAAATGTTCAAACAAACCTTTAGCACAGCAAATATTTCTTTTCGTTTTTCAACTCTTTTACTTTTCTTTGCAACCTTCTATACAACGAGTCACCATTGGTTACTACGATTTGTATTTTTTAAAGTGTCAAAAAGTAAAAGCTTTTTGCATATTCAAATATTTTTTAAAAAGGTTTGTTTTTGGACTTAAATTAATACATTTGAATTGGCTCTTAAAGCAAATAAATAATTAAGTTCATAATTAAATCAAATATTTAAATTATATGGCTAAGGAGAGGTCTTGTCCTTGACAAGTGTGAATTAAAATCTTCGCTATTTTGTGTTTATGAATAAACTTTTTAGACATTTTGCTCATTCAAAGCCTAATCCAACATTTATGAGTTAGACCCTTAATATTTAGTAACAAAATTATGCCAAATTGCAAGTTTAAAGGTATTCTAATCACATAGAGTTGATGAAATTCTGATAGATGAAATATTACTTATACATACATACATTTACACGTAACAGAATGGCTCCATTTGTAAGTGCAAACATTTTCCAGCATAGTGTGGCTGCGATTGTTTAAAAGCTTTTGGCATGAGGAAAAACGCCATTTCAAAGAAATCGTTTTCAAGAAGCTTAATAAACTTTGCTCTCCAATATTTTTGGTGAACACACCGACTTTAAACGAGGCGGAAGAGTCTCGTAGAGGGAGTTTTTCATATCAAAATACATCAAATTTTAATTTGAACGCCTCGAAAATGAGTTTTTTGATATGTTGTGGTAGAACTTGTTTTCTGCTAAATAGAGCCGCCCTAATGCATACATACATATATACATATACATACACATATTAACAAAGTTTTGCATTACACACCGAACATTACAATTTTGCAGAAATATTTTCTTTTACGAATCTCAGGCATGACAGTAATAAAAATTTACAAGGAAAATAAAACCTTGAAAAGATTCTATAGCACAGCAATTTCAAGGAATTGCTTAAAATAAACATATGAAAGGATGCGTGAACATTAAGCAAAGCAGATTGGTATTTATATCCATATCGTACAGTCACTAAAAATCTGATACAACTCACAACTTTTAGTAAACCATAAAACAAACAAAAAACTGTCTAGGAATTCATGGAAAGACAAAAGCTGGTTTGGTGAAATATTTCAAAATTTGTTCCAGAACTAAAAAAAAAGGTAGAACTAAAGTGTTGTTATTATTGTCAACTCACCCCGATTTGGCAAAACCTAAAAAAAATAATAAATGGGCCTACTAGGAAACTCTATATCCAACGAACACTATGAATTTAAGTTTTTGGCTGCGTCCCTTTTGAAGTGGAGCTGCGATATTTCTGAATCTGTTGATGCTGCATCATCATTTTCTTCTGCACAATAAAAGAGTTTGATACCAGAGAATTCCATTATCGATTGATTTCGAAAAATAAAAACTAAATGTAGTAAAATGTAATGACAAGAAAAGGACACCAAAAGGATTACTTTATTCAAAATAAAGTGAACTCAACACAGTGCATTTTGATTAGGCCCATTCATTTTATTATAACAATGTGATTTCGATATTACCAGACAATGCAGAAAGTGGTCATTTAGCTTGTCAATAAAAGACATGGCCCCTATTATTTCATTGATGTGGGGGGTAAAATTTTTCCTCCACATTTGACATTTTCACTACTCGTTTTTAATTCTGTTTTTAAGAAAATGAGGACATCATGATTTAAAAAGGGTTTTCTTGTATAGAAAAACAAATCATGTTACTTTATCGCAAATATCATTTCCAATTTCCGTTTCAGCTCCCACTTCACACCATTCCAAATCAACGTTACATTATTTAATGAAAATAAACACTTGTCTTTAATAATAACTATGCCACAACCATAAAAAATCATTTACCATATTTCTTGATGCATTAGGGTCCGCAATCAATAAAATACATCACCACTTGAGATTTTATAGTTTAAGTTTGTTTTACGAAAAAAAAAATTTTTTTATATTCCGCTGTCCGTCCATCGATCCCTCACATTCCACCAAACGGTCAGAGCTAAAGAGCTGAAATTTTCACAGAACATGTCGTTACCCGGCCGCTACAACATCAAATACTAAAAGCCACAAAAGTTTAAAAACTACAAGGAGTCCCCTTCACAATAAACTGTGAAATTTAGCTGCAACTTTGTAACGATAACAGATGGAGTCTTAAAATTTGCACAGAGACTCTAGAACAATAAATACCAAAAATAACAAAAAGTTAACAACTAAAGGGTGCTGCCCTACAAGAAACCAAAGAAACGCAGGGAGCTGAAATTTTCACAGCATTTGTGATTACATACAAATACTCAAAGCAACGAAAAATTAAACAACTAAATAAAGAGCGAACCCATACAAAAAACGGTAAAAATTTGAAGAGATTAGCTATAACCGCAAAAAATAGAGACTTGAAATTTGCACAGAACATACAGTTATTAGGCCTAAAGCATCTAAAAGTAAAACTTGAAATGTTGCCCTGCACACGGGAACACCCTTAAATTGGAAAAATAGCTGTAAGAGGCAGATACTTGACATCATTCACAGTCTACGCAGTTGGCTGGCCCCTCTAACAATAAATAGATCTGTATTCACACACGGATGCGCCCTTTAGCTTGAAACCCAGCCATAACTTTTGAGCCCAAGGAGATAGTCGCTTCAAATTTACACGCTATATGCAGTTGCCCGACCTCAGCAACAACAAATACTAAAAACAATTTACAGTAAAATGTTAATAACGCAGGGCACGGCATAAATGTTCAAATTGTATCAATAAAAGAGCATCTAGATCTCAATGATGCAAAAAACAGAACATGTAGAAAAAAGCTTTCATATAAACAGAGAGCAAAAAATAAATAACAGTCTTTTGAGATGATAAAATATCGTCCAAGACTGCAAAAATATCATTGCTTTGGTTAATGTTAATTAAGTATACAAACAGAAGGTAAAATTGCATGAGCTTTGGTTGCCGAGTGGTTAAAGCGGCTGTGCCAAAATTGTGAAATTTGACACGTCCAAAGTTCATAGGGTGCTGATGAAGGGTGTTTGCTACCCAGAAACAGCCGGTTGTCCACCTAGCTATTAAATTTTACTTTTCTTTACTTAATTGATATTAATTAAAAGTAGTGACAAACCAAGGGTTGAACTTAAGCCTGAAAAAGTAATTTAATATAAATGTATACCAATACAATGAATTTAAAATTTACAGTAAAATACTAAAAACATCGAAAAGTATTTTAAAGCGAAACTTTCGCTGTGCGAGCCAGTCTCGTACCCCTTTTTTCTCTTAGCCAACAAATCACTTACCTGATTAGCAATAACACAAATGCATGTGATGCATCGCAAAACCTGAAAAAAAGGAAAAGTAACTTAAGTTGAAAAAAAAAAAAATTTTTAACTATAGCAAAATATTATTAAATGACAGAGTACTTTCAAAGATCCAAGAAACTCCTGCCATATAAGATAAACTATAAACGTCTCATTCATAAAAAATTGTATTCAGTTCATGATCAACTGTTTGGTTAAACACCATTATAAGCTCAATATACGTCCGTGAAAATTTTGTATTCATAAATGATTAATAGGTAATTAATAAAATATAATATTTTAGCTCTAAAAATAGGTCTTATTAATGCTTTCTGCCTCTCTCAGTAGTCTGTATGCCGCCAACAATTCGTTGATGCTACTCAACTTATCAGTAAACTCGAAAAATCTTAAAGAAATGTTTGAAACTCAACTATTTCTCATGAACATGAAATTCTCATGAACAAAATGTGAACTAGAAAGACATTTCTTTTTCTTTGGATTGCAACACTTTTACTTTTCTTCACAGCTTCTATACAATTAGTTGCCATCGGTTACTACTGTCTTTTTGATAGTACATATCAAAAAGTAAAAGTTTTTTTGAATATTCACAACTGAAGTTAATTATTTATTTGATTTAAGAGCCAATAGAAATGTGTTGTTTTAGGTATAAAAATAGACCTTATTAAAGCCTTCTGTCTTTCTTAATTTCTTGAGTCCAGTAATGAGTTGATCAGCATCAACGAAATGTCGGCGGCATATAGACGACTGAAAAAGACAGAAAACATTAATAAGGTCTATTGTTAGACCTGAAATAATACATTAAAATATAAAATGTATTTTGTTGATTAGCAGATCTAAAAATGTAAATCTTTGCAACGGAATTCATAAAAAATAAAAAAAATTTTTGAAATACGTTGTAGAAAAAATTTTATAAAAAATGTTCTGCTCCAAAATGTACTTGAGCGTTAGTATTTAAAATATTATAAAACTCATAATTATTATGAATTTAAGACAAGCTTAACAAATAAAAAATACAAATAAAATAAACACTGTAATTTAAAGCCCCTCAAAATGGCTCGTATTTCAAAACGAGATGTTGCCAACTTCTACTTAGTTTTTTTGTTCCCCATGAATGTAGAATTTTGGGATTTTTTTCTCCAGCTAACAATGATTTCTCATACACTCAGAATATTTTTTTGCAGTAACTGACTGTAGTTTATTCCAGATGTAACCAGTGTAGTTACTTTTAAATGACCAAACGTTTAAAAATGAATGAAATTTTAATTTTAACTTAAATTGATTGCTGTTGAATTTGTTCTGATTGTTGCGATAGTTGGATGGGTATTGCAGCTGCTTGCAGACGAGATATTGGATGTTCGAATCTTGGCAGAGGCTTTGCAGTACAAAAGTCAAATAAGCGAATTGAAAGAGGAGATAATGCAGATAAAAACCATAATTAAATGAAGTGAAGCAAAAAATCACGACCAAAGAAAAAATAAAAAAAAATTTACAAGTTGATTACACATTAATTATTTGACAGTTGGAATAGAGGAAAAAATCATTATTTTTAAAGATTGGTTTGCGTAGATTTTTTAACATATAAAATCAAATGAAATTTTTGATAAATTTAAATGATTTTTAATTTTACTAACAAAGTTTTCTGAGTGTAGCGACATAATAAATATTATAATTGAAATGATGCAAAGTGGTTGCATCATTTAATTAATATTAATATATTTTTGATATTAATATATTTTTGATTAATATTAATATATTTTTGATACTAATTTTTCAACCTTTGTTGTTTAGTATTTTAATTGTTCGAGCCTTAAGGTCACTTGTTTTTTATAAATGTTTATTAAATTCGATATTTCGATATCACAATGGATATCTTCTTCAGGAATGTTTTGATGTTTTTCAAATACAAAAAAAAAATTTTTGAAAAAACATCAAAACATTCCTGAAGAAGATATCCATTGTGATATCGAAATATCGAATTTAATAAACACTTCTATAAAAAAAAACAAGTGACCTTAAGGCTAGAATAATTAAAATATTTACACCGGTATTCCTGAAAAATAAAACGTTGCTGAAATACATTTAAAAAAAAATTTTATATGAAAAATTTGTTGTAAAATGTGTTTCAACAATGTTTTATTTTTTATGAATACCGGTGTTAATATTTAATTTCACTTTAAAATTTTTTTTACAAAAAGAAAAGAAATCAAAAAAAGGCAGATCGATTATTTGTCTTTTTTTAACAACTGAATTTCTCGAAAAACTCGAATTAGAAAAAGTTGTTGCAGGTAACTGCTCTGAGCTTAATAAAATATTTTATCAAATGACTACAAATAATAGAATAAAATTTATTATTGCAAACTACTTCAGTTAAAGCGATCAATTAATTGTTGCCTAAGATTGCACACGATAAATTCAAATCAGTTGAAATAATGGCAACGAATGGCAATAAAAATAATTAAACTGATTGCCATAATTATGTTATTGTTTCGTTTATTTACACTCGTTGTAGTGTATACAAATGTATTTAATACAAAAGCCACCATATTGTAAGGAATAGTTTCATATTTGTTCATGGAAATCTGTAACGTAATTAAGATTAATTGTTGTGGCCGACACACTTGTGCTAAAATTCCAATTTATTCAATGTTACAAGGAATGAATTATTTTTATCCAGGCTTTTTCTTTGCCTTTATATATTACGCAAAAAAGAAATCAATAATTAATTTTCCTCTTGAAGAAGGCATGTAGATTGAGCATACCACTAATTTTCACGATAAATTTTGCTCATCAGTAAATGCAATGCACAGTGGTATGACTTTATACGTTTCTTGGGACAGTTATAAAATGAGTGGCCACAAATTATAGGCATTGAGCACATTATACGGGTCGAAATGAAGAAAAATCTAATTTTATATATCACAGTATTTGTAGGTTGCTTTCTTTTAATCTCTAAAAAGCCGGCCCAGGAAGTTTGGGCAAAAATTGCGTGGACTGTGCGCTTATGCTTAAAAACAATATACAATTAGTCACGGCCTGGCTTTAAAGCAATTTGGATGCTGATGATCGTCGTGGTGGAGGTGAATCATGGTATTATACCCCAGTCAGTAAATCCCAATTTTTGCCTTGGCTTTTAAATGTCATTTCAATTTAAATTTGATTTAAATACAAAATTGAGTCAAACAGTTGCTATTTAAATCAAACTTAAACGGCCAGCCGTGCTCATTTAAAATCGATTTAAGTTTTTCGTACTGCCATATGATTTTGACAGTTTGGTTTTGTTCTGCAAATTAAGAAAATTGCTCATGTTTTTTTTTTTTGTTTGTTTCATAATTTGATGTTTTATTATTTCCAGAAGGCAATCAACTTCTGTGGCAGGGAAATTGGGAGTCCTTTTATCACTTTTGCTACTTATTTTAATAATTTTTACAAAACAATTCATTGTTTTCTAAACTTTTCACAATTTCACTTGCTTCCAAATTTCTTCAAACAGCTGTTTTTTATTGTGCTATCGATAATTTTTTGACACTTACATTGTGATGCCGTACTTTTATTACAATTAATTACCAAAAATAATTTTCGACTCTAAAACAGAAAGCTATTTTAAATCCAACTTAAATTTTAAGGAAAATTTACTAATTTTGTATTTAAATCCCAAGTCAAAAATCGGGGCTAATGCTTGTATGTTAAAAAATTTAACAACAGCATATTAAAAATTTTGTATGGAAATTTCCATACAAAATTTTTAATATGCTGTTGTTAAATTTTTTAACATACAAGCATAAGTCTTCAACTTTAATTTTCTTGTCTTCTTTACAAATTTTAATCACTACAATTTTATCACAAAAAAAAAACTTTTCGCAATTTTAAGGAATTAAATCGAATTCGCCTGAGCAAATCATTAAGAATTGAAAATAGTAATTTTTCAAAATAAAAATGGTAATACATTTCTAAGATTTTTTAAAACACAAGGATATCGATTCATAGATTTTTATATACAAAGTTTCAATGAATTTTTTCCATCAGTTGCATTGGAGGTGTACTTCTCTTCACATTTGTGTGAAGGCAGAGGCAGTTCACGGGATTCAATTATACTTTTGTATTTCGCAATCTCTTGTTTTTGCCAGTTTTTCCAACGTCAGCTTTATGTGCGAAAGCTGTGTTTTAAGTCTATTCTTGAATTTTGCAAACAGTTGGCTAATTTTCGCGCTGTTACACCAGTTGCATATTTTTAGAAACTAATTTTAGTCTAGTTTTGTCTCCTGCCTTCACCAGCAAAAAAAACTTTTGACACAAAAACACATTTTCAATCTTCGAAATATGTTATTTGCCCGTGCTTGTTCTTGCAATTTTTTGTGTAGCATTAAATAAATGTTTGCTCAAAAACGAGTCGATTATTTGATCTTTTGTGTTCACATTGAACAAATAGTTTTTGCCGGCAAACACAGGGTGTCCGGCTGAAAGGTGTGCTACTTTGTTTTGCCGCCATTTTACTAAGCATTAATCTTGACAGTTCATATTTGATAGTCGTGAAATGGAGCCGTAGCAAATTTATTGTAATGCGCCGCAGCATCAAGGCAATCTTCATTGCTAGGAAGCATAACGGGACTCAAAATATGTTTTAGTTCAGTTGTTGTTTTCATAACAACAATCTTCTTTGTTTCTGAAAATTGTTAGATTGCCCTTTTGACAGTCCAATATACCAACCACGATCGAAACTTAATGGCATGCTTGTGGTAGATTTTGAGAAAAGTCGTTGTTTTTAGGGATCATTTCTCGAAAACAGGAGAGATATTTTGCATTTGTTTTGTTAATAAATTATCACTACAAATTAAAAGTTTTTCGAACAATATAAACTATGTAAATGCTCACTCAAACTTTTTCGTCTGACTTTAGTAATCAACATAAATAAGGATTGTGCTCAGCAGCAAATCGCTCCACAACAAGTTATTTAAAGATTAAAATTAAAGTGGCTGAAATTTTACCATTACATTTTTCTTAATTTTTAATATTAAATATTCTTCAGCAGTGTAAGGCTGCGTTCGTAAATAAGTGAGCGTGTGTGTGTGTGTGTGTGTGTGTGTGTGTGTGTGTGAGCACTTTTTTTTGCCTGCTCACGTTGCTGGCCCTGGACAAATTCTGTTTTAAGCAGCTTTACGACTTGTGTCCTCTTTCCCTTCCACTTTTTCTTCCATAGAATCCAGTTGTAAATTATTTTAAAGCCTTTTCAGGGTTACTTCACTTGGCTTTGCCGCTCACTTTTTCCGGACAATAATTCTACATGAACATTTTCAGTTTTGCAGACGCATTCTTTTGCAGAAGTTCATCCATGCAAACTATAATAAAAGTTTTAATATTTATGTGTATTTTTCTGCCATGCTTTACTAAGCATTTTTTTCTTTCTTATTTTTTTTGATTTTGCTACAACGGAAATTGAAAACACAACATTGCAAAGTAATGAAAATTGTTTTGAAACATATTTTCATATTGCGAATTTCTTTGCATATTTGAAAACATGTTTTCATGAATTTAGGAATTTATTTTTATTTTTTTTTTTTTTTTATTTTAAGTTTTTATATTAAAAACTGTAGTGGAAATAGATTTAAAACAACCAACACAATTGATTAATTGAATTTTTCAATGAAAAAGTTCTTGTACAAGTACACATAAAGAAAAAATATGGTTGAGTTAACCATATGCGAAGAGAAATATACTATTGTTGGAGTATATGGTTACAGGCTAGCAATATATAAGTATCAGGATATATATAGCAAGTAAATAACAACTGTCCACTTCTACTTTATTCAACAAAACTTACGACTAAAAGCCACCACCAAAAGTAGATGATGTGATAATACAATGAAAGAGAGTGAGAGATACACAGAGATGGATTATAAAAGTACTACAAAGTAAACAGGCAGAAAAGAGTATAATTTATGAATCACTTACTCTCATTATTTAAAGAGTAGACAAAAAATAATGAAACTGTGTTTGTATGTGTTTATGTACCCTGTCGGACATTGAGTAGTCGACTACTAAAATAGTTGACTTTAAGTTAACTTTTATGGACTAGCTTCAAATTAGCTACAATACAATCGATTTGTAATTCACTTTCTGTGTACTGGCTATAACTTAGCTGAAACGTAGTGCAGAGTTAACCCAAAATTCAAATAATAACATACACACATACACGGTAAATAACTCTTTAATTAAACTGCCTATTGTCGCATTCGTTTTAAATGTTGCGATGGCTGAGTGGGTATGTTGGCTGCTCACCAGTCTTGATGCTTAGTGGTTCGATTCCCACCAGAGCCTAACAAAAGAAAAGAAAGTATGATGAAATTTAATTTAATAAAATAAAATATTACCACCGAAAAATGTAAAATGTAAGCTTTGATTTTTAAATGTTTTTTTCTGTAGGTACTGACTTTTAAGTAGCTTACTTTAAGTTAGTTGAAAAGTAATGCAGCGTCGGACAATTGACTACTTCCTAGGACATCACCATGTTAAAATAGTCAGTTGTTTGCATTGAGAAGTCAACCAGTTCCTGCTCTAAAATAGTTAGTTTTAAGTTAGTTTAAAGTTAACTTCATTTCCGACAGGGTATATACAGAATATATGTGTATATATAATAATTTACCATCACGCTAATTTATCTTCGTTTAAAGGAGGTTTAAGTATTCACTGATTTAAAGATTTACAAGCTTAAACGTAAATTAAAACAAACTTAAAGATGAACTTGCACTGATTTTTTGCGCATTGCAATATTGTCAGATCGATCATACTTTCCTCCTGCTAGTTCATTCATAGTAATTTTCCTATATCATTGTGCTTCAATTTTGAGCCATTCAAGCATTGTATTACACATCATTACAACCACAACATGCGTTTACGCAACCAAACACTTTGAGACATACACAAGTGAACATCAAACTCCCCTCATTTAAGTGAGAAAAAAAAGTGTCAGTTTGTATGTGTTGACGATTGTAGGATGGTGTTACCTCAGAACGATTCTGCACTGTCGTCGCATGGTAGTCGTATTGCGATTAATGGCAATTTGCAACCTTGTCGCTTTGAATACAATACTGCGGCGCTGTGTGGGGACAAATTGCTAACAGGAATAGATTGAAAATGTTAGTTTTACTTTGATATGTATAGAGTCAAACAGTGGCAGCTGTAAAACTTGAATTCCGCCTTAGTTTTAAGTCTATATTGCAAATTTTTGAAGATTGTTCCAGTGCAGTGAGTTACATATCAAGAGCTTACAGAGATGTTCGAATGGCACTCCCTAAAGTAGTGAAGTATAGTGACGTAAAAAGTAGTGCCTACGAAATGTCGCAGTATAGACAACGCAAATTCGGACAAAAACTAATAATATGTACATAGTTTCTTTCATATTAACTTTATTATATTAATAGTATTCCCATAATTATTTTGTATAACGTTTATCGCGCTCCAGTTCGTTCTATAATATTATGGTTGTGATTGATACTAATTAAACAAAACAAAGAAATTATTAATGCTAGGGGACAGCGAGCTGTTTCCAAGCCGCCACACTTCTCATCAGCACCTGTTCTTGATCAACAGGATGTGACTAATAGGATCTGATTGTTTATGCCGAGCGATTGCTGAAATGCAAATAGTGCTACACGCAGAGAAAAAACATGCTTAATGAGTGGTCACTACAAATATTTTTATTCACATTTGTCTAACATATTTAACCTTGAAAAGTTTACATAGTCATAATGTAACGTGATTATATAATTTTTGTGGTTAATATACAATAGCTTAAAAAGCTATTCTGATCCAGCTAAACATATTAAATAATGTAAAAATTGCGACTTTTATAAAATCAACAGTTGCACGAAAAAAAATTTGTTTATTACCATAAATTTTGTTTGCTTTAAAGAGTAAATGTGTAAATAATTATTTTCCAAACAAACAGTGTGCGCCTGGTCACAATTAATCAGTGCAAAATATTGTTACTTAGCACGTGTTTGGCACAATCATAACCACAAACATGAATGATAGTTTGCGATTGTGATTGCATCAACCATGTTTTTTCTTTGCGTGTATCTACTCACACAAAATTTTACTAGACAGCAAAAAAAATCGGTAATTTTTTTTCTTAAGTAGAAAGTACAATAGTTGAATTGGAAAAGATAATATTATTTATAAAGGACGAATAAATTTTAATAATGTTAATGAATTTTAGCTACGACTTCTTGCACTGAAGACCCCATCCTTTTCTAGCCCTTTAGTTAAATTGTGTTTGTGTGTGTGCAGATACCACTTTTAGAATATAAGCTTTCGATCTCTAAACTGAACGAAGCGATTCTTAGCCATGACTTCACTTTTCGAAACTTTTGTGAGAGAAAATTGAATTTCAGCACCGTTGCTAAAATCTTAATTTTTTGTTCAAAAAAGTAAAATTAAAAAATTGACTTTCTTGGAATAAAAAAATCAAGGTTTTAGCAACAGTGCTAAAATTCAATTTCCGCCCACAAAAGTTTCTAAAAGTGAAAGTGATCGGTAAGAATCGCTCAGTTCAGTTTAGAGATTTTTATCAATGTCTCTAATTTTAGCAAGTTATAGAATAGGGCCGCTGCACATATGTATGTGTAATGAAGTTAAAGCACTTTCAGGAATATAAGTAACACATAATGAATAATTATGCCATTTTGACACACAAATTAATGAAAACATCAGCCTTGTTCGTGTAAATAAATGCCAACATTTATCTTGGCTACACGCTTAAGTTTCTGCTTGTTAAGCCGTAACTTAAAGAAACTGCCAGACGTTGGCAAAATTTATGTTAAAAGTAAAAGAAAATATATACACAATAAACAGCATGAAACAAAAAAAAATATTAAAAATTAACGGGTAAGCCATTTGGATATTTTTTAAGACACATAAAAGAGAGGGGGGAAGTACAGACAAATAAATTAAGTTTCAAAACAAACACTACGCATGCCGGAGACCAGACTAGAAGAGGCCAAGTGCGAAACATTGATTGCCGATCAACCACTACTGGTTGACCAATCCCATAAACCAGATCCCCATGGGGTTGCATTGTTAAACGGATGGATCAAGGGCGAGGGGGAAAACAGGATTTAGTATTGATATAGAAAATACCATAGAACTTTTATTCCATCTGCCAGACTATTGCACAGTTTTGCAGGCTAGAGTTCGGGCAATTACGGAGTGGATTAGGAAGCTCAATGATGTGCGAAAACCAGGACCTGTGAATATATTCACGTCTAGTCAAATGGCCATTAAAGCGATCTCAGCCGAGGGTATTAAATCACAAACAGTTTGGAATTTCAAAACGGCTAATACTCAACTCATGGTAAACTGCGAATCATATGGGTGTCAGGGCTAACACCCTTGCTTCAAGAGCAAGAGAGTTAAAGGGCAGTTCAGACTATCATACAAGTATTAGTACTTTCATTACGAGACAAAAGCCTAAATACATTTCTTGAGACTGTCAAAAAATCTAGCGTAAATTACAAATAAAATGAAAAATAGTGAACGTCATATGAGCAGCTTTATGTAGGCGAAAGTTGCACCGCCCACTATGACTATTCAACAGCTAAAATAATCGTTATATTCAAGAGCACGAAAGTTCTCTGTAAGACATGGCTTGAACGAAATATAGTTTTAAACGCTTGATAAAATCCAAACTTTGAGCAATTGTATCTCTCGGTATCGGTTTCAAAACCATGGACTCAGTGCAGCTATTTTGTGGGTGCTATTGCAACCCTGATTCAATAAAAAGTATTATCGTTTTGAAAAATTTCAAAAAACGACGATCTCGTATGGGATGTCAAATTTTTATCATATTATTTTTTCATTTATATTACGCATTGCGTTCACACTGTCACACTTGATGGTATTACTTGAATTTTTGACAAATATTAATACATGGTATAATGGTCTGAACTGCCCTTTTGATACAATTAAATCTGAGCTAAAGAATTGGGCACATACAGCCCATTTAACTCTCTGGAATAACGAAACCGTGGGCATCAATGCAAAAACTCTATGAGGGGACTTAGATGAGGAAAAAACGGGGTGACTGCTAAGACTTAGCCAGCCCGAATTAAGTAGAATAATGGGAGTTATGACAGATCACTCTCAACTACTGGCACATCTTAACCGCATGGGAATAGCGGCAGGAGATGAATGTAGAGCATGTGGAGAGGAAAGTAAGACATTAGAGCACTATGTATGCCAGTGTTCCGCCTTCGCACCAATACGGTCCCGATATTTTGGGAGAGACAGCTTACCAAACACAACCCAATTACCCGCCATATGCTGGAGGAAATTAAGGAACTTTGTGAATGACACGCAGCTCCTATAGATTTGAGTAATGCGGATGGACATTAAACAATAAATGTGAATAACATAAATATTTTAAGCAATTAATTTTATTTTTAGTTTTGTTCATGCAACAAAGCACTGTGCCTCACGTCTTCAATCTTGTTGTTTATTTAAAACATTATATAAAACACTAGTCATAATAATAATAGTAAAATGCCTAAATAAATCACCCATTAGCTACGAATGTAAACAAACTTTTTCAAAGAATAAAAGCTGTAACGTGAATCAAAATTGCTACTAACTTTGAGCTGTTGTGCAGATATGTACATACATATTTACAGAGTTGATGGATGTAACTCACTCAGGCGTGCAAGTGCGCAGTGTATCTTTTTTGGGAATATATAAAAGTTCATATCGTCAACCTAAATCCCATATGCATCAACAATTTATTGTTTATTGTCAAGCTTCGCAACTCTACACGGCCTTTAGTTTGTACAAAAACGAAACTTAAACTGAAAAAATGGCATGATTTTGAATTCTATTTCGCTTATATTACCTTTGGGATTTCTGTTGGCGAAATACTTTAACTAGTTCATGTACAAAACTCGGAGAAGCAACTAGTTGTTTATTCGTGTATTAAGGCTTTTACCCATTTACTTCTTAATCTCATTTCGCTTATGGGACAAATGTGTTTTGCTTGTTTAATTTATGTTTTATTAAATTAATACAGCACGGAGAAGAAAAAAACAGAAATAGCTACTGCAGAAGCTCAGAAGCAAAAATAGTTTTGTCCGCAAAACGATTTGGAAAATATCTGATATTTGGACTGCCTTGCAAATTGTTAGTGAAATATCGATAGTAAATTGTTAAAGATTTCATATAAAACGGGCTCGAGTTGTAAAAACGAATTATTTAAATAATAACACAAAGTTGAGAGAAGAATTATTCAGGGTGTTTAGCCATATAGGCTAAATTTATTTATTAAATATTGTTAAATATTTGCCCCGTGTGAGCACAGATTTATTCTGTTATGAAGTTATTTATGTTCAGTAACGGGGCAAAATACTGGTTTTACAAGTTGAATTGATACGTAGATTTTAATGAAGAAATTTAAATAAAAATTAATTGCAAAGTAAAAGGGCATTGAACCGGTCGTGTGTTATTTAAATCGTCTCAGTTCCACCGATCCCTAAACATTATTTCATTTAAGCTATAAATTAATTAGCTTAAATTCTATTCAACTTAAAAGTTTTATTTATTTATTTATTTATTTATAAGCTAACTTAAATCTATGCTTAGACCTAAGCTAACACGATTAAGCTATGGCTACTAGGCCTTAAGCTGTTATGTTTACATAGTAAGGTAGGTATACAAGTACATACATATATTATTTATGTAATAAATACATGTGATTTATATTCTGTTTATAAATCTTTAAAAACATTAGTGCTCCTTAAAAATTTGGTAATAACTATAATATTTTCTATTGAAGGATTGGTGAGGTAGGATATTGGATCCCTTTTGAACTTAAAAGTTATTTAAGTTGATTTCTTTAAAAAACATTAAGGAAAAGCACAGGGGTTGCCATGTATTGATTAAAATGAAGATCAAATAATATACAAATTTAGTTAAGAAATAAAAATGAACTTATTTATTTGCATTAAGAGACAAATTAATGTTATTTATCTTTTTCAGCCGTCTATATGCCGGCTTTGAAAACGGAAATATTTAGAGAAGAAGACCGCAAAACGACCTGCATTTGCAGATTTGCCGGCACTTTCCCGTATAAGTTGTAATTTGACAAATATTCAAAACCAAAAAACTGTATAGAAAACCCCTCCCCCCGAAGGCACAACTTGTTTCTACTGTATTTTCTAAAATACTTCTTCCTCACAAAATTTGAAAACGGAAATATTTAGAAAAGAAGACCGCAAAACGACCTGCATTTGCAGATTTGCCGGCACTTTCCCGTATAAGTTGTAATTTGACAAATATTCAAAACCAAAAAACTGTATAGAAAACCCCTCCCCAAGGAGGCACAACTTGTTTCTACTGTATTTTCTAAAATACTTCTTCCTCACAAAATTTGAAAACGGAAATGTTTAGAGCAGAAGACCACCAAACGCCCTGCATTTGCAGATTTGTCGGCACTTTCCCGTATAAGTTGTAATTTGACAAATATTCAAACCAAAAAAACTGTATAGAAAACCGCTCCCCAAGGAGGCACAACTTGTTTCTACTGTATTTTCTAAAATACTTCTTCCTCACAAAATTTGAAAACGGAAATATTTAAAAAAGAAGACCACAAAACGACCTGCATTTGCAGATTTGCCGGCACTTTCCCGTATAAGTTGTAATTTGACAAATATTCAAAACCAAAAAACTGCATAGAAAACCCCTCTCCAAGGAGGCACAACTTGTTTCCACTGTATTTTCTAAAATACTTCTTCCTCACAAAATTTGAAAACGGAAATATTTAGAGAAGAAGACCACAAAATGACCTGCATTTGCAGATTTGTCGGCACTTTCCCGTATAAGTTGTAATTTGACAAATATTCAAAACCAAAAAACTGTATAGAAAACCCCTCACCAAGGAGGCACAACTTGTTTCTACTGTATTTTCTAAAATACTTCTTCCTCACAAAATTTGAAAACGGAAATATTTAGAGAAGAAGACCACAAAACGACCTGCATTTGCAGATTTGCCGGCACTTTCCCGTATAAGTTGTAATTTGACAAATATTCAAAACCAAAAAACTGTATAGAAAACCCCTCCCCAAGGAGGCACAACTTGTTTCCACTGTATTTTCTAAAATACTTCTACCTCACAAAATTTGAAAACGGAAATATTTAGAGAAGAAGACCACAAAACGACCTGCATTTGCAGATTTGCCGGCACTTTCCCGTATAAGTTGTAATTTGACAAATATTCAAAACCAAAAAACTGCATAGAAAACCCCTCTCCAAGGAGGCACAACTTGTTTCCACTGTATTTTCTAAAATACTTCTTCCTCACAAAATTTGAAAACGGAAATATTTAGAGAAGAAGACCGCAAAACGACCTGCATTTGCGGATTTGTCGGCACTTTCCCGTATAAGTTGTAATTTAACAAATATTCAAAACCAAAAAACTGTATAGAAAACCCCTCACCAAGGAGGCACAACTTGTTTCTATATACATATATATATATATATGTGGGTTAATCCCGTTGATGCGGAATCTTAACCTCGGGTTGATTATTTTGATTCAAACAACTAGTCAATGTTAATTCAGGTTTATTATTCCAAGTAATGCTTAACACTAGGTATTGATTGATTTAGTTAGGTTTAATGAACATTAGTTTTGTAAGTCTTAGAACGAGTCACAATACTTTGATTTTAAATGAGCTTTCACTTCTTTCCGTCTTCACTTCTCAACTTCTATTTATGTTCTGTCTTCTACAATTCTGTTTTCTCCTCAACAACCTTCGCCGTCTCGAATATTTTACTCTCTTGTCTTGTCAGTGCGTATGTCAGTTGTCTTTACGTCTCTAAACAGTTATAAGTCGACTGAAACCATTCCCCTACAATCGGCCCTCCTGACGGCAATCCGGCTCGGCTTGCCAGCGCTTGATGTTCTCTGCTACAGTCGTAGTGCGATTTGGACCATCATGTGATCCGACTTTAGCCACTTCGTACCTACCGTGAGGTAGCTTTTTTACAATCTTGTAAGGCCCATAGAATTTTCCTCGCAACTTCATACCAGTGCCGAACTGAGTGCGCTTGATGGCGACTAAATCATCTAAGTGGTATTCGACTTCCGGCTTGCGCTTGCTATTGAATGATTTACAATTCTCTCTTTGTATCCTGGCTATATTATCTTTTGCTTCGGAACGCATCTCGTCTCTTTCCTCAAATAGCTCGTGAGCGATTTCCTCTTCCAATATTTGTTTTAACTCAGGGTACTCTGGTAGCCTCATATCAACTCCAGTCAACAGTCTGAATGGGGAGTATTGCGTATTTCTTGCTATGGTGGAGTTGATGAACATCTGAACACGACGCACATGTTTGTACCAGCTTGATGAGTTCTCGCAACACAATTTTGCCAACATGGGTATTACGGTTCTATGGATTCGTTCCACTTGGCCATTTCCCCGTGGAACTCCGCGATCGGTGATGATTCTTTTTGGGTTGCCAAATATAGATGACTGCTTTTCCAGACACTCGACCACAGTTTTCGCTTCAGTTGACTTCGTTGGATAGAGCCAGACGAATTTGGTAAAACCATCTACTACTACGAGCAAATAGTTGTAGACTTTCTTGGTCGCGTCCATTGGACCCACGTGGTCCAAATGATAGGTTATAAGTGGTCGATCTTCTTTGTAAATCGGATTAAGGAATCCTTCCTTTTTCCCTCTCTTAGCCTCGGTGATGATGCACTCGATACAGCTATTTACAACTTCTTTCACTTTCCTAGCCAGTTGGGGCAGATAATACTGCTTTTCTACTAGTTCACTTGTTTTTCCCACACCAAAGTGACCCTGGTTGTGAGCCAACCTTATTATCTCTGTTTCCAACTGGACTGGTACTACAATTAAATCTTTCTGCGGATTTTTGTACAATATCCCATTTTGTATGAAATAGTCTTCGTACTCGCCAAGTTCTAATACAGCTCTTGTGGCTTTCGTACATTCGTCGTTCTCCTGCGCACATCTTATTCTGTGCGTGCCTTCCGATAGTAAACATGCCATTCTGCTAAGGGCGTCTACGTGCTTCATCTTAGTACCAGGACGATGTTCGATTTCGTAACGGAACTCTTGTAAAAACATAGCCCACCTCGATATTCTGGCTGGAACGTCATCCTTGTGCATAGTCAACTTGAATGCATTGCAATCGGTGACGATTTTGAATGGTATGCCCAGCAGATAGACTCTCCACTTCTTTAAGGCCTCCACGATAGCGAGAACTTCGAGTTCATACGAGTGGCTTCGTATGGCTTCGTTCTACGGCTCATATACTGAACGGGATGGTACTGCAGATCGTCCAAACTCTTTTGTAATAGAACAGCACCATAACCGAACTTACTGGCATCAGCGTGGACTTCGGTGAGAGCGTCTGCGTCGTACAATTTTAGAACTGGTGTCGTGATCAATGACCCTTTCAACTGCTGAACAGCTATTAGCACTTCCTCTGTAATACGGAACTGAGCATTTTTTCTCAATAAATCGGTCAATGGTTTCGCTACCATTGCGTAGTCTTCGATGAATTTTCGGAAATACGAGGTCAGTCCGAGAAATCTTTGTAACGATTTGCGATCACTAGGGACTGGAGAGTCTTTCACTGCTTTTATTTTCTCTACAGCTGGCCTTATTGAACCACCTTGAATCACATAGCCCAGAAAATTCACCTTTTCCTCTAAAATTTGGCACTTCTTCCATTTTATTCGCAGCCCGTTTTACGCTGCTGTACTCAACACTACTTTAAACTTCTTAAGGCCCTCGATCATATCTTTGGATGGAATGATGATGTCATCCATATAAACAACAATAATACCATCTTGTATTAGTGGCTGGAAAACAGCTGAAATAAATCGGGTAAAAACGGCGGGTGAGTTGCTTATGCCAAAAGGCACGTACTTAAACTCATACTGCCCATTATGAGTAACGAATGCAGTATATTTCCGGGACTCGATTTCTAACGGCACGTGGAAAAATCCGTTCTGTAAATCTAACGTGGTATAAAACCGCGCCCCTTGCAACTTATCCAGCACATCTTCCATCAGCGGCATTGGGAAATTGTCTCGAACGATTTTTTGATTCAGCGCGCGATAATCACAGCACAGCCTTTTCGAGCCATCCTTCTTAGCGACAAGGACTATTGGTGATGCGTACTCTGAAGTACTTGGCTGCACAATTCCTTCCTTCAACCAATCTGATACTTGCTTCTCGACTATGATCTTATCGAATAACGGCAGGCGTCTCGGACGATGATAAACCGGTATATCGTCTGTTAAAACTATCTTCATACTTACAGGGCTTTTCAAACTTCTCTTAGGCCGATACTCATTGATTGCCTTCGTAACCTGTTCTTTAGCGGGGCCATCTAGGTGTTGAAGACTCATCTGAATATCGTAGTTATACTCTTCAGCGTTCAGGCAAATACTTGAAAATTCTTCCAGCAGAAGGTTCCTCTCATTGAGCTTTCTGAACGTTACTTCCCCATCAGCGATTATAACTTCAACCCTCATAAGGACACTGTTGCCTAACATAATTGAATGATTAATGTCCCTTTCGGCAACCACGTAAAAAACAACCTCCAGCTCTAAGCCGTCAGCATGAACCCATTGATTAAAATGGCCCATAGTAACTATCGCGCCATCTCCTATTCCGTGTAGTTTCACCTTTTCCGCAACAAAATCAATTTCACCCAGAATGAACAGCATATCAAATCTAATTAAACACAAATCACAGCCCGTGTCTACTAGCGCTGAAAACGTTTTGCCCCTCATAGTAATGTCTTTAAATATTAGATTCGGACCATTTTGAGCCATATTAGCTTGACTACCTTCAGCTTTTGACTCCTTCTTAAAACCTCTTCGGTCGGAACATTCAAAAGATCGATGGCCGAAATTTTGGCACTTAAAACACTTGTGCCCGTTGTTGCATTCTTTTGCAATATGCGAGGTATCTCCACATTTAAAGCATCTTCTTCCGCTAGCTGTAGTTTCCAGTTTCACAAAATCGACTTTTTTGCTTACAGGCCCGGTCTCTTTTCCCTTGTACAACGACCGGGGTGGAGGACGGGTTTGCTCGTACACTTTTATTTGCTTTTTTAGTTCAGAGATGTTGTTGGCTTGGTACAGTACGGTTTTGTTAGCTCGCGAATCAGGAACGCCTTCAATAAAAAATTCAACTATACTCTTTTCGTCTAAGTCTATTCGCGCCCCAATTTCCATCATACAGTACAAATACTCGATCAGGGATTCATTTTTATTTAGCCGTCTGCCTTGCATTTCTCTAAACACTTCGGCTGCTGAACACCGCGTATTAAATTCACGCTTGAGTGCTATTTTCAGCGATTGCCAGTCACATATACCCTTTTGGCTTTTGTTGAACATCCTTGCAGCTCCTATCAGTAACTGCTTGGCATAAATAAACATCTGGAGTGGTGACCACCTTAGTATGGCAGCCATTTCTTCGAATTCAGTCAGCCACTGAATAATGTCGGGTGAACTGGTACCAGAAAAATGCGACAAACTGTCCACCACGTCACGGAGAGTGTACGTGCCCATATGAACACTTCTGTTTTCTTCACTGCTATTACCTTCAGGAGAACCGACTGCAATTCCACTAGCACTTTCTCCACCGGTAGATTTTTTCACATCTTTGAGTGCAATTGCACCAGCACGGTCTCCATCAGTGACGTCTTCTGCATCCGTAAATGTCGGGTTTAGTCCGTAATATTCTAAAAGTCTGTCTTGCAGTTCCTGTTTCAACCCCTGTGTACTAAGCGACAATTCACCCAACCTTGTCCTCAAAGCGCCCACGCCCAACTCTAAAATCTTGTCGCGGTCCATGGTCAGATAGTGGAAAGTTGTGGTTACAAAACTCAAATATTAAATATTAATTCAAATATTCAGGTATTAGTGGAATAAGCGAATAATTGTAATACAGTGAATACGATACAAATCCTACAGGCTTTTTAATTTATTCTTTTTTTTTTTTTTAACAAATTCTAAAATTCGATAACAATTGTTAAATTTCAGATCTCTATTTTCATTTGACTTTTCTTTATCTATCTACTTGATTCATCCACACATCTTTCATTTTTATTCATCTTAACATCTTTAAAATTGGTCATCGTTAACATATTTAAATTAACATCTTTTAATTTCATTCATCTAAAACATCTTTAAATTTTGCTCATCGTTAATATCTTTAAATTAACATTTTTTTTGTTTTCATTCATCTTAAACATCTTTAAAATTAATACAAGTTAACATCCTTAGTTTTGTGCATCTATTCATGCATTCGACGTCTTTAAATTTCTTCAAATGTTTTGTTTAGGTAGTGCCTCTTACTTCATAATTCTTATTTTAGGCAAATTTATTTATAGCCTCAATTTTTTTTCACCAAGAATCTTATCTGGATTGCTATTCACTGTTTTTATTCTTAATGGAAGGAAAAAAGATGAATAAGAGAACATCAACACTTATCTTACAAATCTGCTGCAACTGCGGGTTTTTTTTTCTCTGCTACAATACTTCTATCTCTGTAACCATCGAATTCCCCTCGCATCTGCTCTTACGTCTCTACACAGCTTATCGGCTCACAACACAAATCATCGATCTCAGCACCATGCATTTCATTTACACTCAACAACATCATGATTATTTCTAGTTTTCTCTTCCTTAATAAGCGCAACTGTTGAAATTTCTTCTCTCCTTTTCCGTTCTTTGCTAATTTTCTCTTTCTTCCAAAATTTTGTGGACTAGTCTTTTACTTTTAGCTTTTGGAAGTGTGTTTTATTTTAACTGTAAATATTTTTTTCTTTTACTAGCCGTTTCTGAACGGTGTTCAACTTCTTTGCTTTTTATTATATTAAAATGTAAAAACTTCCACTTGATAATGTATGTACGTGCTACATATTTGTAGATACAGACAACTTGTAATGCCTTCCAATCGATAGCCAATTGTTTAAATGTCCAAATCAGCACATCCACGTTTGAGCCCCCAAAATCTGTGGGTTAATCCCGTTGATGCGGAATCTTAACCTCGGGTTGATTATTTTGATTCAAACAACTAGTCAATGTTAATTCAGGTTTATTATTCCAAGTAATGCTTAACACTAGGTATTGATTGATTTAGTTAGGTTTAATGAACATTAGTTTTGTAAGTCTTAGAACGAGTCACAATACTTTGATTTTAAATGAGCTTTCACTTCTTTCCGTCTTCACTTCTCAACTTCTATTTATGTTCTGTCTTCTACAATTCTGTTTTCTCCTCAACAACCTTCGCCGTCTCGAATATTTTACCCTCTTGTCTTGTCAGTGCGTATGTCAGTTGTCTTTACGTCTCTAAACATATATAAGTCGACTGAAACCATTCCCCTACATATATATATATATATATATATATATATATATATATATATATATATATATATATATATATAAGCGCGCGTGATTGCGCGCGTGAGTGCGTGCGTAAGTGCGCGCTTAATTGCGCGCGTGAATGCGCACGTGTAAAACACTTCTTCCTAAAAAAAACTCTTCCTCACAAAATTTGAAAACGGAAATATTTAGAGAAGAAGACCACAAAACGACCTGCATTTGCAGATTTGCCGGCACTTTCCCGTATAAGTTGTAATTTGACAAATATTCAAAACCAAAAAACTGTATAGAAAACCCCTCTCTAAGGAGGCACAACTTGTTTCTACTGTATTTTCTAAAATACTTCTTCCTCACAAAATTTGAAAACGGAAATATTTAGAGAAGAAGACCGCAAAACGACCTGCATTTGCAGATTTGCCGGCACTTTCCCGTATAAGTTGTAATTTGACAAATATTCAAAACCAAAAAACTTTATAGAAAACCCCTCCCCGCGGAGGCGCAACTTGTTTCTACTGTATTTTCTAAAATACTTCTTCCTCACAAAATTTGAAAACGGAAATATTTAGAGAAGAAGACCACAAAACGACCAGCATTTGCAGATTTGCCGGCACTTTCCCGCATAAGTTGTAATTTGACAAATATTCAAAACCAAAAAACTTTATAGAAAACCCCTCTCCAAGGAGGCACAACTTGTTTCTACTGTATTTTCTAAAATACTTCTTCCTCACAAAATTTGAAAACGGAAATATTTAGAGAAGAAGACCGCAAAACGACCTGCATTTGCAGATTTGCCGGCACTTTCCCGTATAAGTTGTAATTTGACAAATATTCAAAACCAAAAAACTTTATAGAAAACCCCTCCCCGCGGAGGCGCAACTTGTTTCTAATGTATTTTCTAAAATACTTCTTCCTCACAAAATTTGAAAACGGAAATATTTAGAGAAGAAGACCACAAAACGACCAGCATTTGCAGATTTGCCGGCACTTTCCCGTATAAGTTGTAATTTGACAAATATTCAAAACCAAAAAACTTTATAGAAAACCCCTCTCCAAGGAGGCACAACTTGTTTCCACTGTATTTTCTAAAATACTTCTTCCTCACAAAATTTGAAAACGGAAATATTTAGAGAAGAAGACCGCAAAACGACCTGCATTTGAAGATTTGCCGGCACTTTCCCGTATAAGTTGTAATTTGACAAATATTCAAAACCAAAAAACTGTATAGAAAACCCCTCCCCAAGGAGGCACAACTTGTTTCTACTGTATTTTCTAAAATACTTCTTCCTCACAAAATTTGAAAACGGAAATATTTAGAGAAGAAGACCGCAAAACGACCTGCATTTGCAGATTTGCCGGCACTTTCCCGTATAAGTTGTAATTTGACAAATATTCAAAACCAAAAAACTGTATAGAAAACCTCTCCCCAAGGAGGCACAACTTGTTTCTACTGTATTTTCTAAAATACTTCTTCCTCACAAAATTTGAAAACGGAAATATTTAGAGAAGAAGACCGCAAAACGACCTGCATTTGCAGATTTGCCGGCACTTTCCCGTATAAGTTGTAATTTGACAAATATTCAAAACCAAAAAACTGTATAGAAAACCCCTCCCCACGGAGGCACAACTTGTTTCTACTGTATTTTCTAAAATACTTCTTCCTCACAAAATTTGAAAACGGAAATATTTAGAGAAGAAGACCGCAAAACGACCTGCATTTGCAGATTTGCCGGCACTTTCCCGTATAAGTTGTAATTTGACAAATATTCAAAACCAAAAAACTGTATAGAAAACCCCTCCCCAAGGAGGCACAACTTGTTTATACTGTATTTTCTAAAATACTTCTTCCTCACAAAATTTGAAAACGGAAATATTTAGAGAAGAAGACCGCAAAACGACCTGCATTTGCAGATTTGCCGGCACTTTCCCGTATAAGTTGTAATTTGACAAATATTCAAAACCAAAAAACTGTATAGAAAACCCCTCCCCACGGAGGCACAACTTGTTTCTACTGTATTTTCTAAAATACTTCTTCCTCACAAAATTTGAAAACGGAAATATTTAGAGAAGAAGACCGCAAAACGACCTGCATTTGCAGATTTGCCGGCACTTTCCCGTATAAGTTGTAATTTGACAAATATTCAAAACCAAAAAACTGTATAGAAAACCCCTCCCCAAGGAGGCACAACTTGTTTATACTGTATTTTCTAAAATACTTCTTCCTCACAAAATTTGAAAACGGAAATATTTAGAGAAGAAGACCGCAAAACGACCTGCATTTGCAGATTTGCCGGCACTTTCCCGTATAAGTTGTAATTTGACAAATATTCAAAACCAAAAAACTTTATAGAAAACCCCTCTCCAAGGAGGCACAACTTGTTTCTACCGTATTTTCTAAAATACTTCTTCCTCACAAAATTTGAAAACGGAAATATTTAGAGAAGAAGACCACAAAACGACCTGCATTTGCAGATTTGCCGGCACTTTCCCGTATAAGTTGTAATTTGACAAATATTCAAAACCAAAAAACTTTATAGAAAACCCCTCACCAAGGAGGCACAACTTGTTTCCACTGTATTTTCTAAAATACTTCTTCCTCACAAAATTTGAAAACGGAAATATTTAGAGAAGAAGACCGCAAAACGACCTGCATTTGAAGATTTGCCGGCACTTTCCCGTATAAGTTGTAATTTGACAAATATTCAAAACCAAAAAACTGTATAGAAAACCCCTCCCCAAGGAGGCACAACTTGTTTCTACTGTATTTTCTAAAATACTTCTTCCTCACAAAATTTGAAAACGGAAATATTTAGAGAAGAAGACCGCAAAACGACCTGCATTTGCAGATTTGCCGGCACTTTCCCGTATAAGTTGTAATTTGACAAATATTCAAAACCAAAAAACTGTATAGAAAACCTCTCCCCAAGGAGGCACAACTTGTTTCTACTGTATTTTCTAAAATACTTCTTCCTCACAAAATTTGAAAACGGAAATATTTAGAGAAGAAGACCACAAAACGACCTGCATTTGCAGATTTGCCGGCACTTTCCCGTATAAGTTGTAATTTGACAAATATTCAAAACCAAAAAACTGTATAGAAAACCCCTCCCCACGGAGGCACAACTTGTTTCTACTGTATTTTCTAAAATACTTCTTCCTCACAAAATTTGAAAACGGAAATATTTAGAGAAGAAGACCGCAAAACGACCTGCATTTGCAGATTTGCCGGCACTTTCCCGTATAAGTTGTAATTTGACAAATATTCAAAACCAAAAAACTGTATAGAAAACCCCTCCCCAAGGAGGCACAACTTGTTTCTACTGTATTTTCTAAAATACTTCTTCCTCACAAAATTTGAAAACGGAAATATTTAGAGAAGAAGACCGCAAAACGACCTGCATTTGCAGATTTGCCGGCACTTTCCCGTATAAGTTGTAATTTGACAAATATTCAAAACCAAAAAACTGTATAGAAAACCCCTCCCCACGGAGGCACAACTTGTTTCTACTGTATTTTCTAAAAAAATTCTTCCTCACAAAATTTAAAAACGGAAATATTTAGAGAAGAAGACCACAAAACGACCTGCATTTGCAGATTTGTCGGCACTTTCCCGTATAAGAAATGTGCTTCCCGATTGAGAAATGTGCTTCATCGCTGTATATGAAGTAGATGGGTACTTTACCGTTTAATAACTATTTACGTATATTAAATTTTTCATATAAAATCTAACCCTCATGCATTGCTGTTAATATTGAACTGATTAAAAGTGTGTTCTCAGATTGTTTACAGTTTTGTTCAGCTTTGTTTTTAGCATCCCGTAATTTTGAACTCTTCGCTTTTAAATTACAAATTTTTTACACATACAGCTTGACAACAACATCGAAGACATTATCACCAATATCCCTTTTAAAAAATTTAAGCTAAAGACGACAAATCGTACATAAATCGTTGAAGACTATGTCGTCCAAAATGATTTGGCCAACTGAGTATTTAGTGGGCATGCTTTTGTTTATGTGTATGCGTGTGTTTTCTTAAACGCTAGTTGAGAGTGAATTGCTTTCTTCATAATTTGAATAACTGAACTTTGATTTCGTTTTTTTTTTTTGGGTTTTATCGAGTTTTTTGCTGTCCTCTTCCATTTTTAATTAAAACTCAGAAAACTTAATGTTTTCTTTGTGCTTTCTAGAAGATTTCTTAAAAATTTGTTGGGCTTAAGATTTCATTTATTTTGCTATGGAGCTTAATTAAAATAAGGTATTTAAAGATTTTTTTACCTTAATTTAGGAAAAGGTTTTTCTAAAGCGTGTGGCCTGCTTTAGGTAATATTTTATTATGTAAAGGATTGCTTGTGACTTTAAATTAGCAATTTATCAATGGTGTTCCGTCAAGCCAATAAAATGTGTTTAATCACACAATCACAAAAGAAATTTTTTTCTTAAAAGTACTTATTGTATACATGTAAAAGTAAAAAAATGCAAAATGAATAAATAGATGTGCTGTCTGCAGGCGTTGTCAGCTAAAGCTGGTGAAGTATGAAGTATTAGGGTACCAAATACTGAATACTTGTGTGTATTTTGTTCTCATACGTGAGTAGTCAATACTTAAAAGTAGCTTTCAGAGTTGTAGTTTTTAGCCAAATTTAGCTGAAAACTTAAAAAAAAATAAAACTATTTGAAAATCATCAGAGTTGTGAACCTGATTAAAAAACGTTCTATCAGCTGATTTGGGCGATTTTAAAAGATTACTTTTTTCACCTATGTATGTGTGAGTGTGTGTACTCTGTGATCAAGTTCAAGTTCAAACCTTAAACGATTCAATAAATTTATTATTTTAGGTCTAAAAGTAGACCTTAATGTTATGCTGTCTTTTTTCAGCCGTCTATACGCTACATACCTAACACATTTCAATTGGCTCTTAAAGCAAATAAAAATTTATTTTTGAGGATTCTATAAATTCAATGTTGAAAATTATGTGTTGTTTTATGTTCAAACTACGCTCAAATATTAAATAATGCCAGAACATCTGTGGCAAATAATGCAGAAGGCACTGATGATTGCAACTACACACACACATCGTCAGGAAGTTTATGGGAATATAACAAAAATAACATAATAATAAAATAAAAAATAACAATGGCAAAATTAAGATTGGCGCTGTGATTATAAATAATCTGTGCACATCAGAGCCAAATCCCTTGCTAAAGCCTGGGATAGGTATTTTCCAATCTCATAGAGATTGAGAAACTAAGGAAACTCTATAATAATAATAATAAAGGCAAATTAAAAACTCTAAGCTGTTTTCTGTCTTTTAGCTTTCAGCGTGTCTCTATGCTGCCGATATTTCTCCTTTGGAGCTTAAAACCAAAAACCAGAATACGTCATAATCGAATACTAAA
Source organism: Sturmia bella (assembly GCA_963662145.1). Lineage (NCBI taxonomy): Eukaryota > Metazoa > Arthropoda > Insecta > Diptera > Tachinidae > Sturmia > Sturmia bella. The sequence goes on from OY759170.1 coordinate 59,204,267, forward strand.
ATTATGAAGTTCTTAAGGATGCAAAATAATCAATTTTTAATTATTTAGCTCGATCTTACCTCCTCAGAATTAAGAAAGATTATTTTTTGTAATAACACTGGAGTGATCAAGATTTTTAAAGAAGCCAAGAAAAGTAATGTTGAGGACTTACTGGCTGAGGTACATCATACCATGGCTGTTTCACGACCACCATAACACTCATCAGCACTCAAATTTTCTTCGAACCCACACCATGACTGCTTTTTAAGTAACATCCCACCACCTGAGCTTTTCATTACTGACTGCCAACATTTAATCTTATTCCCCATTTTCAATTTTTTCACTGCGTTTTTTCTGTTGATTGGAATATTTTTTATATTCTCTAACTAACGTCTAATTGATTTCCAATTGGTTTTTGTGTTTGTTGCTATTGTATATAGTGATAAAAAAGTTTAAATTTTTCGTCATGTTCAGCTGTTTTTGTGCATTACTTTAACTTGATAGTCTTTTGGTTTTGCATAAAAATGATTCGTAGAACGGAATCAGTAATTAGAACCAGGGATTTTTAAATTCTATAATAAGCAACTCAATTTTAAGTTACAAATAAAAATGTCTCTTTAGACCTTGTGCAATAGTTTCTTTCAAAAATTCATTAATAGATACATACAATTTTCCATGAGATTGTCAGGAGTTTGAAACCATGTTTTATCTTGAACTATTGGTTCAAGAATTTAAAAAAAAAAATCGGCTTTTTTGGCCACTTTTTAAAAATTCTCAGCGGCCACACTGCCTTTGAATGTTCTCATTTTCTTTATTTTAGTCGCAAAAATAATAAAAAAAATGTTTGTCAATTTCCAACATCAAATGAGGCATAGAAACTTTTAAATTTTATTTACTTCCACTTAATTTTCACTAAATGTTTGCTGAATTCCAAACTTTGGCTTTTCCTATCGCATTTGACAATCTTCAAACAACAATAGAGGAATAAGTAACCTGCACACACACACACACATCCATGCAAACACATTACAATAAATTCCACGCTCTTTGACGAAAACTGTTGAATAGGAATGTTTTGTCATAATGAAGCAGACAGCAGACAGTGTGAGAGAGAGAGAGAGAGAGGGAGAGCGCGGCACTCCTCTTTAAATGCATGCACACACACATATTTGCTCACAGAAGGATTTTTTCAGAGCAATTCCTCATTTTACTTTTATGCAAACATTGTGGAAAAACTTTTTAAATTCAATTTATATGTTCAAGAAAATTGGCTTTTATTTGTTGAGTTATTTTTTTTTTTTATTATTGAAATCAAATTAGAAAAAGTAACAAGTGGTTTTACTTTAAATAATGTTGTTTGATATACTGTTTAAAAATGAATTTCTATATTTCATGTCTATTGAAATTCGAAATAAATAAATACAAATTTAGAACGTTTGTTTAGCGAATTTTCAAAAAAAAACTCACGTACGAGGTTCGTTTAAGAGATGGATATATAGATATACCGTCTAATTTATAAAAATTATAACAGGTTTATAAAGCTCTTATTTGACAGATTTTCCATACAAATATGTCAAATAACAGTCTTATAAGTCTGTAATAATTTTTATGAATTAGGGGGATAGAATTTACTTTTTATCGTGATACGAGGGCTGCCTTTTATATTTCGGGATTAGAGAACAAGAAGAAATATTAATTATCGGAATATATTTGCATGCGTTTGAACCAGTTGTCGAAGCACTTTTGCCACTCTGTATCTCCAAGACATGCATTCTGAATGCAGCAACCGCTTCTTCAGGTGTCGAGAAACGTTGATCTCTCAGTTTGTTTTTTACGTATGGGAACAAAGAGGAGTCATTCGCTGCCCAGTCAGGAATATGTGGCTCATATAACTCATAAAATCGATATTTTGGCTGTTCAAAAATGTAGTTGCTTACTCCGATGTGTGAGAATTCGCATGGTCGTGGTGATCCGTGTTCAGAGGTTCGTTTTCCTGATTTCTTGGAAGCCAAATGGCATACAAATCATTGTGTAACACTCAGAATTAACTGTTTTGCTGTGTTCTAGTGGTACGGTGGCGACATGTCTATCGACCATTTGCTTGGAAGTGCTTCGTGCACTAACAACTTTTTTTGGATTTTGCTCATCTTGAAACACCCATACAGTCGACTGCTGTTTATTTTCGCTCTTATACGTATAAATCCACCATTCATCACCTGTCACGATGTCATAGACGTATTTCATACGCGTATATCCACGATACATTACCTATCACGATGTTATTGCTTTCGACCAATCGACACGAGTGACTTTGGCGTGTGGGATCCAACGCGAACAAATTTTTTTGACAGTTAAATGTTTATGCAATATTGCATGTATGCTGATCGTCCCTGAAGTTGTCTCTATCTCACGATCGGTCACATGATGATCTTACAATATCAGTTCGCGCCCGGCATCAATGGTTTTCGAAACAGTAACTGATTTTGGAAGACCTTCGCAAAATTCATCTTGAAGTTGAAATCACCATACCATCGATAACAGTCAATATATTTGATGTAGTATTTGATTAAGACTCGTTTCAAATGCATCTTAATTATTATGATGCATAATTATTTTCTACAGGCTTATTTAGTAAAGTCGTTCAGCTTGCTTTGCAGTTTATTTGATAAAAATCTTTTTTAGTTTCTTTACGTTATTTAATTTTCAAATGTTATTTTATGTTTTCTTCAATTATAAAACTTATCAAAGTTCAGGCAAAGTAAAATGTTTCCTATTCTCTTAACATTTACTGTTTCGAATTCATTTCAGTTAATTCCTTTCTATGCTTTATTTGCTCGTAATAAGCCAAAAATAACACCGAATGCGTTTTATTGCCATTGACATTCGGTTACAGGAGATGGAAGTACTACACACCCCCAAGGGTGGGTCGATTTAGCAATCGATACTGTGCCATCGATTCTGCGATAGCTTTTGGTATGGGGCGGGGGAAAAAATTTCGCTTAGAAATGACAAAAAATCAAATTTGCATTTTTTAAATTTTCTATTTTGTAAGCGTCCTGAGAGAGTGGAGAGAAACCGGGAAAACTAAGTTTTTTTTTTTTTTTTTTGATATTATACTATCTATATATGTATATACGGGCAAATTCTGCTTTTCAGCTCCGACACAAGATGACGCTATTTTTCTCTTTTTAACAGGTGGGCCAAAAGAAATCACTCTATTGGAAGTGGCTATTATTTTGGCAAATGGCGGACTATTTTTACATTTGTAAACTAAATATGTAGCTGTAAAATACAAGTGATCAACCCATGGAGCGATGCACTCCCCAAAAACGAGGAATAAACGTGTCTATGATGAAGTGGGCGATTTTTCGATCAAAATCATAATGAACGACGAGGCTCATTTTCACTTTAGCGGGTACGTGAACAAGAAAAACTAACGTTTCTGGGGCACCGAAAATCCACGACAAACTCTGGCCCTTACAAATCGACCCACCCTAATTTACACCCATTATCTGAGACTTTCCGTTTATATCTTGAAAACAAATAATTAATGTGGGAGGCCAAAATGAAATAATACAAGTTTTATGTTCTCAAAATAATTGCAAAACAAGAAACCGTTTTTATTAATTATGCAATTTGATTTTATGGGTTGCTACTTGTCCTTGAACACACACAATAAATGGTTTCAGAAACATTTTGCCTGGACAGAGGAAGGCAGGGAATTTGTTTTATTATTATTTTTTTTTTTTGTTTCTCAGCTTAATGACGCGTCCAAGTGTTTAGTGGAAAATTGTAATTTTATTCCAGTGCTGTCTTGTTTTATTTTAATTTTTTAAATTCTATTTTCTGCATGTTGAAACCAATAACTTTGATCATCAATCTTGCATTCTTGTAAAAGCAAAATATATTGACATTCGTACAGAATAAAAGCTGCATAATTTAAATAAAATAAGAAAATTTATACTGACAAAAAAAATTGACAAATGGATTGGCATAAAAGATGAACACATTTTCGAGTAGACTGGAGAAATATTGAATTGTCTGTTGAAATGAAATCGATAACTTATGCCATCAGATATTGAGCAAAAAGTACACAAAATAAATCGTATCGCGTGGCTATCGAAATAAATATGTAAGTTATTCAACTCACCCAGTGACTTGAAAGCGCATTGTACTCAAGCATTGTACTTGCGATTTGCCATATTGCTTTTGATCAGATGTGTTTGCTCAAGTCGCCAGTGTATAAGAAAATAATGGACAGAAAAAATTAGTAAAACCAAAGAATATTTCTTACACTTGATATATTTAATAAAAATTGGAAGCGAAATCAAATAGTTTTGTTACAAAGAGAAAGAAAACATACATATTTAGTTTAAATTCTTTATCATGTTATTCTTTGTTTAAAGTCTAAGTTATAGTAAATTTATCAGTTCACTTCAGTATACTATTGGCACTTGAGATCGCCAAAAGTTTGGCGTTTGTGAATTACAAAATACCCATAACCGTAAAAATATGTTCATGCTCAAGCTAATATTTTGGAATATAGAACACGTACCCTGTGTTGGACATAAATAAAAAATATTCACTATGAGTGGTTGTGCGAAATTCTAGGTTTTTATTTCTTTATTCTTACCAATTTTTATTTTCTTTAGAAATTTATTTGATCTAAACACTTGATTTACACTGCAGTTACACGATCAAGTTTTGCTATCAAGTATTTTTCACATACTGCTTGTCAAAATTCAATAAAATTGATAGCTTCATAACAATTCGTTTTCAAGATGCCGTCAAGAAGAAAATTAAAAATAGCTGCTTCATTAAAAGTACCATCAGAAATAAATAAAATAAAAGAATAAGACAAAAACCAGAGGGCTGAGAGGAAATACTGACGATATGACGCCACATGCATATTCCACAGAACTTCGTGGCTTCTGTATAGCTCTATAAATCGCAGCACATCATCATATTTGTTGGTTTTCCCCTCAATGGCGAGGGGAAAAACAGGATTTGGTATTTTTCTTTATTTGCTTTCAGTTTAATTTAAAATACACTTTACCAATCAAATAAATAAGAAGTAAATTTTTCTCGCTAAAATAATGATGAAGGCCGTGATTCACTGTCCGACACAATCATCCGATCCATGATACAATTAATAAGGTAGCCTCATCAGGTAAGCCGTTAATCATCTGACTACTTTAGGTTGTCAAGAGAAAGCAGAGATGAAAGGCCAAAACGAACCACCAAGCTCTGTTATCTCTCTTCTATAAATGTAGAAGCGGCGGGTTTTTGACAGTTTACAGAGGTAGTACAAAAACATAATGCATGTTATTTTTATTGAAGTTGTTCTTATTGTAAGGAAAAGGTTACCTTGTTAGTTGTATCATGATCCGATCTGATAAAAATGGCATGTGTGCTCAAAAATTGTGCACTAAAAGTATATGCGTGTAAATGATTTTTTGACAAGTCTGTCCGATTTGCTAAACTTTTGAAACATTTCATAAACCATGATACAACTAATGAGATAGCCTCATCAGCTGAACCGCTAATCATCTGACTACTTAAAACTGTCAAGAGAATACAGAGATGAAAGGCAGCCAAACGAGACAGCAAATCAGCGTAAGCTCTGTTCATCTCTCTTCTGTAAATGTAGAAGTGTTGTTTTTTTTACAGTTTTCAAAAGTTGTACAAAAACAAAATGCTTGTAATTGTTATTGAAGTTGTTCTTATTGCAGTGAAAAGGTTACGTTATTAGTTGTGTTTGACATGGTACACTATCTGCCTGTTGTTCAACATCGAAGTCGTGCGATAGTTCGAATTCTAAGCGAAAGAAAATTGTTTTCGGTTCCTCTATGATGTTCTTTTAAGCGAACTATGACTCGATCGACAAGTCGAAAAAGCGTAAATGTTTTCATACAAAATCCAATTTCTCTATTTCGATAATGTTATCAGCATTGCGAACAAAAATTAATCACTTGCTGTTCCGCTATTGATTGGATGTTTTTATAGAAAAAATTTTATATTTATTTGCTTAAAAAACTGGTAAATAAAACTGGAAAATCTTCAAACTTTTCATTTTTATTTTTTTTTTTAGTAAACATAGTAAACAATTATCATATGTATGTATGTTATAGTTTTCCTAAACAGTTCACTTGTTCGCTGGATGGAAGAAACTCCATCAGTGCGTCAAAGTAATTTTTAAATGTCTTTGAAAAAAAGTACTTTTAAATTTTAAACACCACAAAAACTATTTCCACACTTTCAAAATGTTTGCTTTTTTATTTTGTACTTATTTACATACATATGTATGTATGTATTTGCTTTGGCTTGCCAGATACAGCTGACCAGTTTTAAGAAGGGTTGTATTAGCACAAGCACAATTTAGTGGTTTTTATCAATACTAAAAATCAACCAAATCTTTAATTTACCGATCTGACAAAGTAAGTGGAAAAAATTTCATGACGTAAGCCCATACGAACGCAAACTATCGAAATAGAGGAACCCAAATTGATTCGAAATCATGCGCTTGCGACATAGAGGAACAGGCAGTATCTCTTTCTATGCGATCAGAGTTGCCTTTTCCCAGTTGTTGACAAAAATTTAGTAGTGTGGCTGTTTTGCTAAGGCAGAACAGAATCGTATTAGATTTCTCCAGCAATTTCCAGTGAATGAATCGTACGACAGTGTAGAATAGTGAATCATGATCTTTACAGGCAGCAAAAGTAACAGCTGACAAGTAACAACAACGAATATCGTTAGAAAATGTTATTGAACAGTAAATTCTATAAATTATCGTTATAATTTATAGTTTTTTTATATTATATATATTTATATATTTATAGTTTTTTTATAATATGTTAACGATATATTTATCTTAATCAGAGTTACGGAATCTAGTTGCAGAAAAAAATCAATCATCTTTATCATGACTCAGATCATCTTTATTTCGTCTATATACTTTCATTTGCAGCAATATAAGAAAAGGAGAAACTTTTTTCCCCTGCAGTCGAACTGGAGCTGTAAGTACAGGAACAGCAGTTTTGGCTCATTATGTATTTTGAAAAAAAAAAATAAATTACTATTAAAAAAATACTTGGCTAATTATTCACACTAAAAAAAGTTAGAGGCCGTGTTTTGCAACAAACAGATAAGAATGCCTCTAAAATCGAGCCACTTGCGATCAAACTAATGCGCATTAAAACTAAATATCAAGCTGGAGATGCCTTTAGTCACATTATACATACATATAGGTATATCTTACCTTGATGTCCAGAAATGTGCCAAACTCTTAAAACGATATCCAATTCAGTCTGGTTTGTGAAAAAAAAAGAAACCAACACTTTAGAGTAATTAGAATTTGATTTGCATTTAACTAAACACTTTTTGAATCACTGCAAATACAAATTATGTATGTATGTATATAACTTCCAAGGTTTAACAGCACATTATTTGCTTTGATTTCTTTTATAAGATAATGTTTTAAATTTATTTTTATTATTTAGTGCTTACAGCTTTCAGTATACATTTAAAGTAATGAAAACTTTATTAGTTGTGCCTGCATATACACATACATATATTTTAATTTTATTTTCAATTATGCATATTTTTTATAAGAATACATTATTTTACTGCTCTTATTTTTTACCTGATTTTTTCTTTTTTTGAGCTAGTTTTGAGATTTTTTTTTTTAGTTTATTCTCAAGTTATTTATTTCATTTCTATTATTTCTCCTTCTAAAAGTTCAAATCCAACTGTTGCTTTTTTAAATGCTTTCACTGTCTGTAACTATGTATATGTATATATACATATGTACATACATATGTATGTATGTAGTTATATGGCTGTTTTATTATTTATTGTACTTTCCTTTTATTATTATTATTATTATTATTTTATTAGTATGTACCTATTTTTTTGTTTATCAATTTCTTAGAACGTTGTTAAATGTTCAGAGAATCTCAATAGACTGAAAGTGTTTTCCAGATGTATCCTGTTAATATACGAAACAAAAACATAACTTTCTATGTTGATGTGGAATTTTCAAATGTTTCACAAGGATACAAAACTTTCATTTCATTTTTTGATAACAACTTTGTATGTTTGTATGAGTGAGTGTGAGTGTGTGTGTGTGTGTGTGTGCGTGTGGCTTCATACGTCTGCATATCAACAGATAAATGTATAAGTGTTTATTTGGCAATGAAAAGTAACAGTGAAATATCCCGAAAGAAGAGCTTTCTAACCTGTAGAATGTTATCAATTGAAAGTTTTGCTAAAAGCTCAAGGAAAAATTCAGCTTGTGGGAAACATGGATGGACCACACGGCACAATTGCACTTTTTCTTGTACGTTTTCGACCTTGTTGGCAGGGCTGCCAGAAGAAATTTGGAAGCAATCGTCAATTTCCCGATAATTTTGAAAAAAATCGTCAGTTTAGTTTTGAAAAATCGTCAAAAAAAATAGTACTATTAAATTTGCAGTATACCTATATAAATTATTTTTAATGCTACTCTAGTAACATTTTAATATACATGGGTATGTATGTACATACATATATACATACATATGTCATTGTCATATGTATGTATGAAGGTTTGATTAAAAGTCAAATTTCAAGGCACAACTGCACTTTTTTTTTAATTTAAAAATACATATATTTCGAAAATAAATAGTTTTAATAAATCAGATTTAATTGAAATATCAAAACAGTTTGAATGATTTAATTTTAAATAATCTTTCGAATAAAGAATGCCTTCAATTGTTTAATTTTGTAAAGAGCTTCGTGTTTTTGTTTTATTTAAATTAACTTGGTTGAATATTCTTTCCATGTTTACGGAATTGCCTCGATTCAATTCAAAAAAATTATTTTTTTTTTTTTTTAAATTTTTGCAAAATTTAACTACTGGTGCACTAGGGGTTAATTCAGTACAACTGATCGCTTAGTATCGCTATAAGCGAAGGAAAACACCACACACGCATGCAATTTACATAAATAACGATCTATCGATTGGTCTCAAAGTTTCTCGGAAATGCTGTCAAAAACAACGAACATTCTTGTCATTGAATTTTCAAAATTAATTTGTCTGTTTTCTGTGTTTTTCTTTTTTTTATTAAACTGTTGAATCCACTCTAGCATATATGTATGTATATTTGGTTATATTGAAAATATGGAAGCATGTACATACATACATACATATGTATCTATATATTACAAACATGTTGCATTTCGATTCATGTGTACATCGAGCAACAATATTAAAAAAAAAAAATTGAAAAGACGTTTGAAAATTTACAATAAATCTAATACAAAATCTTTCATACATACTCCTGCATAGACAATTCCCACGCACTGTAGGTACATACCTTGCAATTGTCTGCGACTGTATTGTTTCTTGTCGAAATTCCCGCTGCCCACAAAGTACGTACACAGCCATTGCAAAATTGATTATGAATAAATAAAATTTTAAAACACTTTTTTTAGAATGTATAATTGTTTGCACTTTTGAAATTTTTTAATTCACTGTTTTTTATAGACAATTGGAGTAAGCACTTTTCTTAAATTCAATTATACATATTTTACAAATTTTTCTCATATTTTTGGTATCAAATAATTCTTCTCCAGGCAATAACAAATGCAACAAAAAAAATGCCAAATAACACTTTCATAAAACTAAAATATTTATTATGAATAAGACCACTACGGTTCAAGGTCCCATAGAGGATAACTATTTATGCTCTTGTGTGGAGGAAATAATATATACTTGAGTTGCACCTTGAAACAAATTTTGAAAAGCCAGAGCTTTGGCTGGACATAGTTTTTTTTTAATATTCTATTATTATTTACTCGCGTTACTCTTTTAACGTTCCTTTTATTTTGTTTTTTTATTTATATACATACATGCATAGTTTTAAGTTTAGGTTTTAAACACTTGATTAATTCAGTTTTCATAAATGTTGCGCCAGGAACAAGCACTTTCCAGTTATTTTTTTTATTTTTTTATTTATTCCATTTAAAACAATACAAAAGCCAAATTGGCCAAAAATAGTATTGCATCGCAATTTAACAATGCCTGATCTTACATATTATTTTATTAGAGCTGAAATAAAAAGTTATTACTATAATTATAAAAATATCAAAATATAATTCCCCTACTCTCTTTAGCTCCCCAGCCATGATTAATCAAACATAATAATTAGCGTATGTATATAAGTAACAAGATAAGATAAATAACGGTAAAGCTAGCGCAGTAACATGAAAAGCTTAAAGTGTCCTAATAATTATTGCGTTGACGCTAAATGGCTATTAAGTTTCACTCTAAAGACATTATTCGAATGAGAAAAAATTTTTAAATCAAATGGTAAATAATTCCACCAACGAGCAACTCGTACCAAAAAAGATCTTTCTAACGTTGAACATGTAATCCTTGGAATAAGAATCTGACTGTTTCTAGTAGATCTAGAGAATTGAAAGCGACTACAAAATTCGATTACATAGGCGTTCCGCATTGACTTATAGAAGAATATTAAATTACGGTATTTGATGAAATTCATAAAAGACAAGCTCAAAAACTTGACAACAAAGCCAGATATGTGATCGCGTCTCTGAACCGAATAAACATATCTTACAATCGAATTTATAATTCGGTTCAATCTAATCAGGAACATGGAGACAGTACCCGACACAACTTCCAATCCATATAAAACCAATTTTCAATGTTAATACTCATATGTTACATTATAAAAACAAGTTTGGCACTGTTATAACATACATATGTATGTATGTATGTATGTATAACGTTATTTTTTTGTAATAATTCTTTAAAATTTACTTAATTATCTTTTTTAGTTTATTTGTTGGTTGATAAAATTTGTTCATACAGCAATGCCGATTTTAAAAATGGTTGCACTAGTTTCAAAGCAATTTAGTAGTTATATTTGAATGTTTTTAAAACCGCTTGGAGCGATTTTACACCTTGACAGTTGCAAGCAGACATACATATATTATAAATAACATTTGGTTTTTCCAAAGCTTACACACTTGAGAAATCAACAGACAGAAATTCTACACTGCCACTGCGGACAACCACACATACACATAGCTTGTGGAATTAAAATGACGGTGGTACGAGAAAAATTATATGAAGTAACATGAAAACCAACAACTAATAAAAATGCCCACAAATGTCTCGTACATATAGTTATGTACTCTGTCGCACTGCTCCATTGGAAACAAACTTCGCCTGTCTGTCTTTCAACGTCCATAATTGTAAGACGCCACTTAATCATAATACAAATAATAAGGTAACCTCTTCCTAATTACGTGGCAACTATAAATTGATATTCTCAATTTTATGCGAACGTTAGCCTGCGACATCATGAAATCCAAATGATTGTGGAGAGCCTAGGCTTCTTTGGATTTGCTTTTCATTCGAAGTTACATATGTATATATGTATGTAAAAATGTACGTATACTCTAGATGATGCAGTTTTCCACGTTATTGAATACGTCTACAGATATTACTGACATTAATATTGTGAACTATGCTGTAATTCTTTTAAAACAATATTTAGGAGTTGGAGCTAGAATAGAATTCAAGCTGATGTTTAAATTTTTCAATTTATGGTTGTTACCACCACGACTATAATTTTTTGCTAATATCAAGCAACATATTTTTCTTTAATAAATTAATATCCGTAACGTCACTAATATCACTTACTTTTGTGAATTACCTATGTACATATGTTATGTTACGCGGGCCGCGGGTCGTGAGACCGGCTGACTTGGGTCCTAGAAAGGTCCCGTTGTGTTATACCTACATATGTACATACATACATATATGTTATGTTATTTGTTTCATTGTTTATAACATTTAATTGTTGTGTTGTTTCATACAACGTTAAATGAACAAATGTTGTAAACGGTAATCGGGCCTTAGACTTGGCTTATTTATGACAACACTGAAAAGGGAATGCAAATGTGAACTGTTTCTTCTGTTTTCCATTCCACTTTTACATTTATTATAATTAAAATTTGGCAATTTGTAGATATGAATGGCTTTAAAACTCCAGCACGGTTTACTTTACCTTTCCGGCAAATACATTGAAACGATACACATACAAATATCCCTCACTTTTCATCTTATTAAATTATGTACTAATAAATGAAGTATGTATAAAAGTTCTATTATTATAAATAATGTTTGTTATTTTATTGTTGTTGACTTATTGGTAATATAATTCCAAGTTCATGCCATCGTGAATCTCATCTGTAAATAGAAACAAAATTGTAGTTAATAAAGAATGGATTAACAATTCCATTTGCTTTGTATACTTACAATCAGATAATTTTATATTGTCCTTGTAAATAGTATACCATTTCTTTAAAACGATTTTATCATATTTTGTTCCTGTTTGAGCTGCAATCAATTTCTTGAGATCGCCAATGGTATCATCGGGATTACATTTTACTCGTACCTTAAAGCATTACAGTTTCAGTGAAATATTATTATCAATACTTCGAACTTTCTAATATTATACATACCTTTTTACCCAAGCGATCATTGCACGTAATTTCGATCATTTTTTTCTTTAATTAAAAAATAAATTTTTGTTTTTCACAAATTTTTGACAATATGCAAAACCGCAGGTCCGGGCCGAACGGTTGAAATCCCTGCCGCCGACTGCCTGAGCCGTCAGCTGTGGTGAATTCTCGCTATATGGTGCGATTACAAACTTCTTTGGCGTCCTAAATTTCGATTTGCGTGATTTATAAAAGTGGCGTGCGATTTAGTTAACTATATATTTTTATTTTGAACTCTTTTGAACACGGAATACTGTCTCAATAACCAGATACTATCCACTGCACCGTGTACTTTTGCCTATTTACCGGTCGCCTTTTTTATGTCGGCTTTGCATTCTGTACTTAATAAGCAGCTTAAAACAGAGATGGCTGTGACATTAGTAAAATAGAATAAGCGGTACTATACTAAAGTTAGAACAAATATTGTGTTATTTTCACTGCAGAAAATTTAAATAACAATTGAAGGTCTTATAAAGGATTTTCTATAAATTAATTTATTGGTTCATCATGTCTATGCTGCCGTTTTTTCCTTCACTGCGGCCTCCAATAGCGAATCGAATATGGTTTGACAATGCTCCTATTAATGAAGAGGCCGAAGTACTCAAGTATGAACGTGAGCATCATAGTTGGGTAAACTCATATTTGAAATAAGAAAAATGTCTGTTGCTCAGTACTTGTTTTTTCAGCTGGATGCTATGAAAAATGCTGCTGCCGATTTACATCCTTTGGGGAAAGTATTGACGATGCCTGGTCTTGAAACTGACGATGAAGATGGTGGGTCTGACGATTTTAAATATAAGTTTGCAAGTATCAATCTTAGTTTTATCCATTTTTAGGTAATGATGACAGCGATGACTCTGATAGCCATGATGACGAAGATGATGACACTAACGATCGAGCTATACCAGGACTGCCAGAACGTTCCGCCTTAGGGCTGTATTCGCCTGGCGATGATATGAATTTAAACGATGATATACCAATAGTTGTTGGTCCTGGATCTCAATAAAGGAAGTCGACCGTACACCGTACAATCGGCATCAAATAGATACTCCGTACACTGGCGCTAATTTAATGTAGCTTTAAAATAGAAACCTTTGAAAGCTATAGCAAGAAAACTACGGAAATCAAAAATACTAACTTGCGCAATGTTTTATGACATATTCTTAGTTATTTGCATAAGAAAAAAAAACAAAAATTTATTTAACAGTCTATTGCATTTTGATTAATCACACCCTTCCATTGATGGAATTCAGAGTTTCAATGAAAATTGTCCACAATTTTCCATTGGAGGTTAAGGGCCTGATTCCCGCAGCCTCGTCAACTACTTCAGACGTTGACAGTCGACTGGCAATTTTCATGAGAAATTAGCAACGAAATATGTAGCTGCGAGCCACTGCACTATTGACAAAATAACTGTATATCAACAATTTTTTAAGAGTTTACGAAGAGTGATTTCTAAAATGATCCACAATTAAGAAGTTTCTTATTTTTCAAACTATAACTTATTTCATGAACAGTTTAATAAGCAAATATAATAGAGCTAAATTTTTAAGTTGCCAAAAATAAACCAGTTTTGATCTAGTAATCGATGTCGAGATATTTCATGTATTCTGTCGATAAAATCTATAACATACATACATACATACACTGAATTCCTTCGAAATAAGGTGTAGATTTTCATCAACATCGTTAGACGACGATTACACTTGCAATAAGGGGGAATGTGTCCCAACTTAAGCCCAGTGGCACATCTTTCTGTTAGCACTGTAGGAAAGACTTGATATGAAACGCGTTGACACAATAAAAATGTTATTTAAAAAAAAATACCATTTTCCGTCGGAACGGGCAACATTTGGTTGCAACAATTTTTTATACCGTATTAATCATCCGCCACAGTATTTTTGTAAACGAAACAACAGTTTTACTTTTTAATAATGAGTTTATTTAAATAATTAAAATATTTAATGCTCAAGTTCTACTTTTATTAAAAAATATATTAAGAACAATTTACCTTATTTTTATTTTGTAAACTGAAAGTGATTGATGGATGTTGTCTAGCTGTTTGTTGCTGAAGAAGTTTCTATCGAATTATGTTGATTTTAATGACGATAAATATTTCATAATAAAAGCTGGTATATATTCCAACATGTATTTTGTGCGTTACACACGCACTAAAACTGAGTACACAACATGTATCAACATGTATTTTAATCAAGCAGACTTCTTGGAAAATCTTCTTAACATTAAAAAAAAAATGTACATACTTAACTTAAAATTAAGAGAATAGTTATGGAAAAAGGACAAAACGAATTGGAATTTACACAATAAAGATTAATGAAAATTTTCGTTCATTTCTTGTTCTTGGAAGGTTAGAAATGAATTTAGTTTTCGACACAATTCATTATTTGAAATTGTATATGAATTATTAAAAATTATTTCAATGGCGATCGCGTGAATCCGATCGGCTTCGTCTGTCACGTGAAAAGCTGCGAGAGCGGGATCTTGGGCTGCGTCTCGGCGAACGGGATCTGTAATAATAATCATTAAGGCAAATACAAGAATAAGTAGTATTAGAATATTTATAAAGCTGAAAAAAGTAGTTAAAACTAAAAAGCGTTTAAACAAAAATAAAAAAAAAGGAAAGCTATTTGCTTTATAGCAATTTAACGGCAAACAACTAAAACAAAAGAGTAAAATATGAATATTGATATAAAAAAGTGACAGCTTAAAAACTTCAAACCGTTAAGAACCGGTACGATACCACTGTCATTGCTTCATCAAGAAAACAAACCACTGTTATTTTGATTTGGTTGATAATTGGTGGTTGATTGATTTTTATAGCGTTAAATGGTTGCGTTTTCTTTTATGCTCTTGGCAGTGAGGAGATAAATTCTACAAAAATAAATGATGTTGACATATGCAAACAATATTCTAGAATTAGAGTTGCATGTTGTAACGTTTGCTGATTGATTGGCTTGTTGATTAAAAATATTGAAATCGGTAGGATTGGGTGTTGATCGATTTGACTTGGTTGGTTGTTTTGATGATCTTTTTTTTTGCAGTTTTAAGTCTTGCTAAATGTTGTTGTAGGAAATTAAGGGCAAAGGATGTAAGTAGAGTGGTGAAGACAACCGAGCAACTGCTGTAATTCAAAAAGAAAAACACAAACTCCCTCGTTTTTCCCCATTTGCAGAAAGCGGATTATTTTCAGAGCTGGTTGATTGGCAGAAACCCCTGTCTGATCTTAGGTTTGAAAATTCTCAAAACTTTCTACATTGATTGCTACTTGAAGATGATGATTGTGGTGGTTTAAAATAAAATAGAGAAAATTCGTTGGTAAAATGATACTCAAGATGTTGGTTTATGTTAATTTTTTTGCTTTTTTTTTGTTCGTGTGTGTTTTGTTGATTGGTGTGCCCCAAAAACGATGTGAAGTGACAAGCATGATGATAATCTATTATTTCACGGAAGCTTATTTTTTATGTTCTGTTGCAGGTCGATACACTTTTTGGTTTGTTTAAAAAGAACAAAAAAAAATAAATAAAATAAAAATAAAAAAAATATTATTGTCATTACATCGAAATTTTGTATTATTGTACAAAAAAATGTGTAAGCTTCTCTTACAGGAGTAGATTTCTAAAACACTCATAACGGTTAGAGCAGAACTTTTATACAATAGTTCAATATTGAAAATTTTTGCAATTTAACATTGAGCCTGTTCTCAGAACACAACACAAATAGATTTTCTCGGTAAAATGTTAGTTATTTATAGAAATCTAATCCGTATTGAATTCTATTAAAACTGGCCAATTAACTAAAGGAAACTATTCTTCAGACATGTATTTTATGCATACTATACCATTCAATACCAGAACAAACGGCACACGTTGAGGAACGGATGAGTTTCATTGTGGTAACGATGCTTTCTGGAAGATATTAATCGTTGTTCGGAACATACATATTTCTAACGAATGTGATGAAATCATTTAAGTTCATTATTAAAGTTGCGTCTCACCCACCCAATTCATAATTCAGAAACTTTAACAACGCTATAGCGAAATAGCCGCAACTTTAGTCTTGACCGTCCACTAGATATAAATTTGTAACTACTGGGAACAAGCGTCAGTTGAACGGATCGGACCGATCTTGTTGGTTAATTTTAAAAAATGCATACATA
The DNA here is from genome assembly GCA_963662145.1 of Sturmia bella. Lineage (NCBI taxonomy): Eukaryota > Metazoa > Arthropoda > Insecta > Diptera > Tachinidae > Sturmia > Sturmia bella. Next base: position 59,220,996 of record OY759170.1, read on the forward strand.
CATAAAGAATATGTATACATAAGTAGATTATGATGGCTTTCAAACAGGCCAGACTAGTTTGTAGAGAAATTTTGTCATGATGGAAATTCCATGAACATGTTGCAAATCATTTGTTCTCGGTAGTCACTATTATCTTTCAGTCTCTACTAAAGTCAAGTGATGATTATCCGTTGTTGAAGTAAATTGATTGGAGTTCAAGACATGTTGCTTTTTCTAAATATTGGTGAAAATGGTGATATATAAGGCTATTAATGGTGATTGGTGTTTGTTGTAGTTGTTGTTGTTGGAAGAAGACGGCTGCTAATTGAGTTGTTGAAATGTTGTTCAGTAATGATAAACAAGCCAAAAACCCAACAGAGGCAGCAGTAGACGACCAATGATTAACTGCGTTGAATTGCAGCAGCACTTGAAGTACTCGTAGAAGATCTAGTCGTTTGAAAAAGATTCTGACTGTAGTAGTAGTGGTGGTGGTGGTGAATGTGATACTTGTGGTGGTGGTGTTGTTAATAAATTTTATACTACTGTTATAAGGGGACGATTTAATATTGATAGTGGCGGTAGTAGTAGCGGAGGTAGTTATTTTGGTGATTGTTTTGATGTTTTTGGTAGAAGTTTTGGTGGTGCTTATAATGGCGACTGAAGTAGAAGCATTTGAAGTTGAAGTTGCTGATGAAGGAGAGGTCATAATTGTCAACGTTGGAGTTGAAGTTTTGGAAGAATTACAACAATAACGTTGCAGGAATCTACTACAATTGTAGAGATGTTTTTGGTTGTGTTGGCAGTGGTGGTGGTATTGGTTTTGGTGATAGTTGAGATTTTGATGATATTGTTTACAAACGACGACAACAACAACTACATTTGCGTCAATAGTATAAAATTTTCGTAAAACGGTCAGTGTTGACCAGTCTTGATTAAAAGTCGGTTTCAAACAAAACTTTGAAACAAAAATTACAAAAACATGTTCAGTTAAGAACATTTTAGTTGACAGTAAAATTGAAACGGAAGCAGTTTTATTGCACATAGCGCTTGAAAAATATTCTAGTGTCGTGTAGTTGTTGCTGTTCTGTTGTGTATATTGTTTAGTGTTGGAATTGTTGAAAGTATTAGTAATTTTGATGAAGGGAATAACTGTTCTGATGAAACTGTTTATAATATTGTTGTAACAGTAGTAGAAGTTGTAGTCGTTGTTGTTGAAGTTGTTGATTGGTTTGTTGTAGAAGTAGTAGTAGGAAGAGGAGTTGGTAGTAGTAGAAGTACTTGAAGTACGAGTAGAGGTAGTAGTAGAAGCAAAAGTTGTCTTTATCCTGCAAAAATGAGGAGCGTTTACCACATTTAAAGTAAATATCCAATAGAGAACATATTTTTAAAATTATTACAAAGTGTACATAATAAATTTAACAAGGACTCGATTGTTCTGTTTAATTTTTAAGACACATAGGTATAAACAAAGTACGACATGATTAGCAAAACAAAATACTATGAGAAAAATGGCAATGGTGTGGCAAGGTGTTTAAGAATAAACAAAATGTTAGAAAATAAACACTTAAAAAGTAATAATGACATGCTTTAATTGCAATTAAAAATAATTTAACAAATATATGACAAAATTATATCTCTTTAGCAATCGTTTAGATTTGAGAGGTTAAGAAAAAAAATTTACAACGCATATTATTTTGTAATTTGCTTGCTATTTGAGTGATAAAAGAAAAGAATTATTCTCAACACTGAAGCTTTCAGCCTTGTGTGCCAAAATCGTATATACTATAGTTTTCAATGATTAATATATTAAATATTAATAATAAATTTACGTTTTTAATTTATATTATTTACAAATATAAAAAAATCACAAAACTTATGTTCAATAGAAATAAAATTTGATTAAGAAACGTGTAAAATACATACCTGTAGCGACCTCCACAACCACGACCACCACCGCCACGACCACCACCGCTACTTTCACCTCCTCCTCCACGGCCACCACTGGTAGTACCGCCACGGCGTCTGTTGTCTCGGCGGGAGCGACCAGTTGACATTTCAACGCGGATGCGTGTTCCACAACAGCGTCTATTAACGTAAATATTAATTACAAAATGATAAAATATAGCTTTTTAGTAAACTTACGTTCCATCTAATCCTCTAGTTGCGTCTTCGGCATCATGTCTATTTTCAAATTCAACAAAAGCAAAACCTGGCGGATTTCGAGCAACCCACACATTACGCAGTACCCCGTATTTACTAAAGGCATTTTCAATTTCATATTTTGATGCGGACGATCCCAAATTTCCAACATAGACTTTGCAATCCAATTCCCATTCGCGATAGCCCTTTTTTGTATTATCTCTTGATCTAGGGTCAATAAATTTATATTTTTTAAACGAAATTATTTTTTTTAAGATCAATATTTTAGGCCTTATTTTATGTATCTAATGAAAAACAAGATGGCGACATCTTTTGCGACCTTTGCATAATTTCTAAGCAAAATGTACGCCCAATTTGCATTTGGAAAAACCTATAACAATTTACCTCGACATGATGAAAGTTATATAAAATAATGTTATTTAAAAAAAAAAATTAGTTTTCCGTTTTCTGAACTATTTTGTTTAATACTTTTTGTGTATTACGGGAGCGGACAATCCCTTCAACCGTTCACTTGCAAATCACTTTTAACAATGGCGGATTTCAGATAAATTAAGCAAACGGTTCTACACTATACTCGTTTGCATGTAAACAGAGTTGTATTTCCTGCGATTTAACACTGCAGTTACACGATCAAGTTTTGCTATCAAGTTTTTTTCACATACTGCTTGTCAAAATTCAATAAAATTGATAGCTGTGACGTAGGCTGCACGCAATTTCAAAGCAATTCGTTTTCAAGATGCCGTCAAGAAGAAAATTAAAATTAGCTGCTTCATTAAAAGTACTATCAGAAATAAAGAAAATAAAAGAAGAAGAAAAAACCAGAGGGCAGAAAGGAAATACTGGGTGAAACCCTCATTAGTAAGAAGGGTGGTAAATATTTAAAAATTATAATGAATGCAGATATGCTCTATAAATCGCAGCACATCATTATATTTGTTGCTTTTGCACGTAAACATTTTTATTTCTATTTTTAAGCTTGAATTTGTTTAATTTTTATCACTTTTAATTGCAACTTTCAAACAAAACAAAAAAATATTTGCAGACAGAACGAAAAAAAAATGTTGTCAGCTGTTTTCTTGATTGTAAATTGATGCTCTCTATGGAAAGCAAGAATTGCCATCAAGTTTGCATCAATTTTCAAAATTGTGAGTGTATTAGTAAAAAAGTGTGAATGTATTAAAACTTGAAAGGCAAAACTTGATCGTGTAACCCCCAAGTAAACAAAAAGGAATTAAATCGCCGTTATTACACCTAAGTGGAGCCTTACACTTGTGATATTGGAAAGCAGACGGTGAAATTCTTATTTGGTGTTGTAATTTTCATGTTGTTGTTTCACTTCACTTTTCTTATGACGAAGGCATTTTAATGCTTTAGGCCATGATACAACTAACAAGGTAACCTTTTCGCTACAATAAGAAGAACTTCAATAAAAATAACATGCATTTTGTTTTTGTACAACTTATGCAAACTATCAAAAAGACGCCACTTCTACATTTACAGAAGAGAGATGCACTGAGCTTACGCGGATTAGCTATCTCGTGTTGGCTGCCTTTCATCTCTGGATTCTCTTGACAACCTAAAGTAGTCAGATGATTAACGGTTTAGCTGAGGCTACCTTGTTAACTGTATCATGCTGACAACCATGGCTAACTTGTTAATTGTATCATGGTGACAACCATAATACAATTGTTAATTGTATCATGGTGACAACCATGATACAATTAACAAGGTAGCCTTTTCGCTACAATAAGAACAACTTCAATAAATATAACATGCATTTTGTTACCTTATTAGTTGCATCATGGTTTTTATACATGAGAAACCGAGAATTTTTTAACAACAATGAAAAAATACATGCATATCTTTCAATATCGTAGTGCAAATGTAACATTATTTCAGAAACAACTTCAAAACAAAATAACAAAGAGACGAGTTAAAAAATTGTCAGAAAAATTAAATATGTGGTTATTAATAAGAGAATTCGTCCTCAAAAATCAACCATGGTACGTAAAAAAATATTTTGACATCGGTTGAACTATATAATATATCAGGTAGCCGCACAACTACAACAAATATCATGTGTATTTTCATGGCAGAGGTACTCAATATACTGTCTCCCTTTTAGATGCGCTTGTGCGTATGTGTTGTATATTTACGTAGATTAAAAACCAACTTTTGACTGTTCGACGGCTAGTTGAAGCAGTAGTCAGCTGCTCTTGTACGGCCACCTGGTATAAACGTACCTTGACATCGCTCAACTTTATACTCGCCATTATTTGTCTTGTTTTCTCCCGTGTTCCGTGTTTTACGTGGACTTTCTGCCGTCTTCTTTTTATAAATTTGTTGAAAACATTTCTTTATTTTTTATGACAAAAAAGTGTTTGTGACAAGGAATAAAGAAAATTAATTAATAAAAATACTGTGAAGTAAAAAAGCAGGGCATTCATATTAAGCGAAAAATCTGAACAACCCAGTTAAACAAGATTAGGAAAATTAAAGAGAAATTAAGAAATAGAAATGAACATCCCGAATGAATATATCACAAAAACGGAAGATGTAGCAGACCAGGTAAGTTTAATTGTTGATATCAAGGTACATACATACCTACTGATATATTATTTTTCACACTGTCAAAATAAATATAACAAATTCCGAAATGCCTGCGTAGAAATCAGTATTTTGGATCTCTTAAAATTGGCTTCAGTTAAGAGAATTAAAAATAATAGGCGTTCGTATTCTGAACAATAAATAGTTTTGGGTAACGAAAAAACTGTCAACGTCATCCATTGGCGCACGACCTGTAGCGGTTAGGCAAGTACATAAGTCAACAAAGTGCACACAAATGTATGTATGTATATATATGAATGAAGCATTGAACAAATTTAAATTTTTGATTTAGTTACAATAAATATGGTACACAAAATTTGCACTATATGTCAGGCTTCAGTGCTAAAAAATCTTAATCTTTCTGCTGACCTTTGTCATTCAGTTTCTCTCTTTACTTGTAGGTGCATGTACATACATATTTATTATCAAATCCTGTGCCAGTCAGTAATGAGAAAGCTGATACGAATATATTTATTTTTGACACCGTTTGATACTCCTTTGGCTCAATTGATATTTTCGTTTTAATCTGTTTCCTTTTTAATTAGCATATCAAATCGTTGCTGATATTTTTGTCATTTCGTGCCAAGAAAAATTCACTAAAGATGTAGTTGATGCGAATGTATAACAGTTGACGGCAATGAAATCAAATCAAAATAAATAATTACCGCAAGAACTTACAACATTACATGTAATGAATATTTTTGTGCTTTAGTTTTCGTTACACTAAATATTTTCTTGCTTTTACCATAAAGTATTTTACAGAAATAAAGTATTTATAAATAAACTGTGGTTTCTGTCGCAAGCTAAATGCTAAACAGTTACAAATATACATAGGTACATTAAACAATTTTGGGATAAATCAAAATGCTATTATTAAAAAAAAATTGTTTAGTTTTATGCTACATTAATCATGTATGGCCTTTTGGGCCCGTTTAAATAAGCATCTAAGAAGATTGGGTTTTATATACATAACGGTAAAAATCATTTAGTAATAAACTGTACGTTCTGTCGCACATTAAATGTTAAACAGTTACAACTCTAAGTTCAGAAATGTTTGGAGAAAGTACAATCGTTTTCAAAAACGTAGTACTAACAAAATTGAGTTCCCAACGTAACGTTGGTGATTTGATATGCAACTTTTCTTCATTTCTGTAGCATTAGACATAAGACTTTCATATCAAAAACTGTAAAAAAGATACTTGAACATTTTCGCGATTAGTGTCCGGAATAAAGTTTAATTATTTATGATAATTTTAAAAATTATGCATCTGAAAAAGCAACAAAACAGGTACTGAATAATGGTTGTCATCGTAAATATGTGGAAGTGTCCCTAACACAACAAACCCTAATGCTCCTGCGCATTATAGTTAAAACCGGAGTTTCATACAAAAATTTTTTACCACACTTCAAGCAGATACCTCATGTTCATGTTTTGGTCATGTTCGGAAAATGATGCCCCACCATCGATGTTCGCAATGAAATCATATTTTCTTAGCTCATGAAAAATACCACAGAAAAGAGATAAAAAATGATTGAAAAATAAAAAAGCAGATTTACAGATTTAAAAATACTGAGTGGATATATAAATAAACTATTCAAATAAAACAAAAATATAAACGAAGTAAACACTACTACAAATCAAAAATTATAAATAGTCTGTTCTCCATGTACATAAGTGAATTAATATCGTTGCTCTGCCGGCGTCATGTTCAAGTCATGCTCAAGTGATAGCTGGTGGTCGAGTTAGATGGTTGAGCACTTCCACAGGAAAAGATACCACTTTTGACTTATTTATGATTTTAACAAAATTAGATAAGCTTGTTCAGATAGACCTTCTTTAAACACTTTCGTGAAATATTTTTTTTTTATTGAAAATTTGTAAAAGTTATTCTAGTTTTTAAAAATTTTCATATTTAATTAATAATTCCAGTTCCATTTATTTTAATTAAAAAACTATTATTTGAAAATAAAATTAAATAAGATTATTTAAAAAAAAATTTTTTTTCAAAATTACTTTTGCACTGAAACAAAAATTTTTTACGTTGTCTTAAATTTGAATAAAAAAAAATTTTTCAGTGCAAAAGCAAGTTTGTAATTTTTTTTTTTAATTTTTAGTCTCAAATACAAGAGTTTTTTAATTAAAATAAATAGAACTGGAATTATAAATTAAATACATATTTTCGAAAAAGTATCAAAATGTTTAAAAACTAGAATAACTTTTACAAAATTTTCAATAAAAAAAACTATTTCACGAAAATATTAAAAAACATTTTTATATTGTCTTAAATTAAAATATTTTTTTTTCAATTTAAGACAACTTTATCTCTAAAAATATTTTAATGGTTTTTCTAAAAGTACCTGGTTTTGTGATATGTAGATGCTGTAAATTTCAAAGTGCCCATTCTTTTACTTGTGCTGCGAATCAAAATGTACTGCAATTTTTGAACATTGAAAGACATAAACATATTTATTTTTTCTAAAATATTTTACATTTTAATTTGCTGAAATTGAAAGACATAAACATATTTATTTTTTCTAAAATATTTTACATTTTAATTTGTTGCCCAGAAACTACAAGAATTACTGCAAAACCAGAAAGGTGTATTAAAAAAATTTTTAAAAGTTGTAGACATAATTGTTTTTGTTGAATAATAAAAAATGTTTACTTCCACTGAATTCAGAAAGATTTTTTTTGCGGAACAATAATTGCATTGATTAACAGTTTTTTTTTTTAAGAAGTCATGAAAAGTAATACATATTGTATTGACTGGGGAACATGGCATGGCTGTTTCACGTCCACCACGACGATCATCAGCACCCAAATGGCTTCGAGCTCATAATTTTCTCAATCCTATATCTGCTGTGTATCTTCTTCAGGAAATTTTTCTTTTTGATCACTTCAATAATTCCATATTTTTTCTGAGGAAAAAATTCGTCTTAAACGACATCCTTTCACGCAATGATTTAGAAGTCGTAAAACTGACAAACTTTTTGAACTAAATACCTAACAAAATATTTTTGTTAGGTATTTACTATAGAAATAAAAACTAACGTTAACGTTTTTAAAACTCCAATAATTTTCAAAATTTAAAAAAAAAATTTTTTTTACAAAAATATTTAACGAAAGCCTCAATTTGTGAAAATTGAGAAAAGTTCTATTACCATTTTCAAACAATGAATTTATTTTTCTTCGATTAAATATTTTGAGTTTGAGGTCACTTTAGTTTTAATAAATACAGATTTTTATTGAAATCTTCAATATTTCGCTACTCATTTGTGCATTTTCTTCAGAAAAAACAAAAGTGACCTCAAGCTCAAAATATATAAAATTAATAAAAACATAGCATAGCAACAACTCCTCTAAGAAGGAATGACGAAGGCTGGACATGTTGCAAAAAAAAAAAAAAAAAAATGGGTGGAAAATTTTAACTACTTAGAGTGAAGAAAGATTTTTCAAAAAAAATTTGCACAACGAAACATCGTTTATGATAAATGCCTTTTATATAAAGAATTCACCATCCTTTACTTAATAGTATAAAATATATTTATTTTGTAAAGGTTCCCCCAAAGTGAGGAGGAGGAGGAGGAGAGATAGTGACTGGCATTGCCATGAAAATTATTGGGGTTATCAATGTTATTTGGTTTCTTCAGAGGCACTCTGGAGCTAGTTTAGACGAAGTGGTAAAATTTATTGAATTGTTTTTGTATGGAAGACTGCTAAGAGTCCAAAATAGCACTGATTTTATATACATACATATGTTGCTTTCACACCGTCCACACTATAATAAGAAAAACGATCCTATGTCATGTTTGAGCCATCATACTCGATGTGCTGTAATTGACAAGCAGTGTAAGGTGGACTTCGAACATATTGTCTGCTATCAGATAACCCTAATTTGGGCGATTTCGGATTCGGCCTTGTACACAGTTTCAAAAGGTTTTTTTTTATCTAATTAATTTCATGTTGTCAACCGTATGTAAATACATACATACATATGTAGATAAAAAGCGAAGATTACTTTTTATTATTGGCATGCCAGTTTGCTCATGCCTGAAAATATTTCAAAATATTCCTATTAAATTTGTAAGTTGTTTATTGAAGAAAAAACAAACAATCGCCTTTATTTGTGAATTCATAAAATTTATACGAACATCCATCCCAGCACGTTTTAGGAACGTTAATCTTATTTGATCATACTTCAATTGATAAGCAAGCATTGCTTTTAAATGATAAAGAGAAATCAACATGACGAAGAGCCAGCATGCTCAGTTTAGAGCTCTAAAGCTTTTATTTTTTCTTTTAAATAAAAGAAAAAATGTGAAAAAACAACTAGCAGCAAACAATTAGGCGTAAAATGCTTGAACACCGGCACAATGTTTTACTCTTTTTATTTCTATTACAAAGAGACCAGTTTTATAATTATGTCTTAAAAAATCTTAACCACGTTGAGATTAGTGACGTGTCTTTTGATTGTATTTAGAAAGTGAAACTTGCCGCTGTTTACTTTTCAAGTTAGTTTTCATAAATGTTTGCCATGCATACATACACATGCATACGTACATATGTATTTAAATGTTAATTTATACATATCGATGGTTTAGTATAGAAACTATGTTTTTTTAAAGCTTTTTACATTGTACCTCTTAAGATATTGCACAAAGTAAAAGAAACTATCACTGAATTTATTGATCGTTTTCAACTCAAAATGTATTTTTATATTGATGATTTTTTGGTTTTTGTTCAGTGTTTTCTGCTCTTATAAATTAACAAACAATTCAAAATACATACATCATTTCTATATTAAGCCATTAAGCCCTGGCTTAATTTTTATAAGTATATCATATTTTTCTTAACATGATTGATTGATTGATTTACTGAGTAGTAGTATATAGTATTGCTTTATAAAATTCATACATTTAAATTTTAAACACTCTTGGATGTAATTAATTTTAAACATTAATACTTGAGGGTTCCTTAACAACTTTTGCAATTTCTCTTCTAAATGCATTAATATTTCTTTAATTTTTGAAATACATTGGTAGTTGGTTATAAAAATTTAAACCTTTGTAAAATAGTGATCTTTGATAGAAGTTGCTTGTAACTTGTATATTCTAAAATCTTCACAGTTTCTTAACTCATATGGTTGAGCTTCTCCCACATATGTATATCAACTGTTCACACAAATATAATATGGTGTATATCCCATCGTCATCTTTTGAATAAACATCAAGGTATTAAGTTTCAGCCTTTGTTTTATATTTAGCCACTTGAGACTCCTCAACATATTACTAATTGGTGTATATCGATTACATTTTAAAATACGGATCATTGCTCTATTTTAAAGCTTTTGTAGTCTATTTATTTCTTGATCTGTGCAGCATGTTTATAAGATTGTTGAGCCAAATTCAAAGTGCGGCTTAATCATCGTATTATATACACTTATCGCTGTGATTGCTAAAACTTTATTTCGTAGTCTTTTATAACAACCTATTGTCTATCCAGTTTTTTTTTTACAAATAACGGGTTAGCCATTTCATGGTTTCAAAAGTATAGGAATTCGACATCTGTCTAACTAAGATGTTACACCAATTTTTTGCTTCTCAGTTGAAAGTCTGACATTGACGAAAATGGATCGGTTAACTATCACACAACGCATAAAAATGATGAAAACCTACTTCGAAAATGGTGATTCTGCCACAGCCACATATCGTGCGTTAAGAGGAGATTATGGTTTACATAATCGTCCAACTACGCAAGCAATTGGCAAAATTGTGAAGAAGTTTGAAGAGACTGGAGCGGTTACAAATATTGTAAGGCCTGTGCATCATCGTTTCGCTCGTTCCGCTGAAAATATCGCTGCTGTAAGTGAAAGAGTTGCCGAAGACCCGAATGTGTCGATTCCTCCTCGTTCTCAGGAATTAGGACCGTCTTACGGCACATTATGGCGTATTTTGCATTTAGATCTGCACTTACATCCATATAAAGACCAACTCACACAACAACTGAGGCCACCTGACCATTCACAACGTCGTAGATACGTGCTTGAAAAACAGGCGGTGGACGACGATTTTTCGAACAAAATTTTCTTCAGCGATGAAACACATTTCTCCCTCGGTGGGTAAGTTAATAAACAAAATTGGCGTATTTGGGATTCTGAGAATCCTCAAGTAATCGAAGAGAGGCCATTACATCCAGAAAACGTCACTGTTTGACGCGCTCTTTGGTCCGAAGGTGTGATTGAACCTGACTTCTTCGAAAACGACGATGGAACGACTGTCACCGTCAATTCGGAGACGGCGCCACATGCCACACAACTTGAGCGAATATGGCTTTGTTGCAAGAGAAATTTCCTGGCCGCGTAATTTCTCGTCGTGGCGACATATAAACCTTTAACTCTAGAGCACTTAAAAACCAACATTCGTCAAGTTATGGCTGAGATACCGTAATTTAACTTGTAACATCTACCAGACAACACTTAATTAGATGTCGTAAGATGACAACATCTTATTATGTGTTGTAAGTTATTGACAACACTTGCTACAATAGTTGTAAACCATAATCACTTTTCAAAAAATACAACATTAAGTGAACAAATGTTGTAAACCATAATCGGGGCCTAAACGATTACTGAACAAATTATATGTAATTTTGAAATTATTTTACAAATTTTTGTTTTTCATTACATATTTTTGTTGTTGTTTTCTAGTTCTAAATAGAAAACTGGGCTTCACAAACATGTATGTGTATAAATAATTAAATAACTAAACATAAACAACACAAGCACAAAGTTAAGCTTGGTCAAACTTAACTCTACTATCACAGAACTCGGACTACTTTTCTATTTTTTTTTTGCGATTGTAATTAATAAATTATTTGTGTAATCGAAATCAATTATTTTACTATTCATCACTTAATAGATATGCTTTTCACTAATATATATGTATGTGTGTTTCTTGTATTATTTTAACAGGTTATTCGCCGCGGAAAAAATATACTTCCAACAGTTGCACGATTATGTCTCATAGCAACGTTTTTTGAAGATGGTTTACGTATGTACTTCCAGTGGAACGAACAACGCGAATATATGGATATGAGCTGGGGTTGTGGCAAATTTTTGGCTACTGTATTTGTTTTAGTTAATTTGTTTGGACAACTTGGAGGCTGTGGAATGGTCATTGCTAGATTTAAGGTTGACATTGCCGTTGGTATTTTATTTTTCATTGTTGTGTTGCAGGTAATTTATCATGATTTATTTTGCGCTTGAAAAACGCTCATAATCATATATGCACATACATGCATACATATGTTCACGTATAATATGTTTTTTTTTATGTAGACAATTGCTTACTCTATACTGTGGGACATACAGTTCTTATTAAGAAACCTTGCCCTTATTGGGGCACTGCTTTTGGTGTTAGCTGAATCCCGCGTTGAAGGTCGCAGTCTTTTTGCTGGTGTGCCGTCATTGGGCGACAATAAACCCAAAAATGTTATGCAACTCGCTGGTCGTGTATTGCTGGCATTTATGTTTATTACTTTGATTCGCTTCGAATTAAGCTTTCTGCAGGTTTGTAAAATGTTATTTCAAATACTTGAGAGAGACCAAAATAAAAAAACACAGCAACCAAGATTTGTCGCTATTGAGGGTTTTCACAACGGTTAGTGCAAACTGTGCCAACGAAGCAAATGTAAGCAACAATGATCTGTTTTTTTTTTCACAGAACAACAAAATGTATGCATTTGCAATTTGCTTCATTTTTCCTAATTTGCGGTAAAAAAGCCTTGAGCGAATAGAAAGAAGTGTGCAAAAATGCTCAGTTGAAAATAAATATTGTAAACAACAATAGATGGCGCCAGACGGTGACGCTAAATTTTCCGCGGTGTTGAGAAAAAAATATCGACTTTGACGAAAAATTTTAATACTATTAAAACTAAGATTTTTTTTCAACAAATGCAAGCACAAACTTTAATTTAATAATAACAACCCAGCAAGAACAGTAACGGTCATTTGTTACACCATATGGCCGACATTTGGTAATTTCATTTGGAGCTACGTTTATGCATTAATGTTTTTATAGGTTCATTTGTTCTTTTTTCTTTGAAAAAAATGGTGCTGCAGAAGTTTTTTTCCATATGATTCAGTTTCCTATTGTTAAAACTGCTACTGTCTACCGTTTTTCGTTTAATTTTATCTAAATGTATCTCTAAAATATTTTATTCTATTCTCTTTGAATTATACAAAAAACTCTGTTTTTTATTCAATAATAAGGAAATTAATGGCATTGCTTGTAGTTTTGTGGGCATTTTGAAGAAAAGATTTCAAATGTTCACTTTACTAAAATGGTAACTCCAGTTTAAAAAAGAAATCACACGTACACGAATGTTTACATCAGTTTTTCATTTTGCCCTTAGGAAAATGACAGAAACCCTGATGTATGAACCCGTCAGCAATGTCGGTCATATGATGCATCAAATGACCGACACTGTTCTTGTTGGGTTGTAACACAAAAATAAAGTCGTCGGCGACTGCATGCCAACTTGACGCCGATGGACGTCACCCTCTGTGACATTTCGTGCCTTACTATTGAGTTTGCGCAAATATAGCAAATCTGCACAAAAAAAACTGTGCGCTCACGATCAACCATAAAATGCACTGCAAATTTGCACAAAGCATATCACTTGCGCACAGCTACCATCGTGAAGACCCTTATTATGTATAATCTAAAATCGTCCTGAAATAAATCGTTATTGGTAAAAATTATGAATGAAAAGAGGAAATATTTAATCAATTCAAAGTAAATTATAGTAATTTTTTTTATAGATTCTTCAAGATATTGCGGGCTCCATTCTGATGGTTCTGGTAACTATTGGTTACAAGACTAAATTATCTGCACTGATTTTAGTTGCGCTATTGACTATTTTAAACTTGTATCATAACGCGTGGTGGACCATTCCCTCTTATAAACCTCTCAGAGATTTTTTGAAATATGACTTTTTCCAAGTAAGTATCTCTGCAAAAAAATCTTAAACATTCCTGTTCATGAATTTTATTTTCATCCATTAAAGACTCTTTCCGTTATTGGCGGCTTATTGATGATTGTGTCCTTAGGACCCGGTGGTGTGTCCATGGATGAACATAAGAAAAAATGGTAGATGTGCCAGATAGAAGTTTTGTCTGACTTCGATTTACTACTCTTACATCGACCAAACAAAAATCAAAAAAATTTTTGTACACATACAATAAAAATCACAATTAATTTTTTTTTTTTACTTTAATTTTGTTTCGTAACTGAGAGTGTATGTATTGCAATTTGTCTGTCAATAGAGATGTTTGTTTAATTCTATTAAAAAGTCAAAAACCTTAAAATGGCGACTAAAATAGATGACAACATACAAACATGAGCTTGTTAAAAGAATTCCGCATTTTTTGTATATTGCAATTTTAAATTGCTATTTTAATTTTAACTCATTAAAAAGTTCCAAGTCTATAGGGTGATTTTTTTCAAAAATTTATTTAACTTTTATAATTAATTTTGTCTGTTTATTTCTTAATTTAGAGTAGTTTACGTTTGTGTTACGTTTTTAATTATTAGATGTATATTCTACTGTAATTTTAAGTAAAAATAATTTTTGTATTGCAAACAGGACAAAAAAAAATAATATTTTTCAACTCAAACGATACACGAAAAGTTTAAACAAGAAATAAGAATTGAAACAAAAAATATATCATAGACTGGTTCAAATTGCATTGAGTTTTATTTAAAAGGATTACTGTAAAAATAAAAATATGAAAATATTCGAATCAGGGCTTTTAATTATTTGGATATTTGGACACAGCATAAATAACGTCTTGTCAAAACGGCGAAGCCTGCGTTTGAAATGTTGTTCGTTCAAACTGAAGAGATATGTGCATTTTGATCAGAATGTATTTAAATTTTGTTTTTTATTATAGGAGCAGCCCTGCCCGCGTTGCTGGACAGTACACTACTACTTGTACATCTTTGAACTAAAATTGAATTATTCCTACGCTTAAAATATTATTAAGGTGAAACCAACGGAAAATGAAATTTTAAACAAATGAAAATTCAGTTAAAACCGGTTGACTCATTTTTCCTAAAATCAAACCAAACTAAAGTTATGAACTTAATTATTTATTTGCTTTAAGAGCCAATTGAAATGTATTAATTCAGGACCAAAAATTAACCTTTTCAAAAAATATTTGCTGTATTTCTCAGCTGAATTAATACATTTCAATTGGCTCTTAAAGCAAATAAATAATTAAGTTCATATTTGAATAGCCAATTGAAATGTATTAATTCAGGACCAAAAATATAGACCTTTTTTAAAAATGGTTTTCTGTCTTTTTCAGCCGACGACATTTCGTTGGTGCTAATCAACTCATCAGTAGACTTGAAAATTCTTAAAATTCAATTGGCTCTTAAAGCAAATAAATAATTAAGTTCATATTTGAATATTCAAAAAAGGTTTTACTTTTTGATACTTTCAAAAATACAAATCGTAGTAACCGATGGTAACTCGTTGTATAGAAGGTTGCAAAGAAAATAAAAGTTTTCTGTGTTAAAGGTTTGTTTGAACATTTCTGATTCTTATTTTCTTCATGGGAATAATAAGTAGTTAAGTTTCAAACAAACTTTTAAGAATTTTTCAAGTCTACTGATAAGTTGATTAGCACCAACGAAATATCGTTGGCATATAGACAGATGAAAAAGACAGAAAACATTTTTAAAAAAGGTCTATATTTTTGGACCTGAATTAATACAGACTAAAGTTATTTTTAAATGTTGAAAAAGTCACTAACGTATCACCATATAAACCACGGATTTTAAATTTTGTTTTAATTTGAAGTACAATTTGCGTAAAAATTGCCGATGTTAACTTTTGTTGGAAATTAATAGTTATCAATATTGTATTGGTACAGCTTAAAGCTGAAATAATTTAGAATATTTTGGCATATTACATAATAAAATCGAACACGCCATTTTTAAGTTATGACTGGAGGTCTGGATCGACCTTTAGAGAAAATCTCATATTTTAGAAAATAAAAATATATCCGTAGAATTTATATAAGTTATGACTAGAGGTCTGGATCGACCTTTCCGAAAATCTCATTTTAGAAAAAAATAATGTATCCGTGGAGTTTATATAAGTTATGATTAGAGGTCTGGATCAACCTTTCCGAAAATCTAATTTTTAGAAAAACAATTTCTAAAAATAGAATATATCCGTAGCATTTGAAAATTTTTATGATTTTTGTACTTAGTCAAGCATAAAACATGCAAAAAATGTAGTAGTCATTCAAAGCTTTTTTGCTTGTTTTTTTTTCAAAAGCTCACTTTGGTATTTTTTTTCTACGATACTGAGCGGGTGTACATTATACTGTAGCGTAAGAATTCAATCTGTAATTTTCCTTACACTTTGCAATATTGCATTTTTTTTTTTTTTAAATTTACTTTTGAATTCAAAAATATCATTCGATGGCGAAATGCTACTATATTCTGCTTTAAGGTAAAATATTCATTTCATTTACAAATGATTTCCTTTTTTAGAACAAACGAAAACAATGTAGTATTTTAGGTTAGGTTGATTGGAGAGGATTGTTTGCTCATGTCTTGCGACATACACCTAATCCAGTATAGGCTTGTTTGTGGTCAGTATTACATGAGTAAAATTACCATCACACAAATGCGTATATTTGGTATACAAAAAATTAACTTGGATTGAACTTGAGTCGAAATAAACCCAAAATAAATTAGTAACTGTATACACACCCCAAAAAGTTTCAAGTGTTTCTTCGAGTAAGCAAAGTGAAAAGCATTTTAAATATATCATACACATGCTAGCTTTTACATTTCATGGTTTCTTTATTTAACTTTATTAGCTTTCGATTTAAGACTTTTCATGAAGTCTTCTATGAATGTATTCTCATGGAGATGTGTTTTGTAACAGTTAAATCTAAGTGTTATAATGAATGCAACGACGCTCTTCTATTCAATTTTTAATTTGTTTCAAGTCGTTTTGAAAGCTGAAGCAAAGGTATTAAGCAGGAGTTGTTTAATCCAGAGCTGCTGCACCAGAGATGATTTCAATCAACTCGCGAGTAATGACAGCCTGTCTGGTGCGATTGAATGTTAATGTCAATTTTTCAATCATTTCTCCGGCATTCTTAGATGCATTGTCCATGGCAGTCATACGAGAAGATTGTTCGGAACATGCACCCTCTTTCATGGTGTAGAAGATAAGGGATGCCAAGGAATATTCCAAATAACTTTGAACTACATCAGCGTCCAAAGAATCGTAGACAGCCAATTTGTCGGACTTTTCTACTACAGGGGCGCTGTAGATTGGCAGTTGAGAGCATTGGTATGAAACTACAGACTTAAAGCGATTATACACAATTTGTCCTTCAGTGAAATCATATCCGCACTTAAGAACTTCATGAGCAATACGGGAGGCATCCAAAAATGTAGGAGGCAAACGACCAACTTCATTGGCAACCATTAAGATGTTCTTGCCATATAAGCGTGAGAGAATACCGCGAGACTTGTCGCCTACACAAATAATTTTTGTGTTTGATTCATCCTTTGCCAATTCATTACGGATATAACGAGCAACACCAGTATGGACAGCACCGCACAAGCCACGATCTGAAGTCATAGCTATCATCAATTTCTTAGGCTCAGCCTTTTCATCGGCCTTAATTTCGGTTTTCTCAAAAAATTGTTGAGCCCCAATACCATAAGGACGAGCTGCTTTCAATTCTCGCTCCGCACGAGAGTACTTGGCAGCTGATACCATCTTCATTGATTGCGTAATTTTTTGAATATTCTTTACTGACTTCAGGCGGATGGAGATAGCCTTTAAGGTAGCCATACCACGCTGTTGTTGGGCCTGTAAAGTGGCCTCGACGGCCATTGGGACCAAAATGGCTGCAGTGCGTTGCATAAACATATTGATTTGTTGCTTAAGAATTCCGTGCAAATATCTAAAAAATCAATCAATTATTTTACTTTATTTTGAACAATTAAAAATGATTATGCAAAACCAATAGAAAATTTTACCAGAATTTCTCACGACACGACTGAAACAGTGACAGAAGCTCGTTCCTCTTATGTAAGTATAGACGGAGTTGCCAGAATAAAAACTAAATATTTATATATGTCAAATTTGTACGATATTCAGAGACGGAAAACTCAAATTTTGTCGTTTAACCGATAGAGTTTTTACGATCAAAAAGTTTTTACGAATTCAGGTCTAAAAATATACCTAATCAATTATTTCCATCCTTTTGCGCCATTTATGCTGCTTCTCGACTCGTCAGTTGACCCAAAAAATGTATAAGAATGTTTGAAAGAATCTGTTGGGAAGAGGTCACCTTATTACAAAGTATGTTATACCAGGTAGCCTTACAAGAGCAGCTGACTACTGCTTCCAGCCTATAAAGCTGTCAAAGAATTGTTTGGAAACTATATAAATACACAACACAAAAGCACAAACGTGAACAAATGGGTGACAGAACATAGGGTAATTCTGACAGCAAAATATATGAAGTTACAGTTGTAAGGCTACCTGGCATCAAAAAACATTGTAGTAGTATTCTGTGTTTCAAATTTACTCGGCAAATATTCTTTTGAAAAATAAAAAATATTTAAAGACAAATAATGGATAAATGGTTAAGAGAACGTTTGTCAACATGTTTGGACTTTGAAGTACCAGATGATATGATCAAATATATTACCTCCATGAAAAGTTCTTCAGAATTTGATGAATATTTCGAAACTTTGCTAAACAAGGAATGTGAGGAACACCGACTGTTTTTGGCTGATTGCAAACAACGTCTATTCTGCAAAGCATTACCAAGCAAAAAACAGCAACAAAATAATCAGAAGAAAGTGCAAAGTCACGGCTCCGGAGTAATCAAACAAAATATTCATACAGAGAATGTTTCCACCAAACCATCTGTTGATGCAAATCAGTTTCGTGAACAGAATATACAATCTCAAGGGGCTAAAAAGAAGACTAAGTATGTAAGTTTATACACTAATGATGGCAAAGTTGCAGACACCATAATGCTTAAGGGCAGACGCTTATGCCATTGTGAAGCTTCGCAACATAAACTCGTCAACAACTGCTTAAGTTGTGGCCGAATTGTTTGTGAACAAGAAGGCAGTGGCCCTTGTTTATTCTGTGGAGAGATGGTTTGTACGAATGAAGAACTTCAAATCCTCAAATCTTCCGGTAAAAAAAGTGATAATCTTCTAAAATCTCTTAAGGAAAAAGGAGGGGGGGAGTCTTTAAAAAAAGCTTTAGAACAGCGAGACCGTTTGTTGGAATATGATCGAAATAGCGAAAAACGCACAACTGTTATTGACGACGAACTAGATTATTTCGAAGAAAATTCAGTTTGGCATTCGGACGAACAGAGGGCAACATTTGAGCGTCTCAAGCAAGAAATGCATGAAAAAAAGCACGCAAGTCGTATCAACCGTAAGATAAAAATAGATTTTGCCGGACGAGAGGTTGATGAAGATATAACTATTACTAAAGACTATGAGCGCAAAGTGTTGCAACAGGTGGCCACTGCCAAAGCAAAAGCAGATGACTCCAGTAATTGGTCCAATCGACAAAATACATATAAATGGGATAATGCTGGCGACTTGGATCCTAATCTGGATGCATCACGTCCTATTTACGAACCCTCTGCAGCAGAAAAGGCAAAACGCAAAGTTCCCAATTTAAAGGATGACTTAGAGCGCATTTACAACCGTGTCCAGGATAAGGAACTAATGGAAATGCAAGATATGCGTCAATGTTTGTCTTTGCATCAGCCCTGGGCTTCTCTCTTAGTAGCTGGTATTAAAAAGTATGCAGCTATGCTACAAAATCGTGTTGAAATAATTTTCAATGATATATTTTGAAAACCTTATTGCAGGCATGAAGGCAGGGTCTGGTACAGTGAACATCGTGGTCGTTTATGGATAGCATCTACAGCTAAGGAACCAAGATCAGAAGAGATCCAAGATCTAGAAAATTTTTACAAGCAATATTACAATGGTAAACAAATTTATAACAATATATGTACATATGAAAAATTTACTTATCCTTTTTTTTTGAATGCAGATGCAGCAATAAAATTTCCTGAGCATTATCCATCTGGCTGTCTTTTGGGGTGTGTTAAAGTTGATGATTGCCTAGCTCAAGAGGAATATCGTGAAATGTATCCCCAGGGAGAGTCGGATTCGCCATATGTTTTTGTGTGCTCAAATCCGGAGCAGTTGCCGGTTGTATTTCCAATTAAAGGGCAACATAAAATTTGTAAGTTGACAAAATATTCCGCAGTTTTTTTAATAATTTTTTTTTTTCAAGTTCAAATTGATCCCAAAATTCATAATGCAGCGTGTAAAACTTTGATGAGAATTAAGGCGACTAAAGGATAAGTGCAGCTGAATTCTCAATTTCAATTTTTGCTGTTGGTTCTCGAGCTGCTGTATAATATTCCAAACATACCGTTGTATTTTGACCATGGCATAGATTATAAACAAAAAATGTAAACTCTTATTAAATAAATTTTCACTTTCAAATCAAGTGCGTACATCGCAATAGTACATACATATATAATCTTGTGATATCCCTTAAAGGAAAGGGAATTTTAGCAATTTTCAACTTTTCGGCTTTCTCTCAATTTTTGTTAGAAAGAATTGCAATAACTAAAAGCTGTATTTTTATTTCAGATACAAAGTTTTATTTGATATTGTGAAAATGAAAACTAGTAGCAAAAATAAAAATGATGATCGTCGTCGCGGAAGCGAAACAACCATAGCATGGTTCTTAGCCATTAAGCCTTCAACTTTTCTTGTTAAAAAAATGTTGATCACCGCAATTTTATAAAAAAAAAAAATTTGAATTCTGAAGAAGTAAAATCGAACTAAAGTTCAATAAAGCAATTAACAATTGTAAACCATAAAGTTCGACTATAAAGCTAAGTGACTGGTTTAAAATCAATAATTTATTAAAGACAATCTAATATAGGCACAAAGAACTGCCTATAATATGAACAACTTCAAAAAAATAACATGTATTTTGTTTTTGTACAAATTCGATACTTTCTATCGAACTATCGATGTTTTTTCTTCGAAACTAGTACTACCGACGAAAATGTTTCATTATAAAAATTAAGGCGAAGAAGAGCCAAATGACGATTTTTACATAAAAATGCGAAATTTTAATTTCACCGCCAATTACAAATTATGAGTATTAGTTTCGACTTTTTTCAGTATTGGATATGGTATTTTCAATATGAACACCCAATTAAATACACAAATGAAAATATTTTTGGTAACGGCTTTGGTATGAATTGGCGGCTGGTAACTATCGATAGTTTCAAATTCGATCGGCGTCCTGTTGTGTGTAGGACGGCACAGTGTAAAAAATGAAAAGAAACAGCCTTGGCTACTCAGTATGGCATCTCTTTTTGATATTTAGTGAAAACAACAGAACGCGAATTACTATAAAAAGGAAAACATGAATAATGTAAAGAAATATAATTGATATACCAATTAAATTGTAAAATTACTTTGTATGCCCTGGAATAATATTTGGTCAATCCAACATACCAGAATTATTAGCTAAATATGGAGCCAACCATCAAATCAGAACCTTGTGAGGAGTTGTATGATGAACTGGACAATAATTTACAACATTCAACGGAAGGCAAGGAAACAAAACCACAGAATAGTCTGAAGAGGCCTTACGAAGAAATGGAAGATAGTTCTGTAGTATGTGAAAATTCGAGTCCATGCAATCATAGTAATTCCCTTTATCAAACATTTGAATTACCCAGCGTGCCTCAACCTTTCCAACATAATGTTAATACCCAAGAAATAAGACAAACACATGGCAAACTCGATGGGAAGCAATTGAGGAAGATTAAGACAAACGTCTTATTTAATCCCCCTTTCTTTAAATTGGTAAGTTGAAAGTTGGTAAAACCTAAGAGTTGTTATGTATAAATTAATGTATGTATGTCTGTCATTGACAAAAAGTTTTGGAGGCTTAAGTCATCTTAATGGATGTTACAAAGCCATAGTACATTTATAATTGATTTAAAGAAAACAATACTTAGCCATACATTTCTAAACTCTGGGGTAATGCTTTTCTAAGAAAAACAATGAATTTAAATGTGTTAAAAATTTTATTTAAGGTTGAAGAATTATCAAATGCAGGTGCGATATCTGCACGTTGTTATGTATGTGGTAAAGTAGTCAAAGGTAATCGTGGTATTACGTCCAACTTTATCAAACATATGAAACGTTCTCATCCTGAGACATATAAATTGTACGACGATTACAAAGCTCAAAAAACAAAAACATTTTATATGCCAAACCAGCCGGAATTGGTTAAAAAGTCTGTTACAAGTGTGGATAATGGTGCATATTGTTCTGACAGCACTACCGCCAATTCAAATGATGATACAAATCAATGTTTTGAAACAAGAGCCGTTTCAGAAACTAACATTACAAACGATTCCTCTGACGGCAATGAAAGTTCAGTAAATGTGGTAAACGAAGCTGTAAAAAACGAAAGGTTTGAATTTTCACCCCGAAATATGGAAGCTTTGGGCAGAATTATTGATGAAAAAGTAAAAACCGCATTAGGTAAAAGTAAAGGGTGCGAGATTGGTCCGAATTCTGCGATAGCACAATTAAAGACAGAGATAAATAGTTTAAAAAAGGAATGCACAGAACTACGCTTAGCAGTACAAAAGTCTGCAGCAAGCAAAAGGCAACTACAGAGTGAACTACAAACTGTCGATAAAATGTTACATCAGCGCAAACTAATTATAAGGAACATTTCAGTGTGCGACCCAGAAAATCCTATAAAATCAGTTGAAACCCTATTGAAAGACGTTATGCTGGTAGATGTCAAAATTGCTCACTGCTGCATTATACCCACTACAAAGTCCTCAAAAATTTCAAACAAGGAAACTGTTTCAGTAGAACTAACTAGACCACAAGACTCAAAATTAATATTGCGGCAAACTCAAAAATTAAAAAATACAGGTATTTTTATAGAGATGGAAACTTCTCCATTCCAGCGTAAACGTAAAAATAAATTGCTCGTCTTACGGAAAGAGTTATTAAGACGGGAGCCTGAGCTTAAAATTTCAGTTCGCGACACTATGTTAGTTGTTAATGGAAAAAACTTTTACTGGGATGATGTGGAAGGTTTGTGTCACGATTTTAAAGACGAAGTTAATGATCTAAATGGTGCTGCGTATTTGAAAACCCTAACTGGCTTAGACTTGAAAGAGTTTATAACTTTTCTACTTAATTATAATGTACAAACAACATAAATTTTATACTTAGATTATTTGTTTATTAGTTTTTCTCCAGTTAAGTTGAAATATTTCCTCTGTAGCATATATTTGTAATTTTTTAAATGTATGATGGTTGCATATGTGAAATGTTTTATAAGTTTATAACTGATTTTATTAGAAACTTGTTTAAACTTTTTAATCGATGCTGATGGTGTGACGATGTGTAATTTGGCTGAAAATTTTAATTTTTAATCGAATTCAAAAAATAAACAGTAACAAACGTATTAAAAATAGTCTGTTTCATAATATAAATTTTAGCAGCAATTAAACAGATAAAAGGGTATTTTCAGCGACTTTATTTCTCAATTTAGGGAACAAGAAAAATGGTTGTGGCAACACTAGGCACACGTATTGATGTGCATATGTACGTATTATTGTGTGTCAACATTTAAAAACAAATAAAAGTCATAGAGTACTCATATTCTGTGTAAAAGTGCATTGTGATAACAAATTTTCGGTCGCACAAGTTTTTTTTTAGTTTTGTTAAAGTTTTATAAAATAGTTTTGAACTAGATAAATCTTGCATTAAGCAAAGATGGATATTGAATGGGAACTTACTGAAGAAGAAATACAATATTTTTCAGACGAATTTAAGAGGCTTGGAGGTAACGTTTCAATCTAAAAAATTTGATGTTATCGATACATACATTGTTCATTATATTTATTTATTATGAACAGTTAATTAAATTAGTTGCATGTCATTGTACATATCTACCTAAGTAGATACATATGTATATGCATCTGCAAGTGTATAAAAAATATAATTAATTGCTCTTGACAGATAACACTTACTTGGATCACGCGGGTAGTACTTTATACACTGATAGCCAAATTGAAGCATCTAGTAAATTGCTGAAAGACAACCTTTTTTGCAATCCACATACTTGCAAAATAACAGGAGACTTAATTGACCAAGTACGGTTTAGGTAAGAACTTTTCTCCAAATATTTGCATACTTGAGGCTGCAGCTATAAATTTCTCTTAGAATACTTCGACACTTTAACACCGATCCATTGGAGTACTCTGTTGTTTTCACTGGCAATGCTACAGCTGCCATCAAAATTGTAGGGGAGTGCTTTGATTTCGGCGCTATAGAAAAGGGAAATTTTTATTATTGCCAGGAAAATCACACCTCCGTTTTAGGCATGCGCGAGGTTGTCCAAACTCCATTTAAATTTGTGTTGACTAAGCCTGAGCTCTTGGAAAATCTTGATAAGAGACATGACCGTACAGCTGGTCGTAAGCCAAGTAATTCGTTGCTAGTGTTTTCAGCTCAATGTAACTTTAGTGGCTACAAAATGCCGCTAGAATTAATTGAATCTGTTCAAAAGCACGGTTTAATGAATGCAGGAACACAGGTGTCCGGCCATGCCCTTGCAAATGAAGCGGATGACAGTAACTTTTATGTGCTGCTGGATGCTGCAGCATTTGTTGGAACCAGTTATTTAAATATCGGAAAATATAAGCCAGACTTTTTTTGCGTTTCATTTTACAAAATGTTTGGGTATGGTTTCATGAATTTCCATATATTATCTATTATAATATAGTAAAGCGAATGTTTTCTTAGTTTCCCTACAGGAGTAGGTGCTTTAATTGTGAGCAAGCGGGGCCAAGCTGTGCTGCAAAAGAAATATTATGGTGGGGGTACGGTTAATATCGCAATGGCTCGCGAAGATTTTCATGAGAAACGTGTTGGGTTTTCATCACAGTTTGAAGATGGAACTTTGTCGTTCTTAACTATTGCCAATTTATTGGAAGGTTTTAACACTTTAGAACGTATAGTACCTGCAAAAAACTGCAAAAGTACTATGGAAAGAATTAGTAACTACGTTTTTCAATTAGCAAAATATGGCTACGATAAATTGTCAACTTTAAAGCATGCAAATGGTCAAAACCTATTAAAGTTCTACAATCATACTAGTTACTGTGATAGAAGATACCAAGGAGGTGTTATTACTTTTAATATTTTACACGAGGATGGATCTTTTGTGGGATTTGCTGAAGTTGCTTGCTTAGCAGCTGTGTTCAATATCCAACTGCGAACTGGTTGTTTTTGCAACCCAGGTGCCTGTCAATGGTTTCTGGAACTCTCTAATAACAATATTCGTAAACAGTTTGAATCTGGTCATATTTGCAGTGATTACAATGATTTGATAGATGGTGTGCCTACTGGAGCTGTGAGGGTATCATTTGGTTTTATGACACGAAAACAAGATGTGGATAAAGTAATTAGTATGATTGAAGAGTGTTACTTAAAATCCCCTGCCGAGAGACTCCAACGTTTGGATATTACCAAATTACCAAAGGCTTTAATGCACATTCCAGAGAGACTAAAACCTAAATTGAAAGAAATTATAATTTACCCCGTCAAATCTTGTGGTGCTTTCAAGATTACGGACTCCTGGCCTTTAACATCTACTGGATTACTTTATGACCGTCGATGGATGATAGTGGGTCCTTCAGGCATGGCTCTCACGCAAAAACATCAGCCTAGACTTTGCCTAATAAAACCTGTTATAAATCGAGATAAGGGAACTATGGAGTTACATTTTACTGGTATGAAGTCTGTTAATGTCAGTTTAGAAGTATCAAGCGGAGAAAGCGTTACAAATTCATCTGTATGCCGGAGTAAAGTCTGCGATGATTTAGTGTCCGGATATGACTGCGGCGATGAAGTAGCCAATTGGTTAAGCGATTGCTTAGAAACATCTGGCTTAAGATTAATTAAACAATGTGCTGAAAGACGTGGCCAGAATGATTCTGAAAAAGAAATTTCCTTGTCCAATCAAGCACAGTTCTTATTGATTAATCGTTCTTCGGTGATGTGGCTTACAAAAAAAATTTATTCAGAAAAAGAACCTTTAGATCACACTGTTGACAGATTTAGAGCAAATTTGGTGATAGAAACACCAACAGCTTTGGAGGAGATAAATTTTGAAAGTGTAACCATAGGCAACACAGAATTTAAGGTGGACGGTTTTTGTACACGTTGCCAAATGATTTGCATCGATCAGCACAGTGGTCAAAAAACGGCAGAGCCATTACGCACAATAGCTAAAGAATTTAACGGAAAAATACGATTTGGTATATACTTGTCTCTTAAAACATCACATAATAATGCTCACTTGTCTTTCAAAGATGAATTTATTGTTAAGAAAAAATGTTAACTAAGAAATAAAATATGTACATGCCTACATACATACATATTTATCCCTTTATCAAGTTATTATACAATTTTCAATAGGCTGCTCTTTCGTCTTAACTAACGGTTCTCCCCGCTCTGCCTTTTCTACATTCCCCAAAAGACTTTGATAATCAGGGAAAGCTAAAGTCTGTAATTTCGAATGCACTAAAGTATCACCTATTTTGACTTCAAAAGACCCTTGACGACCTTTGTGACACATGACTTCTATTCCCGGTTTTTGTTCTTGCAAAAAATTCTTCAAACTATTGCATTGCGATTCAAAGTTGCACTTTCCACTAAAAAAAAAAATTAAAAACGGAAATGCATTCAGCATTCTTATATATTTATAATGATGTCTTTCCTTACCAAAATTCTACATCAACCTTAACCATTTTGCTTCTATTATAATTACATAAAATATAGAATAATCTTTATTCAATAGTGATTGTGTACGACCTTGGTATATTCAAAATGTTATTGACCTA
Organism: Sturmia bella; assembly: GCA_963662145.1. Lineage (NCBI taxonomy): Eukaryota > Metazoa > Arthropoda > Insecta > Diptera > Tachinidae > Sturmia > Sturmia bella. Next base: position 59,247,806 of record OY759170.1, read on the forward strand.
TGTGCTTCTTCCCATTTTCAAAAATAATCATCACATTAATTTAAGATGTGTTAAAATGTTGTTTTGTGGTTAAAATGCAGTATAAATTTTTCAGTCGTAGTTAAAGAGTTCGCATTTCATTACATCGAAGGTATGGCAGCATCTTTTGAATTCCAAATATGATGGAAATCTTCAGCAACAGCTGATTTTGATGAAGAAAAAAATACTTTTAAGTTGTATTCTGTGCTTTTAATCATGATACAACTAATTAGGTAGCCTCATCAGCTAAGCCGTTAATCATCTGTATACTTTAGGTTGTCAAGAGGTATCATGCTTTAAACTGTCAAAAAGACACAGAGTACATTGTGCCACCATGATACAACAAATTAGTTGTATCATGGCTGGTGGTACCAGCATGCTGGTATTGTGTGTATTAAAATTTTCAAAGAGAAAACATATCTTACTAAACTTTCAGTGCTTAAAATTTTGAGATTACTTCTCTCAAGAGCTGAGCTTAAACAAATCTGCTACGCTCAGAATTAACAACTGCAAAACTGAAATTTTTAGCCATGACGCAATACAGTGAATGTACTAACAGTAAACAAATTAATGATTTGTAAATGATATTGAAAAAAAAATAATATTTTGAGAGTGGTAGCCTTGATATATAAAATTGGATTTTTCATATGGACTTGGCAGCACTCAAAATTAAAGCTTGGCGACTAAACTTTATAATTTCTGGCTACACTGCCTAATTTGTTCATCTTTTCTTTTTACATTGTAATATAAATTGTAACAAAGAACAGTAAAAGTAAAACAAGTGATACCTATTGTGTTTTGTGTAATCTTAAATATAAATCTTTGAATTTGTATTTTGGTGTTAATAAATACAAATCGTATGAGGTGATTCGAATAAGGATGTTGCTGATTTTTCCAAAGTTTGCTCGCATAGAAGCCGTCAAACAAAGAAAAAAATTGTCAAGCGTTTGACCACTGAAAAAACAACGAGTGGTAAGAAAAGAAAGATTAAAAGAAATGGGAAAAAATATTGGCCTCAAGCAGTAGTATAAACGTTCTTACGAAATGTAGATATTTCGAAAATTTTCAAATATATTAACAAATTAATCTGCAGAGGTCAAGGATTTTCCAGAAAAAAAAAATGAATTGCTTGTATTATTGTGATGCTGTTTAATATACAACCACATATACATACATGTATGTATGTGTACATGCATACTTGGAAATTTGTTGAAATTTTAATTTTCTTTTTGATGACATTTCGTAAATACAATAAAAAAGAAGAATAAGAAAAAAGACCTCATTTAGAAATTAATTCTTTGTAAATTAAGAGCTTTGATATTTTCTTCTAGTATGTAGTTAAATTTGCATGAATACATGTTTGTATGTAAGTAAATTCGTAAAAATGATTTTAGTTAACCATTTACCAAGAACGTTTTATCGACAGGATGGACTTTTTTTGTTATATTAATCCAGTTGTTTCGTCCACCCCAGTACCTTTGTTTATAGCAGTAAGAGAGATAATGTATAGGAAGTTGACCTTATCTTGCATGTACATACATATGTATATTCCTAAGTCCATTTAAAAAATTGATTAATTGGGAAAGAAAGAGAAAATGAGCTTTGAAAATTATGTGCATGCTTATACCTACCTATAGGTATTTCGTAAATACCCGTATGAGCATACGAAATTAAGATTCAAAATTGTTTATTTTTATATGGAAGAATTATTACAACTAATAATATTTTGTTTATTGTTATTGCATCGTATGGAAGCTACTCTTGTAGAAAACGAATATGCAAACATATAGTTGTATAGTAAATCGCTTGCCGTTGGAATTACGCATTTTTACGCAAACCATTAATGCTTTTAAGCTAAAATTAATCAAGTATTTTTCCTAGGTTAGATAGAAAAAAAAAATTAAAAAACCCAAGTCGATACCACTACTTATTTATATATTTTCTCCTGTCCCTCACTGGACTATTTACATATGTATATTATATAAGTTGTTTGATAATTTTTATTTTTATGCCTAGGGGAGGTGTAGGGGTATAGTGTAGATAGTGTAGCCGTTATAAATATTTGGAAACTTGTTAATTGTATCATGTGCACAAATATACCCATGGTCTCAAGTTACCCCTGATGAGTTGATGAGCATCAACGAAATGTCGGCGGCATATAGACGGATGGATGATTTATCCAAAAAGTCGATTGAAACTTATTTTAGTTTTAAAAATATCATTTTAATGGGTTACTGTCAGCCTCTTCTATGCCGCAGATATTTCGTTAATGTTGCTCAACTCGTCAGGTTTGTCGATTCTATTTACGAGTAGACAGAAAATAAAACGTTTTCTTGATATGAAGTAATTAATTTTGTAAATTAAGTCTTCCTTGAAATCATACGGCGATAGATATAGAATATGGTTTTATACCTAATTGATATTAGGAATTCATCAATTAGATTGTATTTGTTTTATACTGTTCATTGAAAACTCTCATATCTATTAACCTCTTTTTGCTAGTTTTCTTTGAAATGTACTGCCTGGAATTTGGTTTCATAATTTAGAAAGTTTTTATATCAGCAGACAAATGCATTTTTGAATGACTCCGCCATTTATAAAAATTCTCTCTTCTCTCTGAAGAGTACATAAAAAATTCGGAAAATTTATCTCTCATTAATTATGAGGTATTAAGTTTGATGTACTTTTTGGACAAATTCCGGTAAAATGAGAAGAATTTCAATTAATTAATTTTTTTTTCTTCTAAGCAAGACCAAGAAAACATCAAAAACCTTTAATATTTTCTTTGTCTTGTTTAAATAATATCAATCACAACAATAATATTATAGAACGAACTTGATTCCAACAATATTACTTTTAATTTTTCTCAATAGTAGACAAAACCGCACAAAAGTATGGGAAGACTAAAAATCACGGCTCAATAAAAAAATAATAACATATGGTATGATTTTTTTTTTTTTTTTTTATTATTTATTTATTTATTTCATTATTTAATCGAGCCCATTGGGCCATATATGATTAATATATACATACATATAAATTGTAATAGAAAGCAAGTAACTGATTTGATGCTGTAATGAAAATTGAAATACAAATTTTGAAAAATGAAATGCTTTTCATTCAGCATTTAGACTTTCAAGTCCATTGCAGGTACTTTTATATGAAATATTATTTGAACAATATCAAAATTGTTCTTCCATTGAATGATTCAGAAAAACCTTATTGTTTTCTATTATTTAGTTTAAAAAAAACAGCGGACTATTTAACTGCTTGTCCAAATCATGATACACCTAATAAGGTAACCTTTTCCCAACAAAAAGAATAACTTCAATAAAAGTAACATGCATTTTATTTTTGTACAACTTCTGAAAACTGTCAAAAAGACGGCACTTCTACATTTACAGAAAATAGATGAACCGAGCTTACCTTGATTTGCTATCTCGTTTGGCTGCCTTTCATCTCTATATCCTGTTGACAGTTTTAAGTAGTCAGATGATTAACGGTTCAGCTGATGAGGCTGAAGAAAAAGTGCTGGCTGCTTCATGCAAGAAGAACATGCTATTGTTTTGCTAATGAAAATGTTGTGGCAATATATTAGTTGAGATGAATAATTTGTTAACAATTATTTTATACTAATACTTACATCAACCACCGAATTATCTTGTGATAATTTTAATGCCAAGCTTTATCAATTTGTTTTGCAGATATACCTAACCATTAATTAGATCACAAACCCACTGCCATTATTTAAATTATTAGCATACGTTGTTAGACAAAACAAATTACGTTAATTATATAAAAATATATTTATATAAGACATCAAGTTCTTGAAAAAATTCTTAAAAAAGTGAAAATAACAAGAAGGAAACGTCGACTTAATATGTCCAACCATTATCACAATCATAATTCCTACCATTCGGGAAGTAATAGTAGTGGGTCCAATCAAGTCTACGCAAATGGCGATGGTAAAAATGACAATTACAACCATCACCAAGGAGTGGTTAGATTAACGAATGGTTATGCTTCAAAGCAATTAGGCAATGTGGCCGTACCCGATATGTGCTTCTTCTGCTTTGAGGTTTTGGATTGCGAGCTCAATAATATGGAAGGGCCAGGTACTCCACCCTTTACCAATGATGCGTAGTAAGTATTTTTAACAAAAAATTAGTCTTTTATCTGTTACCTTATGATTTTATTTTTTTATAAAGCCCTTTGTTTGTTACCTGGAAGACTGGCCGTGATAAACGCTTGCGCGGTTGTATTGGAACATTTAGTGCTATGCACCTTCATTCGGGGCTGCGCGAGTATGCATTAACAAGCGCCTTAAAGGATTCTAGATTTGCTCCGATTTCACGTGAGGAACTGCCAAAACTAACAGTTTCCGTATCAATTTTGCAAAACTTTGAGGAGGCAAATGGACACTTGGATTGGACTTTGGGAGTTCATGGAATACGTATTGAATTTATTAATGAAAGAGGTTGTAAAAGGACTGCTACTTATCTACCTCAAGTAGCAACTGAACAAGGTGACAACACGACATACATATCTAATATTTTTCATTTTAGTTTTTTTTATATTTTCAGTAAATTCTTATCTACTAATAGTTTTAAAACTTTTATGCATATGTATATACTTTACTTTTACTAGCACCTAGACACTAGTAGCAGACAATCGAATGCATTATTTAATTTTCCTAACCATTTGTTCTTATCTTTTATCGGTCATAGGTTGGGATCAAATACAAACAATAGATTCTTTATTGAGAAAGGGTGGATATCGTGCTGTTATTACGCCAGAGACACGTAAAGCTATTAAATTAACACGCTACCGTTCTCAGGAAATTCAAATGAACTACAAGGAATACCGTGAGGTTTTAGAACGTCGCGGCCAATACTGTAAAGTGCAATGCTAACATATAGCGTTAAATCGCTTGAAACAACCAGAAAAATAGCAATAAGAGGATATGTTAAAATATGATCTAACATAACATAACATGTACTCTTGTTTGCAAATACATAATTAAACAAAAAATACACATCAAAACATAATAACTTTATACAAAACTTCTTAACTTTCAAAATCAATAAAACACAACAATTAGTTTTAGAATTAATCTATGAACCTATGTACTAAAAAAATTCAATAGATCAAATATAACGTTTTCCAAATTTCAATATATGCAAAATGATAATGTAACTTCTTAATATCCAAACTACAGTTAAAGGAAAAATAACCTAGAATGCTTAGCACAGTTTTATTTGAACAAGATTTATTTCATAATTTTCTTTTGAATTTACATATAACTTATGTAATTGCTCTCAAATACAGAATCGACTTGTATGTTTTAAATAAAATAAGAGTGTGTAGTTAAAAGTAAATATTTTAATGGTTCTTATAAAATGGTTTTGAAGAAATATAATAAAGAAATATGAAATATGATAGCGTATTCACTTTTTTGTTTGTTTGCTTATTTTTCATATGAAACGTCGTAAAAGTAGTCATGAGATGCAACGTGCGTACAAGTTGGAATTTCGTAATACTGATTTATCAAGCTTGTTGTAAAAATTTCTCCTATCAACCGAACGTTCCGGTTTTTAATAAGGGTGAGAATAAACAAAGACAAAAGTGAAAAATTAATTCAAAAATATAATTTCCTATGCAGAATTATTATATTCCACATATTCTATTTGTATGAACATAGCGAAAAAAACCATTTTGGTTGAGTTTTATATTTCAACCCCCATAATCAAATTCTCTCCATACTGTAATTACATTACAAGAAAAAAAACTAAAATAATTTATTACTTATTGATTTTGTAACGTTATTAGCTGCAAAAATATGTATGTCCATTTGAGTTTAAGTTTCAGATTTTTATGCTCTGTTTCACATAAAAATGTGAAATAGAGCTATGTATTTCTAAAATATTTTTTGAACTGTAAATCATTTTAACTGACAATTTCTGAAGCTGCCAGCATTGAGTTTTTAATACCTTTCAATAACAAAACTTTTAACTGACTCGAGCTGTGAAATTATAGTTGTACAGCCCCACAGTAATAGAAAATTCACACGAAGAAAGTATTAAATGGGAAAGTTGTCGGAGAAATGTATTCTTACCGTCTAATTCATAAAAAATTATAACAGGTTTATAAAGCTCTTACTTGACAGATTTTCAATACAAATATATCAAATAACAGTCTTATAAGCCTGTTATAATTTTTATGAATTAGGGGGTTAATATCTAGATATTCATATGATTGTGTGACACATTCTGCAGCTAACAATTATTTGTATTCCGTTACAACAAATGATTTGCCCGCCAAGACACCTGTTTATCTACAAAAAAAAAACTTATCTTTATGAAATGTTGCCAGCGTAAATTTTTTTGTGGCTGCCAGACTTTATATTCTGTAGAAAAGTTGTTTTTGAAATTAGAGCTCTGACTTATATGCAAATTGTCAAAGTATGTAATAAACGTCAACGTACCATAAAGAGGAACAACAAATAAAGAACTTTGAAAAATTTTTAAGACGGACAAAAAATTGCATAAAAACGTAAAAAGGAACAAGAAATTAAGAATTTTTATGGAAAAAACTAAAAATTACAGTTTTTCGGCATAAATATTGTTTATTCAAAATTTAAAATAACTCGGATAACTTAACAATATTAGCTTTGTTATAATACATTGCTCACGCAGATAGTAGTCGAAAAAAAAAAAATTATATCGAAAAGTAAATTTTACCTATCATCATCAAAAGTTCAGACAATAACTGCTCAGAATTCGCCTTTAAGAAAGTCGACTTCTTTTTAAGCTGTTAAGATAGTTTTATTTCTTTTAAAAAGTTTCGTGATGAATTTGTACCATTAAGAAAAAAAATGGTTAACAGAAAACTCTTTGACTTCGAGGTAGTAGATAACTCCATGAAATTTAATTAATCCTTAAGATCTCGAACAACGAACAACAAAGAAAGCAAAAAAAAAAAAACAAGTTAAAAAATATCTACATACAAGGAAAAATAGTAGACAACAAACAAACCAACCAACCATTATCATACCATCCCAGCAAACAAAAACTAAAAAAGAAGACACCAAACAAATACATGAAGAATGATGAATAACTTGAAGAAACTTTGAAGTTTTTTCATCCTTGTCAAATAACAACCAAAAAGTGAACATAGTCACACCCACAGATTTCAAACAATAAAAAGACATTACCACATCAAACAGAGTTTGCCAGACAAAGGATTTTCATAGCTAAAACACACAAAAAAATACAATTATAACTAGATATATCTCCTACCCATTCCCTAAACACCCTTCACTGTGAAATTATCATTTTGCAACGAATGGGAGCAAAGGCGAGTACACCCGCCACCAGCGGTCATCAGAGCCCTCGATCGCGAACATTTTCGAGTAGCTCCACTGGCGCTGAACTGACCAGTTCGTCGGTAGACAGGCAACGTGCTCGCAGTTTAAGTTCTGTGCCCGATATGCACGCTCAAGCAACTGGCGCATCCTCTGGCGATCACAATCAACACTCACATAATAGCAATCCGGCAACTAATAGCAATAACTATGCTAGTTCTTCAGCGACAACAATGTCATCACAACAAAGTCACAACAATCATTTGCAGCGTCACACATTGGGAGATAACTTACGTGTAAGTTGTTATTATTTCATTTTTGTTGTGAGAACAAAATGAATGTGTTTAATATTTAGGATTACTTTCAGGGTGTCTCAATGGCAGGAGCTAGTTTCGTAGAAAGTATAGCTTTAGCCGCTCAATCAGCCTCCAACGGTGCAGCTAATAACATTGGACGAGTTTATACAGCCACTTCTCTTCCATCGCAAATATGGTCGTTTAACGGTAAGTTGTAATTATCATGCCTTTCATCATAATAATGCGAAAAATAGCAAAACATAGTCGTTTTCATTTGAAAAAAATAAACATTGTTTTCTACATATTTTGCTTCTGTTTTACATTATTTTTAGTCGATAGATTAATCGAAAACGAATTCCGCTCCTGCACTGCAAACTATTCAATATAGGGTGATTAAATTTTGAGGGCTGATGTTGATTTTGAAAAATCTCAAATTATTTAGGAAATTTTGTCATAGCGAACTACATCACTAACAATTTGTTAGCATCGTCAGGAACCTTTAGATGCTTTTATTTTTTATAAACAAAGACGATTCTAACAAATTGTTAGCGAAATATCGAACAATTGAGAAAGAAATATATAAAGACCTAAAGCTTTAAAAAATAGTGTTGTTAATTTCAACAATAAATGTCAAAAATTATAGATAAAATAATTATTATTTATTTAACATCAATACAATTTAAGCCTCCATGGCCAATTAATATACTATGTATGTACATATGTATATGTATTGTAAGTTGAAAATGACTATGTATGTATGTACGTTAGGTAAAAAGGAAAAATATATGCCTACACCATAAATATAAATAAAGCTATCCAAAAAATTCATCATCGGCTCCCCAGCTATACTAAAACGTTGCAAGAATTAATTGAGTAAGTTAGAATCCTATAAACAGCATACCCCACAGTAATGTAATCGTCTCAGTGGTTGTTTAAATAGTTTAGGAGGTGTTTTTTACAGTTTCTTGTATGGGAGCACCCTTTACCTGTATTTTTTTTTGCTTTGGATATTTGTTGTTGTAGAGCGAATGCATTCACATATCCTGTGAAAATCAGCTTTCTAGCTCTTATGGTTCAAAAGTTACAGCTAATTTTATAGAATTTTCACAGTTTCCTGTATGGAAACCTCATTTAGTTTTTAACTTTTTTTTTATTTTAGTATTTGTTGTTTTAGTGGCAGGGTAACCACGTGTACGGTGATAATTTTAGCTCTTATCGTTTGGTGGAATGGAGCCTGTGACGTACGGTCTCAGTAATAGTGTTCCGCATTTCTAGGCCAATAAGATAATTATAGAATTTACAATAAACAATAATAAAAAACACAAATTAACAATTTAAAATATATGTACATTATACATGCATTATGCCTAAAGTTTTCTCACTTTTATATTTAAATGTGTATTTTATTTTGTCCCTTTGCATTTAAGGTATAAAATGTCCTGTCTGCAATAAGTTTGTTCTCCCCGATGATATTGAATGCCATCTGGTGATGTGCCTGACAAAACCCCGACTTTCATATAATGGTATGTATGTATGTGTGTGTGTGTGTGTGTGTGTGTGGAATAATGCCAAGATATCATAGCGCCAAACATGTACATATTTAATTTAAAATAAACTTGATTTTATTTACAGAGGATGTTTTATCAGACGCAAAAGGAGAATGTGTAATTTGTTTAGAAGATTTAAATCCTGGTGATATTATAGCACGCTTGCCATGCCTTTGTATTTATCATAAATGGTAATGAAACTTGAAACTTTTTAGAAATTCTTCTTTAATTTATATCTGTATTCATTTTAAATATTCAAATTCGTAAAGCTGTATAGATCGATGGTTCGAGGTAAACCGTTCTTGTCCAGAGCATCCTGGTGACTAGTTAAAACTCAATATGTAATTATTAAGCAACTTTTCTATTTTAGTATAAATGATTCTAATAAATATACAAACAAATATGTAATAGTAAAACAAAAAGCAAAGAAACAAAATTATAATTATGTACCGGAAAATTGATAAACGATTTAATTTAGAATTTAGATTTTACAAGGTAGAATCTACTGAAACTTAGAAAAGAACAAGAAAACAAACAGACAACAACCACTTTTTATGAAATGACTAGAAAACAAAAAATTTAAAACACTATAAAAGGAATAACAATTAAACAATAATTAAGAAATTCTAACCAAAAATCGATGATAAGTTTTAAAAAAGGAGAATTAAATTTTGATTTAATTTTATTGAATTAAATAAATCAAAAACAAAATTGGATAGGTATGTAACTTAAAACGGTTTATTTTTAAGTGTATATTTATAAAGAAAACAAGATGTGCTGCAATAGTAATTAAAACAAAAATAATGATGACGATGACGGTGGTAATTTTATATAAACTCATATATATTTAATAATTATGTTAAAGATAATGATAAATTTAAAGAAAATTCTACCAAAATAAAGTACATACATATATACTAAAAGAAAATACATCTCTATATATATGACAGATTATTATTTAAACAATTTATTAAAAACTGAAAATACATATAATAAAATATAAACTATAATGTTTAAATATTATTAGAAATTGAATAGTGAAGAGAGAGAAAAAAAAATAAAATAAAAAATAATTAAGGCATTAGTTGTTAAAGCATTTTGTACTGTGACATAAAAATACCAACTAAACCTAAAATATGATGTTGTATGTAATCATGTGTATTTATCTGTATCTGTTTTTATTTCTTTGATTGTGATTTTAATTAAATGAAACAAATTTAAGCAAAACAAAAAACTCCCAGTGACTGCATAAACTAGCGAAGAAATCTTATTAAAATCCCACAAACACACCACTCAGTAGCAAAATAGGCAACAGCTGGCTCTAATAATTTCACTCACAACCGAACGCTTGTAAAGTGGATGCAGGCACGAAGGCAGGTGTCTATAAGTCTATAAATGGCCCTTATTATGAGCAACATTCAATGTTCGGCGAGTATCGAAGATCGATCAACGAATGTAAAATTGGTATTATGAGTTGGTGCACTGTCGAAAATTTCGTTGCTCAACGAATTTCGGTAGAGGAGAAAAAATATAAATATTTTCTATCTTTTTTTTAGACTAGGACTCAGGCGATGACCCCTATGCATGTATTGCATTGCACTGGAACTAGGAAAGTAGGAATGAGGGGTTGGTGGGTGAAAAAACGAAAATGGGGAGTATTTGTGGACGTTTGATTAAGCAAAAAAATTATCAACATAAAAACAGAACATTTATCTTTGTCTGTTTAAAAAAACCGGTCCGCTCTGATCAAAAGTTTACAAGCAACTCCCTTTTGTTTAATTTTGAGTTACAAAATAGTGAGGGTTTTCACGATGCGTAGTGCAAAGGTGAGCAAAAATGCTCTATTTTTTTCACCCAACAACAAAATATGCATTTGCACTTTGCTTCATTTTTCCTCATTTGCACTAAAAAATACCTTGAGCAAATAGAAGTTTGCAAAAATTCTCAGTTGAAAACAAATAATGTCAACAAAAATATATGGCGCCAGCAGATGGCGAAGCCGACTAACAATTTTCCCTGGAGTAGACAAAATATAGCGGTTTTGACAAAAAAATAAATAAAATAAATGAATACAATAAAAAACACATTCATGTGAATTAACAATAAGATTTTTTTCAGCAAATGCAAGCATAAACAAGCGGCTTGTAACACAAAAATAAAGTCGCATGGTAATCAGGTGCTACATTCTTTTTAAGTTCTTGCAAACGTTTGAACCTTTGTGCCGTCAACTTTCCACTTCAGGATTGTTGAATTTTTCGAAGAAATTAGTTTCATCCCATATATAATTTTTTTAAACTATTTCTAAATATTATTAACAATGGTAATTTAAAATTCAAAACTGTTTTTATTATTTTCAATAAAAATATACTTCCAATTTAATATGTACATTCATGCAGAATTCGGGACTACTCCTTACACGAGTCTAAAAAGTACTCCACAAGGGACCAGGACTAGCCCAAAAGTAATCCAAATACATATGTATATGCTCCATTTTACATTACAATGTCCTGGAAGAGTAATAAAAAAAAAAACATTACGTCAGAGTCATCCAAAAACTAGTCCAAATAACTACTCCGCACAATATTCACACAGGGTTAGTCGTGAAATTACTTCATGGCACTACTCCATGGTAATCATGTGTTGCAAGTATTGCCAAATTATTATTATTTATTCATCATGATCCATGTATTTTTATCAGAAAGCAAAAAAAGTAACTAATATTGTAATAAATCATTGCAAAAACGTAAAAAAACAATGGTAATTCAAAACAATTTTTTATCATTTTCAATAAAAATATACTTCCAGTTTAATACATTTAAGCATAAATATTTTGTAACTCAATTTAAGTAAGTTAATGAAAACATCTTCAAAACTCTGCAAACTATGCCATTCACAACATTTTTAACTTCGACAAAATGCAGTCACCACTGTGTGTATAAATGTATGTGTAAAACTTTTCCTCACTAGAATTCATTATTTCAATATAAATATTTATTTATTATTTTATTTATTTTATTTTTATAAATATATTTGTTCAATTTCGAGCCTAGGTCCTTGTTTACTACTTTTATTTTCTATTATCATTATTATCAAAGAAAGCCTTAACGAAATTGGATTTTCCAATTGCAAAGCGTTTCCGTTGTATTGCTGCCATTGCTTTCGCTTGGCGCTTTTATTTAGTTATGCCTCTTTTGTAGTTCCAGCCTTGCGTATACGTAATAGATGTGCATGTAGTTTGCTGGCAAATAACACTCATACGCCTAGTGTAAAGTTGACTTCAGGCATTTGAGCATTTCATAAACTAATTACGGGGCATATGGTGCATGACACGGATTTCCTACAGATTTCAAGCATCAAACTTTTTTGTGGTTAAGTACACGGAACGCACAATAATCCCATATGGGCTTAAGCATATGTCGCACAACATGGACAAACGTACTCCTTCGATGATGAGCGACGTGGAGGTCGTGAAACAGCCATGGAATGTACACAAGTAAGTCTTCAACTTTACTTTTCTTGTAATCTTTAAAAATGTTAATCACTCCAGTTTTATCACAAAAAAAACTTCTCAATTTTGAAAAGCCTGATAAAATCATTAACAGTTGTAAATTATGCAATTCAACTATAAGTTAAAATTAAGGCCCCGATTATGGCTCACAACATTTGTTCATTTAATGTTGTATTTTTTGAAAAGTGATTATGGTTTACAACTATTGTATCAAGTGTTGTCAAAAACTTACAACACATAATAAGATGTTGTCAAAATCTTACAACACGTAATTGAGTGTTGTCTTGTTGATGTTACAAGTGAAAAAATTATGAAATTTGTGTAAGTCTGCATAGAAAATATGTTGCAAAAATATAAAAAAAAACATTTAATTATTAAAATTTATTAACAAAATATAAATATGCATCTGTACACATAATTATTACCCATTTTTTGATAACAAAACAGTTTTATTTTGTAGTTACAATGGATTTAAATTGCAATGCACAATTTTTGGTCCTTTCATTGTTATAACCAAATTAAACATCAACATTTACATAAATTTTTATGGCTTTGTTTATATTTTTCTAAGAAAAACGTTTTTCATTCTTTTCATTTTTACCAATGCATTTCTACGCAGTAGTTGCGGTGTTATATGAAATACAACACCAAAAAAATCTCCATGTCTTTTGGTTGTAAAACTTGACAGTTAAATGTCAAAATTTATCGTTTTTCGCTTGTGTTTGTGTAATGAAAGCAACATACGCGTGCATCTTTCTGGAAGTGTGGCTTTACTTGGTAGTTGCTGCTCTACAAATGAAAAACAACTCTGTGACATACACAACACCTAGATGTTGTGAACCATAATCACAAAGAGTTGTAAGTTGTGTTGTAAATCTTACAACACAACATTTAGATGTTGTGAACCATAATCGGGGGGTAAATGAATGTTTGAACAATATTTACACTGGGATGGGGAACAACGCCTATATCAAGTTTATACATATTTTTGTTCTTTTTTTTTGTAATTTACGAACAAGGAATTAAAGCAATCAAAGTATTTCAAAATTAATCGAACTATTTATTCGCTATTAGAGCCAGTTGAAATGTATTATTTTGCAGTTCAACTGGCTCTTGTAGCAAATAAATAGATTAATTTTTGGATATTTTCGATGCATTCAAAAATATAAATCGTATTATCCGATGGTAACTCGTTGTATAGAAGGTTGTAAAGAAAAGTAAAAGAGTTGCGAGACGAAAAAATGTTTACTGCATTAAAGGATTGTTTAAACATTTCTGATTCCCATTGTGTTAATGGGAATAAGAATATGTAGACAAGTTCCAAACATTGTTTTAAGTTTTTTCGAATCTACTGACGAGTTGAGTAGCATCAACCAAATGTCGGCGGCATATAGACGGCTGGAAAAAAAAAAACAGAAAACAATTAATGAGTTCTATTTTCAAACCTAAAGCAAATAAAATATTTCAAATTGAATTTAATTGTTTATTTCCTATAACAGGCAATTGAAATGTATTATTTTAGGTCTAAAAACAATACAGAAAAAATGCAAGCAAATTATATTAGCTGAAAAATTATTTTATTCCATCATGTTACTGATATTTTTTAAAGAATGAATCATTTTTAGAGGTATTTTTTTTTTTTCTTATGCGATTTGGGCATGCGCTGATGATGCCGTCGTTGCAATACATTTCCAAGTTATTAAAACAATAATAGTAAGTTATTAAAACAATAATAAAACGACTGGACTTGTATAAACTTTTGTGGGTAAAAATTAAGTTTTAGCACCGTTGCTCAAATCTTAAATTTTTGTTCCAAGTCAACTTTTTAGCAACAAAAATTTTTTGAAGCTAAAAATTTGACTTTTTTAAACAAAAAATTAAAATTTTAGCAACGGCGCTAAAATTCAATCATCGCCCACAAAAGTTTATAAATAAAAGTCCAGTAGTCGCTAAAGCTCGCTTAGGTGAATTTAGAGATTTTTGGCGATGTCTCTAATTTCTGCTAGTTATAGAAGAGCACCGCTGGTCACACAAAACATATTAAAAACAATGTGATTCCATGCAGTGGATAATCAATCATATGTATGGATTTTACGATTGTAGATCACGAATACAATAGATTACGAATATTACGAATAACATATTTACATACATATATAAAAGTGATATGACAAAATTTTATTTTGTGAATAGTCGCACTGACATTTGCTGTCTTGTTTTCAAAAAAGACACACGTGTCTCAGATTTGACATAACTGTGTATAAAATTTGCGTAATCGCCGTCAATTTTGTGGAATCGACGTAAGTGACTCGTACATCTTCAAAAAATAAATAAAAATTATAAATTAGTTATCAAAATATGCACAGTAAATTCAAGTGAAAACGCATATACCTTTTTCTAGTCAAAAACTCTTTGTCACAAATTTTACATTTCATTTGAGGCTGCTGCGAATGGATGGCCATGTGCT
Source organism: Sturmia bella (assembly GCA_963662145.1). Classification (NCBI taxonomy): domain Eukaryota; kingdom Metazoa; phylum Arthropoda; class Insecta; order Diptera; family Tachinidae; genus Sturmia; species Sturmia bella. The sequence continues at coordinate 59,263,005 of OY759170.1, forward strand.
CTTTAAGCTTATGTGTAAAAATTGATTTTTTGCATTGTGGACATTCTGCAACGTATTTTTTCTGAAACAAACAAACATCCAAAATAATATATCTGTATATTATATTTAAAATAAGAATATTGCGGTCGACCAGGAAAGCCCTAAATTTATAAATGAGACTTGGGTGGGAGTTAATTTATTGCTTAATTTGAAAGGAATGCCGAAATGAGATGACAAAAAAAAAATAGCAAAACGAAAATCTGTAGTCACCAAGAGGCATGTAATTTCGTCCGCGGACATAAAGTCCAGCTTTGGCTAGGTCCGAAAGATTATCTTCTCTGCGATATGGCGAATTTTGGATTTGTTTACGACAATTTGTCACATAACAAAACCATGATTTCCATGGCTATAATGACACTTTGCGGCATAATATGCCACCGGATCAATATTTGACGCTTCACAATAGTGTCTTACCCTATGCTAGATAGAAAAGTCGACTTAACGATCTCTGTCTGTAGGTTGTTGAAATAGCGTTTCTACTTAGCAAGGCAGCTCGATAAAAGGTAGCCTTACAAGCCCATCTGACTACTGCTTCTAGCTTGTAGAATTGTCAAAGTACACAACACAAACACACATGGGTGACAGCAGTTCTACCAACAAAATTCATGAAGTGTTTGTTGTAGTTATGCGACTACCTGGTATCGAGCTGCCTTGCTACTTAGCTCATAAGCTAACTCAATGTCTAATGAAAAAGTTACATAAAAAAAATTATAAAAAGAAAAATTATATAAAAAATCTATGTGGCGTAGTTTTGAAGACATTGTCATATTGCAAAAAATCACCCTGTGATACATACTATGTTGAATTTCAAAATTTTCCTTTTCTCTAATAATATCGTCAGTTATTCTTCCTTTACCTACATTTAAGAATTCTATACATACTATGTTGAATTTCAAAATTTTCCTTTTCTCTAATAATCAAATAAGGCTGTAATAATAAGGCTCGATTGTAAACTGTGCATAATTTGAAATAAATAAATAAATAATAATATCGTCAGTTATTCTTCCTTTACCTACATTTAAGAATTCGTAATTATAAAAAAAAAACAAATTCGAAAAAAAAATCTTACATTAAAACAACAGCCAACTTTAACTAGGCGTATTGAAAAAAAATTGCGTTAGGTACCTTTGGCAATTCCGCCAAAAGTTGCGGCAATTTGTGATTTTGTTCTTCAGCTGCGATTTTTTTTTTGCACGGAAACATGAATTTTATTTTTTTGTTTGTTTCAAAACTACAATTGTATGCGTTACATGTAAATTTTATTACAATAAAATTTTGTAAATTTCATTACAATAATTATTATAATGTGGCAATAAGTTTTAAACCACGCAACATAGGTTTTTTTATAATTTGACCTATCACCAGTTTTCGTTTGGACAATACCGATATAAAATAAAAGATTGCATCGGCACCGCTGTTTGTTTGCATTTTTTTAATACCGCCCTTAGGACTTAAGTTCATACGTATAAGAAAAAACTGGTTTTCAACTCATAAGCCACGATTTACCTTTCTCAATATGTACTCGTATATGCATGCATACCTTTTCGATATTGTTACGTCCAGGCAGAATGGAATGCTTCACCAGATGCCTGTCCAAGTCGATTTGTCGATAAAACTCATTTTGGCATATTTGACATTTATACATGAGTCCAAGATGAACACGTCTGTGAACGTTAAGAGCTCCCTTGTTAAAAAATGCCTTCTCACAGAATTCACATTTATGCTTCTTTGTTCGGTTTTCATTGTGTGTGTCCATGTGACCTCGCAATGAAGATTTTGACAGGAACTTGATGCCACATTGAGAACAAACTACACTGCGTTCCCGGTTATCAAGGTGCGTTTCTTCGTGTTCGGAAAGGTTGTGTAGATAATTTGTTTTATATGCTATAAAGATACATAGAAAATACAAGGGTGCAGAGAAAACAATTTTTGGTAATCATTCTGGTCTAAAAATTTGGATTTATTTATTTTATTTATTCAATATCAATACAATTTAAGCCTCTATGACCAATTAATATACATGTACTGTGAGTTGAAAATGGCTATGTATGTACGTTAGGTAAAAAGGAAGAATATTTGCCTACACCATAAATATAAATAAAGCTATCAAAAAATGCATCATGGGCTACATGTACCAAAAAAGTTCAAAAAGAGCCTGAAAGCCTACTAAAAATAATCGGACAAGTGTCTGGTACTTCTTTGAAATGCTGAATTGTAGGTGGATAGAAGGGGTAAAAACAGAAATTTGGTACTTTTTTGAACTGCAGAGACGGATGGGAACAGAAAAAACTAAAACAAGAATTATACTCCAGAATAACAGAAAAATAATCGAAAAAATATAATAATGAGATGAAGATGCCGGAGAAAATGTTGTCTCGAAATGTTACTTTTAAAAATGCGAGCAAAGCTCAGTCTACCCAATACTTATGATAATATTTATGGTTGGCTGAGGTTTTAGTATTCATCATTGGTGGTACCCAGCTCGTCAGTAAGCTAAAACAACTTTTGAAAACTGTACAAATTTTACTTTATATTCTATTAATTTTAAGAAAATAATGAGTGTGGAAAAAATTTCAATATTCAATTCAAATTTTGTTGTCATTAACTACTACAACCAATTTAAATTGCCTTTAACAGCAAGTAATAAACCCATTTTCCGTATATTTGTCTTTTACTTATAGATACTTTTAAGAATCGTATTGCGTTGCTACCGAATTGATAAAAATAATTGAAGGAATTGTTTGAACGTTGTTAAAAGGCAAACGGTTCAGCTGTTTCCCGTATTGAAATTTTATTGGAACATTTTTGGAGCAGTAACGAGCTGGATAGTGCCAATGAAATATGGCGGACACATCACCTACTGAACAATAGAAAAAAGCTATAATATGGTCTTTTCGATCTAATATAACGAAATTTAATTATAAATTGTACATTAATTTTGTTCCCCGTATTTGTGTTGTAAAGTAAATTCTCATATTTAGATATTGTACTGAATACAAATTCATGAATGAAAATTTGTGTTTTGCTAAAGCCGGCATTTAGTTGCAGATTTTTGCAATATTTGTTAAAAATTTAAATTATTGTAAAGAATATTAAAAACTTACGACAGTATTGGCATAAATAGCGGTGTTTGTGACGCCTTGCATTCAAAGAATTTTCTTCTTCACATTTGCCATTTATTACTTCCATAAGTTCATCTTCAAGGCTTTGAGTTGTTTCAGACATTTTTTGTACGTCTGTTACTTCACTGCTTTTTATAGTTGATACTAAAAAGGAATTGTCTTCCATTTCTATCGAATTTCCTCTTTCTATAATAACTTCAGTTATAGAACTTTCTGACCATGCATTTGTTTTGTCAGTTTTAGTGGTAGACGATTTTTGAGATTTTTTAGATATACAACTTTTTGAAGTGGAGGCTAACGGATAAATCCTTTTCCTTTCGGCTAGCGGTCTATGTGTTAATACCTTATTAAATGACTTTCTTGAAGACAATTTTTGTGATCCGGAGTCATCAATTGCATTTCCTACCAGCTTTCCAGGACAGTGTGGAGTTTGCTTAACCAGTTCTTTGGTATCAGATTTATTGTTAAGACTATTATTTAGCTGAACTTTTGATGCAATATTATTTAAAGGTCTGTGAGTATTTTTTAGAACCGTGTTTGATATCCTCATTTCTTTTCTTTTTTCCTCGTTATGTATTTCAAGGGACAATTGGACATGCTTATTAATATCGCATATGCTGACAGGTTCCTCATGCAATGGATTGTCGAAAGATTTAGTGTCTTTAATAATTACATCTTCCTGTATGGATATTTCTTCAATTGGTATTTTGGTGTCTTCAATAGTATCGTCCAAAGCTACCGGGAAGGCTGAAACTTCATCTTCAAGGCGTTCAATGAAAATATTTTCATTACATGCAAAATTTGGGTGTACATTTTGCGCATTGACTTTATACTCTTCAGCCTCAAATTGCTCGAGCCTTGTAGTATTCTGAAGAAAAGTATATGACTTCACTGCTCTTTCAAACAATAAATGAGCATTTTTTACTTCATGGGCACACTGATCGCATAAGTGTGGAGGACAAAATTCAATATCTAGGGGATATACTTATGCACACATCCTTAATAGCGTGACACAATGACAAACTTCTCTTACCAGTTTCCTCTAGTTGTGTATGCTTGTAATAACAATCTTTGTAGCTAAATCCGCCGGACTCAATAATATCATAATTCCAGTCAAAGTTTGCACTTTTTTCCAGACATATAAGGCAAGCATTTTCTTTTAATTTTAAATAATCCATTTTTCAAGAAATAAATCGCATACCCGCAAAAAAAAAACGAGACTCTGTTGTAAATAACAATTCACGCTGAACGATGACCCCGAACTCAGTGCCTTTTACAGTTAAAAAATTGAAAGTTAGATTGAAATGTTCTTTTGGACTTGCTGTGATCCGACGATATTCGGTTAGTTATGGTATTTTTTACACTATTTTAGTACAGAAGAATTCGGAAACAGAGCACATATTTTGTCAATATAGAAATTTTTTTTTTTTTTATAGATGGCCACACTTATGTAATTGTGTTATCACTGTGTGTGGCTGCGTAACAAATGCAAGAAGCAGATTGTATTTATTTTGTATTTTACAAAGATGAATTCTTTAAAATTTAAACGAAATGTTTGCCGTATTTGTTTGAAACACAAAGTAAATTTGAATTGGAATGAAGAAATTTCAGAATTTTGTGGCGTAAGCTACAAAGACTGTTATTACAAATATACTCAACTGGAGGAGATGGGTAATATGGTTAACAAATAATTTTCCCAGACCACTGCAATTTGTTTTGAATTCAAATTTCTAGATCCGGACATCTATCCAAGCAATTTGTGTGAACAATGTGCGGAGGATCTAAGAAATGCTCATATGTTGTTTGAAAAGGCCTTAGATTCACTTAAAATCTTTCAAGATCTCGATACTAATCTTCTTGATATGGATATATTCAGTAGTAGTCCACCTGGAATAAAGATCGAGCTTCAGGGTTCTAACACGGATGATGAACTACTAATACAAATGGAAGAAAAACCCACAAGTTTGCCTTTGTGCACAAACGAAATAAGTTCAAAATCTGAAAGCACATCAAACGAAATGGATATGGACGAGGCTGCAACGGTTGACCCCACACATTTCATAGACATTCAAGATTTCGAATCCTCAGTCGACATAGCATTTGTAGAGGACGTTGGTGAACTTTGTGAGAGTGAGGTTTCAAAACCGTTGTTAAGTAAAAACATTCGAAGTAAAAGAAAAAAAGACGGCACAATATTGCCCGCATCTTTAGGAGAACAAAATGAAATTTCTGATACTTCATTTAATACTGAAAAGACATGTAAAAGAAGAAAAGGAAAATACCAAGTGTGTGAAGGAACTGCCGAAGATTGTGAAAGTAGTAAAGTCGCCTCAAAAGATGATGCTCCATTAGAAAATTCAACAAAACGCGCAAAAAAATCAAGGGAAAAGTATCTCTTAATGTGTTCATATTGTTGTAAGTATGTAGTTTGAAATAATACCTAAGAAATTTATTTCTGCTTATTTCAACATCCTTTTATTAATGAAAAACTAGTTTTTGCAGCTTCAGATCCTTTTTTTATATAAAATTTATTAACAATATATATTTCAAAAATTATCCTGAAGATGCTAACAAACTGTTAGCGAAATATTGAATAAAATTATTAATTAATTTTATATAAAAAACGATCTGAAGCTGCAAAAATTAGTTTTCATAAATTAACAAGATCAATATACAAAAAATTCGGGGTAGGGCCTTTATACAAGAGACCACCGCTACATATTTTCTGCTTTACACACATTTCAATTTCACAACTACCCATTCGAAGCTTGCTCTTCAAAAAAAATTTTTTTTTTTCATTTCTGCTTAAGAATTCAGTAATCTCCTTTTTTTTTTTTTTTTTTTTTTTTTTTTAAAGAAACTCAGCGGTAGTTTTTTTATTTGTTTTTAGCTCTTAAAGTAGATGGAGCCAAAAAGCTTAAAGTACATGAAGCTACACACAGTGAAAATAGGGAACGGAAAGTGACTTGCCCAGAATGCGGACTCAAATTTTACACAGATGGTTCGCTAAGCCACCATATGAAAACCCATGATGAAAACAGGCAAAAGAATCACAAATGTGAATTTTGTGAAAAAGCTTTCTTTAATAAGGGAGGTCTTAATGTGCATAGGCGTCTTCATCTTGGCCTTATGATAAAATGCCAGATATGCGAAAAAGACTTTTTTCGGCAAGTTGATTTGGACAAACATTTGCTTAAACATTCTGCATCTCCTCTGGAAAAAAACGTCGGAAAGGTATAATAGTTTATGTAAATTATTTTTTTTTTATAATTTAATTAACACTCGTTACAGAAAAAGTATGTTGCACAATGTCAGTATTGCAAACAATCTGTTTTAACCGATAAACTGAAAGAACATATAGCTGTCCATCTGAATCAACCCCAAGTGAAATGCAAAATTTGTGATAAAAATTTCTTTGCTAGAATAAAGTTGACAACCCATTTGCGCAGGGTTCACTTAAAAAAGTTGAGTGAATATGAAGACTTTATACACTACTATGTTGATCGGAACAAACGGCTGTCGAGTTTGATAATAAAGCAGCAATTTGTACGAGAGCCTTTGAAACCATAAAATCTATAAAATTAAGATGGTTATTACTTAGGTAAATTTAGATAATATATGTATATTTTATTGGAATTTTTGCTGCATACTCTAGCAACAACACAAATGCACTATATTTTTTAAATAAATAATAAGTTATACCTATAAAGTTTGCAAGTATTTGAATTAATAATTATATTTAAGTTTGAAGTTAATTCAGCGAATTTGTTCTCAACTTTATTTACTTTCAGTTAATACATGCATATTGATCTACTTATACATATATACATATTTAGATATGTATCGCTACCGTTTCGATTGCGCGCCATCTTAGTTTTGTGTTTTTTGCCATTGTGTTGAGTAGATGTTCAAATTTTAAAATGGATAAAATATACGCCACAAGAACGAACAGAAATAGTGACAATATTTATTGAAAATAATCGTTCCATTATTGCCACTCAGCAGAAATTGCGTCAATGGCCAGCCAGATCCCCGAATTTAACAGCACCAGATATTTTCTTATGGGGAGTTTTAAGATAAAAAGTTTATGTGATTAAGTGTAAAACGATTCAACATCTTAAAGACAATATTCGTCACGAAATTGGAGAAATTCGAAATTCAGCTTGAGATGTTCCAGGATGTCATGAAAAATTCACCATTTAGGCCCTTATTATGAACAACATTCGACCTTTGATATTCGCCGAATATCGAAGATCGGTGCTATAAGTTGGTGGCACTGTCGAAAATTTCGTTGCTCAACGAATTTTTCATCGAATGCAATTTTGCTTTCCACAGATGCTAAATGCTAATTTTAAGTTAATGCCGCAATTTTATGCGAATTTAGAAAAATCACGTGTGAGTGCGTGAGCGTGATTTAAAATTTCGTGCGTTGTTATTAAATCTACAAACGGAACATCATATTGATGTGAAACCACCATGTCTCTAACGAAGTTTGTTAAAAAGATACCAATAAAACAGAATTGAAATAATACTTAATAAAAGCAACTCGCAATAAGCGCGAGTTTCCAGGAAGACAAGTGTTTATTAAATTATATGACTTCATGCTTATCATTATAATCTTTAATTTATCAAAAATCCCTTCTGAATTGCCCATTTTATTTTTTTCATAGAAATTGTTCTATGAAATGAAAACACAGCTTTCTCGAAACTATGTTTTAAGACTTAGACTGTTATCGCTTTCCACCACAGTTTATATACAAACAATGATTGTTCGTGAGGAAATGCGTGATTGAAAAAATTTTGCTCGTTAGCGTGCATGACGTGAGACCCAAAAAAATTGTCGTGCGTGAGGAAAATGATTCTGATCATGAGCGTGCGAGACGTGAGCCTAAAAACACTCACGTTCATATCTCTAGTACACACGTATGTATATGTACAAATAAATGTTTTATCTAAATGTGTATACACATGTGCTGAAATCCATTTGCAAAGCGTTGAAACCTTCAATGCATTTTGTCGATTCCATTAAACGTTCAGCATAAATTTAATACTTCAAATATATTTGCAAACAAATAACTTTTAATAATCATTTACGATGGTATTAGTAAAATAATGTCAATGTATTGAGTTACTTGCACTTGTACTTGCATGTGTAAATGGGGTGTTAGGCTCAGTTGATAAAATGTAACTATTGTGAATAATATATATCAGCGGAATTCACAATAGCGCCTCTGAATCGTATACGAAACCAAAATTAGTTTAATAAAAATTTTCGACGATTGTCGAAGCTCGAATGTTGTTCATAATAAGGGCCAATCATAACGAAAAATATGTAAAGGCCAATAATATTGTTTATCAAAACCAACATTACTTATCTTTTCCTTGCTATAGGCCATCAAAATGGTAGCGGGACATTTGCCCAACCTTGTATATGTAAATTGTAATTTTAGGTATTAGCGTTGAAATTACCTTTAATTATTCATCAATAGTAGTTTTCAGAAGCAATTTTCAGTTTTTTTTTTATAAATTAATCACATCTTCATTTAACATCTGAACAAATGTATATTTTTTACGCAGCTTTGCAGTATTATCGTTTGTTGAATTTTCAATTTTTGGCAAATCAATTTTATCTTCCTCACTGCAATGAACCTTTTCCAGATGAATTTTGTATCTTAAAGAAAATAATATAAAAATGTTTGCTTCTGTAAGACATATTTCGACTTTATTTCAAAATACATATATTAAATTCGAAAAACGTTTGAAAATTACACAGTGAAACGATTGAATGAAGAATTTTTTTTTGTCCAATAATAAAAGTTAAAAATAGGGCAAGGAAGGAGTTTCAAGCATTAAAAAATTAAAATATGCGCCAAAACTTAAAGTATGCACTTTACACTACGTAGCAGATTAAAATGTATACAAGTGTTTTATTTTTTAGACTAAAAAACGATTATCGACTACAATCAAAGTCGATTTACCATTCATTAGTTACCTATAATGATATTTTTCCCATGAAAGTGCTGCATAATTCAATTTGAATTGACGTCTGAAAACATGCATAACAATCCTGGACCTGGTTATAAATAACACAAGTCAACAAATTAAAAAAAAAAGTTAAATGGTGTCGAGAAACCGTTAGCGGTTGTGTAACATGCCGACACTAGTACATAATACTAAAAATGTAACGTTTAGTTTTGGATATAATGTAAATTTTTTAATAATAGCTGTCAAACGTACTTCCTTCGGCCCGGCTTGAAATCCTATCGGTAATTTTATTTAATAAATTCATTTTAACAGTCTGTCGTCGTCGCAAAGAAGTTGTGTCAATGATCCAAACGTGGTTTGCTACCAGTAGACTTGAAAAATTCTTAAAAGTTTGTTTGAAACTTAACTACTTATTCCATAAGTCCCATGAACAAAATGAGAATCAGAAATGTTCCAACAAACCTTTAACACAGTAAACATTTCTTTTCGTATTGCAACTCTTTTACTTTTCTTTGCAACCTTATGTTATTTTTTTTCGGATTCCCAAAGTAATGAAAATTAAAAAAAAATTTACGAAACAAAACTACATTTTACGTGTGTTAGAATAAAGGCTAAGAAGCCCTTTTGGTTTGTTTTACATTTGAAAAAAAAAAAAAAACAAATCGTAAATATGTGTATTTCTGAGAAAACATTATTCTACTTACTTTTGCTTTGAAGGGTATCCTTTGTTGCAAAACTCGCATGGAAATGGCATCTGAGTATGTGTATAGGAATGTTCATTGAGGGCTTTTGTAGATCCAAATAGTTTACCACACTTGTCACATTCGACTTTAAGACGTTGATGCTGCCACATGTGTGATCTTAGGTGGCCTTTAATTGCAAACGCCTTTTCGCATAATGTACATTTAAAAGGACGTTCATGTTTGTGAAATCTCATATGAATTTTAAGTTCACAATTGCGTGTAAAGTGTTTCTCGCATACATTGCATTGTAAAGTCTGTCCTTCATGTAAGCGTTTATGATTGTTCAGCGCAGTTTTCGATCTATATTTCTAGAGCATTAGAGTTAAAATAACAAATGGTCTGTGTTAATTAATTTGTTTACTTTTTACCTTATTACAATAGTTGCAGCTGAGCCTTTCATTGTTGTCCAGGTGCACGGCCATATGATGTGGTAAATAACGTGAGGATGAAAACTCTTTGTGGCATATGTGACATTTGATTCCGTCCAACTCTTTTTCACGCCTATGATAACGTAGATGTACATTGAACTCATAACGGCCATTAAATTGTTTTCCACATTCATTACATTTTAGTACCTCTGCTTGGTGTATACGCTTGTGACTAATCAAAGCAGTTTTGCTAACATATTCCTGAAAATTGTTTGCCATTATATATATGTATATATGGATGCAACAATACAGACAAATAAAAACAAAACGAAATACCTTTTCGCAGAATTGGCATTTGTAAGTCTCTCGACAGTCTTGATGTTCGATCATATGCTGAGTTAAGAAACGTTGCATCGAAAATGATGCTCCACATATTTTACAGACATATGCTGGACTTTTTGAGCTTCTTCGTTTGTGATAGTATAAATGAACTTTTAAATGATGTTCTGTAGTGTAGGAGCGATCTGCAATTATTAATGCGATCAGTATAATAAACGTTTTAAAAATTTTATTATTGTAAAAAGAAAGTGATATACTACGGCAGCAGTTTCGTAATACTAATTTATCATGTTGTAAAAATTTTGATTATCGAACACACGTTGCTGTTCATAATAGCACTGAATAAATTCTTACAATGGGTTGAATTTTTTTTTTTTATTAATATTAAGTATAGAAAAGTAAAATTTTATAACCTGGTGGACAACCGGCTGTTTTAGGATAGCAACACCCCTGTTCAGCTCCCCTACGAGCTTTGGACTTGATTGGTATTAATAAAGGGTTCCGTACTACCGTCTAAGTGGTAGACAAAGGCTACTTCTGGTATAAGGTACCCTTTACTTTTTAACTTTTTATTATTTTCAGTATTTGCTGTATATGTATACTATATGCACCGTGTACATTTTAAGCCTCTATCTCTTACGGTTTAAAACTTATAGCGGATTTTCAACCTAAGGGCTGTCCCCGGAACACCAATTAAATTTGAACTTTTGGCTGTTTTTAGTATTTTTTGGTGTAGAGGCCTGCGAAGTACATATACTTTAAAAATTTTAAGTCACTATCTTTTACGGTTTAAAAACTAAAGTCAATTTTCAAATTAAAGGGTGCCTCCGTACATAGCGCAGCATTTAAATTTTCACTTTTTGCTATTTTAGGCCTGGAAACTGGATATGCTGTGCAAATTTCAAGCCTTGAACCGCTTGAGCATTATATAAAAAATATATTAAGGGTTTTCCCAATGGTAGCTGTGCAAATTTGCAGTGCATTTTATGGTTGATGATGAGCACACGGTTTTTTTGTGCAAATCTGCACAATGTGTTTGGTTTCTCCTTGGGCCTTTTCTTGCAATCTATGCTTGTTGAAGGTTTGAATATTCATTGCTTTAGTTAACAAATTCTTTATTTTATTTTTAAAAACGTAATTGTTGCTTTTTTGGTTAGATTATTTTATGTATCTCAAAAAACTAAATAACACTACTGTAATATGTAAAAAATAAGGCGCGAAAGGCGAAGTCCATAAGTTGCCACGCAGCCGCCGCGGATTTTATTTTTGTGTTACAAGTCACTGCCGATTTTATTTTGTTTTTTGAAAGACATCCATATAAATTAAAACGCGATATATTCTTTTGTTATTATTAAATTAGAGTTTATGCTTGTATTTGTTGAAAAACTCTTATTTTTAATTCACATGAAAATGTTTTTCATAATATTAAAATTGTTCGTATAATCCGCTATTTTTGTGTACTCCGCGGAAAATTGTTAGTCAGCTTCCCCATCTACTGTTGCATTATTTATTTTCAACTGACCATTTTTGTACACCTGGATTTGCTCAAGGGTTTTTAGTGCAAATGAGGGAAAATGAAGCAAAGTGCAAATGCTTGAATTTTGTTGTTGTGTGAGAAAACAAAGCATTTTTGCCTATATTTGCTTCGTTTGCACTACTCATCGTGAATTCCCTTATTAAATCACTAATAAACATACATATATTTATTTTTTATGAATTTTTTTCCAAATAAATAATTAAACTTATTTTACGTTGCGTTGAACATTTTTGCAAAGACATCGGAAAAGTCAATAATTATATTTTAATTGGGAGGTCCATTTACTAGGGGTTTACAAGTTGAGGGTGTTGCAAATTGTGCAAGTACGCAAGACTGTTTGATTGAGTGAAATTTCGAAATTTCATTCTTTCTTTATATTCTATCACCCTTACTCACAAAAAATATTTCAGGCTTATAAGGCTCTTATTTGACATATTTGTATGGAAAATTTGTCAAATAAGTGTTTAATAAACCTAAAATATTTATTATAAATAAGACCCTATAAGTATTCATTTGGAGTTAGATTGAAATTCTGATTTTTCTTTCCAATTAAATTAAAAACAAAATTAAGTTTGTCTAATGCTCTAAATGCATAAGAACCGCATTTTTATTGTTTGTTTTCAATGCAACTATACGAAAGACAATTTTGTTCGATTCTGAAATATTTCTTAGTTTCTTTTTTTTTCAATTACGTATTAAATAAATTTCGTAAAGAATACTCACTACAAATGTAGCATTTATATTTCTTTGGTATGAAAATGGGTGTATCCTTTTGTAAAGTTTTATAATCCTCCAGTAAGTATTCAATATCATGCAGAGTTTCATCTTCTCCATATTCTGTAATTAAATAGTGAAAATATATTTAAATTAAAAAGGACTTTATATTTTCTAAGCCAATTAAAAAAACAACACTTAAGCGAGGTCGCTTTGCCAAATTGTTCGTCGTAATATTAAATAGATTAAATCTGGGACCGAATTGCGGCATTCCTGATCGAACGAACTGGTTATCAAATGCTGTGCGCTTGTTATTTCGTTTTTTACTACCGAGTGTATTCGATCACGAATGCCCGAATTCGGCACCTGTTTAAATTGAAATTGCTTGTAGTCCGTTATTTATATAAAAACGTGTTATATTTTTGAGCACGAATAATCATCATCCGTCGCAGTTGTGCTCTTAACATTACTAATGTATTTGTTCACTTTACCGCGTTTAAAACAAATCTGACATTCTGCTGCGTAACTCTGCTGTTACACTTTTCTCATTGCAATTGTAGAATTAAATGTTCTCAAATATATGTATATGTACATGTTGCATATAATTATCTAAATAGGTATGTATATAGTATTAAGAGTTTTCATACTGGATATTTACCATGTGTGTGTACTTCTTCAAAGTTATTTGAAGAATTTTTCAGTTTTTCATCTGATTTGGCTGGTAATTCATCGCAGTAATTTAAAAGCTCGGTAGAATTTTCGGTGTAACTATTTAAATATTCCGCATTATTATTGGCCACTTCGGCATCAGCAGCACTGGAAAGCTCCTCCTGCAATTAAGTTAATATTTGGTTGGTAAAAATATTAATTTTGGAGTTATAAATTATAGCTTAATATATTCGCTTGCATTTATGTATTTTCCTATATATACATACATATGTATGTTAATATATAACTATCTTAGTTTTTTTATGAAGAACAGCTTTAGAACAGGCGAGAGTTCGCAATTCCCTGCTGGGGGGTTTTTTATATCATTATTACGCAAACTTGCATAGATTTATTGCAGCGAGGCAATTAATCAACTGAGCCAACATACTTCCAATTTCTGTTACGGTTCTGTATTTTTTAAAATCCTAAACCCGTTTTAATAAGAACTATGTAAGTTTTAGAAAACATCTGCACATACATATATACACATGTAAGTATAATTATTCTTAATATATTTTTTATCATTTTATATTACTGCTGTTGTAATTAAATAAGCAATACAAATAAAATATTAAACTTTTTGCTGGGGGACAACTAGTTATTTCCAAGCCGTCACATTCCTCGTCAGCAAGGATCCTTCAGTTCAGAGGGTAATGTTTCTAAGTTAAACGATATACATAACGCAAAAAGTACATATAGAAGAAAAAGTTGGACTGCTAAAAGTTAACTAATTTATCTTTTCTTAGCTCCTGTTCTTCATAATCTCTACTCTAAAGTGAGCTCAAATTCAGGGACTTATTGCAATAGGTAAAATGATGTTTAACTAGATTTATGAAAAATTTAAATGCCTCCATTATTTATTTAAAGAACATCAAACATTTTTAATATTACACACATATTAAGGAATCATACTAAGCAATCTTCTTTTCTACAAAAAGTGCAAGATTTTCAATATTGTTTTGCACAAAACAAAATGCAGATAATTTTGGTTTTTATTAATTTTTTAACTTCATAGTTTTGACAAACTTTTAAACTATTAAAATTCGCATTCTAAGAAAAAAAAAATACAAAATAAGTGCACACTTTTTTTTAGTAAATTAATCGGCTTTAATCATAATATTATTTGATACGTTAAATACCAAATTTTAGTTGTAGTTTTCAATCGGAGTTCTCTATAACTTACAATCTTAGCATCCTCACACTTTTCTATACAAATTTCAGTATGTTCAATTTGTTCGTTATTCGAATCAGTTTTCCACAGGTTTTCTTCTAAAATATGTTGTGATGATTGTACTTTTTGCAAAAATTTATACACCAATTGCAGTTCTAGTGCACATCCCGTACATAAGCACTGTGGTCCACCGTCGTTTTCGTCAATTGATATATTTGTACATAAGCGCAGGCATTGCAAATAATTCATTTCACTTATATCCTTTAAACAGCAATCGTCACATTCAAAAAGTGCTTGAAAGTCTACGAACTCCTTGGAAGAATTTAAACAGATACGGCAAATTGGCAAAACACTTTCCATAATTTTATAAACACAATTAATCTTTTTTAAGCAATTTGTGTGATCCAAAGCTTATTTTAAATAAATGACGGCGTTTAAGAATATGGTTTAAAATTGACGGCGTTGCCGTTTTCTGAGCAACGGGTTGTTAGCTCAGTTGTAATACAAGCAGTCAGGTAGCCTTATTAGCTGAGCTGTTAACGCGCCAAAAAATAAAAAATAGTCAGTTTCGCAGATTTTTTCTAATGCGATTTTGGAGTGAAATTTATAAAAATGTGTTTTATTTTCTGCTTTTTTTTAAACAATATTTAAATTCGTGTTTGTGTTGAGTGCAGAATTACATTTTTAGCGCAGATGAAGTGGGCTGAAGTTTGTAGGTATGAGTTTTCCCTTCTGCATACATTTGCCCAAAGCATTTCCTGTCTTCTAACATTATAAGTGTTAGAAGAGGCGTAAATTTACTTCTGAACCATTTGTTGGACAGTTGCTGCAAACAATACAGTGAGTAACGTAAATTTTTTTTTTCGTGTTGATGAAATTTGTTTTTTTTGCGGTTCACATTCGCAGTGTGAATCTTTTTAAGATTGCTCACATTATTTTGAGTTGTGACCCTTTTCTTTAAATAGTTAAATCCTTCTTCCATTTACACACTTGCTTTTAATATATTTTTATACTGTTCCAAAATGTTATTAATGCATTTTGGTCCATCTTTAGACCGAAAATAATACACTCTTAGAAAGTTTTTAATATTTTTAAAATTGAGGAGTTTAAATATTATACATTTTGTTTCGGGCAGAACGTTCCTCTTGCTTGGCGGAAACATTGCAATAATTAAATATTTACGCAACCCTTTCCTTTTTTTGGATATAGTTTTTATGACTTTATTAAAATGAATTGATAAAATAAAGATAATGTCTTTTCTTATATTACAAAAATACAATAGTTTTGTTTTTAATTAATAAAGGCTTCATTCAAATGCTAAATAAGAAATAAAACCATAATAATCATGGGATTTTAATCACTTTAGAAATACATACAACAAATTGTGTTCATACTTATAAATTTGTTGTTTGGGTTCTAGTTAAAATAACGTACATACTTAAAATCTATACCTTCAAAAGTTTCACAAAAAAGTAGATTTTTTTAATTTTGGCATCAATTGTTGAATATCGAAATGAGTTTGAATAAAAAATAAAAGGATTTTATACATATCTAAATTTATATTTGTTTTCGTCTCCTTCGACATTGCTTATCACTAGGTTATTCAAAATTTGTTACCAATTGTATAAAAATAAAAATGATTTCGTAATAATGCATGTGGTGAAAATTGGGAAGTTGTGTGTTTTATTACAAATCTCACTCGTCTGCTTGCAAATCATGAGGATTCCTCCATTTTAAATTATTTAGAGGCCATGGAAAAAGTTTGACTTTTATTTTATCTTGTAGCAAGACTATTAGGGTTCGAAATATAAAAAGGTTGTTTTGGTTCGAAGGAAATTTTTAAAATGCTAAGCAATTTCGGACAGGTTCCAAACATCGTCGTCTTCATCATTATTTGCTATATGATGATTTTCGTCCTCATTAATTGTTTGAGTCAATAATTGTTGCCTTTGTTGGCAACGATGTCAGTCGTTGTACATGCCGTCAACCAAAAAATCCATTCGCCGATAGTGGCGTGTGGACCAACAATCACGGAAACGCCTGTATGAGGTTATAATAATACCAATCACCAGCGGTATAATAAATATCATGGACACAATGGGCAATATGAAATCTCGGCCGCGCCGAAAGCTGCCATTGAACTCTTGTGAAGGCTGGGCATACGGACCATCTGGTAAGGGCAATTTATTAGAAGTTGGCGTTTCAAGCAGACGCTTTAATTCGGGATTATCGTTTTCTAAATCAGGAAAATCTGGTACACTGAAGGTGATAGTGGGCTTCTTGGGTTTAGGTGTTGTTGTCGTTGTCGTCGTCGTAGTGGTGGTGGTGGTCGTAGTTGTTGTAGATGAAGAGGTTGCCGGGCCAGCTGTGGGTGAATTGATCTTGCTTTCACCGGTTGTAGAATTTGCAGCACTTAAAGTAGCGTTTGCTAGATTTAATGGTATTGTTGTTGTGTTATTAGTAGCTGATGAAATTTTTGTGGTTGGAGGTGTGGAATTGGTGCTATTTTTCTCCTGTGTTGCGACTGCAGTCGTAACATTTTTAGAAGTTTCATCAGATTTAACGCTGGTTGCCGTCTTTTGCACACTTGCTGTGTAATTTTTTGAGGCTTCGTTCACATTTAATACTACTCCAGCTTCAGTTAATATTTGCGTTACTTTTAGAGGGGCTGCAGTTGTTGTTGTATTCCGAGTTTTGCTTTCTATAGCAATTGGTTCATTCTTTAACTTTCCTTCAGTGTCAACGGGCGTGACTTTGCGTGATCTTGGTTTATAAGAGTCCTCAGTAACATTAAGATGGGCGAGTACTTCTTCCGAATTTAATCCCGTTTTAACTGTAGTACCGTTACTTATATCAATAATGGTTTTAGTTTCTTTATTTTTATTGTCAATTACATTATTTTTTTCCAAAGACTGCGCTGCGTGGGTCGTTTTAAATAGACCAACGGAATTTACGCTCAACAAGAACAATATCAAATTTAAAGACTTCATTTTTTTTTTTTGTTAGCTGTGTTTCTCTCAATTAAGCACTGTGTAGCGGTTTAATAAATCATTATATTAATTAATTTACACTTTTTTGAGGGTTTTAAGAGTTTTTAAATGCCTGTAATTAGTCGTACTTTGTAAAAGCCAAAAACATCTGACGACGTTGCAAATACTGTGCGTGTGTTGGTGAGTTTTTGATTTTATTTCTTTTTATTTTTATCTCCAGGTGTGTTTTGACATTTGTATTTTCCAGAGTGCAGTTTGAAGGAAGTGTTTGGAAAATTTACCAATTTAGGCAGTGCATCTTAAACCATAAAATAAAGATTACATACGTTGTGTAACGTATTTATTTAAGCAATTCAATTCAGAGTTTATCGAGACTTTTTTTTGATTACTTTATAAAATGAAAATATGAAAACGTAACAAAAATAAGGAAAACTTAAAATTGTTTTGTATTATTTTAAAGGCACAATAACATTTCAAAACGCTGCATGCTGATAGGCAAATATTGTTCTGATACAAAGTTAAATATTATATTACGTAGCTCAACATAGTTTAGTTTGAAAGTTTACAAAGACAGTAACCATGTCTGTTTAAGACCTAAACTAGTACTTAACCTAAAAACCAAAAAATAAAATAAAATATTAAACTTAATAAAAAAACAAAACCAACAATCAGCCCCTATTGGAGCCAGGCTCTGAGTGAGAATAAAACTCCGGAAGAACGTACTCTTCAGTGTCCTCAAACAAAATCCCAACTAATGATAAATAAGAGCTGTTTGACCAACCAAATTCAGATTGTGATTGAAACACATTTCTTAGTAGAATTTTATTTACGCAAAGAGAGTTTTATTTATAGCTGCTTGAATCGTATCTAATAGATTGAAACTTTCTGCTTGTCACTTAGTATTTTGTTTATATTAAATTTGAAGCCAGAAAAATTCAGCTATAACTGCAGAAATAAATTTAGTGTTTGTTTTCGTCTGGTTACTTTTGATGATCCAGCCATTGCAGAATATAACTGGCGATAACTTTTAAACTTAAAATTCTCGATGACTCAGATTGGACACTTCAAAATTAATACATTTTTGTACTGATTTAATAGCAAAATGCAGAAGAATGTGTTTGCAATTTGACCACATAATTGTTTTTTAAGAAATACATATCATGAACTTTTCATCATAACATTATGGATATTCATCTCTAGAGCAGTAACATAAACTTGTATGTGAATTACGAATTACAGGCACTTGCAACATCATTAAATTTTTTAATTTGCTGGTTTAGCCAAAGAAAATGCAATTTTAATTGTGTAACGAGTATAAATATCTTGTCTTTTTTATGAATTTACCTACTTTATTGTGTTTGTATGGAATTTATGCACACATATTTGGTAATTTTCAGCTGTTTGTGACAGCTCCATTGTGCAAATAAATCAACTTTGTCCGGTTTATATTTAATTATTTTTTCTTTGTTGATGACATATTTTCTACTTTAATTTCCACATTCTCATCTTTCATTTCTTTATAGGTTCCATGCAGCTTATCCAGCCACCCGAAAACTCCAAAATTGTAATTGAACCTGCACGGAGAAAAGGAGACATCTATGTAATTATATAAAATATACTGGAATTCAAACGGATTGAATTGAAGGTGGCGAATGACGCAGCTCACCGAAAAGAATTTATTAATATTATTACAATTTCACTTACTTGGCATGATGCAAATCATGGAACAACACCGAACTCTTCGCAAAAGGAAATGGAAAATAAAAACCTGTATGATCTGTCATTGAATTCATGATCGCCATTATGGTAAAGGTCCACGAAGTCACAATGTGTACTTGCAAAAGACCCGTCAATAGTGCAATTGGACCAAAATTGGTTAACAAGTGCTCAACGGGATGACAATAAAATGTTATGACCGCCATGGGAGCAGTCCACTCATGATGCCGTTTATGAAAATGCTTGTAAATTGAACGATGATGCAGCAAACGATGACCGTAATAGAATAAAACTTCTTCGGCCAGTGACATGGCCAACAAATCTAGTAAAAATGTTTTCATTGTGGGCAACTGGCGTATTAAGTTCGGAGTCCACCATTGAAGAAACATTAAATTGCTGACATAAATACCTAAAGTATTGACAATGATCTGATTGAAAAGTACTTGTTTCACGGCCTACAAGAAAAGGAAATACATATAATGCGGAAAATGGTTTCTTTAGATAAAATATTTCAAAAGCAAATGAGTATCTTCTAAAAAAATAAAATGGTTCTCGTTCGTAAATCGCCAATCACAATAGGTCCGTTTGTTGCAATTTTCACAGGGCAAGTTACTTGCCGCAGTTCTGTGTTTATAGAGCAAAAACGATCACAAGAGAGAAGATAACTGATGATACAACTCAAGGCGAATCAAGTACAGGTGGTCGCAATTTAATTCGCTTCAACATTTTCTCTCGAGACGTCACAAGTTTTGTTGTCGTTTTCTATCGGCTTTGACAACTCAGAAGATAAATTCGTGGAAAAATGCTGAAGCGAATTGGTATGCGGGCACCTGTAATGGATTCGCCTTGATACAACTGCATAACTGATGATACAACTACAACTTCAATAAAAATAACATGCATTTTGTTTTTGTACAACTTCCGTAAACTGTCAAAAAGACGTCACTTTTACATTTACAGAAGAAAGATGAACAGAGCTTACATTGATTTGCTGACTCATTTTGGCTTCCTTTCATCTCTGTATTCTCTTGACAGTTTTAAGAATTCAGATGATTAACAGTTCTGCTGATGAGCCTACCTTATTTGTTGTATCATGCCTTCGGCAAGCAGTCAGACAATCAGCTGTTGCAAAAAGTCAACAATAACAAACAGAAAAAGTTCATCTGAATCATGATACAATTAACAAGGTAGCCTCGTCAGCTAAACCGTTAATCATCTGACTACTTTAGGTTGTCAAGAGATTGCAGAGATGAAAGGCAGCCAAAACGAGATAGCTAATCCGCGT
Organism: Sturmia bella; assembly: GCA_963662145.1. Lineage (NCBI taxonomy): Eukaryota > Metazoa > Arthropoda > Insecta > Diptera > Tachinidae > Sturmia > Sturmia bella. Next base: position 59,283,722 of record OY759170.1, read on the forward strand.
AAGCTCAGTGCATCTCTCTTCTGTAAATGTAGAAGTGGCGTCTTTTTGACAGTTTGCATAAGTTGTACAAAAACAAAATGCATGTTATTTTTATTGAAGTTGTTCTTATTGTAGCGAAAAGGCTACCTTGTTAGTTGTATCATGATCTGAATCAACCAACATAACAGCAGTTTTGATGTTTTTCAATTAGTATTTCATATACATATGTATCTGTATTTTCATGATTGCTCTCATTTTACCGAGTTTTGCCCAAACAAATACGGGATCAAACTTATTTAAAGTGCGGGGAACACTTTTCACATAAAATTTGTTACATACATACATACATCGATATTTTTCGATGTAGATGAGCAAACAAAAATATTACATTAGTCGTCTGTATCGCTACGATTCCTTGATATTTCGTTAAACGTTATTTTTTCTTCTTCTTCTGCATGAAATAATCAAAAACTTACCTTCCATAACTTTTCTTTATCCACTGGTTCATTTTGACCGGGTTGAGTTTTATACTTTAGAATCCATTGTGGTTTGTTGGTCACGTTAATGATGGTAAAGAATGCTGCATAACTCCAATATGACAACAACATCACCACTGTTGAACCCAAAACCCATAATATATTCGGATTATCAGCTTAAAGTTAACAAAAAACAGTAAATTAAAGAGGTATTTCAATTTTAAATAAAATATCGCACTCGTAGCATTCAACAGCTCATTCCAAAGCTCTTGAGTATGATCGCCCCCCCTGTTTTCCATGTTGCTTGCAAATCACTGCAGAAATTCTCCGTTCGCACTGCGATTTTCTATGGGTTCTGCCACCATTTCAACCATTCAAGAATCTTTTCAAAATGTACAAAACTTTGCTTTCTTATCTCTAAAATTATTATTGAACTGTGTATTTTGTATTATCACTCACTCACTCACTAACTCTCTCACTCACCTCAATGGGTGAGTTTTCTATTTGTATTTGAATTGTATGGAGATTATTGATAGCAAATTCAATTTTGTGAGTACGAGTACGTTTATGTTCTGGTATTGTCTTTCCGCTTGCATTGGTATTATACATACATACATACATACATATGTATGTATGTATGTGCTCAGCTAGTGAGCAAAAACCTCTTAAGACTGCTGAATTTTGAGATTGAAAATTTATTAGAAAATAAGTAGTTACAAAACATTTCATCAGGTCTGTCCAATAACTTTCCGGGCAGAAACTAGCAACGCAATAAGTTTGATCCCGTACTTTTTGGACAGTCTATTGTTTCTCCCGGAAATAACGCTTAATTGAGCCCCGCTTAATTGAGTGTCCCGCTTTTTTGCCCCAAAAATCATGGAACGAAATCATTCAGTATACCTGTCTATGTTAAAATACCCGTTTAATTGAGTTCCGTTTAATTGCGTCACCCACTTAATTGTTTCGCAAATTAAGACCGCATATTGAAAAACAAGAGCAAATGTTTTGCTTAATTGAGTACGTCTACTTATTTTTTTTTTTTTGCTCCTCAAACGTAAAAAAAATATTTTGTGGTAACAAGGTCATGGTACTTTTCTGTCCTGTAAACATTGTACGATGAAAGTACCTGATTTTTATTTTGTTTTAATAAACCTAAACAATTTTTCAATTTAATATGTAACTAAAGAAATGAGTTTTATTTTTCATCTACGCATGGGTGTTTCGCTTTATTGCACATATTGCTCAATTAAGCGATTTTCGTTTAATTGCGTCGGCCATTCAATTAAACGAGTATTGCTTAATTGAGTTCCCGTTTAAATGCGTCAAAAGTCGTGCATTTTTAGAAACTCAATTAAGCGGAAATAACTGTAATACACAAAAAAGCACAAAAGTAGGGGGACACCAAAAACCAAATTTCAATCCCAAAAAATAGCATATGGTATATGTATTTTGATGAGGTATTGGAAATTGAAATGTGCATTTTGGGAATTTAAGCCGATAGCCAATGATGCTAGTAATTTAGCCTTAAGATTTATTGTAATTTTAATTATAATAAGTATTAAACAGAATAAAATAAATTTTGGGAATACCTGCATGCAGGTATTTTTGTATGAAATACTAATTGAAAAACATCAAAATTGTTGTAATGTTGGTTGAGTCATGATACAACTAATAAGGTAGCCTCATCAGCAGAACCGACTTCTTAAAACTGTCAAGGGAATACAGAGATGAAAGACAGCCAAAACGAGACAGCAAATCAATGTAAGATCTGTTCATCTTTCTTCTGTAAATGTAAAAGTGACGTCTTTTTGACAATTTACGGAAGTTGTACAAAAACAAAATTCATGTTATTTTTATTGTAGCGAAAAATTTATCTTATTAGTTGTATCATGGGTTGATTCAGTTCAACTGTTTTGTTTGTTATTGCTTACTTTTTGCAACAGCTGACTGTTTAACCCCCCATTTACACACGCAAGTACAAGTGCAAGTAACTTATAATGCATTGACATATTATTTACTAATACCATCACACTTCTGCAAGTTGCGGAGCTCAGTGGCAAGAGATTTTGATTGCCAGTAATTTTTTTTTGCTTGCATGTCGGTAGAATGACAAATGGCGAAAACAGTGCTACCTTATAAAATTCATATTTTAATTTTAATAGATAACTTGCAAGGAATGATTTTTTTTTTTTTTGATCTTACATACCGAAAAATAAGACAAAATATAAAAGAAGTTGAAATATAAAAATACTTTTGCAGATTCTTAATATAAATTTTGCTATTTATTTGATAAAAAAAAAGCTATTCGTATAATTTGCTTCGCCATAACAGTTCGTATGACAATACTTTGGCAACCCAGCCATTAAAAAGTCATGTAGACGGCCAAAACCAAAATAAACAATACACAAAAATGGACAAAAAATAGTGATTTTTAAATATCAAAAAATGAAACAGTGATTTTGTAGTTTCTTCCACATAATTATTTTATTATTATTGCTTTCAAATGTTCTGGATACTCGTTCTTCGACCTTTTTATTTAACTTTGTTAGATTTTATAAATGAGCTTAAGGTCACTCAATTCTCAATAAATATATTTTCTATTTATTGATAAATTTTTTCAAAAAAATTTATCAATAAATAGAAAATATATTTATTGAGAATTGAGTGACCTTAAGCTCATTTATAAAATCTAACCAAATTATTGCTTTCATTTAATTCTTTTATTTTGTAAAGTAAAGTAATTTTCTTTGACGACATTTTAAAAATGAGCATGCACTTGCCTGTGTAAACAATCAAGCAAGTAACAATAGCTTTTATTGCCTCTGTCAGTAGTGTATTGATTGTAAGTATGTACACAACACAACTTGCAACAAGTTACTTGCATGTGTAAATGGAGTGCTAAAAGCAGTAGTCAGCCGGGCTTGTAAGGCTACCTGGTATCGAGGTACATTGTATGGGATCACAGCTGTTAAGGAATCACACAATCGTTACTGACAAATGTTGTTGCAATTGTCGGATCGTTGAAAGTTGGAAAATCGCTGTACAGTTGTGTTTCCAAAAAAACAAATACAGAAGTATATTTCTTACACTCTCGTTTATTATTCAATTGCTTAATGTCCATAATTTGTACACACAATACGAACATGAATTATAATAGCCTTGTACATACCAATTATGTACATACATATGTATATAAAATATTCATTAGACCTACGAATAATTAATAAAAACTAACAAATGTTTTATGCATAAACTTATCTATCCTATCACACACAAATACAGAATATATTTCCGTTTTATTTGGTATCATTTTCTGCGAAATTATTTTTTTTAGACAAAAATCAGTTTTGACGAATTTTTATCAAAAGTTTTGCTTAGATTTCTCTTTTTTTCGGTTTAACTCTACAGTCGAAAATAATTATGTAAATGTTTTTGTTTTGTTTGTTTTAATTTGTTGTCACTGTTAATGGCAACAAAGTTTAAAGCTTTTCTTTACGACTCGTTCTTAAATTAGTGCATTGTATTTTGAAATGTTCTGCAACTTTTATTGCAGCTTTACTTTGTGTTGGAATCCGGGAAAGCGTCTCGCGGTGGCACAAAACTTAACATCATGAGATGACGAGCGTACGACTTTGTTGCTCGAAATAAAGTATCAGTACCGTGTAAACGATCCAAAACACCCAAAACTCCAAAACAGTTGTTAAATCTTGAAAGAAAATATAGTAATTAAGGTGGTTGCAATCACATGATAACAAATATTTCACAAATTTCGCCTCAACCACTTTCTTTTGACCACTTCTTTTTTTGTTGCCCTTTTTTTTTGGGAAAATACAAGTGACTAAAATTTATATACATACATTTACATTTACAAGATTGCAAACATTAAATTTCACGCACGAGTATTTTAAGGTTATGTTTGCTCAACGAGCGAAATACAACATTTAAGTGCCCAGGACTGGATGTGCAATAAACTCGTCACTTGTTCGGCTTCAAGTATGTACATGTGAACGACTCTGCTTGAAACAAAAATCAAAAGTTTTTAATATTTTTGTTGAAGCAATTTTTTCCTCACGTGTCTACTATTGCGCGGCAGAAAACCCCTCATTTGGCATTTCGAAGCGCAATGAGTAATTTTTGCTTATTTGTGTTTCTTTATGCATACATATATGTATGTAGATATGCATATGTGCATACATATGAATTCTATTAGTACCCTGTAGGAAACATGACTGCAGTTAATTATGATTGAGTCAGTTGTACTACTGACAATTCCTGAAAATACTATTTACTATAAAAGTTTTAAATGTGGGTATTATTGAATATTGACGTTGTAATAATAAAAATGTAGATTCATTATTTCATGGACAATTCATTACAATATTCTTGCCTTTCTTCAGTTTACTACAGGGGAATTTAATTTTTAAAAATGTATATAAACATGAAAGAAAAAAAAAATGCATTCCATGATGCAAAATCAATCGAAAACTCTCTATTCTCTGGCAAAATCAAAAATGTTTAAGTTCTTTGTGTACTTTTTCTTTTATGTTTAAGTTTTTTTGAAGGCTTCTTCATGATGAAAAGAGGTCATTTGGTACGCAATTGTCGAAGTGATGGAAAAATGCGCGGATGAAAAAAAACGATAATTTTACGGTTTATTGAAAATTATTTTTGTGCAAGACAAAACAGCACCAGGCAAAAATAACTTCCCTTAACTCAAAAACAGTTTGAAATATTGAAATTCGGCAACAAAATTACATTTCCATAACTGTAAAAAGCTTTTTAATCGGCTTAGTAGTTTAGCAGATATAATTTATTGCAAAAGTTCGAATTTTTTTGTTCTTTAAAACGGCATAAAAAATCTGAAAATAAAGTTATGCTGGCGAATTTTCATACATTCATAACAAATAAGGTTTCCAACATAAAAGCCATAAATGACTAAAATCGGTGCACAACTTTGGAATTTATTCACAAAAAATCAAAAATTGCAGTTTCAATTGGTCACCAGACGAAGCCTCAAAAATTAAAAACAAACAGTTTTAGGAAGAACAACTGATGATGGTTGACCTTCGCGAAACTCATTTTTGAGTGAACTACGACCACAATTGAATTCACAATACCTTGGATAAACACTGGTCCTTGGTGGGAAGCTCTATCGCCAAAAATCGAATTAAGTTCATCCAGGTACTTCAATCCACTTCGAAAGTTGTAAAAAATAATCGCACGAAAATGTTCACCATTATATTCTATTTGTGCGCCGAGATGAATCTTTTAAGTAAAGAACACAAATAGCGCTCGTATTTCAAAACATTCTCCTCAGTACGCATAACCTCAAAAATGTCCAATTTTACAATTGAGCTGTGAGTTGGCAGATTGCAACACTGGGCTTGCCAAGTCCCGAAACGTAAAAGGCAGCCCACGTGCTCGTAATTCTTAAATATATTCTCTGGAAAATTTACCGTTTTTACGATTTTATTCCTTTTGCTGGTGTTTGCTGATGCGACGATTTTTTAGTCATGTCTTTGTAGGGTTCCACACTCACAGAGTGAAAGTTGAACTCTATTACTGAGACTTCGCTGTCCGTCCGTACGCAGCTAGAGAGCTGAAACTTTCACAACAAATCTGAGATTATCCGGCCGCCACAAAAACACATAATAAAGACAACAAATATTTGTTATTTGTATCTATATACTGGGTCTAAACGCAAGTCAACAAGAAAGTAGTGGTCACATTGTCTGTGGGCTAATATTTGCCAATGCTCTACATTGTATGTATGTATGTATGCACATTGAAAAACTCACTTTAAATGATGAAAATCATGAGCCTCCGGACTCGGAAAGAAGGGCAAATGATAACCCGAATGAGCATTTAGTGTGGACAATATGGCCAAGGCAAACCATAACCAAGCGGTGGCAACATGACTCCCCATTAGGAAAACTCCCAAAAATGGCGGAAATAAATTGCTAAAAATATGTTCAATAGGATGGCAATACAAAGCTGTCACCGCTATTGGTGCCGTCCATTCGTGGTGCTGTTTGTGTATTAATTTATAAATATTTTTACTGTGCAGCAGACGATGCGAATAATAAAAACCGATTTCCTCCATTAAAATGCACACAGTCAGTTCGACACACACCCAATGAAAAGTGGGCAGTTCGCGTATTGAGCTCAGACCTCTTAGTTGCATCAGCTTGTACGATAGAAATGATATGGGCAGACCAACACATATTTGGTTGCTTATCACTTTCGAAATGACCTGAAATTATCAAAATTAGTGCCACATGAAGAAAATAGTTCAAATAATTTTGGATATTTTTCAGAAAACTCAAACGGGCTTATTATAAATTCCGCCAGAGGTTCCGAAGCAATTTCGTCGGGAGCATGCTATTACGAATTCCGAAATTTTTGAAATTCCGTATGTTGGTATTATGAATTGCGAGTGAAACGATCTTTTACCGGCTGTTCATGATAAAGAAATTAATGGCATTATGAGTAATTTTGAAAAAAAGATTTTCGCTGAGGTGGTAACACTGGTTTAAAAAAGATATCACACGTACACGAATGTTTACATCAGTTTTAAGAAAAACGATAGAAACCTTAAGAAAATGGTTTCAATTCGCTTCAACATTTTCTCTCGAGTTGTCACAAGTTTTGTTGTCGTTTGCTATCAGCTGTGACAACTCAAAAGAAAAATGTTACAGCGAATTGGGATGCGGGCACCTGTAATGGATTCGCCTTAGTAAACATTGTGATTCATAACTATAATTGAGAGAGCGAAGCGGGTGATTCAACTCGTAATGGAAACATGCTACTAGTTATACTAATTCGAACTTGACTCGCGAGCAGGCAGCACTAACTTTGATTCTGTCGGAATTCATAATAGCATTCAACACGAATTCGTGACGGGGAGTTCCGAATACAAGTGATATTCACTCGGAATTCATAATAAGACTGAAAATGAATTTAAAATTTGAAAATTTGCTTAAAACTCATTTTGAATACATTTTATTTTATGTGCACAGGCGCATACCTTCACCAGACGTGACCTTTCCACGGGCTCATTTGTACCCGGCTGTATTTTGTATTTACGCAAAAATGCTGGTCGATTTGTTAAGTCCATAAATGTATAAATACCGCCAACGAACCAATAAACCAACATGGTAAATATGTTTGTACCTATTACCCAAAAGATCAGAGGGTCATCGCCTAAAAGAGTGAACAAAAGAGAAGAAAATTGTTTAAAGTTAATTGACAAAACAACTTAAATTACACTTTAAATTCTGTTTTAGCAATAATAAAATAATTTTTGTTGGGATCATCATCCATGTCGTGTAACGACAGTAGTCTAACGGCGCCAAAAAGGTGTTCCCACCTTTTGCTGGGAACACAATTTTTTCTCCCCAAATATTTTTTCGAGGTCGGCTTTAGTACACTGAAAGTAGTTCTAATGAATTTATTTCATTAAATTTTTTCATTAATCCAATGAAAATGTTCAATGTGGCAAAGAATTTTCATAGAGCTAATTTCATTAAAAATTGTACATTATTCATTCATTAAAAATTGTACATTAGTTTTCATAATTTCGTTAAAAAATATTATTGGATTTATGAAAAAATGTCATCAAATCAATGAACAATTTCATTGAATCAATGTATTAGTTCATGCAGGTTTCAATTCTCATTTGATTTCTAAAGAAATTCAGATATATGGTAACATATTTTAATATTTCGGAAAGGTTTTGCAGTCTACTGCGAGTAATACCTAAAAAGTGGCATCACACATGAATAGATATAGATAGATATAAATAGATTATCCGTAGCCTTAACAATATACGCCATAAAAATTATGTTCTGTTTTCATTTGATCAATGAACGAGTTCACATATTTAATGAATCCAATGAAATACTTTATTAGCTTAGTGGCTAAAATTCATATATGTGTACAATGAAACGATGATTAATGTAAATTTAATGAATCAGCATTCATTGATTCAATGAACCCCAACGTTGGTTGCAAAATAACGAATTTTTTTATTAAATGTCGAAATCTATTGGTTTTATGAACAAAATTCTTTTAGTGTATATTGGTATCAATTACCATAAAATGAAAAAATGTGGTGCCAAACGCTTAAATTTGTCAAGAACAAATTTTGCACGCCTATGAAGAAATTTATGAAATGAAATTTGAAAAATACGATTTTGGATACTCAAAACCGTTTAGGAATTCGGGATTTTACGTTCTGCGAAAAAACGTTCCTCTTTCGCCAACATTTTCATATTTTCCTTACCCCCATTTACACATGCAAGTTGTGTTGTGTACATATTAACAATCAATACACTGACAGAGACAATAAAAGCTGTTGCTACTTGCTTGATTGTTTACACAGGCAAGTGCATGCTCATTTTTAAATTGTCGTTAAAGAAAATGGTCTTAAAGAAAATTGCTTTACTTTACAAAATAAAAGAATTAAATGAAAGCAATATTAATAAAACAATTTGTTTATTCTGATTTTGGCCGTCTACATGACTTTTTAATGACTGGGTTGCCATACAAACTGTTATGGCGAAGCAAATTTTATCAAATAAATAGCAAAATTTATATTAAGAATCCATAAAAGTAATATTATATTTAAACTTTTTTTATATTTTATCTTATTTTTCGGTATGTGAGATCAAAAAAAATCATTTCTTGGAAGTTATCTATTAAAATTAAAATATGGATTTTATAATCTACCGACATGCAAGTAAAAAAAAATTACTGGCAATCAAAATCTCTTGCCAGTGAGCTCCGCAACTTGCAGAAGTATGATGGTATTAGTAAATAAAATTTCAATGCATTAAGTTACTTGCGTGTGTAAACGGGGGGTTAGTGAATTCTGCAACTTCAACCGCGAATTATTAAAAAACTAAAAGCCCCCGGCAGACTTTGCCTTCAGGTTTGGGAAGGCCACGATCCTCTCTACTAACCTATAAAATTTATTTCTTTCAAAGCCTGGCTCCTTATTCTAAAGTTTGCTCTTTTTTCGTACACCCATAGCATATCTCCTTAAAGGGGGCTGCCACACAAAAAAAGGAATAAAAAAAATTAAAAAATTTTTTTTCCTCACACCAAAAGCTATCGAAAAATCGTTCGCTTAAAATCGACAGATATGTATATAATTTCATCAGTTAAAATAACAACTGTTTTGCAAAACAAACAAAGCAAACTCACTTGCTCCATTAAAATAAACGAAATTACACTCACCTGTTATATCGATGAATTTGTCCCACTGCGCTTGCCAAAAATCCCCCGAAGCTCCCCAGAAACTTTGTAAATGCCTGGTGGGATATAGAGAAACATCCATTAGCTTTTCCATCACATTCATAAATATATTCAATAAATTCTGTAAATTAGTTATTTATCTTTAGTTCTATTTTGTGGAAAATTTTCAAGAGAAATCTAAAATTTAAATCAGTTTGTTTGGATCGTTAAACAGTGACTGATCTGCGTAATAAATTTATGTATCATCTTTCTGTACAGACACAACAAATAAACAAAAAACAAACAAAAAATCAACCTGTTAAAATTACAATTGAAAGCTCATTCTAGTACGTCGTCTTAAGCTACAAAGAGAGTGCATTTGCACTCATTTGTTGAGGTACAGATAGATAAAATAATAACATAAACATGCAAAACAAAGGAAAAATAAACTGGTAGAAATTTTCAAAAGCTTCACATACTTTGTTTGCATTCATTTTGAGTTTAAAACTGAGTGAAAGCGGCATTTCGATTGCGCTCAAGAGAAATTACACAAATAGAAGTTTACAAAGAATTTGCATAAATTAACTTTAAGTAAATAAAAGCCGCCATGAAAATTAACTGCATATGTGTGTACACACATACATATATTATTGTTATTAATCTATAATTGAATGCTACAGTTAGGTACGTAACAACAAATCTAAACATTTATGCTCATACGTAGTGTAATTTTATACGAATCACACGCATCAATCATACGTAACAATAGTACGATCAGCGTGACCGTTGAGAAATTTAAAAAATTTTTCAAAAAAGATTTTTTTAAAGGCACTATGATCTACCATGGAATTTCATATAAAACTCACATAGCAAATGTGCTGTATACACATATGTATGGATAACCATGTATATTAGGGAGTCTCGAAAAAAAAAATTTTTCTTCATGCACCACCGAATATAAAGTATTGTTGCATTGTTGTTGTTGTTTCTTTTTTTTTTTGACACAACTAATCAGAGCTTACGCTGATTTGCTATCTCGTTTTGGCTGCCTTTCATCCCTGTATATATTGACAGTTTTACATAGTCAGACGATTAACAGTTCAGCTGATGAGGCTACCTTATTAGTTGTATCATGGTACAATGCCTTTGGTGAACTATTTTCATTTTGTACACATCTCGAATGTGAACACAAATACCGTGGTTGTAGCAAATGCGAACTGCAGGGCTCAATCATACTTGTTGCAGTTCACTGGTATTTACATGTACATATGTATGTGTGTGTATGCTAAATTTGTATGTAATTGCATGTAATATTAATTACATATCACTGCTACACAACTCACCATGTAAGGACATTACGAAAAACAATAAAAACGGCCAAAGCACAAGTTATTATAAAAATAACACTGTGTAACGATGACAACCAGCGGGGCTTTTGGGGTTCATTCAATGCCGGCCCAAAAGCATCAGTGTCAAGCGGTGAAGAAGCAGGGTGCATCGATGACAACCTATTTTTGTGGTTTATTAATTTTTCAGACATCAAAGTAGTTTCTGTTTCGAGTAAATTGTGTTGCATATAAATTGGCGTGGACTTTTTCGGTTCCTTGGCTTCTGCCGTATTGATGTGTTGTTGGCAAGTGCCTCGTGGTGGTGGTGGTGGTTGTGGTGGCAATGTTGTTGCTGGAGTTTGCATTACATTTAGATTTTCGATTAAAAATGCATTAGCAGCTGAATTTGCGGCATTCTGTCTTGCATTTGTTGTCGCTATTGTTGCTGTCGTCGTTGTTGGCAGGGATGAGGACGTCGATGATGCAAGTGCTGTAGTGTTGAATGTTGCAATTGTTGTTTTTGTATTGTATGCCAAACTTGCCATGGTGTTTTAATTTACCGTCTATTATTTCAATTTTTTAAAGCAGTGTTTTGCAATTTTTCTGCGGGTTGGAGAAAAAGAGTACAAAAGAAATTGACAAAAGAAAAATTTCGAGACAAACACTTCACAACGGAAAAAACGATGTTTCCGTTTCTGGGCGTGTGTATGTATGTTTGTGTGTGTGTGTGTAAGTGGAAGTGTGAGCAGTTCGAGGCATAACTGAGTTAGAAATCCTTTAAAGTTGTTGCTTGACTGACCTTGGCATTTAATGAACTTCGATTTTATTTTTTCACATAACCAGCTTGTACATACATTTTATTTAAATTTTATTCTCTTTTATTTGTTCATACAATTACGTACAACTATTTAGGTTTATATTTGCTGTAGTTAAATATTTTCAATTAAACTTAAGTTAATTTTCACTTAAAAATTATTGATTTTTTCGTAGCAAAAATTGTTTCTACTGAATTAGTGCGTTTAACTGTTTTTCAATTCAATTGATATTTTCAATTTGTTTGCTTTATTTAAAATACAAAATGTTACATTTGTTTTAATATTTTTATTGCCAGTAATTATTAGCCCGTTTTGTAATGCTTATTAAATATCTGGATTAAAATTCATTTGTTTACGTTCCTTGTTACTGTGTTACAAACTGAAGTTTGTTGGGGTATTAAAATTAGAAAGCTCTGATGAGAAAGCTTTTCATTTGTTTCATATGGTAACATATGATTAATACACTGCACGATAACAGTGTTACGTTTTTACCCTTTAATAAAAACGGTTTGCGGATTCTTTAATAGCAAATGGAAACCTTTCAGTTGCAAAACGAAAAAAAGTTTACTGTGTTAAAGGTTTGTGTGACCATTTCTGATTTTCATTTTGTTCATGGGAATTATGGCATACGAATCGGGTCTACTGATGAGTTGATTAGCATCAACGAAATATCGGCGGCATATAGACGGCTAAAAAAGACAGAAAACATTTGTAAGGTCTATTTTTGGACCTGATTAATAAATACGTTTCAATTGGCTATTAAAGCAAATAAATAATTAAGTTCATATCAGAAGCAAACATTTTAGAAAAAAAACTAGTAGTAAATTTCAAATAATTATTTCTTATCTTTTGTTTTTGTATTGCCTCTTTTTGATGTACATATATTGTAATAAAAATTCGTCTTCTTTCTTTGATCTATATATTTCGAACCTCTATTATAAATTATTAATTATTTCTTGTTTCATTTATGCATCACATGCAAACAAAATTTGAAAATGTATTTTCTGCAATTATTTCAAAATGGCGAAGTCATCAACGGCTTTCGAACACATATTCACCATTGTGGAAAATAGTGCTACCAGACTTTTGGCAGGTTTTTTCATTTTTTTTTGGCATTTCAACGTTTGTCAACATTTTCCAGTTTTACTTTGTGCTTCAACTTGTTTAGTTTATTTTATTTTTAATTGTAAAGCAGTCCATTATGTGCTGTTTTTAATTATAATTAATTTGTATGCACATTTGTGACGATAAAGTTATTTCGCAATATAATATAAAAAGAAGCAGGAAAAGAAAAGTAAAAAAATTAAAAGAGGAAAAACAAAACTACAATAAAAAAAAAAAACAAAAATAATTTTGTTCAACTAAATACGCAAAAAAACTTCAAACATCTTCGAATTAAAAGGGCTATTAAAAACGAATATAATTGCAATAGTTGAGTAATAAAACTGTCTAAATTGCTGAACACATTCACACATATTGATTTTAGAAAAGGAATGGAATTTTTAGGAAACAGTGGTCAGTGAGTGAATTAAGAAAATTGTGTTCGTTGGTTGTGCCAGCGTTAGCAGCAACCTAACCCTAAAAAATTGTGTTGGAACGAAAAATTTTAAGAAAACAAATTATTAAATGAATAATAATGATGACTTCGCCGAAAATCTTTATGTAATACATGCATACATTTATTAAGGAAACATGTATGCACATACGTGGATATTTATTGCAAAGCAAACAAAGACAGTTTTAAAAACAAAGAATAGGCATAAAGTTTTTGTTTAACGTGGAAAATTATTTGCATATGTATTTCTCATTAAAAATGTATTTTCGTACAAATTATGCAGTAATAAGAGTATAGCTACATTATAGGTATCTATCTATAGGTATGCACCAATAAAAGTGAAAACTAACTGCTGCTTACATACATACATCCATAGATACATAAGTGCAGACAAATATTGCACATACATTTTGCATTTGCATTTTTTCACCAAAATGCCGTTGGTAAATATGTATGTATATATGTCAACATAACACGAATGTACGTGATAATAAAAATATTGAAAAAAAAACAAACAAAAAACGTTTATGGGTAAATGACAAGTTTAAAAATACGACCTTCCCAAGTGCTTTGTGATATTGCTTTCGTTCTTTGCGAAATCATGTTTCAAAATTATGTTAAAAGAATTCTGTGTAGGTATACATATTAATGTGTGATTGGTTTCAATTTCCAGGATAGTTCAGATATCCCAATACTGCTCTGTGTTACAACAGCAGCTCTGCTAAATTCGTCTCTTGCTTAAAAGTATGATTCGCATATGTAGAATATGCATATCTTCAAAACAAAAGAAAAGCGAACTGCTGTATTATAATAAAAAAGAAATAATTGAATATATATCATTCCTCTGCTTGAATGAATAATTCTCCTGAATTCTAATACATATGTATATAATTTATTATTTTTCCCACAAATGATAATTTAATATAAAAGAACATTGACATCCTATGAGAAAAAAAAAAAACAGAGCTACCAGAGTAGAATTTTCTTTTTAGGCAAGACTAATTGTGGTGCAAGTAGGTGTCCCAATAATCCAAACACACGCAGTACTTTAAATTTTCTGTATACAGTTTTTATTTTATTTTTCATGCACAACATTTAGTTGAAATAATATTGTGCTCCTTAAAAGGCCACGATATGCGAGTTGATTAGCATCAACGAAATGTCGGCGGCACATAGAACAGAAAACAAATAATATGATTAGAGAATTGAATACTACACTACATAATGTAAATAATATTGTTTATATCATACAGCACTATGTCTAATGAAACAAATTTGTAAACATATTTCTTTCACTAGAATGATACTAAATTTTCAAGTTTAAATGCTTTCGAACAAAAAACGTACGAAATAAAATAAATAAAATTAATTGTATGTATATATTATTTTTATTTTGAGTTAATATTTATTTTAGGTACCTTTTGTAATATCAAAACCCTTTTGTTTATTTTGCAAATTCTTATTGGTTTGGTTTTGTTTTATAAATTGGAACAAAAGAATTTTGACAAAAAATGCAACCAAAATATTATCAAAATATAGAACGGAAGTTCTATATTTCGTTCTATATTCTCAAGTTCGAAACAGTGGTGAAAATTGCAGTAAAGCTTCACCAAATCAAAAAAACTAAATCCAAAACTTATTGGTAACATTACGAACGATCTATAAAACTCACTGGATACTTAATTCCAAAAATATGCTTTGCCAAGAAATATTTCTATAAATTGATGCAGCTTTGTTTTAAAAAAAAAGTTCAACATTTTCAATATTGCAAAATTTTCAAACACAACTTTATTTTCTTAAGTTTTTAGTGTAATTTATTTCTCGTTATTATATATTTCTCGTTATTATAAACCAAATAAACTACACAAATTTTTTGGCAAACACACACTTTGGTTTGGCCATAGACGATACAAATAGCTATTTTGTTCATGAAAACACAATTTTATCGTCCTTGTTTTGTTTGTTGAACTGCGTCAATTTTGCTCGTCGCTATAAAAGTAAAAAGTTTTATTTCCTACTTACTTTCCACAAATACGGTTCAATTTTACAAAGCTCGAAAAATTCTATCAGAAATGTTTCTCATCGTTCACAATATTGCCACAAAATATAATTTTGCATACAAAAAAAGTCTTTCTCGATTTTGATACTGATAAAATTACTAACAATTACATACAAATTAAATTTGTATGCTCCTTTTCAACTACATGGTGCACATTTTGTTGGAAACCAGTATTTAGAACTTTGACAAACATCCATCATGTTTGCTAGCAGTAAAAAAAAAATAATCTTCGTGCAAACATGCCTCAAACTTTTGTGCAAATTAGCAACACCCCCGTAGTCAATGCAAAATATTTGTACAAACTTAAAATTATCTCATGTTTGTGAATCCGTTTTTGTAGTTTTTTCGTCCTTTACTATGCCGTTCGTTACTGTAGCAAAGGGCAACATTTTCAATTTTGTACGGCAACCAAAATTTTGGAGAGCATTCTTTTATTAAATTTTATTAATTATTTATTGCTATGGTTACATTTACTTTTGATCGTAGTTTCACTAAAATTTTATAGCAGGCATTTTATTAAAAACGTGCAAAATAAGTGCGTAGTTTTGTGTAGAATTGAAAACGGCATAAAATATTACAACTTGCGTTTAAAAAAGGTGATGATTGTAAATTTTTGCTTAGACAGAAAACGCCTTAAGATGGATACCTATACTTTTTTTTTAATTTAGTAAAGCTACACGGAACTGCATTTGTTGCAAACCATTTTCTACTCGATTTTTGAGCTTAAGGTCACCTTACATTCAATAAATATATATTTTTCATTTATTAATTTATTTCCAAAAATGAACCTTTTTAAAAAATTTTGGATCTAAATTAATACATTTCAATTGGCTCCTAAAGCAAATAAATCATATTTGAGTATTTTTCATTTATTGTTAAATTATTCGATATTTCGATACGCTTTTGTGTGTCTTCTTCAGGAAAATGTGTTTTCTAATATTTTATAAAAAAATTTAAGCTCAATATAATAAACTAAAGAAAATTAAATAAAAAAGGACGAAAAACTAGTATCCAGAACATTTTCCATTCGTTTTCATAGGCAGTTCGCGCAATTTCATATGCAATTTTCTTAATTTAGCTCAAAAAGAATTTCCATTGTAAAAAATTGTATAAGAAAATCTAGACTTGATAGCACTGTTGAACAAAATACTTCTGGCATCTCCGTTAGTTTTATTTTCGTTTTAATTTCTTATTTTGCAGCTGCCCACATAAAAGAAAATCGCAAGGAACAAATAAATTGTGAAAATTTTGTTAACTATTTTAGTGTGAAAGAAAGAAAAAGTTATTAAGCAACTTAAGTGAACAAAGCACAAAAACTAAATTTAATTGTCAAAAACAATATTATAAATCAGCCTGAAAATTTTACACCTTCTTGAAGATTATAAAACCAAAATAGAAAAGTAGTAAAAAAAAAAAGAAATTTTCGTTTTGCTGTATTACTCAAATCAATATGGATAATTTTACGGATGATGTTGTGGCTCCTCCGACACCAGCTGCCGATACACCCTTGAAAGACTGGCGTGTTAAATATCTTGCCGGAACATTAGAGAAAAAGGACTTTCTTGAATTTTTCCAAAAGGAATCGAGAAAGTATTTCGAGTTTCAACACGACAGTGGTGTAGGTAAGTACCGTTGGTTACGAACATTTTGCATCCACTTTTTTTTGCAACACACAGCTATTTGTGCCAATTATAGATGATATGCCTGTATGTGCATCCAGCTTCCTCTCATTTACACGCATATGCATACACATACATACAATATGCATGTGCGTATCTACTACATATTTATGGATTTGTATAGTAAAGGCAAATGTTAATGTACGAATGCCGATTGTCGCAATTATATACTATATGTATGTATGTATGTGCATTTATGTGTTGTATAGACATGCATACATACATACATATGTACATAGATATGTAGGTACATAATTAAATGTATGCTGGAGTTGTTGGTATCCACATGAGTGTCTTTTTAAAGTCATTTAAAAACCCCAATATTACCTTGCAAGTTACGGTAATTTTATTATTACGTTAAAAAATCTTTTTGCAATGTACTTGCAAACACATCACAATACTTACAAATCTATGCCTTTCAAGTAACAAAAAGTAACGTTTTTAAACCACATTTCATATTTTATTGAACTTGGTAGGTAAGTATAGAGTTGATTATGATATCTTTGGTTTAATTTCTTTGCAATGAACTTGTATTGAATGTGGTTTTTCTTATTTTTATGATATTTGCATTTATTAGTAGGCAACTACTTGTTAATCAATATTGGCTCCATATATGTACATACATATGTATATACATACATGTGTACATGTGTACATGTTCCACCTTTTCAACTAGTATTTACGGCTATCGTTATAAAAAATTTTTTTTTACGATTTCGATTTTGAACAAAAAATAACGCCTCTCATTTTTTACACAAACTCATTCAAGAAAAAAAAAAAAATTTTAAAATACCTAAGTAATTTAAAAAAACGATTTTGTAAATGATCGATTTATTAGACACTTAATTTTTTGGAATATAGTTTCGTATTCTATTTCGATAAATAAGTATATATGCTCATTTTACTAAAAAACACAAAGAATGTTAAAACTTGGTGTATAAATTGCCAAATTGTTAAAAATGCAATTTTTTCGAATACGAAAAAGTTCTGATTTCAGTTTAAAAAATATAGTATGTGTGTATACACATGCTGATTTCATTAAAACATTTCGATTCTGAATTCGATTTCGGAAAAAAACGTATATGCTCAGTTTGCTTAAAAACACTTAAAAGGCAAAAATAATTTCGAAATCGAAAATATTCGACTTGGAATCCGGTTTCGATAAAAACCATACACTAATTTGACTGAAAACCACGTAAATAGCAAAAGAAATTTTGAAAACTGTTTTTATAAATGCCGAGTTATAAAAAACGCAGTATTCGAATTCCGAAAAGTATCGATTTCAGTTTAAAAAAAATTTATTATGTGTGTAACCCAGTTACTTAGAAGTAACCCAGTTACTTAGAATGAATTTTTCTCGATATTGATTTTCGATTTCGAAAAAAGTTATATGCTCGTTAAACTGAAAAACACTTAAAAGGCAAAAAGTATTTTAAAAATCGATTAAATTTTTTCGATTTCGAAAATAGGTCGATTTGAAATTAGATTTCGAAAAATCATAAGCTCATTTTACTGAAAAACAGTTTCAAAAGCAAACAAACTTCGAACACCGTAAATTTTTTCGCCATCTAATTCGAAAATGGAGAAAAATTTCATTAAAATCGATCCAGCGGTGTCGTGAACAAACACTGAACACACATACATATGCATATATACATATGTATGTATGTAGATATGAATGTATGTAGTATGTGCGTTTGTACATTTATGTGTGTATATTTTATTTGTAAATTTATTTCCTTTCACGAATTATTGTTATATAATAGATATCGATACTTTGGCGGCTAAAGACGGCTGGAAATTTATCAAAACAGTCTGTGAAAAGCAATTAGAGTGTCTTTGCCTTCTTCCACTTTGACTGTGATTTTTAAGACAGTCAATTTTTCAATCAACTTCTCTGGAAAATAGGCAAACACAAAACTTGGC
Organism: Sturmia bella; assembly: GCA_963662145.1. NCBI lineage: Eukaryota > Metazoa > Arthropoda > Insecta > Diptera > Tachinidae > Sturmia > Sturmia bella. The sequence goes on from OY759170.1 coordinate 59,302,776, forward strand.
TGCAAAAAATTTGACTTTATTTCAATGATTAATTTAAGCGGCTTGTGCTCTCAGACTCATTATAGCTTTTTAATTGTTACTATTCTGTTTTCTTTTTTTTAATTGTTTAACAATTGTTGCATGTTTTGTGGCAAAAAATAAAACAAAATATTCGTGCTTTCAACATTTTTGAAGGATTTTCCGTCAACGCCATATAAAGCCATGAGTTTCCGTGTATTATATAGTAACCAGCTATTACTTTTTATACAATACGGCCAGACATACAGCGAAAAAGATATAACATACATACATATGTACATGGTTTTCACAAATTTAATATGTAATAGTTACTGCAATGACGTTTCTTTATTGCAATTTATTTGTAGGTTTCGTTTGGCTTATTTTTTTGTTTTGTTTTGTTTTGAAGTTTTGCTTTGAAGTGTTTTGCAGACTTTACTTAAGTTTCTTTCGTTGCCTTGCTGCATACAATTATATGTATACAATATGTGCGGTATGAATATTCTAGACAGTGCTAAACTTATCTATAAAGTGACGTAAACTTTAAATAACATTAAAGTTTTCTTTTGTATAAAAATAATAATGACAATGCACAAATTTGCCTGCATGCACTCGCCATAAAACAAGTTTTCAAGTACATACATAATCTTTAACTTCAAAACTCGCAAAGTGTAGGTAATATAAATAGGAATATAAATACAAAGTAATGACTAATTATTTTCATATTTCTCGAAATCTTTTAATGTTGACAAATTCTGAAAGATTCTCAATAATACTATAGAGATGCTACTACGCAAGCGGGATATCTAGATTAATGTTAAGATTGTGGCTGGGGAGCCAAATATTCTTGAACTTATTGATTACTCTATTTTTAATTAGTATGTAAGCGAAATCACTCTGAATGTAATCTGGTAATATATAGTTTTTTATTGGCCATATAAGGCTTCATATGTATATTACTTTAACTGAAATAAATAAATAAATAAATAAATAATAATTTTGAACAAAAAAAAAAAAACTCAGATTCATGTCGGTCATCTTAAAGCAAATTTAAAGCAGATAAAATTTACACATACATACAAATGAGCATATATGTATGTATGTATGTGTTTTTCAAAATCAATTTTGTTTTCCAAATCGAAAAAATTGCATACTTAAGAATTTGTAAATAGAATTTAAAAAATATTTTTATTTTTTGAAAGTGTCACTAAAATTATACTTGAGGAAGCAAAAAATATTTGTCATAATGATTTTATTGATTAAAAAACTAAATTTTTTTTGTATAATCGCCCTCATTGTTGATATCAATAACGACATAAGTGACATCGACTGCACATTTACGGCATTACCGTAGCCAATATTGATAGTAGTTGACTATTATTGACAGCGAATTTATAGTGATAAAATTGCAGTGATCAACATTTTTAAAGAAGAAAAGTAAAGTTGAAGACTTACTGGCTGGGGTACATACCATGGCTGTTTCACGACCACCACGTTGCTCATCAGCACACAAATTTTGTTTCGAACCCAGGCCCTGGCTAATTGTGTACTGTTTTTAAGCAGCAACGCACAGCCATCCTACCACCTGACCTTTTCACTACTGACTGTCTATATTTAATCTTAGTGATCAACTTTCCACTTTATCACTTGTTGTCGATGTTGTCGCATTCAAAAGTTTTTGTCGACAAACTTTTTAAAAAGTTGTTGCAATAAATGCCTAAATGGCACATTTATTGCCATATATTGTAAAAATTACTTTTGCTTCTCGAAGAGTTTGCCTGTAAAATTAAAATATTTATTTTTGTTCTTAACTTAATATCATTTAAAACTGTTTATACGCTGGTTGCCCCGTCTTGTCTGCACACCCAAGCCTTAACAGGATTGACTCTTTTCATAATCCATATTCGGCTTGTTTTAAGTACACTTGTGTGTTATCCGTACTTAAATTTTCAAGTATGCTTTGTACTAAAATCAAGTGGAAAAAAACTTAAATTTAGAACGAGCTTTTTCTTTCTGTGTAGGTCTGACAAATGCATATCTTGTGCAAATTTCAAGTTTTTATCTCTTATGGTTCAAAAGTTGCAGCCAATTTTAGTTAATTTTCACAGTTTCTTGTATGGGAGCACTCTTTGAATCTGATTTTTTTTTTGTTATTTTTAGTATTAAACACACGTTCTATGAAAATTTCAGCTCTCTGGCTCTTACTGTTTGGGCGTGACGGACGTAGAAGTCTCAGTAAAAGGGTGCCGTTTTCACTCTTGGAGTCCGGAAACCTAAAAATCATTGAAACATTAGTCACTTTTTGCTTTTTATCTTAAATTTTCTTTTTAAAAAATTTGTTTTCACGAATTTTATTTTTGTTCTTTTGGTTCCCTTTTGTTTCTTAGTCATAACATGTATGTTCTTTTGTTTTATTTATTTTTATAAAAAATGTGGCAAAAATTAGTGCAGTGAAAATACGGTTGAATTGTATTCAGTGACTGACGAATTGTCTTTTTTTCTCTCAACGCTAGTGCGCTTATTTGCAAAATATGTACCATTGTAGGTATAAATTTGTAAGTTTGGCAAAAACTTTTGAACATTCAAACACAAGCTTTGTTTTACCAAGTTCAATGAAACGATTAAAAAAAACATGTATATATGTATGTAGGTACACATGTATGTATGTATATCCCTTACCCATTGACATTCGCAGATGCATTTATTTTACTCCAACAAAAAATGTGTGCAAATGTAATATTAATATCTAAACTATTATCAGCATTTATTAAAAAAAGAAGAAATACTGTGAAGGAAAGTTGAAAATGTAGCACACATTTTTAATTTGTATGAAAGCACATGAGATACATAATTGCTTTGCACTACAAAAATGTAAGAAAAAAAAAATTGAAAATGCACTGTCAAATAGCAAAGAACAACAACAACAAGTTTTAACAAACCTGATACTTGGGTGAATGGGCGTACTTTATGAGCTGCTTAGTGGATGGACACCGGAACCCAGTGTATTATTTTTAAATATTGAGTTATTCATGGAAATGAAGTTGAAACTCAGCGCAATTGAGAGCATAATAGGACAAGGCGAAGTTTTAATCTGGCGTTCAGCAGTGCAGACACTTATAGCGCTCTTCATTGAAATACTCATTGCGCTCTTGGAGCACAACGTGCTTCACATTTGTATTCATATACATACATATACATATATAAACACCTAGCTATGTGCATACATATTCCCATCTCGATTTGTATTGACAGAAAGTCGTCGATTTTGCGGAATCGATTTTTCGATAGCTTTTGGCATGAGAGAGGGAAAATGTTCACAAAGACATAAAAAAAAAAAAATATTGTTCGAGATGTCAGATTTCAAAATTTAGTTAATTTTTTTTTTCATTAATATAAGGAGGCGTAGCATTGGGTCGGTATGTTCGAAATAAATATCGTTGAGCAAAAATTAGTAGGGATAGGACATACATTTGACTGCTCACCCTATGACAAGTTAACGATATGGGGGTGGTACATTTCACTTTCCAGGCAGTCAAATACAACCCCTTCAGTCCCAGGTTGCCCGTAAAGAAGACAATTCCCACAAATTTCACAATATTTTTTCCGAACACACCGACTTTTTACCACACCTGTCTAACTGGGCTCCCATACAAAAACACAAAAAAAAAAAATTGAAAATCGAACACCTCGAAAATCATGTTTCTTCCTTATATCATAAATTATCGAAATATCGATGGCATATATACCAAATAACCAGTCCTCGCGTTCCCGGGGGCTGGTCGCTCTTCTAATAGATTTAAATAATAAATTTTTACTGTATTAATATCGAATTCGCTTTTGAACAAAAGTAAATGCTCTCATTTTGCTGACAAACTTTTTTTTGCAAGAATCGAAAGTAATTTAGAAAATTGGTTTATAACCAATTTATGACCTATTCAAAAAAACTATTTTTACGATTTCGAAAATATGTTTGTATTCAAAAAAACTATTTTTACGATTTCGAAAATATGTTTGTAGATTTTGAACTCAACTTCGAAAAATATTTACATATACGCTAATTTTATTGAGAAACACTTTCAATAAGTACAAAGAACTTTGCAACACGGTGTAAAAGCAACCGAGTTAATCAAAACGTTATTTTTTCCGAAATAAAAAGAAATCGATTTCTTTTGTATTTTAATTGTTTAGTATTTTAATTGTTCGAGCCTTAAGGTCACTTTTTTTATATAAGTGTTTATTAAATTCGATATTCGATATCACAATGGATATCTTCTTCAGGAATGTTTTTTTTCCCTGAAGAAGATATCCATTGTGATATCGAAATATCGAATTTAATAAACACTTATAAAAAAAAGTGGCCTTAAGGCTCGAATAATTAAAATACTAGAAATCGATTTCGATAAAACTTCTATTTCAAAAAAAAAATTTATGTGCTTATTTTGCTGACAAGTAGTCAAAATGCGAAATGTATAAAAAAAAGTTGATTTATAAATGACTGATTTGTTTGGTTTCGAATTCGATTTCGAAAATACGAAAATAAAATATAACCTATATCTACATATTCTTAATCCAATTCTTCTTCTTCGACCTTTATTAACTCCCAGTTATCCCTCGCTTTTCTTCAAGCTTGAGGTCACATTAATGTTCAATAATAATTCAAAATGTTCGTCACTGCTGAAGCAGGCCCCCAAACGGAGTGTAGAGTTATTGAAAGAAAAAAAAAAGCAAATATTAAAATGACCTTCAGCTTGCAGAAAAGAGAAGGATAGCTATAGCCTATACATGTTTTAAGTTGGACATAGCTAATATATTTTTAACACTCTTGTTGTACCAATAAAATAAGCGTGGTACTTCTAACTCAATTATAAATTTTATTTAGAAATCTAAATAATTTTACTTCTAAGTCAAATCGAAATTTTATTTAAAATTGACTTAGAAGTACCAAAATTTCAACAAAATCCAGCCAGTAGTTCCTTAGATTAGCGACAACAAAAACCGAGTTGTTTAAAGGCAATTTGTTCACTTACGTTTATGTACTCACTTTACGATAAATACTTAAAATAAGTGGTTTATTCGATTTCGAATTTAATTTCCAAAAAAAAAAAAAGAAATGAAAATATATTATAACCTATGTATATAAAAAGTTGGACATGGTTTACATTTCTGTGCAAAACCATTAGCTTCGCAGATTAGCGAGAACAAAAACCGTGACACGATATTTTTTTAGTTATTTTTAAGCAAAAAATATGTAGGTAAAACACAGGGGAGAAAAAAAATCTACGAATAATTAAAACAAAATTAATTGTTTGCTACAAGTAATTAAAATAATAGTTTGTTGAACTTTTTTTAAAAATGTATATAAGCAATTAATAAACTAAAAAAGGTGCATACGAGGGCTGTTTAATCATTCATTAACTCTTTGAATTAAAGTTGATGTCTGGAGATTAGCACTCTTCTAGTGCTTTTTGATTATAACCTATAAATTATTAAATAAATTATACGAGTCTAAGATCTTTTATGAAAAAAAAAAAAAAAATTAGAAATAAATTTATTTATTTTGAAAATATATAAATAAATATAATTGTTTCTAATTATTTTTTATAATATACCTTAAGCTCGAGTAATTTATTTAATAATCTCATGATCATAATAAAATTTCAGTGTTTTACTAAAATTTTATTAAAATTCAAACTCCCCTCGTTTAACAACAACCAGAGAAAAACACTACTAAAAATACGAAATAATTGCATTGCTTTTTAATGAGAAGTATCGTACTAAAAATAAGTTTATTTTATTATCCAAACTACTTTATTTCATTTAACGCCTTGGTCGCTCAATTATCAAGGGAAGTAATTAAAATAATAGCGAGAAATCCGTAATCACTTTATATTGATGAAAGAAATATGTTAACTACTGACCGTCTAATTCATAAAAATTATAACAGGTTTATAAAGCTCTTATTTGACAGATTTTCCATACAAATATGTATGTCAAATAACAGTCTTATAAGCCTGTTATAATTTTTATGAATTAGCGGGTGAGTCTTTAATATATTGTCTTATTAATAGATTGAAGTGTTTTACCAAATGATTAAATTGTTAATTGCTTTACTTCCGTGTAGATTAGCAATAAATATGTTTAACATTTAGTGCAGCAAATGTCCAACTCAAATATTCAGCTCAATCGTAAACACACTCTCACGAAATGCCTTTCTCAACAAAAATATTTTTCTCGCAAAAGATTCCTTCAGTCATAAATTTCTTGGCAACAGAAAACATAAAATAGTGGCATCTTTTCATTTTAAGACAGCCATTTTGCTTGTTGACATTGGATTGTTTACTATTTTGTTGTTATTGCTATGCGCAAGAGATTGTGAAGACGAACGGACGAAGCTGATGGGGAAATTTGGTGCGGTGACGACTAAAAGTTGACTAAGCCGATAGGAAAGAGCAAATGCAAGTCATCCAAAAATGTGCCCATATATGCCCAAAATGCCCACATACATATGTCAAAATGTAAAAAAAAAATTAAAAAAAAACTTAAATACAATTGAGAAATGACACTTAGACCAGTAAATAGCTTTTTAAATTTTGGCTTCCTTTTTCATGTGGTCCAACCGAGTCACACTCCAAAAATGTGCCCATAAATGCCCAAATTCTTTCAAAGATCATCGATTTTTCACTCAGTAAAAATTTAAAAGTTTTTTAAAAAAAATCTTAAATGCAATTGAGAAATGGCACTTATACCAGAAAACAGACCACATTCTTGGCTTCCATTCTCAGGTAGTCCACTTAAGTTACACCCCAAAAATGTGTCCATAAATGCCCAAATTCTTTCAAAAGTCACCGATTTTTCACTAAGTTAAAACTTAAAAAATTTTTTTTTTAAATTGTAAAATACAATTGAGAAATTGCACTTTTGCCAGAAAATAGACCATATTTTTGGCTTCCATTCCCAGGTAGTACAGTTAAGTTATACCCCAAAAATGTGCCCATAAATGCCCAAATTCTTTCAGAGATCACCAATTTTTCATTTAATCAAAATTTCAATAATTAAAAAAAAAAAAAATTAAACAGTGCATTCTTGGCTTTCTTTTCCATGTGGTCCACTTGAGTGTGTGTGAGAGATTTTTGACAATTCCTTAGGAAATTTTCAAAAACTACATATATTTTTTTATGCGAGCCGAGTCGCCATTTCGAAGTTGTTGACAAACGGTTAATAGTGTGGCCGACTTTCGAAAGTGGGACAGAATTCAATTATACTTAGCTAGTAGTTTCCAGTGAATGAATCGTACGATTGTGTAGGATAGTGAATCACGGCCTTTATATGATTTTCACGTTTGCTGCAATAAATGTTGAACATATTAATTAGGTTAGTGCATAATTTTGTCATGGCATATTTGCTTAATCTGCTCAGCGGTGTTGCCACCCTGATAAAAGTTTTACTTAGTTTTTCGCCCGCCAAAATTGCTTCTTATTTCCCTTTTGATCATGTCATACACTGTTTAATTTGTTATATCTCACAGAAATTCGAATAAATAACCAGTTTAAATTTGCATTGAAAGCAAAGACAAAAATTCTCATGGCAACCAATTTCTTGCAGTGATGGTGGTGGTGATGTCAGTAAAATCACGCTCATCAAATAAAAATGCCATAATTTTTTGCGATTTTTATGAATCAGCATTTACTTTTTTTTTGCATAAAAAAAATATATATTCAAATTCAATTTTTAACTTGCATTCATTGTTAAACAAACAATACATTTAAATTACAAAAATCGCAGAAAATAAAACGAAAAAGATCGTACAGTGTCCTTGAACTAATACAGACCAGATATTTTCAACACATTTTCAAAATGTTTTCTCTCAACAAATTTTACAACTTATTTTGTTTTTCTTCCTTTCATTTTTTGATTTTTATCATCATTTTAAACAGAAAACTAAAAATCAAACTTGTTTCATTTAAATCAATTCAATTGTGTACACTCCAAAGAAAATAAAAACTGGTGTCGTTAGTTGCCAGGTTATTACATGGAAATAAATTATTATCTACGGTTTTAATTACATCTAACGGATGTTTTCATTGCGGCTGTATAATTTTAAATTAATATAAAGCAGAGAAAAGTTTATGTCAATTTAATTAAACTAGTTTTAGTGGATAGATGATAACATAGTGTCATGATATGAATATTGAATGAAACAATATGGAACTTTATGTGCGGCCGTGTATCGAAAATACTACTTTTCAAATCTTATTCTTCAGGTGCTCGATTACCTCACAGGCACACCAGTCTTCCAAGGGTACCAGAATCTAGTTAAGCGATCCATTTTCGTCAATGTCAGACTTTCAACTGAGAAGAAAAAAATTTATTTAACAACTTAAGTTTGACAGATGTCGAATTCCAGTCCGAAATCGATAACCCTTTTCGACTAATACTCGCGTATTACTGTAACTGAAGCTGTTTTCTTTTATTGAAACCCAGAAAGAGCCTGGTAAATTATATCTGACATCTAAAAAAAAGAGCCTTTAGCAGCCGCCGAAGCTGCTAGATCTGTTCTATCAATTCAACCATCTCGTAGAATAATCTTCACTCCAAATGCTGCAATATTCATGAAAGGTGTTGGTGGTGACACTGTAGGAAGAATAAATTAACTGCAGTCTCTTTTTTTTTAATTGTTCTTTGTCTTATTAAAGTTAGATAAGTGCATTGACTTTGTTTACCAAATGCACCATTTATTAGGAACAACAAGTAAATAAATAAATGAAAACATTATAATTAAGTCATTGCTTGGCTGAATAAACCTATAAAAAAAAGGCATCAACCGTACAGTATCTCTGAACAGAAGCAGCGGTTTTAAAATAATTAAGATTAGACATGAATTGCATTCAAAGAAAATATTTTAATTTCAAATTTAAATTGCATAATAGAAGTTGTTTTTTTATTATTATTAAGTTTTAGGCATCAATTTTAACTTTATAGTCGAACCTTCAAAAATTAACTTAATTATTTATTTGTTTTAAGAGCCAATTGAAATGTATTAATTCAGCTCCAAAATTTGACCGTACAAATGTTTTCTGTTTTTTTTATCTGTCTATATGCCGCCTACATTTCTTTGATGCTAATCAACTCATCAGTAGACTTTTTTTTTTTTTTTTAACACAAAACTGCGAAGCTTTTTGCTTGTCTGCAGAAACACCCAGAGCCTTCGGCAGGAATCGAACCTGCGACCTCGAAGACTCTTGGTAGAGCACTCTACCAATTCATCCATCGAGGCGCTCGATTCTTGATTCTTATTCCATAATTCCCATGAACAAAATGAGAATCAGAAATTCTTAAACAAACCTTTAACACAGCAAACATTTTTTCTTCGTTTTGCAACTCTTTTACTTTTCTTTACAACCTTCTATACAACACTTTACCATCGATTACTACGATTGGTATCTCTGAAAGTATCAAAAAGTAGAGGTTTTTTGAATATTCAAATATTAACTTAATTATTTATTTGCTTTAAGAATTATGCAATAAGTGATTAAGTTTCAAACATTTTTTTAAGAATTTTTCGAGTCTACTGATGAGTTGATTGGCATCAACGAAATGTCGGCGGCATATAGACGGCTAAAAAAGACAGAAAACATTTGTAGGGTCTATTTTTGCACCTGATTTAATTAATACACTTATAGTCGATACACAATTGTTATTGTAATTTTATCGGGCTTGAGTTCGATTTTTTACTTCCTCAAAATTGAGAAAGATTTTTTGTCATAAAATTGTTGTGATCAAAATTTTTAAAGAAGATAAGAAAAGTAAAGTTGAAGTCTGATAAAATGATTAACAATTTTTTGTATGTTGTTTGATGTCTCTCTTTAAAAAAGTAAAAAAGAACATACATTTCAGGTAGCATATAAAAAAATTGTGCACACTACGGTGTTCTTAATTTTGGGAATTTGTCCCCAAATAGGGGACTTTCTTTCGTAATTGATACAAATTTTGCAAAAATTCCCAGGAAACTTTTGAGAATAAATAATTTTTTTTACAACTGTTTTTAATTATTTCATCGGGCATGAGTTCGATTGTACTTGCTCAGAACTAAGTATTTTTTTTTTTGGAATAAAATGAAAGTGACTAACATTTTTAACGATAAGAAAAATACCATGGCTGTTTCACGACCACTGCGTCGCTCATCAGCACCCAATTTTTTGTTTTTAAGCAGCAGCGCATAGCGATCTTAACACCTGAGCTCTTTATCACAAAACATCTTTCTCAATTTTGAGGAAGTACAAATTGAACTCAAGTCCGATAAATATACTAACAATTATTAATGTTCTGGATACTCGTTCTTCGACCTTTTTTTATTTAACTTTATTAGATTTTATAAATGAGCCCTTGGGTTCATTTATTCTCAATAAATATATTTTCTATTTATTGATAAATTTTCAATATTTCGATACGCCTTTGTGTATCTTCTTCAGGAAAATGTGTTTTCTAATATTAGAAGAAGATACACAAAGGCGTATCGAAAAATCGAAAATTTATCAATAAAAGGAAAATATATTTATTGAGAATAAAGTGACCTTGCGCTCATTTATAAAACCTAATAAAGTTAAAACAATTATTAATGTTTTGTGCACTTGAATTTTCTAAAATCATTAATTAATTATCATCTTCTTTTCTTGTATTTCAGATTCCGCCAGGAGCTGTAAGTATTGATTGATTTTATTTATTTATTTTTTTTATGATTTCCTCACAAAACTTCATTACGTGTATCTTTCCATGGTTCAAATTGAGAAATGTCAAATGAAATGCAGAAAAAAGTTGACTATAGATGTGGTTCCGATTCAACATCCATCGGCCCTTAAAATTTAATCATTTATAATGAGTCCAACACTAATCCTATATTTCTATAAATATTTCTTGTCAGTACTGCTCGCCAGGCGAATAAATTTACTTACTTTTAAACAACACTCTACACCTAGAGATTATCATATTTTCTTTATCTATGAATAATAAAAAATCCTCTGCTTACATCCCGATTTAAACTAAACTAGTGATGAAATTCATTCATATTATGTTTTTAGCATCAATTTTTTCATCAGACATTAAAATCGAATTTATTGAAATTAAAATTTTTTTTTGCTGCAATTTAATGTTTTAATTTTAATGTATACACACACACACATTCTCATTCACTGATAAGTAAATTCTACAGCTTAATAATACATTTCATCACTTATAATTTTGCAAATTTTTATTTATTTATTTCTATTTTTTTAATACATGTACAAATACGTTTTTTTCCCATCTTTAAAGGGCGAGATGTTCTATCAGAATTTAAAAATTTAAAAAATAAACCGGGATTTGATGGTTCTTGTAAGTTTTTTTTTTGTTTTGTTTTGTTTTTTTTATTGGTTTTAGAAATTATAAAAAAAAAAATCTAAATTTATTTACACAAATGTCTGGAACTCACAAGGTGTACTAAAGTTCTAAGTAGATTCTATACTAGAATATATACATATATATATGTATATATGTACATGCAGTATGCGACAAAGCAATTGCGCGAACACAGAAATTTTAATTGTTACATTATTTCTTTTGGCTTATTTACTTAAAATTGTAGTCCTATTTTTTTTAATAAAAAAATCATTTTGATAACAGTTTATTATTTGCCATTAAAGCCAGAGTACATATTCGAAAAAACAAGAAATTTAGAGCTGTTTTTTGTCTTTAAACTTGCAGCATATTTATATGCTGCAGACATTTCGTTGAAGCCAACCAACTCTTCAGAAGACTTGAAAACACTTGAGAAAATATGTTCATTCTACTTCATTCGCAGTACATTTACTTTATATTACATCATTTGTTTTGTCAAGTTGGCTGCATTAATAATTAATTCAAGGTGAATTTTTTAATTTTTTCTATATTTGAACACGGTTATATCTCGGTGTACTGTACGGAAACTTTCTTTTGTGCCTGAAGCACAGGTGTAGATATGTAGGGTATTCCCCTGCATAAGTGGGGTGTTCCCCTGAGTACTGTTCCAAGGTGGAAGTTGAGAGAACTCCAAATGAAATAGAGCGTTTAAATTAATTTGAGAAAATTACAAGCGGGTGAATTTTAATATGAAATGGCAAATGAAATTGATAAGACTCCATTTGAAAATTAGGATACAATTGAAAAACTTGTAACTTCCCATCGAAGAAACTGAAACACAGACACCCAGAAAAACGTGACCACTACTTGTTGACCTTTATTTTGGGCAAATACATGCACATAAACAATTAAAATGTATACACGCACAAATACCAACGAAAAGAAAAATTAAGAGAAAATAAAAACTTAAAAACACCAAGTTTCACTAGAGCATGTTTTAAGGTTATGTTCAATCGACGAGCAAATACAAAATTTAGAGCAAATTTTTTATTTACTCTTGCAATGTTTTTGTAAAGTCGAATATTTTTTTGGACTGTAAATTTTGTATTTGCTCGTTGAACAAACATAACCTAAAAATTTACTGCCTGTTTTTCTAAATACCATATCGATTGGCAAGTGCATTGCACAACACATTACAGAGAAAACTCGGTCTGGTTCGTGTGTGGAACAAATTGCCTGCATACGTATTTCCTTCTAGTTACAATGTAGGAAGATTCAAATTAAATACAAAGTGGACCAAAAGAAATCACAGTTGTAGGCGACTAATGAAGTAAATCCAAAACGTTTAATTTATGCAATTTATTGAGTTTAAAAAAGTACAAAGTAAATTATTGAAAACGTGAATTGGCGTGTTTCCTTTGGTATGTCTTCTTGCGTGTTCGATTAATACTGTCGTTATTTTAAAAATTCTTATGTAAGGTGGAGAGAAATACACAGCTTTCTATTTCATGCCAGTGATGTCAACAACAGTATTGGAAGTTGCTCTTATTTTGCCAAATGGCAGCCAATGTCAAATCTGTTTTTACATTTGTGTAGTAGACAGCTGTAGAATACAAGTGAACAAGCCATGGAGCGAGCGATACACTCCCCAAGAATGCGGTATAATCGTGTCTATGACGACCACAATCATAATGAGCGATGAGGCTCATTTCTACCTCAGCGGGTAGAAATGAACAGGACGAACTATCTCTGCTGGGGCGCCGAAAATCCAAGAGTGATGCACGAGGAGCCATTACACCCACTCAAAGTGCCTGTATGGTGCGCTGTTCACGTTGGAAGAGTCATCGGGTCATTTTTTTTTTCGAGGACGCCGCTGGTCAAACGGCCACGCGCTATAGGGCCATGTCAACAGTGTGTTTTCTGTCGTAATTGAACGAATTTGGTCTGGAGGACATGTGGTGCCAACAGGACGGAGCAACGGCACACATTGCGCGAGCCACAACCGATATTCTGAAGCCAAAACAACATCGGATGCTTTCCTTTGGCCCACCTGTTATACACAAACACTATTCCATCCTTCAATTGTCCTAATTCCGGTACAATGGCATTGCATATGTGGGGATTGTCCCCCGAGTACTGGTTTAAATAACAGTACCAGAAATCAACAAAACTTTACGATATTCCCAAAACCTCAGGACCAATAGAATATTTAGAACACCTTGCTGTAAACTCCTGAAATTCTTTGTTGTAAAAAACCAATCATTTTGTTTATTCTAATATACATACATACATATATATTTTATTTTATTAAACTTGCTTTTAACTAAAACCATCAAGCAAATAAATACTGTTCTCATTTCAAATAAAAATAAATCATTTTAATAACGCAATACATACCAGCGAAGCTTAATCAACCGCGATATACATATTTGTCTCTAAATGATACATATTTGTTATTCAATACTTAACATTTTGTATTAAATTCGCTGCGTTCTTCGTTGATTTTTTTCTCTTTGCTGTTAAACAAAAAAAAAAAAAAAAAAAAAAAAAAAAAAAACCCACATTTTTATGAAATTATTAATTTTGCTTCCATGTGATTTAATTTTGTGCTCTTTCAGTGAAATGTATGTTTAAGGAAACTGGCGCTAAAGAAGGCATTATAGATGTGCTGCTGGAATTCATATTGGGTGATAATCCCAACACTGTGCTGGAAAAGCTGCGCCTAGAAGGAGCCACATCGTCAGTGTGTGGCAAAGTGTTTAAGATCGGTGAGCCCACTTACAGTTGTCGCGAGTGCGGCATGGATCCTACCTGCGTGTTGTGTGTTAACTGCTTTAAACAATCTGCTCATCGCTATCATAAATACAAAATGTCCACCTCGGGCGGTGGTGGCTGTTGTGATTGTGGTGATGAGGAGGCGTGGAAAAAATCTCATTATTGTGAAGAACATTTGGTAAGTTTTTTTTTGTTTTAACTTGTTTTTTTAAGGCTTTTGTGAAAATATGTTGCCTAATATCTCTTTTATGTGTACAAACTATGTTTGCCTTTTATCTTAATTTAAAACAAAGTTGCGATAAAATTGGTCGTGTCCACTATATTGCTTTGAAAACTTAAAACGAAATTTGTCAGGTTTGATTTCATTCGAGGTATGACTGCGTTGCAACAAAGCAGCCGTCTGAAGAAATATTTACTAAGCTTTGCCTGAGAAAATGAGACCACCGCTTTCTTGTTGACCTTTATTTTTAACAAATACATGCATATAGACTTTATATATGTACAAAAATAAATGTAAATATATACAAATTCCACAAGAACAAATTTTAAGGTTATGTTTACTCAACGAGCAAATACAAGACTCATAGTAAATTTGTCTTGGCTCTTGAAAAGTTTCGCTAGAAAGGTTATCTTTGCTCAACGAGCACATAAAAAATTTAGGGTAAATTTGCATTGCCTCTTGAAAATTTTCACTAGAAATAATTTTAAGGTTACGTTTGTTCAACGAGCAAGTACACTCTTAAGAGTAAATTTGTATTAGCTCTTGAAAAGTTTCACAAAAACAAATATTAAAGTTATGTTTGGCCACCGAGCAAATACAAAGTATAGAGTAAATTTGTCTTGGCTCTTGAAAAGTTTCGCTAGCATAAATTCTAAGGTTATGTTTGCTCAACGAGCACCTAAAAAATTTAGAGTAAATATGTATTGGCTTTTGTAAAGTTTCACTGGAATAAATTTTAAGGTTATGGTTGCTCAGCGAGCAAATACAAGATTTAGAGTAAATTTGTCTTGGCTCTTGAAAAGTTTCGCTAGAAAAACTTTCAAGGTTATGTTTGTTCAACGAGCACATGAAAAATTTATAGTAAATATGTATTGGCTTTTGTAAAGTTTCACTGAAATAAATTTTAAGGTTATGGTTGCTCAATGAGCAAATGAAAAATTAGGAGAAAATTTGTATTAGCTCTTTAAAAGTTTCACAAAAACAAATATTAAAGCTATGTTTGCTCAACGAGCAACCACAAAACTTGAAGTAAATTTGTATTGGATCATGAAAAGTTGCACAAGTAAATTTGTATTTACTCTTGAAATATTTTTTGTAAGAGCAAATTATTCTTATTTATTAATTTTTCTTCCTTGTTCTGCCTAATTAAATGTATGTACATATGTACTCAATATCCCTTCTTTTTGGCTTCTTTGAATTCGAATAAAATAAATATTTTGCTTACTGTTGAGTGTCCTGTTTACAATGTATGTATGTATGCATTACAATATGTAATTTTTTTTATTATATACAGGATAAATAGGTGAATTGGGCGAGGCAGACCTATTAACTACGCCAAGATCTATTATGCATTTATTTATGGCGAGTGTTCAGTTATTAGATGCAGTTTTTGCAGTTTACAGAAAACACATTCGTTTTCTTCAAACACACATAAATCGAATTCGTATATATTAAGGTTTCATTTCATTTCATTTTTTTTTTACTTTCAGAGAGGCAAAGAAAACAGTAGCAGCAGTACAATAATAACAGATGCCATCAAAGAACGCTGTGAAATTGCATTCGTTGCCATTTTATCGTTTTGTGTCAATTATCTGGAGATTGAATCTAAAGCCAGTTTGGAGTGTTTAGATGGCGATGGCGCTGGCGATGATTATTTCTGTACTGTACTCTATAACGACGAATCTCACACATTCGATCAAGTCATACAGACACTAACGAAGATTGCCAAAGTCCAACAGAAGGAAGCCACCGAAATTGTGGCCAGCATTGATCGGGAAGGACGAGCGGTTGTCAAATGTGACTCGTTTAGCGAATGCAATGCTTTAAAAGAAGCAATTGAAAAACAATCTGTACCCTCAAACATGGCCATGCCAAATAGCAGAGCCAACCAGTCTCTACGTGTGTCCGTTTTGCACATTAGAGCTGTGGCTTGTCAGCAATTTGCTCTGCAACTGCTGACTTGGTTCCAAGAGTTCTTAGTACGCCATAGTACATTTCGTCAGATATTTGCCCGCATAATTATGGACAAGAAGGCTCCGTATTGTATACGTCACATACTGGAATACGATGTAGAGTTGTGGAAGACGGCTCGCACTTGCTGGCATCGTCTCTTAATTTCTGGCATGTTAATGGAATATGATAATAAAATGGCGTTGGCGCAGGAGTTCTCCAAGAACTATGCCACCATTGTGCAGGACTTTATAAGCGATGATCATGACCATTCGTTTTCCATTGTCTCATTAAGTGTTCAATTGTTTACGGTACCGAGTATCGCACATTATTTAATTGCCCGTGAGGGCATATTTTTCAAATTATTGCACACATTCTATCACAAATCCATAGAGGATTTTATGCAAATGAAAACTTTGCACTTTTCGAAAAGTGTTTCTACGCTTTCACATTTCAAAAGAGCCGCGTATATCCTTTACGATTTGCGCTATATATTGAGTTTCAAGCCCGACGCCTGGACAGACGAGCTGCGCGAGGGTTTTATTGAAGGTTGCAAGGCGTTGCTGCGTGTTTTGAATGCTATGCAAGGTATGGAATCGGTTACACGTCAAACGGGCCAACACATGGACTACGAGCCGGAATGGGAGTGCGCTTTTAATTTGCATATCAAATTAGCCAGCACAATTTCATTAGTTTTAGAATGGTGTGCCACCGATAAAGAAGTTTTGGTCAAACTCTATCAAATGGTTATGCGCAATTTATTGCAAAATGGTTTTATTGTAAGTCAAGCGAAAGTCGAGCCCAGATCTGTGGCCGGTCATATAGCAAAATGTCTGATCTATGATGTGGCCTCAAAACCAGTTTCTGTACATTTGCCGCTATCAAGATTCTTTGCTGGCCTTTACCTACATTTGGGTCAGTACGGCTTGAATTTCGATTTCGTTACCAGTCAAAAGCGCACCCCCGAAGAGATTATGGAGCCCATCTTGTGCACCCAAGTTATGATTGCTCAGGTTTGTTTTCATATTGGTAATCAAATAATATATACTCTAGGCTTTATATTTAAATTTCGCAATTAATCATTACTTAAAATATTCGAATATTCAGTCAGGACTAAGTTAAAAATAATTTGTAAAAAAGTTAAGTTGTAAAACAAGCGGAATGTTGCAACACAGAACCCTCATATGCGAACAAAATTCGCAATTTAAAAATAGGCTTGCAATATTTTCTGCAAAAGTTGTTGCAAAAACACCACAGGGTAAAAAAAAGTGTGAAAATCTGCGAACAAAATTTGCAATTCAACATCCCAGAGTACAAAAGTGCAAAAAACCTGCAAAATTCGAAAATGGGCCTGCATTGTTGTGAAGTGAAATATGTAGCTGCAAAAACACCACAGTGCACAGAAGTGAGAAAATTCGCCAAAAAATTTGCATTAATTAAAAATATAGAACTCCAAATTTTTTTTTTTTAAATTTGAAGCGGTTGCAAAAAAAAGCATAGCAGCGTGTAAAAGAGCAAACTAAACTTGCAAAGTCCAAAAAAGCATTTGCAAAATATATTGGTAAAGTGAAGTAGTTGCGAAAGCAGCACAGAGTACAAAAGTGCGAAAATAGAAATTCAGTAGTTCTTAAAAAAGTTAAAATTGCAAAGAAAACATCATAGCAGGGTGCAACAGTACGAAAAAATTTACAAAATTCAAAAGTAGGCCTGCATTATTTTTTTTTTTGAAGAATAGAAGTGGTTGCAAAACACCACGGAGTACAAAAATCCACGAATAATTTGGAGATGTCGAAATAAAAATTTAGTACATCTTAAAAAAACACATGCGCTTCAAAAATCTGAAAATTCGAAAAACTAAAAACAGACTAAGATTTCTTGAAAAGTTAAACAGTGGAACATTAGACACTAGAATTGCGACGAAACCGCGAAAATTCGCAAAAAATATTGCAATGTGCAAGAACAGGATATCAATAGTTTATTAAAAAATTGCAAAAGAATAATACGAATTAAAATAGATTGCAAAAAAGTTAAATAGTTACAAAGACACAAAAAAATGCTTTTTGCCACCTTAAAAAGCTTTCGCGAATTTTCGCGGTGTTGTGTCTGCTGTGTTGTTTGTACCGGTTTAAATTATTTAAAATCAATTGTAAGTTTCCTTGAAATTTTTTAAATTATGTTGTTTGCAACTGATCACATTTTGTAAAAAATAACAATGATTTCAAAACTTTGTGTTTGTGTAAGCGAACGATGTCGAGTGACATCGCGGGCTGTAAATTTTTTTGTTTGAGAAAAATTTTATATACTCGGATCTTTTTGTGGTGTACCAAAATATTGCAAATTTGAAAATAAAACGCTGCAAAAATTTTTATTTCAAACTTGAACGGAATTTTAACATTTTCATTTTAAAAAGCTCTAAATTAAGAATCAAAAGTTCAATTGAAAACTTCGCATATTTTTCCACAATATCTATTTGAATGTTTTCTTCCATTTGTTTTTAGGTGAATGCAGGCATGTGGCGTCGCAATGGTTACTCCCTACTCCATCAGCTTTACTTTTACCGCAACGTACGCTGTCGCACCGAAATGTTAGATCGCGATATAGTTGGTATGCAGATTGGCGCATCTCTGATTGAAAGTAATCAATATTTGATACATCTGCTGAATAAATTTAATCTCATGGACTGGATACAGCCAGAATATAAAGATACCACAACTGAGCCCACAACAGACGATGATTTCATTAGACAACTTTCCATGATCGATGAATTTTTGGAGTTATTAATTGTGGTTATCGGAGAGCGTTATGTGCCCGGTGTGGCACACGTTACGGAGGAGGATCGCACCAAGAAAGAAATCATACAATTGTTGTGCATCAAATCCTATTCACATTCTGAACTAAACAGAGCTTTGCCTGATTCAAATAATGACACCGTATTAGAAGATGTTATTGATTCTGTTGCGGTTTTCAAAAAGCCACAAAAATTGGATGCCAAAGGTGTATATGAGCTCAAAGAGGAGTTATATGACGACTATAATTTGTACTTCTATCACTATACAAAAGAAGAGAAATCCAAATCGGAAGAAACACAGAGACTAAGACGTAAAACTAAAGGCGAATTGGTATGTTGCCCACCACCAAAACTGCCAAAATTAAAGGATGCTTTCGTGTAAGTGAAATAAATACATAGAGAAAGAAGTATATCGGAAATGTGGAAAGAGTTTCAAATATTTTCTAAACTTTGTTTTACTTTAACACCTCAAAGTGGCGAGTGCTAATTGAAGAATTGGAATTTTGGAGGGCTTTCAAATCAATTAAGTTTTATTGTTCGAACTCCTTGTTTATTATTTTGTATTACATTTATCAGGTTTAAGTTCATTATATATTAATTTTGTGAGTTATATGATTTTAGCAAGATAAAAAAAAAACATCAAGGACCTTTAGCTGTTTCAAAGCCGCCACCCCTCTCGTCAGCACTCGCCCTTGATGCTTTCTTTATCTTGTTTAATTAATATCAATCCCAAAAATAATATATAACGAACTTAAACCTGATAAACGAAATACGAAATGGAAATAATATAAGAAAGAGTTCGAATAATAAACATTAATTTAACAGTTTAATTTTTTAAATTTAAGTTGTAATACAACTTGGTTACCTTTGTGTGGTGAGAAACTTTGACCCGATACATATAAATAAAAAATAATAATAATGGCTGTGTTTGATATAATTAAAAATTTAGACAAAAACCATGCAACGTCTTGGGTGGCTGAGTGCTGTGATTGTCGCTTTAGAAACATGAGCCCCTGAATTCAAGGACGAGTACTGATGAGAAGTGTGGCGGCTTCGATACAGCTAGTTGCCCACTCTTCTAAGTGTTGATGATGTTATCATTGTCCTATTCAATTAATATCAATCCCAAAGATAATATATAAAGAACTTAAGCCTGATAAACGGAATACGAAATAAGGCTTTCGCGTCTTTAAAAAGTGTTGGGTGTCTTTGTTTTTGTTACTAGAAAAGTGAAAAGTCAACTATAGTTTAACACCTACATATATTCATATAAACTATTGAAGGTTTATTACACGTTTATTTGACAAATATTCCGTAGAAATACGTTAAATAAGATCATAATAAACTTACAATAATTATTATGAATATGGACTTAAATGATCAAAAATGTATGTATATTTTTTCAGCAGCAAAAACTATCTTAAATATAAACAATTATGGCCATCATTTTAAATCTTGAAGGTCTTGGTAATCTGGTAGATCCGGTTAAAGCCTAGTGCAGCAAAAAAAAAAAAAACGTTCTACGCTTTTATTTACTACATAGTGGTTATACATTAGCGGTTCTCACTTTTGATAGTAAACTCGGTTGTACATTTGGTTAAAGTAGCAGATTTGATTAAAGTACTAGTGTTTACATCACTGCAGCAACAAAATGTACTGAACTTTTATTTTCTACGCTGTGATTAAAAAATCAAACAAAAAGCTTTAGTAAACATTGTAAAAAAATTACTGGGAATCACAGATATTCTGTGCTGTGAATCGTTTTGCCGGCAAAACTTAATTTTGTGTTGATAAAATAAAAAATATGGAAAAAACAAATAAAAATATACTGGTGAAGAGAAAACTTGACAAAATTCACAACAAAAGGTGGACAGATAAAGAAATTCAGCATGTTTTAGAATATTTGCAAGAACGTGCAGACTTTGAGGTAAGAAAGTCACTCGAGCTTTGTGGTAAAAATCGTAATGAATATAGCAGAGTTGTAAAATTAATATCAATAGTGAAAACCGCTATTAAGTAATAGTTTATTATTTGCTATTAGAGTCGGAGTAAAGTTGCTAAGAAAAGTAAAAGTTACTTGTTTTTTTATAAGTGTTTATTAAATTCAATATTTCGATATCACAATGGATATCTTCTTCAGGAATGTTTTGATGTTTTTTCAACAATTTTTTTTTTTTTTATGAAAAAACATCAAAACATTCCTGAAGAAGATATCCCTTGTGATATCGAAATATCGAATTTAATAAACACTTATAAAAAAAAAACAACTGACCTTAAGGCTCGAACAATTAAATTGTGCTATCATATTTTTGGAACTCTCATTAGGCTGTCACAAATAATAACATAAAAAGTAGAATATTTAAATGAATAAGCTAAATTTTACTCATGTGTATTTTTTAGCCAAACATAAAACTTTGCCCAGAACTTGTCAATCACAATTAAAAGTTCGAGTTTGTCTGTCAAAACCAAAAAAAAAAAAAAAAAACTACAACATACTTTGTTTGTCTGTTCAAATACCCAGAGTCTTGGGTAGCAACAACTAAGTTTAATTAGTCGAACATAACTTTCAATTTCCTTTTTTCGGCCGAAAGATATTGATAAGAAATGATAATAACGTTCCCCGTGCGATGTTTTAAAGTAGACACAAAACTGTTTAAGGGTTTCTGAAATGACGACAAGTTACAAATACCTAAAAACTATTGCAATTGATTTTCAGCATTATTTGTGTTTTTTTCTTCTTCTTTATAGAACTATTGCTAATCTCTTGCAATGTGATGTTATGATGCATCTTATGAATACCATATTAGAAAGAGCTTTAGATCTCAAAACTAAAAGCTTTCAGGAAAATCATTTACAAAAGGTAGAGACAATTTTTTGTGATTTTTAAGTAAATTTAGCCAAATGAAAAATGCCCTTTTTTATCTCTTCTAGATTCTACATTTAATTGGTTATGGTTTGCAAGAGGAAGAATCCGAGCATTATCCATTTTTATCATTCTATCAATGCGCTCAAAAGCATAAGATTTTGCCAAAATTGGAAGAATTATCACGTAGCGCTAGAGTAATAAAATGTTTTCTCTTCATCTGTATTATTATTTCAATCGAAATTTTTATTTAGGTTGAAGCCCACCGTGATTTCATTTTGTGGATTATTAAAAAATTCAAAGACTTGCAAGCCAAACAACCGGTTGAAAGTACAGAACGTATGCAGAGTGATGACCTAGAACAACCGGGCACTTCTGCCGGCACCGATGATGCCAATAATACAGCTGATTCGGCCACAACTGCCGAACAGGAGAAGCAGGAAAAAGAAAAACGTGCTCGTTTGGCAGCCGAAAGACGTGCTAAAATTCTGGCACAAATGCAAAAGGCCCAAAATCAATTTATGACCTCAAATGCTGAAATGTTTGCTAATGCCAATGATGTGGCCGGCGATGCCAATGCCGGCTCTGTTATGGAATGGCAGGATGATAATTGTATGGAGGGAGCGGTGGCGTATAATTCGATTGCTTGCCTGGGTGTAGAAAGACGCTTGCAACAGCTGGAAGAGGAGAAATACAATTGTATATTATGTTTCGAGGAAGCAACTGTGTGCAAGGATGGTCCTACTTTAGTGTATTCAGCTTTTGTGCAAAAATCAAAGGTAAGTGGAAAATTTGTTGTAAAATTTGGTTTTGAATGACGAGTGTAATGAAAAGCGAGCCACGGAAGTGGTACAGAAACATGGGCGTTAATTAAAAAAAAAATACAGGGGAAATCTGAATTCAGAGCATTTATCTGCGTTGTGTGTGTTGCCTCTGTTACGGTCGCGAAAGAACTAAAACATCGTAACAAATGTCATGTTGACAGTGATGACAATAATTGCCATCTCTCTTATAAAATCTAAAATTGTTGGATTACAAATATTTGGTGATACTCTTTCATATTTTATTATATTTCACATAAAAAAGTTATTAAACTTTGCTGCAGAATCTAAAATGAATAATAATTCGACTTTACTTCCCCAGAATTGAGAAAAAGAAAATTTTTTTGTGATAAAATTGTATGCAACAATATGGAATTACCTGGGTTCAGAGCAATTAAGTTGCTGATGAGCGTCGTAGTGGAAGTGAAACAGCCATTTTATGTACCCCAGCCAATAAGCCGTCAACTTTGGTTTTCTTGTCTTCTTTAAATATCTTGATCGCTTCAATTTTACCACAACAAAAAAGAAATATTTCTCAATTCTGAGGAAGTAAAATTGAGCTCAAACCCACCCAATCACACAATAAACAATTATAAATCATAAAAAGTTTCTCTATAAAGTTTAATTAATGTTTAAATTTACTCAACTGTAAACATTTATTGGTCATACACTTCTTTTTTTATGGCGTGTACTTGCAGGTCTTGAAGCCCGGCTCGAACTTTCCCTATTCTATTCACACAAGCAGCTGTGGCCATGTTATGCATGTCAATTGTTGGCAAGAATATTATAACAACGAGGAATCAAAAGAATTGCGTCGTCCCAGACGTCATCCGCTGCAAACTTTCCCCTCCTCGCCGAGCACTGAATTTCAGTGTCCATATTGTCGCTGCTTAAGCAACACTGTACTGCCACTAACAGCACCGCTCTCCAAATACTCTGCGCCCAATGTTATACACGCCGGCGATGAAATCTATCCCATTGACTTGTGGATCGAAGGTATACGTGCGTTCAGTGACAAACTCAATAATTTGATGTTAACTGAAGATGTCATCATGTTGAAATTTCATTTACCCGAGTGGTTTGCCACTCTCAAAGAGGCTCACATTGTTACCGATCCCAAGCAATTTGCAAAAATGGCACAACCCATACCCCGGCCGGAGCTGCAGTCAAGTTGGATTAATTTCGTTCAACATTATGTGAACTCGCTGAAACGTAACGACGAAGATGATTTGCTCTGCATGTGGCATTCTTGTATTTATACAATACAATCGTTGGAAGTGTACATGAGAGCAGTGGGTAAACCTTTAAAGGATGAAATGTCTATACGTCATAAGAGTTGCTTAAGTGGTTTAATACGGGCCTGTTGTCTGTATGTGGCCCATTTAACACAAACAGATTTTGACAGTCTCATAAAACCGGTTGCCGATCTCTTGAACGAGGTGTTTAAACACAATGGTGATTCAGTGCTGGAATGGAATTGTTTTGGCAAAATGATATCGACCATTATGATGGTGCCAAATATTCTCTTCACTCGTGAGGGTAAGTGAAAGAATTTGTTTCAATTTTAATTGTAATTTTTCATGAAAACAATAATACCGCAGTTACATACATAAATCTCAGTCATGCTTTTAAACTCTTAAAGCTTTACAAAAACACAGAATACAATGCTTATTCAAAAAAAGAAATTTAATATTAATTTAAATGTATTTTGATTTTAAATTTTCATACAACATTTAATTTTTTAATATCCATTTCAAGCACATATGTATTTATTTTTTAAATTTAATAAGCTTCATTAGTTGACACCAAAGAAGAGTTTATTGGAAATATGTGATAATGTGACAGGAGAATGAGCCAAGTGCATTGAAAATGAATGTAGACAGTTTTAATTGTCAATGTAGTGGTAGGGCTGCCTTCGGGAATTTCCAGAAAGTGACACAAAAAATGTTTTTTTTTTTTTGGTAGAAAAATAGAGCCGCACATGAAAGTAGTTTGGGCAAATATAAGTAGCACACATTGTTTTTAAAGATTTTTATTTTACAAAAAGAAAAATAAAACACAAAGAAGGGAAATACGAGGGCTGCCTTTTATATTTCACGATTTATTTCACGATTATATTTCACGATTAGAGAACAAAAACAAATATGATTAATTTCGGTAATTATTAAATCATCGAAAATTGTTGTCCATTTAGCTATAAAATTTGACTTTTATTGAACTTGAGCCAGTTAAAAGTCATTTAATATAAATGTTGAATGTAATTAAAATTTCAGTAAAATGTTAGAAAATCACTTTATTGTTTTTCAAAATATTCCCTATGAAGATCTATACCCTTTTACATGCGTTTGCACCAATTATCGAAGCGCTTTTGCCACTCTGATTGAGGTACAGTTATTTCCGCTTAATTGAGCCCAGCTTAATTGAGTTTCCCGCTGTATTGCACTAAAAATCATGGAACGAAGTCATTCAGTATACCTGTCTATGTCAAAATACCTTAATTGTTTCGCAAATTAAGACCGCATTGCAAAAAACAAGAACAAATGTTTCGCTTAATTGATTCCGTCTACTTAATTTTATTTTTTGCTTCACAAACGTATAAAAAATATTTTGCGGCAAAAAGGTTATGGTACTGTCCCTTTACAAATATTGTACTATGAACGTACCTGATTTTTATTTTGATTTAATAAACCTAAACAATTTTTCAACCTAATATGTAACTAAAAAAATGAGTTTTATTTTCCATCTACGCATGGGTGTTTCGCTTTATTGCATATATTGCTTAATTAACCGATTTTCGTTCAATTGCGTCGGCGATTCAAGTAACCGAGTATCGCTTAATTGAGTTCCCGTTTAATTGCGTCAAAAGTCGTGCATTTTTAGAAACTCAATTAAGCGGAAATAACTGTATCTCCAAAATATGCATTCTGAATGCAGCAACCGTTTCGTCAGATGTCGAAAGACGTTGACCTCTCAGTTTGTTTTTTACGTACGGGATTGGGTTTTGGGTGCTCAAAAATGCAGTTGTTTGAGCCAATGTGTGATAGTGTGCTCCGTCTTTGTCTTATGTGTCGGGATTTGCAACCCTAGTGTTGTTCTCTGGCAACTGACTGCTCTATGGTAAAGTTGGACATTTTTGAGGTTATACTCGTATATACACAAAACGTTTTGACATCTTTTGTTTTGACGTCTTCGCCCGAAAATGGAATTAAACCGTGAACGTTTTCATGCGATTATTTTTTGAAAATTTATTGATTTTAAATAAATTTTTAGCGATTTATTTATTTACTACGTTGTGGTTAGAAAACCACACTTAAAAGCTCTAGTACTTCTTAGTTCTGTTAAATTTACCAGAATATAAAATAATGAAATTTTTCTTGTAGCTAAAATTGTGAAAAATTTGCATGTTGGCAAAAGGTAAAAATTTCAAGATAAAAAAACCCTCCTACGCGTTGCGAAGCGAACTCGTTAAAAATATAACAGATTTCTGAAAATAATAAGAGTGAAGAGAAAAAGCAAGAAATTTCTTTAATTCCAACAGTAATAACTAGTATTAATTCAGGTCCAAAAATGAACCTTTTTTGGACCTGATTCCTTTTTTTCAGTAATTGTCAGTAGTACAACTGACTCAATCATAATTAACTGCAGTCACATTTCCTGCAGGGTACAAACAAACTTCATATGTATGCACATATATCATCTATGTATATGTATGCATAAATAAACACAAGGAAGCAAAAATTACTCATTTTGCTTCTGTTTTTTCATCTGCACATTTATGTATCTATCCACCAAGAAATTTCAAACCCAATGAGGTTTTTTTTTTGTCGCGCAATAGTAGACACGTGAGGAAAAAATATTAAAAACTTTTGAATTTTGTTTCAAGCAGAGCCTTTCGCAGGTACGTGTAGCTGAACAAGCACGACCGCACGTACGAAATCAAAAGAGTTTATTGCACATATCCTGGCAATAAACTATATATGTATGTATTTAAATCAGTTCCTTTAGCAGCAGTAATTTTGTATACAGCATATCGAGCATAGTCAAATTTCACAGTTTTCCATATGCAATTTTAATTTTCTTGAGCTTTTTCTTGTTTTTTGTTCACAAC
This sequence comes from Sturmia bella, assembly GCA_963662145.1. Classification (NCBI taxonomy): domain Eukaryota; kingdom Metazoa; phylum Arthropoda; class Insecta; order Diptera; family Tachinidae; genus Sturmia; species Sturmia bella. The sequence continues at coordinate 59,329,668 of OY759170.1, forward strand.
ACACACCATAACCCATTTGCAACTCACTAACCACCACAATATGTATGAAAGAAAGATATCAACAATCAATAATCATTGAAATTGAACTCAAGCAAATATTTTACTTTTACCTTTACCAAAACCAGGCGAAACTTCTATTCTTGCCAATGGCAGTTTAATGGATTTCTATACCCTGCAAGTATTCTTTCTGGCCAATGTGGTCAAAGCTGTGGTATTGTACGAGCTACCCGCTGATGGTCTAATGGATTTGGAAGAGGACGATTGCAACACGCTTACGGATAAAGCCAGAGAGAATATTTCGATATTCTTCAGCAAATACAACATAAAGGCTAGACAGAAGCAAAAACAATTGGAGCAGCAAAGGAAAAAAGAACAGAAACAGGAACAACAACAGCAACAGCAAGCGGCAGCAGATGACACTGATGCTGGCATGCGAGATGTAACACAGCAAGATCAACACCAGCAGCAAGAAAGTAATCAGCAACAACAACAACAACAACAACAACAGACAAATGTAGATTTATTAACACCTCAAATGGTTTTTAATATACTGGATCATATAAAAATGGAAATGCGCGAATTTTTACGCTGCAGCTGTTTGTTCTTCCACTTTGTGACGGATGTCGAATTCCCCGACTTCCTGGCGACTGTCGACAGCGACACGTATGAGAACATGTGCAAATATTTAGGTCTTAACACCCAGCTGGAGGCATATTTCGATAATGCCTCTCCCTTTGCCACCATTTTGGAAATGTTCGCCTCGCATCATGACATAACCAATTTAGAAGTGGTCTCCACAAAGCTAAAAAGAACCGGCGATCCCCTGGTCATAGAGCCCTGCACTAGACCTGTGCCCCGGCTGGTGCCACTGCCAGACGACTACAGTGATTTGATCAACAGTGTGTCCGACTTCAGTTGCCCCAACAACGAAAGAGAAGAAATGAAAACCCCCACCATGTGTCTAATGTGCGGCGAAATCTTGTGTGCCCAGTCGTATTGCTGTCAACCGGACCTGGATAGTCGCAATGTGGGAGCCTGCACATTTCATGCGTATTACTGTGGCGCAGAGATTGCTCCTTTCCTACGTATACGTGATTGTCAAGTGGTTTATTTGGGCAAGAACAAGGGCTGCTTTGTCCAGCCTCCTTATTTGGATGAGTACGGCGAAACCGATCAGGGCCTAAGACGTGGCAATCCGTTGCGTTTGTGTCCCGCCCGTTACAGCAAAATACATTTGACTTGGTTGGGTCATGGCTTGCACGAAGAAATTGCCCGCTTAAATGAACATACGTCGGCCATAGCAACTCAGTGGCATCACATGTAGTTGTTGAAACCAATAGAAAAACGAAAGAAAAAGAAAAAAACACACACACACACGCAACACTTACATTAATTTTTAAAAGCGATCCCTGTTGTACGACGAACCTGCAGAAAAATGTGTTTATTACCGAAAAAGCGTTAAAATAAAACAGCAGTTAATGTGATTTAAACTAAATATGTAATAATATTAAAAACTAATTTAAACTAAAACTGAAAGCAAATTTCGTTATTAATGCATACCTACTTTAAAGAAGCAAATTTAGTTATAACATTTCAACTACTACTTACTTACAAAAAACTACTCTTAAAGCAACAAAACCAAAATGAAAATTCCCCCCTTCCTCCGCATACAATATTTTTAATTTACTTGTAAATTCATAGCAACTGTTTGCTGTAAAATGCGTCTACATTTCTAAACAATACGTATTTGAATCCTCAATGTTTGTAAACTAAATTTAAGAGTAGCATTTTTAAAGGCAGCAAAATCTCGATTCAGCTTAAATTTAAAACTTAATTTAAACGCTAACAAGAAAGTCGTTTATTATATATATATTTTAATAGACAGTCGTATAAACAATTTTAGTTTTAGTATTGTTTTGGTTTACATCTTATTGTTTTGCTTTTGTTTTTTTTTAAAAATTAAAAGCTGTGTTTTCATTGTTTCAAATGCAGCTGCTGATTTTTTTTATTGTTGTATCACTTCCTTATTTTATATTAAAAACTTTAAAAGCAAATAAACTTAATTCTGTATATTTAAAATTTTTTTTTCGTTTATTATTATTAGTTGTTAATTTTAAGGTCTTCTTCCTCTTGTTTTGATTACTCTACATTTCTTTACAATTTTTTTCGTGCAGAATTTTTTCAACTCTTTGGCTTTTTATTTCATTTTGAATTCCTTAACTGCAATTAAGTTAGTTTTGTTTGTTTGGTTTTTAATTTGAAATGTAATTTACTGAGAAAACCATATTCATAAAAAATATTGAAAATAAAATGTTTATTTAAAAATTAAAAGAAAAGAAAGAAAAACAAATTTTAAACTTGTAACAGAGCACAATTGAAAGGTAAACCAAAACTCATGTTTCTTGTCTTGATTGGAAAATATTCAAAATATTCCACGTTGTCACTCGACATCGTTCGCCTGCTTGAGGCCGTGATTCACTATCCCACTGAATCGTGCGGTCGGTTAAAAAATGTCAAGTGTGATAGTCGGCACTAAAAGTGTATGTGTCTCTCCGATTTGCTAATCTTTTCAAAAAAAATTTTCAAAAACTATCTTTTTCTAAGCGATCAGAGTTGCTTACAAAAGTATAATAGTGTGGCCGTTTTGATGCGACTTTTTAAAGTGGGGCAGAATTCTATCAGATTTAGAGTACGATAGTGTATCACGACCTTTAGTTGCATGCAAACTAATAATAATTTTTACGCTTTTATTCAGCCCAGTTCAAAACGCAAATACCTTAAAGAACTTTTTCTCTATTCCCATTTCTTTTCTATTATGAATAAAAATTTCTTTGGGAAAAAATCATCTTTAAGTAGCTGTATAGAAGGCGCCGTCTGCTGTGGCAAATGTGTTTATGGCATCAAATAGAATCTATTTCTTCATATTTTCTCATTTTCGATTTCCACATATATACGCGCATGTTCTGAAATACTTTGGTGGCGTTTTGCCTTTTTCGAAATTGTGTTCGAACAAATCAAAAACATATGTTTTATAATATTAAAACGTGTGTCTCTATAAACTGCAGAATTATTTTACACTGCTCCATTGATTTTTGCAGTGTCCTTCATGGAAAACAAGACTTATTATTAGGCTTAAAAAAACATTTATTTATGGACTTACATGTAAGAATGTGTGTATTTAAAATTTTAATATTTATTGTCAAACGGTAACACGCAGCTTTTTTTAATATAATTTTAAATATTTTATTTGTAAAATGTCAGTGCAATAACCATAAATGCTTCTTCTTTTTATTTAGAGATGTTACATATAAACACTTGCAAATAATTGGTAGGTTTCATCACGGTTTAAAATAGGATCTTGTATAATTTTTTAGCTTTCCTAAATGTTTTTATGTGCTACAACAGATCGTTTCAGCATACACTAGCGGTTTGAAAACACCAGCTTTCTAGCGTTTTTGTTTCCCAGAACACCTGTTTGGCGTTTTCAAATCGAAAACGCGAACGTCCAGCGATAAGCGTTCTTGAAGTTTCTTTGTATTTGGATAAGCGTTCTTTGGCGTTTTCAAATCAAAAACGCAAATTTTAAGCGAAATGCGTTTTTCAGAACGTGGGCAATAAACACCTTGTAGATCGTTTTGTAGTCTTCTTCTCTAAATATTCCCATTTTAAAATTTTGTACACAAGAAATATTTTAGAAAATACCATAGAAACAAGTTGTGCACCACGGGGGATTTTTATGCAGTTCTACGCTGTACAACATTTGTCAAATTACAACTTTTACGGAATAGTTTCGACAAACCTGCAAATGCAAATCGTTTTGTAGTCTTCTTCTCTTAAGCACAGTGCGGTCAATTTCGTACTTTACTTAAGCAAATGACACTTGAGGAAAATTTGTTGGAGCACCTTTGCTTAAGTTAGCTTAAGCGCATTAAAGTTGGGATTTAGACTCAATTATATCTACCAAATATCAAGATATAATAAAAAATCATCTTCTGAGTCTTGAATAATAAACAATTTTTTCATACTTTTATTACTTTTTTAAATATTTCATAAAAAAATATTAAAACTAAACTTAAATGATTAAAGCCAGTATTTACAAAATAATAAAAACTACTCCTAAGAATACTTCGTAAAATGTATTTGTTATAAACGAATATGAATTGTATTAAGCTGTGTGTGGTATTAATTGTATTTCAAATCCACTTACACAGACGATTTTTAAATGGTAAAAATAAAAATCGGTATTAAGTAGTACATTACAAATTATTGGACTAGATGAATTGGTGCTGTTTTCTTCGATGAATGATAATGTTTGTTTTTTTATTTTTAAGAGTTCCAGTCAAATTAATTTATACATTCAGTTTTTTTTTTACATGTAGTGGAAAACAAATTTAAAGAATTCATTGCACTTGAGTTTTCTTGGAAATTTTCTTAAAACAAAAGTGTTTCGTTTTTATTCCTAAAAAAAAAATAATTCATTCACTAAATTACAGTTTTGTTAAAACTCTTGTAAAGTTTTCTAATTAAATGCTGAGTTTTGCTTGTTAAACATTGTATTTCTTCAATACCTTCTTCATTAACTTTATCATAATTTTTTGTTAAGAAATAATTTTGCTTTTAACAAATTTATTTCAATCTCTTTTTGATTCTCTCTCCAATGGGATCAGTAGTAGTGGTTGGTTCCATCCCATTTACATCGAATTGTTAATGCTTCGTTTACATGTGAACAGCTGAATTCACTGTCGATACAGTGGGCTTATCTTCTGTTTCGGGTTCGTCTTTACTTTGTTCCATATCAATGACTAGACATTCGTAAGGTGGCGGTGGTATATCGAATTTAACAACGCTGTCATAACTGGGTGGCAGTGAGTCTACTATTCGCAGAATATCATTTTGGGAATTGATCTGTAATGATAATAGAACAAATTTTAATTATTTATTATTTATTTTTTTTTTTTTTTTGGAAAACATAAGAAATATTAATAAATTGAGCCAAGTACGAGACTGACTTACACAGCAAGGGTTTATGTACTACTGTGCGTATGGTAGTAGTACATAAATAAGGAGTACCCTTTAGTTTTTAACTTGTTGCTTTTAGTATTTGCTGTTGTAGAGGCCAGACAACTTCAAACACCGCGTAAATTTTAAGCTTCTGTTTCTCATGGCTCGAAACTTATAGCTGATTTTCAAAGTAAAGGGTGTCACCGTGTATCAACACCTATTAAATTTTAACTTTTTGCTTTTTTGAGTATTTGTCGTTGTAGAGGCCTGTGAACTACATGTACTGTGAAGATTTCAAGTCTCTTTCTTTTACGGCTCAAAAGCTAAAATCAATTTTCAAATCAAAGGGTGTCCTCGTATCACTTAAATTTTCGTTTTTTCTGTTTTTAGCATTTATTGTTGTGTAGTCCGGGTAACTGTATATCCTGCCCAAATTCTAAGTCTCTGTCTCTTACAGTTCAAAAGTTACAGCTAATTTTCAGAGCTTCTTGTATGGGAGCACCCTTTAGTTTCTAACTATTGGTTTATTTTGGGCATTTACTGTTGTAGGGCCTATGTAACCACCTATCTTATTCAAATTTCCGGTCTCTACATTTTATGGTTCAAAAGTTACTGCTAATTTCATCTGTTTTTCACAATTTCTTGTATGGGGATCCCCTATAGTTTTTAACTTTTTCGTTGTTGTAGAGGCCGCGTAACCACCGATTATTGTGAAAATTTCAACTATAACTCTTAAATTTTGGGGGAAGGAGGCCTGTGACGGACGGATGAACGAACGTAGAAATCTCAGCAATGGGTTCCGTTTTCACTCTATGAATGCGTAACCCTGAAAATTCTGAAACCAAGAAAAACTGGTTGTGTGTGTTTCATTTTTGCTGTCTAAATCAGCCTTTTTCCATACAAAATTGGTGATTTAGACAGCAATGATATGCTCGTCTCGCTAATTTAGCTTGTACTGTAAGGAGGCGTGGTATGTGGTCGGTGTGTTCGAAAGAAATATCGACGAAACAAATTATTGGAGGCTGGTCATACATTTGGCTCCTCTACAGGCTGCTCTCAGTACTTGGGCGCCTCGAAAACTAAATTTTCCTCCACATCACATTAAATTGCCCCAGGCTGCCTATAGAGGAAGGATCAACCCTCAATAATGTTTTCTACGCAATATTTTTTTCGAACACACCAACCCCGTACCACGTCTTGTTAGGCAAACAATTTGAGAAAAAATTGCAAATCGAATGCTTCGAATATAATTTTTTGATATGTTGCAGTGCTTTCGAAAAATCAATAGCACAATATGAAATTTTTTTTGTCGATCTAATATACATTTACAGGGATGCAATGAACTACAGTGGACTACGAGTGCGAAAGGAAAAAAAATATGAAATTTCTCCAGAGCATATTTTAAGGTTATGTTAACTCAACGAGCGCATAAAAAATTTAGAGTAAACTGTTGTTTGCTCTTACAACTTTTTTATACGTTTAAATAATTATTCCCTGTGAATTTTGTATTTGTGATCACTGAGCACGCATAACCTTAAAATATGTACTTGTAAAATTTTGTATTTTATAGGGTGTTTTCGATCGCGTTTCTTGATGTATTCCTGTCCATATACTCTACACATTTTCGGTCGCTCTTAAGCAGGTATTTGTCCAAAATAAAGTTGAGCAAAAAATTAGTGGTCACGTTTTTTTTTTTTTTAACAAAATGAGCAAATGTTTGCTGATGTGGACACTCAAAAAAAAAAAAAAAATTTATTTCAGTTGTTAGTATCGATGTCCATGGCCAAAATAAAGGTCCACAAGAAAATAGTAGTCACGTTGTTTTTAGGCTAAATGTGACAGTACAATACAATTGTTCGTTTACAAAATGTGTACATGATTTAGAAGCAGAAATCTAGTTTGATTTTCTTTTTTCCATAAAATCTACAAACTTATGAAAAAAATTACATTAAATGTATTTGGAAATATGTATGTATCTACTCACATGTGTTCCATCTCGTCCCTCGCTTCTCGTATGATTTCCCACATCATCAATGGGTCCCGCCCAAATGCAAACACCCATACGATGCGTTACATAACCACATATAATGACACTAACAATCAGCATGCCAATGCCTAAAGCAAATACCAGCCAGCGACTCTCCGGACTATTGGCCATTTCGTGAAGATTTTTCTCCATTTGCAGGGCGCACAATATCAAAATGGGAACAGCAATCATGGCCACCAACAAATCAATGATGGGTCTCTGTTGAGCCATTCTGTATGCTTGACTGGCGTTTTGTGTGGTGGAAGTGGAAGTGGCAGTGGAGGTGGCAGTATTTCCTGAACTAGATGTTGAGGCAAGTGAACGTGCTGTAATTGTATGGTGATTCTGCAGTACCATGCTGGAAACGATAAAAATATCATCAAATGCAAACATTTAATACTGTTAATATTATTATTATTATTATTTTTTTTTTTGCTTAAAATCAAATTTCTATTCGTTGTAGAATTTTATTATCACAGAAAGTGAGCGTGTTCTTTGTTTGTTCATACAAATTTATGAAATTCAAATTACGCTGTTGAGTAGTTTTATTTCTTCTAATTACACTGGGCTCGCATCGAAATTTCTTTGTAATTAAAAAATAATTGAGATTGAAATATTTCGTTGTGAAAATTCCGTTGAGAATATTCTATCTTTAGCCATCGATAAGTTGTGAAAACGGCCACAATCCATACAAAAATTTTGCTGTGAAACCTACTTCTTGTAAAAATAATTTTTTATTTTGTAAAGAATCGCCATTGTAGACCTATTAACTGAACATGTTTGAGTGATAATTACGGGCTTTTATATATTCTGGCAAGTCAACAGAATAAATAGGAAATACCAACCTCGAATAGGAAATTCGAGTAAAAAGCTGATACCTTTTTCAGAGATTTTCATGTGAAAACAACATTCAGAACAGGACAAGAAATTAAAAAAAATAGAGAAGATTTTTTTAGTACCAGCAACCATCGGAAATTTAAATTATCTAATGTATTCAATATACATATGTATCTACTCGAACTATTTTCCCCTGCTGGCTGTTCTGCTCATTACATTTTTGTACTAGCACAGTGTTACAATAAAATCACTTTGCATGGTGGCGTTTTTTTTTTTTGTTAGTGTCTTATTGATTTTTTTTTTGTTTGTGTCAATTAAATATAGAAGGCGTGAACATACATATGTATGTATGTATGTACATTAAGCCGGGTCGATTTGTATGGGCAATAATTTGCCGAAGTTGTGCTATCGATTTTTCGATGGATGGTCGACGACATATCGACAAGAAATAATTTTCGAGGCATCTGATTTTCAATTTTTATATTTAATTTTTTCTTTAGCATTTTTGTATGTGAGCCTCCAGTCGGCTTTGTGTGGGGGTTCGGTGAGTATTTGAAAAAAATGTAGATAAAAAAATATTGGTGTTTGGTGCTACATTTGACTTCTCTGCGGACACCGTGGTGCAAGTTAGTATTATGGGGGGAAATTTAGTTTTCCAGACTCACAAATAAGATCTGCTGACACCAATCAGTTACAGAGTGCCTGCAGAGAACCAATCTATTTTTCGGACACACCGAAAACGTACCACGACTCCTTAGAAGGCTCCCATACAAAAATACAAAGAACATCGCAAGCTACAAATCCATCTATCTAATCTAATCTATATAATAGCTTTAAACGCATGGCGTTCTCTAAAACGGCGATATTTGGTGGCTTTCGGATACGAAAAGTTGTTCTAGCATGGTCGCGGATCCGGACTTAAATCGGAAAGTGGTAAAAACGGATATGTTATGTTGCGCGGACAGCCGGTCACTGAAACCTGCCCACTTAGGTTCTAGAGAGGTCCCATTGTGCTACCCGAAGAGGCTGTAGGGAAATAGCCCTACGCACCTGCCGGATGAAAGACTCGAAAAAACGTGTAAAAGAGGGTAAAATCGGTAATTTAATATCTTCGTACTTTATCAAGTTAGCATAAAAATTCTAATAATCACTTAAATGTCTGATAAAAACCAATGGACAAGTGTCTGGTACTTTTTTGAAATTTTGAACACTAACGGGATAAAACAGGTAAAAACTGGATTTTGGTACTTTTTTGAATTGTATTTATCTATGAAACAGGTGGGAATAGGAAAAAAGTACAAACTGAATTGAACTCCCCTTAAAAAAGTCTCAAATACACTTTCCCGTTTTTCTAAAATTTGGATATTTAGGGGATAAAAAGGGATAAAAACGGCAAAATCGGTAACTCTGTATCTCATAGTCTAATACAAGTACCGAAAAAGTTCAAAAATGGCCTGAAAGCCTACTAAAAACAATCGGACAGGTGTCTAGCATTTTCTTCAAATTCTGAATTTCAGGGGGATAAAAACAGAAATTTGGTACTTTTTTTTTGAATCGCAGAACGGGATGGGAGTAAATACAAAGTAAAACAAGAATTGCACTCTTAAGAAAAAAATTTCGCATGGACTATGAAATGTTTTTTTTTTTACTTTCTAAAAATTAAGGGGGAAAAAAGGATAAAAAAAGGCAAAATCGGTAATTCTGTATTTCCCAGCCTAATGCAAGTAGCGCGAAAATTCCCATATAAATTTAATATTTTGAAAGAAAATTTTTCTCCATGACACATCTCGTGGTGGCGCTATGGAAGTAAAATAATTTTAATTTTTCCCGTGATTTTTTTTTTCGAATATACTAAATCTCTCTTCTTCTTAGGGGCTGACGTATAAAAATAATTTTGGAAATTTTTTTAATGATCCTAATTAGCCCCCGGACGCTTCCGTAAAAGTTTAAAGGTATGAGCGACTTCTATTAATTTTTTCTTCCCAACATCTTTCCAGAACACACGCTGTGATTCTCTTCTTAGGGAGTTAGTTTCATAAAATAAAAGTTTTTCTCATTATCCTAGCTAGGGTGACTATAGAGGCAAATCAAATCAAGCTTCGATCTGCCCTCCTGAAGGCTTCCGAACAAAAATAGCTATAATATAATATAGATTTTTATCATTTTAGATCTAAAAATAGACCTTAATGTTTTCTGTCTTTTTCAGCCGTTTATATGCCGCCCACATTTCGTTGATGCTATTCACCTCATCAGTAGACTCGAAAAATCTAAAAAGAATGTTTGAAACCCAACTACTTATTCGAAAATTATCATGGACAAAATGAGAATTAGAAATGTTCGAACAAACTTTTTATACAGAAAACATTTTACGTCTTGCAACACTTTTTAATTTTTTTTTTTTTTTTAACAAACACAAAACTGCGAAGCTTTTGGCTTGTCTGCAGAAACACCCAAAGCCTTCGGCAGGAATCGAACCTGCGACCTCGGGGACTCTTAGTAGGACACTCTACCAATTCATCCATCGAGGCGCTTAGCACGTGTTGCAAGACGTACAATTTTTCTTTTTAGATTTTTCGAGTCTACTGATGAGTTGCGAAATGTCGGCGGCATATAGACGGCCGAAAAAGAAAACATTAAGGCCTGTTTTTAGACCTAAAATAATTTACTTCAATCAGCTCTTAAAGCAAATAAATAATTAAGTTCATTTTTGAATATATTTTTATCTATCATCTTAACTAGTCCCAGGGTGCTTCTGGACGACTCAAATAAATGACATTTATTCTTTCGATCAGTTTCTTAGAACACAGCCACCGATTATCACTCGTTAGCGGCCTCCCTTACAAACTTGTTCCTAAAACTGATACTAATAATATAGGCCGATACTGATAATATAGCACAGATATATAAGAATTTAGTTAAAAATTGGAGAGAGGGTTTTGTAATACTTTCCTTTTCAAATTTTGAATTATGAAAGACAGAAAATCAAAATGTTTTTCATTCAAAGATGTTTGTTGTTATGTTTGTTTTTTGCAAAAACAAAAAACAAGCAAAACATTTTTCAATATTGATTGTCCTGAAGAAGCTATCCGAAGGAGTGCGAAATATCGACAAAAAGACCTTCAGCTCAAGAAAATAAATGTATAAAATACATTATCATTAAAAAAAAAATGTCAGTTAACTGGTTTCTGCCATAAACGATTCAATATGAATAATTTTATTTATATAAATAATTTATACAATTGTTTAAAACTTACTACCTGGCATCGAACACCGTTGACATCAGAAAATCTCCCGTCAAGTTAACACGCATTTTGATTTGTTTAAATTCAATTTGAGTATTTATTTTGATTTGGTTAATTTATATTATTTTCATTCGCAAATTTAAGTGATTATTTTCTTCAAAAATATTTCAACTTTGGTTTATTTTCTTAGTAATTCGTTTGTTGTTATTTATTCTTTTTAATATCAGCACACATTTTTTTCAGCTATGATTTAAAATTCACGTTACTTTTTTTTTTTTTTAAATAATTACATACATACATATGTAGTCCGATAATACCAAATGAAAAAATAGGGTTTCACATAAAATATTGGGAAAGAAGGCAGGTGCATGGAAATTATGGAGAACAATTTTGTTTTTTTTACCAACTCTCCACTGATCAAAGTATATTCAATAAACTAGAGGCAATTTAATACACACACAGACACACACACACACACACACACACACATACACACGCATATGGAGAATCTCGCCAAGCGATCAGAAAAATGTTGAAAACAAAATATAACGTGTCTGGTGGCAAATTTATGTTTTTAAATACGACTATTTCAAAAAGTAATAAATGGTGCGTGGGGAGGGTGGCACCGTTGGTATTATGGATTGTGCGGATTTGTCAGTCACGATCACGCTTTTACAGTGGAGTTATTTTTTTGAAAATAATGATTCTTCCTTAATTGCTCGTCTATAAATTTGTGCAAAGTTCGGTATTCGGCGAATACGTAATGAATGAACCGAGAGTAGATTTAACTCTATCGTGGGTGCAGAGATTTCGCGCAACTGCTTCGGCTATGAATGTCCGACGGCCAGGGCCCAGTCGATATTGCAATACATACGAACACATTGAACTGGTTGAAAGCAGTTTTTGCGAAAATCTAAGACTTTCAATACGACAAACAGCAGTCTCACTGGGATCGGAAGTTTCATTCTTTTAAAAGTTAAATTATTCAAGAACTGGAAGAAATTGAGTTTGATTTACGCAAACATTCTTGTGAAACGATGTTGGAGCATTTTCGCACGGTACCTCGCATTTTTTTTTTTTTTTTTTTTTTTTTTTTTTTTTTTTTAGGAGCGTTTGATTTTTCAACGAAATCTAGACGCGAAAAAATCAATGAGGTAAATTACTTGAACAAACTGCGATTACTTTCAAATTTTTATGATTGTACTTTTATTACAACTACAAAAAGTTTAAAAACAACTGGGATTGCACTTGTTAATTGCTTGTTTGTTCGATTTTACTTCTCCAGAATTGAGACAGATATTTTTTTTTTTTTTTTTGAAAAATTATACTGGTCAACATTTTTAAAGAACACAGGAAAAGAAAATTTGGACATATCGGCTCAACTGCATGTTTGTGTGTGAATTGCTGTTTGTCAAGAATTGATGTGAAAGAAGCTTAAGAATCGGAAATTAATTAAAAGTGGTTGCTCTGTGTGGACATTGAGGCAACTTCGAAAGAGAACCGGGTGTATGTTTCCAAAAATACTGCCTGTAGATCAGGTCTGAAAATTAAATCTAAAATTTACTATAAAGAAATTTATTATTTTAGGTCTAAAGAGACCTCCTTAATTGTTTGTGTCTGCACAGAAAGAAAAAGTTCGTACTAAATTTAAGTGTTTTCTACTTGATTTTAATACGAAACGCGAAATTCAAGTACCCAGAACTCACAAGTGTACTTAAAACAATCCGAATAGGGAGTGTTAAAGAGAATCAATCCTGTTAGGGCTTAAAATGAGTACGAAATTCTCGAGTATATTTGTAATCACCACTTGTGTGTGCTTGTATAAGTATTGAATTTTGTTTCACTTATTTTTATTGCAAATGAATTGAATTATTTTTCAGTGTAGCTTTTCTGTCAACATTTCGTTAATGCCACTCAACTTATCAGTAGACTCTAACAGGCCAGCCTAACTTAGAGCGCCAAGCGTATTTTTGCTGTCTAAACCACCCATTTTGTATGGAAATGAAAACGGCCATAATGAGCTTGACGCACTAATTTCGTTTCGACTGTAAAATCCTTGAAAAATTGTTTTAAATTTTACTATCTATTCCCTTATTTTTCGAAAAATAATGTAATTGTTAAAATGTAGTTCTATAATATTAAAATTTTTTTTTTTTAATTTTCACACCGCGCACCGAAGTTATTTACTTTTAACGACTTTACCAAAATATTTCACTTTTAAACTGAAGCAAAATTTTTGACTTTTAACCAGACTTCAATTTCTTTGCTTTATTTGTAAATAAAAAAAAAATGCAGTCACTTGTTTTTTATCTTCTGCCACTTATGACAAAAAAAATATATATGTAAATAAATTGTGTAATTAAAAGATTAATTGATATATTTTTGTGTAGCGAAAAAAATCATTGTTAAATTGTAACGTTCTTAGTTCGAAAAAAAAATCACTCAATTACAAACATTTCACCCGCCCTGTCCATACAAAAATGTTGTTTCGAACTAATATGTACATATGTATTCTTGCTGTTACAATAGAAAACATCTATATTCATGGTTTTAAGGTCAACTTACTTTAACTTACCCCCCATTTACACACGCAAGTGCAAGTGTAAGTAGCTCAATACATTGATATTTTTTTACTAATACAATCATACTTCTGCAAGTTGGGAGCTCACTTGCAAGATATTTTGATTGCCAGTAATTTTTTTTACTTACATGTCGGTAAAATGACAAAAAGCAAAAAGAGTGTTACCGTATAAAGATTAGACTTTAATTTTAATAGATAACTTTCAGAGAAACGATTTTTAATACATTACTTTTTGATCCTACATACCGAAAAATAAAATAAAATATAAAAAAAAATGGGGCCTTTATCGATTTGTAATATAAATTTACTATTTATATTATTAAAAAGCTATTCGAATAATTTGCTTCCACATAGAGTAGTTCATTTCACAATACGTTGGCAACCCAGACATTAAAAGGTCATGGAGACGGACAAAAATAGAACAAACAATACACAAAAAAGCAAAAAGTAGTGATTTTTAAATATAAAAAATGGAACAGTGATTTTGTAGTTTCTTTCAACATAATTATTTTATTATAATTGTTCTCATTTAATTCGTTTATTTTGTAAAGTCAAGCAATTTTCTTTAAGGCCATTTTTTTGACATTTTAAAAATGAGCTTGCACTTGCCTGTGTAAACAATCAAGCAAGCAGCAACAGCTTTTATTGTCTCTGTCACTGTACTGGTAGTTAATATGTACACAACACAACTTGCAACAAGTTACTTGCATGTGTAAATGGGAGGTTATTTAATGCAAATAAAAGGCTTTTTAATTCATCAATAATCCGACGTTTCGTTGGCATTTTCCAACATCTTCAGGCGATTTTTCTTTGTCCTTTTACCATTCCAAAGTTGCTAGATTTATTTGACCTTATGAATTTAAAATGTCTGCTTTTCTTTGTTTATAGGCTCTAGGTCGGAGTTGTTTTAAATAAAATTCTTGTGTGTTTTATTTTACATTGACTTTATTATTTTCAATATTTCGAGTACCTTTGATACTCTTCTTCAGGAACTAACGAAAATAAAAACAAAGTGTAAAAATTAAATGAACAAATAACAAAAAATTTTTTTTTTTGTTTTTAAACATATAGAAAAATTAATACATCACATTGAATATTTGCAAGTATGGCAACAATGTCTGCCATTTTTCGGGGAGAAACTTTTTTTCTCAAAAGCTATCGAAAAATGCAAACTGTCAAGAAGACGCCACTTTACAGACGCATTTACAGAAGAGAGAAGAACAGATCTTATGCGAGATTTGCTATCTCGTTTTGGTTGACTTTCATCTCTGTCAAGGCAGCTTGATACAAGGTAATCGCATAACTACAACAAACACAACAACAACAAACACTGCATGTATTTTGTTGGTAGAAAAACTGTATAACTGTCATCCGTTTGTTCGCGTATGTGTGTTAGTGTTGTGTATTTTGACAGATATACAGACCAAAAGCAGTAGTCAGCTGGGCTTGTAAGGATACCTGATATCAAGCTGCCTTGATCTCTGTATTCTTTTGACAGCTTTAAGTAGTCAGATGTTTAACGGTTCAGCTGAAGAGGCTACTTTATTAGTTGTATCATGACTTATGCTACAAAACATGACTGATAAGTCCATCGCCCGCAGAATCCAATCCATAAAGTCTAAAATTGGTCCTTATAAAAATTTTGTTCAGAATAAATGGTCAGGCCAACGTACAAAAACTCTGTGATGTTTTATTTAAGAAATCATTTATTTTCCTTTTAATACAGAAAGCAATTATGCGCTTTGATCTTAAAACATTCCCAGTTCATAAACCTTTGCAGCAATAATTTTATCAGTGCTTGTAGCAGGCAACGTTTTTCGTGTTTATTGTGTTTTATGACACTGCAATCGCTGTGGTGCTGATGGCAGTAAACAATCACAGGTTGTATTTGCACTCTGGCATGTAGATAGATAAATGTGACAGTAGTGACGTTTAAAAATAACTCATCGTAGTACTTGTTTGTGCACATACACACACACACACATACCCATTGCTGTAAGCTTTTATATTTTTTTGTTTAAATTTTTTTCTATTGTACTTTTCTGTAAGATAAGAAAAGGTCATTTGATAAACGATTAAATTAAAATGAGCAATCAAATTCTGTTGCAATCATAAAAATTACTTTTTGTTGTGTTTTTGCAATTGCGACAACCAAAAAGTAAGTGTTTCCTTTTTGTGCACCAAGTGCACAAGTATTTTACTTTTTCTCGAAGCAACACAATTTCTCTCTTGCATGGAGATGGGCATGCAGGTACAACACTTTGTCCCAATTTTCGCAAGGTAAGTTACTTGCGGCAATTCTTAAGTTTGTCCTAGATCTCAAAAAGCAATTTTAGTTGGTCAATTCTCTACTGAACTTGTTTTCATGTCTACACAGCACAATTTTTGCAGCAATTTTTGTTTTTCATTTAGCTCTTATATTTATATAATTTGATGCTTATTTTGATTTTATGTTAAGAAAAACATCAAAACTCTTGCTGTATTGCATACACCCTTATTAAATTAAATATTTTGACATGGACACCTTTTTGCTTTATTTATTTTCCATTAATATCTTAATCTCTTGTACTACAGCTGTGTGCACACCACGAGCCGAGACAGAAAATAAAAAGAAATGCCAAATATCAACCAACGAAAAAATTAGCAGCGCCTAGTCATACTACCACCTGAGCTCTGGTATGTACCCCAGCCAGTAAGTCTTCAACTTTTCTTTTCTTGTGTTCTTTAAAAATGTTTCAATTCTCCAATTTTATTACAAAAAATCTTTCTCAATTTTGAGATGGTAAAAATCGAACTAGAAAGCCCGATAAAACTATTAACAATTGTAAATCATGTAATTCAACTTGATGGAAACAAATTTTCCTTTGAAGAATTTTATATTCATAAATTGTTTGGTCTTGGGGCACACGGAGGAATGTTTGTTTTTAGCGAATGGAACTAAATCTGTATATAATTTTAGTTGTGTTTGAGTCTAATGTAAAGTTTTATGCCCCAAAATGTTTTAATTTCGTGGCCAACATTTACCATCCCTGCTTTGCACAAGCAAACAATTAATAAATTCAATGAGATGGCAAAGAAAGATGCGAGTGAAACATTATTTACTTATTTATTTTTATTGTTAATACATTTTGCTTGGCTTTTGTTGTAAATTGTTCTTCATTTTATTTACAATAGATTTATTTAAATTGCACATGTGATAGCGATAAGAAAAAAAAGTTAAATAAATGTAAAATAATGTTTTTAAAAATATAATAACATCAATTCTGTTTCTAAAGCCTGCTTTTTTCTTTACTAATTTGCTGCTAAAGTTGTTGTTTCTATTTATATTTTTTTCAATTGTCAAACTCATGTGACTTAAACAGTTTCATAAAAACCAGGGTCACGAGGGAAATCAGCCGCTTGATCGTGTGGATTAGAGCAGTGTTGACAAGCAAAAAAAAAAAAAAAAAGATTATGTTTATAGTTTATTTTCTTAATTCTTAAATGATTAGCTTAATGGGGCAAACACTTTCTCTGATAATATTCTAAATTTTAGTGAGCATGTTCTTAGAATGAGTTTTAATTAAAAAATTTCATACAACATTTTCTTGAAATTCATTTCGTATACATTTTATTATTGACGCAGGTACCCCTATTACTTTAAAACAAGCTTAATCCCGAATTCCCTCTAAAAATAAAAATAACAATTAAATTTTTTGATATTTTTTTTTTGACTTCAACAATGTGCAATTTTTAATTTAACTTATTTCTTATTGCACTGACATTTCATTGCAATTTTTTCATTTAGCTTATTGTTGATAATTAATCTGAATTTGTTAAAACAACTATTTTTTTAATTAATAAAAAAAAATTATTTTAATTACACTTAATGAAAAAATACGATTAAATCTAGTACATGAATATGACCTTTTAAATGTTTTGTTGTGAGTTTCGAGCAAAACAAGTGAAAACTTGATTTTTTTTTAATTTTGTTAAACCTAAAAAAAACAAGTAAAACGATATATTCAGCTGGGTCGCATTTTAAGTACCTTTCACAAAAGTCACGTTCATACGAGGGTTGCCTTTTATATTCCAGGACTGGAGAAAACAAAAACGAACATTAATCATAAAAAATCACTTTATTGTTTTGCCAAATATTTCCCATGAAGATCTATACACTATTCAATGCGTTCGAACCGGTTGTCGAAGCACTTTGGCCACTCTGATTGAGATATCTCCAAAACATGCATTCTGAATGCAGCAACCGCTTCTTCAGGTGTGGAAAAACGTTGACCTCTCAGTTTGTTTTTTACGTACGCGAATAAAAACAAGTCACTCGATGCCAAGTCTGGGCAAGTCCGGCGGATGGCTCATCAAATCGATGTTTTGGGTGCTCAAAAATCCAGTTGTTTCAGCCGATGTGTGAAAGCTCGCATTGTCGTGGTGAAGAGTAATACGACTAAGGCGGTTGGTTTCTATGATTTCTTGGCAGACAACTAGCAAACAAATTGTTGTGTATCACTCAAAACTAACTGTTAGTTTTGAGTTTAGTTTTCCATGTGCTTGGAAGTGCTAAACGAGCAAATAACTTTTGTTGGATTTTACTCATCTGGAAACACTCATATCGTCGACTGCTAATTATTTTCGGGCTCATACGTGTAAGTCCACGATTCGTCAGCTGTCACAATGTCATAGACGTGCTTCGAAGCTCCGCGATTCTATTTTTTGAGCATCTCTTTCGACCAATCGACACGAGCCTTTATTTTTGGTCGGTTGACAGGTGTGTGGAATTCAATGAGAACAAATTTTTTTTTTTTTACAAATATTTATGCCATAGTGAATGTATGCTGGTCCCTGTTATGCCTAAGGTTGTCTTAAACTCACGATAGGTCACATGACAATCTTGCAATATCATTTCGCGCACAGCATCGATGGTTTTCAGAACGACCACCAATTAATTTGGACGACCCTCGCGAAATTTGTTTTGCTTGGAGTGAACTGCGACCACGATTGAATTCACCATACCATTGATAACCACTGGTCCTTGATGGAGTTTCATCACTAAAAATTGAATTCAGTTTATCCCTGCACAGTTGCTGACTTAATTCAGTTCGAAAGTTGCAAAAAAATAATCACAAGAAAATGTTATAATTTAATTCCATTTTTGGGCCGAGATGAACCTTTTAAGTAACTGTAAACGACACAAATAGCGCTCATATGTCAAAACGTTCTGAGTAAGTATAACCTCAAAAATGTCCAATTTGACAATGGAGCTGTCAGCTGCCAGATTGCAACACTAGGGCTGCCGAATCCCGAAACATAAAATTTAACCCTAGTATGAACTCAATTTTCATTACAGCCTCAAAACATACCATATAAAATTTTTTGGGAAAGAAATGTGTTTTTTGGTGTTTCCGTACTTTTGGGGATATTTGTCTATTGTTGAGAGAAATTCATGATGGCTCTCATTTTACCGAACTTTGCCTGCAAAGTACGGGTTCAAACTTATTTTTGCTTGTCTAACTATATTGCACCATTCAAATGTGAACTTAATTAAAAATTGAAATGCATTAATTCAGGTCCAAAAATGAACCTTTTCAAAATATATTTGCTGTATTTTTCAGCTGTCTATATGCCGGCGACATTTCGTTGGTGCTTATCAACTCATCAGTAGAATTTTTAAGAATTTTTCAAGTCTACTGATGAGTTGATAAGCACCAACGAAATGTCGTCGGCATATAGACAGCTGAAAAATACAGCAAATATTTTTTGAAAAGGTTCATTTTTGGACCTGAATTAATATATTGCACCATGTTAATTGTGGGACACACTTTAATTTCTTTGTTTCCATGGTTAACAAATGAAACCATGGACAGATACACAACACAATTAGGCAGCGCCTTAAGTTTGTTGAAGCCTTTTACGAAGATGGGGGTGAGTTCAAATCTAAGTGCATTTTCTGCACCTCGTGAATTTCTTTGTTTTTTTGCCGGCATAATCGATAATAAATGTGTTGCTCAATCGCGAGTATTGTTATTATCTCAAATGATCCTTTGTCCGCATTGGTTCCAAAAGGGTTAAATGTTAGAACAAGTGTCATAGTCATACGTATCTATGTATGTATGTGTGTTTTGTAGTTTTTTTTTTGTCAATTTACTGAATCAGCCAGCATTTTCTTGAATTCATTACAAAAAATACCTCTTAAATACATACATATTTGTGCGTGTTTGTGTGTATTTGTCAAGCATTGAATGAACAATTAAATTCGTTTTCCAATAACATTGATTGAGTTCTTTTACACTGTCTATAAATAACATATAACATGTGTTTTTCTTCTAATTTTCTTCAATAAAATTGTAAGATAATGATATCAATCAGTGCTGCTAAAGCGGCATTTAAATATAATAAACAGCAGATGAATATGTACATATGTACATACGTATGTATGAGGCAAACTAAACTTTAAAAAAAATCCACAGACACGTAGTTTGCTCTATTGAAGTACAAAGTGTGTACGTTAAAGCGAAATTGCACTCTCGCTCCCCCAAAACATATACTCCATAGCAAAAACTACTTGGTGGAAAATTTTAGATAGATTGCATACGAAGGTAGGCGTGTCGCATCCGCCCCACAAGCTGAAGGAAAGTGGGAAGAAATTCATCATACTGTACCATAACTGTGGTGGAGTCACATTAAAATTTACAAATGTGGGTGTATATTTTAGCAGTTCTGGCAATATTTTAATATTTGCTTTGTCTACTTTATTTTGATGCATTCTCTTTCAAATGGCATTTAAATTTTCAAAATCTATGACAAGTGCTTCGATTCAATGAAAAATGTTTCAAAACCACTGTGTCGCCATAAGAGTATTATAGGGGAAGGAAACTTTAACCGCCTGTTCCTCCAAATACGAACGAAGTTTTCTTTTGCATATTTGTATTAAAAGCAACAACAATTTTTTTTATTGTTTTTGTTGTTTCCAGTACACTCAGAAAACTTTGTCAGTAAAATGAACTGAACATACGCTTTAAAATAAATTAAACCGTCCTACTTATATTTCATTTAAATTTACGAACTAATTCATTTGAATTGAAATGTTAAAAAATCCACGGAACCCGATCGGTAAAAATAATGATTTTTCCTTTATTCTAACTGTCAAATAATTAATGCATAATCAATTTTTGTTTTATTTTTTCTTAGGTGGTCATTTTATTTAATTATAGTTTTCTATCTGTATTATCTCTTTCTTCAATTCGCTAATTTAATTTTTGTACTGCAAAGCCTCTGCTGAGTTTCGAACATGCAACATCTCGACTTGAAAGCAGCTGCCATACCCATCAATCAGCCATCGCCACAATCAGAAAATTCAACAACAAGCAATTTAAGTAAATACCAAATTATAAATATGTATATAGTACGTATTAACAGCTTGGCTCCTTCAAGGTGGGATCACACTATTGCCGCAATGCACCAATTTTTGTTATATTTTGTAATGCCAATCGTGTGATAGCACAATTTGTTGGCTCATGCGGCAGCCAAAACGAATGTTGTTCATATTTGTCGCAATCAAATACAACCCTGATGCGATAACCGTGTGAACACTTCATATACAACTATTCACCAATAAATATTCTAAAAATGCACCAATATTTATTGTGTTCTCATGCGGCAACCAAAGAAGAGAGTACGTGCCAATAATATACATACATATGTATACATTTATTTAGTTTCAAAATTGTTTAAACGCGTCTTTCAAACATAATTTTGCACCATCAGTGTTTCTTCTTGTGAGCCATTCTTTTAGATTTTATTTTTTTCTGCTTTCCGCTTTTTGCGTTTTTTAGCCCACACAACATTATAATAATAGTCGATGGAATTTTCTGTCTCTTTTTAAGGAACAACTCATATTTTTAACTTTTAACTCCTTTTTTTATTTTTGCAAAACAAAGTTTGTCATCAGCTACAACAGCTGTTTCTCAGAGTTGCCGTATAATATAACAATCGTGTGACTATAATGCGGCAATTATTGGTACTAAATTGTTTTGCGACAATAAAATTTCAGTAAAATGTGACAATCATGTGATTGCAGAGAATTTGATTGGCACAAATTTTTTATTGTGCTCCAATTCAGCCCAATACCAATTGTGTAAGATTGGTGCATTGCGGCAATCATGTGATCTCACCTTCAGGTACATATGTGTAACATAAGTTACTACTGTCATTATTTTACAGTGAGCGAAAATCCATATTATCTGTTGTTCGTTTTTTAAGCAACTGTACAAATCAGTTGAAATCAAAATTTCAGTGACTTTTAAATGCTTTGTCATTGAAAAATAACTGCACTGCTTACTTCTGGCCTAAACTATGGTCAGTTACTGCAAAATTTTTTCTGAGTGTACAAATGTGGGAGGCACAGCCAGTAATTTTGTTTCTGATTTTTAGAATATGTTGGCAAATCATTGGTGACCATCCATATTTTGTGTATTTTTTTTTTGTACAATTTTTTCTGCTTTAATTTTTTTTTCTTCACAATAAAACAACAGTTTTCAATTTTTTAATTACGTTATCGTTAACAGTTTTGCTTAACAACATTCAATAAGCCGCTTGGTGGTGAAAGAATGACTTGCCATTAATTGGAGCAATAAATTATTTATTCATCAATTGGTCAACATTTCATTCATGACTTTTCATTCACTATGTTTTACAAAAACCCATATAAAAGTTGTCAAGTTTTTGTTTTATTACTGTTGTTGCCAGGTTACGGAAGCAGTCAATATACATACATATGTACATGTATATATTATTTTTTTATATATTTTGCAAACGTCATCATATGCGTTGCTGATATTAAATATAGAGAAAATTTTAAACAAAGGAACGTTTTTTTCCCTCACTTCCAGTAAAGAAGCAGCTATGCATTTATAAACGTCATTTGCCTTTTAAGATAAATGTGCAACGCAAAACTACACAATTTTCTGAACTGAGATATAAAACTCTCCTCTCTCTACCTTATCATGCAAAGGAGCATTAAAATGTTGCGCAATTAAAATGAGTAGATAAAACCTATAACTAAACTAAATTATTTTTAAATTTAATTTGTAATATTTCGTATTGAAGTAGTAAATTACGAAATACTATTGCTTTTGGTACAATTTCAAATCGCTCTTAAAATTGAAAAAGCCTCTTTTACACTTTATGTATTTCGCACTGGCTTTTCCGACTGCTGCAAAAAAATGTCAATTTGAAGTGCACGTTAAACGCGGTTTTTACACACCATTTCTTTTCACGCGTATTTCAAGTAGAGATTATTTTTTCGGCATATATTATTGCTTCACAAACAGCCAAGGGCCGATTTAGCAATCGATATTGTGGCATCGTTTTTTTTAATAGCTTTTGGCATGAGAAGAAAAATCTTTAAGATGTTCGAGTTTAGATTTTTTCTATTTTTGCACCGGACTCCCTAAAAAATTTTAAACATAAAAAAGTATTCGGTGTTGGTCATACATTTAACTCGCCTACTGATTAGTATTCCATGAAGTCTACAAAGAGTGGCGTGTTTGTTTGGTTACTTTTGTGGCAACGAGAGAAGCGATCAAATATATTTTTTTCTGTGTTTGATATTATTACATTAAAGGATCCAACTCCATTTCTTCAATCTTGATTTTCCAGCCATCACACTAATCAGCCCAGAGAGCCAGTAGAATGCCCTCAATCATTTTTTCTCTACAATGTATTTTTCAAGCCCACTGACCCCGCACCACGCCTGCTGGGCGACTCCCATAGAATACAAGGACTATCAGCACTAAAATCGCTTCGTATTCAGCGGTTAACCATCTTTATCAAATTGAGTGGTGATGGGTGTCGTTGTGGACGTGAAACAGCCATGGTATTTATTGCAGCCAATAAGTCTTTAACTTTACCTTTCTTTTCTTCTTTAAGAATGTTGATTTAACAATTTGATCACAAAATTAATTTTTTTTTCTCAATTCTGAGGAAGTAAAATCAAACTCAAACCCGAATAAGAAGTGGTTCCCTCAATTATTTTCATTATTTCTCTTACAGCCAATTTGTTTTTTTTTTCCATATAATTGATATTTGTAAACTTTTTTTTTTGTAACTAAAAGTAAAGCTTCGTATAGACGGTTGTCAGATCTTACAATATTGTAAGACCTAACAACGTGCTGGCAATCTACTAGAAATACAAAATTGTCAGCATTAAGAAAATGATCAGTTCAGACAATTGCAAGAAAACCTTACAATTTCATTGCCAGACAATAAATTTAGCTACTAACGAATATTGTCAGCCAATTGTCATTATCCAAATATATAGACACACACACACACACACACACACACACATGCCATTATTCATTCTTTCTTTTTCTCGCTCAATAACCATGTTTTTGAGTTTTTTTATTCCATTTTCTGCAACTTTTTACCTCTCGTACTCACATTTTCACTATTCTCTTGTTTTTTCTCTCTCTTTCGTACACACACATTTATCTTTAATATTCTTTGTCATTACTCTGACAATGACGCCATTGTATTGTGATTTATTAATCTTACAATATGCCAATGCCTGACAATGTACTAGCAATGATGATGCCAATGTGTTCAGACGATTGACAGTTAACTGACAATTAATTGGCCTGCCAATGCCTTTGCTTACAATATTGTCAGTTCTCATGATTGGCTAAAAATATTCTATACATTTTCTGACAATATTCTAAGGTCTTACAATCGTCTATACGTAGCTTAATGAAATAAATGAAAGCAACACAGTGGTTGTAAAGGACAGAGCTAATAAGTGCTTTGAAAGAGTTTGTCTAATGCCGTTTCCGTTTCTACAGCCAAGGGAAACATTTTTCATTTTGTATGGCAACCAAAGTTCAGAAGGGTATTCTTTTATAAAATTTTTTTAAATTATTTATGATTACGGCGACATTTCCTTTTGCTCTTACTGTTGCTACTTTGATATTAAAAGTAGCATTTGAGGAAAAAAAGTGCAAAATAAATGCGTAGTTTTATGTAGAAACGAAAATGGCATGAGAGTTAAAAATATGCGTTAAGTATTTTCGAAGTACTTAATACATATTTGTGGTACCTGTATTTTCATTAGTTTTTGGTCTAAATAAAAACACAATCATGCGGTTATTAACGAAACAAAATAAAAAAATATATATTTTTGTACCCTCGCAAACAGAAACTACTGGTTCGACCATACAACATACATTCTGAGTAATTTAATCGATTTTACACGGCAAGAAAAAGCTCGTTCTAAATTTAAATTTTTTCTACTTGATTTTAGTACGAAACGTACTTGAAAGTGTACCTTAAACAAGCCGAATATGGATTATTAAAGATACTCAATTCTGGTACGGCTCCAAATGAGTTCGAAATTCTTGAGTGCATTTTTGTGTGTATTGAATTTTGTTTAAATTTTTTAATTTCTACGATGGCTGAATTGGTAGAGTGTGGCTGAACTGGCAGTAGTGTTGGGTTCCGGGTTCAAATCGGCAGAGAGACAAAATAATTTATAAATTATTATTAAATTATTTAATTAAGGAAGTAGAGCGGAATATTTCAGGTACGAATTTGGTATTAAAAAGACTTCAGAAACATCGCATCACACTGAAAATAAATACA
The DNA here is from genome assembly GCA_963662145.1 of Sturmia bella. Taxonomy (NCBI): domain Eukaryota; kingdom Metazoa; phylum Arthropoda; class Insecta; order Diptera; family Tachinidae; genus Sturmia; species Sturmia bella. The sequence continues at coordinate 59,354,980 of OY759170.1, forward strand.
ATCCTTCGGTACTTAAATCAATACCAAACGGTGTCAAAAGTATGGTAAGTACAGTACGTACCACCAATGTTCTTAAATCAAGAAGAAGCTTTCTTGTTTTTTTAAGCACGAATTTGAGCTATATTCAATCCGAAACCAGGATTGCATGTGGCTAAAATTAAGTATTTAGAGCTTGAAAAATCCGTACTTAAAACAAGAACAACGTACTCGATTTAAGGAAATCCGTACACTCAGAATAAAAGTAATTTTAAATGAAAAATAAGTAGGACGGTTTTTAAATGAAGTTTAATTTATTTTAAAGAGTGTTTTCAGTTGATTTTACTGACAAAGTTTTCTGAGTGTACTTATCGAACTTCTGACATCTCTGGGGATTGATTTAAGTACAAATTGATTGAATTGTTTTTTCAGTGTAATTCGGAGCTGATTTCCTGTGAAATTAAAATTAAAAGTTTTCTGCATTTTTGCCCACTTCAAGGCTGGCAAACATTTATTTGACAAACTGTAGGCAGCGATATGCAAAGGTATGCACAAAATATCTGCTTTAGTTTCGTAAACAAAGTGCACAATTTATGCCGCTTCAAAATCGTCTGATGACCCAAATTTCGATTTGCTTTTTTAATGAGGTATCTTGTTACTCAGACGATTCAAATTTTCATAAAACCAAATTATGTTTAAGCCATATTATTTGTCTAGACAGTTGAGACAAAAAAGAAAAATATTGCAAATTGCTTGCTCAATCAAGCAAATTTGTTTACAAATTTCCACAATTATCATATCAACTTTGTCCGGCACAACACATTAAGTTCCGCTAATAATGCAATTGAATGATAAGAAAAGTGGGAAGTTTACGTCAAACTTTAGCCATTGATTTTCTTTCCACGAAATTTATGATTTCAAATAAATTGTAACGTTTTATTAATTTCTAGAAAACAACTTGTTGATTTGACTCAAAGAAATTCATAATGCTTGGACATACAACCGAGCAAAAAAATGGATAAAAAATCGAACTTGAAAGCCCAATAGAATTATTAACAATTGTAGATCATATAATTCAACAGAAAATTAAAAAAAATGGATATGTTTAATTGTTTTAGGTTGCAAGAATTCTATGGGGGAGACCCAGACGAGGAAAAAAACAGGGGGACTGCTAAGACTTAGCAAGCCCGAATCAAGTAGACTAATGGAAGTCGTGACAGGTCACTTTCTACTGACACATCTTAACCCCATATGGATATGCGAAGAAGATGAATGTAGATCATGTGGGGAGGAAAGCGAGACATTGGAGCACATGGCCAATACGATATTTTGTCCCGATATTTTGGGTGCGACACCTTACCAGAGATAACCCAATTACGGGGCATATGCTGGAGGAAATTAAGGATTTTTTTTTGAATGACACAGAGTTCTTATAGACCTATGGGTCAAATTGTTCATGGTTAAATCCAGGGAGCGCACAAGAAGTCTATAGTGGCTTAAGAGTATGTCGCAAACAAACTTCTCCAATTAACCTAACCTAGCTGTTTCAGGTCCAGCGTTGGCTATAATCTTAGAAAATTTCTCCGGCATTTGCTCAGAACATTTTCTCTTAGAGCCAAAACTACCTAATAGAATCAATAAGGATTTCTCTTTGAAACGATTTTAGGCTGAGAGTCATACCAGCAGAAAGGTATTTCTATAGAGATTCCTTATTAATTGTATATGATAAATTTTATGATAATTTTGTCAACACATAAAATCAAGCAGAACACTTGTTATACAATTTTTTTTACTCAGTTCCAGTTATTAAACAAAAAATTAAAGGTATTTCTGTTGTCTATGCATTCCAACAAAATAGAATTGGTACATGAGAACCCCTGAAACAATTTTTTTTTCTCAACTTTTGTAATTAAAGCGTGTTATTTCAACCTACCGATAGTTAAAGATTGGGGTTCGTTGACCTCTTCTCACACCAATATTTTATAATTGGAAGCTTTAAACGTCAGCGTTATGCTTTACTAACCAAAACCTTTTGTTTTCAGGAATGTAAAGTTTTAAATCATGAAAAAATTCATGAGAAATTAATCCGATAAAATCCTACTTTTAGCTACCGGCAAGTGGTAATGAGGCCCGTTATTACAACTTATTTGGAGCATTGTTGGGCAGGCTTTGAAGTTTTTCGGGCCTTTTTTTTATTCTCTTGGTGTTTATTTCATAACCAGAACTAGCTGCCATGAATACAAACCTTTTCCTACGAACATATTACTTAAAATCCCCAAAAACATGCCACACACTTGTGGTATTAAACTGCTTTTTGACTTCAAAAAGGGTATAAGAAAAAATTAAAAAATTTTACATTAAAATATTAACGAATATGCTGTATACACCTGTTGGTGTGATAATGATTTCACTTATTTCCTACTGCTGATTACAAAGAGAGACAAGGAATACATTCCTTGTCTCTAATATACATAAATAGTAACAACGGCAGCCCTAAGCAAAATAATCAAAGAAAAAAAGGGTCAAATTTGTCTCAGCAGTTTACTAGATTTCCACAAAACAGTGCTGTTACGGATATTTTCATATTTTTGCTGTTGTACTTATTTATTCCCTGTAATATCAGGTTCTCCACCTGTCCTGTTCACTGATCCAGACCCGGAATAATACATATCAATTGGCTGATAATAATTAAATTTATTTTTGAATATTTGCAGTGACTTTTATTTCAACATCACTGGATTATTCATTTGATTTATTTGCTTTCAATTTAGTTAATGTATATTTTCTTACATACATCGAAGGAAAATGTTTTGCATTAGAAAAGAGTATACATATGGTTTTTGTTTGTTATACGAAATAATTTACTATGGCAACATTTTTCGAAATAACGCTTTTTAAACCATGCCGCGTCATGCTGTTTCTTTGTTTGTTTTTTTTTGTGTGTTGAAATAATTCCAATTGATTTTAAAACTTTATTAATTATTTTATTCATTTATTTTGATTGCTTTACGAATCTAATAATTTGTTTCTTTTTTTCACATTTTTATTTCAACTCCGTAAATAAAACACACTTTTGATGCCGCAACGACTTTTTCCTTTCGTCAAAAGTAATCACGATAAAAATAAAACCTTTTGCCTCAAAAGTTGTTGATTGACTGTTAAAGTTGAAATTAAACTTAAAAGAATATTACAATTAATATTTGTTATTTGTCATGTTTTGTTTTTGTTGCTCCATTTAAAAAGTTTTTTTTTTTTTGTTACAAACTGGCGTTGGACCCTCTGAGAGACAAACAGACGGACAGACGAACGGACTGATGGATGGACGGACAGACCTTTTGATTTAAATACGAGTTACAAATTACCATCATCATGTTCATATTAAACTTAATATTTTTTCGTAATTGTCTGTCGGTTTACAATATGATAAACTTAATAAAAGCGTTTTGGAAATTTCAACTGCTGCTTCAGCTTTTCTTTCAGAAACACTTGAACCACGCGGCCAGTCAAAATCATTTTGAAAGTCAGTTGAATTTATGATTTTTTTTTCCTGTCTTATGTGTTCTTTATTACAATTACGGATCTGTTTTTTTTTGTGCTGCTACTTTATTTGTTTGTTTGCTTTGAGTCTCATATTTTGCTTGTTTTGGTTTTCTTACTTTGCTGTTGCAGCTGTTTTCATTTGAAATACAAATCCCGGCTTTGGACTTAGGCAATGGAAAAAAGAGATAAGAGAGAAAAAAAAAGAAAAACGTGACTCCACAGCTGTTTTTTGTTTTGCGCAGTAATTTTGAAATATTTTATTTTAGGAATAAAAGGAAGCAACAATGTTTTATTTGGCACACAATGGTATTTGTTTTTGCTGTTGTTGCTGTAGGCTTTTATTTAAAAACGTTATTTCAAATGAAGAAAGTTTGCTCTTTGTTTTTTGGTTTGAAAAATTAAGGGCATATTGTAAATAAATGGTGTTCATGAATTGTGTTCTACGCAAAAAGAAAAAATAAGAGTCTAAAAAAGAAACTTTGATAAAGAGACCAACAAACATATCAATCAGGCTCGGAAGTGATAGGACAATATGATATGGTGTTGAATTATGTAGATAATTGGCTACTGCCGGCGTTTTCGCAATGCTAAGGTAGTTCTGCAAAATGCATACACCTTGCGACAGTTGATACAACTTGAGGTGGTTGTGCATAAGATTGTAAAATATTGTGGGGTCGTTGTATGAAGTTGTGTCACAGTCGTATGAAATATTAAACTTATTTGCTTCATCTACAGGTTGTCATATTTAGGAGCATGTTGTACAACTTCATTTCATATGTAACACATCGTGCAAGAATTTTAATTCGCGTTGAAAATGAACACAACTATCAAGTTTTAATTTACTTCCTAATTCTTAAGGTATCTGTTGACCGTAAAATTTTTATACAGGGTGGCCGCCGGGAAGGTATACTATTTTTTTTTGTTTATAATTTTTGATTAAATAAAAGAGAACGGATCTTATATTCATATATGTTTTATTTAATGTCTGCCATTCTATATGAAATACAATATCAGATAAATGCTCGTCTCTGAGCCTCTCTGAGTGTGAGGCTTTTTTGAGCACATTTTTCTGCCACATTTCACGCGGTATGTCATTAATTTCATCACGAATATTTTGTTTGAAATGCGTTTCTAGTTTGTTGGCATATACCTTGATTTTCACATATCACAAAAAGCAGTCCGGAGCGATCAAATCAGGTGGCCGTGGAGGCCAATCAACATCATAATAAGTTGCTGTGGAAAGTCTTTACATTGCAATCCTGGCTGTATGCGATATGACACCGTCATAATATATTTGTCATGTTCTACTTCACGTCTGCCACATATGAACTGTGCAGACTAATGTTTACCGAAATGGCGACAACACAAAGTAGTACCTATACCTTTCTGCCGCACACCCCGTGTTATTGCCCTAAAGAAGCTATCCGAAGTAGAGCGAAATATTGGCAAATAAAATAAATAAATAGAAGGAGCTATAGCCTAAAAAAATAAAATAATATTAAACTGAAAAACAAGCTGGGCCAAAAGAAATCACCCTGATGGAAATTGCTTTTATATTTCAAATCTGTTTTCACATTTGTGAACTAGACAGCTGTCGAATAAAAGTGAACAAGCCAAAAAGCGATACACTTCCCCCAAGAACACGGAATAATCGTATCCATGACGAAGTGGACGATTTTTCGACCAACATCATGACGAGCGATGAGGCTCATTTCCACCTCAGCGGGTACGTGAACAAGCAAAACTATTGCTTCGGGGGCAAGGAAAATCCATGAGTGATGCACGAGGAGCCATTACACCCGCTCACAGTGACTGCATGGAGGAGTCATCGATTCATTTTTTTCGAGTACACCACTGGTTAAACGACATAGGACGCTATAGGGCCATGTTAACCGAGTGTTTTCTGCCACAATTGAACGAATTAGGTCTGCAAGACATGTGGTTCTAAGAGGACGGAGCAACGGCACACAGTACGCGAGCCACAATCGTTATTCTGAAAGCCAAACAACATCAGATGAGTTCTTCTGTTAATTGCCCAAACTAGCACGAAGAAAAAGTGCGTGCTGTTTCGTGCAAGAAGAACAAGAAAAGCTCTCTCACTTGTACGAACTTTGAGTGGGGGGAAAATTTTTCGTGCAAATTGGGAACCCTGCGGGCTCCCTATGTTGAGAATGAAATTAAACTTATAAGAGCGACACAGCAGAATGATTAATTGCAAAATTCTGTGATTTCCGCAATCACGGACCGAAATCAATAATCGGATCCAATATATAAAGGACTAGAAAGATAAAATTCTACAGCTTAAAGTTTGTTAGAGAATCACACAATCGTTATTGCGAGCGATGAAATGTGTAGACCAAAGTTACGGTCATCGGATGGTCAAAATTTATCGAATCGCACTACTGATTATGATTCCAATGGCTCTTTGTCGTGCCAGTCGTCTCTACATCTATTATTACTTTATGGATTTGTGTTATTCTAATTATTTTCTTAAATTCATTTAAAGCATTTTATGGAATTTTTCATAAACCAGTCTAACGACTTCTTTTTAAACTGTCTATTTTTAGCTTAATTTTTTTATAAAAAAAAAACAAGATACTTAAAACGAGATTATTTTTAATGCACATGGTGTGTTTAGTGAATTTTGTGTGGCAGACATAAATAAACACTTTTTTTTATTAATCAAAATATCTTTTGTTAGGAATTTAAGTGAAAATCAATGAATTGAGTAAAAAAAGAAGCCATCTGAAAAATGGGTTTCAATTCAAAGGCGGCTCTAGAGATACTTTTTGTTTTTCTTCTCATAAATGTTTCTTTCCCCAAGTCAACATCAACTCAGCGTTTTTGCATACATACGTCTCTTTAGTCCCTTTAAAATCTTGGATCTTGGCGCAAAATAAAATTGATTCATTTCATTTTTTACAATTTATTACATAATATTTCTTCTTGCTTGTAAATAAACACTAAATAATAATAAAAAAGAGTGGAAATGAATTTTTGCACTGCAATATAAAATAAAACTAGATACTACAAAAGAAAAAAAAAACGTCTACACACACATTCAAAATAACCATAAGAGAATTATTTAATATCAAAAAAAAAGTTTCTTAAATAAAACGAACGATGATGGGATGGCATCCTCTCATGAAATCGTGTAATTCTTTCTCTTTTTTCTGAAAATGAAATTCATCTTCAATTGAATGGTGACTGGTGTCAATTATATTGTGTATATCAATTATTACTGAAATAGTTCATTTGTTGCTATAAATAGCCATGCCAAGAATGTAAATCAACTATAATTACTAGAAGAAAAGAAAAAATAAAACAAACGATGAATGAAGGAAGACCAAGAGGAAGTGTTTTAATAGAATGATATTGCAATAAAAAGCTAAAAGAATTTAAATGGAAATTATTATGTTTTTCTTGCAACGCATTAAATACATACATGATTTGAATAAAATGCAAAGGCGGGGTGGGGCAGCATTTCGTCTCCGTAAAAGCTGATACCAGTAAATAAGCCAAAATTTTCAGGCGATACTCAAAATATAGCAACGCTAAAAAAAATTTGCACCGGCATTCATTTAAGAGGGGCTTATACAGAATTATTTGACGCTAACATCTCTTACTCGTTCCAGTCAAGACTGGTTTGGGAATGTTATGAACTTCTTCATATGGATACCGCGCCGCTAAAGGGCGGACTGTTCTGCCAAAAAGGGGTCGTTCAGTAAGGTCGTTTATAGGTCCTGAAATGTCCTGGATTAAGAGGCATCATTCTACGACAATGGGGAAGAAAAAAGCGTTGCTGACTGTTGGAGACAGCTCTAAAGGCATGCCGAAGCAAAAAGGCTGCTGGATCCCAGCAGAATGAAGTCCGGCAGTAAGCTCAATGGCGGGGCACTGTAAGCTAAATTACCATTTTCCCAATATATTTTTTGAACATACCAAACAAGTAAGGTGGCCTCTCATACAAAAAGAAATTAAATCGGACGCCTCGAAAATTATTATTATTACTTTTTTTTGGAACGAAGTTCCTTAACGCGGCTTGCTGGTAGTGGAAATTAGTAGAAATCGTCACGAAAGCGTGTGAGCTGTTTATATGTATTGGTGTACTGTCGACAAGCAATTGTGTATGATGGGCGGTGTCTCCGCTGACAGCAGCGGAGACACCTACCAATAAATAATAATTAGTTGGAAAACGTTCCAAAAATTTAAAGAAACATAAAATTGAAAAATTTCAAAAACAACACAAAATGAAACATACAGATTTCACCTTGTATTACATTCAAAGATGAAAAAAAAACGTAAGGAACTTCGTTCCTAACGGGGGTCCCCCGACCACATTTCTTTTTTTTTTTTTTTGATATAACGTAGTGGAACTTTTTTTTCCCCATGTTAACGCCGTAGAAAAATCGATAGCTCAATATCATTAAGGCAACTTTAAGGATTGTTTTCAACAAATTTGCACATTTTTATTTTGAATTTAAAGTTGTAAGGCCATATTCATAATAATTACTGTAAGTTTATTAAGCTCTTATTTGACGTATTTCTACGGAATATTAGTCAAATAATCGTGTAATAAACCATCAATAGTTTTTATGAATATGGGTGGTAGACTTTAAGTAACTTGAATAATGAACAGTCAGTAGGCTTTACCGGCAAACTTAATATTTCAAATACAAACTAAATTGTGGTCTAATAAACAAGTGAATTTAAATAATTTAAATTTATAAATACATGAAATAATCTATGAAAAGATTGTTGGAAAATAAATGAAATGTTTTTGTCAGAAATCATAAAAACATCAACACGCCTTTTCGATGCGTATCACGTTTTTTTTTTCTTCATGTTATGAGTAAAATTTTTTTGTGTGTGTGAAGATAAATTTTAAAATTTTTAACCCCGGACACAAACCTTCAAACTTGACAGACCTCTCTCTGTTAATGTGATAACATGGCTCTGTGAAACCCAAATATTTAAATTTTTATAAAAAAATACATTTAAAAACAAAAAGTTAGAAACAATTTATTGTTTATTTATTTTCAAATTTAATTTTAACGAAACGGAGTCAGGAAAATTAAAAAGAAAGGATTTTGGTCCTTTTCTCTAAAAGGACCACTTTTTGTGGAAAATATAAGCATTTTTAAAAAAATCTACCCCTGAGATTTCAAAAAGGACTTTGGTCCTTTTTTTAATTTTCCTTATTAACGAATTCGTTTGACACTTTTGTGACTTCGTTTCGTTAAAATTAAATTTGAAAATATTTTATATATTTATTTGAGCTTAAAATTTAAAATTATAAATAAAAATTATTATTGTTCTGAAGAAGCTATCCGAAGGAGAGCGAAATATTGACAAAAATACTCAAATACTCAAATTCTATAATACAAAGACCTTAAGCTCAAATAAATGTATAAAATATAAGAAAAAAGTGTCAAAAATAACTAAATATTAAATTTGAAAATATTAGTTAGTGTTAATAAACAATAAATTATTTCTAAATTTTGGTTTTTAAATGTATTTTTTTTTTATAAAAAATTAAATTTTTGGGCTTAACAGAGCCATGTTATCACATTAACAGAGAGAGAGGTCTGTTAAGTTTGAAGGTTTGTGTTCGTGGTTAAAAAATTTTAAAATGTATCTTCACACACATACAGATTAATATAATATCGTATATATAGATCATAACCTTGTTGCCGCAACGATTATTCAACAGGTTTTTTTTTGTTTTGCTTGCTATACCATTTATTTTGCAATGTCGAACAAGTCCGAATTAACTGCTGTTGATGTGTCTGACCAGGCCCCTTTTTCGTATGGGGGAATGTTTTTGCTCCCCAGCAGAAGCTATTGCTAGAAACGTTTTTCATTTTAGACACATTAACTTGCTGATTAACACAAACTTGTTTGTTTTATTTTTAAATTACTCTTAAACAATTTATACTAAAAGCGGTGAAATAAATCATAGCAAGAAATAATTACAGAACTTGTAATTACTAGAAAATGCTGAATCGCAACTTTGAAAAAAAAGTAATAAAATAAAATTTATGCACATACATAAACTGCTGAAATTTAAGATATTTATCACCTTGAAAACTCAGAAAAAGTACGACAGGAAAAAACTCGACAACAGTCTTTATTCAAAATCAGCAAAAGGTGTTTATTTTATACAAATACAAAGTAAGCGAAATAATGATACTGAAATGGAATAAACAACAATGCGAAATATTGTAAAAGTATATTTGCCTTTTAAGCAACTGAATAAAAACAAAAAACTACTTTACAATATAACGAGGATGGTCGCAAAACTTTTTCGAAGCACGTGTTCAGGTGCTAGAAATAATTGCTAGTGGTCTTTTTATTGCCAATTTCTAGTCTTTTAGCCCACTGTTCTTAGATTTTATTATGAATTAGCGCTCATATGTACATGAGAGTGCATCCTTTTTCTCAAAATTTCATTCAGATTGCATCGTGTGCTCTATACAACAATGAAAATATAAAAAAAAAAACAAAATGTTAAAAACTAAAGGGTGTCTCTTGTAACAACCTAAAAATTAGCTCAGGTTCAAAAATTGATCTTACAAATGTTTTTCTATCTTTTTCAGGCGTCTATATGCCGCCGACATTTCGTTGATGCTAATCAACTCATCAGTAGACTCGAAAAATTCTTAAAAGAATGTTTGCAACTTAACTACAGCTGAAAAAGACAGAAAACATTTCTTAGGTCTATCTTTGTTCCTAAATTAATACATTTCAATTGGCTGGCTCTTAAAGCAAATATATAATTAAATTAATTTTTGACTACAAATTAGCCGTAACTTTTGAGCCGTAAGGGATAAAAATGTGTGCCTTAATAAATTAAACTGGGTCGATTTGTCGGGCAATTGATTTTTTGATAGCTTTTGGCATGTGGAAAAAAAGGTTCCACTACACAGAAAGAAAAAGCTTGTACTAAATTTAAGTTTTTACTACTTGATTTTAGTACAACACGTACATGAAAATTGGAGAACGCATATTGTACAAGTGTACTTAAAACAAGCCCAATACAGATTCTTAAAGAGAATCAATCCTGTTAAGAATTAAAATATGTACAAAGTCCTTGGGTGTGTTTGTAACCAGCACTTGTGTGTACTGGCATAAGTATTGAATTTTGTTTTAATTTTTTAATTGCTGCGATGTCTGAATTGGTAGAGTGGCTGGACTGGCAGTGGTCCGGTTCCAGGCTCAAATCAGCAAGGAGGTAAAATAATTTATAAATTATTATTGAATTAAGGTACTAGAGCGGTATATTTCAGGTACGAATTTAGGATTCAATAGATTTTAGAAACATTGAATCAAGTACATAATCATCACGCTCAAAACAAATTCAATCCTTTCGTATTTGAATCAATTCCAATCAGTGTCAAAAGTGTGATTTAACAACATTCGTATATGGTCTTAAGTCAAGTAGCACGTGCTTGTTTTTAAGTACGTAGTTTTAACCATATGCATTCCGAAATTCAAATCTGAAATGTGGAACTGGGCTTCAATATGGCTAAAATTGAGTATATAGCGCTTGAAAAATCCGTACTTAAAACAAGCATAACGTACGTGATTATAGAAAATCGGTGATTATCGAACTTCTAGCACCGCTTGGGATTGATTTTTCAGTGTACGACGTATCAAAAAAAATAATAATAATAATAGTAATAATAATATTTCTGAGGCTTTCGATTGGCATTTTCTTTTTGTATGGGAGCTACCCTAAGATGTTTGGGCATGAAGAGGGTGTGTTCGAAAAAATGTTGGAGAGAAAAAATTATTGGATCATAATTTTTTTTTTTTTTTTGGACTGGGACCAGTACTCAGGTGATAACCCTTATATATGCATTGTATTGTACTGGAACTAGAAAAATAGAAAAGAGGGATTGGTGGATGAAAAGACGAACATGGGGAGTGTTTGTGGACGTTTAATTGGGCAAAATAAAATTATAACACAAAAACAGAACACGATAAAACCTGTTACGAATGTTTACTTTGACACACTTATTTTTAAATATACTTATGTGTATATATCGTGTTAATTAAGATCTCATTTGCCAAATAAACGTTTAATAAACATGGGATATTTTTTTTTAATTACGCTAATGAAAAAAAAGCATGCGTTCACCTATTACGACTACACATCACAAAAAATACGTCCACTCTGATCAAAAGTTCACAAACAACTTGACTGCTTTATGGCAAATTTCCCCGTATTGTCCCACTGTGCCTCTGTAGAGGCCAAGTGATATTCTTTTGCAACCAAGCAAGCCTCTATTTCACCTCCTTAGGAAGGCTCCCGGGCAAAAATGGTTTACACAAAATTGCCAGCCCCAGGGTGTCCCTGGAAAGAGTCACATAAATGGCTGAGCTGCTGAATTGAAATCATTAAACAGTTTAGGCTTTTTAATTCTAACAAATTGGAAATGCAAAACTTATGTTTTTGCCAGTGCCTGATAAGCTGCTAAATCGCTTCCATAACAGAAGATAAAATATTGTTTGTGAAAGTCTTTATAATTAAAAGGTTTTATTCAAATTTCGACAAAACGTAGATTAAAAACTTAAATAAATAATTATATTTTTTTATATTAGGAGCATGTATGTATTTCATTTTGTGTGTATAAATTCAACAAATCTCAATTTAAATTAACTTGGCTTTGAAATTCTGTTAGACAAAGAAAAAAAAAAAAGAGTCAATATTTTAGGACGGCAACAACAAAAAGATTTTACACGTTTCACTTAATCACTTATTTTTTAATTTTTAAAGATAACAAAATTTTAGAAATACTTCTGTTATTCGCTTCTTTTTTTTTTTGCTACGTCTAAAAACAACAATCAGATTTGATACAATTTAAGCAAAATCTGAAATTATTTAAATGTGTACATATCGTTACCTTAATGCAAAAAGGCTTAAACAAATTACTTTAAAGTCTATGGGGTTTTTTTTTATTTGTTTCATAAATTGAAGGATTTAAAATAAAAACTGGGGGTTTTTTTTTAGTAAGAAGCACGTCCTTTTGTGGTATCAGTAACTGGTAAATTTGTCAATACGATACTTAAGCTGGGATGTAGCTAAAATTTGAGTTAATCCTTTTTTAGAGGTCCGTATTCAGAGAGTGAAAACGGAACCCTATTACTGAGACTTTGCTGTACGGCCGCCCGTCACAGCTCTCACTCTTCCAAATAGTAAGTGTTAGAGAGCTGAAATTTTCGCAAGGATATGTGAGAGCACTGCCGCTACAACAACAAGTACCAAAAACTACAAAAAGCTCAAAATTAAAGGGTACCCCCATACACCACACTGTGAAAATGAGCTAAACCTTTCGAACCGTAAGAGATGGACTTGAAATTTGCACAAAATATGTGCAAACAAACAAATACTAAAACAATAAAAATTTAGAAACTAAAGGGGTTCCTCATACAACAAACTATGAAAATTTGCTGTAGCTTTTGAACCATAAGATTATAGACCTGAAATTTGCACAGGATATATAGTTGCATGGACTCTGCAACAACAAGTACTAAAAGAACAAAAAGTTAAAAACCAAAGGGTGTCCCCATACAAGAAAATTCGCTATAACTTTTGAGTTGTAAGGGATAGGAGCTTAAAATTTGCACAGAACATGTAGTTGCCTGGCTCCTGGACGAGAAGAAATGCCAGAAATAAGAAAAATTAAAATTTTAGGTGGCCCTTGATGCCTGAGGACACCCTTTAGTTAAAAAAAAAACTTGGCTGAAACTTTTGAACCGTAAGAGTATGTATACTTTTTTGGCTTCTACAACAACAAATACCAAAAATAAAAAAATTAAAACTTGAATTTATATAGATGTTTATTCCTGGGAGCACCCTTTAGTTTGAAAATTAGCTATAACTTTTGAACCGTAAGAGATATAGGCTTAAAATTTGAACAAAATATGTACTTACTTGGCCTCTACAGCAACAAATACTAAAGAGATAAAATTTAAATAGTGGTCCACATACATATATAGGGGCACTCTGAATTTTCAGCTGTAACGAAATAATTAGTTGTAACTTTTGCGTCGTAAGAGATAGAAAGAATCGTGAAACTTGCACGGTGATTATAGTAGCGTAGCCTCTATAGCAATAAATACCAAAAATGACAAAAAGCTTTAAAATTTAAATAGTGCCTCTTACAAGGGGGTGCCCTTTAGTTTGAAAACTGGCTGAGACTTTTGAACTCTAAGAGATAGATACCTGAAATATTCACTGGATATGTAGTTGTCTGGTCGCCAAAAAAACCATACAAGGAGCACTTTTTGTCTGCTAATGGTTCAAGCCACTACCGCTATGGTACGGACTACTTGCAATACGAGTTGGCTGAGTTCATTAATTGATGTCGACTCATAAGCCATAATTTATAAAATTGAACTTGAACCTGATGATGACTTTAAAATCGATTACAATAAAGTTCGAACTGAAATGAAATATAATAATGAAAGCATTTAAAATAGTACAAACAAGAGCAATATCTCTAAAATGTCCAAATCGTTACTTTGCTGCCCCTTCTAAAGAGCCCTTGAGTGAAATGGCACCCAGAATGATTTGTTCTGAATAATTTATTGCATATATGTATGTCATATGTGAACATTATGCGTACATACACAAGCTCGCTGTAAGTTAATTTCATTTCTAGAAGCACGTAAAAAACAACGCAATAAAACAATAATTTTACGGTGAAGAAAGTGTCTTGATAAATAAAGTAATAAAAAATAAACGATAAAAAAACGTAAACGTACCTTAATTAAGCGACTAAAAGTAAATAGAATAAATTAGAAAAATGCTGGTTCACCATAAAACAAACCGAAGAATTTGTCTTAAATGAAGTTAATTCTAATGAAAAATTATAATAGGTAATTCTAAAAAATAGCAAAATTTTTTATCACACGTCTTTTAATAATCATTACCAACTTGAAAGCAAACTAAAGTTTTTTTTTAAATACTTGATTAAAAAAATGGCCATCAAAACCCGGTCTTCTGAAAATATCTCAACTTTTCGTCCCTGTGTTGCTTACAGAATTTAAATGTGACGATCTTCTAATACCTCAACAGAAACAGTTGCCTATGGACGAGGAAGAGAGAGAGAGAGAGAGAGAGAGAGAGTTCTGAGCACTTATCAGCAGCGGTGGCGCAGATTGAAGTTCAATTATTGAACCTGCATGCCTGATAAGTCATCCAGATAACAATGATGTGTGTGAAGATAAATTCGAATTTAAATCCCCGTACACAAACCACAACTTTTAGCTTTAGACAATTTTTGAATTTAACAAAGCAGAGTGGCCGCCAATTTGATTTTAGTTTTCTAAAAGCACTATACATGTTCCGGATAATCATGGTCTTATCAAGATCATAGCGCAAATCCTTATAGGAATAACATGCCACGATCTTCTAATACCTCAACAGAAACAGTTGTCCACAGCCTGGAATTTGTGTTGGAAATAACAAATAAATTCAGTCAAGTACGAGGCTGGCTCGCACACTTAGGCTTCCATACGTATGTGTAATGTACGTATGGAATGGCATATGTGAATACATATATTGTATAAATTTCATCTCTCTGTCTCTTACAGCTGGAGAGTTACGTTTAATTGCTACTTTATGTTGTACGGGGACACCTAGTAGTTTTCCACTTGTTGTTGTTGTAAGGCATCTGGGAATACATACACTGTGCACATACACTGTACAATTTCGGTTCTCTATCTCTTACTGCTCGAGAGTTATAGCTGTTACTCTACGTTGTAAAAGGACACCTGGTAGTTTTACAGTTGTTGTAGTTTTTAGCATTTGTTGTTGTGAAGCATATGTGAATATGTACATATAAGCTAAATGCAAATTTCATCCCTCAGTCTCTCACGGATCGAGAGTAAGGGCTAATTGTTACTTTATGTTGTATAGGGACACCTGGTAGCTTTCGACTTGTTGTTGTTTTTAGCATTTGTTATTGTAGGCCATATGTGAGTACATATATTGTGCACATTTCATCTCTCTGTCTCTTACAGTTTGGGAGTTACGGCTAATTTTTATTTTACGTTGTATAGGCACACCTGGTAGTTTTCGACTTGTTGTTGTCTTTAGCATTTTTTGTTGTAGAGCATATATAAATACATACACTGTGCGAATTTCAGCTTTCTATCTCTTACGGTTCGAGAGTTATAGCTAATTGTAACTTTTCGTTGTATGGGGACACCTGGTAGTTTTCGCTTTGTTGTTGTTTTTAGTATTTGTCGTTGTGGCGGCAAGATACAACAACATCCTGTGAAAATTTCAGCTCCTTAGCTCTTACTGTTTCGGAGAATGGACGCTGTGACGGACGGACGGACGTAATAGTCTCGATAATAGAGTTCCGTTTCACTCTGATGAGTACGGAACCCTAAAAAAGTAACTTTGAAAAATATAAATTATTTTAATTTTCGAAGAAGATTAGAACCGTTTTTGGATAAACGGGCTCTTCAGCGCATTACACACCATACGCAAATGGTGGCCTGAAGAGTCCTCTAAGACACATGCCGGGTGTGAAATAATTTATTGTCTGAAATAATTTATTGTCGATTGGCGACCGGGTAATCACATGGACGTACAGCGATAACTCAAAAATAGGGCTCTATTTTCTTTCTTTGAGTACGGAACACTAAAAACCCATCCAAATATTATTCACTTGCGACGTTCTGCCTTGCGACCATACAACATATAACAACCAGGGCTGGGCAGTATTTGAAATACGTATTTAAAATACAAATACATACGTATTTTGTATTTTAAATACGTCTCATGAATGTATTTAATATTTTGTCTTTTAAATACTGAACGCTTGATTATTTTGTATTTCAAATACTTGTGCTCTCAAAATACATTTTTACTTTATTATTTTAGATCTAAAAATAGACCTTAATGTTTTCTGCCTTTTTCAGCCGTCTATATGCCGCCGACATTTCGTTGTTGCTAAACAACTCATCAGTAGACTCGAAAAATCTGAAAAGAATGCTTGAAGCCGAACTACTTATTTTGGAATTCCATTATTTCTCTTTCAATAAAATATCATTTTCTATCAATAAATCATTGAGATTTTGTCGTTAGCTGATTTTATTCATTCACCATCAAGAGGTTGTCTCTCTGATAGCGCATTTGAAAAGCTGCAGTTTATGAAAGGAAATAAAAACTTTTTTGATTCAAAGTATTTTGTATTTCAAATACATATTTCTGTTGCACTGCATTTTGTATTTCAAATACTTGCTTTTGTTAAATACTTTCATCGGTATTCATAAAATGTTGCTCAAATATATTTTAGAAGAAATTTGATATGAAAAATTTGTTCTAAAATGTATTTCAACAATGTTGTTTTATTTTTTTATGAATACCGGTGTTTGTATGTTAAATACATGGAACTAAAGGTATTTGTTTTTTGTATTTTAAATACATCAGAGCATGTATTTTCCCCAGCACTGATAACAACACACCTGTCGCATGCTGGAATTTGCAGAAACAACAATCCGCCCCCTCCCCATTTAAAACTAATTATTAGTTTTGCTCATTTGTATTCCGTTTAAAAACACTTCCTGATTAAACCATAAATAATAAATTCAACTGTATATTTTTATGAATGTGAATTTAAATTAAAAAAATTACTATAAACAATTAACAATCGTTTACTTACTTTGGCTGGTGTTTCGCAATAAAATTGAAAATTTCAAGCGAAAACAGAGAAGTGGCACAAAATTTAGGCACCAAATTTATTCTTCTTGAATAAAATTTCTTTGCAGTGTTTTTTTTTTTGGTGTTGTTGCTCTTAGCAATTTGTTTGTGCCACAGTTTTTGTTTTTTTCGCTGCTTTAAAATTGAAAAAAATTTCACTTTTGTTGTAAAACAAAATGTTTCAGATTTTCGGTTGTGATTTTGATATTATTTTTTTTTTTTTTTTTTTTTTTTTGTAATACAGATCTTTGATCTTTATTAATTTAAAAATGAGAATATATGAATAAATTGTTGTAGCATTTGCAGCAATTTATTTAAATGATTTTTTGTTTGTGATTTTTTCAGATTTTGTTTGATTGTTTTTGCTTTATCGAGAAATTTGGAAATTATTTTATTTGCATTTCAAGAATTGTTTGGACATGGATGACATAATTTTGTGTGTGTTTGAGTTTTTATTTATTCTTTTCTAGAGCACAAATACGTTTGAGCTGTTTGGGTTATTGCACTTTTTATGTTGCTGTTTGTAGTATGTGTTTTTGTGGCATCAACAATAGCATTTGCTGATGATGCTGGTGACGATGATGATGATGATGCTGATGATGATGATGCAGCCAACAGTTGCAATATTTAAGTTGTCTTTTTTTTAGGACAAACCACACTCACACACACACATTTAATTTCACGCTCTTATTTTGCGGTTAAAAAATTTTCGCTGCAAAAATTTGTTTTCTTTTCAAAAACGAAAAAAGTTTCACTTTTTTTTATGGTTGTAGTTGTTCTTCTGGGCGGCTGTTGATGTTTTTGGATTTCAAATGAATAAATTTATTTTCATTAAATTCAATTAAACTTAATCTGTAACGGCGTTTGATTTGATTGATCTTTAAACGCGACGTTTTATGTTTCATTACACTGTCTTTTGATTTGTTGCTTTTTGACTTGAATTTGAAATTTTTATAAAATTGTGGTTTGGGGGTTTTTGCCAGCAAAGAACTCTGTCTAATCTGTTTGTCTCGCTGTGTGTGTCGCCGAGTGCAGAATAGATATGTAGTATCTATATTGAGTTTCCGTATTTGATTGCAAACGCTCTTTTCTGTTCGCTGGTTGGTTGGTTTCTTCTATTGTGTTTGAGTTGGCTTTAGAATGTGTTGGATGGTTAGAAAACTATCGAGTGGTTGAAATTGTTTCTGTTGGCGCTGTTGTTGCTGTTGCAGTTGTTGTAGCTAGCTGTAGATCTTCTTTAGTTGAGTTGTCAAGGCCAATAAACTGTATTTAGTGGCACGTCAGTCTTCCTTAACCACTTCTTTTTTTGTGCTTGTTTATTGTTGGTTGAAGCTTTGTTTTTTTTTTATTATTAACTTTTCTGCTTTTGTGTTTCTGCACTGAACTTCTTTTACGGCTGCTGCTGCTTTGTTGGTTTCTCTATTTGAAAACAGTGTGGGAGAATTAAATAGAGGCACATGAAAGCTTTATCAAAAAATTTATCATAATTTAATATTTGGTTTTCTTTGACCCCTTTTTTATATTAAATATAATTATTTTTTTGAGCTGAAGGTTTTTTTTTTGTTATAAGTGTATATATTTTTATTTATTCGAATATTCTTGTCGATATTTCGCTCTCCTTCAGATAGCTTCTTCAGGACAATAAATAATAGTGAAACATTTTTGACTGGGAGTTTTTTTTTCAATATTATTGCCTTAAAGACACTGTCTGAAGGAAAGCGAAATAGAATATTCGAATATATAAAAAACATATACACTTATAATAAAAAATAGCTTCAGCTCAAGAAAATAATTATATTAAATCTATCATAATTAAAAATAACGAAAAGTAAATACATAAACAAATTGTTTATATTCAGCCGAATCATGATTATTCTCATTAAATGAAAAAATAACTAAAATTTTTTTTCTCAAGGAAGATTTTTCTCGAGAGAAGATTCCGTCATCCATAAATTTGTTGGCAACAAAACATAAAGGAGTGGCAGCTCCACGTTTTGAAGCAGTCATTTTGTTTGTTGGCATTTAATTGTTTACTCCAAGCCTAGCTGACTTGTAAGGCTACTACTTTTAGCCTGAGGAACTGTCAAAATACATCACACAAACGCGAAGAAATGAATGACAGAATAACAGTATTTCTAGCAACAAAGTGCATGAAATATTTGTTGGTGTTGTGTTTATTGTATCTATGCGGCTACCTGGTATCGAGGCACCTCGGGTTTTTTTTTTCAACTACATAAACATCCATATGAAGCTACATTCATACGTACTTTATTTGAACAAAATTAATTTTTACATATTTAAATTTGGCCTCAGCGCCAGAAAGGCATTATTGAGGCAAGTTGGCAAAACAATTAAAAAATGTACAAATAAAATATTAGCTACTTAAGAAGATATAATGGGTATTACAAACTAGACTTGACTTGTGTCGAACCCTCATTATGTAAATCGGCTCGTGGCAAATTTTAATAAAATACTAGTTTAGTCTTTAGATTTCGTTTTTGTGTGTAAGAGACCGTAAGATCTATTTTAAATATTTATGTAATATTTATGTTTTATACCAGTGAAGGTCACGCAGAGAGCCTTGAATTATTGAGAGCAGACAAGTGTAACAACACAAACATAAAAATATCCGTAACACTCTCGCTTTGGTAAAATCTAGACAACTACCACAGAATGGATAGAGGTGTAAAAGGTGACTTTTGAAAATGGCCCAAAAAGTGGGTATCCTGAGCATTGTATACTCTTTCTAACCACATAAAAATAGCTATAAGAAACGTTTTTCTTTTATTTTCTGCGACTCTTAATGCATTTCCAGAAACCAGGTGCGCATAGCTTACGTTGATTTGGTATCTAGTTTTGGCCGCCTTTAACTTCAGTCTACTTTGTGCAATTACTGAAAAAAATTTGTTGTTTTTTATAACGTTGTCAAATTTATGCTTTTCGCAGTTTTTATAGCAATTTTCGAAAATTTGTCCCGAAAGTTTCGATAGCAAAACTATTCGAATTTGTATACTCTTGGCATAGCAATTCGAAAGCTTTTCTTTTTGAATCGAATTATATAATAATTAGGGTATATATGAAATGATATTGGTAAAAAATTTGTGTACTATAAATATACTTCTTTTTATTACTAGATAGATTTTTTGTTACCGAAAAATGATTTAGGTTGCTTGTGTGGGAAATTTCCTAATAAACCCGGTTTTCGCTAACTATCGAAAACTTTTATTTTTAACTTTTTTCTCGTACTAAAATAATATTACTAAATTTGAAGAAAAAAATGTTTGAAACCTTTTTTGCAAAAAAGCGCAGACAAAATTTGTTTTTTTTTTTTTTTTTGGAACGAAGTTCCTTAACGCGGCTTGCTGGTAGTGCAAATTAGTAGAAATCGTCACGAAAGCGTGTGAGCTGTTTATATGTATTGGTGTATCTGTCGACAAACAATTGTGTAGGTGTCTTCGTTTTGTAGCAGATTGACAAAAAAAAAAAAAAAAAAATACTGCATGTGTCAAAAGTAAAAAAATAAAACGTTCCAAAAATTATAAGAAGCATATAAAATTTCAAAATTTCAAAAACAACACAAAATAAAACATACAGATTTCACCTTGTATTACATTCAAAGATGAAAAAAAAACGTAAAGAACTTCGTTTCTAACGGGGGTCCCCCGACCGCATTTCTTTTTTTTATTTATCTCGGCTAATCATGAGTCAATTTCACTGAATTTCCTTAGCAGACTCATAATGTGATATAGTAATAGTTTGGCACCATAAATTTTTTTCTGACTAAAGCAATTTCCTCAGAAACGTTAAAATTTTATCAAGAAAAAAACTCCAATTTTTTAACCTCAAAAACCAGGTTTTCAGGGTAATTGTGAACACATTTTATAGAACTACAATAGCAAGCACATGACAAAAAAAAAAAAAAAAAAATCCGCCGATTCAAGTAGTTTTCTCAGAAACGGCATTTCAACAGCCTACAGACAGACTTCGCTTAATCGACTTTTCAAAAGATACTGATCGATGGGGTTGGATATTAAAGCTTAAGGAAGTCACAAACAGAGTGACAAACTTATAACTTGTTGTGAAGGGTCGGCGGACTTGGTGTAAATGGCCATAAAATTAACTTTCATAGATGTGCATGTTAATAATGAGATTTTACTTTTAATTCCGCTTGCCTCTATTTAAATTTCCATCACTGTAGTGGTTTGGTTGGTTTTTTTGTTTCAGATTTCTTTCTGTTTTCGCTCAAACAGAAACAATTGTTTGTTTGATTTTTATTTGTTGGCCGTTAATGTTGTATTCTTTTGTCTTGATTGTATCTTTTTTGTGTGTTACGGACAAGTTTTTTTTTCTTCTTTTCTTGCCTTATTTATTTTTTAACTTGAAAATGATCATCATTCAAAAACTTTTCACAAAACTTAAAAAAACCGGCTTTAAAATGAAACACATTTCTCTTGTATTATTTCAGTTGCATAAAGATTTTGAATTAATTTACGTGTTTGCTTTTCTTACATTCTCACTTTTAATATCTACTTATGTATATTCTTAAATTCATTGTGAAAAAGATTCACTATATACTTAGGTACCTATATCATTTCCTTTTTTTTGGAAAAATTTACTATATTGTTAACATAGGTATATTTTTTTCGACGACAAAAAACACTGAATCTACTACACTGACGAACTTGTTCTGCTGTCAAGCAGTGCTAAATCTAAACTGATGTATTTCAGTATACGTGATCTTCAATTCGGTGTTTTTCTGTTTGTTTTTAATATTTTATTTCTTTATTCTACATTTCTGTATAAAAAATATCGTAACGAAGCTGCTGCCGTTGCTGTCTAAACGCAAACATCGTCTATCAGATGTTTTTTGTTTTTGTTTTATTGCTAAGCAAAGTAGTACTAAAAAAAGTCTATTCATCTTCTTTTCAAATGTTGTCGCTGCTGCTTATTTACACAGCACATCGACTCACGCAGCAGCAAAATAATCGCTACGAAAAGATTTTTTTTGTTCATCAATACATATTATTTATTTAGTACAACAGATTGAACTTTTCTCTCGCAATCTGTGTCTCTCTTTTGTGATGGAATAAATAAGAAAATCTCTGTGCAAATTAAGTTTGTTTACATTTTGAATTTTCACAATTAAGATCCAAAAATACTGCAAATAGTATTGGGAAAGTCAAATCTTATTAAACGAGAAAGGAAAAGAGATAATCTTCAAGTGCCTTTTCAGAAGGCCCTCCAACTCTTTCGTTTACCTCTGATGGGATTCGAACCGGCACGACTCATGACTGTGGATCAGTCATCATTCCCACTCAGCCATCGCAACAATTAACACGACTGGAATAACTGGCATTGTGTTTGAAAATTTAAGTGGATTCACAAATAAAATTTTCCCATGTTAATTTTACATTGGTTATTTTTTCTCGGGGTGCTATGTAATTTGATTTGCAGGCAAAACTGCTCGAATTCGCATATCTTTTTTAACACAGCAAATGGAATCCTCTCAAATTGAATTACATAATAATCCGCCAGGAGTCAAAACAATATGTAAAAAAGTAGTAAATACTTTATATATCATAATGGATGGTGAAAAGTTACGTTAATTAATTTTTATTATTCGTTGTCTTTCATATACAGTAGACTCGCGAAAACGTGAACTAATTTTTACCGAGGGTATTCACGTTTTGGATTTTGTTTACGTTTTAGATTGGATTTTTTTACATGAAAATACGTTGAAAATAAGTATGCAGAATCGTGTAATAGGCTAAATCATATATAACAAATTTTATTTAATAAATTTACTGCTATACTTCATTTCAGTTGATGTAAAGCTATGAAAAAGTGGAAAATTTGTTCCGACTTAGCAATCAATTAAATCTACACTGTACTATATCTATATTGTACTTTTTGGACAGCCCCGTTACTGACGCACCTTTTCCTAAATCTTCAATAATATCACATTTTCTTGAAGAGATTAAAACTTTTGGTTTCTTGGCAGACATTTTTCTTTGAAACTGAGTTTAAATTCACTTGTTTCTATGTACTCTTTATTTATACTCAAACGCGTTTCCACCACAATCACCACATAAAAACTGAAATTAAGTATTATATGTGTGCATATATAGGTGTATATACATTTCTAAAAGATGTTTTTGTCACTAAGCTGTAAATAAATTAAAATACCGCTATTCCCAAAATTTATAAAATCTACAGAACTGACTGAAGAAAGTAAAAAATCATTAGAAAAAAAGTTCACGATTTAGAGCCATCATCAACTAGTTCACGTTTCAATGTAGTCAATGTTAAAATAAAAATGTTCACGTTTTTGGATGCTCACGTAACTGGATGTTCACGTTTTCGGGAGTCTACTGTATTATTATTTTTTATTGCTTTTACCAGGCTTCAGTTCGTTATATATAATTTTTGTGATTGATATTAATTAAACAAGACAAGAAAAACATCCGGGACCTTTAGCTGTGAATGGACAACTAGCTGTTTCGAAGCCGCCACACTTCTCGTCAGCACCCGTCCTTGAACTCAGGGGCTCAAGTTTCTAAAGCGACGCTCTGGCCACTCAGTCACCCAAGTTGTTGTATGTGGTCTGGCTAAATTTTTAATTGTATCAAATACACATATAAATGATATACATAATTAAAAAAAACAATGGTGTGTTCGATATAATTAAAAATTTAGATAGAAAACATGTAACAACTTGGATAGTTGAGTGATTTGAGTGCCGCTTTAGAAACATGAGCCCCTGAGTTCAAGGACGGGTGCTGACGAGAAGTGTGGCAGCTTTGAAACAGCTATTTGTCCATTCACAGCTAAATGTCCCGGATGTTTTTCTTGTCTTGTTCAATTGATATCAATCACAAAAAATAATTTATAACGAACTTAAGCCTGATACACGTAATACGTTTGGTTTGGTTCATTTGGTTTTGGTTAAAATTAAGTAATAACCTCCTAATTCATAAAAATTATTACAGGCTTATAAGACTGTTATTTGACATATTTGTATGGAAAATCTGTCAAATAAGAGCTTTATAAACCTGGTATAATTTTTATGAATTAGACGGTAAATTTTTTAGTTTTTACTTAATTTTGATGGAAAATGTGCGCTAAAAACTACATATTGCTTTCAACAATTTTAAGATTTTTATCAGGAAATGTTTCGAGATAAACTAAAACTTTGAATTCCAGCTAAATGGCACTGTTATCTACTAAAAATTCTGATAGTATTAAGGAAATGATAAAATATTCTTACGTTACCTTAACCGGAAACAAGGCGGGGCAATAATATTTTTATGTAATAAATATTTTCCAAGGCTTCAACTACTGAATAAGTTTCATGGAATAAATGGAAGCAATTTAATTTTAGAAAAACTTTACATACGCCTGGTTTTGATGATCGCATTTTAGAACTTTTTACCGAATTTTTGCCCTCTTCGTTTAATGGTAATTGAAATGTTAAACATGTTTTAAACTGAAAATGCAGATTATCTGCCACTTTTTGGGCATTGGAAGCTGGAACACTTGACTTTCTGAATGGCCCACAATCTCCGATTCCTTTGAATTCCGCTACTTTTAATTGTTTGTAAACGCATCGAAGTTTGTGTAATTTTGCCCGCATTAGTGTTAAACATTATTCTGATGTCTTGTTTATAAATCTTCGAAATATAATCAAACAAAAAATTGACTTCTTTTAAGGAATTAGCAGCTTCTGCTTAAATAAACTTAATTAGCATACGATTATTAAAAGAAGACTTAGCGATTTAAAAAAAAGTGATGAGTTAAATTTGTATTAACCAAATAAATATACTATAAGTTCATAAAATAAAATGTGATATTTGCTTGGGTGAATATTATTAAGTCGGGTCAATTTGTGATGGACACAAATTTGCCGATATTACGCCATCATTATTTCGATAGCTTTTGGCATGAGAAAAAATGTCACTACGACATTTTCAATACGTCCGATTTTAAATTTTTGTTTATATTTCTGTATGCGAGTACCGTCAAGCAGGCGTGATATGAAGTCGTTGGTTGTGTTCGAAAAAACAAAAATATAGAGCGTTGGCCATACATTTGACTCGGTTAGTTGCCAGTAATTTGTTGTCCCCAATACCACACGACCACATCAACCCCCTACCATGCCCAATTGAGGGAATTCCCATACAAAAAAAAAAAAAAAAAAAAATAATAATAATGAATAGATAAAATTGAAAATTAAACGTATCTAACAAGATTTCTTTGACACTGGCGTAGTGAAACTTTTTGTTCCTATCGAAAAATCGATGGCAATATATCGACAAATTTTAGCTTAGTAATTCTGAAGTAGTTAATATGGGCTCCCATAGAGTAATTAACAACTGTAAATAATATAGTTCGACTACAAACTTAAATTAAGGCTTAATAATAGAGGGAACCGCCGCAAAGTTTGAAAGCCTTGTGATTGATCACTGATACAATAGCAACAAACACAAAAAACGCTTGGAGTTAATTGAATGGTGGTGAGAGAATATAAAATATATCTTCACTGTTATTTAATAGGATTTTTAGTTTGATTTTTACTAGCTCAAAATTGAGAAAGAGTTTTTGTGAAAACACTGCAGTGATCAACATTTTTTAAAGAAGACCAGAAAAGTAAAGTTAAAAACTTACTGGCTGGGGTACACATATCATGGGTGTTTCACGAACATCACGTCGCGCATCAGCATGCAAATTGATGCGAACACAGGCCATAATTAATTGCATGCCACTGTTAGGCAGCAGCGCCTGGCCATGCCACCACCTGAGCTCATCAGTACTGACTGTCTGTATTTAATCTTATTGTAGAACAATTCCATTTTATCACAGTGTTATACATTTCAATCAACAGAAAACACTGTGATAAAATGGAAATTTGATCAATACAATTAAATTCAGGCAGTAAGTAATGAAGAGCTCAGGATGTAAGAGGTCTACGTGCTACTGTTTAGAAGAAAAAAAAAAAAAAAACGGTATGCAATTAGTTATGATCTGGAATCGAGGTCATTTGGGTGCTAATAAGTGTCGTGGTGGTCGCGAAATAACCCTAGTATGTACCCCAGCCAATAAGTTGTCAATTTTACTTTTCTTCTGTTCTTTCAAAATGGTTCATCATTACAATTTCCTCAGGTTTAATTCCTGGGGAAGTAAAATCGAACCACTATAGCCTGATAAAGTAATTAAAAATTAAAAATCAGTACTGTTATGGCTTAAAATAATAAAAAAAATTCTTGGGTGTATTTTCCCTCTTGAAGTTTCCTGGTCGTGGTGAATTTAATATTTTGTTGTATTTTTTCTTTTGAAACAGTTTTTTTTTCGTAGTTGGAAATAAATTTATTGTTACGTTTTCCGAGAAGGAAGTTGCCGGTTGGGACCCGCCCTGATTAAATACCTGAGCTCGTCGGCGAAACAAGTTATTCTCACTAAGGATGAAACTTAATTAAATTAAATTCACCACGACCAGGAAACTTCAGGAGGGAAAACTGGTGACATTGTTCTCCACTCGCCCTCCCTACCTAGGACACAATTATTCCTTGAACTTCTTTTTTCAACGTGTCCCCAAAACCCATACTGTTATGTTTTATCCTTAGTGAGAATAAGTTGTTCCGCCGACGAGCTTAGGTATTTAATCAGGGCGGGTCCCAACCGGCAACTTCCTTCTCGGAAAACGTAACAATAAATTTATTTCCAACTACGAAAAAAAAACTGCTTCAAAAAAAAATACAACAAAATATTACACCCAACCAATACACCAGCAGGTGTGAGTATGTTTTAAAATTTGTTTAATTTTTTTCATTGCGGCAACAGCTGAATTGGAAGAGGGGGTAGGTTCTAGGCTCAAACCCGCTAGGAGACAAAATAACTTATAAATTATTATTGAATTAAGGAAGTAGAGCGAATTAGTTCGTGTACGGACTTGGGATAAAAATTTACAATCAAGTGCCTAATCACACTCAAAACCAATTCAGTTCTCAGGTACGGATTTTAGTCATATTCAATGCGAAAACAGCATGGAATATGTCTGAAACCAATCTGAAATTCGGATTAAATGTGTTGGAAATGAATTATTTAGTGCCTGAATAAGCCTCACTTAAAACAAGCGTAGCGTACTAGATTTATGAAAATCCGTACTTCTGACACTGCGAGTACTTGATTTAAGTACGAATGGATTGAATTATATTTTTCAGTTCCGGCTTATTTAGATCATTAATATCGTTGCAGTTCTCTAGTAGACACGATGTGTTCTGCCATGAATGAATGTACTTATTGTGATTTATCTGATAACCCCTTAATCATAGATTTAAATATTAACTATTCTTTTTTTTTCTAACTTTTTTCAGAGGTCACTTAAAACTTGGTAAGTCTAATATTTCATAAATTTTTTTAAATTTTATTATGGCAAAAAAAATTAACTTCTCCTATTTGTTGATATCAAGAAATGTCACGAAAATCGCATGAATATATTAGTTATTATAACATTTTGATTTCATGTCACATGCTGTTTTTGTAATTTTCATTGTTTTCGTGGAAAATCAAGTACAAAAATCTAAAATTATCAGGGATGGTGGCAGTTGACAATGATTGGTGGCACAAGTTGTGATGACGCTTGCGTTGCATGCAACTTTTTTTTTAACGATTAATAATAACATGCTAAGTGATTGTTATCAGTCTTTTTCTCTATCAAATCGATTGTCTACTTTCCCACAAATTTCACAAGGCCATTCATTGGGACTGACCAGAGTTAAACACTTCAGTTTGACGCTTTAATTTGTTTGCTGGCTTAATTAAACTTTTAAAGTACATATTTATTATGCAGTTAACTTAATGGGAACGTGCTAAGAATTGGTTTTTCGTATTCTCTTAAAAATCACGATGAATAAATTTGAAACGTAAGAATATCAAAAGCGCAAAAAGATTTTATGAATTACGTCAGTGAACGTACGCCGAATTTTTTTTTCGCGAAATTTAAATTCAGATCAAATATGAGCAGTGTTGTCGATTGGCTTGACACAAGCTGAATTTTAATAATGGAAATTTCTTTCTTGGTGTTTGCTATCGCCAAAAATCAGCCTTAATTCGCCATGGTAGTATACGAGGTCTGATCACAAAATAACCGTTATTTTCAAATTTCGTGAGTTCGATTATCGCATTTTTTTCTGTTATGTTAGTTCAAATGTCTGCTATATATGTTCGCAATATCAGCCATTTTGGATTGTCAGTTTATTTTTGACAGATAAAAAGTTTAGGCGTGTTTTGGTGTGTTTTTCGATTTTTTACTTTTGCTTCACCTCAAATAAATTTCTTTTATACATTTTTGGGCATAATACTTTGTTGCTAGCATAATGCCTCAAAGCAATATGATGGTAAGAAGTAGTAAGAAAAACTTTTTTCATTTGTTGCGTAGTGTAATTGAAAAAATCAGATTGTCTGCACACAAACTAGAGATGAAAGAGAAAGGTCAAAACGGTTTTAAGTCTTATGTTACAAAACTTTCATTTGAGTTTTTACGCTAAAGAGTGACTGCCACGGCAAAGAATGATTATAAAAGTTGTAATAAAAACAAATTAGGTCAAGTTTGCCAGCACAAAGTTTAACTGGCAAAGCATTTTAAGTGAGAAAGTAGAGTGCGTATTTATTTACGAAATAAGTGTATTTTGTATACGAACGATGCAGATTGTCTTAAGCTTAAAAATAATCGATTTGAGTTAAAAGTCTGGTTTAACAAAAGTTTTCTGCGATTCAATTAAAGTTTAAACTTCTAGGTAGTAAATCAGTGAATCATTTATCATTGATTGTTTTTAGAAGCGGGAATTTAGCAAAGTGGCAAACAATGTCAAACAGCTGTTGTTTTGCCCTGTTTAATGACAAAACCTTAAAAGCGAGCTTTTACTTCGTTTAAGTGTGGCTTAAGTATTCACTTACATAAATACTCAAATGCAAATTAAACAAAAATCGAAGATGAATCGAATGATGAACTGATTATTTTTGGGCATTAAAAGCGTCTTTCATCCACCCAAACTCGGTAATAGCAAGAAAGTGCCCCTGTTGTGGCGATGTTAATTAGCCGCCACCATCATGTGATTTGATTCCCCTGGCCTTCCTTCTTTGGAAATATTTGAAAGAAAAACTGTACATCAATAGGCCAAGAACAATTAACGATGCGCTAATTCGGCGCATTAAGCGATATTGAATCTCTGTTATGTCTTCGAAGTCATTGAAAATATGCACCATTGAAGCCATGGCAAACATTTTACCAATATAACGTTTCACACATAATTTCCATAGAGCTTTCCAGCGATTCTGTAAACCGAACGAGAAAATTGCTATTTGCAAAGTTTTAAAAAATAATCCCATAAAAATGTTCACAATTGAATTACATTTTTGGGACGAGGTGAATATTTTAAGTTAGAGTAAACAACACAATTAGCGCTCGTTCTGAGTACATATAACCTCAAAAATGTCCAACTTTACAATAGAGCTGTGAGTTGCCAGATTGCAACAGTAGGGTGGCCATATCTCGAAACATAAAAGGCAACGCTCGTACTTACAATTAACCTTGTGCGTTTTGGTTGGATCACCCTGTACTTTTTAGGAATTTTCTTCATTCAACCCTCTTGCAAAAAAAAAAAAAATTAATTTTTTCTAGCTTGTAAAACCGTGTTAGAATTCTTACATGTACGTTTTCTAAAGAGAAGGAAAACCTTAAACTCATTCTCACTTCCAACGACATTTTGATCATGTTGATAAAATAAAAAAAAGTTTTGTTAAAGATATTAAGATAAAAGGCATTAAATGTTAAACAAATAAAATGAATAAATTAGTTTGTAACCCCCCAAATAAGTCTAACTTAACAGACGAGATAACGAATGATAATATTATCAAAAAATTTTTTGCCAATGATTCTATCTGAATAAAAGATGTCGAGTTGAATGAATGTGTATGCGTGTTTGTGCGACTGGGAGCTTAAGACCCGCATAAAAAGTTGATTTGTTATCGTGACATTGGTCTAGTTAGTCAAACACCTGAAATGACAGATACGTGTTTATCAAATTACGCGTATTATAAATCACTTTGTAAAATAAACATTTTGCTTCTAATTGTTAGCGTTGTGAATTATTTTTCACTTGTTTTGTTTAATTCAATTTCGTTCTATATTTGCTCCTCCGTACTTCGTATAATGAATTTATTAAAAGTTAAACTGACGCACCAGAAGCATCATGCACTAAAAGCACGTAAGAATGTGTGAAACTTGTAAAATTTTTACTAAGAAAAAATTACAAAAAAAAAAATTACAAAACACTTGCTTGCGGTTTCGATCAGTGAATAACACAGCTCGACAGCAAATTTTTATTTTCTATAGGTTTTTTACTTTTTCAATAAAGGAACTCAAAAAAAAAAATTATATCCAGAAATAAAAAATTTGAACTTTTGATTGAAACAACATTCATAATGTTATTTTCATTTCATCGATGGCACAACATCGATTGCTAAATCTACACAGCCTAGCCATTTCAACAGATTTGGAATTTTAAACAAGGTTGCGAAAAAGAGATTATGGGCTTCCTTATGCCCACAAAATCAGTGGCAGATGAGAAGTCTTTTCAGTTTAAAAAAGTTTTGAACTTAATAAAACTATTTTTTTAAAGCTTTAGGTCTTTTATTTTTTTCTTTATTAATTTTTCGATATTTCGCTAACAATTTGTTAGCATCGTCAGGAATCTTTAATTGTTTTTATATTCTATTATTTTGTATAAAAACATTTTTTAAACAACAAAATTAAAAATTTTTTTATAAAAAAATTGTTTTAAACAACAAAATTAAAAATATTTTTTATACAAAATAATAGAATATAAAAACAATCAAAGATTCCTGACGATGCTAACAAATTGTTAGCGAAATATCGAAAAGTAAAAGACCTAAAGCTTTAAAAAATAGTTTTATTAATTTTAACAATAAAGGTCAAAAATTATAGAACAAATAATATAAAGTTTTCTACTATTATATACTTACATTATTTGGAAACAATAAATTGTAAACTGATTTAAGCTCAATGCGGAGCTTAAACTGAATTTAATAATATACAAGTTTTGCTAATCAAGAGTTTTAACTCCCAGTGAATTTTTGGTCATTAGAGTTCGTTTAGAACATTTTAAATCAACAAATATACGAATAAAAGAAAATTAAAAATATTGCTTCCAACTCCTTTTAATATTTTACTGAAAAATCCATTATTTTTGTTTTTTCTGCCTTAAAATATCAACATTGACTTTTTTCTTGTTGACTTGTGTAATCTGTAGACTGTTGATATTTTGTAGTTGTTTCACTGTAATTCGTTTCTAAGTTCGAGTGCTGAAAATAATAAAAAAAAAAAATGCTTTTTGTTCATACTCATGCTTTGTTATATTTTTCAATATTCATTTGTATCTCAAAACAAACAAAAAAACTGAAATTATGTACAATATTTTGACAACAACCTTCATAATTTTGAGTACCTTTTTTTCATTCAAATGCAATTTACTGCCATCATCAGCTTTAACCCATATCACCATTTTAGGTGGTACTTAGGGTTTCGCAAAGAAAACAGCAACAGTATTGCAAAATCAAGGTAGTCAGCAGTGGTAATGCAAGTGCTGGCGCTCTACTCATGTTCAAATTCTACCCAGCACACATTTTGGTAGCAGCAAGTTTTAGAATTCCTTTATTGGTGGTATTCTAATGAATGGTTTTTCTCTTAATGGTATAGTCATGAAAATCAAAGCTTAATCGCAGTATTCGAAAAACCACTACTTTGAAAAAGGCATTACAACTTAACATTTTTCATGTCATTTAACAACAAAACAGAAACACTTTATCTAAAGAGAACGAATAATTTAATCGAACAACGTGTGTATTTAATTTTTTGTTGCTTTGACACAACATCACTAAGACACTTGACTTATTTATTATGTTCTGTTAGTCATTTTCCCACATTTTAGATTCCATTGCAAAGTTTTATAACTTTTTTTTTAATTATATGAAATAAAATTTACTATGCAAAAGTATAGGAAGAATCGGGCTTTAATTTATCATAACAGGTGGGCCAAATCCGAATCATCCGATTTTGTTTGGCTTTCAGAGTATCGACTTTAGCTTGGGCAGTGTGCACCGTTGCTCCGTCCTGCTGAAACCACATGTGCTCCAGGCGTAATGCGTTCAATTGCGTTCAAATCGAAATTTTTTTAGTTTTTTTGCTGTCATTCCAGCAAATATCCTGGGGGGACAAATTCCATTTGCATAAAACTAAAAACTACTTATAACTATAAAAACAAGTAAAAATATTTAGGTTAGAGGCGTGCGATTTGAAAAATTTTGGCCTAAAGTCGGTTTTGTCTAAAAAAATGGGTTAATTTCAGGATGCTACCCTTACGCAACAGGACATAATTTTCAAATTTTTTTTTTCTTTAAAATATTTTTTAAACAATAAGATTTAAAAAAAATATAAACAATATATACTTTACTTTGGAAAGTTCTTCCAGAAATAAGAAACAATAAACTTACTTTTCGCCCTAAAAATATGCTAAAAACTGACTTTTTTTGAATTTTTGATTTGTGTTGAATATAACATTTTCTTTATAAAAGATTTTTTGCTCAAATTTTTTTTTATAGTATTGAAAAAAATACTGGCAAGCTAATGAAACTTATTTTTGAAAAATCGGTTAGGATTTGAGCTCAAAAATGTGAAAATACTGGACCAGGGTTGGTAAAAACACGAAAATTTACTTTTTAAAACTTTAGTATTTCGAAAACTTGCAAAAGAAAATTTGCAAAAGAACTGGAAATGAAAAAATTAGATCGTTTTTAATTTTTCACATACTCCAGGTGGCCTACTTTGGGGGCCCGTGGACACGCCCAATTAAAGGCTATATAGTCCAATTTCAAACCTTGTGCTTGAATATATCTCTTTTATGCCTGTCTGAAATTTCATTGCAATCGAGCCATCCGTTTAGAAACGGCAGAATTATTTCCAATTTTTTTTTGTAAAATCCCCCACTGTGCAGCGTGAGCAGCGCACCATGTAGTCACCTTGAGCGGGTGTAATGTAATGCCTTCTCGTGCATCACTCGTGGATTTTTGATGCCCCAGAAGCCATAGTTTTACTTATTCACGGACCTGTTGGTCCGCGGAAATGAGCCTAACCACTCATTATGATATTGGTCGAAAAATCGTCCACTTCGTCATAGACACGATTATTCCGCGTTCTTGGGGAGTGTATCGCTCCATGGCTTATTCACTTGTGTTCTACAGCTGTCAAGCTCACAAACATAAAAACAGATTTGATATTGGCTGCCATTTGCAAAACTAGGAGCAACTTCCTATAGGGTGGTTTCTTGTATATGGCTATACTCACTCTTAGGTTTAAAATTTGTAGAGATTTTTAGGTTAGAAAATATTGTCTTAAATATTGCACTTGATTACATCCTTAAGCAAGGGTCCTGATGTTGATAAGCGTTTCTGAACATCTTTGCCAATTTATTATTATGAATAAAGATTTAAGAGATTTTGCTTAATAAGATCTTATACGTTTATGAATTACACCGATTATGTTTACTGGGTTGCTCTCTTAAAACTCTTTAAAACTCATTGTGGTGGTACTGCTTTTGTTTGAATTTATTTTTTGCATTGGCTTGAATTTTATTAAAAGCATTTATGAAGAAAAACACGCCTTTTTTTAATTCATTATTTCCATGATTTTTTTTTCCTCATTTAATACTGTCTTATTTTTCACTTATAAAGTGATTAGTGCTTGCTGGTTTTTTCTATTTGGTTGTTGTTTATGTTGACAGATTTCTGAAACTAAGTAGGGTAAGACCAATATGAGCACTCGGCGACACAGCAAATGCAACACAATACCACGAAAGCAGAAACTACTGACTGCGTTTTAAATAAAATTAAAATAATTAAAAGACGACAGGCAGTCAGGCAGACAGACAGCGAAGTCAGCAGCAATTGCAACAGTTGAACATCACAAAGCTTCCTGATTAATTTGCAAATGGGAAAAATGCTTCGAAACTAATTAATAATCAGGTCAGAATTATTCTAAATATGTACACATGTGTATCAATTATGCGTTTAATGTGGACAATTTTGAAAATATTTCAACAGTTTTTTAGACTGACATACAATTTATTTCAGTTAAAGACAAATGGAAAGAAAGTGCCGGCCATATTTGTTGACTGAGGAAGACTGCAGGAATTTTGATTTATATCAATATATCAGCATATACATATGTAGAAATATTTGCATAAAAAATTGAAATGTAAAGACTATTTTTATTATATGAGTTGCACTATGGGAAAAACAGAAAAAAAATATTTCACCAGGTATTGCAGTTGTTGTGGTTGTACTAGTGTTCCCATTTATGTTTTGGGGTTTGGTAACCCTAATGTTGCACTCTGGCAACTGGCAGCTCTATCATAAAGTTGGACATTTTTTGAGGTTATACGTATTTAGAACGTTTTGACATACGAGCTCTTCTTTTGTTGTTTTCCGCAACCTAAAATATTGATATCGGCCCAAAAATGGAATTAAATTTTGATAACTTTCGGCATGGATTAACTCAGCAACAACGCATGGATGAACTTAATTAAGTTTTTGGCGATAAAGCTCCATCAAGGACCAGCGCTTAGCGATGGTATGATGGATTCAATCGTGGCCGTAGTTCACTCCAAGACGAATTTCGTGGAGGTCAACCAAAATCAGTTGTCATTACGAAAACTATTGTTGCTGTGCGCGAACTGATATTGCAAGATCGTCATGTGAGTTATCGTAAGATTAAGACAACCGTTGGCATTAGTGGGACCAGCACACACTCAATATTGCATAAACATTTGACTGACAAAAAACTTTGTTCGTGCTGGATCTTTTACAATTTTTCAACCGCCCAAAAAAACTCTCGTATCGATTGGTCGAAAGAAATGCTGAAAAAATACAATCGCGTTACTTTGAAACACGTCTATGACATCGCGACTGGTGATGAATCGTGGATTTACGCGTATGAGCCCGAAAGTAAACAACAGTCAGCCATATGAGTATTTCAAGATAATCAAAATCCAACAAAAGTTTTTCGCACACGAAGCACTTCCAAGCAAATGGTTGTCTGTTTTTTCCGAAAAACTGGACATGTCGCAACAGTGCCACTAGAACAACACAAAACAGTCAATTTCAAATGCTGCACAATGATTCATTTGCCAGTTGTCTTCCAGGAATTCAGGAAAACAAACCGCCGAAGACGGATGACAAATCTAGATCTAAAAGGTTTACCTGTAATTTCATTATAATTTTTTATATTCGACTGTTGTATGTTCTAAATAGTAGACAGATACAAATTAAAGTTTAAACTTAGCAACTGATTATTTATGATAATTTTAAATTATTATTATTTTTTAAATGAACTTAAAAAACATTCACTTGCGAAAATTTTAAATTTAAATGCATTTAAAATATATATATACATATATATATATATATATATATATATATATATATATATATATATATATATATATATATATATATATATATATATATATATATATATATATATATATATATATATGTATTTTGCAACATGTCTGTTTTTTTATATTTATTTCATTTCAACTTGTCGTTTATTTTCTGTGATGTTTTATTGTTTTCAATTCGAATGAGAAGATTCAGAATGTGGGAATATCTAAAATTAAAACTTTTATTTTGTTTTATTGTTATTAAACAATAGTTAAACAATAGTATTTTATGGTACGCATGCAGCTGTCTTGTTTGTCTTAAAATAAATTGAAGGTCATGAGAAAACTTGCTGAGGTTCCTAGAAAACATATTTTTGCAAATGTTTCGTTGTTAAAAGGATTCTCTTCAAGTTTTTTATTACAGCTGTCTGCAAAGTGACAATAATAAGTAATTGTGTGTGCTTAGCAGGGGCATTAGTTCTCTTAAATCACTAAAATTTAATTACCAAACACAAAGTACCTGTGTAAAGTAAACGCAACGGAATGCATACACATTGAGGAATTCACCAAGCTGTCAGAAAGTGAAACAGTGAAAAAATAAAATACAAGGAAAAAAAAACAGCGTTTCATCTAAAACGTTTTGATCTAAAACAAGAAGAGAAAAAAATTTCAATCAGATATTGATTTGGATAGACTTTATATTTATAGTCTTTGCTCAAACGTTTTTTATTGTCACTTATTTCTTAATACCATTAATTCTCTTTCAATAAAATAATAAGAAATCATTTGGTTTTTTTCATTAGCTGGTTTTATTCATTCGCCATCAAGCGGCTGTTCACAAATTACGTAACGCAATATTTGCAGATTTTTCACCACCCCTACGTAACAGATCGTAACAAAATAGGGCCGGTCGATTTGTAGGGAGTGAACAAATTCACCAATTTCCCTATGATTTCCGTCTTCTATGGGTTATTCCATGAAAAATTGCCGAAGGAACCATACCTCTATCGTTAAAATCGAGTCCGCTACTTTTTGTTGGTAAAAAGTTCAAAAGTTACGTCTCCAAATTTTGGACCATTTTTCTATTTTTTTCATGATTTTGTCCAAGAATATTACTTTCATGGCCATTTTATTTGGCTCAATCCATTATTTAATTCAATTTACAATTCAAAACGAAGAGTTTAAGCCCAAATTTATCGAATTCGGTTGATTAATTCATTCGATATTGCTAAAACAAAATAACACATAAAACCAACTTTTTGAGATTTTTTCCTGTTTTTATTTATTTTTTTTTTTCTAAAAAAATTCAAATTAAGAGATAATAAAGTATCTATCAACCTATTATCAAAAAAAAAAAAAAAAAATTTTAATTTGAGTGTAGTAAAAGACAAAATGTGAAAAAAACATTATTTTTTCTGAAAGTCTTGTTTGCTTTCAAGTCGGGGTGCTTTCGTACGGCTCTCTAGTGCCGTCGCCATAGCGCCTTCTACATTCTTTCCTGCAACTCGTTTAGCAGTGGCAGCCAGCAATTGGACATGTCTTTCCGTTCCTTGAATATGTAAAGGAGTTTGCGGATCATCGAACGGTGGCATTTCGTAATTTAAATATCCCTCCAAATGTTCATACGAATAACTTTGCATAAACGGTGGAAATGGAAAAATGCTCCAAAATTTGGACAAAAATGCCCGTCATTTTTGAACCGTTTAACCAATATTGGAGATTTTTTTTTGTAAATTGATCAAAATTAGCTCACCTTTCCAACGCGCTACTGGCGATTAAACCCGATCGATAGTTTTTGAGTTATGGATGTGGACCTGTAGGTAATATTTCATACGAACGTCAATTTGGGAAAAAAATCTAGCAACAAAAAGTAGGGGACTCGATTTTAACAAATTTTCATTGAATAATCCATAGAATACGGAAATCATAGGGAAATTGTCGAAAAATAAATCGACCCGCCCTAATGTACATAGTATATACAAATATAACTCAAGAAATTAAATTCATGTATTTAGCGTGTAATTTAGAAGAAAATTCTATTGATAAAAATTAGGGATTATAAATTGGCACATTTCAATTATCGGTCCATGGAAAGGTAAAATATTCATCCATTGATAAAACATGCATTTTATTTCCTGCAGCTATATCGTCTACAATCTTTTCACAATTTATTTTATCAATGTTCTGATTGATCATCAATCCATTCAACATCTTCACAGCCTTCTTCCAGAGAAATGATGGCCATTAGCTCATTTTGCCTCTGGGCTACAATACGTACCGGGTTTCCTTACGTCTCATTAATGTTTTGTGGTGAATGCTTTGGCATGATCTTTTAGCATCACCTGAGATTCAAAGTACATTCTGTTCTATCTTTCAAAACATTTTGAACTGATGGACAATAATAATACATTTTTACGACCCCCCCTCGTCGCAATCGTAAGAAAACTTATACCCCTCTGTAATCGTTACGTAATTTGTGAACCAGCCCCCAAGTGGTTATTTGCCTGATACCGTATTTGAGTAGCTGATTTTTACGAAAGAAAATAAAAACTTTTTTTATTCAAATTATTTTGTATTTCAAATACTTGCTTTTAGAATGCAGTATTTTGTATTTTAAATTCATGTATTTAACAAAATGTATTTGTATTTTGTATTTCAAATACACAACTTTCATATTGAACAAAAGGATTTGCTGTCGTGAAGCAAAATTTTGTGCTAAACAATTCTAAGTATACAAATACTTAGAATTGTAAATATAATTATTTCAAAGGAAATAATTATATTTGAGTTGGAGAAAAAGAAAACTTATGTTGGTTTCTTTTCAATATTGGGTAGTTTATTTGGTTAATTTACCTTACAAATTTCAACGGGAGTCGTCCGCACTTGCTACTGGTTTGGGGTCACAAAAATGATTAGAATTGATTTTGTATCATTAGCAGGAAATTAAAATCGCCTTCTCATATCAATGCACTTTCCATTGTTCAGTGCGACCGACCTTACATCATATTACTGAACATGGCTTTGTAGATAATAGCGGTTATACACAGAGCGAAAACTTCCTAATAGATTCAATAAGATTTTCTCTTTGAAACGTTTTTAGGCTGAGGGGTATCCCAGCAGAGAGAAAAGAAGATTTTTCTATGGGTATTTCTTATTATTTCCATGTTGCAAATCTTATTAATTGTCTCAACAAGAAAAACACATAAAACCAAGAAGAAAACTTGTTACTTACGTTTGTTTTTACTCAGTTTCCGATTTGCATGGTACCGATAAAAAATTCTATAGAGAAGAACATATTGATTCTATTAGGTTTTCTTGTAAATTGTATACAATTAGGATTTCTTATTGATTTTATTAGGTTATCCTATTAATTTTTCCCTATTGGTTTT
This sequence comes from Sturmia bella, assembly GCA_963662145.1. NCBI lineage: Eukaryota > Metazoa > Arthropoda > Insecta > Diptera > Tachinidae > Sturmia > Sturmia bella. Next base: position 59,394,120 of record OY759170.1, read on the forward strand.
ATTAGTTTCCTATATAAACACACGTAAATCATCTTTTTAATTTCATTAATTGTTGTTTTTTCAATAAGGTTTTCCCATTTAGAATAATAAGGAATCCTTCTTGAAAAAAAAACCATAGAGATATCTTATTGATTTTGTTCTACTTTATTAGGTGCTTTTTTCTCTGTGTACGTGAATTCTTATCTCATATGACAATAACAATATATGAAATAAAGTAAGTATACAGAAACAATTGCAGGCATATCGTAAATAAGCTTAATGTAATTCATTGTTCTTGCAATTGTTTCTTAGGTAATAAAAAAAAAAAAAAAAAAAAAATAAAAAAAAATAATATTGTCCAAATTAGTTTGGGCCCATATATTTTGTATTTTAAATTCATCAGATCATGTTTGTTGTTTGCCCAGCACTGGCTGTAGACAAGAAAGTGCAAGATCAAAAGAAAACGAGAGAAATGTGAGACAATTTGAAGTTACTTACTGCCGACGATTTAATTATGGGCTTGTAACGACATTTTTACCTCAAACTGTAAACTCAGTTTTGTTTCATAGTTAACAGGCTGCTTAACAATTTACTTGAAGGAAGGTGGTGCAACATTTTTAGATTATCTACCAAATTGCACAAACAGTTGTTCAATCACTCCGCCACTCCGGGCGTATGGGTTAAAAAATTAAACAATAATTTCAAGATTACTTCGAATCCAGAACCTAAAGCTACGCTTTAATTAGTAACAACACTCATTTGTAATGATTTAATACATTTATGTATATTTTTTTATATTTATATATGTATAATTTGGTTTTTTTTTCTTTTTTTGCTATTTTTTGGTATTTTATTGTTTCCTTTGATTTCTTATTGAATGATCTGCATAATATTTTCAATATCATGCAATTTTCTTTCTAACCTTATATCGTAAACTAGTTTTTATTTTCTGTAAATTTTAATTTTGTTATTGAACTTCTGTGTTGTAATACATTTATATTAAATTACTTTTTAGGCTCAAGTTCAACCCTTGGGTTTTCACTACTTTTTAATCAATATCAATTAAGTAAAGATAAGTAAAAATTTATTTGCTAGGTGGACAACCGGCTGTTTCTGGGTAGCAAACACCCTTCATCAGCACCCTATGAACTTTGGACGTGTCAAATTTCACAATTTTGGCACAGCCGCTTTAACCACTCGGCAACCAAAGCTCACGCAATTCTACTTTCTGTTTGTATACTTAATTAACATTAACCAAAGCAATGATATTTTTGCAGTCTTGGACGATATTTGTCGTCTCAGAAGACTGTTGCTCTCTGTTTATATGAAAGCTTTTTAATACATGTTCTGTTATGCATCATTGAGATCTAGATGCTCTTTTATTGATACAATTTGAACATGTTCGCCATGCCCTGCGTTATTAACATTTTGCTGTAAATTTTAATTTTGTTATTGAACTTCTGTGTTGTAATACATTTATATTAAATTACTTTTTAGGCTCAAGTTCAACCCTTGGGTTTTCACTACTTTTTAATCAATATCAATTAAGTAAAGATAAGTAAAAATTTATTTGCTAGGTGGACAACCGGCTGTTTCTGGGTAGCAAACACCCTTCATCAGCACCCTATGAACTTTGGACGTGTCAAATTTCACAATTTTGGCACAGCCGCTTTAACCACTCGGCAACCAAAGCTCACGCAATTCTACTTTCTGTTTGTATACTTAATTAACATTAACCAAAGCAATGATATTTTTGCAGTCTTGGACGATAAGTTCAATAACAAAATTAAAATTTACAGCAAAATGTTAATAACGCAGGGCATGGCGAACATGTTCAAATTGTATCAATAAAAGAGCATCTAGATCTCAATGATGCATAACAGAACATGTATTAAAAAGCTTTCATATAAACAGAGAGCAACAGTCTTCTGAGACGACAAATATCGTCCAAGACTGCAAAAATATCATTGCTTTGGTTAATGTTAATTAAGTATACAAACAGAAAGTAGAATTGCGTGAGCTTTGGTTGCCGAGTGGTTAAAGCGGCTGTGCCAAAATTGTGAAATTTGACACGTCCAAAGTTCATAGGGTGCTGATGAAGGGTGTTTGCTACCCAGAAACAGCCGGTTGTCCACCTAGCAAATAAATTTTTACTTATCTTTACTTAATTGATATTGATTAAAAAGTAGTGAAAACCCAAGGGTTGAACTTGAGCCTAAAAAGTAATTTAATATAAATGTTTTTATTTTCTTTTTCACTTCTTAATTTTTAACATTTAGTACGATTTTTAGTATTTCTCTTTTAAGCTTTTGCAGTTCAAAGTCAAAGAAATAGTTTTTTTGTTGTAGTTGTTGTTTTTGTTTCTGTTAACGTAGCACAAATACATGAAATAGAGCAGAATAACTTTTAATAAGAGTCAAATCCTTGGTAGATGGGTATTTTCATGAAATATTTTTATTGTTTACAAAGTGGTGGTTTCCATTTGGTGTGGGTGGTTTTACATTGAATATAGTATAGCAAATAATTTTCTTTTATTAAAGTAATCATTTTAAGTTGTTTGTTGCAGCTTAACGTTCAACATTTATCTCATTCATTAGTTTTTATATTTATAAATGTATTTAACACAAATTACATTAAAATTTTGTCTAGTTTTGTTTGATTTTACTTAAAAGTAAAAAAAACAAAAGTTGTTCTCCTTTTTGTAAATGTTCCAATAATTTGAAACGTGGTTTCAATTCCACTAGAAATTTATTTCAGGGGAAATTTGTTAGGTATCATGTTATATGTGTATATGTGTATGTTTGTGTACCCAGAAGGAAATGTCAATAGAAAAATACTGGGGCATAAGTATTGACATGATCACTAATACTACGGACATATTGTACCCCATTACAAGTTTTCCTCTATTGACATTTAGCGTGCGCCTGTCAAAGACCAAAGTGCTAATGACTAAGTGGTTCTTATGAGACCACATGGCGACCACGGCATTAGTGTTTCTGTGTAGACATTGTCGCCAATATGATTGACAGAGTAAACTCTATGCAACATATTTTTCTTTTCATATTTTACATGGGGTTGTCAGTGAAAATTCACCAGTGACTTGTGAACTAATGATCAGATGGTTCTAATGGAGCCACACAATACAATTTTTATATTTCTTCAATTCATAGAAATCAATCAAACAGATCAGAATACTCCATTGACAATGTGTATAAATAAGTAAATGATTTAGTGGACAAACCTGGCGATTTGGATATACTTGCCGTAGGATTCCTTCAGGGTATGTGTGTATGTATGTGTGTGTAGCCTGAGGGAAATATTTGTAGAAAACCTCTAGCGGCTCACTACTGACAATGTCACCATTACTACTGACCTGTTATAAACCCTACAATGCGGTTTGCTGCTTATTTTTACTAACTGCTTGTTTTTAGCAATCAACTAGGTGACTAGGTGATTCTAGTGAGACTATGTGACGTCCATGGCACTAGTGTTTCTCTGTAGACGTTGTCACCAGTAAAGTTGGCATAGTAAACTCCATGCAATACTTTTTTCTATTGGCATTTAATATGTTATTGTCGCTGTAAATCCATCTTTTAACTTAAACAAAGTAGTGACTAAATGGTTCCACATGACAAGTAATGCGGACACTTCGTTGACAATGTGTACGAATAGGCCAGTGGTATAGTTGACGAAATTGATGACTTGGAGACACTTGCCTCTAGGCTTTTTCAATGTGTGGATGGGCGTGTGTGTATGCAAGTTCCTTTAATTTACTTATTTTTTCCTACAACCTAAAACGAACATGTGTTACACATTTAGTTTTTCCATTTTGTTTCTCATTTTTTTTTTAATTCAATAATAATTTATACCCTACAATTCCTGGCTTTTTCAAATTCGCTGAAAAAGGTCAATATATGTATATATGTTTTTTTTTTAATCTACGATGAAGATCTTTGATGTCGACACTGTTGATGTGGTTGATTCGAATGACTCGAAGTACCAGCTGATGCTGATGACGCTGCTCCACCCAATGAGCTGCCACCACCACCCGCTCCTTGTTGTGATGCAGACGCTGAATGTCCCGCGGCTGAAGTGCCAACCGCGGGAACCACACTTCAGCGTTTCACTCCGAATAGATTTGGTATAGACTTGACCTTCTTGCGTGACGAATTGACATATTCTTTGTATATTTCGGAACGCAAGTAGCGAGGATATGAATCTCTTTCCATCAAATGATAAACATGGGCAGCTGCCACATCAAAACACCAGCGATTGGGGCCATTAGGAGAGTTAACTGCTTCGCGGGCCAATTCTATCGATTTGGAATCAACATTTACAGCACGTGGAGCATCAGGAGCAAGGAATTCATTCCAAACACGTTGTATGGTCTCTCTAATTTCCGATTGAGGCAGAGCCTTCATTTCTTGCACGGCTTCCCAAAACCTAAAATGTAAAATGTAGTAAATTTTAAAAGTAAAAATATTCGTTTTGGTTGATCTTACAATAAGTTTTCATAGCTATATTCTTTTTCCAAGAATTTAGCAAACTGTTCTCGACCCATGGGATCTTTCAATAATTCGCGCATGCTGAAGGCCCAGCGTTTGACACGGCGCATGGGCACCTCTTTGCTAAAATGAGATTTAAAAGAAAAAAATGAAAATAGTTCATAACATCAGCCATATCTGCATAAGTTTTTTTTCTTCCATATTTCCTTGTACATACCTGTTTTTTTCTGCCTCCCACATTTCTGTGTTGTCTGTTTGCCAGGGATTAGGTAACTCGGGTGAAGTCGTAAAGTAATCAAATTCATTATATTGCTCATAGTAGGATACCAATCTATTGGAAAAAAGAACATCAGTTAAATTTGCAGCCAAAAAAAACAGTTTTTAGAGAAGTCCTTAAAGATTAGAAAAGCTTATCTTTCAGCAGGCCTAAAACAAAACTGCTTCAAATCGTAAGATTTTCGTCGACTCACTTCAACAAACCGTGCAGTATTTCACTAATAAATGCTTTCCTCTGAAAAGAGTTTCACGTTTATGTAGGCTTAAATTGTGGCATTTTTTTATCCATTTATTTTATATAAACATTTTTCAGGTTGCATACTCCACTTTACTGCGTTTCACTCACAATTCCATTTATGATGAAAATAATTTAAACATCAAACAAAGTACCACGATTAAATGCACTAACAAATTTTTTAAGACATTATCATGCCAAAGTTTTTTTAAAATCATATTTATATACATATGTATTGGTGTGTGCTACATGATTCAAACAGCAAACTTTGCATGTCCTTTTGTCAAAGTCCTTTAGTATGGATTTGTGCAGTTAAACTTGTTACATACGCATAAATCATGATATTTCGTGATTAAACTAATTCTGTTCAATGCGCCAGTAATGTATTTAAGCAAGATTTTTTCATTGCGTCAACAGCGCATTTAACCGAAATTGGTTAAGAGCGTTTCTTGCTTAAGGCTTTGACATTTTTCTGAATGCATTTCATTGTGAGCTCCTATACTCTCAGACAGAAACTTAAAACTAACTTATTTCTCTTCATATCAGATGTTTTCTTTTAACAAATGCAAGCATAAACTTTAATTTAATAACAACAACAAAAGAATGCATTGCGCCTTAATTTTAGTTTATACAAAAACAAAATATGATGGGCAGCGGCTTGTAGCACAAAAATAAAGTCGGCGACGGCTGGGTGCCAACTTGACGCCGATGGACTTTGCCCTCTGTGACATTTCGTACTTTATTATTTACGTGTTTATTGGTTACGTTACGTTATTTAGAATTTTGAAATACATAAAAGAATTTAACCAAAAAGCAACGACTGTGTTCTTGAAAATAAAGTAGAGAGTCTGTTAACTATATCAATGAACTTTCTCATCTTCAACAAACAAATATTGTAAGAAAAGACCCAAGGATAAACGGAACAGATTGTGCAGATTAGCACTAAACAACGATGTGCTCAAGATCAGCCCTAAAATGCACTGCAAATTTGCACCGAGCACATATTTGCACCGCTACCATTGTGAAAACCCTTAATATTATTTCCCTGAATAAGTTATCCGAAAGAGAGCCATATATCAGCATAAATAAATAATTAAATAATCCTATTTCAAATTCTCCCCTTCAACGCAAACAATAGAGTAATAGAATTGAAAAGATGATGACTCGAATAACGTGAATGTATTATGAAGGAGCAATTCGCATTTAAAGGTCGTGTTACACTATCCTACTCAATTGAACGATCTGTTAAAAATGACATTTGTGTCCAAAAAGTGTGATAGTCTGGACTAAAAGTGTATGTGTGCGAAAGACTTTTTGACAAGTCTGTCCGATTTGTTAATTTTTTGAAAATTTTTAAAAACTATCTTTTTCTATGCCATCAGAGTTGCCTTTTCGAAGTTGTTTACAAAAGTATAATAGTGTGGCCATTTTGATGCGACTTTTTAAAGTAGGACATAATTTTATCAGCTTTAGCTAGTAGTTTTCAGTGAATAAATCGTACGATTGAGTAGGATAGTGTAACACGGCCTTAAGTAAGATTAATGTTAAAACAACGCTGAGCAGGGCGTAAAGTTGAAAATTTTGACCATTATTTCGTATGAGTCATTCAAATTGCAAACAACACAAAAAGCAATTGGAAACCAATCGGATGAAAATCAACAGAATATTGAATATATTCCAAGCAACAGCAAGACAAGCGGCGAAACAGCAACGGGATGTCCCATAGCCAATACATCATCAAAATGTAATTTTCTGGTCTGATTCAAAAAAATTTATGTTTCCTGCTCACTGCATCTTTATCACAAAAAAAAAAGCTTTTTCAAACTTAAAGAAGTAAACACCGAACTAAAGCCTAAAAGAAACTGTTAACGTTTTTAATAAAAAATTTCAACTTACGCTTCTGCTGCTTTTGACACTTTAATGGTTCTTCGTTCCAGTTTTTGTTTGCGCAGCGTTATAATACGTGTTAATTGTTCTATAGGATTTTTGGTAACAGCTGCTCCCGCTGAACCGGTACCATGACTGGAACAGCCACGACGATATGCTTTCTTAATATCAATTTCAGTGGTATTAACACAACCCGGCATCGGACGATGTACATCCCAGAAGGCGCGCTCCTGTGAATCCAAAACTTTGCGCTCCAATTTATCACGTTTTTTAGCCACTTTGCTTTGCGACTCGGCCTTTGCGGGGGGGGAGTAAAAAGCTGTTAAATTATATTCAATTGAATTTGGGGATTTTTTTGTAAGACTTACTTGCATAAAAATAAATTCCCATTTTCTTGAAAACATTTTTTGTAATTTAGCCAAATTTTCGGCCTCATAATCGGCCAATTCCAAGCGTGTTTTATTTTGCATGGTGCGTTTGCACAAGTACACAGCATAGTCCGTATTTTCGGGCTCCCAACAGTTCGAAGGCCAGAAATAAGGTGTTTGAAATCTAGAAGAAAGCAAAATTATATCCATGACATGAAATAGCTTATAAATGTACACATTTAAGCTAAGCCTGAAAGTAGGCTTTGAAAACCGAATCAAATAATCAAGTAACTGCTAAATAAATTAAAAGGCAAATGTTTAGTAACAGCAGATGCTTAACATTTTTCATTCAGCATTTGCAGCGAACATTTGATCGGTTCAGGCAAAAACGGCAAAATTTTTGTAAATGTTCCTCAGAATCATTATGCTTTATTTTATATATTTTTTTTTTTTTTTGGTTTGCATATAAAATTGAGTTTCCATATGAATACATATCTGTGAATACATATCTGTGAGAAAAATATTGCTTATTAAGATAAATCTGCACAAATCAACTACTTTATGTGAATCCACACGATGGAAGGGTAGCTTCGGTTCCATGTTAACACCGAATATATCTTTGGCGATAGTATAAAACTCATAAACAATGTTTTGTTCTACTTTTTTTTTGAAGTTGAAATTATTTATAATTGCTAGATAGCTAGTTCGGTTTTACTTCCTCGGAATTGAGTAATATTTTTTTGTGGTATAATTGTAGTGATCAACTATTTTAAAGATGGTACGAAAAGTAAATTTTAAATCTTCCGCCATACGATCATCAGAACCTAAAAATCGATTCGAACTCTGGTCATAGCTAAATTACATTCATAGGATGCTGATGAAGGGTGTTTGCTACCCAGAAACAGCCGGTTGTCCACATAGCTATAAAAATTTTACTTTTCTTTACTTAATTGATATTGATTAAAAAGTGACAAACCAAGGGTTGAACTTGAGCCTAAAAAACCAATTTAATATGAATGTACTACAACACCATCATAGTTCGATGCAATTGAAATTTCGGTAAAATGTAAAATTACATTCTATTTTTAAGCAGCAATCTATGGTCTTGCTAATACCTAACCGTCTAATTCATAAAAATTATAACAGGTTTATAAAGCTCTTATTTGACAGATTTTCCATACAAATATGTCAAATAACAGTCCTATAAGTCTGTTATAATTTTTATGAATTAGGGGGTAAGACTTTAATTAATATAGACAGGCAGTTCATCCAATAGGCAAAAACCCATTGGATGAACTTTCAGTTTTATTACTGTTTATTTTTTTTTTTTTTGTTAATCATTGCGGTGGACATGAAACAGCCATGTTATTTTGCCTCTTCTAATAAGTCTTCAAATCTATATTTCTTTACTTCTTTAAAAGTATTAATCACTATAAAAAAAAAACACTTTTTTTGCATTTTGAAGAAGTAAAACCGAACTAATACCTTGTTCATACATGCATTTCTAATTGAGATAATATTCAGTTGATTGACATAATATTTTTTGCGTTCATACATACAAATATTGCGCTAACTCAATTAGTATTTGATAGCTGGAAAAAAGTTGTTGTTTTTATTTTGGTAGTGAGAAAGAAAAAGTGAAAAATATTTTCAAATAAGAAAAATGGAAGAAAAACTGCCTTTTATTAAAAAGATTTTAGTGTTGTACAATAAAAATATGGAACTTGTACAAGTAGTGCGTTCATGTTATGACTCCAAAGGGGCAATAATAAATAGAAAGAGAAATAAAAATTTGGAAATGCTGCAATGTTTTTATTTTTATTTTTATTGTATTTATTTTTATTATTTTGTTTTGTTTGCTTTTGTTGACATTTAACTCGTCATTCATCTCGCATTGTATACTTTTGCTTATTAAACACATCTTTTACAGTGTTGTGTTTCATCTTTTTCTCAATATTCAAAGCAATTTTGAGTTTATTAAGCAATAACTTTATTGACTTTTTGTATGGAATATTGAGCTCAATAATGGACTTTATTGCGATTATCTCGCATGTATGAGCATGGTATAAAACCGAATCAGTAATTAACAATTGTAAATTGTAAAACTTCGGCTATAAAATAAAGCTATTGTTTGAACCTATTTGTTTTCATTTCAACTAAAGCTGGTTTAGGAATGTCAGGAGCTCCTTCTGGCTCCAGCCTTGACGAACAGATTAGTTCGCAACAACAGAAAGCTAAACTGTTTGAACAAAAAGAGGCAACAAGGTCCTTTATAAGTCCTGCACCATTCCGCTGGATTAACAACAACATTCTACGACAATGAGAGCAGGAAAGGTTTTCCGACTACTGAAAAGTCCTGAAGGGCATGTGGCAGCCAAAAAAAGCTGCTGAGTCCCGGGAGAGTAAAGTTCGAGCGTATTGTATACCTCAGCAGAAAAGAAGAATATTAAACATACAGGGCAAATGATGTGGCACTGTAAACTAAATTACCATCTCAAAAAATTGAGGCTGCTAAACGGTGATTTCTGCAGACTCTATAATAAGGAAAAAAAAAACCAGAACATATCCTTTGCAAATATCCCACTGGTTGCTAGGTTACTAGATCCCAAGGACTTTGGTAATAGTTTTTTTTTTTTTGCTAACAGTCTTGGTGTCGATCTCGAAATCCTTTTCTTCATGGTGCACAATTGATTGGCCCTAAATGACAACAATAACAATAATTTATTTATTCATTCAACTTACCGGTAAAATGTTCCATCATTCTTCACCGTCAACTGATGGTCATCGATAGGAAAAATATAACCGTGTGAGGACAACAAGTGGGCAAAATGCAATGCTTCGGTAACATCTTCTACATCTAAGTTTTTTATAATCCATGAAATCAGATCGGCACCCGTGAATACAGAGGGAACTTTAGTCATAAAGCCTTTAACGGTGCGCACTGAAACACCAGTACTTTCGGCCTGCATCTTTTCGATAATTGCCTCCATCTAAAAGATGTTAAAGTTATAAAAAAAAGAGATTTTAATTCTGTATTGTCAGGTAAAAAGGGTGTGAGTAGGAATTTTCCCATTTCCCAGGCGTTACATTAAAAATTATTATGTATGTATATGTATATATAAATGTACTTAAATTCAACCACTTCGTTATCAAAATCAATTTTTTGTTTTGTTTTAAATTTTTTTTAGAACCATTATTAAGGTTGGCGTTAGCTGACGGTACCGTTAATGGAAGTGATCGGTAACAACTTTTCATTATTATAATATTATTTTATTTTTCCTAATTTGGGTCTGGATTGAAGTAAAAGTATGAAAAATTAATTTTTTCAGGGGAAATATTTCCAGTGATATAGCAAATACTTAAATGCAAAAGATTGGTAAATGCAAAAAGTAATTTGCCGTTAATTAACTGGTTGGGTGATCATACTTAGGTTAAAAAATATCATTGGACTCATAGAAAATTTTCATTAAATCAGTGAACACTTTCATGTCAATGAAGTCGTACATTGAATTTTCAATTCTGATTTGATTTGTAAAGAAATGCAAAGGCGTCAAAATCTAAATACAAGGTTTATGAATCACAGCTGTTTGTTTCAATAAATCTCAATGTTGGTTAAAAATTAGTAAATTTTTTCATGAAATCAATGCCGGAATTCATTGGACTTATGATTAAAATTCTTTCAGTGTATTGATATGCAAATAAGTAGAGCAAAAGCAGTGCAATATACTGAATTTTTCATTACTATGAGGGGGCCTGGCAGTATTATCATTCGTCAGGCCGAACTTTGTCTGTATTTGCATTTTAGTTCTACTCAATTAATAATAGACTACGCCACAAACAGCTGAAATTGAATTTGTGATTTGCAGATGCATGGAAACTCACCTTTTTGTAGACCAAAATATTTGGAGCATCTTCATTTCTTTTGCTGTGATTTGACTGCGATTGCAGGTGTTGCATGTTGTGCATGTGGTGATTATTCCTTTGGTGGGACGCTGAAGAATTGCTGCTGCCCACAGCTGAATTTTGTGCAGCCGACGAAGCCGACGATGAAGAGGATGGTGCAACAGCTGATGATTGTGTGGTAGATGAGTTTGATTTGCTGTTCACTTGTTGCATGGCAGAGGGCAAAAGGTTTTGATTTATTGAATTCGAATTACTTGAAGGTTTTGAATTGTTATTGGTGGTGGCGGTGGTGGCGGTGGTGATAGACGTTGAACTATTATTTGTTGTGGTGGTGGTGGTGGTGGTGGTGGTAATTTGTACTGTTGCGGTATTTGTTGTAGTATTTGTTGTAAGCACTTTAACAGTATTATCAGCAGAAAAGGCAGTTGCAGTCTTGACCTCGGCTTTTGTACAACTTTCAATAGGTTTTTTAGTGGGACTGCTGCTGCTGCCGCTGCCGCTGGTGGTAGTGGAATTGGTGGTGGTCGTAGTGGTTGTGGTCGCGGTCGCGGTGTTTGTGCTGCTGTTGCTGCCGGTGGTACTTGAATAAATGACCTCATTTTGCTGTTCATTTGCTTGATTTCCTGGGGGATTTTCACTGGGTGTTGTTGGGGCTGTGGGACTTAAACTTCTTTCTACGGTTTCCGATTCAGTTATTGTTATTTGAGGATTTAATTTCTTGTTACCAGTTGTTGCATTGATGGAACCTGCGGTTTTATTAAATTCTTCTTTGTATGATGGCATAGAAAATGATGTGGTAGCAGTTGTTGTTGTTGTTGTTGGCTGATTTTCTTTTTGTTGTGTTGTGGCTTTGTCGTCCTTTTTGCTCAGTCCTTTGTCATTAGCGTCATCACCATCATCATCCTCATCCTCATCCTCCTCATTATCGCCTTCATTATTATTTATTTGTAATGTATCATTAATTTCCTTTATGGAGCCATTTGTTGTGGTTGCTGGAGATGAATTTAAATTTGCTAACGATGACATTTTGTTCGACGTTGTTGGCGTTGTTGTGGTGGCGATGGTCGTTTGTGTTGTATCCACTTCTGTAGACATTGTTACCATTTTTTTTGCTGTTATTTTATCGGTTCTTTTTTTCGCTCCCGTTTGGATACTTTTTTTTTTCTTCTTATGTATCAATATCGATTGATGGTTTAAAATAGATGCGGCTGTCCGGCTGTTGAACTATTGAATACCAAGAAATATCTTGGTATTGCAAATATTAATTTTTTTTTGTGAGTTAGAAAAAAATTTGTATCCCTGGATGGCTGTGGTTACACTAATGAGATAAATATAATTTGTTAGCTTATTACATGTGCATTTGAAGCACATCTAATTGGCTTCTTACAAAATAGGTGGCTCGATTAACAACCTTCATATTGGGGTCATAATTATTTTCTTTATTTCATTTCAGTCCTTTTAAATGCCTGTTACATCTTTTCGTCTTTTTTTGGGGTTCTTGTTTTTTTTTTGACAAAGAAACAAATTAAAGCAACACGCCTTTTTTTGAATTTTTTTAGTTCACTGAAATCTTTTTTCACAATGAATTGCTTTAACTTTCAATTAATAACAACATTTTTAAAGCGCTTTAAACAACAATTTTCTTATACATATGTATCATATTTTTTGTTTAAATTTTGTATGTATTATTTTAAATTTTTATACGTTTCTTCTTCGTTCGCATAAAAATTTTCATAAAATTTGGTTTTTCTTCGCCGTTTATGTATTTTCAATTGATTTTGCTTTTATGCTCTCTCTCAAAGGACTTTCGCATTGAGTGTGTCTCGTTTTAAGTAGGAGTTTTAGTTGTTGTTGTGGCTGTTTTGTTTTATTGCTGTTGGTGTGTGCTTCTTTTTTTTTATTATATCCTCATTTGTGCTGCTTTCAAGTGTTTGAAACAGAGATAAACAATTTGATAAAATTAAAGGCATTTTTTGACGTTTATGCCTGTATCTTAAAGTACAATAGAAGGTACTCTTTTTGCAAGAATTCAGACAAAAATAGTTTAGTTTCTTAAATAAATTATATTAACGTTACAAGTTGGAGATCCCCTCAAGTTCAGATCACTTGAAATTACCCCTTGCTGCTGCTTATCTACATACATTCAGTTTTTTGTCCTTACCTTCTTCTCAATTAGACCATTTCAATTTGCTTTCATTTAGACTGTAGCTATTTTGTGTCTGTGTGTTTGTGTGTGTGTGTGTGTGTGGGTACTGCTGATGTTTCATTACTTGCCAACCACTGTTTGTGTGACTGTGTGTGCACGTAGGTATATTTTCCTGTTTATTTGTGTATCGCTATGTTGTCTCAGCACTCAGCTGCTGACTGGCTGGTGGTATCCGGGTTAAAGTATTCAATTTTTATCGATTTTTCTTTTAAAATGCATTTAATATCCTTAATTTGCACACTTTAGTTGATGTTTCCCTTAAGAACGTTATTATTTATTTGATTGTACTTGTTTAACTGTCAAATAGGTGTGAGTGAATAAATGAAATTCAGAGTCCAATTTGCTGAAATTGTTGCCAACATAACTCTACCAGATACTGTTATTAGTAAAAATTTGGGGCATGCGCTTTGGCATTTTTCAACACAAGGGTTTTGCACACATGTTTCGTTTTCACCCCAAAGCCAAAAATATTAAAAGTCATTGAAAACAAATAACTTCAGACCAGAGTTGTTATTAGTATTCGCATTCAGCTGGCTGAATATTTGCCAGTTGCATTAGGCGATACAACAAGTTTAGAGCTGTTTTCTGTCTTTAAGTTTTCAACATGTCTACATGTTGCTGACATTTCGTACCCACCAGCTCGTCAGTAGACTGGAGAACACTTGTGCAAATATGCTTAAAACGTACTACTTCATAGTGTATTACTTCTAAACAATGAATGAGAATTCCAAAACTGTAAGAACACAATTTCAAGAAACAAAATACAGAATACAATCGTGTATTGCTACATTTGCACATTTTACTTGAATTATTATTTTATAAATTTTTTTTTAATTTGCTCTGGTCTTAACAACAGATAACAAATCAATATTTGATGTATAACAATAAAAAATTAATTGCGTATTTAATAAAAATTATAAAAAAAAATAATTAAAATACTTGAGTAATACATGAAAATGGCAAACACATGGTTGGGGCATACCCTAGAACTTCTAATGTTGTAAGGGTTTTCCAACCCAAAATTTACATGAACCAAAAATTCAGGATGACAGAATGGGTGTAAGAGGCTTTGCATCGTGATCCCCAGGCTGCTCTTAGAATAGTAAAATGTAAGACCCCCGCTATTAATTGTTCTTCACCAACATTTTTCTGAACATATCAATTACTTATTTTACTTTCTTACGCTCAAATACAATATTGTTAGAAAATTTGCCCCCATCGCCGTCTTAATACGTCCCACAGTGCCGCTAGATTATTTTAGTTTTTCTTTCTCAACATTTTTTTTGAAATATATTAATCCTCTATACCTTCCCCTAATGAAGGCTCCCATACAAAAATGGATTTCTAAATATCTCCCCATTGTCTTAGGTAGACCCAGAGTGTTTCTGAAGGTGACTGACCCCCATTACTTTGTTATTTTTTACATTTTTGTGTAACAGTGCTTCCCTGCATCTTCTCTTCATAGAAAACTGTTTTATTAAGCGTTTAACAACATGATATGTCAAATGCGTCACTATTACATTTTTTTCTTTATTTGTGGAGTTCAGTGGCCCTCTTTCTCATCTCCTTGGGCAGACTCCCAAACTAGCCTGCTTCCACTAGGCTGTTTCTAGAGAAGTCAAACGTATTTTTGTCGAACACAATGTCGGTCTATCTCCTCACCTTAGGCGGGCTGTCATAAAAAAATTGTTTTCTTCTTAGACACAAAGGTGTGTCCGGCAATGTAGTAATGAATGAACTTGCAAGCTCTGGTGCTCGCTTACAACAGGAGGACAACGACGAATTCGTTGGTGTTCTCCTCACTAGTTGTAAACAGTTAATACAAGGATATCTCAGAAGAATTGCGCAGCAAAGGTGAGGTCGAATATCGGGCCACACATGGCCCAGCTATAATTACAAGAGAACCTTGCCTTTGTTGAATTTTCTGCAACATAGACTACACATCCTAGTGGCTGTTCCAACAGGGCACTGGCACATGGGAGTACATGCGAGAATACTCAATCTTCCATATAATGACTTTACCAGAGGGTGCAGAGATGGAGAGAGGAGAAGGATGTCGAACACTTGCTCTGCCGATATATGGCTCTTTTAAACAAAAGAGTAAATTACTTGGGCAGACCGACTCTATAGGGGATGGGGGAGATGTCGCAATGCAAATTAGTCGGAGTGGAGTCTTTCATCCGTTCATCAGGCTGGTTCGGAACAGAACCAGTAAATAGTGTGTGGGACTGTTTGTCTACCGCCTCTTCGGGCAGCACAATGGGACCTTCTAGGACCCCAGTGGGTCGGTCTCATGACTGTCAGCCCGTGAAACATAGCAAACCATAAGCAATGATTTCGAAAATTTAACTTGAGCCTGACTAAAAACGTTATCAGATTTTGAGTTTATTTTATTTGCAATATTTAAAATTAATAAAACATGTTCGTTTTTATTTACATATCATATTTTTGAGTGTTTCATTTATTCTAATTAAAATTGAAATAATTTATTAAAACGTTATTAACTGATAATCTTAAGGTGTAAATATGTATTCAAATATTTGTATTCGTAAAATTGCTATTTTCCTTTTTTTTTTTGTTGCTGTTGTTCGATTGCTTACAAATACATGAGTATGAAAATGAAATTCAGTTTTACTGCTTAAAATTAACTTAAAAATTATGGCTTCTTGAGTACAAAAAAAAAAAAAAAAAGAACGGAAAAATAGTTAATTCTTTAGGAGTAATTTTTAAAAGTGCAGTTCTATGTAGAAAGCAAATAGTATTGTAAAAGTTCCCAAGCAAAGCAATGCCAGCATTTACAGACACGTCTCGCCAACATTTTTTAGCTTTCGAACTTTAGCAGCAATATTTGCAATAAACACTACGCTGAACCTGAATATTTTACACAGTTGCCTGGGATTCAAAGAAATGTTTTGTTTAAATGTTCACTTAAATCTAAATATTTACAAAATAAGGTATTACAAACAATTTTACTTACTTTTACTTTAAGTTAAACTTTGACCAGTTTTATAAATATTTTTTAAACGTTTTTTTTTTTAACTTTTGTTTTGGGATTTGTTTTTCTTTATAATTTAATTGGTCGTAAGTTTTAGCATATGGAATAAATTAGTTTTAGAAGGTGTTTGGAAATAATAAATAAAAATATGGAATCATAAAAAATAAAATCAGTTTGAAATCTATTTTAGAACATTGTTTTCCATACAAAATGTATTCTAAAATGTTGTTCCAATTGCATTAATTTGTTGTGAGTGCCGGTGAAAATATGTAATCGGTTTTTTAAGTGGCCTAGAGACGCGCAACAGACTCTTCAATCAGTTTGATTGTATGCGTGCGGTCGTGCTTATTCTGTTTGAAACAAATTCAAAACTTTTCGATATTTTCGTTAAAGCCATTTTATTTGCACTTCTTCACTTTTATTTCACAAAAAAAAACTCATTTGGTTTGAAATTTCGAGTTGGATGCATAAATATGCAGAGGAAAAAACAAAAGCAAAATGCGTAATTTTTGCTTCTCTTTGCTTCTTTATGCATATCTATAGATATACTTCTGAAATATGTTTATACCCTGCAAGAAATGCAGCTGTGGTGATTTATGATTGAGTCAGTTGCACCACCGACAATACCAATTGCTATAAAAGTTTTAAATATAGTCGATATTGAATATCGACAATTCATTACAATATTCGACAAATGAAGTGACTTTCTGCTCAGTTTACTACAGGGAAACTTAATTTTTAAGAATATACATAAACATGGACAAATGCATTCCAGCACAAGGCAAAAATAACTCACCACCCGGCTGCATGATGGCAAGACACGCTACAACAGTGTGGCTACAAAGTCACAATAATTATGGTGTTTGACGTTTCTATGATACGTCTGCGGCAAGTTATTTAAATAAACCAAACTGTTTGAAGAGCTAGTTGCGCGTCTCTAGGCCACTTTTTAAACAGAACACTAAAATACATGAAGAAAGTAGTGGCCATGTTTCCTGGGACATGTGTGGTCGTACGTTTAGATTTTATTCATTGTTCCGCCTATACTACTGTGGTTTTTATTTTTAAAATTCATTCAAGGATGGGCAAATTTGATATTTGAAATTAACTTTTCTGTTAGATAATAAAATGTCAAGAATTGTACTGTCAATTCTTGTTGGAAGATCTAAAAATGTTGGAAAATTTAAACCATGTAACGCTTGGATGTTGAACAACGGATTTTAATTGTAAAAATTAACTATCAAAATTATCAGATTTTTTATGGTAAATAATTTCTTGGAATTCGAACAGCTTTTCAGCTTTGGCGTTGAATCCCATTGACTTTGCTTTTACTTCCTTTGTTAAACCCTTTTCGACGACAGTATCACCGGCGAGAAAAGGATATCCATAGTTCAATAAAAATAAAACTTTGTAGCTCTAATTTCTTATTATCTTGATATCACGTTTTGTGTTATAGCCTACAAAAAACGAAATTAGTTTGATTTGACTACGACAAAAGTAGCATAGACAACAACCATATGAAAGGGTATATTAAATTTTTGGAACTTTGTAGTCGGTAGTTCGCTGTAGTGAATGTGTGTAATACTTCAAACAAAGCCTTTCCTATAAATCGCAAAATAAACTTTACTCCAATGTTTTTATTCCTTCCTGACTTTTATTAAGATTTCCCTTTTAAGGAAACTCATCTATGAAGTACCAGCATTAAAAAGAAATTTCCACCACTACATTTATCTTAATGCTAAAATATTTAACACTTCACGTCCTAAATTAAACATGTTGCAAGTCTAATTACATTTGCGAAATATTTTAACCCCAAGAAAAAGTAATAGCTGTTTTATATAAATAATATACTTAAATATCAAATCAAAAAGAGTGAAAGAAAAGAAAAAAAAAATAATTAATTGAAGAAGCAATAAAACAAATTTTCCTAAAACTAAGTAAACTTTATTGCACAGCTTTTTGATTTTTTATTACTTATGTATGTACGCGTATCTAGTTTATAGTATATTTACATAAAGTGGCAAGTTCAACGCAAATGCTGTAGTCAACGAAATAAATACGCCTGACATTAACTAAACTGTAAAAAAATTAGCAAAATGTAATTTACGCGATCTTGTGGAAATCCCATCAACAATCTGCGGTCCTTCGAAAAAAGTTATGTTTGTATGTATGTATGTATATATGTATGTATGTATGTAACATGATGTTAAAGACTAAAATCAAGCCAAACTCATTTTTATAATTGTTGCAAGTATTTATAAGTAAACAATTCTCCAACTTTTTCAAATGTAATAAAAGACTCAAGACATGAACTTGAAAAAGAAACAAAATTTATTTGTCTTATATTATAAATCAATTAAAATTGCATATAAATGAATGAGGTTTGACAGAATGGTGGAAAGAAATTCATCTTAAAAATTAGTTCTAATCCCCAAAGGAGATACATTTTTCTGCTGTTCTCTATAAGATATAATCAGATAGCGCTTAAAATTTGTTTACCTACTTTATTAGGTAAGTCATTGCATTAGATAAATCATTATCTTATAAACTTGAATTGAATTTTCCTGAATGTGAACAGAATTACCAACAAAATTACAGAGCAGTACCATCTCCCTCTTAAATTTAGCCATTTTGGTGTTTGTGTCTTAAGTTTCTCACAAATCTGTTGCAGATTTCACTCAATCAAAAATGAAAGACTTAAGATGTGAACTTGCAGAGTAAGTTTATTTTAAGTGATTTGATGGATTTGATCTATTTTTTTTTTTTAATAGAGAAAATCTTTAAAGCAAATTAACATAAGCTAGCGGGGTAGAAGTTTCTATAAACATTTTTTGTGCCGTTTTAAACTTATGTTTAATTCAAAAATAAATAAACAAATAATAATGTAGTGTGGCTGTATTTATTATTTTTTTTTTTTGTAGCAAAATGGTGTTTCTTTGTTTGTTTCATTTATTAGATATATTTGAATAGTATAAAGGGATAGCAACGTTATTAAAACGCCTTTGAGGTTTTACTTTTTAAATCTTTCCTGAATCGACAGCCTGCTTAAAAATTTCGAAATTGAAACACAAACATATTTAAGAATATGAAAAGTTTAGAGGGATGTGAAGGCAAATAAAATTCCGCAGCACAATGGAAAATAATGTGTGCATGTGTATGTATATTGTTTAATTTTTTCTCATCCCGTCTACCTAATTTCAATAAAGCCAAGATCGGCGTTTAGTTAATGGTAACATATTTTGAAAAATTAACTTAATTATTCTTTGCCTTAAGAGCCCATTGAAATATATTATATCCGTTTAAAAATAGACCTTATTAATATTTTCTAAAAAAGACGGGAAACATTAATAATTTTAGATCTAAAGTGGTAATACATTTTGTTTATATACGTTTTTGAAATAAAAACGGAATTGCTTGTTTATAGGGTTTTCTACTCATAGAGTAAAAACGTAACTCTAAGACAGTTCGTCAGTCACAGCACCTATTCTGTGAAGCGGTAAGAGTTAGACAGCTGAAATTTTGACAGCGTGTGGGTATTTGCCGCTACAGCAATAAATACTTAGGAGCAACAAATAGTTGAAAAGCTGAAAAATAAAGGGTATCCTCTTGCAAAAAACTTAGAAAATTAGCTGTAACTTTGGAAACATAAGAAAGGAGGCTTTAAACTTGCACACAATATGGGGTTGCATGGACTGTACAACAACAAATACCAAAAGCAACAAAAAGTTGATATCCCCCTGAATATTACTTGTAACCTTTTTTTTACCGCAAAAGTTAGAGACTTACCGTCTAATTCATAAAAATTATAACAGGTTTATAAAGCTCTTATTTGACAGATTTTCCATACAAATATGTCAAATAGCAGTCTTATAAGCCCTTTATAATTTTTATGAATTAGGGGGTTAAAATTTGGACAGGATATGCAGTAGACTGGTGAATGGGGCGAACAGGGGCATGCGAGACAAAGACTTGAAATTTTCATAGAATATGGACAGTAGGCTGGATCAATTTGTGTGGACAAAAGATTATCGATATTGAGCAATTAATTTTTAGACAGTTTTTGGCATAAAGTAAAGAGATGCACTACTACATGTCATTTTCGTGGCGTGCTATTTAAAAATGCGGGCCCCTGAGACTAATCAGGCCCAGGGTGAATGTAGAACAGTCAAACAAACCCCTAATAATATTTTCTTCCCAACATTTTATTCGAGAAACCCCTGACAAAAATAGAAAACAAAATGTATTTTTGATATGTCGTAGTTTTTTCCTCATGCCAAAATCTATCGCAAAATCGTTGGTACAACATCAATTGCTACACCTTTCCTCCATAATGGACAGTTATAAGTAGTAAACTATCATCTTATAAAGAAAGTTAAAACTACAATAATTCTCACATACTGGAAAACATTTTCAAATGATTTTTTTGAAATTGTAAACACGAACAAAACAAGGCCCTATTTCTCAAAACTTACAAATATGTATTTCAAGTAAAACAGGCATTCACAAACATTTATTATTTTGCCTTTTGTTTTTTTTTTTAATAAAAAAAAAAAAACTCATAAATTTTCGCAAATGCGTAATTTTAATAAAACTGTTGTAGGTTTTGAGCAACTAGGACCAATTCTTTGTCTGCTAAGTGGAAGGGGTTTGGATATATTGCACGGTGGTACGGACTCTTTGCTCTGCGACTCAGTTTCATTTTAATTTCTTTTATATTAGCATCCAGTCCCGGCTTTTTACGAGACCTTAGTTCATTGTAGAGCAAATATAGCCCATGTTATATGCGGATAAAATGTATTCAATATTTATTTGGTCTGTGATCGTCCAATGTTATCATTGAGGACATACAAAAGTGCATCACATTTCCTCTTTAAAAGCTACAATTTTACCATTTATTTTTTCCAGTGTAAACAATTTTAGCATGCGTTTTTGCCATGAAGCAGCGAATTGCGTTTTCTTGCCACTTTATGATTCCCTTTTTCCTAGAAAAACTGACAAAATGTCTGAGTGTAAAACACTTTGTACAACAATCCCCTAAAAATATAAAATACCCTGTCATCTATTTACCATTATTGCTATTGTTACCGTTTTGTAGTTGCTGTTGCTGTTGCTGCTGTTGATAGCGATTGTTATTGCTGAGATTATTGGCACGACGATACTTGGGCGTTAAGTAATAAACATCTGCTTCGCCCTCCACCTTGGGCAGGGGTGCCAGGGCAGACGGTGGTGGTAGTCGATAATTGTTCGTTCTATAGAATTGTGGTTGTTGTTGAGTTCGTATCACTTGAGGATGTGAAATCCATTCGCTGTCTGGATTCAGGGGCGGCAGGGGCTGGCGATAGTTTACCAGCTCATCGTTGATTAGGGAATATGGTGGGGGTTGCTGTTGTTGTTGTTGTTGCTGCTGCTGCTGTGTAGCTGGCTGAAACTGTTGGCTGTGCTGGAGTTGTCGGTTGGGTATTCTTTGATTTAAATTTGGCCGGGCATAATATTGAGATTGATGTGATATGGGTGGTGGTGCTTGTTGTTGCTGCTGCTGATATTGTGGCAAATGCTGGAAGGCAAATCTCTGCTGATGTTGTTGCAGCTGCTGCTGCGGTTGTTGCGGTTGTTGCTGATGATAGGGAAAGTTGTTAACTGATGATCCCACCAGGTATGGATCTATAAACTCTGCCTCGGGATTAATGGGTGGTCTGTTGGGCAACTCGTTGACTAAAGTATCGTTGTGTAAACTCCATACTTGCTGTTGCGGAGGAGGCTGCACTTGTGGTCTGTAGTTGATGATTTTGCGTGAGGGTATATTCTGGAATGGCTCCTCATAGAAGCGATTATTTTGTCTACCTGGCCCATAGTAATAACCAGGATAGTCTCTGTTACGAGAAGCTTGTGGCAAGGCGGATACAGGCTGTTGTACGGCTTCCAGGTAACGTTCCCTTTGAGCGGGATTTTCTGCGGGCACATACTCGTTTAACTCTTGCTTGTTGACCGTCACCCAAGCAGCTTCTGGTCGCTGAGGGCTATTGGCATAGTCTTGTTGCTGTTGAGTTTGTTGCAGGTATTTGGCTCCTATTCTTAATTTTTTCGGACGACTATGAGGCTGCACCGGCAACAAAGTTGTAGTGGGATATTTTGTAACCTCAGCGAAATCTTCTCTTCCTTGCGGTTGTCCAACATCAGGTTCTTGCTTTTCCATCGCCAAAGCTCTGAAAGAGTTCTCATCATTTACGGCAGGACTATAAGTTACCATGGGCTTAAATGGTTCTCCATCGTATTCTGCAGGAGGCAAAAATTGATTTCGTGCCGTCACTTCGGTTTCAGTTTTAGCTGCCTCGTAGTTGTTGTAATCATAGACTGGTTTCGCTTTTGGTGTTCTGGGTATATTGTTATCGCGCAGCTCTTGATTTTGATAGTAACGCAGGGTTTCCCGTATGGCATTGACTTCCTGCTCAAAGTTTTGTAAAGGTCTTTGCTTGAAGATGGGTCTGGGCTTGTAGCGAATTTCGGGCTTGGGTGTAATAACCACCACATTGTCTTCCACATAACGATGATTGGGGGCCAAAGGCTGCAAATAGTGGCGATGCTGGTTTTGAGCCTTAAATGGTCTCTTGCTGGTGGCATATAGTTTGATGGGTTTCGAGGAGGAAGCGGGCTTGGCTGTAGTAGACAAGAAGTCACCGAGCGCATTTGCATTGGCTTGCTGACGTTTTGCCTCGTAGTATTCATAGTAAATGGGATTGGCCTTGGACAGAGTTTCGATGCTGGGATCTGGTGTAGTTGGTACATAGGAAACAGTACTTGGTCGTACAGTGGGACTGACATTAACCGGATAAATGGGTATAGGCACAGCCACAGGCACTGGTACAGGTTCGATGTTCCGGACTGGTGGTTGGGGTGTTGAACTGGGCGTAATGGAAAAGCGTGGAGATTGTGTGGGAGTATAGACTGGTCTGGGCTCTGGCGTAATAATATTTATTATCTTCGGGGTATACTCGGAAACTTTAGTTACAGCTGGTCGGTAAGAGGGTGGCTCTTGTGTGGCTGTTGTCGTGCTGGTTGTGGTTGTTGGGGTGGCCGCAGTAGTACTGTAGACTCTATATCTTATCGCTGGAGACTGAGTAGTGGAGTACCAAGGTCTTTTCTCTTTTTCTGATTTCTCTAATTTACTGAAATGTTCGGGTGGTGGCGGCACGACAATGCCAGGGACCAAAGGCCCCGGGGGCACTGGATTGGAGTAATTACTTTTGTAGACAAAAGAATACGCTGGCGGATAATATAAAGAGGGATCATCTTCATCGAACTCCTCAGTGCCATTCAAGTTATCCAGCGAGCCATTGCGGCCGTAGAGGAATGGCCCCAGAAGGGGAAAACTTTGAGGCTTTGCTTCACCCTGGCCTCCTCTCAGCGATGGTGTCGCAAGCGTTTGGTTGTTATAGAGCCAAGGTAACGAAGGGGGCGGCGGGTAGTTGTAATTCGGCTGGTTCTCTTTAAAATTTTTAATCTTTCCCGGCCGGGTAATAAGATTTTTCTCGTCGTCACTGTCATACGTGGACGCCGTGTTGTGGGCTTTCGTGCCGACGGTATAAACTGGTAGCGATTCGTTAGTGACCGGATAGACGACCGTGAGTTTATTATTTCCGATAAGCTGTACGGGGCCGTTTTCTTCGAGCTGGACAGGAAAGGGTGGCGGAATTTTGGGATTACTGGGAATTTTAATTTGCCTGCCAGCGGCATTATAATCATCTATGGCCGGCCAAGGCTCCTCAGGATTATCCTCATTTAAACTACCACCCTTGATGACCAACAAATGGTCCTCCGCCAGCCATATGTCCTCTTCATGTAGGCCACCGAAATTTCGTTCATTATCTTCGGGCACCTCTTTGTTGGGCAAATAACTCAAAACGCCCGGTCTCTTGGGCGTTCGTCTAAACAGTTCCTTTTCTATCAAACCATATTTGCCATCACGCACTTGATCGGACAATGTTTTCTTGGAGTCTTCTTTAAGCTTTTTGGATTTGACACTATTTTCTTTGCCGGATCCTGCACTCAACCTCAAGATGCCATTATCCCAATTATCAAAGTCTCCTGGATCCTCCAATAAGGCCTCATCATCGTCTTTGTAGTCAATATCGTGGTTGGAGTCAATTAACGACTCTGCAGATTTGCTTGACGGCGACAATGCTGTCACTCTTGTAGTGGAAGGGGTGGTGGCACCAACTCGTATGTTGGCATTCAATTGGGTGTTTCTGTAACTGCTGCTTAAAATGGAGGGTCTCTGAGAGGCTTTTGTTGATGCGGTAGAGCTCGATACCGTGCTGTTGCTCGTTACTGCTGATATCTGATATGTTGAGCGACCTTCCGAGTTTTGTATATGACCGGCAACCAGACGTTGAATCATGCGAGGTCTGAAATAGAGAATTAAAACAAAACTCGATCTAAGTCATGATTAAAGACAACAAAATTAAAAATAGTGCAACGCAGCCGCGTTGCCAGCCGGGGTAGGTGTCAGCCTAACCAGAAATTCACCAAAAAACTAAAACACAAATTTCTGTTTGGAAGCGCCCCTGGAAAAGAGAGATAGAGGATTGGTATGTTTCCATAAAATGTGGCGAACTAATGGGGTTTACATTTACATTTTACTTCTTTGGTGGCACGATGACACAAATTATGAAGATGCGTAGAAATTTTGTAAAAATATTAAATTTGTACGGGAGCCACCCTAAAAAGTGGAGAGAAGGAGCCGACATTTTGAGAAAACAAGTTGGCGAAGGAAACTTAGTGGTAATTGGTTTTACATTCGAGCCTTTTAACGGTGACCCAGGAACAGTTATAAAGCATTACGTTAACTTTGAGCCAACCGCTGATCCACGATGCGAATCCAATTACCTCCATCCTATTGTCCTAATATTTTGGCTTTTTGGATTCTTTTCTTTTGTCAAAATCCACAAAATTTTTATTTTTTTTTCCAGACTTTTGAAATCTGGTTGCTAAAAATTCCCATATACACTGAGTATGTCATGACAAATATTCGTTACGTCGGGTTGTTTTGTGCACAAAAATTTACCGATATTGTGCCATAGATTTTTCAATACATAGTGCCATTGTGACATATAAAAAATTGCTTTAAACTTTTTGTATTTTTGAATATTTGTATGGACATTTTTATAAAGGAGTATAAAGTCTTTGTGTTCGAAAAAAATATTGGAGAGAAAAAAATTATTGAAAGTTGGTCATACATTTGACTTCTCTGCAGGCACCCTGGAACAGATTGGTGTGATGGGTGAACATTTTAGGCATTTCGTGGTGGAACTTTTTTTCCGCGTGCCAAGAGTTTCGAAAAATCGATGGCACAACATCGATTGCTAAATCAATAATGATCATATCTACATATGTAGATATAAACTTGTTTTTTTAGCTAAAAAAAAAAAAATATTAAAACGCAATATTTGAGATCTAGATTTTAACAGGTGAGCCAAAAGAAGTCATCCGATGTTGTTTGGCTTTCAGAATATTGGGTGTGGCTCGCATAGTGTGTGCCCTGTTAGAACCACATGTCCTCTAGACTTAATTCGTTCAATTGCGTCAGAAAAAACTCGGTTAACATGGTCGTACAGCGTGTTGTTGTTTGATCAGCAACGTCCTCGAACGGGACCTTTCTAGGACCCAAGTGAGCCGGCCTCAGGACTGGCGGCCCGCGTAACATAACATAACATAACATAACATAACATAACATAACATAACATAACATAACATAACATAACATAACATAACATAACATAACATAACATAACATAACATAACGTCCTCGAAGAAAAAAATGGCCCGATGACTTCTCAAGCGTGAAGAGCGCACCATGAAGTCACTTTTAGTGGGTATGATGGCTCTTCGTGCATCACTTTTGGATTTTCAGTGCCCCAGAAGCGATAGTTTTGCTTGTGCACGTGCCCTCTGAGGTGGAAATGAGCCTCATGGCTCACTATGATTTTGGTCGGAAAATTGTCCACTTCGTCATAGACACGATTATTCCGCGTTCTTGTGAAGTGTATCGCTCGCTCCATGACTTGTTTACTTGTATTCTACAGCTGTGTAGTTCACAAATGTAAAAGAGCTTTGACATTGGTCGTCATTTCCAAAAATAGGAGCAACTTCCAATATGGTGAATTCTTTTGGCCCACCTTATATATTGCGTTTTAATTATTCAATAAAACAAATCAAGGAATCAGAAAAATAAATATTGTTCTTTTTTCGACTTTTTGAATTGTGCTGCAACAATGATCAGGGTTGTATTTTATTTTGAATTTTTCTCTAAATTTAGTGAAAAATTGTAACGCTGAAATAATTGTGTAACTACTTTTAAATATTGAGTACTTGGTACTCAGGATACCGTGTACCTAATTTTTATTTATTTTTTTTTTACATATTGCATTACAATTTACTATTTGTACTCCTCTTATTAGTATTCCTCAACCATCACTACACTCTACATTTTCCATAACCCAAGGCATTAATACACGGATATTTTAAGTAATTAAAGAAAAGCAGCGGACATTAACGTCGAAACATCCATGGTAATTTGCATATAAAACATGAAAATAATGATAAACGTAAATACCCATTGGAAATGTCCCGGCAAATGTCCACGCGCTCATTACAAATTCTCAATTTGTTTTACGAACTTCAATCCATTTGGAAAAAACAAATTCTTTAAAATCGGCTCTTTTAGCCAATTACATAGATTTTATTCTCCTAAGAAACACATAAAATTAATACAATATTCCATATTTGCCTTCGATTGTAATCTGAACGAAAAGTGTGTCAACGTCTATAGTATAAGATTTTCGTTAATATCTATTTGAGTTTTTTTTTGTTTGTTATAAATTGTTACTATTTTCCAGCTTTATAAAAATGTGCATTAAACTGCATCTAATCTTTTCCATCAAAAATTCAAAATCTGTTTCATTTACAACGATAGCGAACACCATTTACGTGTCGCTATCAAATAGAGATCTAAAAAAATATTTTCGAAAGGAATTTCTGCGCACCAGACGACAAATTTATGGCCATCAAGAACCGCAAGAAACGAACGAAAACCTCTAGAAACAAAAACCAAAACCCAAACCAAATCAAACCAAACGAAATCATTAACGGCCGAAGCCAAATGCAACTTGTAACCCCATGACTCACAGTTTGTCTGGCTGACTGAGTACGACGACCGACTGAATGAATGACTGCACATAAATTATTAACATTTAACCAAAAATATCGTTAAATTAAACATTTTAAAAACGAGTTAAAAATAAAATATATGCAAAAGAATTAAAGAAAAAACAAACAAACAAAAAAAAACGATAAACAGAAATGGTAACTCACGTTTTTGGTGTCTGCTGATTGTGCAGAGCGGTGGTGGTGCTGGTGCTGGTTGTCAGTTTCGAGTTGGCCGGGTTGCTGGTTGGTGGTGCTGCAGAGTCGTTAGTTTTTGGATTTGTTTTTGCCTTTGAGCCACCTTCGGTGTCTGGTAACGGTAACGATGATTGCTTCGATTGGCGAACTTTATGGAAACCATCAACTTGCGAATGATGCGGTGAGGCTGTTCTTTGTCTTAAAAAATTCTGTTGAGGTTTTCCTATAGTGGTACTAGCTGTTGTTGTTCTTGTTGTTGTTGTTGTTGTTGTTGTGGGGCCAAAGGAACGCGTGTATGGTCTGCGTTCTAGTGTTTGGTATTTTCTTCTTGTCTCCGCATCTTCGTAAGGTTGGGCTCCATTGCTGTGGAAACTACGTTGTTGTCGTACTGCGGCCACTGCAGCTTTAGGAACAGCTGTACTATTGCCATCACTCAATGATGATGACAATGGTGTCGATGATGCTGATGCCGAAGTTGTGGCATCAACATGCCGTACCAGTCTGGTTGACTCTAACGTGGATGTTTCGCTTATGATGGGTTTTCTTTTCGACTTGGTCATAATTATTGTCTTCGTTGTTGTTGTTGGTGGCGTTGCTGTTGTTGTTTTTGTTGTTGTTGGAGCTTTTACAATTTGTTTTGCCGCGTGCCTGGCAATCGCTAGTCGTTGCCTACTGCTGCTGGCCTTAGACTTTTGCGTTGTTGCTATTGTTGTGGTGGATGCACGAGGCTTTGTTGTTGGCGTTGTTGCTGTTGCTGATGCTGATGCGGCAGGTAAAGTATGACGTCTTAATTGTAGTTGTGGCGGCGCTTGTAATGATGGTGGTACTGGTGTTGTTGTTGGCACAACTCCCCTTCTGCTTGCAACGGATATTAAGGTTTTGGCTGAAGATGTGCTGTCTGCCAGCGCCAATACCGCGCCAAAAATTAAAAGAAGTAAAGTTTTCAACAAGTTTAAGGCCAACGACTTCATCTGCAATTTAAGTGAAAAATACATATACACATGTAGTATAAATACAAGGAAATGTTTATTTAAAGTTGCGTTATTTTTTTTAAAAGAGTTTCAAGAGCTGACCATTTTGGCTGGAAATTTAATTATTTCACTTTAAATTTAAATTATGCAATCAATTTAAAAGTTGCAAGTTTGCGTTGTTAGGTTTACAGGCAGTGTTAGTTTTGTAAAAGGAAATTAATTTTTGATGACGATCAGATAATTCAAGGAACGAAATGTTTCTATATAAAATTTGCTTCATGAGCCGCACGCAAAGACATGGTCGAGTGTCATTCATGTTTGTGGTTATGATTGTGTCAAACCGGTCTTCAGACATGCTGGTATTTTTTTATTCATGCGCACAATTTCAGCTCCAGGATATTCATAGAAGAATCCTTAACAGAATTTCAACTCATAGGGAAATAAATTGTTAAATAACGTTATCAAGCTTTAGTTCGATCTTACTTCTTTGAAATTGAAAATAAAAATTTTGTGACAAAATTGGAGTGATCATCATTTTTAAAGAATATAAGAAAAGTAAAGTTGAAGACCTACTGGCTGAGGAACATACTATATCTGTTTCACGATCACCATGTTGCTCAGTTTACTACCTCAGCTCTTCTTCATTACTGAATTTTATTTAATATGCGTTTTTCTGTTGATTTTTCAATAAATTTAAAAACAATTGTTAACGATGTTTTCGGACTTTAGTTTGATTTCACTTTTTCAGATTTGAGAAAGATTTTTTTTGTGATAAAATTTTAGTGATCGACACCTTTTATAGAACAAAAGACAAGAAAAGTTGAAGGCTCACTGGCTGGGGTACATACCGCAGCTGCTTTACGTCTGCCGCGACGATCATCACCACCCAGAGAAGAAATAGAATCTAGGCAGGAAAGATGTTGGGGAAGAAAATTTAATGATGTTTTCAGTCATACATTTGATTGCTTTAGAAACACTCTCTGAGACTGGTCAGGATGGTGACAAAAGATTATGTTTAAACATTGTATTTGTACGAAAGCCCCATAAAGAGAGAAAAAAGGGGATTCAAATGTTCAGAAAAAATGGCGGAAAAAGTTAGTGGCAGTCTGTTGTACATTTTATCGCCATAGAAAAGAGTTCTAGGCAGTAGTGCAAAATTCTTGTGATTTTGTGTCACGTTAAGGCTCCACTTTAACCCACTCCAGCCGCTTAATTTTTTTTTTGGCTCATACATGTTGGCTTCAACCGGCCCAATATGAAGGGATCTGACGCATGCGAATACTGTTAAAAAGCTAAACCTACTTCATCTAACACTATTCAATAGCTATTGTACATATGTAGTATATTAGGGTGGTCAAATCAAGCAATCAATATTGTGGCATCGATTTTTTGAGAGCTTTTGGCTTGAAAAAAAACAAAAATTCCACTGCTACTTGTCAAAAAAAAAATATATATATATTTTCGAAGCCTACGATTTTCATTTTGTCTTTTTGTGTATGGAAGTCACCCTGAGGACGCGTGGTACGACGTCGTAGTGTTCGAAAAAAATATTAAGCAGAAAAAATCATAGATTTGATTTATCTACAGTCACCCTGGGACAAGTTAGTCTGATAGAAGGCAATAATTTAATTTTTGAGGACTCCAAGTCGAACTAAATCGACCCACCCTAATGCCCAGACATGTGTAATAAATGTCTTCCTTTAAACCTCTGCTGTTTAGTTAAGCTTCAGTAACTTTTTCTTTTTTACTTTGAAGTCTGTATTTTATGCCTGGTTTTTTCTTCGCGAATCACAAAATACTGCAATTGCATTTATGTTGCCAGTATCTATTTGTTTTTTGGAAGTTTCGGGTATGTAATTGTTAAAGAGAAGTTGGTTGTTTTGTTGTTTCGAGTGATCATGCTTAAATCTGTTGTTGCTGCTATTTTGGATAATTAGTGGCAACGATGAGTTGCCATGTTAATAAAGCGTTCGTTGATGGGGTTTGCTTCTATGCCACGAATGTGAGTTTAACTTATTTTTGAAATTTACTTTGTCGAAAAAAGTTAATTGAACCAGACTTTTTGGGGGGGAGATTTTAAGATTATAACTATTATTTCTTTTTTTCGTTTGATGATGTTGAGCACGTGTTGTATTGAGGCATATTTGGCTACAATGTTGCAGACGGGGGGGTTTTTTTAAATCTTATAACGGCTTATGATATTTAGGAATCACGCTAGAAATGGACTTTTTTCACAATAACAAACAAAAAGTTTTTAGTATTGTATTACTTATTTTCAGAGAAGCGGACACAAGGGGAAAAATGCAAACATTTCTTTTCGAGTTGCAAAATGAAAAGAAATGTTTGCTGTGTCAAAGGTTTGTTTGAACTTTTCTGATTCTCATTTTGTTCATGGGGGACTTATGGAATAAGTAGTTAAGTTTTAAACAAACTTTTAAGAATTCAGAATACTAATGAGTTGATTAGCACCACCAAAATAAAGACAGAAAACATTTTCTAAAGATTCATTTTTGGACCTGAATTAATACATTTCAATTGGCTCTTAAAGCAAATAAATACTTAAGTTCATATTTGTATAATGCTTAACTATAACTCTTAATTAGTTCAACAGTTTCATTTCATGGCATTTATTTTTTATCGGTGTTGTGCCAACAAACACTTCTTTTTCGCCATTCCAGCCACCAACTGGCTATTGTTGCACATGCATTTATTTGTTTAATCATTTTGGGGAGTTTATTATTTTGGCAAAATAATTCAGACTTTGTTTATAAAATGCGAAATTTAAAATTTAAAATGCGAAATTTAAAATTTATTTGTTTAATCATTTTGGGGAGTTTATTATTTTGGCAAAATAATTCAGACTTTGTTTATAAAATGCGAAATTAAAAAAAAAAATCTTAAAATCGTTTTGTATAAAAAAGTCTTCAAAATAAAGATAAAATCTTCATTCTGGCACCGCTGGCTTTAACCGAAGTAGAAGTTATTTTTTTTTTGTGCCAACACGTTTAAGCCTGGTTAATAATGATAATATATTTGAATTGCTTGCAGTTGAATTGCACTATTTGAATATTCTTCATAAGAATGGATGGCGGCCGCAGCAGCAGCAGCAGCAAAATGGCTGAGTGACTTAAATTTTATGGACAATTAAAACAGAAGTTTGCTTTTTTTCTTCTTCTTCTTGGCTAAAATCAAAACTGATCATGTGCCCGCTTGTAACGAATGGTTTTTTTTGCGGTCAAACATTTTATTTCGAATTTTTTGTTTCTAGTTGCTTGAATCGAAGAATATTCGTTTTGAGCGAGCGGCTACCGTTTGTTGTTGCTGTTGCTGTTGCAGTTGCAGTTGCTTTTGTTAACAACAATTGCTTCATTCTTTTGTTTGTTTAGAAGTTCAAGATGCATCAGTGTTATTTTTTTTTTTATATATTATTTTTTTCTTCTTTTTTTTGCAGTAAACGTTTGGTTTTCTTGTAGCAAACGACCATAACCATAAATCATTTAGCAGTTTGTTGATTTTTGGTCTTCAGCTTTTAAGATTTTTTTTTTTAGTTTTTGCCTTGTTGCATGGCAGAAGGCTAAAGTATAAAAATTAAATTTAATGAAGTTGAAGGTTAATCAAATTTGTCAATAGAATATTTGTTTTTATTAGTGGCTTGTGCTGACGTTTTTCTGTTTTTCTGTTTTTTGCTCTTGTCAGCCAGCAACAGCGTTCAAGTTTATGGTCAATCATCAGATGACATTGACAAACAGATACAAAAATATACAACTTTTTTATTGAAGATTTTATTATTGTGTCTGCTTGTTGCGTGATCGGTAGCAAATAATTGAATTTTATGCTTAAAATACATAAAAGTTTTACAACATTTCATTTAGTTTTCATCGATTGAAAATTATTTTGTTAACCTTGATGTAGAATTGAAAAATAATTGAAGATGTTGGCATGCTTTTTTTTTTGTCAAAGGAAATAAACGGTGGGTTGGTATTTTATGGTGACTTGAATACAAAATTCTTTTAACAATTGCCAGATTGTCAAATCACGAAACATAAAAGGCAACCGCGTGATGAAAAGTGTCATGAGGTGAAAAATTATGTTTTTTGTCACATTGTATTCTTGTTAAAATACATCACCACTCTATGAGGCTTTGCTATGAGTCTACAGGGGTCCAACTACTGCTTTCGATATTGTACAATATGATCGATAAAGTGGAACGATTTAGCAATCGTTATTGTGTCATCGAATTTTAAGGAAAGAAAATGAAAAAAAATAGTTTTTGAGACTCCCAAATTTAATTATCTGGTATTTGTTTTTATTGTTTTATTGTAACATATTAATTTTAAAATGGTGTATATAGTACTTATATTTTTCTTTCCCGCATTCTCCATAGAACGAACTTACGCTTAAAGAGCAGGCGATGGTGCATGTGGAACACGAAAATACCAATAGCGAAACACAAATTGACCAAAGTTTGCAAGAAAATCTGCACCGGCAGAATGAACCACTAAAAGCCCGCAATCAAGAAGAAACCGAAACACAATTGAAACAACTCAACAAAATTGTCATACTAAAGGATCTAGTTGTTTTAGCACTGACCAATGAGTTGGCAAAATTACGCCAAGAATTATACCATTTGACCGTATTCCATGAATACAGCGAGGAACCTTCGAGCAAATACACCCGACTAAAGCAGCAGCTGGGCAATTTAACGGATATCTGCAACAAGACCCGTCAATACAACCTAGGAAACAGCATAGGAAATCTTTAAACTTGCGGCAAACAATGAGCATGCTAAGAAATAAGCCCTTCCTATCTTATCGCCATGGGTCTAACAAGCGACGAAACTATAATTTAGTCGGGCATGTCATAAAATCCAATCGTATCAGAATGGGATTGGAAACCGACTCAAACATATTTTTAGTGTTAGAAATTGAGTGATATCGGTATTTTGTTCGAACGAAAAACTAATTTGAATTTGTACAAAATACCGTTCCAAACACCATTCCATTCCAGAACACCAAAGTAATTGTTTGTTCGGTTTCAAATCCGATACACCGGTGAGTGTCATGATATCGAATGCTATCGATTTTTCGTTTGAAAGAGAAACTAATTTTAGTTCGTACAAAAAACCAATGCCATTGAATTTCGTAACACCAAAGCAATTTGTGGGTCGGTTGCATATTCTATTCCAATAAGATCGCATTCTACGACACCCCCAACCGATGAGTTTCATGATCTTTATGATACCCATAAGATCAGACTCTATGACTTCCCCAACTAATTTTATTTGGTATAATAAACTGATACCAATGAATTTTATAACGCCCAAATAATTTGTTGGGCAATTTCATATCCGATTCCAATAAGATCGAATTCTATGGCATCCCTGCAAGTATTAAACTTTCCCGTTTTTATTTATACTCATTATTTTAATTAAAATTGCATTAATTTAATTATTGATAGTTAATCTGTTCCGCTGTGTTAGTTTACATATGTGAATACAAAGCAAGTACCAATCAACTTTTGGCTTAAACTATAGTTTATATCAAGTGACTTTGGCTTTTTTTATATGCATATATATTACAACAAATATGTGGTATATTTTTATATATTACTCTCAAAATACTATCACCGGTATTCATAAAAAATAAAACATTGTCGAAATACATTTTAGAAGAAAGCTTTCATATCAAATTTGTTTTAAAATGTATTTGAACAACATTTTAAAACAATGTATCATTATGTATCATTTTTAAAATAAATTACATAACTATATATGAAAATAAAACTAATTTTGGTTACTTTTTTTAATTGGAAATCTTTTGAAATAACATTTAACAAAGGTTTGTAAAAAACTTAAATTTATATGATTTGGCTAATAAATATAGAAAAAATATACATTTACATTGATAGTGTAGGGGATCTGCATTTATTTAAGCTGCAAAATAATTATCTGTGCCTAATAGTTCCCAAGATATTTAGCTACAAAAGTTGTTAATAAATTTTTTATAACTAAGGCATTGCCCAAAGCGACCCCTCCTCCAAACATTTAAAGCCAACTTCCAGAGCTGTCGTTTGATGTATCAATCATTTAGATTGGACAAGCGGTTGCAGAGTTATAGCGTTTACAATAAAATGTTTAAGAAAAAATTTACTTTCTGTGCGATCCTGTTGGCCTGGTGTTTCACCACAAAATAGAATCATCACAAATTTCGTGACAAAAAAAAATACTTTTTTTTTCTCGCGCTGCGAGTCAGATCGAAAAAAGCTTCTATTTAATTAGCTTTTGAATATTAAAAAAAGCTTTCCCATTTAAAATAGCTTTTCTATGTGCTCAGTGATCTATCTATCCGCACGGTTTTGTAAAACAATGACTAGAAAATTCGTTTGACATAAGAACTGCATCATATATAGAGAAAAAGTAGACATTTAAAATTTCACACCACGCCCATGCATTTCTTGATGAAACAATCAATGGCCGTTGTATTGAAGCCAAATTTTTTCAAGATTTTTGATTTATTTAATTACTATTAATTTAATTAATTGCAATTTTTATGCCATTTGAGAGTCCTTAGAAATAAAATTAATTATGTGTACATATTGTTGGTCTCATGCGAATTTCTTGAATTGCACCATTCTGAAACTTACGCTGTACAAAACTACATGCCACGCCCACTCGTTTCGTAATAAAATTGGCGTTACTTTAAAATCAGGTTTTTAAGAATTTTGTTGTAGCTTTGCGTAGACCTGGTAGCATTTCTTACGACATCGAACATTTTCCCCCAATTTCGTAAACGTATCGTCAGCCGAAATGTAAGCAGATGCTTAATATGTTATAAAATTTTAATAAACTTTTTTAATTGATTTGTAATATGGAGTTTTAAGATATTTTTGCACTCTGTTATACTTTTAAGAAAACCTGGATTTCTTGCAAAATCGGTAAGCGTTCTCCAAAATATTTTAAATAATCAACGAAACACATATCACCGGCATAAACATAAGCAGCCGTAACTAAAATTTAATTTTTTACAGAAAAATCATTAATAATACATTTTTAATAAAAATACATTTTTAGTTAATTTTTTTTTTCTGTATATACTTCTAGATTACAATGATCGTAAAGAGATCAACAAGGATCGAAGCGAGCCGGTCTTATATGTGACAGCACAGCAGGCGGCCGCTGGCTAGATATCTCTATCTGATAGTCTATATTTTCAAGGACTCTGAGACAATTGAGATTCAATATCTTCAGTACGGCAAATTACCGAATTTTAAGCTCATGAATTGGCTTATTGACGTAGACTTTTTCTTTCAAATATTCCTAAAGAAAGAAGTCCAATGGCATAAAATCACATGATTACGGCGACTAATTAACATCTCCAAAAGCCATTGGTTCACTGGCTGTGTGGCAGGTGGCACCATCCTGTTTCAATGGCATATCAATCAGATTCATTTCCTCGATTTCTGATCGCAAGAAGTCAATTATTATCTCGCGTTAGCCATTTGCGGCAACAGCTTGGACGATCTCAGTTTCGAAGAAGTACAGCCCGACGACGCTTCTAGCATGTAAGCCGCACCCCAAACAGTCACTCATTGTGAATTCATCGGTTTTTCAACAATCACTCATTTGCCCAAAGGCGAAGGGTGTTAATGAATCCTCTGCTAAAAGAGCCAGATAAATAATTAATTAACAATTGTAATTAAATTTATATTTGAATATTCAAAACAACTTTTACTTTCCGATACTTTTGAGAATACAAAGCGCAGTAACCAACGGTAACTCGTTTTGTGAAGATTGTTAAGAAAAGTAAAAGTTTTGCAAAACGATTAAATTGTTTTCTGTATTAACGATATTTTTGAACACTTCTGATTCTCATTGTGTTCCTGGGATAAAAGAAATAAGTAGCAAAGTTTCAAACATTGTTTTAAGTTTTCTCAAGTCTACTGACGAGTTGAGAAGCATTAACGAAATGCCGATGGCATATAGACTGCTGAAAAAGACAGAAAATAATTAATAAATTAAACAAATACATAATTCAATTTATTTTGGATTACATTGTTGTTGTTTTTCAATACCCACAAATTACTTAATTTTAACAACAACAAAACTTCCCTGGGAATTTACAAACCCTGTGCTCACTATGGCTCACATTTAATATTGTGAATCATGAATATAATTCTCAATGGGCTGCAGTTCAATTGCTGGGTGGATAACTTATTTTTTTAATATTAAATAAACATGAAAAAGGTACAATTTTGTAGCAGGTGGACAAACAGCTGTTTCGATGTCGCAACACCTCTCATCAGCACCCGTATGAAAATGTGGCAATTTTTTTTTTTAAGGCAAATGACTGGCGCAATCTTAAAATTATAAATTTTTAATTTTATAGTCGAAATACATGATTTACAATTGTTGTCAAATGTTTGTCAATTGCAAATCATCAATTGGATATTGGTGAGAGAATATAAAATATATATTTCAATCAAGAGAAAAATACACAGTGATCAATGTAATGAAAAGCGCAGATAGTGGGATGGTGGGATGAAAAGTAAAACTGAGTGAGCTTTGGTAAGTTCATTTTGGCTTTGACGATGAGCGTGGCGGCTCAGAAACATCCAGATGTCCACCCTGCTAAAATGTATTTAATCTTGATTGTTCAATATTAACCGAAACAGAAGCGTTTTATAAACAAGAACTTTGAGCCTGTACAAAAGATTTCAAAATATAGATTACTTTAGCTGTTGAATATTTCCAGCGGGCGGGCGGCGGCATGGCACTCCTTCCGCGTACATAAAACTGCTCGTAAGCCGCCGATGAAGATTTCTGAATGTCTTGTAGTATTTCTTTTCATTTCATTTGAAGTGTGTTAGTTGGAATACAAAATGCAATATACATCAGAGTTTTTGGCAATCGCCAGAAATGTATTTGTCTCGTAGATTGCAATGACAGCATTTAGTACTAAGAGGTGGGCCAAAACAAGTCATCCGATATTGTTTGGTTTTCAGAATATCGGTTGTAGTTCGCGCAGTGTGTGCCATTGCTCCGTCCTGATCGCACCACATGTTCTGCAGATCTAATTCGTTTAATTGTGGCAGAGAAAAAACTTGATTGGCATGTCCCTATAGTATTATAATGTGTTGTCGTTTGACCAGCGGCGTCCTCAAAAAAAAAAAAATAATAAAAAAAAGGCCTGATGACTCCTCCAACGTGAACAGGACGGCACCATGCAGTTCACTTTGAGCGGGATCCAGTGCATCTCTTGTGGATTTTTTAGTGCCCCAGAGGCGATAGTTTTGCTTGTTCGTACGAACCCGATGAGGTGGAAATGAGCCTCATCACTCATTATGATTTTGATCGAAAAATCGTCTACTTCGCCATAGACACGATTACCCCACCCCCCGCTTTCTTATGGGGTGTATCGTTCCATGGTTTGTTCACTTGTATTCTGCAGCTGTCTAGTTTACAAATGTAAAAACAGAATTGATATTGGCCGCCATTTGCATAAATAAATAAGAGCAACTTCCAACAGGGGGATTTCTTTTGGCCCACTTTATATTAGTTTAATGGTCTGAACTGCCCTTAAGTAAGAAAATTTTGTGAAATTTAATTTCGGAGTCCACCCTGTTTACTTTGGCGGAGCTGATGAAATACAGTTATATATTTTTTATCTATTGTTTATTTAGACGGACATTCACGTTGAAATAAATAAGATGATGGCGCTAAAATCAAAGACCAAAAATAGAAAAACAGATTTTTGCCCGCCAACTCATGAATTTCGATACAGTGAGTGAGTAGGTGTTTTCTAAATACAAAAACTACAACATGGCACTATTATTTAATGAATTTTTTAGTAGTAATTCCCTATTTTAGACAACCTGAACAATTTGAAGTAATTGTATGCCAAAACTTATGAAACCACTTTTGAAACTACACAATTCTTATGAGATCAACCACCACTTAACTGAAAAGTTATTTCAAGAATTTCGAAAATTAAAATCGATTTTTAA
Organism: Sturmia bella; assembly: GCA_963662145.1. NCBI lineage: Eukaryota > Metazoa > Arthropoda > Insecta > Diptera > Tachinidae > Sturmia > Sturmia bella. The sequence goes on from OY759170.1 coordinate 59,432,844, forward strand.
AAATCGCAATCTACAAAACAAAGTTGCCGAATGCGTTTAAATATTTGACTTGAAACTGTTGCTGCTTTCAGTCATCAACAGCTTTTTCAAAAAAAAACTTCAGCTGCCAGAAATCTCTGCAACAACATTTAAATGAATCATGTGTAACCTTTTCACACAGCACATATTCTTTTAAAACAAAACAAGAAAAAAAAGCCAACTATAGTTTTTGATCTATAAATCATTAGACATGATTAAATGAAGTAAATAATACTTTATGGTGTGGTACTTGAAATTCGCTTTTTTTTGCTTTTTGAGCTCAAATTTACCTTAATTTTGCGAACTTGCAGCAACCGCCGTCGACCACAACAACAAGTGCAAGAGTTTCTGAGCCACCACACAATGTTTATTGATAAAAATTTTTGGGTTTGGTTTTATGGCAGTCTCTTTTTTTCTTTTAGATTGTGCAACTACGAAAAAGAAAACCGCAAGAACCGAAAAGAACTTAAAATCGAATTGCATGCAAGAATTTTTTCTAAAACGCCTTTTAGGTGTTGAAAATTGGAACAGAGCAAAAATATGTTTTTGCTCCACACAGAAAAAAAAACATTAAATAAAATGTCCATTAAAAAAATATTCAAATCACTTTTAGCAGAACAAAAAACCCAGAGAAAAAAGACTTTGAGAAACTATTAAACGTTTTTATTCGTACGAAATTATTTATGAGACAGATTGCAACTCTTTTTTGGAGGCTGAACTAAAACTTCAACTAAAATATTTATGACACCAAAAAAAAAAACACACATTTAACATTTAGCCAACATTAAAATAATTTCTGCCCAGCGAAACAAAAATTTGTTCTTTGACCTAAAAATGCAATTTGCAGTAACGAAAACATACAACTTCGTTGTGTGAAAACGAAATGGTTCAATAAGTTTCTAAAAACAAAAATTTTTTGTTTTATTTGAATCTGCTCTGTGGTCATTTGATGAAATTTATGGTGGCAATTACAAGTACTAGATTTTGTTGTAGAACAATGAAAAATATTTTTTTTGCATTGATATGAGTTTTTTTTTTGTTTGTTTTACTGTTTAAAATGGGTCATGGGAAATCAATTTTCTAATTACAAAAAGTGGGGGGGCAGTGAATAGCGCGATTCGTTACGACGCACTCTCGGAGCCAACTGAAATTGCCAAGAAATTGTGAGAGAGAGAAAAGTATGTATTAGCCGTGTTCACAATCTTGTGCATTTAAGGCTTAAGCTTCGTGCAATTGCAAATATTTTCTAGCAATTGTGAACGAGCTCTCCCTCCGGCATTGGTATACAGCACAGAATACTACCAGAAGGGTCACCAGCTCTGCCGGACTACAAAAATTACCAATTTTCTGTCAAATTTCATTAAAGTGGCAGCCTTGCGGTGCTCGAGAATCCAGCAAACTTGAAAATATTTATATTAGCCTTCTCTGTTGGTAGACTGTGCATTTGTTTACATTTGATTTTTGGTTAGAAAAATTCAGTGCAAATCTAATGCAAACAAACGAGCTTTACAAGCACACAAATAATAATTATTTGTATTTAATATTTTATTTGCATTGAGTACATCACTAGCTGTACATGGAATATGTTTAGAGCTTAGTTTTCAAAGCTCTTCATTTACCAAAGTAACTTTTGGGATATCTGTGTAGTCTGTGGTATACAGAGAGAAAAATACCTAGAGCTCAGGTAGTAGGATGATGAGGTGCTGCTTCCTATAGCATATTTACACTTACATACGTACTTCTTACATCTTCCGTCAATTTGCAAAAATGTTTACATCTTCCCATAAGAAACTTCTACATCTTTCTACATCAGCAGAAGATGATCCTTTTTCTCCCTCCAATTTTGTTCCATCTTACATTTTTCGATTTTTTTAGTGCCATCACTAAAAAAAATCGATTGCTTTAGTACCATCACTAGCAAAATGATATTTCAGAAAATAAACACAAAGCAAATTTAACATAAAAAAATTAGCGGAACATGTAAGAATTTTGTTATAATTTTTAATTAATTATAAATAAATTGATTTTAATTACAGTGGAAAAGAAAGCTGGTGTTCGCATCATGCGGTCCCCATCGATATGGGGAACATGTTGCCTGACCTATGGGAAGAAAAAAGCGCAAAAGTGCTGCTGCAAGTCCATTTTAAATTTTTTTTATTTTTCACAAAAATTCTACGTCTTTTTTTTGACAGCTAAATAAATGAAAGATCAAAGATGTTGTCAATGTAAACGACTATTTCACATTTTCAACATTTTCCGTGCGTTTCACGTGGATGTTAGTCTGTGTAAAAAGGCTAGTAGCGCGCCCAAGGAGAAGAAAGGAATCATCTTGGGTGAGTCATATGTGAATAGAGCAAGTCGGCAAACTCCCTGGTCACTGTGGCTATAACTCAAATGGCCATGGTTCCTCCCTTCTCCCTGGGCGCACTGCACATAAAGAAACATAAACTCAGTGAACTTCATACACAAACACACACAAAAAAAAACTGCACACTAATCGGAACACTAAACACTAATGTTTCTCCATTCTTCTTGCCCTGCAATTGCAACATTATGCAATTAGTCATGACCTGGAGTCGAAGCAATTTGATTGCCGATAAGCATCGTGGGGGAGATGCAGCAATCATGACAGCCCATAAGACTCAACTTTACTTTTCTTATCTTCCTTGATCATGTTCAGCACTACAATTTGGCCACAAAAAAAAAACTTCTCAAGTCTGAGCAAAAAAAAAAAGGCAAACTAAAAGCCCGATAACGCAATTAACAATTAAAAATAATTGATAAAAATAAAAACCCAAAAAATATCATTTACATTCTGTTCTACGACGCCTTATATGCAAATCTACAGTAATTCGAAACAGTAGTGAATAAACACAAAAACCAAGAAATAAATATTTTGAAAGCAAATACCAAATTTGGTGTCATTAATCCTTTCGTTTGTCAACCCCAATTCAATTTGCTATAAAAAAAAAAAAACTGCTCAGCAAAATTTTGGCCAAAGAATTCAAGCAAAATTTAAGAAAACAAATCAACCACTAGAAATGTTTTTGGTTTCGGAGTTTTTCAATATTTATTGCCGCATGTTAATGGAATGAAACAATTATGCTAAATGCATATAAAAATGCCAATAATTTTACATGTTTCAAATTGTTTGATCATTAATAACATTTTAAAATGTACCACAATTCAACTTCTAGAATGAAATTTTTGAACATGTTGTTAAATTAAACTAAAGCGGATGTATGGCAAAATCAAATGAAACCAACATGAACACAAAGTTTTAAGCAGTTAACAACATCGTCTCGTCATTACGTGTATGTTAAATAAGAGAATTGGGAAAAATGTGTTTAAGGAAGAAGGAGATTTGTTTACAATGGTACGTACGGTTGATGCACAACGTTTGTCTAAATATGTATGTATGTATGTGGCGCACCTGTCAATTGGAGGTAAAATATTGCCAGTTGTTCGCTTATTCTTATAACTCTTTAAAAATGGAATGAAGGAAAAAGTTGAAAAAAAAAAAAAATTGAAGATATGATTGTTTTCTAGTGCGCCTATAGGCAAACCAACTCGTCTGGAGATTAGAAAACTCTTGAAAAAATTATAAAGCATAATAAGCTTTATATTATTTTATTTTAAAACACACAATGGAATTTTAGGAAACCAAATGATCTAACAATCTTTCAAACACAACAGAGTAGTCATTGCTACATGTACATACATACATATATATTTACACCCATATTCATAAAAACTATTGAAGGTTTGTTACACGATTATTTGACAAATATTCCGTAGAAATACGTCAAATAAGAGCTTAATAAACTTACAATAATTATTATGAATATGGCCTTTAGTTTATAACAATAAAAAATACATTTAATTATTAATAATTTTATCGGGCTTTCTAGTTCGGTTTTTGATTCTTCAAAATTGAGAAAAAATTTTTTTGTGATAAAAATGGAATTAAAGAAGACAAGAAAAGTAAAGTTGAAGACTCACTGACTGGGGTAGATACCGGTGCTGTTTCACGTTCACTACGATGCTCATCAGCACCCAAGTTGCTTCGAACCCGGGCCATGATTGAATGTTTTTAAGAAGAACGTTTTTAAGAGCTCTTCTTTTGGTATTTTAAAAGAAAAATGAATCAAACAGAATGTGAAAATATAGAAAATATAGAAAGTGCTGCCTTTATATTATCTAATTAATTTGTTGACACATTTTTTTTTTCATTTAAAAATAACAAAACCACTACTAACAAAACTACTACTAAACTAATGTCAAGCCTTTGCTTTATTTTATTTGAAAAATTAATGTGTAGGAATAAATATTGAGGCGATAAAAATTAAAACGACATAGAAACGACCGCTATAACGACAACGATAATGGGGTCGATTATGTTTTTTCTGCATTCCTTCATACATTTTATATTTCCTTCAGGGGTTGCAAACGGGTTAATGCTAGATGAATTTTTTTCACTTCATCAACATCAAAAGTTGGTCAGTATTCCAACCACCCTCAACTCTTATAAATATTTTTGAACGAGTTTGGTGTCTGTCGCCACAAATGTTAGTTTTTTTATGTCTTCCAATTGCATCCACACTAAGGATTTGTTTATTATTCTGTTGAAGTTTTCAGCAAAAAAAAAATTTACTGAATTTGATTAAATCAGAAAAAGAGCACCATGGCAGCGGAGAAAGAGGGAATGCAAAACTTTTAAAATGATGACTACCAAAATAGCAGAAGAAGACGTGTAAAATGCAATATTTTAAACGCTTTTTTTTTAACTAATCAACAAGTATTTAAGAAAGTCGATCCAAATCGGTACGCAGACTTGTAGAAACTCAACAAGAAATGTAAGAATATTGTTAAATACAAAGAAATAAATTCAAACAAGTACAAGAGGCTGACTCGTACAGCAAGGGTTCCATTTTATCTACTATTGAACCTGGGCTAACCGACTTCATTTAGCAGATGAAGCGTGTCACATGCAAGATGCACCTTTGTTTTTTTTTTTTGTTTTTTTGGAACGAAGTTCCTTAACTTGCGGCTTGCTGGTAGAGCAAATTAGTAGAAATCGTGACGAAAGCGTGTGAGCTGTTTATATGTATTGGTGTATCTTTCGACAAACAATCGTGTATGACGGGCGGCAAGTAGCGAAACTATTTGACGTCAGCGGAGACACAAACCAATAAATATTAATTAGTTGTGAAAACTGACACTACCAGTTGCTAGATGTCGCTAAAGTAAAGTGTGTCACAACAAAAAACAGCAATATTGAAAAATTGACCAACAGGTTGCTTTTCGTCGGTTTGTAGCAGATTGACAAAAAAAAAATACTGAATGTGTCAAAAATAAAAAAACAAAACAAAAATTTAAAGAAGTATATAAAATGTATTAATTCAGGTCCAAAAATGAACCTTTTCAAAAAAAGGTTCATTTCATTCAGCTGAAAAATACAGCAAATATTTTTTGAAAAGGTTCATTTTTGGACCTGAATTAATACATTTCAATTGGCTCTTAAAGCAAATAAATAATTAAGTTCATATTTGAAGTATATAAAATTTCAAAAACAACACAAAATAAAACATACAGATTTCACCTTGTATTACATTCGAAGATGAAGAAAAAACGTAAGGAACTTCGTTCCTAACGGGGGTCCCCCGACCGCATTTCTTTTTTTGTTTTTAATATCTGTTCATCAGTTTGAAAGTTACTGCTAATTGTTAAACTAAAGGGTGCCTTCTTGCTTGAGACACCATTTAAATTTCAGGTTTTTATTATTTTGGTAGTTGTTGCTGTAGCGATCGGACAACAGCATACTCTGTGCGAGTTTCAAGTCTTTATCTCAAGTGACGGCTCAAAAGTGACACGTCCCAAGCTCAAAGGGTGCTGATGAAGGGTGTTTGCTACCCAGAAACAGCCGGTTGCTCATCTAGCCATTAAAATTTTACTTTTCTTTACCTAATTGATATTAATTAAGAAGTGACTAACCAAGGGTTGAACTTGAGCCTGAAAAAGTAATTTAATGTAAATTTCCATTTTTTTCTAGCATTTTATTTCAATTGAAGTAGTGGAACGGTGGTGGTATTGGAAACAATTGTGGAACAATTGAAATAATATTGCTAAATGTGTATAGAAAAATGAACTCAAATGACACAGGAAATGTTTCGAAATATAATCTATTGCAGAATTAATTTTTAATTCACTTTCTGATGCAGTGATGAAGCAGTTTTGTTTCCGTTCAATTGAAAAAGTGAATGAGTAATTGGCTTTTACTCTTTCTTTCTTTCTATACCGTTCTGATGAATCTGTAGAAAATTTAATTCAATGTGTCACTTAACTTTCCTAGAATTTAATATATTTTGTTGGTTATTGAAAAAATAGATATTTTGTTCTAATTTAATAGTTGTTAAAAACTAGTGTGTTGTTTGTTTGTGGGTAAAATAAGAACGGGTAAGGAAAGGTACGGAACGTTCCAGAAAAGAACGGAAAGTGAAACACACAAGCTAATGAGGACATATATGTAGTTCTGAACGAAGAGTTAGGGTGACTTCAGGGGCTGCACTATTTGGAGTTATAAGGCAAACCTTTTCTAGCAACGCTGATGACGGACAGTAGGAAATCACCATTAATCGATGCAAAGAAAAAAACTAAATATTTTTCTTTACTTTCAAATCGAAACTGCACCGATTGTAGTAAATTTTTTAAATATATACTTAAAAATTCAGAGAATTCATGCTAAGAAGAATGAACAGCTTGTTCCGTGTACTGGCGAACGTTACGATTCGCAATTGAGAAACTGGTCTTAAGAGTTTAGCGAAAGTCGCTTCCCATTTGAAATTAAAAATGTTAAGCCAATCCGATTTCCCAGCATTCAATCTCACTTAAATGATCTAAAATAACTGATTTCCAAAGACACTTAATGCTGCTCATATTCCCATAACTGTTGCTTCATTTCGTCCATAATAATGTTGTGTTTAAATATTATACAAGTATCGCTAATTCCATAATCTTTTAAATGCTTGGAATGCAAAAAATCATTCAACCATAAATATTTTAAACTTCATAACTTTTATTCAGTCCAATTTAGGTAATCGCATAAATATTTTATCTGAATCATCTCTGTTGCTTGGAAGCCTCAACATGCTGCATTTAAGATAAATTGGGAAAGAAAACTAAAACATAATTTTTGTTTTTCTTTTGTTTTTGTTTTAGTTGGCCTGGTGAAGGTAATTAAATTTTATTTTTAGTCAATTTAATGTAAATCGAAAGAGAGCAGCGACATTTGTTAACACTTTTGTGTTGAAAAAAAAAAAAAAATAAATATATTTTTATGAAAGTAAAGAAAATTATTTGATTTGTTCAGCTTTTGGCCCAGTTACGCGTGGAGCATAACATTTGCTTGTTACTTTTTAATGTTTTTTAGTTTTTATTTATTTATACTTATGAAGTGTAATTGCTGGTGTTTCAACTACAGACATACATACATATGTATGTATTTCAGTGTGCTGTTGTGCAAAATGTCTATGTTAAAATTGTTTTCAAACACAATACGCTTAACACTCTACGAGTACTAAGAAGTAGACTTCTTGTAGTTTGATGTGAAAACAGTGTTGTTTTAATTATGAGGTTTTCCTTTTTTTCTTTCAAGTAATATTATTTGCGTTTTCAGCGTTATTTATTTATTAAATATTTTTGTCCATTTCATAATTCAATTATCATTAAAATGGTTTTAAAATCAACATGAGAACTGTTTACTTGAAAGTTGTAAATTGCTACAAAATGGGAAAGAGCTGTTGAAATGTTGTTAATTGAGTATTGATATTCGTAGAAAGGTTTAAAATCTGTTTGCTTCATATAAACATATTTATATTTTCGAAAGCTTGCAGCTCATAGTAATGAAATAAACTTTGTTTTCAAGTTAGTTTGTTTTATTTGTCAGGCTCAAGCAAAGTAGAATGTAAAAGGTTTGAAAAAAAATATATTACAAGTAATTTAGTTTTTAAGTATTTTCGCATTGAACAAAAAGCATGACCACTATATTCTTATAGCATTTTATATATTGTCAAACTTCTACAAAAAAAAAAAAAAAATTAAATCAAAGAGTGCCAAAAATTATTATATTAACTAAAAATTTTAAAGAAATCAAAAGGTTTGGAGGTGTTTTCTACCTATAAGTTTTCAACATGTCTACATTTCGTTGGTGCCAACCCACACGTCAATGGACATGAAAACATTAATAGAAATATGTTCAAACACTCTACTTCATATTCTATTATTTCTAAGCAATTAATGAGATGTCCAAAAATGTACGAACTAAATTTCATAGAAAACTATAATATAGCTCAATCGTATTACTGCCAATATATACATATTTTATTTTTCTTAGCAACTTTCATGCAACGCGATACCATATGTATTTAGCAACTTGACTGAGATGTGTTCTTTTTTTTTAAATTGTGTTCTTACACTTTTGGAATTCGTATTGCTGACAAGCAATAGACTATGAAGTCGAGTGTTTGAACATATTTTCAGAAGTGTTTTCAAGTCTACTGACGAGTTGGTGGGCATCAATGCAATGACGGCGGCAGATAGACAATATGAAAACTGCTTCTTTTTGTTATGCCTTCCTACATCGCTCTCTTTTTCTAACACCATTTCACCTTGTGTAGTTCGCTTAAATTAATTATTTTTAAGCTCTAAAGTCAAATTTTATTTTTTCAGTTTTCCATCCCTGGTTTCTATTTAAAAGTGGCAACCATTTGCAAACGCTGAGGAAGCATTCGTATTTGTTAACTGAAAACGATACAAAGCTTCCAAAAAAAAAAAACAAAAAAAAAAACAATATTAATACAATTTAATTAAACACTCATATAACATATAGCAACTCCTTCGCGTTTGCTTTTCTTGACGAGCTCGATCTACATGTGCCCTTTAATATTTCTTAATGTACGATAACTTTGTATGATAACTTGTTTATCAATAAAAATAACTAGATTTTAAGCAAAATGTTTGTAGAATTACAACGGTTTGCTTTGCATTTGAAAATAGCTACCATTTTGGTGGTTAAAGTCCAGGGATGGGAAACCTCAACTTCAATTTGATTTTTTTTTTTTTTAAATCATCAAATAATTCTTAATTTACCTATAGCGTGACTGACTGAACTTTTTTTTTGTATGGGTGACAAGTCATTCTAATCTACACACAGAAGAAAAAATAGATGAATTAAAAAGGTCGAGCGTATGATTGGTTTTATGATTTTTGGTGATGATTTTGCTTCGTACTACCGACATTTTAATTCAGCCTAATTTTCTTTCCAGCAGCTTAAATAAAATTAATATTTTTTTTAAACTTTTTCCTACATAATTGTCTTTCTATCTTATTTAATTTTTATGCTGCTAAGTCTATCGTTTGCCTCTGATGTGAGATGAGCCACAACCTTAAGACTGTATAGAGCAGCCACCAAACCGACTCAATCATAACAACTATTCCAGCTATACCTAAACGATTTCTTCAGCATAATATCAACGCTGAAATGTCACACCCACCAAACAAAAGCGGCAAAGTTACGTCAAAACATTCTTATTTTTCATTTATACACTTATTTTTGCTTATAATCATCTCTAACAATATTATTAGCGCCTTGCCAAAATCAGATTTTCCAACTCCAAAGCACTGCCGCCGCGCTGTTATGGTATGCTCCAAATAAACTGTATGGTCAAGAGAATTTCTGAGAACAAAAAAAAAACACCTTTCCGCTTTTTTTTAACTAGTATTTCTGTTAGAGCGACTAAAACAACAAGCAATTGACAGTACCCTGTACAGACGGATCATTTTAGTTGAGCCAATACTCTGCTTAAGGACAAAATTATTATTTTTTAACTGCATTTGCCTTAGTTGCCAAAAGTTCAAAGAGAATTTATATAAAAGAGGAAAACAAAAAGGACTTAGGAATTATAAAAAGAGCTTCAGTTGCCATCGTAGTAAATGTTTGCAGCCTAAAGTATTTAAAATCTCACTTTTCACAGTGCAGCGTTTTATTTGTACGCAATAAGTGAAACGATTTTGTACAAATTGAGCAGCAACTTATTGATTTCTTACAAAATTGATTATTGAACTTAATACTGACATTTAGTATGATAATCCCAATTAAAGCATCTATCTGAACACGGTACAAGCAGAGTTAATTTTAGTATAAGTCATTATTGTTTTATAAATTTACGATGATCTTTAAACAACATTTTGTCATATTAATTTTACATTACGGTGTTTGTTTTTCTCTGTCTACTCAATGCAATTAAACTAATTTTTCTCGCTGTCTTATGCTGCACCAAAACTGTCAATTATGCTCTACTTTGAATGAATTGAAACCCACTTAATTAGTTTTTCAACTTTAAAGATGTAAAGAGTGTCAACATGTAGTATGCTTTCCTTGAAATCTTAAAAGCACGAGCAGAAACTTGTTCTTTGTCTTGTGAAATTTTTAACAAACATCAAATAGGTATGCCTCTCATTGCCTGCAACGTTTGCAATATCAATTTGATACTGATTTGATTTGATCGTTTAATATATTTTTCATTCATTTTGATTTGCTTCTTTCTTTTTTTTGTTTTGTTATTGAATATAAAATGTTTGTTTAAGGTGTGTTTTGTTATTTTCGACCTTTAACAAATTGCTTAAATGACACATGAACTACTTTTGAGTGTGTTATTACAAACAAAAAAAAAACACAAATGAATTCTTAATAATGCAATTATGTGCATACAAATATTTAAACAAATAGAAGTGGCGGTGGCATTTAATTTGTTTGGTGACATGTAACTCAAGTGATGCAGACAATTTTTCAAGTTGGAAGCATATCGGGAAGTTCCCGAAACAGACCAGCAAGAAAAAACTATTTGACAATTAGCAAACTTTATATTTTTTTATGGAATAGTAGACCAGCTGCTATGTGTAATATAAGTCTTTTTTGAAAACTACCATCACGTGATTTCAAAAAACTAATTCCGTAAGAAGTCTGACTTCGTACTAATTTCTTGTGATTTTTCTGAGTTTAAAAAAACCGTAACAGTGTTGCTTAAGACTTCATTTATAATTTAGACCTTTATCATGCTAAATTAATACTTATTTCTATTCTAGAAATCTGACAAGCAGAACTAAGGAAACAAGTTTCACATTTCTTTAATTATACAAGTTTTTACAGTGTGTTTCTTTAGTCTTATTTAAATTTTGAAAACAAATACAATTATAAACAAATTTGCCTTTAATTATTGCTCGGCAATATCTTCTAGCAACAATTGCTAAACATGTCTTCAAACACTTCTTCATACACAGGGTACACGTTAATTTATTGATTTGGCAAAACAAATTTTACAGTTACTATGACACTAACTGCCATAGTTATTGCCTGTGTGGTTCCCCGGTAACAATATTAATAAGCGCCTTGTCAACATCGGATTTGCCAATTGTAAAGCATTGTCACCGCGTTGCTGCGTTTTGCTCCATGCAAATTATATAAACATGAAAATTCTTGACAAAAAAAAAATGTAAGGTATACCTGTTACACAATTGTAACCCGACATCACACAGGAAATGGTGTAAAGCATTAAAATTAAAATAAAGCTTTCACCGCTGAGCAAAAATAAAAGGTATCGAAATACAATTTCGCTTGTCGTGTCTGCCTGTCTAGGAAGTCAACGTTCTAACAAAATGTATTTATCGCTTAATATGACTGTCTAAGCGAACAGGCTGTCTATCTGTCTGTCTGTCTGTCCGTCCGTCCGTCCGTCTGTTTCCCTGCTTAGTCGAAGCTGCTCTGAGGTGTTGACAATTTACTCTGAAACGTGTAGAGCTAATATCAATTTTGATCGTTTGCGTGCATTTAAAGTGAATTTTCTTCAGGCAAAATTAGCATTTTTATCCATTTTGTTCGTTATAGAATTTTTAAGTACAAACGTATTGTTTTTAATTTGACAATTAATACAAATACCTATAAATTGCTCCATAAATATTTATGTTTACTTAATTAACCAAGCTTAGTAAACTTAAATGAATTGATAAAAATAATTATAACATTTAAGTTTTCATGACATGTAAAAACACCTTTTAAAAAAATTTATATATTTTTTTTCTGTTCAACCAAAGGGTTGGTCTTGGAGATCTGTGAAACAATTTGTTTACAAAACAAACAAAAACACACTTTTATAGGAACAGCGCACCCACGCAAATTTGCATAAAATTATCATTTTCTGTAGAAAACTATTTGTCTCTGCATTAGCATTTTACTTCTAAAGTAATTTGAGCGAGAGAGAGGGGGAGAAAGTGAGATTTATAGGATTCGTATTTAAGAAAATAATTTTAGATTAGATTCGAAACACAAAAATAGTTTACACTAAAGTTGGATAAAATATTAATTCAGGTCCAAAAATGAACCTTTTCAAAAAATACAACAAACATTTTTTGAAAAGGTTCATTTTTGGATCTGAATTAATACATTTCAATTGGCTATTAAAGCAAATAAATAATTAAGTTGAATAAAATAAAAATAACAAAAATAAATCTTAATAAAAGAATTTGAATTTAGTGTTTTGTAGCGAAAACAAAAATCCACTTGAATGATTTGTTTCAGCTTGAAATATGAACTGCGTAGCAATACGTAATTATATTTTTCTAAACAGTGTTATTTGTTCAGGGAAATGAAAACTGACACAAAATTTAACACATGATTTGATTTGTACGCCGAAGCAAAACGTTTAGGTAATTTAAGTAGCATTTCAATAATATATTCATGTTTTTCGCAACAAAAAAAAAAAAAAAATAACAAAAATTTGTTACTTAAAAGAAAACTAGTTTGATATGGTATTATACAAGTATAAAGAAAGTCGTTCGTAATATTCTTCCAAAGAAGAATAGGATGCTGCCTTAATACATCCATATCCATAGTTAATTTATCTTGAACAATTAATTTAGCTTGAAGAATTAGTTCCTAAAGACAAGAAAAGTAAATTCTGCTTACAAAGATTCAACCTTTTGGGAATGGATTTCAACACATATGTACATACATATGCAAATAAAATAAATATATTTGGACATATACGTGTGTATAACAAACTGTAGTGCGAATGCATTCTGTGAACTCTGGACTTTGTTCCACCAATGACAAGCTCTTGTCTTGACGAGAAGGACGTAAAACAGCGACATTAAATTTTAAATTTAAATTTAGTATTTAGTTACTCAAAATTAAACAAAATATGAAATATTTATATATTCTGCACTACCACATCAAAAGCAAAACTGCATGCGATAAAATGTTTGTTGAGCAACGAAATTTTCGCCAGTGCTACCAACTCATATAATAAATACCATATGAGTGCATTTGTTGATCGGTTTTCGATACTCAACGAATATCGGAGATCGAATGATGTCCATAGTAAGGGCCTACATTTTGGCCACATCCAATGCCGATTTTCGGTGTTGAAAATATTAATTGGAATACTATCTTTCCAGCTAAATTCTTTTTTAGATCTATTCAGCTTTATTTTTTATATTTTATTTTTTTTTAATCAAAAATAAAAATGTTTCACTTACCTTTTGGTTTTTGATATCACAGTATGGTTGTAAGAAAAATGTTTAATTTTCTCTAGTGGAAATTCTGCTAAGCAGCAAATTTCAATTGTTAAGGTGAAGCGTATACCAAAATGTATAGTTTTGAGTTCGTTAAACAAAAATCATTGAAGTGTTTTTATTTATTATATCGCTCTGTTATTAAAGTATCGCCGGCCGTCGTTGTCGTTGTTAATCTGTTTTGTTACTGGGTGTTAAAATGATAAATGACAAATTTGAGTTTAATTTTCTTCTTCTCTTCTCTTTTTTATTTTTTTTTTTTTTTTTTTTGGTGTTTAATGAGCAAGTGTTACTCCTTCTTTAACTGTTTGTTTTTTTGTCTCTTGTTGCGGTTAATTTTGATGATGAATGTTATTTGTTGCTTTTATTGTTATTGTTATTGTAGTAGTAGTAGAAGTTGTTGCTTTTACTTATAATAAATTTCATAGCTGGTAATTAAATTTTGTTACTGGTAATCAGGTGTTGTCGGTACTTTTTGTTCAATAAATTTAAGTGCAAAAGTTATTTTTGTTGGTTACTTGTTTTTTTTTTTTTTTTTTGTAATCAATTACATGTTGGTTTTTTGCAAGTTGCTGATGACTGTGGGACTTAAGTGTGTGACCAACCGACCACTGTTGCTGCTGTCACCTCTGCTGATTGTCAACGATGATGACTAACAAATTTTAAATAAAACCTTCAAAGTTTTACTACTGAACAGGATTCATTTGTTAAGTTAATTGGCGTTAAACTGAAAAGACAAAGTAAACAGACGTACATCTTAATAAATTGTTTTTGTTGTATAGAATTCGTATTATTATGATACGCGGTTAAGACTGTAGAAAAACTAAAATTCAGATTAATCATTGCATATGAAAAAATAATATGCTAAAAATCAGAATTTATTAATATTGATGAGTGTTTCAAGAAATCTTAATTGGTTTTTAAATTATGTTGAAAAAACCAAAACGCGGTATATTTCAAAGATCCTGTTTGTGATGCAGTTGTCATTTTAAAAATTAGATAATGATTCACGCAAATACAATTGAAAGTCTCTGGGCGGTGGATGATACTTTAAATACATTTTTTTATAAGTAGCAAAAAGATCTTTAGCAAACACTGGTGCAGATAAATATGCAGAAATTTTGTTTCAACATACGAAATTTGATTCTTAAGCTGCTGTCTGATTTTTTACTCAGTCAAAATTATTGAACGATCTTTCTCACTATCCTACAAAATGATTTGACTAAATTACATAGAAATCTGATGAAATTTTGTTCTAATCACACAAAAGCTAATAATAACATTATGCAACAGCCAAAGCCACCAATAATAACCATCATGGTTTTTACAGTATTATGGAACTCAGATTATAAAAATCATCACTATTTCATATTCTAAGGATAGATTTTTTTTTAGAATTTATTTTTTCTGAAAAAAAAAATGAAATTTTTGAACAGGGTCCTGCAGATCGCTTATAACCTTGGAATGACATATTCCATTTTACTGCACAATGTGTACAAAACTTTCAAACTATGCTAGTGTTAAGCTGTTGTACTGTAATTATTATTTTATTTTTTTATAATTTTTATTTTTTAGTATGATCGATATTAAGTCAGGAATTGAACAAAAAAAAGTAATAAATTTTTTCTTTAAAAAATTTTGAATTATTTAGTTTTTATCACCCGAATTTTTTTCGCTATTATTATTCTGTATAACATTTATTGGGCTCAAGTTTGTTCTTTTTATTTTGGTTATTGATATCAATTAAATGAGATAAAGAAAACATCAAAGGTGGACAACTGGCTGTTTTGAAGCCGACACATCATCATCTCATCAGCACCTGTCCTTTAACTAAGAGGCCCATGTTTCTAAAGCGACAGTCATGCCACTCAGCGAGTTTTTGTAAAGCTTAGAACCTGAAAAGGACCTTGCTTTCATATTTTTCTTAATAAATTCCGCAATTTCTACATCGATCTGTTAACAAACTATAAACCTCCGGCAGACTTTGACTTCAGTTTTGGGAGATCTCCTGCCTCCTCAACAACTTTATAAACTTCATTTCTTTCAAACCTTCTATAGTATCCTCAGAAACATTTTTACAACTAAAAAGTACACTCAGGATCAAATTATTATTTATTTATTATTCATCATAAAAGATATATTCGACAACCTTTAAAAAAATATGTTTGTTTTCCAGCACAAGCTAAACTATCACTTTTAAATTAAAGTACCAAACTAAAACAATTTATAGCAATTAGCTTACAATGAAAACAATTTCGAAACACATTTTGAAACCTCAAATCTCAATAATTTGAATGTGGGTTAGAAAAGCTTAATTACTATTAATAAACTATTACAAACTTATTTAAAAAAAAAGATGTTATTATTCCAGAGACCACCTACTTGCTGATAAAGACAATTTCCTTGTTACATGATGATGCTTTTATAAAAAATATTCTATGGAAAATTTTTTTCAATTCATTGTGAAATTATTACACAATCACTACGTAAAACTGATCAAGTAAAAGTGACAAGCTATTGAAACGTTAATGAAATAAAATATTGCAAAAAAAAAGTGAATTGTGTATTTAGAAGAAAAAAAAAAACGATTAAAAGGCGGCGTTATCTTTAGCGTAATTTAGTCTTGAGCTGACATCATTGTTTAAACATTTTAAATCAAAACAATTTGTTGTAAGAACAAAAAAAAATATTAGTGAAGCTGATTGTTATAAATGGAAGCTTTCAAGCATAATTAATCGAAAAGATACAACGTAATTTTGATTAGTGGGAGCAAAATGTAAAATAATTTTTTATAAGTGAAATCGATCTTTGTTTTCGTAAAACAAATTATAGAAATAAGTCAAAAGCGTATCCCATATTTTATAGCTTTATAAAAAATTTCAAAATTTTTTTTCTAAATCATGAAACTGGCAGTAAATGAATATAAATGCAGACAGAAACAAACTGCAGTATAGAAATGACATACAAAAATTTTGATTTAAGATTGCATTGAATGAATTTTTATAAAATGATCACTTAATTTAAAAAAAAACCCTCTATAAAAAAACAGCTCTATTTAAATATCTTGGGCTGTGCGGTGGCTGATCTGCAGTTGACAGGATACGGTTCTAATTTTATCGGAAACAGACAAACCACTTTGTTGAGAAACAAAAGAAAAAATAAATAAAATGGGATATAAAAAGAAAAATACTAAATATAAGTTTTCTTTTACGCTACCTTAAGTTTCATTTTGATTCAAGTGTACTGACATAGTAAATCATACAATTGATTCCTCTAAAGGCGATGCAGACAAAAATAAAAAAAAAGTTATTTTGTTTGGGAGCTGCCTCAATGAGTAGAAATGCGACATTCGTTTTTTATTTCGTCTACTTTGAAGCAAAAAACATTAACTTTAAAATAATATTCAAAGAATATTGCACCCCTAAAACGATTTTAATCTAAACAGAAATGTAAAAAATTTATAAAACTAATCTGTTTAGTTTTGAAATAA
Source organism: Sturmia bella (assembly GCA_963662145.1). NCBI lineage: Eukaryota > Metazoa > Arthropoda > Insecta > Diptera > Tachinidae > Sturmia > Sturmia bella. The sequence continues at coordinate 59,449,978 of OY759170.1, forward strand.
TTTCAATTACTAATGTAATCAAATGCAATACATATTCGTAACATATGATTATTGTTTACAAACCCACTGGTTACACCTCGTTTGTACACAAAGTTTAGTATTGAGATTAAATTTAACCTCCCAGACTTCAGGGTAGACAACAACTGTAACTCCAATAACAACCAGCCGCCACAAATATGCAATTATTTTTTTATGCTAGCAACCAGCTACTATAGTTAACAAATAACAAAACCAAAAGAGAACAATTTTAGGAAAATGAAAAAAAAAACTAAACTAGAATTTCAAAAGCGTGAGAAAATTACGAGTATCTTAAGACAAACTGGTACTTGGCAGTCATCGCTTTAGACAAGCGAAACATATTAATAATTTAAAAACCCCTTTTCCATTTACTTTCAGCTACACTTTAGCAATAAAACTAATTACAAATACCTTAAGCTAATTGTTAAACTTTTATTAATTAATTAATTTATCTCCATTGAAAATGTAGCAACAAAAAATCAAAAAATTATTCCAAAAGAGAAGAAAAACCTGCAGTTTAAAAAGTCAAGAATTTCAATGGCTTGAAAAGTAGAAAAGAGAAAAAGTGAAAGACCTTAAAAATATGGTGAAATATTTAAATAAAAGTGTTTAATGGCTGTTGGAGCGTTTAAGTTAAAAACAAAAGACTTAAGCAACATACGCGTGATTTTCTGGGTCTTAAAATAAAGTTACTTTTATTATATTTATTTTTTGCCTTTCTTATATAAATCTGTTTTAATCTCAATTATTATCTCAAATAGAAAGCCAGTTAACAAAATAAATTTAGGCTTAGCTTTTCATTCCAAATTGTAATCTGTACCATACAAAAACATAAATATATAAACTTAAACTTTAACCGGCAAAACTTTCGTTGAATTTTTAAATTGTTTCATATGTAAAATTGTTGCAATATTTCTATTAGGGAGGCAGGCAACCATACGCCCTTTAGCCAATACAATGCCGATATCCAAAAAGATACCGATACGCATATTGTATTTGACCTGAAATTTCAACTAATGAAATATTGCAACACTCGACAATAGGTCTATTAAAACGAACATAAAAAAACACAAGTTTGTGAACGAACTAAACTAGTTGTATCAACTCATGTAAGTGTTCGCAAAGCACTTGAGGAGTTTTTCTCATTATGAATAATAATGATAAAACAATGGTTAGCTTTTTCGCTATTTAAAATTTAAGCTAATAAGATGTCAAAAATATTGATTTTAAATCTGATAAAACTACCAAGAAGGGAAAATAGCAGCACACAGTGGAGGAAAAAAGTAATAAACTAAAATTTCTAATAGTAGGTTTCATGACAACAAAAGCTCCCCCATACAATTTCCAAATTAAAGAGCGTCTCCGTACAAGGGGCAAAATTTAAATTTTCATATTTTGCTATCTTTGTTATTTGTTGTTGTATAGGCCTGGTAGCTGCATATACTGTGCAAATTTCAAGTCTCTATCTCTTACATCTCAAAAGTTACAGTTTCATTTGCTAATTTTTGCAGTTTCTTGTAAGGGGACAACCTTTAGTTTTTTTTTTTTACTTTTTACTATTTTATTGTTATAGAAGCCGGGTAACTACATGTCCTGTGTCTATTTCAGCTTACTAGTGTTGGGAACCACTGTATTAAAATCTACTTATGTATATTACTGTACTATAATATCTAATAACTTTAAATCAAAGGAACATTTTGAAATATTGTTTTGTAAAATATGGAAAATAAGAAAAAGGAAAACATTCGATTGAAAACGATTGTTGAATAAAAACGATTTATACTCTTTTAACTAAAACTAAATTGAAAGTTGGATAAAAGAAGATCTTACGACTCTTCTTTTACTAGCTCTTAGCGTTTGGGAGATTGGGGACTGTGACGGACGGACGGACGGATGAACAGTGAAGTCTCACTTTCACTCTATCAGTGCAGAGCCCTACCAGTGTCACAGTTTCTTTTATGGGAGCGTTATTACGTTTTTAACTTTTGTTGTTTTGGATACTTGTTGTTGGATAGGCCTGCCAATTACATTAGTATACTGTGAAAATTCCAAGTCTCTATCTCTTACTTTTCAAAAGTTATAGCTAATTTTCAAATTAAAGGGTGTCGCCATGCAAAGGAAAACATTAAATTTTTTACTTTTTACTATTTTCGGTTTTTGTTGCTGTAATAGTAATTCTGAACATTACTTTAGCAAACCTGAAGTAATGCCAATATATCGATATCGATATGGGTATGGGTTGCATCCTAGTTTGCACAACATTTTCATACTCAGGCCCAAATCAAGGAACATGTAGACCAGAAGCCATATGGCCTTCAATTTTAATATGGAACTCAGCTCTGCCACTGTACGTTGAGACTTTATCAATTCTTTCTCAATTTATTTTACATGCTGAATTTTGATTAAATTTTGTTCCTTCAGTCTACCTGAAATTGAAATTGCATCGGCCGTACTTTTTCTGTCATACAAAACATTCAAGATTAAATTATTTTCTCCCATTCCACTATTTATTATTTTCATCAAATTAGATACGAAACCATAACCTGCTACTGGAAGCTGTTTGACGATCTAATTTGATATGTGCATCGTTATATTTTATTACAATACTAATTTTTATTGATGTGATAAACTCTGCTATCTTTAATTCAATTAATTTGAAACCATAAATTGCTAACTTTTTTTTTCATTTTGTTCAGTTCGTTTTCTCGAAATTTATTATCAAACAAATGAACGGTCATGTAACTATTGATGATGATTAAATAATAAAATAACAATTATTTAACGATGATCTTATGGCGTGCGCTTCTAAATTGATAGTCAAACGGTTGTAAAAAAACATCAATAAAACAACAACAACAACAAAAATCAATTTAAACATCAGATGCAACAGTCACCTCTTTGGTAGCCACCTCTCAAGCACTCTTGTCATCCCCGAAACTTCAGCAGACAAGAGATAAATTTGTAAAAAAAAAAAAGAAGACTACAAAAACACAACACACATTGGCCAGACAACAAACAACTTGTTATTTCTATGTTCATCAGAAGTGTTGCAAGCAAAAGATGAACAATATAAGAAAATATTGAATAAAAAAAAAAGAGCTGTGGCACTAAATTGTTGCACCGCTAAAACTGATTTGAGTTTCTTTATTGCTTTTTGTCTGAAGACGCAATACTCGTAGCAGTCTGATTAAAATCTCACTTTACAAAGTCTGATGGTGATTTTATAAACATTTATATAACTTATTCAACTTTTTTCTGTGCATTGAAGAAAAAATAATTTGTTGTTCAGGCAGTTGTTCATGAATGTAAATAAAAAGCGGACAATCCAAAAAAGAATTTCTTTTTTATACATATCTTGATATTTGTCATAACTGTACTTCCAGCTGACCCTAATATGTGTGCCGAATATTATTTTTGTAAAATGGTTATTTGTCGAGTTTTGGGTGGAGAAAGTGTTACCATTTTCGAAATTTATACAACACGTATCAAAAATAGCCAAAAGCCAGCATTTAAAAGGAGCATCATATAGAGGGCACCATTAGCTGAAATTTTCGAATCAGAAGAGGTAGTAAAAAGATACGAGGTTGACTTTTATGTTTCGGGACTTATACAGCCCCTACTGTATGAGTGAGTCCCGTAATTTACGTTTCTTGTGGTGTTTTTATTTCTCCAATAAGTGCAACACTTTCTATATTAATTTGCTAAAAGAATATCATTTTATTTTTTACTTATTCATAATTATTACGATACTATTTTATAGCAAATATCAGTCGATCTTGAAAATCACCAGTGTCAAAAAAAGTATATTTTTTAGAAAACACCATTACATACCCGCATATTCACAGCGATGAAGTAGACGTGCAAAAGCTTGGTAAAGTAATTAACAAATAAAAAATCGACCACCCATCCCCTTTCTTGAACTCAAAATTTTGCGAAAATAGCACAATATTCAAATGTGTATACCTATTATTGTAAAATGTTTGTTTGTTCTCAGCAAATTTTGGGTTCATGGTTTTAAAATTAAACCAGCAGTACAACTTTAAGTTTAAAAGCATTTGCAACTAAAAATCGCATTGGAAAAAGACAAAAGTGCAGCTAAGCCAGCCAAAAGCAAACTTGCAAGTTATGTAGAAAAAAAAAATGAAAACGCAAAACCTTCTGAAAACCGTATGAAAAGCAAAACGTCAACACAGACAATAACGACAACGTTGATGATGGTGACAAGAGAAGTGGTGTGTTCTGGCCACAACAATATCGTTGGTTGGGTACTTGAATGTTGCTGTATGAGTGGTGCCGTAGTAAACAATGGAGAAATACTCAATGAATGTCATAAATTTAAAGCAGGCCTAGAGCAACTTGCAACTACATGACAACAATAACAATAGTTATAATAACAATAAAAACAACAAACACATAATATTGCAATAAATGCAACAACAAATATTGCACACACATTTTAGAAGTGAAACAATTGAAAAATCAAGCCAAGAAATAAAGAAGTTAACACACATTTTTTACTAGAGATGTAACGAATGTCTTGCATTCGTAATCGAGTAAACAAATTTGGGTTTATTATGGGTATTTGTTAACAATCAATTATGTGCGAATTTCGATAAAAACGTACGTGACATTTGTACATACATTTGTGAGATGGAAGAGAAGTTTTTTTCTGAAAAATAAACTTAGTCGTGATAGTTCATTAAAAAAGATACTAATAGTTTTACCTCATCTATTTTTGAACAAAATAAGGGCATGTGTTTTAATCTTTTTTAATTCTTTAATTCTTAGGTAATGAAAGAATGAAAGATTTATGCAGCAAAATTGAAAATATATTTTTGTTTCCGGGAACAAAACCGACAGTGCAAATAGTAGCAGAAAAAAATCATTACTAAGTGCATACTGATGGCAATGATTAAGTTTCACCATCTTAGCTTACAATACTTTTGTTAAGCGCCTCAAACGTCGTTTTAAGCATACAAGAAGCTTTGAATAAGTGCTCTGCTTTTGCTAAATATTATACGATAATGTTGTGTAATGCCAGAAACGCACGTGGAAAGAACGATCAATTTTAGTCGACGTGTAGATGTTCATCGATAAATATGAAAAAAATGTGTGTGTATAGGACACAATGGTGGCGTCGGACGAAATTCGATTCGATTTATTACTATTTCAATTTAAGCAAAGTGATCACCTTTGCATGTTGGTCACAAGAAGGGTTTTTTCCCCTTTAAATATTTACATAAGAAATCTATTCATGTGGACAATGACTTGTCTCGATTTGTAAGGAGTTTTCTGAAAGAGTTGTTACAGATGAACGAGTTCAAAGTCAATTCCAAGAGTCATAATGTTATTTTTAAATGGAATGGTAACAACAGGATTGATTTCAGTGATCGCACAACCTAATGTTATTTATTAATACAAGGACCCCGGACGTTGCTTCATCTGCACGCCTGGATAGTATAAAAATTGAGGAATTGGAAACTTCTAGAGATCACGGCATGAAAATTCAGTGCTAGCTTCACTCGACGAATCGAGCTTGCAATCGATATTGTGCCATCGAATTTTTGAGCGAAAATGTTCCAATACGACATATCAGAGTCTTTTTGTATGGGAGCCCCTTAAGGAGACGTAGTACAGGGCACCAACCCGGTTGGAAATAAATATTGAGGAGAAAATATTATTGATGGTTGGCCATATTTTTAATTGTGTTGGACTTCTTCCTTAAAAAAAGTATAAGTACATTTTTTAACTTTGTTTTATTTTATTAAATCTCTGTTCGGCACTGTGCTCTTTTTGCTTATTCATGAAAACCTCAAGAGCTGTTAATTTTATGAGAAAAGAACTCCTTTACTTGACTGGGCAAGAACAGTTTAATACGAAATTATACCATTGCAAAGGAATCGGTGTAAATTATTTGCCATGCAGCAAAAAATTAAGACAATATCACATATTTAAACGCCTTTTCTGTGTAACTTTAAATTCTGTTGCCTTAACTGTTATTATTGTTGCTTTTCAAGCACAGTTAATTCGTTTGTTGTTGTACACAGCCAGTCTCACAGACTGACAGTCAAACAAATATGCAGTCCAAAAAACAAAAACATATTTATAACATCGTTGTGGGGGATTTGAGAATCAAGTTGAGCAAGAGTTTAGTAACAAAATATACCTGCATCACAAAAAGAAAATCTTGAATGGAGACAAACAAAACCAGAAGTGGCAAGTTGGCAAAATACAAACCGAAAAAATAAGCAATTATTTGAGAATGAAAATCTACAACAAATTGTGGACAAAAATGTTGGAAAATATGAAGTATGAAATATTTCATAGACAGCTGATAGTTCTTCGGAAACCAATCTAGAATAAACAAACAGGTATGTATGTAATTAAAAACCGACTGCTGTCATAAAAAAAGTTGTTTTTAAAACAAACTGAATAATATTATTATAATCTTTTAATTTACCTCTGCAGGTCATCAGCTCGTCTAGTTTTTCATTTGAAACCCAAATTTTTTGCCTCGCATTTTATATGCTAAAATTTTTCGGCGGCTTAACAAATTCGTCTATTGTATTGAGTTGCATCTACATCATTAAATATACTTTAGCTAACAACTCAAAATTCTACGTCTAGTTCGAAGTGAGAGCTGACAAAATAATGGTCTCGAGCGATGCACAGTCGCATCTTTTTCCTTCATGAGAAAAATATGAAAAACCAAAATTATTACGAAGTAAATTTCTTGACCAAAAAATAAACAAATATTTAGTGTAACAAATTCTATAAGAGACCCACTTGTTAAAAATTTTAATACAAACTCGAAGAAATTGGGCGCATTTGAACAGCCTCGACACTAAAGTATTGAATGTCAACAAACGAAATGGTTATGCCAGTTATTTATTTTCGTCTGAAGAAAATTTATAATTACAGGGTCTTATATTTCAGAAAAGCTTTCTTTCCGAGAAAATATTTTCCTGAGCTGAACAAACATTTCCATAACCAAGAATTTTGCAGTCAAATGCCGATTTTCAGCATATTGTTTATAAAATTTTTTGGCTATAACTCGTCCACTAATTGATATTTTTAAATCTGTAAAAACCAAATTATTGCTATTATTGTTGCGCAAGTTTCTAGCAATAATTTGGCTTTTACAGACTTAAAACATATCAATTCGTCGAAGAGTTATAGCCAGACAACCATATAAATAACATGCTGAAAATCGGCATTTGACAGCAGAGTTTAAAGGTCGATTAAAAAAAAAAATTCGAACTGACATCAACAAATGCCGCGATACGGGTCTTCTAATTTAGCCTCTATTTTCACCCCTCACTCTCAGAATCGACCTAAATTCTGCTAACTGCAACTTGTTCCACAGTGTAATGCTATGTTTATCATTTTGCTGGTGGTTATTGAGTATCTGTATACCGGTATTACTAGCAAGCTGTCTATTAAAGTTAGCCTACACCATAATAAGTATGGATGTATCCGATTATTACAATTGCACTTTGCTGTTCATAAAAAATATTTAAAATAGAATTCCATTAGAATATATCTTAATGGGGACCACAATGAAGCTATTTATGTTTACAGGATGTAAGAAAAATTTGGGCACATTTGGATGCTGATGATCATCGTGGTGGACATGAAACAGACATGGTATGTTATGTTACGAGGGCCGCCGGTCCTGAGACCGACTCACTGACATGGTACGTAAGTCTTCAACTTTATTTTTCTTTTATTCTTTAAAAGTGTTGATCACTTCAATTATAACAAAACAAAAACTTTCTAAATTCCGAGGAAGCAAAAAACTGATAAATTAATTAACAATTGTAAATTATAAAATTCAACTACAGAGTTGAATTTATATTCAAAAATTGTTGGGACAGATGCAAAACGTTTGAAAACTTTATCATCACCGATACAATATCAACAAACACAAAAATCAATTGGGTATTGGTGAGAGAATATAAGACATTTTCCAAGCAGAGTGATCAGTTGAATTCTGCTTAAAAATATTATGCAATTAGTCATGGCTTCGAAAAAATTTGGTTGTGAATTAGGGGGCTTATTAGCCCCCAACCTTATTTTTCTTGTGTTCTTTAAAAGTCCTGATTACGGCAGTCTTAGCACGAAAAATCTATCTAGACTGTGTGGAAGTACATGGAACTAAAAGGCCCGATAACGTAATTAATAGTTGTAAAAAATAGTAACTGGAAAACAATTTTTTTTTTTGAGAGCAAAATTTGACTAAACTTTTCGCAATATTTTTTTCTTTGTGGTTGTGCTGAAAAATGCTTTCACACTGTATTAATTCGATATAAAATATGAAACGTAAATAATATTACAATATCATTACTCACCTCTTCGTACTCACAGTGAGATGTTGATGACTCTAGAAAGAAAAAATAAATAAATCTCAAATAAGTTTCAAATATAAAAATGGATGTTTTGCTAGCAGAGTCTCATACATGTTGTTTGTTTCAAATGTGATACGATAGAAAAAAATGCTCAATTTAATTTGTTTCATGTTCTCAAAGGATGACGTTTGCTCAGTTTTAAGATTGTGCAAACCATGTGCAAGAGCTGTCAATGTTGGAGATCACTAAAAGTCTACAAACATGCAGATCTGATCTGAAAATTACTTTGCATTAAACCTCATAATTACCCAAAACAAACTGCATCAAAAACCTCAATTTATGTTGGTCTTTTGTGATTTCTCTAATTTTGAGGCTTGTTATTATAACTTATCGGTAGCTAGAGTTATGAATTTTTTGGTAACATTTTGCAGCAATATTTTATAATTGGAAGCTTTAAACATGAGAGTGATTCTTTCATAATCAAAATATTTTGGTTTTAGAACTCTAAAGTTTTAAATTATGAAAACATTTTTACTCAAAATTTTAATTTCATTGAACTTCTGTATTGTAATACATTTATATTAAACTAGCTGACCCGGCGAACGTTGTTCTGCATTCAAATTTAATTTTTTGTTTTTGCAAAACGTGCAGTGATACACACATTAAATTTTTTATGTGCACCCTCCACACAGACCCCAATCACTTGTGAAAATTTCATTTAAATCGGGCAAGTCGTCTAGGAACGATAAAAATCCGAAAAGCCAAACAGAATTAATGTATTTTTTTGTTTTTGTTTTTGCAAAACGCGCAAAGATACACACATTAAATTTCTTATGCGCACCCTCCAGTGATAGGGGTCTGTACCCAATCACCCCTGAAAATTTCATTTAAATCGGGCAAGCCGTCTAGGAGGAGTATGAGAACAGGAAGTTTTGCCTCTTAATATGTATAGATTACTTTTTCAGGCTTAAGTTCAACCCTTGGTTTGTCACTATTTTAATTAATATCAATTAAGTAAAGAAAAGTAAAATTTAATAGCGAGGTGGACAACCGGTTGTTTCTGAAAATTTAATGCAAAACGAGGCTCACGAAATCTACCTTTGACTATCGGAAAGTTGAAATAATGGGCCTAACTGACGGCTCTTTTCATGATGTCCCATTGAAAATTAACGTAAAATTTAACGGCAAGTTTGACATACAAAAGCTGTCGTTAAAGTGAACATCAAGTCTTAATCATGCATTGCGAAAATGGCCGTAAGTCGTTTAAGATACTGATCAAAACCGCTTTTATTATATAGAAGCGAATCTTATAGTAGTGCTCGTTTTTATCTTAGAAATCCAGTGATTTAAAAGAGCGTAATTTTTAGAACAGGGATCATAATGTCCATGTGTATTAAGTCTATGAACGTTATGCCATGGCACCGAGGCGGTTTAAACAACTTGAATTTTACATCTTAAGTGAAATGGGATTTTCGCTTGTTAAGACCACCTGGTTCAATTCGCCTTTCAGGGCACTTAACCACTTCACTAGACTGATTTTGGATCAGTTGCTTATCGTTGCTCTTGTGGGGTTAGTTTTCTAAGAATACTGTTTGGTTCAACTAACTATTGCCATAAAGAGTGACAGACAAATAACCGGACAGTCAGCTGGAGTGCCGCTAATTTCTGTGTCAACATTTGGTTTAATAAAATAAAAACTGGCATTTTGGTAAGCAATCTCCACACACATACACACGTACATTCTTTAAAAAACAGCAAAATCTATGAATAGAATCTGTGAAGTATTCATTCAACTGAATGAACAACATTTTATGTGGTGCTGCTGAAAGCTACATATACATATGTGTTCAGATTTGGTGTCATACACACCGAAAGATTTAAATCATTTGCTAAAAGCGACACACCTTCAGAAGAAAAAAACCTTTATTAGTATTTTGTGTCTATTTGTTTGACTTTTGCGGACACAATTCAATGGTCAAATAGGTTTCTTTGAAGACAAGCACAATATCTTTTGATATGAAATACTAATATTCTAGTAAGCGTATTCTGTATATGATTTGCTAGAGTACTCGTACCTGCCACATTGAGACAGTACTTTATTATTGCCAAAAATATGTACTTATGTATGTATTTTGTCCTCACAGATCATTTCACATGGTTTGTGTGTATTTATGCTAAAGTCACTTCTGAGGTTTCGTTTTGAAAAAGATATTAAGCCTTGACAGTATTTTTTTTTATTTGTTAATAATGAAATGTCATCGTTAGTTATTGAAGCAAATCTGAGTAATAAAAAATATATGTACATATGTATATAAAACTAAAAATTCAAAATTTCATGCAAGAATCTTATTAACTGACAGATTGACATTTCTCTTATATCTAGTATTAGTTTTCTCCTTTTTTTATATTAAAAAGTTTCTTTTTTTAAATCTTTTCGTCTCACAAACACCTCGATGAATGCTTTTAATATTATTATATTTTTTTATACGTTTGTCTGTGACAGTTTATGTTTGGCGCTTTTATTTTGATTTTTGTTTAGTTTTTATTGCAATAATTCTTAGTTTTTCGTTTCGCTTAGAAATGTAACATTTATCGTGACTTGAATGTTGTTCAAAGAGATATTTGAAGAAAATGTCTATTAAAATAGCAAACAGCAAACATATTTCATATAAAGTGCCACATAACCGGGAGGTACGGTCACGTTTATCAAATAATTATATTTTATTTCTCTGCGTTAAGTTACTTTGAACTCGTGTCATTAATATTTATTTTTGAAGGAATGTACTGTATATATGAACATATATACATACAAATGTAGATAACTAACGAATACATATGTATATCGAAATTTTCTAAAGAACTAATCAAAAGATGAGCATTTTTTCTTCTTTACAGAACAGAAAGGAAAATTAAGTGCGCTATGCGTAAATACTTTTACGTAATCTACATGTGTATGTGTGTAAATATCTCAATAAATTTTGGCGTCCTGCAGACTCTGTAATGAGGAGAGAGAAACATTGGAACACATCCTTTGCGAATTTTCCGCTGAGTATAGACCCAGAACCATTTGCCTGCCGCAGGCTTGTTGAAGCTCGGTAACGTTAAGCCTACGTCCGTAACGAGATCATTGGCAAAGATCTTTAAGAAACAAAACATATTTTTGGTCGAGGTCCACAATTGATGACAAATGATAATGATAATAATATAAATGTGTATATATATGCATGTATACTAGAGACATGTAATGGCCTATTATTGGCGAAACCATCTCTGTTACTAAAAAATCACGCTTCACAGCTTTTGTACAATTTATCGAATCACAGCTACTTTTAAAATTGTTCTTTTAGGAATTTACCTTGTGAAAAGCTAAAGTCTCAATTCACTCATTTCTCCGAACAATATTTTTCAACGTACAAACCTTTTTATATGTTGCTTGAAACTTAGTATTTTGCTTTTCCAAAAAAGTGAAAATTTCGTTCGAAACAAATGAGTGAGTGAATTCGTCATAAGAGCTTGTGGATGTGTAACAAAAAAAAACCCTTTATATTTAGAGAAATGTATGAGATCTTTAGTTGAGTCGATAGAACGATCTGCATAGAACGATAAAGCAGTGTTTAAAAATGATTTTAAGCAAATATTGACCGCGGCTACAACTCAAATCGTTCAGAGGCTGCATCCAATTCTTTCATACTCTCTCGCACATGTCGGCTTTCATTGCGTCTTAATTTTTGGCACTACGCATACTGCCCATAACCTTAAGAAACCCCCACAAAATTAGTTCAAAGGCGTTGAATCGCCCGAATTTAGGTGATCAATGAAATAAATTGTTCACCGAACCCGCCTCTCAATTATACCATTCTTTTGCAAGTTTTGTGATATTTGGAATCGCCTTTTGGAAACCTCATGGCAGCCAAGTCAAACTCTTTCATTTGGGAAAAAAATCAGTCATTGGCTCAATTTCTGCGAACGGCGCCGAGTCTACAATTCACCGTAATTGCGGATATGGTGGCAATATTTTTAGTTGTCCGCACTCCACGTGTAGGTTTTGCTGGTTTAATGTTGCAACTTAGGTGCAAAGTTTAGTCACAAGCTTTCTTCGAGTAAATACCTCAGAAGTTGACCCAAACTGACTATAACATGGCAAACAGTGCCTAACGTACTTCTTCAGCCAAGCATAAGTTTTCACACAGAAAAAAAAACTTAATAATCTTCCAGAGTTGTTCGTTTGTAACAGTCCACTCTCAATTAAGGCGACAAATATTTTTTCTGTATAAGCCACCCATTTCCATACCAGATTATGGGCCAAGTAAACATAATTAACAGATACACGAAAAAAATTTCGCAAAAAAACTATACGTTACTTCTGCATTGCCAGAGTAATTTGATTCCGTGATATCTGACGAAGTAAAAGAGATAAGTTATTTTCTTTCTGCCATGGCAATGCGAAAAAAGCTGAGCTGCCAAAACCATGTCATTCCAGAGTATGCACCAGAACGTCTAAGCTCCGCATCTAGCGAAACACAACGAAATTAAGAGAAAATACGGTCGATAATAGAAAGAAATTTGACTGGTATCCGCAGAAGAGCTAAATATTGGCTTTAATATTGTCCAAATTAATTTGGATAATTATGTATTTTATATTTATATAAAAATTGAAATGAAGCTTGAATGAAATCTTATTTTTTAAATTTTATATTTCCACTTTTTAAACATTACAATCCGTTAACTTTTGAATTTTGTCTACTTGTTTTGCATTGCAAATTGTGAATATACATCACTCTTGTACTAAATGTTGCTGGAGTTGACAAATGGAAAATTTCATACCCAAAGCGCGGCTTTTGCAGAAAGCCGAACTTTCCTCATTGAAATCCAAAAAAAAAACTTACTTCGTGACTCTGGATCAACCATCAACGTTGACAAGAGCTGCATATTAGTTTCTACCAATTTAATTGTTTTTCAACCAACAAGAATCTAAAGGTGATTATTGTTAATAAGCCCCTACATTAAAAGGAAAATTTACCTAACTCCTCTTTTTATATCTCTTGTTCCCTAAACCCAAATATATTTACTCATTTTGAGTAATTTTATATTTAATAAATTTGTTTGGACTAATTGCTCTAAGCAAATTTATTGTAGCACAAGAAAATCTTTTGCAGATAGCAATTTTTTTTTGTTCGAATATATAAAACAAAAAGAGAAAAATATAGGAGACCTTCAGCTTCAACAATATATAATACTAAAAATAATAAATTAGAAATTATTAGTTATGAAAAGAAACTTGGAAACTATTTAAAATTTAATTAAAAGAAACTTGGCCACCCCGCCACCCCGTCGCTAGTAAATATCTATTATGAAAAGCAAATATGAAATTAGAACAAGGATGAATTTTTATGCATCGATCTCACTTTGTTCCCCTACGATTCATAAAAATCTGTTGTATAATTTTCACTCCAATGATTGAAAATACCAACGGAATTTCGTAATATTTTCTCTTTGATTGTATGTACCCAAAGTATAACTAACCTTTTAAGTTCCCTTATAAATCAGCCTTATTTATCATTTTGCTAAACAAAGCAAAGCATTAAATTTACATTTGAAATAGCAACGAAATTAATACCTTTGAAAATGTCATATTGTTCAACTGACTACTCTAATCTCTATGCATTTCTCTCTTTTTCCAATCTCTTACAGATGGCGGCGCATGTAATCTATTAACTTGGTAATTTATGACAAATATTAACCGAACTGCAACATGCTTGGCATAATGTCAAGATGTCGATATTTAAAATTCATAAAACCAAAATCAATTTAAACGCTCACACAATATCCCCCAAGCACTGTGAATTAAGTGATAAAACTTTTCACTTTTTTACATTTACTTTTGATTTCAAACATATTTTTAGTAGAAAACTTTATTGAGTACGATTTGGAAAACAATCACGTGTTTCACAAAAACACACAATTTCGTTCATCGTTACCCGGTGTTGCATAAGTGCAAGCGAACCAATTGTTTGTTGAGCAGACTTGTAAAAGGCGATGGTAAGAAAAGACAAGTGTGTGTGTGTGTTTGCGTGTGTATGCGGAAAATGACAAAGAAATGTTCAAAATAAAAAACTAAACCAGACAATATGATTACAAATTTTTTCAAGGTGTTCAATGTTTTGCGTTGTGTATCGTTCGAAATTTAAATATTCTTATCACACTTACCACTTACCTAATTTTAATTCGCTGAAAACGTTTTTTTTTGCTGGTTACATAAGGAGAGATTAATAAAATTGTTTGCAAATTTATTAAATGTTGAACTTTTTGTTTTTCAATTATCGCTAATACCCCAAACAATGGCAATAGCTATTGAATTTGTAGTCATAAAGTGAAATGGATGAAAACAATTTCAAACAAAAGAGATGCTTAATAATTCAATCAAATAATTTTGTTGTTGTTGTTGTTGCTAAAAGTAAAATAGTTTAAAGCCACTGAAGTTAAGCACGATTATTTCTAGTTTTTATAAAAATTGCAACCCCGAGCGGTGGCAATCATTGGTTGTTGCTGTTGCAGTGAAAATTTTCAAGGTGCACTAGACGTCTGCAATGAAAGTATTGTTACATTTTTCTATACTCTTTCCCGGATTCTTTAATTGCCATTGACAATAAAGCAGAAATTATTCCCCACCCACAACACTTGACAGTTCTCAGCTTTATTTACCAATCACCACTGTCTACCATCAATACAATACTTTACAAGTGAACACACATTTTCTCTATTTGTTTACGTTAATGCAGCTTTAAACAAGACTGAATTCAAGTGTAATATTGTACTCCATTTATATGCTATAATCATGATGTTGTAGAATAATCATCACCAAGTCTCTTAAAGTTAATTATTTCGAACGATCAATATCACTGGATGCTCAAGCTATGTGCTATAAAAATATCAGAAGACAACAACAATTACAGCAAAACTAAATTCTTAAGATCTCATGCTCAACATACAACTTCATAATTATCAACTGATTAGCGATCATGTTCCGTCAGAATGTACGCATTTATGTATGTTAGGCCCGATCGATTCATATGGACAAAAATTTCTCGACATTGTGCCATCGATTTTTCGATAGCTGTTGGCATGAAGAAAAAAAGTTCCACTACAACGTATCAAAAAAAAAAATCGTTTACGCTGCACCCGATCTTGAGTTTTTTTTTTGCTTAGTGAGGACGTGTGGTACAAGGTCGGTGTGTTTGAAAAAATTATTGGAGGTTAGCCATTCAGTTGGCTCCTCTACGGGCACCCTGGGGCAAGTTAGTTTGACGGTGGGAAAGTTACAAATACGGGCCCCGAAAATTATTTTTTTGTTATGTGGTAGTGGAACATTATTCCCTATTACCAAAACCTATCGAAAAGTCGATGGCGCACTATGGATTGCTAATGGGCCTATCCTAATATGTGTGTGTGTGTATTCATGCAATGCTACAATAAGCAGGTGGGATTTAGTATAGTAGTACCAACTGCCATAAAATGAAAAAGTGTGCTGCCAGACTCCTACAGATTTTGTATGCAAAGCCGGTGTTGGTTATACCATGGAGGAAAAAATCTATTTGCCCGGTTTTGCGCCACCTATGAACAAATTTCTGAAATGAAATTATAAAAATAGGATTTTGGATGGCTGAACATCGTTTTTGAATTCACGATTTTACGTTCTATGCAGTGTAAGGAAAATGTAATTGGTTTTAGAATAAAAAAGTTAAGATTTGCTTGCAGATTTTCTATTCTGGTAAATTGTCGCTAAATTTTATTACATTATTTTTCCTAGTGCACAAATTATTTCAATATTATTCTATTTAATACAATTTATTTATGCCATACCACATACTTGTGATATCGAATCTCTTAAAACATTCGCAAATTAATCAGTGCAACTCCAGGCAGTTGTTTTTCTGTTTTTATATCCATAAAATAAAATCATTATAAATTGTTCATAAAACTATTTGGTCACTTGTTATTTGTTGAACTATTGCATGTGGCCGGCCGTTGATTATAACATTTGCAACTGGCAAACAACATGAACGTCCCTGGTGTTAAGCCACATTTATGACAGGGAAATAAAAAAAACAATTTACATTAATTTAGCAAACTTTTTTCCATCGCAACACAAAAATAAAAAACGCTTTAAACTATAATTTTCTATACAAAAAATTACTCAACAAAAAAGAAATAGAAGTAAAATAGCAAAACAAAAAACAGTTGACATAAATGTTAGGCATATTGCGAACAAATACCTCATGACAAAAACATAAACTGATACAATGCAATTACTATTGCAACATGTTTTGGTCTGAATGTTGGATGATGCCAAAAAACAAAATAAATAAAAACATTTGCAAACACTTGGCTTAAATTAGAGTAACTTTTTTGTTTGCAATAAAACTAAAATATAGTTTTTGTATACACGGAATTTATATTGGAGACAAATTGTTTTTTAAACTTTATTATAATATTGACGAGTGGAAAATAATATGGGTTGGCCTATTTAAATAGTTGTAAAAAACTGATAATGTTTTCTATAACACATGTGTGGATGTATGTATATAAAAAATTTAAATTCACTAAAAACATAACAAACTACCCGTATACACAAGTTTTTGTTTTTTTAATATTGCTTTCAACCTCGCAAGTTATTTTACAGTAGGGAAAACATGTTGCTGGGAAACGCGCTGCTTTATACATTTTTCCATACACTGGCTATTGAAAACTGACACTATATGTTATTAAATGAAAGATGGAAAATTGTATAAAAATAGTAATTCCCTCAAAAGTAATTAGAAGTTCTCTACGTTTGTTATGTAACAAATTTTTTACGATACTTGTTAACGAAGCGTTACCTAAACATTAGTTATTTATAAAAAAAAAACTAAATTTTCTTGTTAGCTACTTTATTGGCTTTAATTCGATTTTAATTTTTCAAACTATATATTCTGGATCAGTAGCGGTAGAAAAATCGATTCAGCGATGCCCGCCTGTCGGTTCGTGTGTAGACTGTCCAAATCAAGCTTCTGTAAAAACTAGAGCCTTGATGCCAAACTATGTGCATATTTGCTATTGAAAAATTCACCAAACTCGGATCACGAATGGCCAAAAAATCGGTTTTTGAAAATTAAAAAAAATATGGAGATTTTTTAATAAAATATTACATATACAATATAATCGCAGAGACGAAAGCTATGTATGTAGTTTGGTCAGAATAAAACTTTTGACGCCAAACTATGGATATGTCGTGTTATGTGTTTGCTATGGCGATTCACAGAAATCGGTTCACGACTATTTTGTTCATGCTATTTCGAAAATATATAGAAAAAAATTTAAAAGAGTAAATATTAAATGAATTCAAACTATAACTATTTACATATAGTTCGACTATTAAATTAAAATTAATGCTAAAAATCGCTGAGCCTGGCGAAAAGTTTGAAACCTTTGTTGTCACAGCAACAAACACAAAACTCAATGGGAAATCAATTGAATGTTTGTCATTTGACCAACGGCGTCTTCGAAAAAAAATGGGCCAATGACGCCAGCGTAATTAGCGCACGATGCAGTGACTTTCAGTGGGTATAATGGGTCCTGGTGCATCTCTTGTGGATTTTCGGTGCTCCCGAAGCGATAGTTTTGCTTGTTCAGGTAATCGCTGAGGTGGCGTGAGCCTCATCGTTCATTATGATTATGGCAGAGAAATCGTCCACTTCGTCAGAGACACGATTATTCCGCGGTCTTGGGGTGTGTATCGCTCGCTCCATGGCTTGTTCACTTGTACTCTACACCTGTCTAGTTCACAAATGTAAAAACAGATTTGACATTGATGGCCAAACCCAAGGGTTGAACTTGAGACTGAAAAAGTAATTTAATATAAATGTAAAAATTCATTGTTAGTTAACAGAGCAAAGAGTTTGGGAAATATAATGTCGCTTCTACACCTGACAAAATTTTCTTGAGACAAATGTCCGGCTCTGCATAAAACAATTTTGGTCTTTAGCTTTTCTTCAGTTTTCGTGCAGAGTCTTGCGTTTGTCCAAACAAAATTTTGTCAGGTGTAGATGTTAAGTCATAGCACGGGCTTTCCAAAACAAATATCTAAATAATTTTCTAGTTTGTTTTTTCTAACTCACTTACTATTTCAGGATACATATCTTTTAATTTAATTTGTCTGCTTAAATGAACAAACTGCATTAAATTATTCATTCTCGATTGGTGGTCTTGTTTAAAATGAACACAATTTTATCATAAGCTTGCAAATATTTCTCATTTTATTTGGTATTACACTAATTGTATTGATATTATCATGAATTAAGTTGTAATTTTCTATACATGTTTTGTAATTTTTATTTCACTAATATGGCCACATGATTTGAAATTGGTCCCAAGAAAGATATAACGAATAATGTCCACTTAATCAATTTGTTAATCGACATTTTTTCAAGCATAATTTAAAATTATTTAGTGTTTGATTGCTGCTGCACTCGTTTAAATTGAGTGCGTTCAAAAAACAAGAGTTGTGTTGACTACCAAAAATGTAGGTGACAGAAATAATCAGTACGGCTGCGAATGTTTCTGCCTAAAATGGTCGATTTATTTCAAATGTGAAAAACATACAACAATTCAATTATGTGAATATAAAAGCACTAATATCAAAATAAAAATAAGAAAATGCAAAAACAAAATTATGACAAAATGTTTACTGATAAGTAAGGAAAAATAATTTTTATTATTCAGAAATTATATAGATAGGGTTATTGTTATTCGTACTTATATATCGTCACATAGTGCCGGGCTCACGATGCCACTTGACATCGTTCGCCTGGCAGATAACCTCGAAAGCCCATAAAGTAAATAACAATCCAAAATCAATCTGCACAGAGAAAGCTTAGTCCATTTTATCATCAAGAACCATCAAGATATAGCCAGGACCGATGTTGGTAAATTTTTTTTTTTTTTTTTGCTTTTAGTGACCACGCCGAATATTATGGATAGTATTTAATCCCTCTACTACTACTGGCATATCTTAGCTGCGTAGAAATAGCGTGAGCAGATGAATGTGGAACATGCGGGGAGGAGAGCGAAACACTAGAGCACTACTTACGCCCCGCCTTCTCACAAGTACGGTCCCGACATTACGATCCCAATTACGGGGCATATGCTGTAGGAAATTGAGGAACTTTGTGAATGACACGGAGTTTCTATAGATCTTTGAGCCAAACTGTTCACAGTTAAATCCACAGAGTACACAAGAAGCCTATACTGACTTAAGGCCGTGTCAGATAAAACTTTTGCTTCGCATTACGTTACATACACGCTTTGACATTTAAGATAAATGTACATGTTTATATGGCACTTGTCACATAAATTTTATTTGACGCAAAGCAAAGCGAAAAGTTGGGCATCTTTCATCTTTTTGCGCTCTTTGACAATTAGTTGCTTTCATTTTCTTTTATTTTTTCTTGGCGTCAACAGAAATCAAAAAAAAAATCCAAATAAATAAATAAATTTTATAAATTTAATGAATAAATTCATTTGAAAAATATAATAAACAAAACTACAAATAAGTGCATATATAAAAGTACATATATGTATAAAATATACAACTTCAATATTTTATTGGTAAACAAACAATGCGCGGGTCTTGTCAAAGTTTTTATTGTGACATACACTTTTTGTTGTACGCTTTTCTTTCAAAGTTATAAACGTCACGCAAAGCAACAAAGTTTTATCTGACACGGCCTTTAGGTGCAGGGCATAAGCAAACAAACCCCTCCATTAAATTTAACCTTAAATCAAAAAAATTCTTTTGAAAATTTTCGAGCAAAAAAATGCCAATTTTTGTCCTCTTGCGGTTTTCTGGCTATATCTTGGTTATTCTTGAATCGATTTTTTTTTTTTGCTGCATATCGAGAGCAGAGACTTTTTGGTATTAAAATTGTTTTTTGTGACCTAAACAGTTTTCTCAGAAACGGTATTTCAGAGGGCCGCAGACGGACAACGTTCTCTATTAATACGGATCCAGAATATAGGTATACACATTATGGTGTCGCAAAATTAAAACTTAAGGGCGTTACAAATAGAATCGCAATCTTATGTATAACATATTTAACAAACACTGTTGTGCAGGGTATAAAAATCAATCAGCTGGTGAATTGGAAAAACAGGCAGGTAAAGTAATTTTCACAAAAACGCCCAAATGTCCATTTGAAAAAATAAGTTTTAGCCAGTCGCCAAGGCATTATATTATCAGCCCGATTATGGATTTTTTGGATTTTAGAGCCGATTTCTTGAAAAATCGGGAGACTCTATATCTCGGGAATGTATGGGCTGATTTCACAAATTTTTCGATTTTTGGAATCTAATGGGCATTAAAAATGATATGGCAAACTTTTTAGGAAAAAATTTTTTTTAAAGAATCTGACCAAAAAAAATGGCCAAAAATACTTCTCAAAACCCGATTTTTTTGGATCATTTTTGGATATATCTAAGCTATCCTGAGACGGACATCACTTAATCGTAATCTATATTGATTCTGATCCAGAATATATTCACTTTATAGGGTCTTAGATGGTTATTCCAATGCGTTACACACGGAACTACAATCTTATATACATACATACATATGTATATCCTTACACATTTTTTTGAAGGGTATAAAACGAATCTCTAGCTGTTTCTTATTTGCTGTTTTGGACAAAATACGATGTAAAATGTGATTTTTTAATTAATTAATTTTTTATTAAAAAAATTGATATACTTGTTTTTTTCAGTACAACTCCCTTTCAATTGCCTGGCGGAAATATTCCCAGAAGTTTTTATTGCAATTTCCTTTAAATTGGCTTTCGTAATACCTACTTTTTTCCCGGGGAAGAGTTTCCCAATTTCGAACATTGTTTAGAATACGGGGAAAGGGAAAAGAGAAAAATTTTTCGGGGAGCTTTTATTTGGAATAGGAGAATTGGGAGTAGAGAAAAAATTCCAAGGGAATTGTCGTTCGTAATCGGAAGGTATACATATGTATATTATATTGACTCGTCATCACAACTTTGTGTCTGAATGGCAATTTTATATAAATTCCGCCAGTCTTTGGAATAGTATTCCACTAAACTAACAAATAAACAGCAATGCTAGCAATTTTAAGAAAGCTTTGTATAAATATTTTACACAAACTATTTCGTACATTGTTTTATTAACATCTTTTGGTTAACTTTTTATTATAACGGCTGTTATGAAGGAATTTGAAATTTTTGAGCGGAAAATTCTTAGACTCTGTGTTAACAAGCACTTTGAGTGGGTTCATAAAAAATATTCTAATGAATATATATATATAATTTAGCGAAAGTTAAACCCTTAGTTTCGTATGGGTTTGATTTAATGAAACGTTTTATTGACTCTTTGCATAATTTAGACAACGATGTAATTCAAAATATTTTAAACGATCAAATCGGTTTCAATTGGCTCAATACCAACTATTACTCACCCTTGGGTTATGTGGAACAGGAAACTGCATGTGTAAATAATCTATTACCGAAATTTTATGTATCAAAAATTACAAGTGCCCACAGGGGTTAATTTTGTTATTATTATTTTTGTTTGTGTTTCATTTAATTATTTTTAGCATTAAGTTTAGTTATTAAGCACATTTTTTTTATATCTAGATCTAAATGTTGTGTCGGGAGCAAGCACTTATTACTTAAATGTTGATTCGAATTTCATATAAACCAACAAGTCTGTTACTGTAAATCAATAATATTTATTATTACAAAACATTATAGTTTTAAGTTTGCGTTGTACTCTATTATTTTCTTCATTGTTATGAGTGTTTGATTTAGTCTCAAATAAACTTTAACTTTAACTTTTTATTATAAGAAGCAAAAAAAATACGGTTATAACGTTATGCGTTCCTATACTGTAAGATAGGAAGACACGATGTAGTTGTACAGGAGGTGAAAAAAGTAAATTAAAATAATTATTTAAATTTATTATTTTAGGTCTAAAAATTAACCTTCATGTTTTCTGTCTTATTCAGACTCGAAAAATCTTAAAAGAATGTTTAAAACTCAACTAGTTGTGCTGAAATTTCCATGAACAAAATCAGAATCAGAAATATTCAAACAAAATTTTAATACAGAAACCTTTAAAGCTCTCTACTTTCCGGAACATCAACACTTTTACACTTTCTCAATAAAAAAAAAAAAACTAATTAACTATACGTATATTTAAAATTCCACAAAGTCGGCATTGGAAACCTTGACGAAAAGGTTTTAGTAATCAAAATTATTCTGAATAAATAAATAAAATATTTATACAATAAAATTTATCTTCCAAATTAATTATGTATATTTTCGGAAAATTTTATTCAAAACTCATCACCCCCATTTTATTGGGAACTTTGAGTAAGAACAACAATTGCCTTGTGTCCGCCTTGAGCACTGGTACTCACAAATATTTTATTAAATTTTTTCGGTTTTGCAGTTCTTCAAATTTCAGGAAATTGCTACTTCCCCACAAATTACCTTCATGACGAGTGGCGTTTAATAGTGAAATATGAGAACGGAAATTTAGGCTTGTTGCGAGATACAAACGTCTTGGAGGGCTCCATTTTATATATGGTGTGTAACGACAACGATATAATCGAAGTGACCTGCAAAAATGGACAATTTAATCGACCACTGCCAGTTCAAGGATGTGGTAATCCAATGCAGCCCCAGCTGAAACTAGAAAACAACAGAAGTTTATGCCCGTATAATTTGTATCGAGTGGGTTATGCAATCCGTTGTCAGAACAACAGCCATTTCTTCGACACATACATGGTTTGTTTCGATTTTGAGCGCAAGAGGGCGGTTTTTACCATAAATGAGGCATATCCGTTCGGTAAGTGCACATGTACAGTATTTATCAGTTATTCGCAGTTAGTTTTATGTTGTACATAACTTACGAATCAATTTTAAGATTCTCTAGTCTTTGTTAAAAGCTGATTGGCAAACATATTTTAGGTATTTATGTAGGTGTGTGTATACATACATAATACATGTATACATAATTTTTGAGAGTCATCTCATTAGAGATGGGATTTTACTTAAATTTGAAAGAGGTTGAATGATAAATAACTTGGCTGATTCAGCTTAAAGTCAACTTTAATTTTAACTATAGTTAGAAAAAAGTTAGCAACGGTTCAAGTCGGTTCTTTAAAAAGAACCGACTTTAGTGTTTGACTATAGTTAAGGCCCACTGTGTTTTATAATGATACTTTGTGCGGATTTTTTTTTTTTTTTAATTTTTAGATTACAAACTAAATGTTTGAACAAGTGTCCAAAATTTTTCGAGCTCACTATCGTCTTAAGCGGCATCAAGGAAAAGTCGGCTGAAAAGCCAGATAAAAAATAATTAATAGGATAGAGAAAGATTAAAGGGCTCTTTTACAACTAAAATAATAAATTTCTGTTGGCTCAAACAAGAAATATATTAATATTTTTTTCCAACAATTTTTTTCTCTTCAAGTTAAATCACGACCATTCGGTATGCAATTTGATCCTGATGAAATATTCACTTTGAAAATTTTTGCTTCTTACAATAAGCGTGACATATATGAACAATTCAATAACATTCTGGGACACGGACAAAGATTTATGCCCCCCAACGCCGGTGATGAACGTTTCGATCGTGGCCATTTAACACCTGCTGGTGATTACATGACGAATACGATAATCGCCACGACATTCAAAATGATCAATGTCATACCACAATTTCACACCATTAATGATGGCAACTGGAAGAAAATAGAAGAGTGGGTCAGAAATCCAGTTAATACACCTGCCAAGGTTTGTAGCGGTGCTTTTGATTACATCTTGCAATTACCAGATACCAATGGAAATTTGAAACAAATGACTTTAAAAAATTCCATTCCTATACCATTATGGACATACAAAATTGTGGTCAACCGAACAGGCAGGAGAACTGTATTTTTACAATACAACAATATACACGATACACACATGCCACCAGCCATTCCCCACGGAATATGCCAAACAACAGCATGTCCGTCGAATTTGTATTTAACACAAAGCAACTGGTTGGGCTACACATACTGCTGTGATGAGCAGCATTTTATGGCAAAAGTTGTACCAAATTTAAGGCGTCACTGTTAAGTTTCGATTCTACCACTATCAAAGCTTCACAGAAATGAAAAAAATTGTAAGAGAAATACGAAATTTCGAATCACAAATTCTCACAAACTAATAACTAAGCCCAGCAATACATTCAACAGACATTCTTATCGAAAAAAATTTCGCCGAGCACAGCCCTTGGAAATCATCACAGAAGCCGCAGTCACAAGAATAAAAATCTTCTATAGTGATATGATTTTATTTTTAAGGAATTTACACTGCTCACTCGCTATTAAAATAAACATTTGAATATTTCAAAGACTCACCTACAAATAAGTTACGCTCATTTACATTTTTGTGTCATAAAATCTAATTGATTTTAAATAGTTTAGAATGCTTTAAAAAATGCTTTGAATATAAAAACTATTTGTTTATGCTCCTCAATTGATTTACGTAAAAGGAATGAATGAGTCAACCCCAAAATAGCATAACAAATACAATACGATAAAAATTGCTAAATTTTAAAAGTCGAACAAGGAAAATCTGAACCAAAAGGCGGCATTTTAACTTTAACAAACCATATTTGCTAAATTACACACATTCAGTATTGTTTAGAAAACCATAATTTATGTGGGAATTTAATGATATTTTGTTTAATAACAGTGTGCAGCGTAATCCGTTTTTTTTTTCAAGAATGCAACAATTCAAGAAGAAAATAGAAATGCGTAGTTTACATGAGGTTTTTACATGTAATACTCTTATTTTTTAGCTTAGAAAACTGGTAGAGCACAATGAGAAAACAATCGTGCTTATTGTAGTTCACAAATTGTTCGAGACTATGTAATAGCCTGAGGCAAATACGACTACATTTTCTTCAGTCTTTTAATAAATTCTCGAACATTTCGAGAACCGACACAAGCATGAATTTTTGGAACGAAGTTCCTTGACTTGCGGCTTGCTGGTAGGGAAAATTAGTAGAAATCGTCACGAAAGCGTGTGAGCTGTTTATATGTATGGGTGTATCTTTCGACAAACAATCGTGTATGACGGGCGGCAAGTAGCGAAACTATTTGACGTCAGCGGAGACACAAACCAATAAATATTAATTAGTTGTAAAAACTGACACTACCAGTTGCTAGATGTCGCTAAAGTAAAGTATGTCACAACAAAAAAAACAGCAATAATGAAAAATTGACCAACAGGTTGCTTTTCATACTGCATGTGTCAAAAGTAAAATAATAAAACAAAAATTTAAAGAAGTAAATAAAATTTCAAAAACAACACAAAATAAAACATACAGATTTCACCATGTATTACATTCGAAGATGAAGAAAAATCGTAAGGAACTTCGTTCCTAACGGGGGTCCCCCGACCGCATTTCTTTTTTTATAAAATATGTATGTGAATGTGATTTGCAACACAAAGCAAGATTCACTTGCTGCTACAAATTATTTCTGTATTTCTTTTATTGTTTCAAATATGTGTAACCACATTTCTCTGCTTTCCGAACAATTTTTCCATATCATAGACATGATACCATATATTGGAGATAACTTATGTCTACAAATGCTCTAAAAGTCGTAATACGTTTAGCTCACTAAAACAAAATCAATACGAATTATTTCACAATTATTGCTTTAAGTTTTAATCTGTTAATTTCAACAATCACTTCATTTATTAATTTTGTTCAAGTGTAAGAACTGAAGTGCAATTTCTGAATCGTTTCTAAAGCTTAACTTTACATTTATTGCAAAAAATAAACAACTTTGAATTGATTGCATGCAAGAATTTTGTTATTTTAGTTTCGATTTCAAAATTGTGTTAGTTAAATTGCTAAAACAAAAAACAAGCAAATCTCAAAACAATGTGCTAATAAAACCAATCAACCACATTAAATTGATCAAATTTACCACACGCTATACTAAAAAGAAAAAAATAAGTACAAAATATGGACAAAAACTAAAGAAGGAATTAATAATTGAGGGCATAAGAGGGTTAAGTGGCTTTAGTACTAAAAAGAATCGGAGTAATATTGCAACTAAAAATATGTGAAATGATTCAGAGAACCTAATTTCCTTTAGGAGAAAACAAATCTCCCAAGCACAATTGCCTCTGTCATGAATAATATGTGATATATAGTTATTGCCAAAAAATGTTTATTCACGCCTAAGGAAGCGTAGTATGAGATTGGTATGTTCGTAAAAAATTTTGGCGAGAAAAAATGCTTTGGGGGTTGGTCAGACATTTGACTCTCATAGAGTAGCCTGGGGCTAGTTAGAGTACTGGGGAGAAAATTTCACCGAAATAAGGGGCCCTGGGACTGTTTCGTGTGCAGATGAATCGAAATTTGACCAACCGCCAATAACTTTTCATCCCCATACAAAGAAGGTTCTCATACAAAATTACAAAAAAAGTGTAATTTTTTTCTCATACCAAAAGCTACCGAAAATTCGAACCAAGAGCTACCAAAAAATCTAATCTGAATGTGTATAATTTGCCATGGATTCCGAAATCGATCCCTAATTTAGACATTTCTTTTTTCGAATTTTATCGCATCATATTTGCTCTCCTCTTTTCTGTTTTCTACTCTTTTGTTCTAGTTTAGATTTGTTATCGCATTTTACCAAATTTTCCCGTTTCGCACTAGTTGTATTTGTTTAGGCTTAGAGCTTTGAATAATATTTTATATATAACATTCATTATATATAATATTCTGATCCCGATAAATTTCCGCAAAGTTTTGAAATTCCGCTTGCATTTTCTGCAATTTTTTGAAAAACATCTTAAGAATGTTTTCGCATATTTGTGCTTTTTGCATCTGCCAAAAGTTATTAGAAGCTGTTTTAGGTCTGTTAAATGTTTAAGTTTTTCGTCGATGTTCGTGCATTTGCATGTTTTTGTGTAACTGACTATTGTTTTCGCAAGCTATTTGAAATCTAATGCAGCTCATATGCACTATTGCTACAAATATTGAGAAATTTTAAATATTGTAATCAAACGTCGCTCAACACTCCCTGTTTCCTCATTTCTGCTTCTTCCCCCTATTTTCTTAGTACCGATACAAAGCAATACATGTATAGGGATCATGTCCTGAGTACTGGTTCGAGATAAAGGGTCCGCCTAATCACTTTTTTTTTTGAAAACGGTGCCAAACATCAAGTGTAGCTTTGGCTGTGTTGAAACCAAGTGTTGCCAATATTCTCCTCTTCCATTTTTGTGAACAACAATTCGTTCAACATGGCTCGATAACGATCGCCATTGACAACTGCCACTCCTTGCTCATTTTCGAAGAAAACTGGACAATTTATGGCTCTGGACCAAAATCCTCATCAAACAGTGACTTGTTTTGGGTGCGTCGGCTTTTCAATGTATGCGTGCGGATTTTCTGTGACCCAAATGCAACAATTTTGCTTGTTTACATACCCGCCAAGATCAAAATGAGCTTCATTTGAGAAGATGATTTTTTTTTTTTTGCAAAATCGGCATCTTCTGTAAGTCGATTGCAGGGCCACTTAGCGAAGCATATACATAATCATATTCGTTTAGCGGAAGGATAAAACTAATTTTCTGTAAAATCAGATATTAACTAAGTGCTACCATTCACGAAAGAAGCACTAGTTGAAAAAAAGCGTTAGATGGCGGAAAAAAATAGCTCCTTAGAAACACATCTAAGAACACGGATTTATTCATAGTTTTTCTCCTTCACTATAAAAAATTTACCGGTCAGTCTCTCCCTCTCTTTTTTAATATTTCTTCATGGAAGTATAATTGTGTGTAATTGTTTTTGCCATTGTTTCTAAAATTTTTCGTACAATTTGAAATTTTGTTACATGTGAATTTTTTCTTTGTTTTTTTTTTGGCGAAAAGTTTCTTAAAGGTTGGCTACAGATTAAGCTAATTGCAGTTAAATAAAGCACAATCATTGCGAAAATATCAAAATTTAATTTTGTTTAAAACCATTCAGGAAAACATAAAACAAGTTCTGCAAAAGGGTATCACATTTTGAGTCAATTTATATTATGGGTGGGGCTGACAGTAAATAAGTTTAAGAAAATTTTGTTACTTTTGCTATTAAGAATTGAGACATTAATATTATTTTTTCTATTAGATTGTTTACTAAATGACAACAACCGATTAAGTTTGTGCAATATGTTTATTCAACATAGAAAATTGAAAGTAAAAATCATTCCCAATGCTTAAAATTATTTTCTGAGCTAAGAAGAGCACAAAGTTTATCAATATTTACATATGTATATTGTGGTGATTGAAAATATACCAGTTACTTTTGCCTGCAGGCGGGTGGGTGGCTCATCTATACTTTTTCATACATTTAATTAACGTTTTTATTATTAGGTTGTCAAGGGATTAGTTTATTCTGTACAAAATTATATGGTATGGACTCCATATAGTATATAGTATAGAGAGACATAAAAGGTTGGTATTTTCACGAAAAATTTTAGAAAGGTAAAGTTATGGGGACTCAGGCTTACATTGCATCACTGCAAGAGTAGACTGAAGCCGGATCTATCTATAAGTAGAACTTGCAATTTTTAGCAAGAAATACCAGATCTTCTCTTTCATACCTTCAAAACTTGAGGGCCCCACAGTTGTTCGCTCGGCTTAGGCGAAATATCTCAGTGTCAATTTGATTGTCAAATTAAAATGAAGGAAGATTATTCAGGCTAGGCCTGCAAAAGCCATATTGGATACATGCATCTGCAATAAAGTCATATAAGCAGCATGGGGCATTAGACCACAGATGCCTTGTTGTGATGGCTGTTAGTTGATCTTATATCAAAATAACAGATAGTCAACACTTCACCAAGACCAAAAGGGCCCCAAAACCGTGAGCCCACATACGTTTATTGGAGCTCTCTTCTCGCAAAAAGATTTAATTTTAAAATCGAGAGTGAATCATTTTCAAATCTTGAATGTACCTGGATATATACGAAGAGCTCAAGGTGTAGGAAAGTAACAAAAGGAGCGCGTACATCGAGGATTTTGAAACCAGGTGCGATACTCAACAATGGTGACATTTCAAGTGCTCACCTATTTTAGTGTTCATTTTCGAGTTCCAGCAACAACAATTAAAAAATGTATCTCTGCCTTCTCTATAAAGAGAAACGTTTAAAGTTTTTATCAAAAAAACTTCAAGAAAATTACGTACAATTGGACTAGTTTTGACAACTCATCACATCATTCCACATAACAAAATACATTGACTCTTGCGGAATCGCTGTTGAATGAGAAGTGAATCCTATTTTTAGTCTTTACTGATATAAGATTCATGACTGCGGAATAAAGGCACAGCATAGCTTTTAAACCACCAGAGCCTTGTTTCTTGAAATAAGTTACAATTGTGTATCTTAAGCCAAGTATAAAAAGAAAACTCTTAGATCCTAGATCTAACACTAGGATTCTTGTACGATTCATCATTGGACACTTGCCCTTTTGGAAATTGCGCTACCCGGGCTTACTTTGCAATGACTTCTGTGGAAGTTATCAACATGGGCATGAGGAAAAAACTCTGTTATATCTCTTTGGTACCTATCACGCACTAGATGACCTTCAACGAAAATCATTACAAAGCAAGAGCTTCAGTCCCTTTTCGAGCGTTTCTTTCTTTAATTAGAATCGGCGGATGGCTAGATTTATCACAGTTCACAATTCAGCGCCATTCTCTATTTACACCTTCACCCTTTTGATTGTCTCTTTTTTAAACATTTTTTGCTCCTCACCTCTCTCTCTCACTCTCTCTCTCTCTCTCTCTCTCTCTTTATCACTATCTTTTTCTAGTTATCGCCAAGAGAGCCCCCATAAGCTAAACATCTTTCTAAATCACTTCCTCGCTGCCTGTCTACTTAACATAATTTATCACTCGAACGGCAACCCAAGAGTAGTGGCAGAAATGTTCACGATTTCTGTTCCGTTCTCTACATTTTCGAAACCATGTGGTACCAGTCGCTATTTAATTTATATATTTTTTTATGAAGATTAAAGTTTAATCTGCAAATCATTTTATGCTAGGGAATAAAAATATCAGTTAAAAATATGCTTCTAAAAAATGTGCTCTGTGTGGGTTGCGGTTACTGATTGATATGTAAAAATATTTAACATCTACAAAACACTGAGAAGAAGCTTTTACACGAAACGAAACCTATTCTTGCTATTTCTAAGAGGTTGCTAAATTTATTAACTCATTTCATTTACAACAAGCTGTGGCAGTTTTAAATCTTGTTTATCTTTCAAATCATTTAAAATATTTTAGTATGCTGGCCGGTTAATTGTTTTGTTTTGGTTAAATTGAAAATTTTCAAATATATGTATATAATAACCTACACATACAAATTGTGTATGGCTGTGAGTGCATGTGTGTATTGAAAAATGCCTGTACAACAAGTATTTTTGTAATTAATCCAAAAAACAAGAGACTTATTGCTGCCGCTACGGTTTGAACGACAGCAAAACAAAAGACTTAAGCAACACACTTTGACATTATTTTATGTTGGTTTGAATTTTTTTCTTCTTGTTTTGTCTTCCTTTTCAAACCACTAGGAATCTACATTCTGAAGTTTATTGTTATGGCATGGCCAGACCAGGCCAGGCCAAAGCGGCAAAATCTTGGCTTGAAACATGTACAAACGCCTACGATTACCAGGCACCAGGATTGTGACTAAATTTTGTTTTTTTTTTTTGTAGTAAAATGAGAAATAGATAAAAAAAAAGCAACTATTTTGCATGGCAAATGTTTTACATGAGTTTGGTATAAAATTTGGTTTGGTTTGCTATTTATTTGGAATGCAATAGAAAAAAAAGAATAATTTCTAACTTGGTCTTACTGGCGGAAAAAAACGTATTTAATATTTAACTCAAAAATATAGCATTTATTTTGGCACCAACGAAGTTTAATGATTGTTACACAGAATAAAAATTTAACTCTTCAGGCCAAAATTAAATGGTGGTTTTAATTTTCAGCCTTCCGTCCGTTTCATTGCTATTGCTTGCCTGGCCTGTGTTGTTCTGTTAATATTGTTGTTGTGGTAATTTTAACGTAATACACGATTAAATCTTACATTGATTGGAAATTTTTTACTAAATTAAAGTTTCTAAAGCAAATTTGTTAAGAAAGAATTGCAAAAAAATATATATAACAGCAAACAAAATATTTGCTAAGCAACATTAAAACAAATTAAGCAATAATTGAAAGGTAAATTCTTTTGTGCAAAAAAATAATAATTGTTAATGAGCACAAATAACAAAGAAGCAAAAATATTACAAAGAAAAAATTCAATTGAAACTCATCTAAGAACTTCTTTATGATGTATGCAAGCATAAGGAAATCCAAATTCTAATATCAAAAACAAATTTACTTTTAAATAAAATTAATCTTTACGTAACGAGTGTCTTAATGAACACTTCGGTAATTTCAACAACTGTCAAAGGTTTGTTTACAAACTGCATATATACACAAATAGGACACAGATCATAAAGTAATTCTATCAACAAAATACATTTTGTGCTTGATGTTGTTATGCGGCTACCTGTTATTAAGGCAACTTGAGCGTGACATCAAGCTATAAAAGTTAGAGTGTACTTATTTAACCATCGATATTGTATTATCGATTTTTCTTTAGGGTTTAGCATTAGAAAAAGCAAGTTCCACTACAACATATTATTTTCGAGGCGTATTTTTGTATAAGTACCAACCTGAGAAGACGCGGTATGGAGTCGGTGTGCTCAAAAAAAAAGACCTCGAAAATAAAATATTCTCCCGATTGCACAAACTTACCCCCAAGGTGCCCGTAGAGGAGTCAAATGTATGACCAAAACCCCAAAAAGTTGTTCTCCTTAATATTTTTTCGAACCCACAGACCGCATGCATTTTTGTGATAACCCGTGACAACAATACAAACAATTTTAAACCCCACAATTTATCATAAAAACTATGACACAGTATAGGCGAATTTTCGCCCATAAAAATTGACACGCCCTAATAAACAAACAAAATTACTTTTTATGAAGAAAAAGCGTTTGTATATTTTTATATCATACACTTACGTACATATATATTTTTATATACGTACGACCGCTATGCTCGAAGCACCTCACAAGTAATAAGAAAAATATATATACTACATCCGCGACGTCACTAAAGGGTGCAAGTCATATATGCGGCTTCTATAAAAATGCGTAAATTTTTCGTTTAATGAGTTTTATGATGCATTTTATTCTCTTTTATTCCCGTCCCTCACAACAATCAGCAGCAATTTTCGGGTGCTCTTGGTGGTCATGGTGACCGTGAAATAGCCCTGGCATGCTCCCCAGCTACTTTTCGTGTCTTCTTTAAAAATGTTGACCACTACAATTTATTTGAAAAAATAAATCTTTCTCAATTCTGAGAAAGTAAAACTGAGCTAAAACCCCGCACACAATTAACTAATGAAAAGGTTCTTTAAACCTATGTAGACTTTTGATCCATATGTGCAAATATGAGTACATATTTCACTCACATCAATTACAATTTTGTATTAACATGTCATCACAATGCACTCATATGTATATCGTTGAGGAGCCTCATCAAACTTTTCTTATTAAAATCGTAAGAGATTGGGCCACATTTTCCTTACAAAATTGAGAGCTTTTGCCAACCAGTTGCACTGAACTCTTCACAAAAAAGTCTCCACATTTATTTGGTGTACTGGACAAGTAAACATTTTTGCTGTGTATGTGTGTGCAGTTTTTATTTCTGAACTGCTTTGGTGGATTGTTAAACCACATATTTGGACAGCAAATCTGCTTTTGAGCAAATGATTAATTAATGCTGTTTGAGCGATATTAATTGCAATTAAAAAGGCCATAAAATACATGCCACTGAACAAATGACTGTACATATGTATGTATGTATATGTGTTTGGTGTTTAATTTATAGCGAAATTTCACACGCCTAAACAAATTTTTGAAATTTTTTGTTCGAATGGGTGCTAAAGTGCGTTTGATTTATGGTGACAATTTTAGAAATGTGTATTGGAGGAAAAGCTTCAAACATGTGGTTTGACTTACACGAAAAGAAAAAGATATTCATTCAATTTTCAATTGTTGTAATTAAATGTTGGACTGTTTTTTGCATAATTTTCAAATTGAATGGTATTGGGTGAATATTGGTTATTGTAATTAATAATGCAAATACTGATATTTAAATGTACATATGTGTGTAGAATAAAATATCGTAGGCAACGCAAAATGCAGCAGCAATTGCTTTGGAAATATAATTAAAACATTGAAAAAGTTTTTAAAATAGAGCAAATTCTTGCTACTTGAACCACACCGTTTTTGTGGCTGAATTGGTAGTGCTCCCTACTAAGAGTCCCCGAGATTGCAGGCTGGTTTGATTCCAGCTACTTCCGCAGCTGTATTCTAGCCGGTAAGTCTTCAACTTTACTTTTCACGTCTTCTCTCTAAAAATGTTTATCACTAAAATTTTACCAAAAAAAAAAATCTTTATCAATATTAAGGAAGTAAAAATTAAACTAAAAACCCCGATAAAATTATTAACAATTGTAAATCATATAGTTCGACTATAAAGACAAAATTAAAGCTTAAAAATTCCTGGGCCCGGCGAAAAGTTTGAAACCGTTGTTGTCACTCATACAATAGCAATAAACACAAAAATCAATCGGATGTTTGTGAGATGTGAGAATATAAATATATACATATATTCCAATCAACAGAAAAACGCAGTGATAAAATGGCAAGTTGATCAAAAAGACTATATATACACAGTCAGTAATGAAGAGTTCAGCTGGTAGGATGGCTAAACGCTGCTGTTTACAAGCAGTAAACAATTAGTCATGGCCTGCGTTCGAAGCAAATTTGGGTACTAATGAGCAACGTGGTGATTGTCAAACAGCCGTGGGATGTTCCCCAGCCAGTAAGTCTTGAACTTTAGTTTTCTTCTCTTCCTTAAAAGTGTTGATCACTCCAGTTTTATCTCGAAAAAAATCTTTCTCAATATTTAGAAAGTAAAAATCGAACTAGAAAGCAAGATAAAATCATTAGCAGAACGCTTCACAGTTTGGTGTTAAAATATAAAGTGATAGCAACCATAATGAGAACATTTTAGCAGTCACTTTTCTCAATATCACTACGCAGGCACGAACAAATGATTATAATAATCAAAAAAACCATTCAGTTTGGTGATAAAAGATATCAACAGAATGACGTTTTAAGATTTCTTATAGATTTTTATAAGCTCTAACGTCTTCCAATTCCAATATCAATAAATATTGTAACAAACACTGATCCAATAAATGACAGGAAATCAGTAATTTGATAATTTTCCTATATTTTAAAACTAAATGAAAAAGAACACACATCAACATTGCCTTGAAATAACAAATTAGAAACTCTTATGTATTTAAAAGAAAAATATTTTATTTTTAAATGTATGACATATTAATGGCCAACGGAAATAAGCATCAGAAGTATTCTGTTGGGAAAATTAAATAATTTGCTGGAAATTAAAATTACATTTTAATTAACACCTTATTGATATGTAAATTCCTTAGAAATTGATACACATGTTATGCTTGTTAAGACAAAAGCATTTTCGAATGAACCAGCAACTGGTTTCATTTTCTAATATTTACATGAAATTGCTTTAGGAAGTTCAAATTTACATATGCGATCAATTAACCTTTGAGTTTGCACTTTGGCTGTGTTAATTGAAACATATTTTATAATATATAATTAAAAAACTGTAAACAGAAAAATCTGAATAATTAAAAGTAATTAGTCTAGGGGTTGAACAAATTGCTACTTTAATAAGTGTTAATGAGAACGAAGAGGTTTTTCGAATTTGTGGTGGCGAATTTCACTCGACATCGCTTGCTCGTTTCAAAGCTTTGTTGTTACTTACAGTGCTTTTGTGTAAGCGAGCAATGTGAAGTGACATAGTGGACCTGGTACTTGATCTATTAATTAGAATAATTTCAAAAAAAAAAATTTATTAAATGACTTTTTAACTGGCTCAAGTTCAATCCTTGGTTGGTCGCTCTTTTATCAATATCAATTAGGTAAAGTAAATTTTATAGGTAAATGGACCATCGGCTGTTTCTGGGTAGCCAACACAATTCACCAGCACCCTATGAACTTTCAACTTGCCAACCAAAGCTCACACAATTTTACTTTCTATTTATGTACTTCATTAACATTAATCGAAACAGTGCCCTTTATGCAGTATATTTTATGAATGATTTTTTGTCATCACAGAAGACTGTTTGTTAATTGCTTTCCTTTTGAGAGCTTTTTCTTACATGTTCTGGTTTGCATCCTTGAGATCTAGAGGCTCAGTTTATTGATACAACTTAAACATGTTCAGCAAAAAAAAATTATTTTGTCATAACAAATCATAATTTCAGTCTATAGTGAAACTTTACGATTTACAATAAAATAATAATTTTTTTTCTTAAATTTTTTTTTTTTTTTTTTTTATATATTTATTCGAGCTTAAGGTCTTTTTTATTAAATAATTTGAGTATTTTTGTCGATATTTCGCTCTCCTTCGGATAGCTTCTTCAGGACAATAATACTCAAATTATTTAATAAAAAAGACCTTAAGCTCGAATAAATATATAAAATACAAGAGAAGAAGGGGTCGAAATAACTAATTATTTTTTTCTTAAATAAATAATACTAATTTACAGTAAAATAATTATTTTATCGGGCTTAAATTCAATTTTTCTTCCTCAAAATTGAGAAAATTTTTTTATAGTAATCAACATTTTCAAAGAAGACTAGAAAAGTAAAGTTGAAGACTTATGGAAAGGGGTACACACTATGACTGTTTCACGGCCGCCACGACACTCATCAGCATCCAAGTTGCTTAGAATCCATATAGTGACTAGTTGTACATCCTACGACCTGAGCACTTCATTACTGACTTGCTGTATTTAATCTATTGACCAGCCATCATGAGCGCTAAGACAAGGCAGTAATGAGAACGAAATTAATAACAAGCAATTTAACTAGAGAATTGATTTTAAATTTTGTCATTACATTTGTCCAGTTTGAATTTCACCATTCTATCGAAATGTAGTAAAAACTCGTAGCCACAAGTAAAACTTTTGACATTTTACAAAAATATCCTATAGAATACGTTGTGACAAATCGGACTTCAGAAAAAGTCAAAGCTTTTGTTCGATGGGTGATCTTAATTTGTTCATTGCACCTGATTTGATAATACTAGTACCTGTTTGATTGGCATATTGCCACTAATTTATTGAACCACTTTCAATGAAATCGTGCACATCTGTTCGGCGTACGCCAGAACTTTTTAACAAATTTAAAAATCAGCTAAGAAATACCCACACCCGTTAGTATTTCTTAACAGCGGTGCGAAAAAAAACTTGTTTGTCTATTTATTATATGGATACTTTTACTGTGACATTTTGCTTAGGCTCTTACCTTTTTTAACAGAAATCATTCGAATCTGAAAGAAATGAGAAAAGAAGCGAAATTAAATTTTTTCCAAAATAGTAGAAGTTTTTTGAATATTTGTTGTTGTCCTAATATAAAAGTCACGCGACTGAAATCAGTAGCTTTTTTATGGAAAGTAAACAAAGTTCTGTTGTCGGTAGGCAAGTCAGCACCCACAAGCGATCAGTTGCCAAAAGGCAGCAACAGCTACAGTCACAATCTGCATTACCACTTGTTGGCCTCTCTTACTTTTCTACTTCTACTGCATTATCATTTTCTGTAACTGACAACTCAACTGTAGCTCACCCGCCATCAATAATAAGCCACAAAAATATAAAAACTTATAAGTAATGCATTTATAAAAATTGTTATAAACAACCAACATCAATGTTTCTATCACAAAAATAAAATAAATCTTTATTTTGTTTCAATATTACACAATCTTGTAGACATTTGATGCGGTTTAGCCTAATGTATTTATGTACGCAAGAGATTGACAGTTTTAACATTTCAAAATTACAATCATAATCAAGTTCTTATTTATGGTTTTTTCTTTTCTTGTATAAAACTGGTATTAATTCTGAGATTGCTACACAAAACAACCTAAAAAAAAAAAAACACTGAACATATGTATAAACATCTACTTCAGTAATTTGAGACAGGAAATTGAAAACGGTTGACAAATTGTTTGAAATGTGAGCAAATGCTAAGAATTTTTAATTTGAGGCAGAGTCTCAAGAGATGTTTTCGCTGGCAAACAGTTGGAAAAGAGCAAAAACGTCATTCAGATTAATATGAGAAAAAATAATAATAAAAAAAAGAAGAAAAAAACCAAAACAAAAAAAAATAAACATCATCAACGTTTAAAAAAATATTTTGTTTTGCCACAACTAAAACTGATTTATAATACCAGCAACCAGCTGAAATTTAATTAAAACTTATAACAGCTCGATTTTGCATTTTCAGCTAACGAAAATTAAATTACATTTTTCATTCAAACTGTGTTTGAATTATAATTAACAAAAAATTTTATAAATAAAAGTTCAAATTGTTTAAAGTCTATGGGGTGTTCTTTTTTTCTACCAGACAATTGATCTCTAGTGATCTGTAGTTCATGAACAATTACCATAATGGATTGCTATAAAACTATTCTTGATTGATTGCTTAAGAGCCTTTAATAAGTGTTTTTTTTCGAACATTAACAAAATCTGAATAAGGTTCTTAAAAATGTGGTGTCAAGTCTAACGCCCTTAAGGTCAAGAAATGTTTCACCTGCGCATTGAAGAAATGACAGCTTTGACAGGAAGTTAATTATTTGTTGGAAATGCACAAATTTGAAACAAAATGATTACAATATAAAACCTAATTGCTTGTATGCTTCTGGAAAAGACTCAAGAAGGACAGTGAATGGGGCAGTTGAATAAAGCAGGGACCGAAAATAGCTGTTATTTTTGAATTTTTGATTGAAAAAAGCAACCTCAAGGAAATGTCGGAGAATGAAACCAAGTATACCTTTTTGAAAGTCCTGTATACCTTTTTGAAAGTCCTGATTTTTATTTTTTCAGGCAAAAAAAAACAGTTATTTCTTGATTTTAATTTTTTTTCTAGCAAAAATAACAGTTATTTTTGACTTTTATTATTTCGAACATGAATAATAGTTATATTTTGACTTATATTTTTTCGAGCAGAAATAAAAGTTATTTTTTTTTACTTTTATTTTTTTGATGAGAAATAAAAGTTATTTTTGTGTTTTCAACCCCTTTGACAAAGAAATTATTATTTAATATTCGAAATATTCTTTTCTAAATAAGTAAATTTAACGATTCACTCTGAAAATGTATCTTTGTTTGCAAAAGTTTTTTAATAAATATAATGAATTTATCACAAAATAACTTTTATTTCTGCTCAAAATATAACTTTTAATTTAGCTTGAAAAAATCAAAAAGTAACTTTTATTTCTGCTCGAAAAAATAAAAGTCAAAAATAACTGTTATTTTTGCTCAAAAAAATAAAAGTCAAAAAATAACTTTTATTTTCTGACTTTTACGATAAAAGTTATAACAGTTACGGTCCCTGGAATAAAGTGACCTTCAGTAGCCCTTATTGATTCTGTCGTACTTTAACACAGGGGTGTCATGGCTTCACGAACACTTACGCAGAGCGAAAACTTCGTAATAGATTCAATAAGATTTTCTCTTTGAAACGTTTTTAGGCTGAGGGGTATCCCAGCAGAGAGAAAAGAAGATTTTTCTATGGGTATTTCTTATTATTTCCAAGAAGAAAACTTGTTACTCACGTTTGTTTTTACTCAATTTCCGATTTGCATGGTACCAAAAAAAAAAAAATTCTATAGAGAAGAACTTATTGATTCTATTAGGTTTTCTTGTAAATTGTATACAATAAGGATTTCTTATTGATTTTATTGGGTTATCCTATTAATTTTTCCCTATTGGTTTTATTAGTTTCCTATATAAACACATGTAAATCATCTTTTTAATTTCATTAATTGTTGTTTTTTCAATAAGGTTTTCCCATTTAAAATAATAAGGAATCCTTCTTGAAAAAAAACCATAGAGATATCTTATTGATTTTGTTCTACTTTATTAGGTGCTTTTTTCTCTGTGTAGTTTAACGCATTTGCTACTAAAAGATTGTAGAATTTTATTCACTACGTATTTTGTTTGACTCAGTTTCTAACAAAATATAGAGAGAAGAAAGTACCAGGCCCACAATATCACTCGATATCGCTCACTCGCTTAGGGACAGGCAAAATAATAACAAAACTTTTTTTCAGTCGTTTTTTGTAAGCGAACGATGTCGAGGAACATTGCGGTGTAAAATATGTTCAGTACAGGCAAATAAAAATTATTTCTGCACATTAATATATTCATGTTTTTTTCCGCTTCTGACTATATCATTTGTCTATACATGTAAAAATGAGCTGCTATTTTCTTTGGTCATCGCATCACTTTTAAAAGGCTCGAATAAGATCGCCTACTCTTTTTTGCAGCATTTTTTATTGCTGAGCAACATGTGCGGAACATAATTTTAAATTTACTATACCGCTTCACTCAACAGTATAATCAATCTTTTGCCGCTTGGTTTTTTTATATCCTGTGTTTTCATTAACTATTTTAAATCGCTTTTTACATTTGCTGAATTCTCAGAATTTGTTCCTGTATGTTTTTTGTACATTTCAAGTTGTCATTAATTATCATTTTAAATAAATTTATTTTTTTTTTTTTAACAAACACAAAACTGCGAAGCTTTTTGCTTGTCTGCAGAAACACCCAGAGCCTTCGGCAGGAATCGAACCTGCGACCTCGAAGACTCTTGGTAGAGCACTCTAGCAATTCATCCATCTTCAAAAACTTTCGTTTTTGCCATTTGTTTTTTCTCATACGCTTTCATAAATTATTTGAAGTCGATTTCTACGTTTTGCAAATTTTTTGTGCGTTTACGTGATTTCTCGGTTCTTGTGACTCTATTTGGTTTTTATAAATTATTTTGAATTGATTTTTACATTTTGCCATTTTTTCGTGAATTTTCGCAGTTCTGCTTTTGGTATCTCTTTTGCATTTTAAAAACATATTTAATGCATTTTGCGAATTTTTCGTGATGATCTGTAATTTTGCTTTATTTTAAATTTTAAAACGATTTTCTCCCATGTAATATTTCGTGAGCTTTCGCCGTATGTGTTTTTTACCTCTTCTGTGTTTATAAAATCAATTTTTAAATATATTTATGCGTATTGCAGAAAGAAAACGAGTCTTCGCGTTTTCCCGCCCGTAATGTTGTTTGAACATATTGTTTTGTTTTCAATAAGGATTTTGCCGCCAGCTTAAAAACAGTTTGATCTAAGTTTTTTTTAGCAATGTAAGACCAGGATTTTTCATGTTATGACAAGTTATTGACAAAGATTAGATTATAATTGCGAAAAATTAAAAATTCAAATTGCCCACTTGATCTTTAAAAATTACTGAACAAAAATAAAACACTTTTCAGTTTGATTTGAAAGCTAAATATTTTTTTTTATCTCAACTATAAACGCATTTGTGAGTTTCAGTTTTTCAACCCGCGAACACAATAGGAATCATTCCTTTTAATGTAGAAAATATAACACGCAAAGACTGGATTCGTTTTCCAGAGAGCTCTATTCCATTACTATTCATATGATGCCGGTTTTGCTCATGAAACAAAATGTAACTTTTCCAACTTCTTTTAACGAAACTAAATTAATCAATATCATTTCTCCGAATTTCTGACACCTTTCTTTACGGAACAGTGACGCGTCTATGAATTTTAAAAATATACCAATTTGTTATATAATAAACGGAAGTATTAGATTTTTTCTGTTATTTTTTTCATATGAATTATTGCTTGATTCGGAAAAAAAATTAAACTCAACACCGTTTAAAACAGTATTCATTTCAAGGTTATGAAATAAAAATAAATTTCCATGAAACCAAGAATTAAAACAAAGAACTGAAAACAAACTAGAAACACTTTTACTCACACATAAAAAAAGCTTAAGAATTTATTTCCTCAACTCTACAATTCTAACAAATGGAGTTTCACCAAACAAACAAAAGAAAAATTATATCATAACTGTTTACATAATAGTTTCCTGATCTTGAATTTGAAATAAAATGGAAAGCAAAAATCAGGGAGGGTGTTTCAAGCAATTTGTTGCACAACATCTTGGCATGTTGACCAGGCCAAACACACCCACATTTCATAAGTACATACGTATTTAATCTAGAGAAATAGAAAACAAAAAACTAATTCAATGCAATTTCTCACATTTCAGGGCTACGCCGCAACGTTAAGATTTTTCTTTTGCTGTTTATGACTTAGAAGAATTAAATGCTTTTCAGATATAAACCTAAACATAAATTTATAAAATTTTTTTATGCATATAATAAATTCTCAATGATTAAAATTAAACATTTATAAGCCTGTTGTTTTAACAAACACCACATTTATTTAGTTGCGGGACAGATAATTGGACATGCAGACTGGCTTCCAATCCAACAGGCAGACAAGAAATAAAAAACTACTACTTTAAGACAGTTAGACAGACAATAGTTGAACAAACTGAAAAATGTTTGCTTGTTTGATTG
This sequence comes from Sturmia bella, assembly GCA_963662145.1. Taxonomy (NCBI): domain Eukaryota; kingdom Metazoa; phylum Arthropoda; class Insecta; order Diptera; family Tachinidae; genus Sturmia; species Sturmia bella. The sequence goes on from OY759170.1 coordinate 59,492,071, forward strand.
ATGGGGAGGCATGAATTTGGAGCACTTGTTTTGAATTTTATTCAATAATTAAATGACCACGCTACACACCAGCTTAACGAATCAGCAGAGAGAGAGAGAGAGACAGAGAAAAAAAACTTGTATAAAAAGGCCTTTCCGTTTTGTTTTTATTCGTTTGCCATTAACTGAAAGACCGTTACTTTTGACACTTTTTATTTCATTAAACATTAACGAAAAATAAATATTCAAAAGTATTTTTTGCAACTTTAAAAAAAATTGTAGACCTCAAACAAGGCTGAGTAAGTATTTGAGCTATTATTAAAATAAATAAAGTTATAATTACTTCATTTAAATTTGGATAAAAACAAAAATTGAGTCGCAAAAAGAAACATCACGCAAACAAAAGACTCAGGCAACAAGCACTTTCAATTTTTTATGTTTTTTTTGTTTTCGCTTTTTATTTTTTTGGCGAAATCTAAGACAAGCACGTACCAGCAGCAAACGCATGTTTTCTTAGGTCACAACTAAAAATAGTTGTCGTATTCATTCTTTGGCGATATTCGTAATTAAAACTTTAATTTCTCACAATGAAATCGCCTAAAATTTAATCAGTCATTGCGAAAAAGGCCTAAAACTATATGTTTCAGGCCGAACCAAAATATGTCTGCAATGGTTCTAGATCGGTATGATTTGTGTACGAATATGGTGCCTCAAGAAAATCTTCCAAAAACTAACACAACATTTGAACTCACTATTTTCATTTACAATGTGGCCAAACAAAGAGTTCCAACAATTAATTTGTTCTCTAATCAGACATTTTTTTCATATTTATTTTCCCAGTCACCAGCAATTTTTTTTCTTTCTTTTGTTGTGTTCCACAAACATGCAGCAATATTTCATGCAATTTAATGGCATGTGGGCAAGAATTTGTTTTTTCATTTTTCTTAGTTTTTTATTTCTGCTTGAGATCTTAGTGTTCATTACACTGCATCAGAGTCAATATGAATTTAACATAAATTGTTTTGCTTTTTTGGACCACAAATACAAGTGGTTTTAATTTTAATTTTAAGTGCAACTTCTAATGCAAAAAGGTGACTATAATATTTTTCAAAAGTCTGTTGCACTACTTTTTACTTATTCCTTTATTTAAGTTTTTGTGCTCTGTTAAATTATTTTTTTTTTATAAATTTTTTTCTTTAACACAATTGTTATGCAATTTAGCAGTTAACTGCAAACCTGATGAAAAAACTATTTTTATAAATAATAAAAAAAAAGTATTTCTAACTAGATATTTAAAACAAAAGTTAAGCAAAAAAACGAAATACAAATCTACATTCACACATCTAAGGAGTGCTTATACGAAACAGTACTTTATTTATGTACATGCATACAATGAAATAACCCAATTTACAAACGCTTATTTTCAAGCATATTTCTTGTGCTACATACATATTTATAAATGTATGCATGTATGTGTGAAAAAAATAAATAAATAAATAAAAAGGAACGCCCTTCTTTTTGCATTCAATTTGAATGGGTGTTGTGGTGACCTGACCAGGAAGGTTGGTGGGAAACAGTGAGAGAGAAAAAATACATTTAAACTTGACTTTTTCTTGACAACTTCGAACACGTATTCCTCACTTTTAGCATATAAAAAACATACATTCTAGCTTAATGATAATGTTTTACATAAATATTTAATTTAACTAGTTTACTCACTCATGTTAAGTTTAGTTGTAATGTAATATTTATTATTATATCATTTACTTAGTATTGTAATAATAGATTGTAAATAAAATTTATATCGAAAAAAAATATTTCGTAACATTTATAAAAAAGTATAACTTTTATAAAAAATGTATTTCATAGAAAATACATCTTAGTAAAAGAAAAGAGATTTTTTTCTACAAATGTACTTAATAAAGAAACTGTTTATTAGAAAAAGGTATTTTAGAAATAAATAGCATTTTATTGAAACCTCTTTTGAAAAACCACTATTTTACATCCTTCTCATAAATGGCGGCTCAAAAAAATCGTACTTTTTCAAAAAAAAAAAAAAATGGTGAATTCTTACATATCTTTTTTTAAGGTACGTTTTTGCAAGCAGTATAATATTCTAAAAAGTACCTTAATTTAAAAAATTACCCATTTCAAAAAATTACTACTTTAAAAAACACACTTTTTCGGAAAAAGTACATTTTTATAAAAAAAAACCAACCTTTTATCAAAAAGTACCTTTTCCCAAGTATCTTTTCATAAAAAATGAAAGACTAATTTTTCCTAAAAAAGTACCTGTTTAAAAGAGTGTCTATTTCCCAAAAGTACTCCTTTAGAGACAAATTTTTTAAATTCTCTCCTTACATAAAAAAATATCTTTTTATATATAAACACCTTTTTATATAAAAAGTATCTTTGTAACTATAAAAAAGTGATTGTTTCCAAAAAAAAAATTCCTCTTCAAAACACTACCTTTTTGAAACAGTACATTTTTATTAAAAAATATACAACAAAATTATAACAAAGTGTTTGCTATAAAAAACGTCATATTGAAAAGTATTTTATTAAAAGTATATATGTAAAAAAAATACTTTTCTTAAAAAGTACATTTTTTAAACGCTAACACCGGTATTCATAAAAAATAAAACGTTGCTAAAATACATTTTAGAACAAATTTAATATTTAGTTATTTGACCCCTTTTTTTTTCTTATATTTTATAAATTTATTTGAGCTTAAGGTCTTTTTGAAATTTGAGTATTTATTTATTTTTGTCAATATTTCGCTCTCCTTCGGATAGCTTCTTCAGGACAATAATAATGAAAAATGTTTTGATTGGTTTTTTTTTTTCAAAAAACAAACATAACAACAAACATAAAAAAAAAATTGGAAAATATTTATGTTTGTTGTTATGTTTGTTTTTTGAAAAAAAAAACCAATCAAAACATTTTTCATTATTATTGTCCTGAAGAAGCTATCCGAAGGAGAGCGAAATATTGACAAAAATAAATACTCAAATTTCAAAAAGACCTTAAGCTCAAATAAATATATAAAATTTTAGAACAAATTTTATATCAAAAATTTGTTGTAAAATGTGTTTCAACAGTGTTTTATTTTTTACGAATACCGGTGTAAATATGTAAAAATATTTTAAAAAAAATTTTTAAAATGTACTTTTTTGTAAAGTTTGTTCTTTTAAGATAACATCTGTGCAAAAAAGTTCTTTTTGAAAGATTGTTTAAAAAAAGGTATATGTCTTGACCTAAACTAACACTATATATTTGAAATAAAATAGTTCTGCCGAGATAATACTTTTCTCAAAGTAACTACGTGTTTTTGGTGTCAGAAAAATATTTTTACATCTTGTCTCGGTGTAGTCGAGACTTATTCTTCTGATTAAAACACGCTCAAAGTTGGCCAAAACGTTTTAAAATCACCACGCCACCGCTGCTGGCTATTTTCAAACAAAAATAGAACAAAACCATAAGCAATTTTATACAAAAACCTCTTTTTTTTTTTGTTTTTTGCTCTTAAGACATTAATTGGTAATTGTTGTACTTGTTGTAGTGGTAAATGGTTGCAGATTTCACACTCTCAAATGCGGTTCGAAAACATGAAAAGAAACAATCAAAATAATAATGGACTCTAAAGACAAGCGAAAAAAAAATTAAAAATTACAAATTTGTAAGTGGTGTGTAACATTGTGCGTAATGAATTTGTAGTTTTCACAAAAAAAAAATAACAGATCAAATAAAATAACTGTAGCAGTTATTTATTTTAACAGTGGATATTTAATTAATAAATTAACTTCATTAGTCATTTTTTAGCGTTGGTTTTTTCTATTTATCTCAAATTTAAAGCGTGTAATTAATAAAGTACGACCAGCGAAAAAAATGTTCATTAACAAACAACTGACTGTAAAAATGCACAAAAGGACTTTGTGGAGTTTCCAACAACAACTGCTTCCAAAGTTTACCATTTTGGGTAATTAAAAGCATATAATTTCTTGAAGTTGCAATTAGAGAAAAATTAAGAATTTTGAAATAAGAAAACAATTAAAAATATTAAACACTTTAATAGCCAGTCACAAAAAGTAAATTATCAAGTCAATTTAAGCATGTTACCGTTTTATTTAACTTTAATTGTTTTTTAAAGACTGGACATTTTTTGTTACAATTCATGTTTCTTTTTCTCGGTGGCGTGTCATACGTTTCAACCATTTCAAGGTGAGCGTATAAAAGGAATAGTATTTCGGCCGCAATTTGGGAAAAAATTTAAGGCTTCCATGAAAGATTTCATGAAATATCTCATGAAAGACAGGCTCATACAAAAATTGGAATGAAAAATATGAAATTTTATATCAGAGGATCAACATCGCACCTCTCAACTGGAAAGTTTAAGATGCTGCTCATTCGTGCATTTGTATTATAAAACTTAAAAGAAAGTCAATGCAATAAGTTTTCATTTGCACATGAAAATTAGAATAACCATCTTCCGTTTTTCAAAGTTTGTCAGTATGAAATTGAAATAGAAAAACTATCTAATTTCAAATTCATCAATGCAGAGCATGTTCATCATTTATTTTAAACAAAAAGAAATTACGCGAATGAACCAACTCGAATAATATTTCAAGCTTTGTTCTTCCAAAATTTCGTTATTCTAATTTCGATTTTTATATATTTCTGATCTTATTTGTATAAAATTTTAGGGTCATTAAGCTCTTAAGGCCCTTACGGACGTGATGGCCGACATGATGGTCGTGAAACAGCCATGTAAGCCTTCAAATGTAATTTTCTTGTCTTCTTTAAAAATGTATATGAGTACCAAAAACCACATGCAATTGCATGACATGTCCAATGTTCCCGGCAATGAAACTTATTTTTCATTAAATAAATTATTCAATTTTAAGTTCTATTTTTAATAATTGGAGCAAATTATATTTATTTATTTTCGATATTTCACCAACAATTTGTTAGCACCGTCAGGACAATAAATAAATATAATTGTTTCCAATAAATTAAATAGATATTTTTTTTGTTTCCAATTATTCAAAAAAAAATCTTAAGCTTAAATAATTTATAAATTGTCTGATTTTCTTAATTTCCATCCTCTAGGTCATTATTAAATAATTTACTTAATAATATCAAGATCAAATAATATAAAAATAAATTTGTTTTTCATAATGAAAAATTTTTCTATTTAATTTTTTTTTAATAAATATGTACATAAGATTTAGATTCTTTATAAAGCTATTAAAATACAAAATTTTATTGAATATGTCTTTTTTTTAACTTACCTACTAGTTTTACTCAAAAAGTTAGAAAGCGGTTGAATAAAATTTTCTTTTTAGAAATTCTAAATGATATCACCGCTGCAAATGGTTCAAATTAATATTTTAAATATTTCACAATGAATAAAATATTTCGAAAAAATTAAAAGCACTTCACCTTTTTAAGTATTTAATTTTAATAATTCGGAAAATATTTTCACCAACCAGATATCTAATAAATATGTTTGCTTCTTAAAATAAATTCCAACAACAAGTTGTTAATCTTGCAGAATAATTGCACAAAGTACACAAATTTCAGTTGAAACAAAAACCAGCAAATTATACATCCAAGCAACTTGGAAAAAAATTTTCAAATTTCAAAACAAAAGGTTTAAACACGCGACGACAACGAACGATATCGACGACAATATGAGCTTTGAAATTGTTTCTTTTTATTTGCAAAGTATTTTTTTTTTTCTTTTTAATTTCGATTTTCTTTGAAATTAAGAAGTATGTATGTTAAATGTTGTGGAATTGTTTTGTTTTTATTTTTCTTGCTATGATATGCTTTTAGATTAGAGTTTCAAACTGCGCCATAGTTTCAAAACCAAAAAAAATAAAGTTACATTAAAAAAGTTGAAAATAAATAAATAAACTAAAACACTTAAACTTGTGGTTCAATAAATATTTCAGTTCGATTAAAAATTGTACCCTAGAAATGCACTCAATTGTATTAAAACAGGAATGCATGCGCTTTTGTTGTTGCTGTTGTTTTTGTTTTAGTGTGATTTTGCAAAATTTATTTTTGTAATTTTTATGTTTTTTCTTTCTTTTTTTTGTATTTTTATGTATTTAATGAGAAGTTTTAGTTAATTAACACAATGTTGGTGTTGTTGGTCTGGTATTAACTAACGGTTAAAGCCGATGAGAATAGTGAATAAGACGCGCTCTTTAGACTTTGCTAAAAAATCATTCAACAGTTTATTCTACTAAAACTTTTTAGTTTTTGTTTTACAAAGAATGTTATTTAGATTTTTTTATTTTATATTATTTAAACAAGTATCGACGTACATATGTAAATGTGTAAATTTTATTACATTCGTATGTATTTCGTAATTTTTTTAAGCAATGATATAGTAGGTATAGTTGTTTTTTAATGTTTTAACACTAGATTTTCTCCGTAGAACACGTTGTTCAATGATCATCGTTTCTAAGCAGACTGAATGGGTAAAATTTAAACTGCAACACCAAGTCAGCCACAACAAGTGCGATATTAAGAAAAAAACAAAAACAAAACATAAGCTTCAACTAAAACTAAACCACAAAAAAATACAAATTTACTGTGTAAATACGATAGATCAGCCCCAACAAGCAAAGGCACGAACACACGCACACACAAACGCACACTCAAAATATTTGTACTTGTTGCAAAAAACATCAAAATCTCCCCTTTTTACAGCAAAGAGTTCACATTTTTCAGAGCAGCTCCCTTTACCAAACAAATCAATACTCACTCTCTCCAAACAATAAACGAGCAAAATAAAAGAGATCCAAGCCAAGCCAAGCCAAACAAAAAACACAAAGAGAGTTAGAATTATTTACATGAGTTACATACAGGCATTAAGTGTTGCTGCTTTGAAATTTTTTGTAAATAAATTCTAAATGAAATCTAATGAAAACATACTCTTTCATAAATAAAGTTAATTATTAACAAATCGCTTACAATCGGCGAATAATTGAAAACATTGTCATCACTTCATATTAATGATAAAGTAACAGCCAACCATGTACTGTTAAGAGATAGAAAATAATCTCCAAATTTTTTTATTAGGTTAAGACTTTAGGAGAGATTTTTTTTTATATTAATTTCGAGATTCAGAATTATTATAAATACCTTAATTATCAGAAGGAGAGCGAAATATTGGCATATACATATATTGATATTATACATAAAAGAGAAAGGGCTCAAGTAATAACATAATATTACAGGAAAAGTTTTCTCATTAAATATTTCAGGTCTAAAATTAGACCTTATTAATTATTTTCTGTCTATATGCCGCCGACAATTCGTTAATGCCACTCAACTTGTCAGTTATAAAAAAGAAATTGAAATAAAATATTGTTAACTACGTTAGGGGCTTTTAGTTCGATTCTACTACCTCAGAATTGAGAAAAAGTTTGTGGTAAAATTGTGGTGATCAACATTTTTAAAGAAGGGAAGAAAAGTAAAGTTGAAAACATATTGGCTGGGACACATACCACTACCATCATGACGAAGTTGCTGCGAACCCAGGTCATAACTAATTGCATAATGTTTTTAAGTAGCAGCGGCACAAAGTATACAGAACTGAAAGGCATCCGAAATGAGATAGCAAATCAGCGTAAGCTCTGCACTCATCTGGCTTTTGCAAATGTGCTAGAACTCATAACTAAACAAAAGAAAAAGCTCTTCTTACAGTTCTTTTAATGGCGTAAGAAAGAAGATACAATACATGGTATACCTATATCTACTGATAACAAACGTTCTATCAGCTGATTTGCACAATTTTCAAAAGTCACTTTTTTACTTCTGTGTACTGTGGCAGCTTTTCTCCATCCTGAATTCTTTATTACATACTGTCATATTACATTTTACAGTATGTCTATATTTAATGTATTTACCAGCTTTCAATTTTATCACTGCAGTTTTCTGTTGATTGGTATATATTTAAGTTCTCTCATCAAGAACCAATAAATTCAAATCAAATAAGCTGCAAATTAAATTAAAAGTTTAATTAATTCTAAAGAGCGCTTTCACTTAATATTACGAACAACGTTCTCTGAGTGTACGTAAATTTAAACAATGGGTTCCGGTTTATGTCACTGACCTTCAATAGAGGTAACTGTAAAACAAGTTAATTAATTAATGCTTTCGTTTTCTATTTACTTCTTATGTTTTTGACATTTATAATGTCTGCGAGAGACTAGAAAGTCTGCTTAGAATGTCTGTTTAAGTGTTTTAAATTAACATTTTTTGCCACTTTTTAGACACTAAATTAATTTGCGAAATTTCAGAAGCAATTGAATTCAATTTCAAATTAAAAGTTCTTTTAGAAAAATGCATTAAGAACTTTAAGCACACCAAAAAAAATCATTAAATGCAAAATTACTACTAAGAACTATGATTCACTATTTTAAGCAATCGTACGTTTAATTCGCAAGAAAACATCACTTTGGTAGGTACCACATACAAAACAGATGCAAAAACATATGACTTTTGTCACCATGATTCAAACAAGTACAAAAAATTTCCAAAATTTCTTAACAGGAGATACATTTTATTAAAACTGTTTTACAAACTAAACTTTGCTCCCATGTAAACTGTCATTTAATGAAATATTTTATAAACACTTGCAAATCACGCTGACACGGCTGTTGCTTTTAGAGACAACGGTTTCCTTTTTTCTTTAAGAGAGTAAACTTTATGTAAAATTTGTGAATTATTTTATGCATCAAAAATTACAAATGCACACACGCGTTAGTTTTGCTATTATTATTATTTTTTGGTTTGTGTAATTATTATTATTCCTAAGTTTAGTTCTTAAGCACATACATAAATCAAAATGGTGTGTCTTGAGCCAGCTCTTTATACTTAAATTTGGATTCGATTTCTTTTTGAAACCACAAGTCTGCTGCCGTAAAACACTAACACTATAAGGCATTGTAGTTTTAAGTTTGCATTGAAGTGGATTATTTTCTTTAGTACTATAAGTTTTATTTTATTCTCAAATAAACTCAACCTTACTAACTTGTATTAAAATACTATTAATATAGATATTTAAAAATAATCATTCTTTGAAATCGATTCGTTTTCCATCATATACCAGAATTTGATATCATTAAATAAATAACAAATCGGCAACGCTGTTGCAATAACACAAATTTACTTATATAGTTCACGTAAGTTCCATCTGATTTGTTTACTCTTTTCCATTGTTTAATGACGTAACTGGTTTTAAAGCTCAACTTTGGCTGCACCAGCGCTATTAAAGTGAGGTGGGCCGGAAACATGTTCAACAAATACGTCATAAATAGTTTTCATTTTCACTATAAGAGAAACTCTCTTTGTAACGAAATTAGAGAATTGTAAACATAGAGAAAAATAGTTTAAGTTTTGATGTAATTTTTTATACAGTTTGAAATGCACTGCGTTGTTAATTTGATAATGGGGTTGATGTAGTGTTGTGTGTAAGAGTACGGTTAATTGTAAATTCCGTTTCAAGACAATATTTGTGCTTCTATTATTAGATTTTTTTCGAACTGTTTTGTAATAAAAATATTTACGATGTTTCTGTTTTTAACGGGTTTTTATTTATATTGAGATTGACGTAACATTCTTGGGGAACAATACATAATTAAAAGTTTTAGAGATTTTGCGTTGTATTTTATATTTTCGTACATTTTTGGTTCAAGCGTTTTTTTCCTCAGGGGATGTATTTTAAACAGATTGTATTTTCTTTTTATACGAGTATTTCGAAACTTTATTGTATAAAAAATTAATAAATTTTAGGGGCTTAAAAAAGTTCTGTGCGAAACTTTGAAAAGTAAATGGTTTCGAAAAGAAATGGGTACAAAGAAGATTAATTACGGCCATAATTTGAACGAAAGCCTGAGTGCAAATACACAAATACAGTTGTATGGTATAGCTTATTAAAACAAAGTCAATGCTAAGAACAATTGCTGGGAATGACGACATGCTTAAACTTTGTAATTATTCATGTATATATGTATAAGCTTATTTAATTGTGCTGAAAATCAGTTGCATATGAAACTTATAACATGAAAAAAGCATCCGCAAACCTCAAAAATAAGATTGCATATATTTGGCACAATAAAATTAAAAACTGGGAAAACGTATGACCAAAATGGTTGTTGGTGAGAAGCGTGGTGGCTTTGAAACAGCCAGCTGTTCCCCAGCAGGGCTCACAATTTAGCTTTTTACTATTTATTATTCATTTTCAATTTTTTATTGTGTATTCTTTGTATCACCTACAGCAATCATTTGAACTAATGCCTGTCTACACTGAAAGTTGTGTTAAATTTTTTAGTTTTTTATGTTAATATTGAAATATGAAATTCAAATAAAGTGGTTTGAAGAATTTTTTCTACCAAATCACTACAATTTCATCACAAAAAAATGTTTTCTCGATTCTGAGGAGGTCAAATCGATTAGGTAATTACCAATTTTAAATCATATATTTCGACTATAAAGTTATATTAATGATCAAAAACGGCTGGGCCCGGTACAAAGTTTAAAAGCATTATCCTCACTGATACAATAGTAACAAACACAAAAATCAATTGGCTGTGGGCGAGAAAATACACAAAAAGGTATTCCAATCAGTAGAAAAATACAGTGATCAAATTGAAAGTTAATTAATTAGATTAAATATAGACAGTTAATAAGGAAGAGCTCAGATGGCAAGATGCTGAAGTGCTGCTGCTTAAAAACATCATGCAATTAGTTATGACCTGTCTTCGAAGCAATTTGGGTGCCGAAGAGTGTCGTGGTGAACGTGAAACAAACATGGCATGTATGTACCTCAGGATATGTACTTTTCTTTTCTTCTTTAAATATCTTGATTGCCACGAAAATCTCTCTCAACTCTGCGAAAGTAAAATCGAACTAAAGCCTGATAAAGTAATTAACAATTGTAAATCATACCGTTTGACCATGAAACTAAATTAATGCAAAAATTTTACGAACTATTTTTTCAATATCTTTTGTGTTTGATATTATATTGAATGCTCATTCTATGAAAGAAATCTGCAAGCAGGGTACTATTTTCTATACATTATATATATTTATGACAATTATGGGTGAAATAATGTATTGGCGAAATTCTCACCATAACGGTTTTTCTAGCAAACCATACGAGAGCTATTTCAGGTTTGGGACATATTGTGTTCAAAAATCAAGCACTTGATTTTGATAAAATACGATAAAATGACTGCAGCTGCATCGTATTTTAGCAAAAACCAAATCTTAGAAAAAGCCTTTTCATCTGCAATATATGTACATATATACGTATATGCACTATAATACATCAGAAATATATGGTGATTGTCAACAAGTGTTGAGGGTATAAGTTTGTAATTCCGTTTCTCAATTTCTTTAGCTTTAATTTCCAATTCCATAAAGTGTATATATTCTAGATCAGTATCGATAAAAAAAAGTCGATTAAATGATGTACGTCTGTCTGTCCACCTGCAGGCTGTTGAAAATAAGCTTCTTAGAAAACTACTTAAATCCAAAAAAAATGATTTGATGCTGATCAGAAATATATCAAAAAACGCTTTTTGAAGGTCAAAGATATAATAGGTTTTTTTTATCAAAAACTTTTACCACTTCTGAAAAAATTTGTTTGGTCAGCACAAATCGTTTATATTGTTTTTAAATGATTTTAATCAATTTCTTATAAAACGTTGCTTTCTTGTTAATATTAATAAAAGAAGATGAAATAAATCTCTGGCACGGTGAACATCCAGATATTTCAGAGTCCCTAATACTACCATTCAGCACCATAATGAATTTGTTAAAACTAACTCAATTTGCTTTCCCTCTATACCCGTACTTTATTTTTTACTTATTATTTTTGCTGAGTCTGCTCATTTAATTAAAACTGATCCAAAAAATGCTTTCAGTGTGGAACAACAATTGTTGACCTCTTTTTCACTTCAACCCAAAGAAAAATTTATTGACACTCAATTTGGAAAAATCAAAAGACTTAAGCAACAAGCGTATGTAAGCCAGAACGTGTCAAGAAAATGTCAGTTTTTATTTAAAATAATGATTAAATAAAACCGTTATTTTGATTTAATATCAGCCGGCCAAGTTGTTATATTGAGACAATTAAAACTAAATATTTGCTTTAATTTAAATCAAGTCAAATACAACAAGAACAATAATAATAATAACAACTAGTGCTTGCCAACCACACCAACCAAGGCAAACAAAAACAGATTTCAATTTCAAACCGATAAACATGAATTAAACAATAAACACAATAACTACTTTAAGTTCCGTTCTAAATACAATAAACAAATCAACCAAAAACTAAAAGAAAAACTTATAAATTTTAACAAAAACTTGAGCAAAAAATTATTGAAAAAAAACATACAAACAAATCATAATAAAAATGCATGCAACAACAATAACAACAAGCACCCAAAAATAAAAATGATCAATAGAAGGCAAAAAAAAAACAAACAAAAAAATAGCGTACAAGAATTTACTTCTACAAATATCAGGTTCTATGGCAGGCAACGTTTGCGGGAAAAAAACAACAACAAAATTTTTTGAGAAAAAAAAAACTTAAAAATAAAATAAAAACAAATCATAAATTTAAAACTTAATAAACAATTTGCTGGAAAGAAAAACTACTTTTATTCGTCTACACACCGAGATTTTTGTGCAAACCGCCTTAAAAGTTTTGAATCATATTTGAAAAAAAGGTATGGTTACAACAATAACAATAGTAATATTATTAACAAATAAAAATAAAATATTTAAAACAAAAAAAGTGCATTAGTAACTTTGAAATTCTCGCATACGTAAAACCAATCATACAAGAGCAAAAAAACTATGGCTCATATTATTGGGTATGTGCTCAGCTACATTTCGCTTGAGAAAATATACATACAATTTTTTTTTTACTGGGAAATATATCTAAATCACTTATTGATGCATTTTGTACACAGAGAGAAAACTACCTAATACAGGAAGTATTATAGCAAATTTATATATTTCCATACCATTATCTGGAAGGAGTGGCGCCGTTGGTATTATTAATTGTGCGGATTGATCAGTCACGATGTCCCGGTGGTGGAATGAGCATGGCGTATCGACTTACGTCGATAATTTTGTTCGAAATTCACCCATGAATGTCCCCCAAAAACATTGAAACGATTGAAAGCAGTTTACATGGAAATCGGCCACTTTTAATATGGAAAAGAGCAGCCTCACTAGGACTCCTCCAGGACCGATTAATCATGAAGCTTTAAAAAAGTATCTAAGGTTCCATCCTTTTAAAATTCAAATCGTTCAAGAAAAAAAAATGATTTTGTGGATATATCTGAAAAGCAAAGTTTAAGCAAACAGACCAGAAATGCTGAAGCAGCTGAAACAAAATATTTGGGATGAAATTAACTAAATGCGCTCAAAAGGGCTCGCATTTTTAAGGCTAACAGAGACCGACATTTATCTGATTCCGTACATAATTGCCAAGATTAAATAAAATATTTATGAATATATGATTTAAAATACCTGTAAAAATAGGTAAACGAAAACTTTGCCCACTTTTTCCCCTGCAGTTATCGCTTACTCTCTTACCTACTGCCAGATATTGTCTAATTCATTCCAGGATTTAATTTTAACAAAATTTTAAATAAAAATGTCGTAAGACAGAATTAAAAAAAAAATCTTCCCTTCTCTTAGGAATTTTAAGAAATGTTACCAGGAATTCCCTGAAACCTGAAAAAATCCTGAAAAGCTAAATTTGCCCCACCGCGAAAATCTTTAAATTTCCTATCCAATTTGTAAAATGTACTTGTTTGAAAATAATCTACTCGCAAAAGTCACTTAAAGCAGCCGAAACTACTCAATACTGAAATTAAAACTGCATAATAAAATTTAGTTGAACTAAAACAAAAAGCAGAAAAAATCAATATGAAATGATTGTTGCATTACAGAAGGCAAAATTGTTAAAGAACCGTAACCGAAAACCAGTTACAATTTAAAACTAATTTGAAATTTAAAAATAATATTTGCAGCCGCAGCAAAAATTAGCCTAAAGAAAAACTGAAACAAATGAACCGATAAACGTTGGTACAATTTTCTTTAGAAAAAACACACACACACACACTTATATTGTATTTGTTAAGGAGAACAATTTATACAATGACATTATTTATTAATAACATTTGTTTAATCGCATGAGTAAAGTGTTTAATGTCAATTTAAAGACGCCCTCGTGCATTCAGGCAGCAGCTTAGAACAATTTCTGCACCTTTTTGTATGCGCAACTTCAACGATGAGCGTGTAAATGAGCAAATAATTACACAATCATTAACCTCAGCTAATGACAATAGAGACGTCAGTCAGACAGAATGGTGTTGCTCAAAACCCACACACAAGCAATGAAGTTTTGCCATTGAGGAAGAACATTTTATGGTTGTCAACATTGTTGTTCAGCAATGATCGATTAGCAGTGGTTTTTTATAGTGAAGTCCCAGTACTTTAGATTTGTTTACAAAAACAAATGGCTGGAATAAGTGTAACGCTGAGAAGTGCATATAACAGGTGAGCCAAAAGAAGTGTTTGACTTTCAGAATATCGGTTGTGGCTCGCGCATTGTCTGCCGTTGCTCCATCCTGTTGGAACCAGGATGTCCTAAAGACCTGACGGTGGCATGGTTGTCGCTTTAGAAACATGAGCCCCTGAGTTCAAAGACGGGTGCTGACGAGAAAGTGTGGCGGCTTCGAAACAACTAGTTGTCCACCCTGCTAAATGTCTTTGATGTTTTCTTTGTCTAATTTAATTAATATCAATCACAAAGATAAAATAGAAAGAACTTAAGCCTAATAAACTTAATACAGAAATAATTATATAAGAAAAAGTTCAAATAATAGAAATTAATTAAATTAACAATATTTACAACATGAAAACAATAAGAAGTCGACTATGATATAAAAATTATTATAATAAGGAGTCCTTATAGAAAAACCTTTGTTTCTTTTTGCCAGGATATATCTCAGCCTAAGATCGTTTAAAAGAGCAAATGTCATTGAATCCATAAGATAATTTTAGCTGTGTATACCTACGCAGTAAAATCGCCACCAGCATACGTTTTTGACCTGTTTTTTTTCCTGCCTAGAATTTTTCGGTCCTACATATTACAACTCTACACCCCAGGACAGTAAATTATTGGCACATTGAAGAGATGTAAAGAATTTCCATAAAAATTGCAAAATAAGTTGCAATTTAACAAAAACATTACTACGAAAAGTATTTAAACGTTTAGAGTTGCATTCAGCTTTTTCTCATCAATGATGAGAGATCTCATAATCTCATACTTCTTCTCATCTCTTACTGTTAATTTACTGTTTTAATTGACTTTAATTTGTAATTAACAAAAAAAAAAAAAAGCAAGTAAGAAATGAGATGCCTTCATCAACATTTATGTACCCCACAATGTGAGTTAATTACTAATGTATTGAGTTCATTCATACCAGAGAAAATTGTAGGCTGTTTTTGTTTAATTTGAAAGAAAACAGAAAAGCAGGAGGAGAAAAAGATCACACGCTAAATTAAGTGTGAGAAGAGGTGTGAGAAAAACATGCTTCTTGTACCTGTAAATAGCCCTGACAATGAATATGAATTGCTTTATTTGGAAAAACGAAAAGTCTCTTAAAGAAATTTTCAGCAAAAACATCATGATAATATGCAGCATCGGCGTAATGGTAAAAAAAATGTACTAAACATGCGAACACTCATATGTACATCCACATGAGTGTAGACTGTTGGGCCAAAAAGGTATGTATGTATGTGAAAATGATAAGAAAAGGAATTTCACTTTTTATTTTACTGCTGCTGCCGCCAACCGACCAATGAAAGGTAGCAATTGTTGCTGAAATCAAAACATGTTGCATTCATAAAAACGAAGCCGAAACTTCCCAGTTTGAACAATAAATGAATATTTAGTTTTCCAAAGGAATGTCAAAAACACACTAGATACAAAGTCACTGATTTAAGGCCTGCAACGAAATGATTAGAGTGTAGAGATAGAAAAAAAAATGTATAACAATGACTTGTGAATGAATGAGTAAATTTGATTTATACTAAAGCCAACTCCTGTGATGGTTGGTGCTCTGCAGTCTTAGTGAGAAGTTCTGCAGTTGAAAACTTGTGAATGAAATTATTTCAAAGTTACATAAATTGATTTCTCCCATTCGAACTTTTCTTTTAAAATTATTTTATATTACACAGGAAAATATTGTAGTGATTACTTTACTGATTACTAGTGCTAAGGGAAAAAGGTAAGCCATTTATATGTTACGGACCGGTTGACCTGGCGAGGCATCCGATTAGCTCTTTTTTCGACTCAGGAAGGTCCCAACCCTCCTCGCCAGCCGCGTATCCTAACACACAACAATTGAAACATAACAAACATATTAAACCTACTCTAAAACACAATGCCACTTCTCAATGACTTCCAGAGACAGATGGAGGTCTCTGCATTTTCTTTGCCCTCCCAACCTTGTCGTGGTTATTATCCAAATCAATGCTTTTTCCTACGACCCACAAACTTTTCCGGCCAAGACTTATCCCACTTACCTTTTTCCCTTATCCCTGATTACTAGTGATAAACTTTTTAATCGAATTAAAATTTTAATTAGTTCAATTAAAATATTAATTATAGTTATTAAATTGTAAAACTCGAATTTGAAAAAAAAAACCAAATACTTGCGAGTAACGAGAAACTGCGTTTTCCAACAATCACCAGAGATTGTGTCTCCTCTTAACTTAACTGTTGAAACAGCTCTCGCATTTAATGCAACAAAGTTCAAAAAGCTCAATTTGCCAGGCATCCGTAGCAGTGAAGTTGTGGGAGTTGTCGTTTTTATTTTTTTGTTTTCTTGGTGCTGCTTCAAAAACATGCATGTAAATTGTATTTTGCCTATTGTCGGTTAATTATTTGTCTGTGGCCACGACAAGAAAATAAAAGTTAAAGAAAAGTTAAAGATGAAGAAGGTTAAAAAGTCAAAAAGATGCATAAAAGAAATATTTAATTATAAAAATTAATTTAATGATTTTATTACATTGTCTACAAGTATTTTGATTGTTTCGCTTGTTGGTAGCGGTGGCAGCCGAACGGACAACTTGAATAAAGTCATTGTGAACATTAAAAAAAACTGTAATTTATATGCCTTAGTGCTCGTGTTTTTCTCTCTCTTTTTTCTAAAATGATCGTGGGTACTTAAAATATGTGTTAAAAACCCTGATTTTAAGGCGTGTTAAAAATATTTATTCCACAACTGTCAAATCACTTTTGGCATGTACACACACACACACATATTTTTATGGTTTGCTTTAGTTATCTATAATTGTGCTGTACAAAATCTTTATTACAATTTTTTATTTCTTTGTTAAAAAAAAACTCTTTTTTCTAATCTTCAATTTTTATTTGCGCGCTTTTTTTAATAAAAAAAAAAAGAGCAGCATTCCTGAACAAATTTCTTAAAAATTTCCATTTCCGAAAGCCATAAGGCTGCAATCATAAAGTTAATTCTAAAACTTGGTATTAAGACAATTTTTTACAGTTTATTCTACGTTTAAAGTTTCCATATCGCACACCCAGTTCAAAGAGGACTCAACTCAAAATTTTAATTTTTCCAAAATTTGAGAAAAAAAACTTTTTTTGACCTAGAAAAAAATATACAAAGTAAAAATCAGACCATTTAGCAGGAGATCCCTACAGAAGATGGTCTAAAAGGTTTTTAAGTGTTAATAAATTTAGTGGGCTTCAGTTCGATTTAACCTCCTCACATGAATGAATTGCTAGAGGGTCCTACTAAGAGTCCTCCCGGTTGAAAGTTCGATTCCTGCCGAAGCCTTTGGGTGTTTTTGCAAACAAAAGCTTCGCAATTTTGTGTTAAAAGAATAATTCAGAGATAAGGAAAAGTTGTTGCGATCAACATTCTAAAAAGAAGTCAAGAAAAGTAAAGTTCAAAAATTATTGGCTTAGGGTGCTGCAACGGGTGATCAAAAAAAAACAGATTTGATTTAATCAATTCCCATAAAATAAGCAACATTCACTCAAGAACAGTATGGGAGTTTTATGCAACTGTTTCTACTTTGCATATTAATAAATTATGAGCATTGGATATCCGTTCCGTACATATGGGTATTTTTGGGGTTCTTGGAGTGATTGCAACCAAATGTTTTCAACATCTCTTTTAAGTTCATCAGTTTAGATTATAACCACATCTTTTTTAAGGGTGAGTGTTCGATATCATTTCGTTTTTGGTGTTTGCATTAATACCCAAATAGTTTGGGTATTTGGTGCATACCCTAAAGGCTGTTCTAATAGCCTTTAGCGAATTATTAATTACTTTGTCGGTCTTCAGCTCAATTTCGCTTCCCCTCATAATACATATTTTTCATATTGGAGATAAAAATTTGCGAAGACCCTATTTCAGACTTACCACCTAATTAAAAATGGACTATTTTTTATGTTAGAAAAAAAAATTAAATAATTTTTTTAATTTATTATGATGCACAGCATCAAATTTCATGTTCGTGAAAATACTTATAGTCTTAAAGCTAAAAGTAACATTCTTATCAGTAATAAAAATAAACAATACAATCATACATTTTTTGACAATGATTCACTGAAAAAAAACAACACATTTCCCTCTTTTATACACATCAATTCAGCTGTATTATGAATTTTTATGAGTCTATGGAATTTAGTTCATAAAAATCAAATTTAAAAAAAAAAAAAAACTTTCATAAAAACCATATTTAAAGCACTCAGATACGTTTCTTTTTCAACTTTTTTTTAATTGATCCATATTTAGCACTCAAGTAGTTTTAATAATCAATAACTTTTATTAGCAAATCATGTTCAATTTTGTTTAGACAAATCAAAACATGTTAGACAAATTATTTTTTTTTTTTTTGTTAAATCAATCCATCAAGAGTGGTTTTTATTAAAAAAAAAAATAATACGTGATAGTGGCAATCGAGCATAAAAGAGAAGGTCACATTTAAGATCCATTGAAACAGAGTAACGTTAAAAAAGAATAATAAACCGTTAACCACACCTGTTTTTAATTTTTTACTTTTATTAGCAGGGCAAATTGTTGTGGCATATACCATTTTTGCCACTTTTATCATTTCTTTACATTACTTATTTTTAAGTCAGCTTTGCCATAAAATATGAGCAACCTAAAAAAATCGTAATTATCGTTTACCAGAATTACCCAGCTGAAATTAATAATTCGTAAAATTTTCAATAAAACTATAGTTATCCACAATATATACATATGTATGTGCCTCTCACTCCCACACGGTTTGTAATTTTCAGCCTTCAACTTTACTTTTCTTGTCCAAAAACATATTTCTTGTTAATGTTAATTAATTTCTATTATTTGAACTTTTTCTTATATAATTATTTCTGTATTAAGTTTATCAGGCTCAAGTTCTTTCTATATTATCTTTGTGATTGATATTAATTAAATTAGACAAAGAAAACATCAAAGACATTTAGCAGGGTGGACAGACAACTAGTTGTTTCGAAGCCGCCACACTTTCTCGTTAGCTCCCGTCTTTGAACTCAGGGGCTCATGTTTCTAAAGCAACAACCATGCCACTCAGCCACCTAAGTTGTTGTATATTTTCTGTCTAAATTTTTAATTATATCAAACATACCATTAATTTTTATTTTTATTTGGCTGAGTGGCATGGTTGTTGCTTTAGAAACATGAGCCCCTGAGTTCAAAGACGGGTGGGTGCTGACGAGAAAGTGTGGCGGCTTCGAAACAACTAGTTGTCCACTCTGCTAAATGTCTTTGATGTTTTCTTTGTCTAATTTAATTAATATCAATCACAAAGATAATATAGAAAGAACTTGAGCCTGATAAACTTAATACAGAAATAATCATATTTCTTAATCTTTCCCAGAAAGTAAAAATAGAACTCAATCCTGAGTTCTAATAATAATAATAATAATAATAATCAATTTTAAAATTTATAATTCAACTATAAAGCTAAAATTTCAGATTTTATTAAAAAATCTGAAACAAAAGTCCATGAGAAGCTTATTTTAGATTTTATGTAATGGACTGTGGCTCTTCGAGCTTTATGTTGTGTGAGTAACTAGACATGTCAACCAAAATTGTAATTTACGGACGGTTTATATTTGTACACGTTGAGTTTTGATTTCACCTGACAAAACCCATAATATATAGTTAGCAACAGCCACAAATATGTGCATATGTACATATATATTTAAACAGGCAATACACACTTTTCATTGTATTCTAATTAATTGAAATGTTGTTGTTCTTTTCTAATTATATCGTAAATAAATTGAGTTAAATATATTTCTCTCCAATGGCAAACACAGCGCTTGCAAAACAGCTGATCTTGGGGGTTTTTACAGTTACAAGAGACTACGCTTTAGTTGAAGATCTCTTACATTGCAAAACCCTCTACAAATGTACAACACAATTTGTGTCGTTTACACGCTATATACGAATTTTGCAAAGCAAACTCTGAGAGATACACTATACAATATATGAAGTCTAAAAGAGCCAGAAGTAACGAGAGAAACTTGAAAAATTATTGTTACGTTCACACCCTCTAATAAAAAATATATGAAAAATTCCTGATTTTGTACATCCGAAATTACTCATCATTTATGACCAAAAAACCACACTTACTGTTTTGCTTGATTTTCGTGCATTTTCTTAAGTATGAGAAAATCGTTTATAACTTGCATAAGCTATTGAGTGCGCAGGTGCAAAATGCGTAATTTCCTTTTTTTTTAGTTTTTGTTGTGAACAAATTGTTAAGCATCCACAAACATTTGGTGGTGAATCGCTGTGCGATGAAACTTTTATACAATGATTTTAAATGCCTTTTAGACGCATCATAAAATAAAAAAAGGCAAACTAAAAACAAGAAAGTAAACCAAACGACCAAAGAAAACTGAATGCCACTCAAGCAGGTAGCAGATGTACTGCCACAACAGAGAAGCAACGAAAAACCTGATGTTTTCATTTTCAAACTAAAAAGTTACATAGTCATTCTTATATGAGACTTATCAAGTTTATATGAATGACATAAAATATACATATGTTGTCATCCTAACATGTAATTCCTATTAACAAATCAAATCAGCAGAATTATTAATGACCATAAACCAAATTAATTAGTGCACTAAAAACCAATATGAGAAAACAAAGAAACTCATTTGCATTAAATACACAAATCATTTGCATAAAATAGAAAAATCATTTGTAAAAATTAAAATATTAATGCAAAAATCATTTCATTTTGCTCGCAATCAGAAACTGAATCAGAGAACAGAAGAAACACAATTTCTAATTGTTATTATCTACTTTTTTGCAATTTAGCTGTTATAAATCAAGTGTAGCGAAATTTCCGCCGCCAGACAATTATTAGTTTTTTCAACTTCGATGATCAATATGACCAAGTCATCGTAATCATCATCTTAATCGCATTTATAATTGCAAAAACAAACACAAAACGTTTGCTTAAAAATACACATTTGCTTTGAAACTTAAAAACTTCGACATCAATGGCCATTTAAATGAAAACTACCGGCAGCGTTTGGGAATACAGAGAGAAACAAAAAATATGCGTTTTCTGTTTTGTCATCATCATCATTCAGCTAAATAAAACTACACCAACAACTTTAATAATTATTATTTTACAAAGTGTTAACAGAGTGTTAACTTGAGAGAAAAATTGTGTTGTCTTAACAATTTGGCGGTACAGCAGCCTACAATGTGAACGACAAGCGTCAGGTATTAAAAAAAAGTGTAGTCATCTTTCATAATCAGCGTTGCCCTTGTGGTCAATTTTGATCTTTTTTAATATCTGTAACAGTCGTTATGACACCGTGCTTAATATACACCTTTGGTTTATTTTCAATGAACTCTTTGCACAGCAGTTATGACAATTCATTTTAAGCAAAATGGCGAAAGCGAACGTTGAATTACAATTGCAGTTTTTTAGTTTTTTTTTTAATATTTCCCTTAAAATTTTTTTATTTTGTCTTCTTCGTATAAGTATTAAATTTTAAACTCAAAATTGTTGTCAGCAAACTACTATCTATTTTGCGGACTTCATTCTTCATGTATTGACAGCGATTTGGACAATACGTAATTGTGCGTATATTAGTGAAAAAGTTTGTAGGTATTAGCTATTGTGCTGTAACAGCATTATATAATGTAAGAGCTAGGTAACTAAAACTTCTGCCAAACAGCTGTTTTTATTTGTCATTTTTAGCCAGCGCTGCAAAGTTTTATGAAAGCTACTCAGCACTGTTTTTTACTTTAGATTCGTGATGCCAAAAAATACTTCAAACTCCTCTGACTTCAACAGCTGAGGAAATACAACATCGCCGATTTACGAAAATCACACGAATTTTGAAAAAATGTGAAATATAGTAACTTTACTAAAACAAGAACACAATCATAACTCACTTCAATCAATTCATACACATTGCTTGGAAACATTAAATTTCAGTTGAAAAATATGTCATTAAATTCAATGTCTTTTTTTGCGATTGCGGCGTTTGCTTCCATCGATTAACAAAGTTTTGATTTTTCTCAACATTTACTTGTACTTTGTTCAAATATCAAAAGACATGTGGAATTTAGCTGGTTGTGTGATGCCAATATACAGCATCACCAGCAGCAGCAGCAGCAATCGTTGTAGTTACATACACACTCACAGCTCGTAGTGATAAAAGGGAAATTGCACAATTTCCGTTCAAAATCAACAAAAAGTCATAAACATATCGACTTTGTTAACAAATCAAGCTGAACTTATAGAAGAACTTTTTAAAACAAATAATAACGCTATGACAAATCAGAAAAAGAAAAAGAGCCGGCTTATATGAAAACCTACAGAGAGCATTCAACTAAGAGAGAGAAAGAAGAGAGAGAGAGAGAGATCAAAAGTAAATATTTTACTGTTTAGCAAACAACACTTTTGTTGTTACATTAACCACTCAACACTTTTTCTGCTATAAATCAAATCAAAAAAAAGGGGCTTATTCAAACAAATTAAAGCCAACTTAAAATGTGGTAAAACTCATGAAATTGAAAGTTCGCCGAAAAGATTAAACAAAGATAATCTGTAATGAAGACAACAGCTGATGAGAACGGCTACGCGCTGGTGCTTAATATTAGTAAGCACTTAGGCATGATCAAGGTTCAAAGCAATTTGGGTGCCGATGAGCGTCGTAGTGGCCGTGAAACCACCATGATATGTACCCCAGCCAATAAGTCTTGAAACTTACTTTCCTGCCTTCTTTAAAAATGTTGATCACTACAATTTCATAAAATAAAAAAAATAATCGTTCTCAATTCTGAGGAATTGAGGAAGTCGAATTCAAGCTTGATAAAATAAATGACAATTGTAAGTCACATAGTTTGACTTTAAAGTTAAATTAATGTATTTTAATTTAAATGTTCCATTCAAAATGTTCTTAATTAGCATTTCAAACTTACATAAATTTTTTAGTACGCACTTAAATCGGTAGTTCTGATTTTTTTTCATGAAAACATGAAATATGACATACAAAAGTTTTTTTTAATTACGAATATTTCTTTTGACTTCTCTATTCGCAAAAAATTAAACGTGTTATAGGTGCTTTTAGAACCATCAATTTTTCTGTATAGCAGACAAATAATATCGGTTACTGTTATTGTTTTTGTTATTGTTTTATAAAATAATATTAAAAAATATTCCTGAAGAAGAAGCCAACAAATTGTGGGCGAAATATTGAAATAAATAAATATTTGTGTTTTGTTGCAAAAATTTTTTTATAAAAAAGATCTTAAGCCTTACACCCATATTAATAAAAACTGATGAAGGTTTATTACACGTTTATTTGACAAATATTCCGTAGAAAGACGTCAAATAAGAGCTTAATAATAAACTTCCCATAATTATTATGAATATGGCCTATAAAATTTAATTTATTATTAAAACAAAAAAGATCAAATAAACTATACTTTTAAATATCGGTTACTTTTGTACATAAAACTTTTGACAGGTATTCATAAAAAATAAAACATTGTTGAAACACATTTTAGAACAAATTTTTCATATAAAATTTGTTCTAAAATGTACTTCACCAACGTTTTATTTTTTATGAATACCGGTGTTTGTCTTTTACATAGTCTTTACAAAAGAAAGTAATTTCATGAAGGTTGCAATACATCTTTTCACTAAAATATTCGTACTTTATTTACTTTATAAAAATCAGCAATTTTGTTGACATTTTCTTTTTAATACGTATACAAAAAATGCAGTATATCTTTAGTGCTACTTTCCCATTTAGATTACAATTGAAACAAAATATTGTTATTATAAAATACTTAAATGTTTTTAATTAAAACATAAATTAAGCATAGACATTCTATTCCTGAACTAAATTGCTTTGATGCAATAATAAATGCATGTGAGTGTATGTTTTACACACAAATAATTATAATTTAATATAATTTTAATTATATTACAGTTTTATAAATGCAGTAACATGTTGCAGCTTTAGAAAACAATAAAAAACTATTATTTATGGATATACATTTAATTTAATTTAAAAGTGCAATAATGTAATTGCTGGACACATGACTTAAAATTTCTTAAAGGAGTAGTTGCTTAGTTTTGACTAAAGGAAAATGAATGAGTCTTCTTTTTGTCAGGCAAATATTTCATTATTTTAGATTTAAACAGACCTATTTGACTTTGTTTTTGTTATCGACCGTCTATATGACGGCGAAATTTTTTGAGCCTACTCAACACTCCAAAAGAATTAAGAAAAGTTAAAAGACCGTTTTAAACTTTTTTACAAACCAGTTGAGTAGCATCAGAAAAGTGACGGCCGAAAAAACTAATACCAATTAAGAAAGTATGTTTAGACCTGAAAAAATTAATTTCAATTGGCTGGTATAGCAAATATTAAATAAAATTTCTAGTGATCAATAAAAATATATAATTCTCTTCTAGTTTTTTATGAATATGTTTCATTACAAATCTAATCAAATTAAATGGGTTATTAAAAATAACATAATCAAAGACTTACTCAGCTGGGCAATTTATTCATGATGTAGTTGCTGAAAAAAAAAAAAATAAAAATAAATAGAACAAAAAACCAGTACACTTCACAAAAACACAAGTCTGGATAAAAAGTTCAATAGAAATAATAATAAAACGAACAATATATTTAAAATTGTTAGCTGAGCAACAACACTACATTTATTTAAGCTATTAGCTGAGGTTCGTTAAAAAAAAAAAGAAAAAATGGCTTAAATTAAAAATTCGTTGTGATCGAAGCATTTCCATAATTAGGTACATGTAACACCCACAGGTCATAATTATTGATAATGTGTTTTATTTTAGTGTCGTACAGCAGGTGACTGTAGATTATTTCATAGACAAACTTTAAATATGCCGTTAAAAAGCAAGTTGTTCGAGTTATGTTATCAAGGTTTTTCTGTTTTTTTTTTTTTTTAATAGACTCACAAACGAAAAACTTAAGACACAAACTTGAAATCCTTTGATTGCGTCCAGCCTCCATAATTCTGATTGAAAAAAAAAATATTATCAAAGTAAATGTCGCTGAGTTGTCCACATTCATTATTTAATAGCCAATTAACAACTTAGTTTGTAAATAATAAATAAAAATGTAAATATTTAATAATAAACAATTAAAATTTTCATTAAAGGCATATGAAAATGTTTTTAATAATATCAACACTTACTTTAATAACGAGTTGATTGGTAAATAAATCATAACTTTAGTAACATTTCTTAATAAATGACAACAATTAGGTGTTATAAAGCACACAATAAATCTCATTTTAGACTGTGTTTAAGTCCATTTAATTGCCAAAGAACAAGTGAATAAGTGGTAATATTTAGAATGTTTCTTTGCGCCAGCAAATACTTCCGTGAATAAGAAATAATTTAAACAAAAAAATTTATGTGTTTTGAATATATCTTATAATAAGTTATAATAATAAGCGACAATAAGTTCAGGAAACCTTATTTTCAAAGCAAAATGGGGAATAAAATAACTTTCTAAAATTTTTCACAAACTACGATTATGAGGATCATAAGTGGGATCCAAAAGTAACTAAAAGACTCCAAAAAAAGGATTTGGGGCTCGCAACATAATCGAGCCACATTTTTGTAAGATCAATACAAAATGTCGGTAACTACCAACTTTCTTCGCTTCAAATTGTGTAATGTGGGCGCCAAAAACATGAGCTTTCACCAGGACGGCATCACAGCGGATTTCAATTTTACATACTTTTATATAATTTATTAGAAAAGGACCATATCGAAACAAAATGTCACGCAAAGCGATAAATTTATTTAATATTTTTTAAGTCTGTGTTCTTACTACTATTTTTCTTAAATCAAATTTACTTTCAGTCTGTCTGGGCAGAATTAAAACTTGTGGGGAAAATCAAGCTCATCTTTTTCTATATTAAAAGAAAAATCTGCATTTTTCGAAATTTTTTACAAAAATTTTAAAAAAAAATTTTTTTGCTCCAAATTTTGTAACAAAATAAAACTTTTCAATATCGATTCATATATATACGAAATATAGCGAAATCAGAAATTTCAAATACAAACAATCTAAATCAATTTTTGGTACCAAAAAGTTAGTCTAGTGATAAAAAATCTGTTTATGAGTGCAATTGACTTAAACGTTTGACTGCCTCATGAGATAGTAATAAATTGTATTCCATACAAGTTGTTATCAATAGAATGAACAAGAAGTTTACAATTTTCCTCGCTCACGATGTTGTTTCGCTAGCGCTCACTAACGTATGGAGGTCAGAAAACTATTTGGCAGACTCATCTAGTTTTATCTACCACACGCATTAATGAATGTCAACCCATTTAGTTCATTACTAAATTCACATTTAGTTCACTTTATTTGCTCTCAACCGTTTGCCTGATGATCAAAATATTGGCTAAATGTTAAAGAAACAACATCGTCAGCCAGACAAATGTAGAGTTTTCTTTTCTGGCATAAGATATTGGCATCATGTCGGACAAGCGCCTTGAGGGATGAATTGGTAGAGTATCCTACAAAGAGTCCCTGAAATCTCAGGTTCGATTCCCGGCAAAAGCTCTAGGTGTTTCTGCGCACAAGCGAAAAGTTTCGCAGCTTTGCGTTTAAGAAAAAACTTTTAATATATTGCATACACCCAGGAAAATTTTGGAATATTTTATAAATTCAATCATTTAAAACAATTTTTTTTTTTTGTTCCTCCAAAGGCAATAACGTATTTAAAATAGTTTATAAAACATTTCCCATAAACGTTATAAAACGTTATCCACGGCCTTTGCAGGAATCGAACCGGCGCCCCCGGAGACTCTTATCAGGGTACTCTACCAATTCATCTGTCGAGTTTTCGCAGCTGCTTTATTCTTTTATAAACCATTTTAAGTCTATTTTGTGCAACATGAGTGTTTTTCACATTGTAATTCGTTTACGTTTTAAAAAACAATTTGGAACTCACTTTTGTAGTTGAGATTTTTTCGTAAAATTTCTCAGTTTTTTAGTTCAGCGCTAATGAAATGGCCCTCTCAAATTGGTATAGGCACATTTTTAATAAGCTTTCGCGTTTTTCCAGTTCTTATACACTCGTTTAAGTCTATTTTTAATTTTTAAAAATATGTTACAGTTGGCGAACAAACTGTGTATTTTGTAGCTGCTTGATTCTTGTAAAATATTATGTTTGCACTTTCTACACTTTTAGCAGGTTTTCGTGCTTTCCTTTCGTCAATTTTTATATTTATGCTTTTTGCACTTTTATAAACTGTTTGAAGACTAAACTTAATTATTTATTTCCTATAAGAGTCAATTCCAGTGAATTAACTTAGATCTAAAAACAGACCTTATTGTTTTCTAATTACTGATGAGTTGATTAGCAGCAAAGAAATATCGGCGGCATAATCAAGAGGCCTGAGAAAGACAGAAAGTATTAATAAGGTCCTAATATAATCAGCCCAATCATGAATATTCTCATGGAATTTTATTTCTAAGGAAAATACGTTTCTCGAGAAAAATTCCTCCAATCATAAATTACCTGAGAAACAAAAAAATAAAAGTTGATAATATCGAAATTTTTTATAGGAAAAAACAAAAAACATATGTTTTTAAAATACCTATTTTTGCCTCCGCCGACTATTTTTCCCCTTCGATGTGGCTAAAACAGGGAAGGTTAAAAAAATTTCCTAAGGAATTTATCAACATAATAAGAGGAATGGGAAAAGAGAAAAAATTCTCACGGAATTATCATTCATGATTGGGCTGAATATGTTTGAAGACTATTTAGCAACTTAAGAACTTTTCGCAATTTTTCGCCACTTGTGTTTCTGTACTTCCTCCACATTTCATTGAATTATTTCAGTCTCTTTGTGCATTTTGTTTTCTCTTAGAGAGTTATTACGTTTTTGTAAACTATTTGGTGCTTATTTTCGTAGTTTGCGATTTTTTCGCGAGTTTTCACTGACCTTTGTCAAATCTATTTTTGCACGTCGGCTTCTGCGTGATCATAAACTATTTTAGTCTATTTTTGCATTTTAAGAATTTTTCGCATGTTTTGTGATTTCTTCCAGTTCTGCGTGCTGTCACTTTTTTACTTTCTTTGAAACTTTAAAGTTTTCCCTCAGCTACGTTTTTGTGCCTCTTTTTTCATTTTTATAAACTGTTCCAGTCTATATTTTCATTTTGTACAATTCTCATTAGACTTTGCGGTTTTTTCAGTTACAATTTCTTGTAGATCTTTAACGTTTTTTAAATTAACTTAAATCGATTTTTTCACTTTATAAATTTTTTTCAAGTCTCCGCAGTTTTTTTTTTCAAATTATGTTTTTGTACCTCTTTTATTTTGCTATAAAATATTTTGCCGATTTTAACGTTTTGAAAACTTTGCACAGTTTTTCATCAGTTGCTCTTCTATGTTTTTTACATTTTTATATTTATATTTAAGGCTATTTTCAGCAGTTTAACATTTAAAACTATTCAAAAACAATTTTTCCCCTTTGAAAATGTTTTTTAGGTTTTTCGTTGGTTGTGTTTTTGTACCTCTTTTATGTTTTTCTAAACACTATTTTATAGTTTTTAATTTTCAAATATGAACTAAATTGTTTATTTGCTTTAAGAGCCAATTGAAATGTATTAATTCAGGTCCAAAAATGAACCTTTTCAAAAATATTTGTTGTATTTTTCAGCTGTCTAGATGCCGACATTTCGTTGGTGCTAATCAACTCATCAGTAGACTTGAAAAATTCTTAAAAGTTTGTTTGAAACTTTACTACTTATTCCACAATTCTCATGAACAAAATGAGAATCAGAAATGTTCAAACAAACCTTTAATACAACAAACATTTCTATTTTCGTCTTGCAACTCTTTTACTCTTCTTTGCAACCTTCTATACAACGAGTCATATTTGAATATTCAAAAACTTTTACTTTTTGATACTTTCAAAAATACAAATCGTAGTAACCGATGGTGACTCGTTGTATAGAAGGTTGCAAAGAAGAGTAAAAGAGTTGCAAGACGAAAACAGAAATGTTTGTTGTATTAAAGGTTTGTTTGAACATTTCTGATTCTCATTTTGTTCATGAGAATTGTGGAATAAGTAGTAAAGTTTCAAACAAACTTTTAAGAATTTTTCAAGTCTACTGATGAGTTGATTAGCACCAACGAAATGTCGGCATCTAGACAGCTGAAAAATACAACAAATATTTTTGAAAAGGTTCATTTTTGGACCTGAATTAATAGTTTTTAATTTTCAAAATTTTATGCGGCTTCTCGCCTTTTTTCACAGTTAAAACAATTTTTGTTTCCTTCTTTTGTTTTTTATTGAAAATAACAAGAAATCACTCAAAATTGTTATTATTTTCAATAGATATTTCCAAACGAAAACTAATTTCGCAAATACATAAACAGGCATCTTTACTGCTCAAGAAGTCGACTGTTGGTACAGTGATGCACTCATACTTTTGGATCAAAATGAAGATTGAACTGAATTTTTGCTGATTTTTAGGGGAATATAGTTGGCGAAAAAAATGCCACATCTTTAAAATAGCACATACATATTTCTTCTTCAGAAAAGAACACCATAAATGCGAAACGTAAAGGGCATGAAAAGTTTTTCTTAGCAAAAACAAATGCCATTGTTTACAATAATAAATTTATAAATATTTTGATTTATTCAACCTGATAAAATATACAATAGTTACATGCAAAATTGCACTGTTTTTCGCATTAATAGTTAATGCCACCAAAATCGGCTTAAACTACATAATCAAAAGAACTCAATAAAAATGTCAAATACAAAGAAAGGAATAAGACCGTAAAACAAATCAAATACTAATCATGTGGTGTTGATGAGGGTGGTGTCACGTTTTTATGATTTTTCTTCAGTTATCAACCAGAGGAATTGGCTGCAATGATAATAACAATAATAATACTTAGTGTAGCAACAATCCCATTGAACTATTGGAATTGTACTTAAAACAGCTGACACGATAACAATATGGAAAAAAAACCACATGGATTAACAGCGACCACAACATCAAAATCAAAAGCAACAGAAACAGAAACAGAAAAGAAATTGTTAATAAAATCGTTTACATCACACGTTTAGTGCACAAAACATGCTTTACTTGTCGTTTTATTGATTTAAACAAAGAGTTTCAGCAACATTTTTATTTATTTCCATTTAAAAACTAAATCAATCAGCTAAAACCTCAGCAACAACAAAAACAACAAACAGCAGCCTCATTATTTTATGTCAATATAAGAAAAAGAAAAGAAATATAAAACAAATTCATTGTTAATGTAATTCGCATCAGTTTGTTGTTTGATGTGTAAGAAAATATTTAAGTTAAATAGTAATAGATCACGCCCGTTTGCAGTCTGTGGCAGAGTTTGAAATGTACTCTTGGGTTTTTGTGGGACAGACAGGCAGACCGACAGACTACAAAAGTGACAGCTTAAAGAGCAAAACAGAACAACAAAGCCAGTATTTGCATGGCATGCAGAAAATGAACCGCCCGCCATCTTTTCAGTACCGACTTTATCACAACTACTTGTGTTACAGGCAACATTTGGTGTTCCAACTCCAATCACAGTGAGTGCAAGTAACCAAAATAGCAACAGAAAAAAATAGCAATTTTTCAAGCATTTTGCTTCACATGATTGGCACATTTACGCTGACATTCTTCTATTGTAGAAACTAAACTTTTGTCTTAACAATACAATGTCGCACGTAGTTCAAATAAAATTATTTACAGTCGACAGTAAAACAAATGACACTTCACGAAGGCCGCAGAGCAAAACAGCGGCCAAAACTTGCAAGACGTTCTAGCAGGAGCTGCCATAAAAAGCACAAAAATCCGGACAGGACATTTATAAAGTCAACTTTAGAGTCTTATTTCATGTAGTTACTAGAGCACTGCAACGATCTACCTATTTTTATGATCTACAGACACCCATCTCAAGGCACATTGTAAATTTTTGCTTCAATTATAATGATATTTACTCCTCCAAGTTTAAAGCATTATTGAATTATCTGGGGGCATGAAAACTGCCGAAAAAGGCAATTTGTCTAGCTTTAGACGTTATAGAGAACATAATATTGCTGTCGCAACCAAACCTGTACCTAAGTAATGATGTCACCACTCATTTCAACAAGGTTTTACTGCTACACTTTAACACCGGTATTCATAAAAAATAAAACGTTGCTCAAATACATTTTAGAACAAATTTTATACCAAAAATTTGTTGTAAAATGTGTTTCAACAAATATTTTATTTTTTATGAATACCGGTGTAAATGTTTCGAAGCTTAGTGAAGACGGCAACACTATTAAATAAAACTTCAAGGCAAACATTTTGTTTAGCTTATGCGTGTAAACAAAGTGCATAAAATAAATTTTATACTATAATAAAGCCTAAAAATATTTCATAACACGTCAGTTCTACTTTCCAAGCATCTTGCATGCCATTTCTTTTTCAGTTAAACCAATTTTAAGCACCACTGCTGTGTTAAACAAAACAAAAAAGAGAGTTACACTTTAAATGATGCCAAAAGATTGCTGCAAACAGCATTTAATGACTTCTACTAAAAACAACACACAAAAAATACCTGCATACATATTTACATTTGCAATATTGAATTAACAATTTCTGGCATCAAATATACAAAACTCACAACATATTGTTTGCCTGTCTGCCTGCCTGCCTGCCTGCTCGCAAGTAAAAAATTGTGTTCGTTGCCAAAGACCAAGTGACATATTTTGCAAATAAGTGTTGCAATAAAGATTTGCAATATTAACTGATGGCAAAATAATTAAAGAAATTTTATCATACATTTTATACATTTATTATACATTTTATATTAATTGAATTTAATTTTTGTAATAATGCATTCAAAAGTTTTCGTGACAACTTTCGAGCAGTCGCTCATATCCGTAAATGTCTATTTTTAGACACTTGACCCCAACACTTAACTGCGAGAAATTCTTCTCGTCTATATAGACTTGGTGCAGTGATTTACATCGGTACCTACCGCTGTGATGAAAATAAGACGCCCTACTACCGCCCCCCGAAGAGTGGTTTAACAGTCACGAGGGTGGAAATTTATTTGCTTTGTTATGTTGGCCCATAATTATACACCTTGCTAAGCAGATTAAGCTACATATCTATTAGATTTTCACACACACTGCAAGGGACTCTTAGAATACAATATGGCAGCCCGAATTGCTATATAAAGCATTAGGAAGCTAAGCCGACCTGATAACTCCCTATAATATAGAGCATTACAAAAAAGATCTTATTCCAACTCAACAGCATTACAAGCTAATTTTTGCAGTTAACCTCAGCCAATAAACTTCAGTTGAGCTAAAGATCTCACACTGAAAGAATTTTCGTTCACAGTTCCAATGAATTCATTTCATTAAAATTTTTTCATTAATCCAATGAAAATGTTCAATACGGCAATGAATTTTCATAGATCTAATGAATAAATTTCATTAAAAATGTTTCATTAGTTTTCACAATTTCCTTGAAAAATATTATTGGATTTATGAATAAATGTCATCAAATCAATGAACAATTTCATTAAATCAATGTATTCGTTCATTGTGTTGACAATTCTCATTCGATATGTAAAGAACTTTGCAAAAGTCTACTGCGAGTAACACCTAAAAAGTGACATCACACATAAAACGGCATTTTTTTTTTTTTTTTTTTTTTTTGGAATATCTGTTAATAAGTAACCAAACAAACACGCCACTCTTTGTAGACTTCATGGAATGCATTCAATGTAATAATATCAAACACAAAAAAAAATAATAAGATTATACGTAACCTTAATAATATACATTTTTCAAAATTATGTTCCGTTTTCATTAGATCAATAAACAAATTCCTATATTTAATGAATTGTTTCATTTAGTTAATGATTTTTTGTCATTTATCCAATGAAATACTTCATTAGCTTAAAAGACTAAAATTCATATATTTAATGAAACGATCATTAATATAATTTTAATAAATCAGAATTCATTGATTCCATGAACCCCAACATTGCTTGAAAAATAATAAATTCCTTTATTAAAATTCCTTGGATTTATGAACGAAATTTCTTTAGTGCAGAACTGAAAAAATAATTCCATTCACTAGTACTTAAATTATACCCAGGCGGTTTACGGTAAGTAGGGGGTACCTGAAAGCAAGTACATTGCGCTTGTTTTAAGCGTGAACTGTTCAAGTGATAAATACTTAATTTAAGCCATATTTAATACCGATTTTGGATTGATTTCAGTCATATTTAGTTCCAATTTTGAATTGAATATGGATAAAACCTGTACTTAAAAATGGGATGCTTGTATTCGATTTTAGAATATCCATACATACCGCACTTGTCACACCGTTTGGACTTGATTTAAGTACTCGAGAATGGAATTGGTTTTGAATCTGATCATGCACTGATTTGATATTTTTGAATTCCAAATCCAATTCCAAAGTTAGAAATAATTCGCTCCGCTTTGTTAATTCAATAATAATTTAACACTTATTTTATCTCTTTCGGGGACTTGAACCTGGAACCTAACTATTGTCACTCAATCCACTCTACCGATTCTGCTGAGAATGGTGTTTAGTTGAAAAATTAGCTGCAACTTTCGAAACGTGTGAGATGAGGCCTAATATGTAGGTAAGATTACTAAATTACCAATTAATAAGAACAAAGTTAAGGTAAGACCTAGAGGTCGTCTTTACACACAAAAACTTCATAAGTTTTTAAAAACGTGTTTGGCAGATTTTAATGAAATTGTAAACACGAACAGCTCTTCGTCTGCCAAGTGATTTAGGTTAAGCCTATTGCATGGAAATAAGGAACTCTTGCTGTTCAAATCAGTCTTGTACTTGGCTGAATTTATTTCAATTCCTACTCCTAGAACAAACAATTACATCGATATCAATTCCAATTGAAAAAATATTCATGAAATTTAACTAAATAAACTTTATTTTAATTAAGTATATGTATGCATACGTATTTGTAATATTCTCTGTTTGGATTGGTTTGTTTCTTTATTTACTAAGTAAATAAATTGATTTATGACTAACTCTTAACAAGCCATTAAATACTTGTTTTGATTATTATAAATAAATAATAGTGTTTTACTATTGACTATTAAAATAGTTAATAGTTGTTTAGCTTTCCATTTAAATGCATTTTGTTGTCACTGAATTTGATGACAATTAACGCATGTTTCAATAGAACCGCTAAAAGAGTCAGTATGTGACTTGAATTTGTTGCAGTTTTTGTTTTTCTTGTAGTCGTTGTAAAGCGGCAAAGAGTTGCTTGTTAAAATATTTATGTTAAAATATTTATATTATATTATACTTTTATATTATAGTAATAATGATAAGGGGTTCTAAAAGATCGTAAATCAAACAAAAATTGTGACTGTAGAGTGTTAAATTACACATACTCAGTTGAAGTGTTTGGGGTGCAATGAAAACAGGTGAATATAAAGAGTTAATGGTGGCAATAATATCAGTGTGTTTTTTTTATTATCTAAGAACCAATGCAAAAAATAACGAATTCCTAAAACAAATAAAAAAAGCTTTCCAAGTAACAAATATGTATGTTCAAGTCTGGCATCACTGCCACCCAGTAATTACTTAACGAGGAAAATACACAAATATGTATGTATGTAGGTACGCAAGCAAATACATATTCTCACTGCATTTATTATTACAATTATATTTGAAGAAGACTTACTCATCGGCAAAACCCCAGAACGAATTTTTATTAAATAAAGTGGTTGACTGTAACAGTAAACAACATCCATTCATTTGACTCTCCATTATGAGCGCTAAAACTTATAAAAATAAGCTGCTCATAATTCAGTCGAAACTGAGACGTTCTCTGCAATGGAGGCATTATTAAAGCAAATAATTCAAATCTTCGTTATTGTAAACCTTATCACGCAGATTTTCAGTTTATCCTGTAGTGTGAATTATTTCAATGACGCCTGGCTGGGTGAATGGCGCTTGCTGCTCACACGTGAGGGAAAAAATCAATATCAATTATTTCGAGATCAAAGAATTGCCGCCAATAAAAACATTTTCATGGTTTGTAATAGTCAAAGTCAGCCAATTACAGTGGCTTGCAACTCTAATCAACGATTCAGCAAGACTCTTCCTCTGCAAAACAAGTGTCAAGAAAATGAGAGCTTACAGCCAAAACGTATCACGGAGCAGACTTCGTATTGCCCGTACACACTTTACAAAATCGGTTTCAACGTTGAAATCGGTGCCAGCACACAATTCCATGAGACCTATCGGGTATGTTTCGATAACAAACACCTGAGACCGTTATTCACCATAAACAAAGTGTATCCAGTAGGTGGGTGAAGTACATTTTTTAGATATTTTTTAAACTTTAAATGCTAAATCATTATTAATATTTCATTAGGTGGCAGCCGTCCCAAGTTTTTAGAATTTAACTCCGATGACATATTCAATGCCAAACAGTTTTCAGCCTTCTCTCGTCGGTCTTCATTTCAGAGATTCAATAAATTATTGGGCAATAATCAAAAGTACATGAGCGATACCAATCTCGATCATATTATTGATCGAGGTCACTTAACGCCAAGCGCAGACTTCACCCTGACCAACCTCAAACGTTCCACCTTCAAAATGATAAATGTTATACCACAATTTAAGACCATTGACAATGGTAATTGGCGTCGCATAGAGGAGTGGACTCGAGACCGCTCGCGTACACCCGGCATTGCTTGTACTGGAGTTTTAGATTGTAATTTGGATGCCACCAACCCTGCCGAATTGAATTGTGTAGTACAATTGCAAGACGCCAGAGGCAGATGGGTGCCAATGTTCTTGGCCGACGATCGTAAAATTCCCATTCCCTTGTGGTCATATAAAATAGTGAAAAATCCCCAAGCCGCTTTAGTATTTTTGACTCTAAATAATATTTATCACAAAGGCGATGTTCCAGTACCTCATAATAGATGCAAGGAAATTGAGTGCCCCTTCAAACTGAGTCAAACTGTTAAGGAAGGTCGCACTTTTTGTTGTGATTACGATGATTTTATCAGCAGAAATGTGCCCTATTTAAAAGGAGTATGTTAATACAAAAATACAAATTAATAGTAAAGGCTTACAAAGATAAGTTAATAAACATTAGTGCAATAATATACCAAAGACGCGTCCCATAGACATCAACAAAAAATTTATTCATATCTCAGAATTTAAACACAGATACATTGATCGATAGATAACAGCACAACTCCAAAGAATTTCAGAAATTAGATTTGTTCAAATTTGAACAAAAATTAAACTCACAGAAAACCCAACAGAGCAGTGATGTATTTTAACATAAAGACAATGACAAAAAAAACATAATTTTTGACTCCATGACACCTATCAACGCGGGGCTGACAACATTTACATCAGCTGATTGAAACAAACTACCATCAGACCAACAACTTTCACTGGATTTGATGTCAAAAGATCATCAATGCGATAACATGCTAACATCAGACCAACTACAATTTGGACTCCAATTGATATTAAAAACTCATTCGTCCGTCAATATAAACACATCATAGAGAGGACTTCAGCTAAAAAAAAGATTTAAATTAGAGGAGAAAAACTACTGAAATTAGTTTAAAGAAAAGTTTTATTCTTAATTTATGTCTATATTATTTGATCTTTAGATTGTTAAATTAATTATTCAAGCTTTTGATCTTTGGTTTTTTTTATAAAAAATAATTTTAAACACTTATTTATTTATTTTCAATATTTCGTCAACAATTTGTTGGCATCTTTAGGAAAAAAAAAATTCTTAATAATTTTATCGGGCTTAAGTTCGATTTTATTTCCTCAAAATTGATATATAGTTCGACTATAAAGTTAAAGTAACGCTTAAAAACCGCTAAGCCAGATGTAAAGTTTGAAAAGCGTTGTCATCACTGATACAATAGCAACAAACACAAAAATCAATTGAATGTTGATAAGAGAATATAAAATGTATTCCAATCAGTAGAAATACACAGTTGGAAAATTGAAAATTAATCAGTAAGATTAATTTAATATAGACAGTCAGTATTGAGAATACCAGCTAATATAATAACAAAACAGTGCTGCTAAAAAAACAGTATGCAATTAGTCATGACCTGGGTCATGAGTTCGGGTGTTGATGATCATGGTGGTGGACGTGAAACAGCCAGGATATGTACCCCAGCCAGAGTGTCTTTAACTTTACTTTTCTTGTATTCCTTAAAAATTCTGATCACTGTATTTGTATCACAAAAAAGTCTTTCTCCGAGAAAGTAAAATCGAATTATTTAATAAACATATAGCTCGACTATAGAGTTAAATGAATGCTTGAAATGTTTGATTATTAAAATAGTTATAGAAAAAACTTCTAATGCCTAAAATAATTTTTTTAAAAATCCGCCAGGCCCAGGATGTCACTCGATATCGATTGCTCACTTATTTACAGGCCAAACAATAACAATTTTTTAAATTCGTTTTATTGTTTTCAGCGTCTCTGTTCAAGGGAACGATGTCGAGTGACCTCGTGAGTCTGGCACATGAGTTCTTATAATAAAATTCTTACATTAGATTTTTTTCTTAAACCGTTTGCTATGTCCACCCTCATTGCAAGCACTTTAAAAAGCAGAGTACAAAAATAAGCTAATTTGGTAATAGATATAGACAAAAATTTTCAATATTATATACCATAAAATTGATGACATTTAATTTGTGGCAAAATTCTCTGCTGACTTTTGTCATCAGATTAATTTCAGTTTTTAGGCCGCTGATGTCGCTTTACATAAAGTCAAAGTTCTGATGATAACCTGTCAGCAGTATGAAGATACATTTTTGCATGAGTGCAATCAACAAAAAAGTTAATTGAGTTACTTCAAGAAAATAGTTGTGAAATTTCGTTGTGTAAAAAAAAAGTTTTAATAAATTCAAATTACTATAATGCACTCACTATTTATTTGCATTTGAAAAATCTCAAGTTTATGGGGAAAAAAAATTGCTATCGACCATTTTTTATCTCTAAACCAAAAATTAATTACACGTTTTATATTTCAAATTGCTGACAATTTGACACCATGCCAGTGTTGTTGGTTTTTGGTATTTTTATTTTTTACCATTTTTCAATTTGTTCATAATTCTTTTAACACCTCAAAAGAATCACGTCAAAAGCCCAGCCTACTAAATGTTTATCGATTGATTACGCACCATAATATTCGGGTTTTTTTTTTTCATTTTAATTTAATAAAATTGTTAACATTTAAAGGCGTTTTCGCTGGCCTTTTGAAAAAATACCAATCACTTTGAGAAATACAAATCAAAACCCATACAAAACAAATTCTACTCGATTTATGACTTTAAATAGTAAAAGTGATTTGTGTGTTATTTTTATCTGTTCTTTTTTTTCAATACCATTTCATTTAAACCAATTGTTTTAAATCCATTTTTGCTCAAAAGAAATTGCTTTAAAAAGTAGTGCTGGTTTTTGCTCATTAATTAGTCTGCTGTGGCATTTTCAACTTTTAGCTTAAATATTGATTGAGTTTTGAAATCAAGAAATTTTTCCTTTTTCCCCCAAGTCGAGTGGAATTAATAACATTTGTTTGCTGATTGTTGAGAAAACAATGCGGAAGATTTTGTTTAGTTGTATTTAAATAGCGAAATGCGGGTAATTAAATGATTGCAAAACAAATGAGGGACTTTGAGTTTTGTTTAAGAAAAGAGAGGAAACAAAAAAAGCCTCTGGAAATAAATAGTTTAAACACAATTGAAAAATGTTCTTATTTTTTGTGAGTTTTAGCTTTTTAAATTTTTACACCGGTATTTATAAAAAATAAAACGTTGCTCAAAAACATTTTAGAACAAATTTTATATGAAAAATTTGTTGTAAAATGTATCTCAACAATGTTTTATTTTTTGTGAATACTGGGGCCGGATTCTGGCATTCGTGATCGAATATACTCGATAATAAAAACAATGTAGAGCAAAAACAAAATGAGCAACAAGCACACAGCATTCTATAACGAAATCGTTCGATCACGAGTGCCAGAATTTGGGCCCTGGTGTTAGTTTCTATTTTCAAAAATGAACTTAATTATTTATTTGCTTTAAGAGCGAACTGAATTATTTTAGGTCTAAAAACAGACCTTATAAATGTTTTCTGTCTTTTTCAGAGACGTCATCAGTAGACTTGTAAAAAATTCTTAAAAGAATGTTTCAAACTCAACTACTCATTCCAAAATTCCCATGACCAAAATAGGAATCGGAAATTCTCAAACAAACTTTTAATACTTTAGGGGCACAAAAAATGTCGACCTTATATCTCAAGGTAAACCGAAAATGTCTTGTCTTGCTTTGAAAACATAGATCGCAATTTGCCAGGTTTGATTTTTTGTCGAGATATAACTACGTTGCAACAAAGGACCGATATGTTATATTTTGGGATGGAAATGTGGATTTTTGTGTTCCTGTACTTTTGTGCATTTTTCTCCATTATGGAGAGAATTTCCTAATTGCTCTCAATTCACCAAACTTTGCCCAAAAAGTACAGGATCAAACTCAATATTTCATGTTTATTAAACGCTTAACTAACAAACATTGTATAGATATTTGTCAAATGGCCACTTAATTAACAAGCCATATTTTTATAAGCAAGGCCGCTAAAGTCATAGTAACTGAAATCGTAATAGGTGTTGTCGTGATGGTTTTATTGCCGTCTCTGTTTTCCCTCTGTATAATCGAAAGTTTGCAGTATTGATTATTGATTGTAATGCGTTAGCTGCTGTTAAGTGGATAGTGTCGAATATATAAACACTGGGTACTAAACAAACAAATTAGCAGTAGCTAATTTTGGTTTACTCAACTTTGCAAAATTAAATGTTCTGTTTTATGTTATAATTTTTTCGTATATCAAGCGTTCTCCACTTCACCTTTCCGCCCATTATTCCCTCTTTCCGCCTTCCCGTTTTCTCAGTTCCAGTACAATAAAATGTACATGTAGGGTTCATCTCCTGAGTACTGGTCCAGGATGAAATATAATTGGTATACAACTTAAAGTTTATGACCGCATTAGTGCTGATGAGAAGTATGGCAGCTTCGAAACAGCCAGTTGGATTCCAGCCAAGGTCGCAGTTTTGATTTAGGAGGGTGCTTAATTTAATTAGTATCAGTCATAGCAATCATTTGAATCAAAGCTCAAATGGAATAAATGGTAATACGCACTGCTTTCGATTCAACTCATAATTTAGTGAGAGAACTTATTTGATAAAAGTTCGTTAATTTTCAATTAGCATAAGATAAATAAATATGTATGTGAATTTAGCTTTATACTCTCTGGCATAAAAGCTTTGCTTTATTTTGTTTTTTTTTTAATATTTATTATAAATTTTAGTGGATCACGATTACATGTAGAAAAGTGTATTTATCATTATAATTCATTAAGATATGAAAAAAATTGTTTGTATGTGTATCGTTTCAATGTCACTGTATCACTTTCATTTCATATACTCGTATCATGACATCTTAATCGCTGGGATTTGAAAGCATGTGGGTGGGTGACTATGAAAACTTTTGTTCAAAAAGAAAATACAAACAAATAAAAAACAAAGTGTGTGGCTTTTTTTCTGGTTATTGACATGAAATAAATTCAATTAAGCAAATGCAGGCCCACTAATGACTCGAAAATGCAAACTATGTACATTAGGGCGGGTCAATTCCGCAATCGATATTGTGGCATGGATTTTTCTAAGCTTCTGGCATGAAAAAAAATTTTCACATATCAAAAAGATCATTTTCAAGGCTTGCGATTTTTATTTTTTTCTTGCATTTTTGTATCGAAGCCCCCCTGGAAGGGCACTCTACAAAGTAAGGGGAAAAAGTTATTGGGGCTTGGTAGTATCCTTGACTCCTATACGGACACTGATTAGTCCCAGGGAAGCAGTTTTAATAACCTTGGAAACTTTGTCTCCCCCCTACCCTCACGCCAACTTGCTCCATGGTGCCCGTGGAGGAGTGAAATGCATAACCAACCCCCCAATATTTCTCGCACACCCACCCCGTACCTATCCTACCTTCTTAGCGGCGCTTACAGACAAAACTAAAAAAAAAATTGAAATCGGACGGCTCGAAAATGATTCTTTTGATGAGTTGCAGTGATTTTTTTTTTCATGCCGAAAACTGTAGAGAAATCGATGGCACAATATCGATGACAAATCGACCTGCCCTAATGTATATACGTACTTAGATTTGTTTGTATTTCAAAGTTTTTATTACAAAAACAGTTGTGTAACAGTTTTTGGCCTCAAATGTGCAGCGAAATTGGCTGAACTTATAGTTCTTAAGAGCATTTATCGTTTACTTTCATTTTGTCAGACTTTGCAAACTTAACGCCTGAGTATTGAGGTGCATATACCTTATAAAATATACTTTGATGCAGGAAAAAATTATTTTTTAATAATTCTACCATCCATAAACCGATTTCTAAAATTATTTCTTCCTTTCGAAAGAGTTTGTTAACAAAATGAACACTAAGGCAAAGAAAAAACAGAATGCGAGCGCACAAAACAGCTGACCGAATCAATTAAATTCTGAAATAATTTTGTAAATCAGATGTCAGTCAGTCCGACAAATGGATTTTAAATACTTTCCTAAATTTACAAATCGATTTTCAAAATTATTTCTTCATTCTGAGATGTTTTATCAACTAGTAATCCACACAAAAACAAAACAAAATCGATAGCACAATATCGAGACATGTTTGTCCATACAAATCCAACCGGCCTAATGTACACATGTCTGTATGTATGTATGTATGTATGTATGTATGTATGTATGTATGTATGTATGTATGTACGTATATCAGCAACATCTTGCAACACTGGCAAACTGTGAAAAGAGTCCGTTTCACAAAAGAATGCTTGGAGTTTGTGGCATAATGTTGTTTGAGTTGTTTGCAGTATTGTAAGTTGTACTAAATTATTCCACATGTCTCTTTTTTTTATCAACTTTCTTCCCCCAGCACAACAGATGGCTTTCCATTATTAAGATTTTTTTCTACGTAATTAAATTTATGCATCATTGTTTGTTAAATGAAAAAATTGAATTGCATCTTTCATTTTTCAAACTCATTTCAGATATTTTGACACAGATAAATAAGTTTGTTTTATTTTTTAATTTAGTTATTGTAATTAAGAATTGTTTTAAGCAAAAGTTGATTGAATATTTTTAAGGTTTGTTTTTATAAATTAAATTTATTATAACATTTTTTCACTTACATCTGTATATGCATATATTTCTGCATTAGTATTTAGCAAAATCTATCAAAATTGTTTATGCAATTAGAAGTCCACTTTTTTCTTAAACTGATTGGCCAGTTCTTTTTCGCGTTGAAAATTCTGCAAACAAATTTGACTTTATATGGTGAAAAATAGCATAATGAAAAAACAATTGAAGACCATAAATTAATAAAATCAAAAAAAAAAAAAAAAAAAGGCACTGGAAAGAACATAAAGGTTTTACCACACCTTTGTTGCACTGGTAGTTGCAACAGTGGTATTAGAGGCTGAAATATCGAAAAGAAAAAAAATTCGCCCACGCTCTGCTTGTCGGCGCCATTTTTTCCCGGTTGTTGTAAATCCGTATTGTGCGTTTGAGCAAATGTTTGGTATTCTACAAGAAATTTTAACATTGATGCTGGCATAAATTGCCGCTGACTTTGTCGATGGCATTTTTGGTATTGTGCCTGCAGGCAAATTGTTGAAACATGCATTCAACGTGTTTCTTGATACTAACTGATTTTCTAAATTTGCTATTTTTATTAGTACTGTTGTGTTATTGTCCAAATAAAAATTTTGAAATAAATTATAAAAGTATTATCACTACTTTATTTAATCTAATAGAAATTTCTTCTAAGATTAAATTTAAGTGCTGTAGAAAATTAGCAAAAAAAAAAAAATGGAAAAGAAAAATGTTTTTATTTAAAAATTATTTTAGTTATTTATTTGCTACAAGAGCAAGAGAATGGAAATGTATTATTCTGGATCAAAAACAAAACTTGTTAATGTTTTCTGTCTTTTTCAGCCGTCTATATGCCGCCGACATTTCAAAAATTCTTAAAAGAATGTTTGAAACCCAACTATTTATTCGAAAATTCCCATAAACAAAATGAGAATCAGAAATGTCCGAACAAACCTTTAATACAAAATTTTTTTTTCGTTTTGCAACACTTTTACTCTTCTTCACAACTTTCACACGACCATAGACCATATGTCGGCGGTAGCATATATAAGACTGATAAATATTAATAAGGTTTATTTTTAGACCTAAAATAGCTTTTTAATTAATTTAAATAAATAAAATATTTAAATTACAAATTCCATTCAATTGGAATAGTGTAATAATTAGAAAAGAATCCATCACTTTCCAGAGGATACCGCAGAGGTGCATTTTCTAACAATTGTTAGAAATTATATTTTTAAGGAAAAATTAGAAAATATTACGATGCTCTCACCAATTGGGAAGTGTTTAGCAAATGTTGGACGTTTCACCAAAAATAACAAAAAAAAAAAGATGGATCAAATGACGCAATAATTAAATAGATTAATTTCACTTTTCTAACAATATCAATAAATAGACAACTTAAAAAATACCGTATTAGTATTGATGTCGTGTGAAAGTGATGTAGTTTTAGCATTGACACAGTTGCCGCCGTCTGCAAGCAGACTAAGGGCAATTATTTTATAAAGCATTTGGCTTTCTGTCAAACCTCTCATGTGTTACATAAGATAGACTAAAATTATTTAGGTGATTTTTTGCTTCAGCTTAGTTGCTGGTAATAGAATATGAAATGAAATTTTTT
The DNA here is from genome assembly GCA_963662145.1 of Sturmia bella. Lineage (NCBI taxonomy): Eukaryota > Metazoa > Arthropoda > Insecta > Diptera > Tachinidae > Sturmia > Sturmia bella. The sequence goes on from OY759170.1 coordinate 59,536,590, forward strand.
CAAAGTTCTTCGAGTCTACGGACGAGTTGAGCAGCATTAACGAAGGGTCGGCGGTAAGAAAGCTAGACAGAAAACGAAGCAGAAGACTACTAGTATTTTCATTTCCGTTTCTACACCATTTTAGTTTAATTCGCTGCTTTATTCCTGAATTCGCATTTTTTAATTATATTAGAACAAAAGAAATAATATATTTTTACAGAGTAGTTGTGGTATTTTTAAAAGAAAAAAAATTCATCAATTAAATAGAATGAGAGAATACAGACTTCACCATCTCTGGGACTAGAAATTGTGAACGTTCTGCTTTTTTATGTTTCAATTGATTTGCTGATACATTTTTCCTTTAAAAATAACAAATCTACTTTGTGAGAATGTCAAGCATTTCTTTTGCTTTATTTGCAAAATGCAAGTCTAGGAAGAAAGCAGCGAAAAAAAAAATAAAAACGACTTAGAAACGGCAATTATGATGGCAGTGAGAATAGCGCCGAATTTTGAGGAGTCAAATATATGACCAACCCCCAATAACCACGCCACCATAGAGAGACTTCCATACACAAAATTGAAATTCAGACACCTCGAAAGTAATTTTTTTCATTTGTCGGAGGGAAACTTTTCTTCTTCATCCCAAAATCTATTGGAAAATCAATGGCACAATGTCAATCGCTAATCCGACCCACTCCAATCCGACAAACCTTACATTCTGTTTGCTTTCATGTCCTTATGAAAATCATATTCTAAATTCTTTTTGTATCGCTTTATACTTTCTTTCTGGTAGTGGTCACATTCACACAAGCGCAAGATTAAAATTTCATCAAAGCAGGCTGTTTTTTGGAGTTATTTAATTCTTATTTCACTTTTCGGTTATTATGGAGATACTTTACAAAGTAGTTATAAATCCTTTAGTAATTTTTTATTTAATTATGAAATGAAAATAATAAATGTTTCATCAAAAAATTTTCATCAAAACTAAATTCAAATTAAATTTATTCTGTCCCACTTATGAATACGTTTTCAAACCAACTAAATTTGTTTATTTACTCAGCATTGAAATTCAACATTATTTTGTAGTTTATCGCATAAAATCTTATCTACAAATATCTCTTTAATTTCGAATAAATTTTTTGAAAGTTTCATTCTACTGTTCTTGATTTAAAGTTTTTAGTTGGGCAAAAAAAGAATATTTTTTGTTGCTTTAAAAATCTATAAATCTCCACTTCAATCATTTTATTCAAAACATACAACTCCCATTCCATTGTCGCAAGTTGGCCGGCCATTAAGAAAAGAACAAAAACACAAAAAAAGAATTAAACCAAGACTTTAAGACAACTTTAGAGCATAAAAAATTCGTTTAATAGTTTTTCGGAGTTGATTTAGAGTTTAACTGTGTTTCAAATGTTGGAGAAAAAATCAATGCTCTCGCTTCAAGCACCCACCCGCACCTTCGATTAGAGATAAAATAAAATACGAATTTAAGAACAATCATAAGAATGGGACAGAAATACAGATAAACTAAATACATACGTCCAACATGTGTGTTTGTGTGTGTTTAATTTTAGACCATTTAGGAAAAATAAGAGCAACTCAATTGCCACTTTAATAACGGGTTATGACTCATAATTTGATTTGTTATTTGGGCGAATCATGGAAAAAATAGAAAAGCTAAACAATGCGTTACATTGCAGGTTGGCATTTTATGTTAGTGAAACTATAAGTCGAAATTCGAAAACTTGTGCCCAAACAAAACCCGTTGCTCGGTGGGCCCATCAAACATTTTATAGAAGACTTATTGGCTGGGGAATGTACCATGGCTGTTTCACATCCCCAATATGGCAATCATATGCATCCAACTTCGCTTTAAAGTTTTTCCAATTTTACGATAATAAATACGTTTTCGTTCAATTTCTTTTCGGCTTAAAGGCTTAACGATGCCATATTATCACAATAACAGAGATCTGTTATTTTTGCCGTTTCGTGTTTAGAGTTAAATATTTTAAAATTTATCCTGGTAAACATTACTACTTCTTTTTCAAGTAGGCTTGAAAATTTCTTAAAAGAATGTTTGAAACTTAACTATGTACTTACTCCGTAATTCCCACGAACAAAATCATAATCAGAAATGTTCAAACAAACCTTTAACACAGTAAACATTTCTTTGCGTTTTACAACTCTGTTACTTTTCCTGGCAACCTTCTATACAACGAGTTACCATCGGTTACTACGATTTGTATTCTGAAAGTATCAAAAAGGAATAGTTTTTTGAATATTCAAATATGACCTTAATTATTTATTTGCTTTAAGAGCCAATTGAAATGTATTAATTCAGGTCCAAAACTAGACCTTTCAAATCTACTGATCAGTTGATTAGCACCAACGAAATGTCGGTGGCATATAAACAGCGGAGAAAGAGAAAAAACATTTGAAAGGTCTATTTTTGGACCTGAATTAATTGATTGAAAGTGTTTTTAATGAAAAAAATTATACCTACATGTTGATATGTAATTTAAAGGGCCATTATTACGACTTGGTTTATTCTCGGACCTGAATTTATACTGGTTCTTAGAGCAAATAAATACTTCAGTTCATATTTGAAAAAACACTTTCGAAAATTCAAGTAAACAAATTTTAACGCATCTCAAAATTTTTGACATCTCAAGAGTCCTTAACAATAATAAATCTGCACATGTGGCAATGCGGGACATCACATTAAAATTGGTAAAAATCTTTCGCTTTTGCTACTGTGCCCCAATGCAATTGCTTTTGTCATCATCTGCGGAGTAGCATCCTTCTATATACACACATGCATACCTACACACTATGAAATAAATCGCATTTTCCAAATTTAATAGAGCGCACAATAATTCTTAATACATTTAATAATTTCAAAAAGAAAACCTGTTTATTGAATTGAACGGTTTTTGATTTAATATGCTTTGAGATGAAAGAAAAAAAAACAGTTAGTGGTGGCACGTAACTGTTTCTTTTTATTATTTATGTAAGTGTGTGTGTGTGTGTGTGTGCTTTTGTTGATTTGAGTGGGAAGGGGGGGCATTGATCAAGATTTTAACCTTGCTCTGTTGCTTGTCATGTTAAAATTTTTATGTTGTGTTCAATATCTGTTTTTGGCTGTTTTTTTTTTTTTTTTTTTTTTTTGGTTTTGCAGTTTGTGTCAAGTTCTTTCATTTTCAGCATTAGAGGAAAAATATCATAAAATGTTAAAACATTTTTGACACTTTATGAATGCAAATCGTGGTCACTTTGATACATACAGCTTACCTCAAGTTTAACATATAATAAAACAGACCGCCAGACAGTTTGACAGAAAAACAAACCTTGTAACAGTGTTAAACTGTTTAACACAAGTTTAAATAATCTTTTAGTTTATAACGAAAATGTTTATACGTAAATGTATGTCTGTGAGTATAAGTTTAACAAAAATTAGTTCATTTTGATTAGTAATCGGAATATAAATATGTATGTACAATAAGCCGGGTCAAGTTGTACTGACAAACATTTTTCGATATTGTGTCATCGATTTTTCCATGGCTTTCCAAATGAAGAAAAAAAAAAAACTTCCACTATGCCGCATCAAAAACATAATTTTCAAACCATCCCATTTTAATTCTCTTTTTTTTTATATGGGAGACCCTAAACAAACGTGCTCTGGAATCGCTGTGCTTGAATAAATTATGGGGAGAAAAAATAATTGGGGCTTGATCATACATTTGACTCGTCTACGAATAGCCAAATTTCTCGAATTTAGAGAGTAATTTTCGCTTCACTCTCATTAGTCCGAACTAATCCAGAATTTAGCCTATTAAAACACTAGCAACTTCAATACGACTGCTGTATAAGCTTGATATGTTAACTATACCATGGTTTAAATACAACTGTTCTACAAACTCAAGTCTACTTCGGCTAATAACAACCTCGAGAGTGTTCGTTGCTTATTATTAATACTGCTTATGAGTGCTAGAGGTTGACTAAATTGCTCCAGAGCTTTCAATGTCTGTTAAATCTTTTGTTATTGGTAATAGGACCGCACTACTACTTTCAATAGAGATCTCTACCTGATTTCGTAGCATAATTTATGGATGAAATATCAAGACATTTAATTATAAAACTGTTAATGAAATTAGCGTAGCGGCATGTACATGTAAATTGCTGGATCTATTTATATGGATAAAAATGGTTCGATGTTGTACCAACGATTTTTCGGTAGATTTTGGCGTCAGGAAAAACAGTTTCACTACAACAATTCAAAAAAAAAAAAGAATCATCTACCACGCTTTCGATTTTCATTCTTTACTTTTGTGTGGGAGTGCTTCTGGAAAAAAATACTGAGGAGAAAACATTATTGGGAGTTGGTCATACATTTGGGTAAAATTAATGTGAATTTCATTTTTGAGGCTTCCAAATATGGGCCCCCAGGCTGCCAGTGTGTAGAGAAGTCAAATATATGACCAATCCTCGATAATTTTTTCTTTCCACTACTTTCTTCCAAACAACGCCAACCACGTACCACGCCTTCTTAGAGCTGATACCATGCAGAGGGGTAAAATGTGTGATAAACCCCAATAATCTTTTCTCTCAATGTTTTTTTTTTTTGAACACACTGGCCCCGTACCACGCCAACAGAGTGCGGCTCCCATACAAAAGTACAACAAAAAAATTGGAAGCCTTATGGCAAAAGCTATCAAAAAATCGATAGCATAATATGGATTGCTAAATCGACCCACCCACAAAATCGACAATACTACACATGTATCTTGGCTTTGCTGAAGCCAAGTGAGTGTTATATTTTGAAACTTTGAAGTTTAATTAAGTTGGACGTATGGGTGTATTTTTAATCGTTTAAAAGTCAGGTGCGTCCAAAGTTTCAATGTTTGGGAGCACTTAAATCAAAGAGTGATTATTGGCCACCAATTTGTTTAATTGGTCCACATTGCAGCATTAATTTGAGCTCATTAGCTGAACGAATATTTTAGAATTTTTTTATTTCACATTCACACATGAATTTCAACACAGTTAACTCGTCAAAGTCACTGCGCTTTAGACAATCTCAACTGCACAAGTTTTGAAGTACAAATACTCAAAAATCAACTTTGCGTACACCATTTTTGTGCTTATTCATACCGCTCTGGAGGCAGCTAATAAGTTACAGCAAATACATAGTTCTATACACTGCTAAAGATCTGCAACAGATATCACTACAAATATGAGTTATTATACTTACTATACTCATGTAATAAAGTGGTAAGATTTTTAACTTTTTATAATGTTATCTCACTAGGAAATAGTTTTTACTTTGGTTATATAGCTTAGAGGTGCACTCAACAAAATCCAGCGTTATTATTGTTATTACAAAAAGTTTGTTTTAGTAACTCTCCACCACTCTGTTCACATCTATTCACATCTATCAAGCATAAACTCTTAGGTTCTTTTATTGTGCATATAAAAAACTCATAGTAGCATTAGTGCAAACTCATAGTAGCATTAGTCATCGGTAGCACTTGTACAGTTCTGGGGCGTTGAGAAAACATTTTTGTTTTTTTTTTAGACTCAAATGTTTTTCGTTAAAAGTTGTCCATAAAATAATCAAAAATCTAAGAAAAGAATTTATTGCACTTTATGTTATCTAAGAAAACAAACAAAAAACAAAAGAGAGAGAGAGAGAGAGAGAGAGAGAGACTATATTCTAGGTGTTGCAAGTATTTGGAGTTTGCGCATGTGCATACATATGTTTGTGTGTTCGAAAAAAAAGTTCATTGGTCTTAAAAATACTTTAACCTTGTAACATTTTGTTTGAAGTATAAGACTAATTTTTTGCAAAAACCAAAAACTTTCACTTTGCAAACAACATGCGTTATTACAACTAGTATCAATTAATAGACAAAGCTACTGGGAATCAGTTTTCAAATATTCACATGCAACGCATGCTATGAATAGGGGGTAAAGGTGATCACTATTTTCTTGTCATTCTTAGTTTTCAACAGGTACATGAATATAAGCAACTGAAAATGCATATAGGGATATAGCTACAACGAAAAAAAAACAGCAAAGAAAGACCAGCCCTTTTGGGCTACCTAAGGAGGTGGTAGAGAACACCACCTCCTCACCGTATACTCGTTGTGCCTTAAACCTGCCAAATACCTGGATGAAAGGCTCCACCCGGCATTTTCCAGCCCAAATAACGTTGATCTCTCCAAATATTTCGTTCTCCCACTGGAAAGGGCTGGACAACAGCAAAGTAAGTTTTTGGCATTCTCCTTTTCCTCTTCATTCATACAAATCTGAAAAGTTATAATACGGAAGACTTACCGCCTAATTCATAAAAGTTATAACAGGCTTATAAGACTGTTATTTCACATATTTGTATGGAAAATCTGTCAAATAAGAGCTTTATAAACCTGTTATAATTTTTATGAATTAGACGGTTAGTCTTCTGCCACATATACTAATGTGACAGTATCCTGTTGTAATAGCGACCAGGGTGTGGAACAGTTTAATTGTTGACTTTATTAATTGTGTTCTCTGTCGTCTATATGCCACCGACAATTCGTTGATGCTATTCAACTCGTAAGTAGACTTAAAATAATGTTTAAAACATTCCTAACTCTCATTCTGTTCATGATAATAATAGAATAATAAGTAGTAAAGTTTCAAACATTCTAAACTAAAGAAAATTCGACGGCATATAGAGGACTGAAGAAGATATAAGAAAATTGACAATACATTTGTTTACCATCCGAAACTTTCTTGAAGAAAACAGTATTTTGCTAAATGTACACAAGTGCAAACATTATTAAAATGTTTTTAGAAAACAGTTTTATAAAACAACTGAAAAAACATTTTAGCTGTTTATATTTGAAATATTTCTCGAAAAAACCCAGAAAGCATTGTGCTTTAGTAGTATTTTTGAGAAAGAACAATAATTATTGCTTACTATTTGTTTATACTAATTAAATTAACAATTAAGAAGTGCAAATAGTAATAAAATTAAATAATAACAAAATATAACAAATTAGGGACTGATTAAAATTCGAAAATGACATTATTTTGCAGGCAAAGGACAGTATGGAGCTCTTACCGACATAAAAGACTGACAAATGTTTGCGCACTGGACGGGAGTTCAAACAGAATAAAATACACAACATGTTTGCCTTCTCTATATTCACTATCGCTAGAAGTAGAGACCTTTTTCCTTTTCAGATAAAAAGTGATTGTAACTTTATAATTTTTATTTTTAATTTTACAAACATAAATTATAATTCATTCACGGAAAAATTAGCTGGAAGAGTTTGTAACATCAATTATAATATGTGGTTAATACTTAAAATTTCTTTTTCATTGTGCACTAAAAAATCATTCCAACTTATTTTTTTTTAGTTGAACTTACTAAAATTTTAATTGCATTAGCAAAATTTTTAATTCAATCAATTAAAAAGTTTAATTAGCCAGTTAATTTTTTTAATTTTGAATGGTATATTAGAGATGAAGACAAACACCGAGATCTGAATGTCAAAACAAGCTCTAAACACATAGACGACAGCAGACTGCAAATGCTGCCTACTTCAAGTGCAGCCAACTTCAAATGTTGCTCTGAAGTCGGCTTCATAATTATTTTGAAGACAGCAACAACATAATAATCAGTTGGTGAAAAATCAAGGAAAAAGATGAAGAACACTTTTTCAAAGCAACCAGGATGAAAATTAAATAAAGTATCACAAAAAATTAGCTCAAACGAAAAAATTGTTTTGATATTGAAAATGAACAGCTGTGTATTTTAGCAATGCTAATTTCAGGGATGCCGTATTTCTTATTTCATAATGAATAAAATTGAAAATATTGATGAAAAATGTAATAATATCACGAAAGAACTATAAAAACACATACATTTATTTATTTATTGTATTTTTCCAATGTTCTTTTGTGTTTAATATTAAAAAAAAAATTTTTGTTCTAATTTGTCCAATTTATATAAATAATGGCAACACTATATTTGCTTATTTGCTGCCCGTCAAAATAGAAAATAGCCTAAGTTGGCAGCAGCAGCAAATGCTGTTGTGCAGTCGTGCTGCCCTGCTGCCGTCAAAATAATCGTTTTCATTTAAACACATGCATTTTATTTTTGACATATTGCTGATTGCTGTCTGCTGTCGTCTATGTGTTTACAGCTACAGTAAAAGCAGTTATCCGTGATAGCAGCCTCAAACATACAACTCGTTTAACACAACATTCCAACGCGGAACCCTGTCACCCAGAAAACTCAAATCATATGCACCTTCATAGCTAGCTTACCGCTTCTAAAAGGGTTACGATGATGCGTCAAATTAAGTTTTATTTATGTATATGTACATATCTATTACATTTCCTTCGACATAACTTATTTTATTTACTGATTTAAGATAATTAACACCCAACCATGTAAACTCAATTCGCATTGTAACAAGTGTAATAAAAATGGTATTAAACAAAAACATGAAACTCATCGACAAGCTTATTGAGAAGATTGTATTACTTTTAGGTTTTAGCTGGATGGACTTTTATCATATGAGATTGCCATATCAAAAATGAATCTAATTATTCATTTGCTGTGTGAGCCAACTGACGTGTATTAGTTTAGGTCTAAAAATACACCTTTTTCCGCCGTCTATATGCGTCCAGCATTTCGTTGATGCTACTCAAGTCATAAGTGGACTTGAAAAAATTTAAAAGAATGCTGGTAGTAACCAACGGTAACACGTTGTATGAAGGTTGTGACACATTAGAATTATTTTCTGTATTAAAGGTTTGTTTTGAACGTTTGTGATTCTCATTGTGGTCATGCGAATAATGAATATGTAGCAGTGTTCGAAATACATATTCTCTTAAGTTTTTTCGAGTCTACTGACGAGTTGAGTAGCCTCAACGAAATGTCAGCGGCACATAGACAGCTGAAAAAGACAGAAAACAATTAATAAGGTATATTTTTTGACCTAAAGTAATTGAATGTCACATTATTAAAGAAGATAAAGCAATACTGCAATTCTATTTGGTTTAATAAATTATTCGATATTTCGATACTCCTTTGTGTATCTTTGAGTATCGAAATATCGAATAATTTATCAATAAATAGAAAATATATTTATTGAACAACAACAGTGACCTTGAGCTCATTTATTAAACCAAATAAAGTTAAATAAAAAAGGTCAAAGAACGAGTATCTAGAGCATTACTGCAATATTTAAAAAAAAATTTAATTTATTTTAAAGGCAGGTTGTAATAACGAAAAATATTTAAACTCTACTTTATTCCCACTATAAACTAACGAAAGCTGGTACCCGCTTACAACAGGAGGACTTGGGCGAATTCGTTGATGTTCCTCTTAATAGTTATCAACAGCGAATACAACGACAGCTGTTAGTAACTGTGCAAGACAGATGGTCGTATAAGATCATCTGTTGAATACTGGGGCTTATAGCCATAACTATAAGAAACCCTTAGCTCCGTTGGACCTACCGCGACAAAGGCTGCATAGCATAGTGGTTGGTCTAACAGGACATTGTTACATGGGCACACATGCGAGAAAACTAAATATTTCATATCATGACTTTTGCAGAGGCTGCAGAGATGAAGAGGAGGAGGAGGAGTAGCTTATACTTTCTCTGTCGATGTCCGGTGAGTGATTTATTTGGGCAGACCGGCGCTGCATGGGTTGGCGAATGTATCGGAATGCGAGTTGAGCAATGTCTTTCATCCGTTCACTTGCATTCAGCTTATTGCTGATTAATTGGAAAGATACAATCGTGTGTGAGCGCGATCCAATATGGACAAATATTTAGTTTTCGCCAAAAAGAACGTTACCACTACTTTCTTGTTAACATTGACATAGATCTAACAACAAACAACGACAACAACAAAAAGGAAAACACTGGGAAATAACGTCAGACCTTTAAATTTCACAAGAGCATATTTGAAGGTTATGTTTGCTCAACGAGCAAATACAACATTTAGGGCGAACAATTATTTTTTAACCACACAAAAACTTTGTAAGCAATCTTGCTGCAAGTGTTGTGTTACGATTCTTTTCATAAGTTTTGTTTTTGTTCTTGCTTCGTCAATATACACACACACATATAAGAAGTTTTAGTTGTTTATAAGCGTGTATTTACCAAACTAAAATTGAACATGAAAGTAGTGATCACATTCCTTTGCACAAGTATTTGTTCACATGTGACCGTACTTTAGTAGCAACAAAACTTAGTTTTCATACATTTATTTGGCCACAGAAATTTTGTGAGCTAGTTTTTATTGTTCTTGACTAATTGCAAATATTGTTGTTAATAATTAAATAAACGAATACAATAGGCCGTATGTTTGCTTGTAAACAAACTTGTGTACACTTGTCTACACAACTATTTTTCGGTGTAGCACAAAATACTATTTCCCAAACGTAAATTTGTGAATGAGGCAGATCAAAGCGGACCAAAAGAAAAGATACGAAGAGTAGCATTCTATTATTGTTTTAATTGCAATCGAATTTAGAAATCATAAAATAAATACAACTTATTTTTCTGCTTTGGAATGTCTGTTTTGACTGACCAAACCCTAATGAATAAAAAATAAAGAAATAAAAGCTCTTCTTAACAGCTTACTTGCAACATTTTTTCCACCAAAAGATTCATGAATTTTGCAAAATAGTTTTTAACAATAATTCTATTAAGCAGCAGAGAAATCATTTTGAACACAAAACGTTTATGAATTCCTTTGCATCTTTGGCACAAAAGAACTGTATCTATTTTATATTCACATGATCTTTAAGGTGGGCGCTACTTTAGCAAAAAGCAGTGTTTCTCTAATTTACTTCATCATATAAATCAAGTAGGTATTAGATTAGATTTCAGGCTCTTTTGTTTCTATTTATTGTTGAGATTTGATAAAAGTAGTTCAGTTCAAGAGGTCATTGCAAGGCGTTGTTGGAGTGGATTTTTATACCCTTTAGTAAAGTTTGCATTTTACAATTCATTGATGGACAGACTTTCAATTGATTCCTTTTGTTTCTTCGACTTTGGCTACGATGAGGAGAGTTTAATGCATATCAAAACTGAAGCCCAAAAAAGTTAACTGCTATCGATTGTCTTTTTCCATTACTAAGTTAAGCAAAAATAATGATTAAAAATATCGCTTGATTAAAAAATGTCACCGTGAAATATTAAGAAAGAAACAGTGATACCAAAAAAAAAAAAAAAAGCGGCAGTGATTAACAAAATATGTGTATGCATATCAGAGGCCAAATCGTCGCATTCGATATCGAATGAACTATCGAGCAAAAATAATGTAAAACAAAAGCAAAATAAACAACAAACACACAGCATAAGTAACGGAATTCGTTCGATATCGAATGCGACGATTTGGCCCCAGGGTTTGTGGACTTAGCAATCGCTGTGGTGCCATTCCATTGCGACAAGCGCAACAAATCGTATTCGAAGCGTACGATTTTTAATTTCTTTTTGTATGGGAGCTTCCTAAAGAGAAGAGGTACGGAGTCGGTGTGTTCGAAAAACATATTGGGGAGAAAGAAATTATTGGAAGTTGGTCATACAGCCCAAACAAAATAGCAGACGCATATACATATGAATGTGACTTTTGCGAAGGGTATTTAATGCCATTTTCGTTTCTAGAAAAAAAAACTATGCATTTATTTTGCTCTTTTTTCTTAAAATTACACTTTTAAGATTTTAAAATAACTAAAATCAGAAAAAAGAAATATCACCATAATCATAAATAACTAAATAAAATTCTATAAGAATATTGGCTGCCCTTCAAAATTTTGGCTGCCATACAAAATTAAAAATGTTGCCCTTTGCTGCAGAAACGAAAACAGCATAAGATTCGGTCCTGTCGAATATGGCACTCTTACTTGCTATTGATGAGCTTTTTCTGTAGCAACTATTTTCATTATTATTGTCCTGAAGAAGCTATCCGAAGGAGAGCGAAATATCGACAAAAATAATTAAATATTTTCAAAAAAAAAGGCCTCAAGCTCAAGAAAATAAATATGTATATAAAATAATTATATTTATTTATTTTCAATATTTCGCCAACAAATTGTTAGCATCTTCAGGAAAATAATTAATTTCCTGCAGAAATATTGAAAAAAAATAAATATAATTATGTATCTCAAATTATTTTTTATAAAAAGCAAAGATCTAAAGCTTGAATAATTAATTAAAGAAAGTATACATAAATATGTATATGCCTACCGCATTACAATGTAATTTCCCTTGGTAACATCACTTCCCAGCTATGAGATAAGAGTAAAATAACGGGTGTCCCAACAAGTTTGCTTTGTTACATGCCTTGGTAAAGGGTATATAAAATTCGGCAATGCCGAGTATAGCATTCCTTATTTTTTCCCAATTGGGTCTATAAATCAAAATATGAACAAACTTGATCTCACAGCCACCGAAAGACTAGTCGTGCACCCATCCCATCGTTTTCCACTCAGATTAATCGAGCTTACGATCTGTTTTGTAGCTTAAGTTTTTTGTAAAAATAAAATAAATTTTCCGCAATGCGAACTCAACTTTTTAATTTGACCTTTGAACTGACGTGACCAATTTTATTTACTTCGTTAATTTTTGTTATAAATGTTTTATTAATATGTTTTATTATTGATTTTGCTAGAGCAAAATATGATGACACCTTCAAGTTTCATTTTGAGCTCAATATTTGAAGTCTATGCTCAACTCCTGATTTAACATATTTGGTTCGTTGAATCGAGTACAAAAGAAATTATATAAAATTGGAAAAGGTACATAAGGTACCTTGTCTTTGCATTAACACACTCCTCTTAAATAGGGCACATTTCTGCTGATAAAATCATCGTAATCACAACAAAACGTGCGACCTTCCTTAACAGTTTGACTCAGTTTGAAGGGGCACTCAATTTCCTTGCATCTATTATGAGGTACTGGAACATCGCCTTTGTGATAAATATTATTTAGAGTCAAAAATACTAAAGCGGCTTGGGGATTTTTCACTATTTTATATGACCACAAGGGAATGGGAATTTTACGATCGTCGGCCAAGAACATTGGCACCCATCTGCCTCTGGTGTCTTGCAATTGAACTACACAATTCAATTCGGCAGGGTTGCTGGCATCCAAGTTACAATTTAAAACTCCAGTACAAGCGGTGGCGGGTGTACGCGAACGTTGACGCGTCCACTCTTCTATGCGACGCCAATTACCGTTGTCAATGGTCTTAAATTGCGGCATAATATTAATCATATTGAAGGTGGAGCGCTTGAGGTTGGTCAGGGTGAAGTCGGCGCTTGGCGTCAAATGACCACGATCAATAATATGATCAATATTAGAAGCAGACATGTACTGTTGATCATTGCCCAACAATATCCTAAATCTGTCAAACGTAGAGCGGCGAGTGTAGGCTGAAAAGTATCGGCCACTGAATATATCATCGGCATTAAATTTTAAAGAGCTTGGACGGCCGCCACCTGATGGAATATCAAGGATTTAAAATTTAGAGAGAGAAAATATTTCAAAAACTACACTTCACCCACCTACTGGATACACTTTGTTTATGGTGAATAGTGTTCTCATGTGTTTATTATCGAAACATACCCGATAGGTTTCATGGAATTGCATGCGCCCATCGATCGCAACATTAAAACCAATTTTATAAAGTGTGTACGGACAATATGAAGTCTCCTCCGTGATACGGACTGGCTGTAAGCTCTCATTTTCTGGACACATATTAGGTACAGGCAGAGTCGCATTAAATTGTTGATCAGCATTGCAAACAACTGTAACTGGCCGACGTTTATTATTACACACCGATACGATATCTTTATTGGCGCCAACATTCTGAGCTCTAAACAGCTGATACTGATTTTTTGTACTATGATTGAGAAGCACGCTCCAATCGTCCACCCAAGCCTCATTGAAATAATTCACACTGCAGCAGAAAACCTGCCTAATGAGGCTTAGAGTGGCGAAGATTATAATTAATTGATTTAATAGGACCACCATTGCAAGGAACGTGTCAGGTTAAACTGAACTATGAGCAGCTCGCTTTTATGTCTTTTAGCGCTCATGAAAAAATAGCAAAATAAATGTTTACAGTACTTACTAGAGATGTGTGGTTGTGGTGAAAATGTTGTGTCACGCGTGATTCGGAAAAGCGTGAGCGTGATTTAAAATTAAAAGTTCGTGCGTGATAGTGCGTAATTACCATTTTAAGGCAGTTCACGAAGTTTTAAGAAATTTTACGATAAAATTAAAACGCTAATTTTTTTTTTTTTGTTAAATTAATTATTGAAGCTCTTGATCTTTGGTTTTTTATAAAAAATAATTTTAAACAATTATTTATTTATTTTAAATATTTCGCCAACAATTTGTTGGCATCTTCAGGAAAATAATTATAAAATTCAAAAAACAAAAACAAATTATTGAAACAAGTTTTTATTTTTTTGTTTACAAAACATCTTTCACATATTTTTCCTACATATGTAATGTACATTATATTGTATGCAAGAAAAAAATTTAAGAAACTGTTGCAGGAAATAGTTCCATGTATAATTTTAGCCCACTAAGCAAAGTGTGCTGCAACATCCAAAATTTAATCATTACTTATAGATACATACGAATATTTTTTTTTCATCAAAACTTTATTAATGTTTGCCGTCATTTTTAGCTGTCTATATGCCGCCTACATTTCGTTAATGCTAATCAACTCATCAGTAGACTCGAAAAGTTCTTAAAAGAATGTTTGAAACTCAACTATTTATTCCAAAATTCCCATCAACAAAATAACAAATGTTAACACAAACTTTCAATACAGAAAACATTTTTTTTTTCGTCTTGCAACATTTTTACCTTTCTTAACAACTTCTATACAACGAGTTACCATTGGTTACTACGATTTGTATTTTTGAAAGTATCAAAAATACGAATATGTAATAATAAACCACTGAAATAACTTCATATTTATCTGAAATATCCATGCCTCTAACGAAATTTGTTGGAAAGATACAAACAAAATAGGGTTGAAATAATTCCTGATAAAAATCCTATACAACCCCAAATAATCGCCAAAATTTCCTAGAAGGCCCGTCTTTATTAATTCTTCAATATTATAGTGAACACACAGCTCAGCTGGTAGGATGGCAAAGCGCTGCTGCTTAAAAGCAGCATACAATTAGTCATGGCCTAGGTTCGAAGCAAATTGGGTGCTGATGAGCGACATACATAAGTCTTCAGCTTTACTCTCCTTATCTTCTCTAAAAATTTTGATCACTCCAGTTTTATCACAAAAAAAGCTTTCTCAATATTGAGGAATATAGTTCGACTATAGAGTTAAAATTAAAATTCATTTTTTTTACGTTCATAGTTTTTTTCAATGCAAACGTGATTGATTGTGAGACTTTTCTTCGTTTTTCGTGCATGAAAATGCGTATTTGAAAAATTTTTGCTGCTGACGGCGAGTGACGTGAGGCCCAAAAACAATTATCGTGCGTGCAATGGCTGCTTGAGGAAAATTAGTCTGATCGTGAGCGTGAGCAACGTGAGCCAAAAAAAAACACTCGCGCGCACATCTCTTACTTACTCATTTATGTAGGTGTGTATTTGTTTAATTGTTAAGTAATCACTAGGGAACAGTGCTGCCAGAGGAGGAAATTTTTTATTCTGAAAATGGTTCTTAATTGATGAAATTTTTTGTCACGGCTTCAAGACTCCACCGATAAATGTATCCCCTTTACATATTGACAATTTTCCAATCACAAGCTCCCATTGTAATGCAAGTGGTGTATTGAAATACACATTTAAATTGCAAGTTGTGAACAGAAATCTGTGTTTCGTTGGTCTCATATTTTATTTTGATATTAATTTTTTTATGAGCGATAGAACATAAACTTGTAAAACAAGTAATCGAATGTGAAAAAAATCGATTAGTGAAGGTGCAGAAAGCACGACGGAGTGGAAAACTCGAAATTCCTAAAAAAAAGATTTGAAATAGTTTTTAAAAAATAATATTTAAAAATCGCTGAACCTGGCGCAAAGTTTGAAAGCGTATTACTGATACAATAGTAACAAGCAGAAAAATCAATTGAATGCTGGTGAGAGAATGAAAAGCATATTCCAATTAACATATAATAAACACAGTGATGAAATTGAAGCCTGATGAATAGATTATATACTAACAATCAGTAATGAAGAGCTCATTTAGTAGGATGGCGAAGTGTTGCTGCTTAACACTAGTAGGTAATTAGTTATTGACCTGGGTTCGAAGCAGTTTGGGTGGTTCAACTTTACTTTTTTTTGGTCTTCTTCAAAAATGTTGA
The DNA here is from genome assembly GCA_963662145.1 of Sturmia bella. NCBI lineage: Eukaryota > Metazoa > Arthropoda > Insecta > Diptera > Tachinidae > Sturmia > Sturmia bella. The sequence goes on from OY759170.1 coordinate 59,552,929, forward strand.
TCACTTCAATTTTACCCGAAATAAAACCTTTCTCAATTCTGAGAAAGTAAAATCGAACTAAAGCGCTATAAAGTAATTATCAATGTTTTTATGTTTTCTTCTTTTTTTCTCTCCCTGTAATGATGAAAGGTTCGAAAGCCGAATTTTTCCAAACTTCGAAGGACCGATTAGAGGCAAAAACCGCGAGATAGAAAAAGCTGCAATTTAGGCACTTTCTACATGAGATCAACGATATTCACTTTTAGTTGTTTCTATGCATATACAATTTGCCTAAAAGAACAGGTTAGCAAGTGAGTAGTGGCCACATTGTTTGCAGGTAAATATTTGTTAATGTGGCAGAACCTCAACACAGAATATAAAAAACATGAAACTAAACAACGAAATGGGGTTAGCAATAAAAGTAGCTACCAAGTGAAAAAAGTGGGCAAATAGCGCCAATACCCGGAAGCATTCCAACAGCTCTGTTCAAAATAGTACCAACCGATTTTGCATTGAAGTTTTTTTTATTGTTTGTTTTAATTAAAACGCATGTTTTGGTACTCGGCCTTTGACTAAAACAGTAATCGCTAATATTTACTCTGCATGCTAAGTTTGTTTTCTTTAAGTAAATACAGTTCATTAAACTAGTTCCCCAAAAAAAGAAACAAAAAACAATAATTAAAAAAATAAGTTTCATGAGAAACAAGCACCATTACTTTAAAAACAAAACCCCAAACATCAACTTTTAAAAGAATCAAGGCTAAAGTTGTTACAAAAAGAAAAATTTGCTAAAAAAAACAGCCAAATAAATTTAAATCAGCATGCGATTGAAAATGATTTTTGTCAATAAATTAATTTTCCTAAGAATGTCTATGTTACGGTTCTTATTGCGCAATCGCATCGACAACAACTGAGATCAAGTTTTTTTTTCGAAAATATAATTAATGACTTTATCAAAACAAGGTTATTAACGCGTAACGGTTCAAATAAAGTCTAAATTAAAAACAAAAAAACACTAATCAAATAACTAAAGTTTATGAGTATGTAAATAAATAATACGAGGTTTGTTCAAAGGAAGAGGTGACTTTTCAATTTTTCTGAAAAGTATTTAATTGTTCATCAACATCCATTTTGTTCCCTCGGAAGTAGTCGCCTTCAGATATAATGCACTTATACCACCGCTTCTGCCCATCTTCGAAGCACTTCTGAACTGCGCTTTTCGGTATGGCCATCAGCTCATTCTTCGATGCTGACTTTATCTCATCAGTTATAATGCACTTATGTCAGCGCTTCTTACAATCCTCCAAACAGTTCTGAAATGCTCACTTTTCGATTTTGACTCTAACCCATCAGTTGTGGCAAAACGTTTTGCTTTCAATGGTCTCCTCAGTGCTGGAAATAGGAAAAAATCGCTGGGAGCCACATTTGCTGAATAAGGTGGTTGAGGCCTGATTAGGCTGTTGTTTTTGGCCAAGAAATCACAACTGAGCGGCACTAATGTGACGTTGCTTTTGCTCAAAATTTCTGAATTTTGAAGCAAACTTCGCTGTCTTACACACGTTTTATCGCCTAAACATTCACGAAAATTGCATGGCAATTTTCTCGTATCCCTAATACAAGTAGTGGGTTCGACAGTTTGCCAAAATATTTTGTTTACTGTCATCAAAATCTCCCCCCGGGGATACAATATTGCGTCTTGCTGATCCTGTTCCACTTGGTGCTCTATCACGAAGGCAAATGGGGTGCAGGATACCCCGGTTATCTTGGTAGCTAGAAATCTTAGGCAAGTCCTGAGGGACCTGCTGAAACCCTCCACCGAAGCTCAATTCGGTAGTACGCGGATCGTTACCCCAGGATGACTCTACGGAGTCTTTTTGCCCGATCATACGTTGAGAAGCCTTCCTTGGCTGAAACGTACTTGCTGTGTTTGGTGCCATAAGTTCGCATGGAAAGGGATGTTGGTAACCATACTGATCATATGGCCTTCGGGTCTATGACCGGTGCTCCAAATGCTCCCGTAGTGCTGTTGCTAAGCAACATATGCTGCTTTGTAAAGAAGTGGAACGGCGGGATCATCAGGGCTCGCTAAAGGCCCGAAGTTCTTAGAAATTACGAGCTACCAGCCATAGTCGTGATTTCCACATGTTGTCCAAGGAATCGCACTGCAGCAGAGATTAGGTAGCTGAAACTCCCCAACAAGGGGTTTTGTTATGGGCCAAGAATATTAGCATATAAATTGGCACCCAAGCAGTATGACCAGGCTGTTGGGAGGCGGTGGTGTGATGTCAGAGTTGCACCACGTGGTTAGGGCTTCCAGCCAGGTACTGGCGTAAATCACTCCACATGTGTCATCAACATCTTCTCGGCCTTCTGTAAAGCGCTTTTATCACTTGCAAACACTTTGTTGAGACAAAATCCCACACATAACATTTCAAGTACCTTGGAGCACTTTATTTCATTTTTAAAGCGAAATTCACTCAAAAATTTTAATATTGGTTTAATTTGAGTGTTTGTTAATTTGTATATTAAGCTTAATGAACTGTTATACTACATTTACATCTACGCAAAATCTAGCAGATTTCCATTGAAATCTTCAACAAAATCTTTTTCGTTTGCATTACCATTTGTTTTTTTTTCTCATTTTCATAAAATTTTCATTACAGCATCAAAATATACCATATGTTATTTTTGAGATCCAAATGTCCTTTTTGGTATACATACTTTTGTGGTTTTTGCGTATTATTGAGAGAAATTCATGATTGCTCTCACTTTAACGAACTTTGCCCAAAAAGTACGGGATCAAACTTATTGAATAAGTACAAAAACAAAAAAAAAGCACCGTGTTTGATACTTTGATGGAAAACTAGAGGAGAAAAAAATCAATCAGCTGTTGAATTACATATATAGAATATGTTTAGTGGACTCAGACCTGCACTATTTCCAAAAAAAATTCCATACCTGAATTTTAAATCGACTCAGTTAATTTAGATGGGAACAGCCATTAAAAATAAATATCCAATAATAAAACACACAGATTCCCTTTTAAATCGGTTAAAAGCGATAAAAGAAATTAAGCACTATACATATGTACATATGTATGTATGTATATTGACATGTAAAACAATGCCAATTATATTAGACCTACAACATGATGACAACACAAGGACTGTAAAATCTGCTCACGAAGCCGTTGTTTTTTCTCTTAATATTTAATTATCCACAGAAAAACACGTGTTCTTCCATGCTCAGTATTATTTCATAATTTAAAATAGGCTTAACAAATTTCGTTAGTTTAGGACTACTTATATTTTTTTGGGTAATATCGGTAAATTAGAAAATAACTTACCTGTATGTGATATTACATGCCTGGTAAATTCAGCATGTGCATTATTTTTTTTCACTCCAATGCTATAAAAAATTTACAAGTGTATCATATTTCTCTTAGTATTTATCTTACATCCAACTTTAACTGCCGACGCCTTTTTGCTTAACCGCACTTTTTTTTTCATTATAATAAACAAAATTACCACTATATCAATAGTAATGCATGTATGTATGTATGTATGTATGTATACAATTTTATTAAACCAAATGAGCCGCCATTTTAATAAAGCAAAAAAACCTTGCTTGAAGTTGTTGCTGTTATTTTTAATGCACTTACATACTTTGATTTGTATTATAATTTGTTTATGTAAAAACAATAACAACTTAGAAATGAGACAAAAGCAACGTGCATATTTGCACAGCAATCAAACAACAACAATTGTAACGACATAACAAAAGCAACATTGACATTTTATTCTGTTTTACTTATAGATTTTACTCGTATACTCTTCGCCACACACTCGCACAAACACATTGCATTTCAGCACTTCTATTCAGCCTCTGCATATAATTGTTGTGCTATTGTTTTCTTTTGCTGAAAGCACTTTATTAAACACTTTACTAATCATATTTTCTTAATTACTTTCATTCATCAACAATTTGTTAACACGAACACATAGAACTAGAATTAAAATTTCACCACAATTTACATGACCGAACTGTTTGTTTATCACCGCCAGAAAACTGTTTCAACTGATGATTGTGACAGTGTTGGGTACAGGGTACTTTTATTGCCTGGCTGCTCATAAAAGTAGTAGAAAGTACTGTGTAACGGAAGGAAAATTTCAGCTGAGTTTTGAAAATGGTAGTGAAAGAAAATGAATGTACAGAGTTTTAAGGGATGTATGGCATACATATGTACATACAAATAAAAATCTGCATAAATATGTTTGTGCAACTAAACCATAAACGAACTAAAATACTTCATAGCAGGGATGATAATTGATATGTAATAAATCTTGAAGTATATGTAATAAATGAAATTAAAATTTAAAAGTATTTTTTTGCATAAGTACTTTTTGCATAAAATAAAAATTAAAAATATGTGGTAGAAATGCCAGTTTTTTAACAAATAAATATACAATTTCTTGTACAAGAACTCCAACTCGATAGCAAAACAACAAGTGCTTGATTCTGACATTTGTAATCGCAGTGCTGATCAGACATGATCGATATAGAGGAATCGGATTTTGTATGAAAACACTTGGGTCTTTTCGACTTGTTGATCGAGTCATCGTTCGAATAAAAGAACGTCATAGAGGAAATTTTTTTCGCTTAGAAAGCGAACAATCCCACAACTTTGACATTGAGGAATGGGCAGTAAAAGAGAACATCTAAATATAACTTTGGCGTTTTCAAGTCACTTGGCGACTTTAAAAACTTGCGAGTGCGAGAACATGTCTCAATATGACAACACTGGTCGAATTATATGTAACTATCAAACCAAGGTACCTGGATACCAGGTAACCTTACCAGCCCCACTGACTAGTGCCTTTAGCCTGAAGAAGAGGCACCTTGTACTAAACTAAAGCATGATTTGAAGTGTACCAAAAAAAAAAAGTTTAACTACGATCACTTTATCAGCCCTGCCATAAATATTGCATTTGTTTGTGACTTCGCTAATCACTCTAATAACAACCGTAGCCAATGAAACAACCTCTTAAATTTATAAAATACTGTAGAAACATAATTATTATAAAATAGGGATCATGGAAAGGCGATAAGTTTAGGAACTTACAGAAACACTTGCTGATAAGAATTGCCCAACTAGTATACAAACCAGAAATTGTGGTCAATATTTTGGTGCCTACAATTGGTAATTTACCAAAGTTTGATAAAAATAACTGTATTTAAGGCAGAAGTTTCGTAAAACTTCCTCAGTTATGGAAAAGAATTAACTGAAAATTTAACTGCTGCAGAATATCTAACCCCAAACATGGCAGCCTGGCAACCGAAATATATATCAGCTGAAGAAGTTAAAACGCTTTTAACTTGGCCACTGACCAACCAAGCAGTGGAAGAGGCCTTAAAAGCTACTGGACAAACAGAAATAGATCCTGCAAATGCAAACCAGTCATATGCTATACAGCCCGCTCGTTCCATTACTACTTGCGGAGAACGTTCCAAGCTTTTAATGTGCATGCCGGGGTTTGTGGGAAATTACCAATTAAGTGACACGGTTCGCTCCAGAGATACCTTGGCTTGCAAGCTGGTTACCTCATTTGCCTCTAATCAACATTTAAAGCCTCCGTTGCCGAATATTTTGGCCAATATTTTACTTTTTAACGAACAAAATGGCCAACTACTGTGCATTATGGATGGCACCCAAATAACTGGTTGGCGTACTGCTGCTGCATCCATAGTGGCCACAAAATATTTATATTTCAAACGTTTTCCGGAGGGTGTACAAAAGGCCATCAAATTGGCCATCATTGGGTGTGGAGTACAAGGTCAATCTCATGCTTTGGGAATGTGTAAAACCTATAATGTAATCGACATTTATCTATACAATCGCACTAAAGCAAAAGCCGAACAATTAGCTGAGAAATTGAAGGCCGAATCGCCTGTTAGGGTGCACTTATGCGACACGCCAGCAGCGGCGATACGAGAGGCAGATGTGATTTGTGTGGGTACATACTCACCTACGGCTTTGATAAATTATGACATGCTGAAAGGAAACGATGTGCACATAAACAGTTAATGAGAACATTTTTGTTTTAGACTATTCATTTATTTTTTCTTCTTCTTCTTCAAATAACAGCTGTGGGTGCAGGACAGATTCATTTTGGTGAAGTTGGCCAAGACATTTACGATCAGGGTGTCGTTTATGTTGATTCTATGGTCAGTGCCAAATTAGAATTGAAAGATCTTAAGGCTCGCATTGTGGGAGAAGTTGGTGAAGTCATACGAAACGGCAAGAGATCGGAAAATGAACGTATAACAATTTATCAGTCAATGGGTGAGTTTTAGATTTGAAAACATTTTTCTTGCAATTGTGTTGCTGAATTTTTATTTGTTTTTTTTTTCAAAGGAATGGCAGCAGAGGACGCCACTGTAGCCCAAGCCATCTACGATGCCAAGTTCAATAATGAAAAAAGCTGCTCATAAAGATTTCAGCAAACAAGTTTGTGATCGTTGGTTGATGTTCCAGTTTTTTTTTTTTTTGTGAAGCATTTCTAATTTTTAAACCATTGAAAAGAATAATACACTTTGTACATGAAAAAATAAATTTCTAGAAAGAATAATAGCACGCTTATTGATAGCTACTTACTAAATAATTTTAAACAAAACGAAAATATGTAAGTATGTCTATTTGTGGAAAAGAAGCAAAAACTCTCCGTTTATCTAAATAATCTAAAGTTCAAAATTTGTTTTAACATATACATACACATTTTTATTCAAATATGAACCTAATTGTTTATTTGCTTTAAGAGCCAATTGAAATGTATTAATTCAGGTCCACAACCGGACCTTTTTCAAATGTGTTCTGTGTTTTTCAGCTGTCTATATGCCGCCAACGAAATGACAGAAAACATTTGAATAAGGTATATTTTTGGACCTGAATTAATACATATTTTTTTATTTTAATCGATTACTAAAGGTGGAAAATCGTAGTTTAATTAATTACTTTACCTTTAAAATTAATAATGGGGGCGATTCTCATAGTCACGTCACTTGTTTGTTACAATCAATCTGCTAATCGCTTCCAAAACAGAATTCGTACAGATACAATATGCATTGTAGTAGTGAAACAAAGTGATTATTGTCACGAGAAGAACACTATCAATTTGTGTTTGATACTAATCATAGTCACTATCAAAAACAAAGTGACAATTTATTATCACTTTCTATGACTAGTATATTACATATGTACTTACATATGTATCTGTGGGGATTGCTTACAATTATTTGTGTCAAATGTTATTTAAGCAAACAAACAACACAATTCGGCTGCCGCAGTCATAAACATGTGATGTGACTGACTATGAGAATCTGGCTATACGTCACTTGTTTATCACAGGGACAGTCGGAGCAGTATATTCTGGCAGTCGCTTAAGTTATAATTGTCACGGATAATTGGAAGCAGTTCTTATAGATGTGTATTCGATAAATCATTACGAAAAGCGACATTTTGTCACTCTTCATCGAGACTATTGCATATTAATTTTTTTTAATTTGCACTTGTTGCCGCACGGTAATGCCTTCTTCCTCCAATCTTCAGCACTGCATATCGGTGGACCCAATGCATTGAGTTTAGCCAACGAATTTTAATTTGCTATCATGACAACCAGCCATTTGATCAAGAACAACGTTGTTATTGTGATTTGTGCTGATTTAGAATGTTCACAAAAATTTAGTTTGATCAAAATTAAGCAAAACACAAAATACTTACATATTTTCCACACTACAATACGATTATCAAAAGTTAAACTAAAGTGCCCAAGACACGTTCAATGAACTCGCCATTCAGTTCGACTGTGTGAGAGCGATCGTGCTTGTTCGGCTACACGTGCATGTGGAAGGCACTGTTTGAAGAAAATCAAAAGTTTTTGATCTTTTTTTTGAAGCAATTTTTTTCGCACGTATCCACTTTTGTGCGACATATTTTAACACTTTGCTTGCAGACGCCACAACACCTAAAATTCCATAGACAAAATCAGCTGCAATTTATGGCAACACCAATTTTAAAACTTCTTATAGAATACCAGACAATTGCTCAAACGAACAATACTATCGGATTCACAGCAAACGGGAAAAATTTCGCACAGCTTTGCATTCACTATAAAGCAAGTTTAAAACGAAAACTTGCCAACAATAAAATATCCAAGCTTTATGAGGAGGTGCAGCGAAAAAATGCCATTGAAGAGCCTTGAGGAGGACTATCAACTGAAGTTTTTGGCGCCTAAAATATTTCTTCAGCAATCATCTCGAGGAGAAGAACTCACAAGACTTCACAAGAAAATGCGTGGCTTAGACTGCTAAAAACACAAGCTGAGGCTCAGGCCAAACTAATAAAAAACAACAACAAAAAAAATTACGAAATTAATAAAAAGCTTCTCAAAATAAACGAAAAAAAAAGGATTGGTTTACTTGGAAAAAAAAACAAGCAACTGACATTACTGAGCTGCACAATCTTAGAATTAGAAAAATTAGACTGTAAAAACTTAAAATTGTTAAGAGTTTGCCTTACTTAGCAAAGGTTAGCTTCAAAGGATTGGAATCATCACGAATTTGTCTCCTTACACGTAGCACATCAATATTGGGGTCATCATTTTCATGTTCACAAAATAAATCTACGGCCGCTATTATGGGCAACATTCGATTGAATATCGAACAACGAATGTAAAATCGAAAATTTCGTTGCTAAACGAATTTTTTGCACAAGACACGCCCAATAAACTCGTCATTCAGTTCGACTGTGTGAGTACGGTCGTGCTTACGGTACGTGCCAGGCGAATCCATTACAGGTGCCCGCATACCAATTCGCTTCAGCATTTTTCCACGAATTTATCTTCTGAGTTGTCAAAGCCGATAGAAAACCACAACAAAACTTGTGACGTCTCGAGAGAAAATGTTGAAGCGAATTGAATTGCGACCACCTGTACTTGATTCGCCTTGGGTACGTGCCACACGTACATGTGATCGACTATGTTTGAAGAAAATCAAAAGTTTTTGATTTTCGATAGTGTGGTGTAGAGTGATAAAAAATAAGAAAATGTATTTTCTAATTTTTTAATTTTGGATAACTAAATACTAATTATTGGCGAATGTTGCAATTTTATGTACAATTCGGCACATACAATTTGGCACTGTTATAGCAGCTCATCTGTAGTGGCCAACAAGTACATGACGACATGCTTCCGCACGGCAAAGTCTGTCAGCAACTTTACGTTTTTATGCACACGAACATGTCCAAATATATTTCTTTTACTTACACGTGCTGCTACCCATTTCCAAGAGGTTGGAAGTGTTCCTCAATATTTTTTTCTATTTCTAGTCAATTCCACTACATTGTTCATCATTTGACGAATCATGGAATCATAACTCCGTCCCAGACATGACCAAACTTTTTGTTTTAAATAAATTTACTACATACAAATAACTCTTCACTTTTAGAATTATTAAAAAAAAAACTTTTCAGCTGATAAAATCTAATTAATGTCATTCACAATAGCGTGAGCTTATCGAATGATGCCATAATACCAAATTAAAATTCTTTCGCTACACTTTCTTCGACGATGATCGAAGATTGCTCTTAATAGGGGCCTATACTTACATCCATTTTAAGTATTACTTATTCGGTAGAACACTTAAAACACTTCAGATTTTTTTTTTTGTTAGCTTTTCACTTGTCAAACTTGATATTTAAAGTGCGCAATTTCACAAAGCATAAACAAGTAAAAACATTAAAGAAACGCGATACCAAACAAAGAACAACGACTTTAATTGTGCGAATGTTGAGTTGTCAGTTGTCTCTAGAACAACCCAGCTGAGTTGAGTTGAGAACCGCCGTAGGAACATGAAACAGGAGTTGGGCCGATTTTCGATAAACCATAACAACGTCAGCGGTGGGCCAAACTGTCAGAATTTGGCCGATTGTTGCAACATTTCTGCGATCTCGCAAGCGGTTGGATTTGACATCCAATTACAAGGATTAGCTGCTGATTCCAATGTCATACTTACAAAGAATTACCAGAAGAGCAACACCAGTTTGCCAGACTACAAAAATCACCATTTTTTACAAGTTTGCGGCGAGTGAAGGATAAAAAAAAATATGAATATATTTGTATAGCTAGCTATCTCTCTCTGTTGGTAGACACCGCATTGTGCAAATCAAGGCAAGGAACTTCGATACCAGGTAGCCGCATAACTACAACAAACACTTCATATATTTTGTTGGTAGAAATCTTTAAATTCTGTCACCCATTTGTTCGCGTTTGTGTGTTTTTGTGTGGTATATTTTGACAGTTCTTCAGGCTAAAAGCAGCAGCCAGCTGAGCTTGTAAGGCTACCTGGTATCGAGGTACCTCGAATCAAGGTATCTTTACACCACGAAACAACTAATAAGGTAACCTCTTCCCAACATGCATTTTATTTTTGTACAACTTCAGAAAACTGTCGAAAAGACACAAACTTTACAACATTTACAGAAATGAGCTGATTTGATAACTTGTTTTGGCTGCCTTTCATCCAGGGTTGGATAAAGCTATAGCTGTTTTATTTTAAAGGCTGATGTTGAGCTGCGGCTGTGAAATTTAGACAGCTACAGCTTCAAAACAAAATCATAACAATGAGCTGCTCAGCCAACAGCTATTTTTGGCTGCTGTGTCTGTTTCACATAGAACTTTTTGAACGCTGGCTTCATCTCTGTATTCTCGTGACAGCTTCACGAAGTCAGATGATTAACGGTTCAGCTAATGACATTGAATTACCAGTTGTATCATGGTGTACACCAGTTGTTCTCATACACTCACGCTTTTTGGCAGTTTTTTTTTACTGCGAAACACCCAGGTAGCAATCACGATTCACCGCACTGACTGCTAATGGCTTTGCAGACTTCAATGCTGGGATATCTGGTTGTGTCTGTGATCAGTCTGATGATCTACATAATTTGAGAATGGGCTCTAATTCATTATTGTTCGATTTTGAAATTCACACTTTTTCTTTTGTTTTTGGCAAATTTATAGTCACCTTTGAAATTAGTCTGAAAATCCACAAATATTTTCAATACTTTTAAATAATTTGTAAATTTTTTATTTTATTTCTTGAGTTTTTTTTATTTTTTCTTGCATATTTTTGTTTAATTTTCTTTTTTTTTAAGTAAAATTTATTTTAATGCAATTTGTTTTTGTTTTTTTTTTATTATTAATTTTTTTTAATGGGGGTATTGGTTTCTCTTTTTTTTTGTCATTAAATTTTTTCTTATTAATTTTTTAAATTTAATATGATAATCCTACAGATTTTTCTTTTTGTTTTATTTTAATTTTTATGCATACACTTTTTTATTAATTTATTTTCTTTTTTTTATGCTCTTTTAACAATTTCAAAATTGAAATTTTTGTTTGTTTTTGAAGTATTTATATATGTATATAATTTGTTAGTTTAAATACAGTTAGAGGGAGAGAGAGAGAGAAAAGAAAGAGAGGAGTGTGATACTATTCCTGTCCTCAGTCGTCTGTCTGTCTGTCTGTCTGTCGGCCTGTTTGCGGGCGGGCGGGCGGTCGGTCGTTCGGGCATTTGCAACAGTAAAGTACTTCTTCATTTAAAAGTGGTAATGTTTTAATTTGTTTCACTTTATATGTATATTCAAATTTCATTTATGTTTATATGCTAAAAATTGGTAAGATTTTGTTTTCTTTTTTTGCAATTTTTTCCACATATGCTTTACTTTATATATATATACTTTTGCTTTCTTTTTCTTCTTTATTAATAATAACTATGGGGGAAACTTTTTTTTTAAATATATCTTTATATGTAATGTTTTATTTTCATATTATTTTTCGAACTTTATTATAATATTTATAGGTTTTATTTATATTTTTTATGATTTTTTGCTTTTTTCCTCTTTCAATATAATAGTAAAATACTCAACAAATATTTATTTTAAATTATAGATATTTTTTTTTCGTTTAATTTTAAAAAGTTTTCATTTTAATAATAACTATAAAATATTTTAAATAAAAATTAAAAGGAAAACGTAAACAATTTTATGATAATAAAATGGTTTAAAAAATCAATCAATCATGCACTTAAATTAAATAATAATAAAAAAAAGAAACAATTTAAATCTTTTTATTTTGCTTTTTTTACCAAAAAAAAATTATTCAAAGTAAAATTCCAAAACATGAGAAAAAAAACAATACAAAATGTAAATAATTTAAAAATTAGTTAAAGTATATAAACACTACTTAAAAAATAAAAGGAAAATTGTGTTGGGAAATTTATGTATTTCTTTTTGTGTGTTTTTTTTTTGTTTTTAAGAAAAATTTCTGGTTAAGCTTAACTTAAAAATATTTATTTAAAAGTCTTATTTAATTAAAAAAAAAAAACGTAAAAGAATTTTTTTAAATAAAAACTTAAATACATTAATATATTTAGGTTATTTACTTGGTTATTGTTCTGAACTTGTTTTTTTTTTTTTACTTGTTAATTTTATATTTAATATAAAGAGATTTACTATATACAGTTTTTATTTTTTTTTTTTTTTTTTAATTTTCATGTTTAAGCTTAACTTAAATGGTTTTTCATTGCTAAAGTTTTTATTTTATTTCTTTATTTTTTTTTTATAGAAATGTTGAAGAGCAATTTTTAATTTTTAATATGGTTTGAATGTCGGGGGTGTGGCGCTTTATTTTTGAGGGAAACATGTTTTTTTTTAATATACTATATTCATACCAATCATATGTCATATTAAGTTTACACTACAGTTGTTTTGTTTTATTTAATATTTTTTTCTTTAACTGTTTCAACATTATTTAATTTTCAAGTTAACACCAATCTGTTTTTGGAATATTGAAGAAAGGCAAGAAATTCATAAATTTCCTAAAGCTGCTGGTCACAGAAACGAAAGTGTGAAAATATTCATTAAAACTTTCTGAACGAGTTTAATGCCGACTTCTTTTCTGGAAAAGAATTTTGCATTTTTTTTTTTTTAATACGAGTTTTAATAATTTAGCGATATTCAGAGCAAAAGAAAAACTTATGAAATAAAAACGATGGTCGTTTGCATTTTTTGTGCCACACAAACAATATTGAAAATGTTGCTGTTATCGTGGTAAAGAAAATAGCAAATGCTATTTTTTTTTTTAAATAAATTTGGAATATCTAAAGCTGGGGGTATGTTATGTAATTCGATTCGAAAGGAAAATCTTTCGCATAACTGTGTTAATGAAAGCATACAAAGCCAAGCAGGGGCCAAATCGTTGCATTCGTGATGGAACGAATTTTGTCGCTCATGCTGTGTGTTTGCTGTTTATTTTGTTTTATATGTATTATTTTTACACGATAATGTATTCAACATCGGATGCAAATGCGACGATTTGGCCTCAGTTCTGCTTTCGCATCGAATTACATAACAGCCCCAGAGCTGTTCTGCAAATCACATGATCTCATGCTT